>JBANSL010000009.1:8877974-10127974 GCA_037127255.1 Persicaria tinctoria | reverse complement strand
TCTGGACTCCTTTTAACAAATCTGTGATATTCATGATATATAGGCTTGACATAGGAGAAGGAAAAGAGGGAAATCTTGAGAAATGCCCAAGATCAAAGCTTCTGCAGCAATGTATTAAGTATCTAGGCCCGGTGAGCCTTCTTTCCGTTGCTTTGTTATTCCTTGTATATTTGGTAGAATCATTGGATGCCTTTGGTTTTCCCTCCATCCCCAACAATGCCGAAAGAATCCTTTACATTTCAAGCTCATACTTTTTTCTTTTCTTTTCCAATTATGCATGTAAATAGATAATGCAAATTTTTTATGAAATTTTTTAATATGAGTTATTTGATGTCTATCTCATTCTCTTCTTTCTTTTATGAGTTATTTCAATCTCTTGCTTTTTCTGGTAGAAGATATTTTTTTACTTGTACTGCTGGCTCAAAATTTTCTGTTGCAGTTTTGCTCTTTACAACATTTATTTACTTGTCAAGCTTTGTTCCATCTTTACATGTACTCTGTCTAGGTGGGTGGAAGTAATGGCACCAGATTTTTCAAGGGGTGCTTGGCACTGTGCTTGGAATCTTATACAGGTGATTGTTTCTGAAAGATGGTGCATTTCTTGCCTACTTATCTAGTCAATCTTTTACCAAATTGAGGATTGTCACTTGATCAACTGCATAGGAGTTCTACCCCCAATAACACCCGTTTAATCACAGGCATTTTGACATGAGCTGGAAGTTTGAATAATAAGATTTTTCGTTGTTATATTCTTGCTTCCTCTTCCTTAATTAGTAGATCTTACATGACATGATGGCGTAGAAGTTGAAAGCTCCATCTTTATAGTTGAAGTTATTTAGTTAGTTTTGGATTAATTAAATTCCTATATTCTGGTAAGAATGTAATAAAGAATGGTCTAATACTCTAATAGGCCCATTCCTCCTTGTATTATGTGATCTTAGTTATCTCCTAATCAGATTCTTAATAAAATTTATGCAGGGTGATAGAACACAGAAAGTTGGAATTGTTGATTGTGAATATATTGTACATCAGGGCATAGAAACCTTGGGTGGCTCATCTCTCAAGGTCAATTATTGTTCTCTATCCTGCTTCATCCCTTTTTTTCGTTTTTTTTTATTAATGAGCTATTTTCTTTTCTTGATCTAGAGTATAATATGCTTCATGTTGATCCATATTGGTTGTCTCAAAGTTGCATCAAAGTTGCATCCCTTTTTTGGTGTTTTGTAGACCTTGGATTCTCTTGATGCATCAGAACTGTGCTGGATTGGACCTATTCCTGGAGATATTGCTGAGGTAGCGGCATAATGTAGGATCTTCCATGATGCTGAAAGTCTGCCCAGCACACTAATGAATACATTGTGTGATCTAGTGACTGGAGAGTTTTTGGTCTCAATGGAGGCAAAGGGCAAATCTAAGCTACAGGTAGCAATAATCCTCCATAGTAGATTAACACACCACATGGACCTTTCAAGAAAGTCCAATAGTTGAAATGTAGTGTAAAGAAGAAGAAATTATACATTTTATTCATTAGTCTAATGCTTTATTGGATTTGTGTTAAATGTATTTTTTGTTAATTAAAGGATTTTAATTGATGTCTAATGAAAGAGGATGAATGGAGAAAAATACGTTTTATTTTTTTTTGAAAAATAATAGGCCATTTTCGACGCTTTAGGGTGTCGAAATTGGCATGTCATTTTCGACGCTTTAGGGTGTCGAAAATGGCATGCCAATCTCGACGCTTTTAGGCGTCGAAATTGGTTCCGACACAATTTAACGTTGAAAATGACTGGCTGCCATTCGTGACGCAAAAAATACCGACGCTTTTTAAAAGTGTCGAAATTGATTTTTTCGACGCTTTATAACGTCGAGAATGGCCATTAAAAGCGTCGAAAATGGCCTGGTTTTCTTGTAGTGTCTTTAGGTTTTATATCCAGACCCTTATATTGATTAGTAGTTACCTTCCGCGTGCTTCACATACGTAAATGTAAGAACAGTTGCTACTAATATTTGTTCGTGTTATGATTTTTCTAGGGTTAATCAACCGTTATTTATTATGTAAATGTTGTTATAATTTCTTAAATATAAGGTCAATTCTATAGATTAGTGCAAATGCATAGAGAAGGATTTTGTAATTTTGTAGGTGCCTTCTTGGGTAGTTCTCGCTAACAACGTGGTAGATTATTTTCGGTCAACGGAGTTCAGTGTTTATACGAATAAAGAAATCAAGCTCCAACTGGCAGAAATGTGAACGGTGATGGGAATCAATGAAGATTAATTTAAAAAGACAATACTCTTATTTAACAAATTATAATTAATAAAAATTTCATTATTTTTTACAACAAAATTTTATTAATATATAAAAACAGATATCAGTACTAATCTAAACATTGAGATAGAAGGGGATAATCTTTGCATTATCAATTCATTGAATTGTATTTGAAACTGTTTTGAGAAGTCGAAATGATAATTTCCGACTCCATGATGGACCTTTATTATTTCTGGACATTTCATATTCTTAATATGTTTAAGAAAATTAACAGTGTATTAGATAGATTGACCTTTTGAGATCATACAACCTCTACTCTTAACCGTATCACAGATTCAGAATTACAGGTTTTCATCCGAAAGAATGCTCTAAAATAAACTACTAATCGTACTTAGTTCATCTTAATTGTTTTCCGTTTAAAAAAAAACATAAATGTAATTTTTTATAATATTTTTTAAATTAAATAAATATTGCTCAAATATTGTTGGTGTACGAAGTGGTGAAAGCATTAGAGCAAGATCTATCCATCATTGTAGAGTATTTTATCTGTTTATCGCAAATCTTGAAACTAACGGAGTATTTTATATAAAAATAAAATAAAATAAAGAATAGTTTAATTCATATATAGGTTGTCTTGTCTCCCTAAAAACGTTGACATCCATTACTGCTCGAACCATTTATATCCACCTGCATCCTTCGGTCCTTCACATCCCATACCCCTTTCTTCAATCGACACCCTAATGAATTAATCCTAATTCATGAGAATGTCTAATAATGAGGATGTGGTTGTTCCAATTCGAGATGAGGGTGGACCCCAGGCCGCCAGAGGCGGAGTGGCTGAACCTCCGGATCCGGCAGGAGGAAATGGGGCGGAGTTGAGGGAGGAAAGGAAGGAGAAGCTGATGAAGAAGGATGAGGAAGAGAAGGAGGCTTACAGTACTCTGATGGACCTCCTGGACTTAGTAGAAGAAAAGAATCACAACTCGGTATATTGGATTGTGTTTGAATCAGTGGTGATTTCGGGGTTGGCAGCGGCCATGGCGTGCACCCTGACTCTTGAGAGGATGAAGCACGACAGGTTCCTGGGCCTCCGGATGTGGCAGTATGTGATGATGGCGATGGTGGTCTTCACCGGCCTCTCCATCATCCGCTTCGGCACAGCCGCCCTCTGCTGGGCCACCAAATGCTGGTGGAGGTTGCACCGGGATCTCGGCTACTTCTTGAAGCAGATCAAGACCACTGTCGACGTCAACATTTGGCTCTGCGCCGTCCTCTTCTTTTGGTATGTCTGGTTCAGGCCCAGGCTCAAGCACGTCTATGGGGAGGTGTCTATCATAGCATCTCGCCAGATTACCAGGTCAGCAAACATACTGACTCTAGCCCTTTTATATATATATATATATTTTTTTTTTAAATATTGTCAATTGGTTTTAAGATGAAATCTGCATTGCATATCTATCGATCAGGTTTCTGATCGCGTTGTGCTTGGGGGCGGTGCTATGGCTGGGTAAGAACGTCCTCTTTCTGTGGCTGGAGGCGGACCTCCACTACCGTCAGCTGTGCGATCGCATCACTCACACAACCCTCCAGCTACACGTGCTCCAGATCCTACACAACTACGGAATGTGGAGGTTCCTGACCCACGTTGAGGACAGGTTGAAGATACAGGATTTGATAGATCGGGATCTGAAGCACAACAAGGACGTTGGGGACGTCGGGGTCGTCGAGGGTGGGGCACCCAAAGAAGGAGAGGAGAAAGAAGAAGATGTGTACTGGATGAAAGGGATAAACATCTGCAAGGAGCTGCTGTTCGTCATGAAGGAGACGGTGCCGGTGTTGATCCTCAAGCGTCTGTGTAAAGAATACAAGAATCAGACAAAGCTGAAGCCATTGCCTGTGTTGAAGGAGACGATCCAAAACCCGGAGGATCTCATGGAAGAAGCCTCCAAGCTCTTCTTCCGAATGAAAAACCCAAGGGGCGCCAAGTACACAGCCGAGCAACACAGGTATGTACAATTCTAAATTATTAACCCTTCATTTTCTTTAAATTAACTACGCTCTCACCACACCTCTAATTTTTCGATTTAAAATGGATTGAGTACGGTGTAATACAAAATGTTCAATACTCTACTTACGGAGTATTATTTTTAATTATATTATAATATAAAATTATTTTTTTACAAAATTAACTGGGGTGTAATGCACATAAGTCGAAATAAAATGATGAAGAAAAATATTGTTTATTGTCTCCCCTCCTCCGATCCAGTTGCTTTTAATCAACCCCCGGAAGAGTTGTCTTAAAATTCCAATTATAATATATATAATAATTTGAATCTAGAATTACAAACTCTGAGCAGGGCGGAGTTGGGAAGTGCTCGGGAGTCGGGAGCTAGAGAAAAATAAAAATAATTTTTTTTATATAATTTAGTAGTTTTAGGTAATATAATATATTATTTAAATAATATTTAAAATAAGAGTGTTATTCAAACTAAGTGATAAAACAAGGTAAAAGAGTCAAAAAGTCTTAGGTTTAGTCTCAAATCCTTCGCTTTGTTGTTTATTTGTTTGACTATATCATTAATTCTTCTTTGATTTATTTCTATTTTTTTTTGTTTCTCTTAACTATATCATTAAAAAAATGATATATTTATATTTATATTTAAATTATATATTTAACACTTTCTTTCAATATTGTTTTAAAAACTTCTTAGTGATTTTTTTTTCTATATTTTTTTGTTTATCTCAGCTATTTAAATACAAGATATCATAAATAAATCACAATTTTAGCGTTTTTTTAAATTATTTTTCAATAAATCTTTTTAATAAGTATACGCCAAAAAAAATTACGGAATTTTTTAACACCCCTGTCCTAAATCCTGGCCCCGTATTAACTATTAGTATGCTTCATTCTTTTTTCCCCCTTTTTTATACTCCATTCATTCAGCAAAACATGTCGTTTACTATTTACGCACGCTTCTCTAGAATGATAAAAATGATATAAAATATTCATTTTTCATAAATTTTTTAACAAGTTTGTACTTAATAATAATAACTACGAAATTGTTAAAAAAAAAATTTAGCTTCTAGGCATATGATTAGTCGACTTAGGGTTTTTTAATCCTCCAAGTCGGGATGTATTTGCCATTGGGTCAAACTTTTATTGTTTTAGATTTTAGGAGGCTTACAATCATTAGTCGGATGCGTACTTTCTACGTTTATTTACTTTAGTTTTAGTTAAGCACTACAAATTTGGGTTTTTGAGTGATATTATGAATTATTATATTATATGAGTTTGGAAATAGTTTTCAACCATCAATTGACACGCCTCGGTTATTACCTCATTAGTTGCGTCATTGCCCCAAGCGCAAAGATATTATATTATATGAGTTATTGACACGTTGTATGCGTTAAAATATAAAGAAATAATCAAGTTTGTTCTAAGTCCACCAAGGCGCCGCCTAGGCACCCGCCTCGCCGCCTAGGCGCTAGACGGTCACCCACCGCCTAGCAGCCGCGCATTTTAGAACATTGGACCGAATAGATATTTAATATATATGTTAACTATCGACCATTCACATTTTATATACTAGTGTACTACTATACTGATTTATTATAGTAATTGGTATAAAAAGAATTTAATTTAATAAAAATATTATTTTTATTCTGTATATTTTATCTTTTTTATAAAAAATAATTACCATATTTCTATTTTTAATTTTTTTCCATTTAGCTACATAGAGTTAACCTATCTTATAAAAAATTATAGTGCATATACATATACTTACAGTATAGTTATATGTAAATGTACGTATATACACACATTCTAAAAAAAAAAAACGTGCATATGTACACTTTGTATGCAGTATATATATACGTGCGTGTGTATATATAGTATATATTCTTTGTCTGTATGGGAAAATAGTAAAATACAAAAAATATTATAAATTTATGTTTGGTTTTCCTTTAAAAACCGCAAAATATATAGAAATTTTTTTATAATGTTTTTTATTTGAGGGACAAGGTCCGTCCCGTCACGTGAGGGATAAAGCCCGCGCTGGATTGAAAAAAAAAACAGTGAATCTCGTCCCGATCTCGTCCTGCTAATTAAAATTACGCGGAACGGGACGCGGGACGACCTCCATCCCATCCGGTCCCGCGCCCACCTCTACCGTAATACATAAGATACTACACTCGGAAGAATTTTTTCCTCCATTACTTTTTTTTCGTTTCACGCATCCGAGCACCACTAATTAATTACACAAGAGAGCTACCTCTTCCTTACCACTAAAGCAAGGGGTAGTGGGATATTGATGTTTTCTCTCATTACTTGAAATCACAACTTGACATATAAAATGGTATATTTATCTGTTTTAGTGTATAAATTAGATGTGCATAAAATTAATTAACAAATAAATTAATATTTATATATACTGATGTAACTATTCATATCTAATCTAATATAACATAAATTTGATTTTAGTGCAAAATGTAAATATTTACATTAGCAAAATATAATTTTCATTTCAGTACAATTTTCATTTCGTCTAGCTGCTCATATTTTTACCAGAGTTTGTTTTTCCATTGCTAAGGGGGTTGGCGCGCAGTTTGTTTCTCGGCTGCCCGCTAACTTCTTGTAAACATTCGGTTGTTTGATTTCTATACTATTTGGAGTTTATAATAATAATAATAATAATAATAATAATAATAATAATAATAATAATAATAATAATAATAATAATAATTAGATATCTTATATACAAAAGAAAATTAAAAAATTCCTACTTCGTAAAAAATGAAAAATTATAATAAGATTAAAATAAATTTACAAAACATAAGATTAGTGGAAACAAATTAATCCAAATTAAGATATATAGTATTAGATTTATTAGTGGTAATATTTTTCTACCACTTTATTAGAATGATTTTAATTATTAATATATCGGTCAAAAAAAAAATCATTTGCATAAAAAATCAATTAAACACTTTTAAAGGTTAAAGGTATCCGTTAATACTTAATATATATAAATAGTATATCAATCTAAATATTATTTATTAATAGAGTTTTGATCATTATCTCCTACCAAAAAATAGTACTATTAATTTTACATGGCATATAATTCAGTTTAGTATAAAGGAGCTGATGGGGTAGCTGAAGCTGATAGATTGCTAGTAAGGTGTTTGGTAACTCAGTTGATAAAACTGATACAAACTAGCCGATGAGATTGGAGAAAATAAATAGAAGTCTGAAAAGCTTAGGGCGAGTAGCCGTTGAAAATCCAATTTTAAAAGCTAATTAAAATAAAATATTATATTTAACTTATATAAAACTATAAAAATATCAAAATCAAAAGCTTCGAAAAGCTACATGCTGTTAGGACCTTGAACGGTGAATGAGAGAGTTTAGAAGAGAATACATTCTGATTGATTATGAATGAGCATCTTAGTACACAAGACCCCTTATATACAAGTCCTAACACATGCATTGCCAAATGGACCTATATTTATTGATATATTTTTAATAAATTTTTATAGATCATAATTTAATTTTATAATATTGTAATACTATACCCAAAACGAAAATTATGGTAGTATATATCTTATCTTCACATCCACATATTGTTAAATATTTATAGATATTCGATTGTTGAATAGTTAATTAGTGTTAATTACTAGAAACTAAGGTGCAATTCTTTTTAATTAATGTGCATATATAGTGATGAGAACGACGAGGTGAAGTTAGAGGAGCTTGAAAAGAAATATAAAGATGTGAATCGAAAAGAATTGGAGTTATTTTTCAGAAGGTTTCACGGAGAAAAATGCCTAGATGTTAACCGAAACCGCCAAAATGACCAGAAAACTGGGCGAGCTGGATTTATTTCCTCAGTGGTACGTTACTCGATCCCATTATATCGGACTTTACCTTAGACTACTCTCATCCTCTATGAAAAATACGGAACCACTGCTGTTTTTAACTTGTGTGGATGGATGCAGAACCGAATTTGTTGTTGCGTAGGAAACAATGAACAAAATGAAGTCGAGAATGAACCTCCTAATAATTCAGATGGCAAAGGCGAACAGAAATGGAAAGTTATTGGGCGGGATGATTTTTGTTCATGGGCGGTACGTACGCGCGCATATACTTGATTATATTCTAAGTGGTTCGAATCCTCTTGAAAATATAAAGTCGTTGTTTATATATTATGCTTATGTAAATGAATTAATGAATGTACGTAGGTCCAAGCATATAGAAACTGTTGGGGTTTAGAAAGCACATTGAAGAGCTCAGAGCAAATCATTCTGAAGCTGAATAGGATGATGATTGCCTTTGTACTCCTACTTTCTCTCATCATATGGCTTTTGCTCTCCGAATCGTTGACAGCGGCCAAATCGCTCTCTTGTTCTCCCCCCTTTTAGCTGCCAAATTCATCTTCAGTGAGAGTACCAAGAACATGTTTGACGGCCTCATCTTCGCCTTGGCGATGCATCCCTTCAGTCCAGGGGATCGTGTCGTCATAGATGGAATGGAGGTACTTTTGCATTTATTAGATGGGTAGATTACAAGATATGCCTTAGAGGGCAACGATAGAATAACAACTAACCATATATAAAAATATATACAAATATAGAAGATAGATTTTATCGACATCTTCTATCTAATAGCATTTTGCACATATATATATATATATTTCTCCGTTTTCATTAATATATATTGTAAAATTGTAATTGTAATTGATATATATATAAATTTGTATGTATATATATATTGCAGCTGCTGGTTACAGAGATAAATATACTGTCAACAACCTTTTACAAATACCAGACTAGAGAAGAG
Source organism: Persicaria tinctoria (assembly GCA_037127255.1). Taxonomy (NCBI): domain Eukaryota; kingdom Viridiplantae; phylum Streptophyta; class Magnoliopsida; order Caryophyllales; family Polygonaceae; genus Persicaria; species Persicaria tinctoria. The sequence continues at coordinate 10,118,876 of JBANSL010000009.1, read as the reverse complement.
TTGGTGTATCCGAATTCAGCATTAGCAACCACTCAAATCATCAATCTTGAACTCATCCCAGATCAAAGCGATAAGTTAGAGTTTCCTATTCCTAACACTACACCACTAGAGGACATTCGAGATCTTGAAATCAAAATACAAATGTATGTATTCTAGCTTGGATCCATTCATTCCCTTTTTTAATCCATCATTTACTAGCTTGGATTTGTTTCTGTATTTAAGGTCACTGAATGAGAGAAAGGACGCCTTTAAATCCAAAGTGGTGAAGACGGAAATGGGAAATGAGAACATCAAGATGACCGCCCATTTCAATTATGTGGGTTCATACCTTACATCGGAGGTGAAAGCGGTGCATAAATCCGACATGTTAAGTATGATCATGTTTTTGGTGAAAAGTATGAGCCCATCAAATGAGAACCAAGGTCAACCTCCTTCAACATGTAAGCCTTACATTGTTGATGTCGACCTTAACAATAGGGTCAAGCTGAAGCAAGTAGAGAACATTATCAAACCTGCCATAAAAAGGTAATTACATATATATCAATCATTCAATTCCTCCACTAATTGTTACAATCTTCAAAGTGCATAATTTTTTGAAAAAATGTGTGCACTTTTGTTGGATTCAGTAGCCTTATTTTGTTCATTCCTTCTTATTATATACTTATATATATACACACACACTGTATAACTTCTCGGTCAGCACTCAATTGATACAATCCTAAGTCCTAACCTTTATATATATATATATATATGCATAAAACTAACTAGCTAGCTTGTTGATTGCGATGCGTCTATGTACATTATGTAAGATCTGTTGGCAAGCACTGTGAAGACCACAAACTCGAGCATAAAATTGTCATGTATAATGTTGCTGAGAGAAGAGTGTGGATGGCGTTCTATGTTTGGAAAAAGACGGACACTAGCAAGGAACAAGAGTTGATTTCATTGGACGACTTGGCTAAACTTGAGGCTTGCATTTCGCTCCGTATAAAAAACCCAGATCATGTATGTATACAATGTCAACAAGCAACTGGCGATACGTCTGTAGGCTCCAACAAAGGTTTGGATGTAAAGGAAGTTAATATTCAGGTTTGCAAACACCAAACCCTTAATTTGCCCTTTCACTTTTTTTACGCTTACAATCAGCACTCTTAGCTAGGTGTATTGAACTTGTAATGCAGCCTAAACCTGGAGTTCTTAGATTGGAATTAGTGAAGGGTGACGTTAACCAGCTGGAAGGCGAACGCGTTAACATCAAAAATACCATCAAGAGGTAAATATTACAGATGAATTAAATGCAAAATTTATTTTCTAAATGAGTCATTAAGGGTACGTACGTTAATATGTGATCGATTGACCTAAACATGATAATTAATGAATTTAGGTATTTCTACAAACAATATTTTGAAGATGATTTTGAAGTGAAAATCGACACACGGACTAAAACAGTGGAGATCTACGCATGGAGGAAATTCTCTCACGACATCGAGAAGGAAAATCAATTTCCCATGCAACAAACATTGCAACAACCTAATATGAAGCTGATTTTGAATAAACAACTTGAACTAAAAGGAGTTCAATCTGCTAAGATTCAAGAGGTCGTCATCTATCAGGTTTGTACAAACATACAACAACAACAATATTTTCAGTGTATTCCGCCTGAAAAAGGTATGGGAGAAGTTGTATGCACGTATTCTTTCTCCCAAACCTTGCTTAGGCGAAATAATTAAGAAATTATTTATATACTACTCCGTAGTGTGTGTATATATATAAAGAAATTACATGTTCTAAGACTTTAAATTAATGTTTGTAAATTAGATTAATTGACCTTGATTTGCGCGTACATGGTTACAGCCTGGAGGCCCAAATTATATAATTAAAACAGATGCAGCAGGATCGATCGTACCGAGGGAGTGAATGAAGCATCCAATGCAACAACATGGTTGACGATACAAAATAAGGAAGCTTTATAGACAAATCAAACTCCATCGGCCAACTATATTTTATTTTAAAATTGTATTATTTTTTTTGTTTACGTTGCAGAAATTCATTTTGGCTACTGTTATTAAAAATAGAGAAGTATGAGAGTTTTATTCCGCCCTTAGCGTGTATCATGTGAACAAATCTGGGTCATTGAATTAAGAAGATCAATGGATGGGATTAAAAGTAACTTATGATTATTCGATGGTATTGGGAAATTATTCGGTAGAATGAAATTATTCGGTGGTATTGGGCGATTATTCGATTAAATAAAATTTACCTTTTTTACACGTACTCTTTTTACAGATGAATAAGTGAAAGCAGTCGAATAATCATGATCAAATAGAAGAATCATTTCTGAGTACATAATACACGATAAGGGATGTGTACACCGGAACTAACCTTTATATATATCTTTTGAATTCATTGTCTCATTACACTCACGTGACGTACACTTATATGTCACCTATGTAACACCTATTGTATTTATTTCGATAGTTATCTCACTTTCCACTTTTTGACGTTTATCTCTCACTTCCACTTCGGCGATTTTCATTAGTACGTATTTCTGGTATTTCTGTGTTTCTAGTAGTGACATTCTCTAGTTTATGGAGGTTTCTAGTCTCCGGCCACTTTATGGAGATTTTCATTAGTACGTATTTCCTTCTTCTCACGTTCGTTTCTGAAACAATATATCATCAGTCATGTCCAAAAACATTACTTTATCCCTCTCATATCCACATTTTATGTGCGTTTTCAATAGTAGTTTCCTTCTTCCCATATCCAACAACGCTATTTTTCTCTTTTCTTTATTTTCAGCTCATTCATGGCGATTTCCTCTCCTCCCTCTCTATATGTCTTGCCCATTTAAAAGCTTCTGCAAAACGAAAGGTTAATTTTTTCTCAATCTGCGTTATCTTGAGTAATCGTATATGCTGTAGTAATTCGAAGAACATACCTTCAATCAATAACTGCATGTTAATTCCAAGAGGTTAAATCTGTATGTGAAAGTGAAAGTACGTCATGCCATTTGAGAAAATGTTTTAGTATTGTTTGCATGTTTTGACAGATATAAATGAAAAATGAAACACAGAAGCTTTTGATAAACAAGGAGAGTCCGATGCTACTCTTTCAAATTACATCGATCGATATTGAAGAGAAAGTATTACATCGATATTGAATATTTAATTGAATATTATCTGAAGATTAAACCAAGCTTTTAATTGAGTAGTATTTAAACAATCGGTTTTAACTTTATTAGTAGGAGAAAAAGCGTGCCTTAATAGTAATCGACACATTTTAATTAATAGATGTAGTACTAAACACCTTTTAACTTTATATTTCCTCCGTCCAGAAATACATGACCTTTTACTATTTACGCACGTTCTTTTAGAAGTTAAAAACTATATAAAATATTAACTTTTTTATTAATTTTTTTTAACAATTATAAACTTATTGATAATAAGTTTGTAATTGTTAAAAAAAAAAAACTTAATAAAAAAGTCAATATATTACATAGTTTTTAATTCTTAAAACAACGTGTATGAATAGTAAAAGTTTATGTATTTTTGTACGGAGGTAGTATATTGTAGGAGAAAAATTAGAGATGAGAAATTTTTCTTTCTTTCTTTATATTTATTTTTATCTGATCTATGATCTAAGAATCTACTCCCTCCGTTCAACAAAACTTGTCGTTTACTATTCATGCACGCTTTTTTAGAATGATAAAAACTATATAAAATATTCATTTTTTTAAAAAATTTTTTTAACAAGTTTGTACTTATTAATAATAACTACGAAATTGTTAAAAAAAATTATTTAAAAAGTCGATATTTTATATAGTTTTTAGCTCCTAAAAAAGCGTGCATGAATAGTAAAACGTCAAGTTTTGTTGAACGGAGGGAGTATTTATATGAATTATATACGGATTATATATCTATCTGTATTATATCTTATTCTATCTTTTTTTTTTGAGAAAATATCATATTCTATCTTCTTCTCTATATATTTTTTTTGAGAAAATATCTTATTCTATAATTTTAACATTATTTGACCATTCAAACAACATTGATAATTCCCTGTACGTTACAATAATTATGTAGGTAATTATTAATTTATTACAATGTATAGTAAATAACATTATGTATATAGGATATATATTTGTAATTTATATTATTTGGGACAACTTGTGTAATTAGATAAAAGGCCACATATTCCTCTATAAATAGTAGGAAGGTAGCTCGGCTCTAACTAACTTCTGTAACAATAGATTCCAGCTTGTTAAGCTCTCTCTAATGGAGGTTTCTTCCGTTTATCATGGTATCAGAGCGAACGGCTTGATCTTGGACTAAAGATCGGCTTCTGGTTCGTTGTTTTCGTTTTCTGTCAATTTTGCTTTCTTCTGCTTGTCTGATTTTCGATTCTGTGTGGGAATCGTGTACTGTCATTTTCATTTTCGTTGGATTCGGATAATCCGGATGTGAGAAATCATCGATTGGAGAAATCATCGATTGGATAATAATTCGCATAATAACGCGAATGATCCTTTGAATCTTGCGAATTCGGATAATCCGGATGCGCAGCTGATAGCGTTCCAGTTTAATGGGACAAATTACCTGAGTTGGAGCTGGGGAGTTCGCCTGGCGTTGGGAGCTATGAACAAGATCGGGTTTATAGATGGATCTTGTGGTCGGCCAACTGATCTTGAGAAATTGCAGTGCTGGCAGCGAGCAGATTACATGGTTCGCTGTTGGTTGGGCAATTCGATGGTCAATACAATTTCAGAAACACTACTAGAATTCTGTTATTTAACATCGGTTCATTAACATCGGTCGAAAAAACCTGCCATGTAAAACAGGTTTTTAACATCGCTTAATAAATTTGTGATGTTAAAAATAAAACAGACACCGCACTATTTTTCGACCGATGTTAAAAAAAAGGTTTTGAAAAAAAAATAAGCGCGGGATTTGTCCCGCCTATATGAAATACACACCCCCAATACTTAGAATTTAGAAAACCCTTTTGATTCCCTTTCCAAACCCGACTCTGCAGCCTCCCGCTACAGCGAAATCCCCTTCCTCCTCCAATTCCTCCCTGTTCACCACCGGCTCCTTCCTCCACCAATCTCGCCGGCTTTCGAAATCCTCCGGTGGGGATGTGCGCTCTCCGGCGAAATCCGCCCCTCTCTCTCTCACCCCGACCCTCCGCTTCCGCCTCCAAAAAAACACAGATCTATCTCCCTTCCTATGGCTCTCTCAAATTCCCAACCTCCCTCCCCCAGATCTCGTTCTCTTTGCCAGAACGGAGCCAACCCAAGCGTCGTCGCCGATGTGGCCTCGAAAGGTAATTGTTCTTCTCCTATTGTAGTTGTATATCCGAGTTAGGGTTTAAAATTTGTGGATTTTTAATTTCAATTTAGGGTTCATTTATGGTTGGTGGTGTGGAATTAGGGTTCTTCTCCTATTTCGCTTTGTCGTACACTTCTAGTCTTGGCCTTAGATCTGGAAGCATTTGTTGAGGATTCACCCTTAGAGAAGATAACCTGAGATTTTGCCAATCTCTTCTCCAAATCCTCTGTGCTAAATTCCTCTATTTGACCGAGTTCATCAAATCCCACCTAAAATCACGAAATTGCAGTTTCATGAGCATCTATTTTAGAAGAAATATAAAGCTTTCGCTTGATATACACTGAATACGTCAGCTAGCATACCACATAATCTTCCATTTTGGCGTCCTTTATTTTGTCCGATGAATTGTAAAATAGATGGATGAAAATATTCTGATCCCTATATTGTGGTGCCTTTGTTCCATTTGCATCAATACTACAATGTACTATACTATCTTCACTGTTATATTGATTTCCTTACTTGCAGGCTTGCTTGGCAAAGCTTCCAAAAAGCCTTCTTGAAAAGACGGAAACTATCAAGAACAATGGACAAGTATGTAGCCTATTTCTGAGATTGGGATTACTCCTCTTCACCTGTAAAATGATATCATTTTGAATTACAAGAGGTAATACTGATACAGATATTATAGTAGCTGCCTTTAGTGATATCATACTTGGATGCTCATATGGAACTGGGATTGCACAGGTTCTACACTATGCACTTCTTTTCTTTGTTCTTGTTGTTATATAATTAGATTACACCATTTCCTTTGTCTGTATGTGTTGTAATGAGAATTGGTTGAGCAGGACTTCACTTTTTTTACTGCTTGAATTTGCTCAAATGTTTGTAGTGTTCCTCACCTGAAAACGGTTACTCAGCTGCTTACAAATATGGAAAGCTGCCAGCTTAACCTTCTTATCTGAAGCTGAAGTCCATATTTCATCCAAGGTGCTCTCTCCCTCTCCCTCTAGAGCGTGTTTCCCTCAAATTCCAAATTACTGAAACAAAATGCTAAATTAATGATTACTCTGAAATCTCCACAAGCTTAGTGTCTACATTTTTCACTCTCTCAAGTGATCTTTCTGTTTAGGCTTCAGGGAAAGCCTAAGATCAGCATGGTGAAACATAGGGTTCAACTAGATAATATGATTTCATAGACTAGTATGAGTCTCTTTTGCAAGATTAATAGCAATTCCATCCATCTTGGTAAATCACCTTTTACAAGAAGGAAAATTTGCTTTTCTGTTCCTTTCTGTAAGAATAATATTTTGATGATATGAATGTAGGCACTCTTAAAAAGGAGGTGATTCTAGTCCACTTGCTTTCATCAATAGAGTTGGATTTTATATTTAATACTCCATAATGTTTTCACCAATGAGAGTAACAAGTGTATCACCAAAGTAGATTAGAAGATCTTTACTCGACTGATGAATTGCGACGCTGCACGCGCGTGTGTAATACTCCATCTTGGTTATGAGTCTCCCTTTAGATGCATGTGCCTCTTGGGATAGTGTGGTATTTTTTGTCTTTTACTTTTTGGGTCTTTACCTTGTCACTGGTGAAACTCAATTTTCTTGTTTGGATCTTTTGGTTAACTTTCTAGACATCCACATTGTTTGTTGTCCTCTTTGGGCCTGTCTTGCTTGTTCAATTTGGCCACTAGCAAGAACTGGAGCTTCAAAGTTCCAAATTTTAGAGAACAAAATCGAATGTATTGTGGATGAAGGCACGACTATCATCTCAAGAAATCGAAGATATAATGAACTTAGTTTCCTCCCACAATTGTCTTCTGAACAGATATAGCTTAGCTTGTTAGCTGCAACAGAAAATGGAAGATAATATATGATGCTGTTGTTTAGTTTTTGTCGCTGTACTGGTGGTCGGAATTTCTTTTGACTACAAAGTTCTTTGGCTTTCAATGTGCAGGTATGATTACTCTGGATATGGTGCGTCTATTGGTAAGGTAGGCTGTTATTTCCTTTGCAAATGATTTGATTCTGATGCCACTTTGAGTTAAAAAGTAGTGATTTTTTTCACCTCCATCTTGGTGGGTGTCTTAGTTGGTCGGAGGATGGGTGTTATAGCAACTGTTGTAGTCAACTAGTATTGGGTCTGAACTCCTCTTGTAACAAACAAACTAACTGGAATTTGTTTGAAGTTGAAATCAGTGAACAATATTACTGCCCCACATACTGACATACTATGTTTTTTCTTTGTTTTTCTTGTATCTGTCTAGCCAAGTGAAGCCAATACATACGCGGATATAGAGGCAGTTTACGAGTGTCCTGAGACCGAGTATGGAGTTAGTTAAGAAGACTTGATTTTGTATGGGCAATCTGTGGGCAGTGGACCCACATTGCACCTAGCCAAAAAACTTCCGAGGCTAAGAGGTGTTGTTTTGCAGTGCAATCCTTTCTGGACTTCGTGTGCTCTGCCATGTGAAGTTTCGGTTCTGTTATGACATATATCCGGTGAGTAAACAACCCTAAAAGTATAAGTCCTGTTATTATCGCCTTCATCATTTTTGTTTCTTGATTTAAGCTTATATATATTCTAATGCAGAATATAAATAAAATCTGGAAGGTTGAATGCCCTGTGCTGGTGATACATGTAAGTATCGATCTTCTTGCTAAATCTTCGCTAAAAGCCTCATTTAATTGAACCTACAAGTGGTTTACACTTAACAACTCATTCATATTATACAAATGCAACTTGCATGATGAATATTCCTCTTTGTTAAGGAATACTAGCTATTATTGTTAATGACACGTACACTATGTTATATTCAAACCATATTTAAATCCATGTTTTATCTCTTTATTTTTCAGGTTCTTTTGGGATTTTCCATCCTTGTTGGAGCTAGTCCTTGGGTTGATCTACTGGTAATTTATATTTACCCTCTCTAAACCATGTTTGATGTGTTGATACAATTGTAGTTAAGTAATACATCTGACTTATAACTTTTGCATTTTAAGCTTCATATCTGAAACTGTTTAGCAAAACCAAAAAAAAAAAAACAGTAACACACAGATGGTAAACATAAACCCCATCATTTTGGTTGTTTTCAGTTGGAATCCGTGTTTGTTGAGGTAAGTGTCAAATACTTGTATTGTGCGGCATGTGGCAAGCATACTTGAACACCCTGTTGATTTGGTACGAGTCACGTTCACACCCGTGCATTTTCACGGCTGAACTCCATTATTTATCAGAATGATTTTGTCTTTGCAAATGCCCGTCATTACTTGAACACCCTGTTAAGTGAATGATCAAGATGCCTCTTTGTTTAGTTTTGTGGACTTAGGAATCAAGAACAAGAATTGATGAATCATGAGTGCACTTTGCCACCATCCAAGTTTTGATTCATTTTCTGTCTAAACTCAAAACACAGGTTCCAAATATGGGATAGTAGTCTTAGATTTTGGGTGTTTTTTTATTTTTTTTTATTTTATCTTTCTTATTTCTGACATTGCTGATTAATGTACCTGTTGTTGGACCTTTACTGTTCATGCAAAGGGGAACTCTTCATTTGTAGATTCTGATTCTGAATATGATCATAATCAGGTTGGCTTCAGTAGTCCTGCTCTTTGTATAGAACATCTAGGGATCAGTTGTCACTTGTTAAGCATTCTTACAGCTTATTCTATTTTCACCACAGATTGGCCCCATTGATCATCAGAGTACTAACACCGCCTCGCCTGGTATATTTGAAGTAATTCGCAAAACTGTAAGCTCCTTTATTTTGGCTATGTATCCAAATCTACGCGTTTCTCTTCTCAACTGTCTTATAGCACTGACACATGTATTCCATTGTTAAAGATGTCAGTTGAGGAGCTCATGGAAGCTTATGAAACTTGCATTGCTCAACTCTGGAAGTCACAATCAGTCCGTCGTGTTCGTTCTCTGACAAGAGTACACCCTTTACACTTCACAAAGCAGGTATACTTGCTTGCATGAAATGATTCATCATTTGGTCTAATTCTGGTTATGTTTGTGGTAGTACTCATATTTTTATATCACTTGGCTCACATGCCCTGATTGTTCATATGTTTTTGAATATGGAATTCACATTATACTGGAGATGGTAATGTCAGAGAATGCCAACCGCTAAAATCATATTCTGTTTTTAACAGAAGATATGTTTTATTTTTATTTGGGTATGGTTCATATTTAACCGGCCATGGTTGCTGATGTCCAGAGATGCATAATGATTAGGATTTCATTAGAAATAGCTATATATTTCTTCATCTGTCAAAGTTTCATTGTATTTGATGTTCACCTCCCGATCTTTGTTGTGGCCAATTCATTTGTAGGGGCACGTGTGACTATACCTAAATCAACTCTCCATAAGATTCGGTCACTCAACTTGCTTGATGAAGAAATCTATAAATACACACAAAGCATTGTGTCTAGACAACATGATCGTTTCCAACACAAGTTGGTGAGTGCTATATTTGACCTGTTTTGTTATCATTAATATATAGTTTATTGTTCTTTCTATTGTATATTAGTTTTTGGCATTTTATTGTATATGTAAATTTTGAATAATGAATGAAATTTTATTGTATATGTAAATTGTGGTCTAGTGTACGTGTATATATATAGACAGGATATTGGGTTTATGAACCAAATTGCTTCGGTTCATAAGCTAGCACATCGGATTTAAGAGCAATAGACAACGGTTTATTGTAACGAAAGACATCAGTTTTACAAACTAAAAACATCAATGTTATGTACTAAAAACATAGTTTTACGAATTAAACACACTAGCTTTACGTACAAAAAAATCAGTTTTACGAACTAAACACATCATTATTATGAACTAAACACATCATTTTTACGATCTAAACACACCAGTTTTACGAACTAAACATATCTGATTCACTAATAATTTAGGATGTCTTTACTATATATAAACAACGGTTTTAAAACCAAAAAATGATTTCAATATACGTAATAACATTGGTTTTGTATTTATTCCATATAGCCAAATTTTGTGGCGAAAAATAATGTTACAAATTATAGAGAGAAAATGAATATACATATGTAGGATTTCTATACAAGTGATGTTATAAAGTATTAAACATATCGTTTTTATAATAAGAAACGATGTTATAAATTATATAGACATCGGGCTTTGGCCGATGTGAAAAACTTTTGACTTTTGACAACACCCATATAGACATCGATTTTTTTTTTGAAAGACATCGGCTATTACCCGATGTTAAATCACAAATTTCTAGTAGTGAAAGCTTTATGTACGTCGAATCCGCTAAGCAATTGTGGGATGAGATCTCAGAAAGGTATGGGCAAACTAATGCGCCACTGATTTACCAGCTCAAGAAGGAGTTGTGCTCGGTTTCTCGTGGTGGCAAGACTATTGCTGAATACTTCAATAAATTGAAGAGAATTTGGGACGAATTGCAGTCTATTGAAGGCCAATATGATTGTTCTTGTGGGGCTTTCGCAGCTTGCACTTGCAATGTGATGAAGAAAGTTAATGAGGCCGAAGCGTGCAATCGTCTGATGTAGTACTTGATGGGGCTGGGAGAGTCATTCGATGGGGTTCGTAGCAGCATCCTGGCTATGGATCCTTTGCCAACTCTGAATAAGGCATATTATCTAGTGTCTCAAGTTGACAGTGGTAATACAGATAAAGGTGCTGATGGTGCAGGCACGAGCAATGAAAGCATGGCTTAGCTGCAAACAGACAGGGAATTCAGGGTGAGAAAAAGGATTTTCGTAAAGATAAGAAGGAAAAGGAGTCCAGGGTGTGTTTCCATTGCAAGGGTAAGGGACACATCATGGAGAATTGCTTCAAGCTTCATGGATTCCCATATTGGTTTAAGGAAAGAAAAAGTGTTGCTACTGCCCACAATGCTTGTGGTGATGTTGGAGACCCATTGGAACAGAATGATGGGGAAGGAGGTCAGACTGGAAAGATTGATCAAAACTTGATCAATGCAGTGTGCCAAGAAGTTCTTCGAGCTATGCAATCTCAACCCCAGGTCAATTGTTCCACAGTCACCAACATGGCAGGTAACTCTACATCTTTTAATCTGGCTTTGCTTGCATCTTTAACCAGTGATAAGGATTGGATAATAGATATTTGCGCCACTGATCATATGACTGCTTTTTCACATCTTTTAAGTGATAGAAGGTTGCTTGCCAGACCTATTTTGGTTGGAATGCCTGATGGTAATACATCTTATGTGAAAGAAATTGGTACTTTGTGTTTGACTGACAATTGATTTTGCATAATGTTTTGTTGGTTCCTAGCTTCAAACATAATTTGCTTTCTGTGCCCAGATTGGTTGAGAACTCATCTTTAGCTGTTGTGTTTACTTCTGGCAATTGGTGTTGTCAGGACCTTGGTCATTGGATCAGGATTCAAGCTCAATGACCTTTACAGATTGCAAGCTGACAAGGTCATTGCAGCCTCCGGGGTTCCTTTAAAGCTCAATAGGAGTGTGTTGCTTTCTAAGAATAAGGATTGCTTGGCTTCCAATGTGTCTTCTGATGTTGACAAACTGTTACAGCTTCATATTAGATTAGGACATGCTTCTGGAAGTAAGATTGAACATTTAGCTTCTTTACCTTGTAATGCTTCTCATTTGCCCAAATGTGAAACATGTGTTTTAGCTAAGATGCATAGATCTTCCTTTCCTGTTAGTAAGACTGTTTCTCTTCATTGCTTTGATCTTGTTCACCTTAACATATGGGGTCCTTATAGGACTAAAAGTATATCTGGTGCTTCATTTTTTTTTACAGTCATGGATGACAAAAGTCGTGTAACATGGACATTTTTTATGCAATAAAAAACTGAAGTGTTTTCCTTGCTGTCTTCTTTCATTGCTTATGTTTCTGCTCAATTTAATGCTTTTGTTAAGTGTTTTCGAAGTGATAATGGATCTGAATTCATTCAGAAGGCCTGTATGGATTTATTTTCTTCAAAAGGTATAGTTCATCAAAGAAGTGCACCTTACACTCCTCAACAAAATGGTAAGGTTGAAAGGAGACATAGATATCTCATATAAACTGCTAGATCTTTCAAGTTACATGCTAACTTACCTTCCGAGTTTTGGGCAGACTGTGTTTTAGCCGCCACTCATGTGATCAATAAGCTTCCCTCGCAGGTGTTACAGTGGAAAACACCTCATGAAGTGTTGTTTGGTAAAGTACCTTTATATAATGACCTTAGAATTGTTGGTTGTTTAGCTTTTGCTTTTGATCCAAAGTACAAAACTAATAAGTTTGGTCCAAAGGCTAAAAGGTGTATCTTTGTAGGATACCCTTTTGCCCAAAAGGCTTATAAACCTTTCTGTTTGGATACTAGGAAGTACATTGTTAGTAGGGATGTGGGTTTTTTTTAAGATCAATTCCCTTTTAAAACCAATGTACATCCTAATGTGTCATCTCCTTCTGTGCATTTACCACTGGTTAATGTTGGTAGGAGGAAATCGAGTTTAAAATTTAATAAAATAAATCAAACCGGATTATGCCCACGCAAATGATTACAAGACCCCCTCCCTATGCAGTAGTGGGAAGTCAGGATCGATCCACGAGGAAGCGTGTCAGTGGATCTTAGGTAGCTGTAAATCTCACAAACAGAAAAGCAAACAGAAAAACAGAAAAGGAAGACAGAAGTAACAGACAAAAGCAGAAAATAAAACAAGGACACAGAAGCTACTCGATATCGAGCAACAGTCCACGACATCGACTACAATAAGTCGACAACAGACAGCAGAAATCGACCAACAGACAGAAGACTCAGCAAAGGCACACGTCGAGTAAAGCTTCCTCGATATCGATTAAATCAACTCGATATCGACAAGAACTTCCCGAGATCGAGTAAAAGACAGAAACTGTAAAATTGCAAACTTCGAACACAGAACGCAGATTTGGATGAATTAATTCAATAAACTAAAGACTTCCAAGGCCAGGGTTTCAACACCACAACGAGAACCATGCAAAGTAACACATAAAGGCATAAAAGATCATACTTTTCATCAAATAACTTTCGTTATTAACAAATAGGAATATAGAGGCTTTCGCATAAACCCTAATTGTTACTAACCCTTTTTCACATAATTAACCCAAGTTGTATTAAGATCACTTTCGCTTCAATAACACAAACAAGGATCACCTTCAACTTTCGCAAAAGAATCATGCTCATAGGGATAGAAGACGAATTGCATAAAAAGATTGTACCTTTACCGCATCACCTTACATGGCTACCGTCGGGCTCACCCCGACCCTAGAAGTGGGTGGACTACTCGCTCTTCATCATCAAGAAACTCATCAATAAACAAAAGGAAATAACTTTCATTAAATAAACCAAAGAAAGCTTACAACCAATCAAAGCCAAATCCGCTTTCGCCTTTCCAACTTCTCTCTCCACAAGCTCTCTCCTCTACTCTCTCTATGTAACTAATTGTCTCTGAAATTGAATGTGTGATGGAATGCCTAGACAATCAGCCCCTAAAGCTTTATTTATAGGCTTCCAACCCTTGCTAATCAAGGTAAGAAAGTCTATCTATATCTAAATCTCTTTATCTACTTACTTAAAGATAAATAAATGGAATAAAATAAATAAATCCATAAAGGAAAATATATCTAAAGTAGTAAAATATCTTCTTGTGTGGGTAAATCTTCTCCATAGATAGAACTTGATAGATCTTGGATAGAATCGGACTCCTTCGGCTCCAAGTAATCCCAAACCGCGTCGGACAGCTCACCGCGTAACGCGGCCCAGGATGGCGCTCCTCGATATCGAGTAAAGTACTCGATATCGAGTAACTTATGTCGTCGACTTCAGCTGGCTCAACATCTCGAGTAGCTGGTTATCGATCTAGCTCGGACCGGTGCCTCAGATCTTGTCGATATCGAGCAAAGTACTCGATATCGAGTACATGGTTTCATCGACTTGCTGGCTTGGTGTTGTCGAGCAGCCTCTCCCCGACACTGGCTCGGTCATGTGGTGCTGAGTTTGTCGATATCGAGCAAAGTACTCGATATCGAGTAAAGCTCCGGAGTCGGGTTGGCTTCGTCGTCAGCTCCTCGATCAGCTCCTACTCGACCAGGCACTGCTCGGACTTTTTGGTCGCGATATCGAGTAAAGGTACTCCATATCGAGTAACTCTTGGGTTCAGCTTGATTCGTCCTGGTTCCGCTGCTCTTTGAGTTTGGACTTCTGTAGTTGATTTTTGAGCTTTTCCAACCTTTCTCAGAACTGCTGTAAATTGCCTCGAATTATGCGAATTAAAACAGAAACTGGTGTAAATTCCATAATTTGGCAAGTAAACATAAACTACATAGATTCTGTACTATTCTAGCCCAAATGCATCAAATGAATGCAGACAACGATATAAAAGTAACTGTAAAACATGGCAGATTCAGCTCACAACAAACACCCCATACTTAAGCTTGCTTGTCCTCAAGCAATACTTTTTAATTGTCATTCAGGGGAAGAAATCAAAAACTCTCAACATATTAGATTCATTTCCATATGTCCCTGCAATCAATTACCATCCTCGAAAAGGTACTAGTGTCACAAATCCATGCATGTGCAATTAAAAAGCAACATCTACTCACAAAAGGAGGGTTATGTAAAACATTCATAAGTGACAGAGCATTAATAATCAAGAGGACTTTAATTTAAGCTCAAATAAGGAATAGATTAATAAAAGGCTAAAGGTGGGCAATTTTTGGCAATGTGGTGCTAATAATCCGGGGAAATAGAGTACTTTCTAAACATTCATACCACATTCTTTCTTCATAAGAATCGTCACCTTTCATAATGCTTTTGTTAATAATAATGCTTTTACCTCTCTAACCTCAGCACTGACTTCTCGCGAGTCGCAAACATGGGTGTCATGAATGGCCCCGGATACTTAGTGCTTTGGACTCCTCCCATGTGTGTCCCATCTCACTGAACTATTATCTCCGTAAGCAGGGTCGATCTACCTTTATCTCCTGAGGTGATCGGATTTTCTTTCACTCATTAAAATTTTCATATATTTCAAACAATTTCCTACCAAACTCCAATAATGATAACAACAACAACACAAACACCATATGATAATCTCCATAATATAACATCATTCACAACATAATCCCCGGATATGAAATAAGGTAAAGAATGGAAATATTTTTAGATCATGTGGAGCAAATATGAAATAAGGCATATTATGGCTTTTGTGTAAAGCATAAGCGTAGGTAAGGGTAGGAATATAAACATATGAGCATTATATGGAAATATAAAGTCCTCCATCCTCCTATCATGCAACATGTCAAAAGCAACTTCAAATTTTACCTCCTTTCATGGTTTTCAAGAAAATATGCACTTCATTGTGACTTCCCTTTACTAGGCAATTTCATGCTATATCTCTAATGAATCCAATTTTGCATCGTCGAGTTCAATATAAGCTTCCATGACATTAATAAAAAATTTCAATGGGGTCATTTTTTCAAATTTTTGGAAAACATGCATATAAGCACATAAATCAATAATGAATTCCAAAATAGCCATGTATAAGCAATTCAATAAATAAACTTTAAATATGCACACATAATGTCAAATAAAACCAAATATGCACAAAGTAAGCCCTTCCCCTAACACCCCATACTTAAACATTACAGTGTCCTCACTGTATAAAAACAAGGGTAAGGAAAGAAACTCACTAGACAGATGTGCAGGGCTTCATAATGTCGAGTGATCAAGCATAGGCCGAGTCCAATTTAGCTTGCTTCTATCCCCATGGACCTGAAAAATGTAGAAGGCATATACCCACAATATAAAAACTAAAAGTTCAAAACCAAAAACAAACAAAAGCAACAATGTTCAAAAGTCCCAAAAAATAAATGTTTATTTACAAGCTCTAGATTTTATAGTCACTGGACCGACTTTCTCCTTTAAGCTAAAGGTGGCATTTGCAGGGCCCATGTAGCTTGGGCTTCAAATAGGACTCCATTCTTGTCCATCAGCTGCAATCCTCCAGAATGGATCTTGTTCACCACGAAGGGCCCCATCCTCTTCTTGTTGAATTTGTTAGGAAACCAATGATCATTTGATTTGGAAACATGGAGTTTGTCTCCAACTTCATACTCATTGGGCTCATCATTGGAAATCCAACATAAGCACACATACCAAGGCAAACCTCTCCCATGTATAGATAGATCTTTAATGGAAATAGGAGAAGAAAGATCCATACCTTGGCTTACCTTCGTAGAAACGGATTCGGGGGCCACTGTATTTGGTCGATCTCGAGTAATAGTAGTTGTTTTCAGCTTCTGGTGGCCTGCTTCTCGATGATGCTGGAGTCGAGGAAGGAAAGGTTTGGTCGATATCGACTAAGGTTGTCGATATCGAGTTGCCGTCAGCTGCTAGTGGGTTGCTGGTCCAAGAAGGCGAAGTCGAGGCAGCGGGGTTTTGGTCGATATCGAGTAGTTTACTCGATATCGAGGAGTGCTGTGCTTCAGGTTGGCTGCTCGACGACGCTACTGCTGGAGGAGGGTTCTGAGTTTGGTCGATATCGACCAAATTCCATAATATCGAGGAATTTTGGTTGACTTCGACCCCATACTTGCATCCTGTCAAGGCATCCGAAAAATAGTTAGTCCAAATCGACGTACCTTGGTGAGTGTCGAGTGGATTCTCTGTTTCTTCGTTCAAGATGGCCATGATCTTCTCCACCTGGGCCTCCACATCCCTCTTTTCCAGTTCTTCAAGAGTCATATTTCTTACCTTAGGTTCCCCGCAAGTGATGTAACCAGCTGATATAGCTTTTACCTCTTCCATGGGACCTGTGTGCCTTTCAATTTTATTAAAACAATACTCAATTACCTCATCGCTGATGTTGAAAGTGAGTACTCCCTTCCTTACGCTTATGTTGGCATCCAACGTCGCCAAGAAGGGTCTTCTTAAAATAATTGGACAAGCAGGGTCCTCCGCCATATCAATAACTAGAAAATCAGCAGGGACAAAGAACTTACCTACTTGCACTGGCACATTATCCACCATGCCTGTTGGAATGACCACTGTGTTGTTGGCCATATAAAGCTTAGCATCCACAAGCAATAGGGCACTTATCTTAATCTTGGACCATATTGTTAAAGGCATTATACTCACACTATCTCCAAGATCACATAAAGCATTAAATTTATATTGACCAAATCCAATGGTTATAGCAAACTTACCTGGATCTGGCATCTTCTCAAGTATGTCCATATGGCTGCATTCCTTTGTAATTTCAGCCATTGACTGCTTCTTGCTCAAAATCTCCTTGAGGAATTTGACGTAGGATGGCATCTCATTAAGAGCTTCTATGAAGGGAATGGTGACATTGAGCTTTTGAAGCATCTTGATGAAGCGCTGAAATTTCTTCTCTGCTGGGTCCTTTGGAGATTTTGTTGGGAAGGGCAGCTTCTTTTTCTGGTTCAAAGCCAGAACAAATGTCTGAGGTGTTGCAAATTTCTCGACGTCGACTTGGTTCTCCTCGATAACGACCAGCTGTTCCTCGATATCGACCACTTTTCTTGACGTCGAGTTGCTGTGTTGTGCAGACGAAGGTTGGTCCATTCTATCGTCGATATCGAGTTGTCCTTCCTCGATATCGAGTTGCCTCTTCTCGACATCGACCAAGGTGTGGTCGATATCGAGTTTCTGTTTAGCTCCATCGTCATGCCGCTTTCCGACCTCTGGCTCTTGTAGTTGATGGTGGCTTCTGAGTTTTACATCAGCGATATGTCCGATCTTTCCTTTGTGATTTGGTTCTGAAGATCCTGGGAGTGAACCTGACTGTCTGGGGACTCCTGCTGCTAGCTGTCCAATCAGTGTGTCAATTAATTTTCTCCAGACATCGATCTCCCCAAGCCTAGAGTTGACACCTTGTATCTGAGTGTAGACTGAGTTGAAGGATTGCTTGGTGTCTGAATGATTTCTCCGTATTTCCTCTAGGACGGTCTGTAGATCATCCCTTTTCTGGTCCCTTTCCAGATGTCCTGGAGCTCTGTAGGGTGGGGGGTTCCTAGGGCACCTTGGTTCCATTGTGGTTGCTGAAACCTTTGGTCCCCCATATAGCGATTGGGACCCCCTGCGTAGGCTGCCTCTTCGTGGTATTCTACTAGCCTGACATGCTCTCTCTGTGTGGGCACTCAGTAGTGGTGTGCCTCTGTGATCCGCATTCGATGCAGGCCTGGTTGACATAAAGGTATTTGACTTGCTTGAGGAGCTTGTGATTCTGATCTCTGTAGTATTGCTCCTTGACATCTGGATCAATTTCCTTAGAGGGCTCATATAGGGGCATGGATGGGGCTGGCTTGGCGTAGGTATTCTCCTCATAGTTGGTTGGAGTCCCATACTTGTTGTCGTAGTTAGTTAGCTTGTCGAGGGCAGCCCATGCGTCAGCTGGCGGCATTCTCAGATACTCATAATGAGTATATGTGTTGATCCTATCCTTAGCAGCCAAGTCAAGAGAATTGAAGAAGATCTCTTGAACTACGCAGGGTTGCTGTCCATGTGTAGAGCATGATCGCAGTAGATCCTTATATCTTTCCCAAGCCTTTGCCAGTGGTTCCCCAGGCTTCTGTTTGAAAGCTGTAATCTTCTAGCGGAGGAGTGCTGTCTTAGCAGGAGGAAAGAACTTGTTGAGGAATTCCTGCTTTACTTCAGCCCATGTCGTGAGGGATCGCGGTTTCAGCCCTTCAAGCCACTTCAATGCTGGACAAGCTAGGGACCAACGAACAACCTTCATCAGGATATACTCCAAGGTGGTACCTTCAGCAAGAGTACCACACATATCAGTAAAGTTGGTAATATGCTGAAGAGGACATTCAGTAAATCTACCAAAGAAAGCATTATTTTTAATTTCAGTAAGGAAAGGAGTGCGAATTTCAGAGTTATTTTCAGGGATTAGAATGGCCGATTCAGGCACGATGAGAGTCGGGTGCATGTAATCCTCTGCAGTTGTAGGGTATTGGGCAAGCTCGTCTTCCAATTGCCTCCTTTGCGCAACCTCCTGTGTAATGCGTGCTCTCTCAACGGTGAGAGCAGTATCTTTGGTGGCTAGTTCCCTCTGAAGCATCTCAATTAGCTGTTCCTGTGTCTCTACGACCGCCATCGCTCTTTTTAGTTTAGCTTGGATGTGTATAAGGCGCTCCGGTTCGTCTAAGGCGTCAAAGTCAGGTGTTTGACCAGAACAACGCATATACCTGCGAAGTAACTCAAAAGAAAAGTAAGATCTGACTACCTATGGCGCGAATGATTGCTTCCCCGGCAACGTCGCCAATTTGTTGGCAAGAGGAAATCGAGTTTAAAATATAATAAAATAAATCAAACCGGATTATACCCACGCAAATGATTACAAGACCTCCTACCTATGCAGTAGTGGGAAGTCAAGATCGATCCACAAGGAAGCGTGTCAGTGGATCTTAGGTAGCAGTAAATCTCACAAACAGAAAAGCAAACAGAAAAACAGAAAGAAAGACAGAAGTAACAGACAAAAGCAGAAAATAAAACAAGGACACGGAAGCTACTCGATATCGAGCAACAGTCCACGATATCGACTACAATAAGTCGACAACAGACAACAGAAATCGACCAACAGACAGAAGACTCAACAAAGGCACACGTCGAGTAAACCCTCCTCGATATCGAGTAAATCAACTCGATATCGACAAGAACTTCCCGAGATCGAGTAAAAGACATAAACTATAAAATTGCAAACTTCGAACACAGAACGCAGATTTCGATGAATTAATTCAATAAACTAAAGACTTCCAAGGCCAGGGTTTCAACACCACAACGAGAACCATGCAAAGTAACACATAAAGGCATAAAAGATCATACTTTTCATCAAATAACTTTGGTTATTAACAAATAGGAATATAGAGGCTTTCGCATAAACCCTAATTGTTACTAACCCTTTTTCACATAATTACCCCAAGTTGTATTAAGATCACTTTCGCTTCAATAACACAAACAAGGATCACCTTCAACTTTCGCAAAAGAATCATGCTCATAAGGATAGAAGACGAATTGCATAAAAAGATTGTACCTTTACCGCATCACCTTACATGGCTACCGTCGGGCTCACCCCGACCCTAGAAGTGGGTGGACTACTCGCTCTTCATCATCAAGAAACTCATCAATAAATAAAAGGAAATAACTTTTATTAAATAAACCAAAGAAAGCTTACAACCAATCAAAGCCAAATCCGCTTTCGTCTTTCCAACTTCTCTCGCCACAAGGCTTTATTTATAGGCTTCCAACCCTTGCTAATCAAGGTAAGAAAGTCTATCTATATCTAAATCTCTTTATCTACTTACTTAAAGATAAATAAATGGAATAAAATAATTAAATCCATAAAGGAAAATATATCTAAAGTAGTAAAATATCTTATTGTGTGGGTAAATCTTCTCCATAGATAGAACTTGATAGATCTTGGATAGAATCGGACTCCTTCGGCTCCAAGTAATTTCAAACCGCGTCGGACAGCTCACCGCGTAACGCGGCCCAGGATAGCGCTCCTCGATATCGAGTAAAGTACTCGATATCGAGTAACTTGTGTCGTCGACTTCAGCTGACTCGGCATCTCGAGTAGTTGGTTCTCGATCTAGCTCGGACAGGTGCCTCAAATCTTGTCGATATCGAGCAAAGTACTCGATATCGAGTACATGGTGTCATCGACTTGCTGGCTTGGTGTTGTCGAGCAACCTCTCCCCGACACCGGCTCGGTCATGCGGTGCTGAGTTTGTCAATATCAAGCAAAGTACTCGATATCGAGTAAAGCTCCGGAGTCGGGTTGGCTTCGTCGTCAACTCCTCGATCAGCTCCTACTCGACCAATCACTGCTCGGACTTTTTGGTCGATATCGAGTAAAGGTACTCGATATCGAGTAAAGGTACTCGATATCGAGTAACTCTTGGCTTCAGCTTGATTCGTCCTGGTTCCGCTGCTCTTTGACTTTGGACTTCTGTAGTTGATTTCCGAGCTTTTCCAACCTTTCTCAGAACTACTGTAAATTGCCTCGAATTTTGCGAATTTAAACAGAAACTGGTGTAGATTCCATAATTTGGAAAGTAAACATAAACTACATAGATTCTGTACTATTCTAGCCCAAATGCATGAAATGAATGCAGAATACGATATAAAAGTAACTGTAAAACATGGCAGATTCAGCTCACAACACTTAGTCCAGCAGATTGCACTGATTTACATTCTACCTTCCATGATCAATCATATAATCCTTCTCATACACCTGTTGTTATTACTAATAATCATCTTGATAGTAACAACATGCATGAAGTGGTGAATAACATCTTACCTACATCTACTGATGAGAGTTCATCTTCTGATATCTCACATATTGCACATTCACATGGCTCTGAGATAGCACAATCTCAACAT
Organism: Persicaria tinctoria; assembly: GCA_037127255.1. Lineage (NCBI taxonomy): Eukaryota > Viridiplantae > Streptophyta > Magnoliopsida > Caryophyllales > Polygonaceae > Persicaria > Persicaria tinctoria. The sequence continues at coordinate 10,097,105 of JBANSL010000009.1, read as the reverse complement.
GTAGTTCAACAAAGGAGGTCTGTAAGAATTTCTAACCCTCCTGTTAAACTCAAGGATTTTTTATGTCCTTCAATAAGGCATAATTCAGAATCCTTGTCCTTTTTATCCCAAGTACTTGGTAATGTTGACAACTTTTCTCCAGAATTCATTACCTCTTTTGTTAATTTTGTGAATATTCTTGAACCTCACACTTTTACCCAAGCGAAGAAAGATACTGAATGGATTGAAGCTATGGGTAAGGAGTTACAGGCTCTAGAGAATAATCGTACCTGGCAATTGACTGATTTGCCTAAAGACAAAACTCCAATTGGTTCCAAGTGGGTTTTTAAACTTAAATACAAACCCGATGAAACCATTGAGAGATACAAGGCTAGGTTAGTAGCAAAAGGCTATAACCAAGTCAAAGAGAAAGATTACAAACATACTTTCTCCTATGTGGCTAAGTTTACATCTCTAAGAAGCATTTTAGCTTTAGCCACTATTAAAAATTGGCCAATCCATTAGTTGGATATAAACAATGCATTTCTTCATGGATATTTGGATAAAGAAATATATATGTTGCCACCTGATGGATATGATAAGGCAAAACCTGGTCAAGTTTGCCTTCTCAAAAGGTCTTTATATGGCTTAAAACAAGCCAGCAGACAATGGAATGTTGAGCTAACTAAATTTTTGGTTTCTCTTGGTTTTATACAGTCTAAACAAGATTATTCCCTTTTCATCAAGCCTGTACAGATGGGTCTCATCACAACTTTAGTATATGTTGATGATGTTCTTCTAACTGGAGATGATGAAGTAGAGATTATTTTGACAAAGTAAAGGCTTCACCAGCAATTCACAGTCAAGGATCTATGCCAAGTAAGATAGTTTCTTGGCATGGAGATCTCCAGGTCTGCTACTGGAATGCTAGTCCACCAGAGGAAGTACATCATTGATTTGTTAAGAGATATGCAGTTGTTGGATTGCAAGGAGGCAAAATTTCCATTGCCTAGAGGATTAAGGTTATCCTTGGATGAAGGTGAACTACTTAGTGAGCATGAACAGTATAGGAGACTGGTTGGCAGGCTCCTATTTCTCAATATGACAAGGGCAGATTTGTCATATGCAGTTCAACATATATCTCAGTTCTTAAGTGCTCCTCGAATTCCTCATTAACAAGCAGCCCTTCACATCCTAAGATATCTCAAGGGAACTATCAATGCAGGTCTTTTTTATTCTTCCAAATCTGCTGTACACTTGACAGCATACAGTGATGTAGATTGGGGAGCATGTCCTTTCTCAGCTCGATCCCTTTCAGGCTACTGCATTTTCCTTGGAGATTCCTTGATCAGTTGGAAGACAAAGAAACCGCTCACAGTGTCCAAGTCTTCAGCTGAATCTGAGTACAGATCCATGTCATACACAGCCAGTGAAATGGTGTGGTTGCAAGGCTTATTTTAGAATCTCCACATCACAGTTCCTCTTCCAATTCCCCTGCCGTATGATAACAAAGCTGCACAACATTTGGCTGCTAACCCCGTCTTCCACGAGCGCACAAAGCACCTCAGAATTGACTGTCACTTTGTGCGAGAGAAGCAACAGGAAGGCTTCCTTCTCACGCAACATGTTCCAACAACTCTCCAAATCGTAGACATTATGACCAAACACTACAACAAAAATGATTATTAGCGACAAAAGTTTCGGTGTCAAATTATTTTTCCTCGGTAAATATGGTCTTTAGCGATGAACATATATGTTCCTCATAAAAAGGGTCGTGAACTTTCGAGAGAGACTTATATTCCTCGCTAAAAGTGATATTCAACAACAAATTTTTCAGTTCGTCGTTAATTGTTATCATGATATGGTCGCATAAACCATAAGGAAAATAGCGACAAATTTGGAGTCTTTAGCGAGGAATGAATTCATCACTAAAAATATCTTCGTCGACGAATTTACATTTTTGTCGCTATATGTTTGTTGAGAATTATGTAAAATCTGACAACTATATTAGCAACAAAAAATGTAATTTCTCGCTAAAGTCTGTGTTTTTCGAGAAAATAATTTGTCACTAAACGTATTAGTTGGCGAGGAAATTCCATTTTCGTTGTTATTTCTTGGGTAAAAATAGAGAACATGACTCAAAGTCATTAACGAGAAAAAATTTAAATTCTTCACCATATGTTCATCTATTATGAGGAATATTTTTGTCGTTAAAACAACCATTTAGAGAGGAATATATCAATTTCGTCACTACATCAAATTTTTCGTAAGGGAAAACCATGACAAATTTTATACGTTTGGGGAAGTTATGTCAAACATGTCAAATTTGTTGGCGACAAATATTTTAATTTCTTGCCAAAAGTATGTGTTTCTTGATGAAAGAATCTATCACTAAACATATTACTAGCGAGGTAATACCATTTTTATCATTATTGGCTTGGGCGAAAATAGTGAAAAATGACTCAAATTCATTAACGAGAAAAGTTTAAATTTATCGCCATATGTTCTATTAATCGATGTTAATACATCAGATAGACATTGATTATTTATGAATTGGTTTGTATATATATAATATTAAAATTAGTTTTCATATAAGAAATGTTGTGTAAATGCATGAAAACATTGTTTTATTTGTAATTATAGATAATTTTGTTGTCATAACTCCTAATACATGCACTTTGGTTAGAAACTAAATTATTGTAGTAGTCTATGCCGGATTTGAATCCGCCTCTTTATGTTTGAGCACATTGCTCACCATCTGAGCTAATATGCTTAAATAAAAATAAAAATTGACCTAAAATAAATACTTGCTTGCTATGCCTTACTAGAATTCTGTCATTTAACATCGGATGATTAACATCGGTTATAAAAACGCGTGAAGTTAACTAACTTTTTAACATCGCTTCTTAAATTTGAGATGTCAAAAATAAAATAGACATCGCCCTATTTGTATCGAAAAATCAATCGCGGAATTGAATTTCCAAAACATTTTAAAAGCCCGCTATCCGAAATCCCAACCCTTAATAAAATTTTGGCGAAACTAATTAAAATAACCCAACCTTTAAGAGGGTGTTAAAAATATATCCCCAACTTTCAAATGTAAGATAAATATCCCGACCTTTATAAGTGATGGTAATATAATATCCCAAAATTTTCTCCCCCACAAAAATGATTAGTTTCGCCCCTAAACATTCAATTTAATACGTATTTAATTCAAATTATTCAATTTAATATGTATTTATATTATAAATAAATTTAATCAAAACAAATATAATAAAACAAGTAAATATTTAAAATATAATTTTTAATATCTTGATTGTGTAAAATATCATTCAAGTTTATTAGATTAAATTAGATTGGTTTTTAAGTTTGTCTTTTTATTTATTTATTTTGGATTTAAGAAAAAATAAATAAAAATTTACATTCTTTTATATATTTTTTAATAATAATAATTTACATCTTATAAATAAATGAACACCATTGAATAATCTAAATAATTAAATTTTTATTTCAATTTCGTAAAACATAAAGTTTATAATTGACAAAATATTCTTCAATTTTGATAAGTTAAATCACTAGCTAATCATTTACTAATTGAAAATATGTTATTTTTCTTTACATTTTTTATTTGGCTTGTTATAGATATTATTGATTTAAAAAAAGATATAAAAAGTTAAGTACAAATTAAATCTAAAACTACAAAAGTTTATTAAATCAACTTTTAAACTCATCTAATTTAATTTTATATGTTTTATTTGAATTGAAAATACATGAGTAATACAATACAAAAAATAAGAATTTTATTGGAGAGAAATCATTAGGATATTATATTACCATCACTTATAAAGGTTGGGATATTTATTTTACATTTGAAAGGTTGGGATATATTTTTAACACCCCTTTAAAGGTTGGGTTATTTTAATTAGTTTCGCCTAAAATTTTCACCTCTAACTTATTCAGTTATTCCCTCCAAGGCTCCAACCCTTGTAAAATTTTCACCTCAAACTCAAAATTTCCCAAAAAGCACTTAACAAAATAAAATTTCAAACCTTCTCTAATTTATCCCCAAAATACTCTTGAAACACTCCTCCATTCTTCGTTCAAACACTCAGACCCCGACCTCCTTCACTCGCACCATCCATGGAAGCCAGAAACCCTAATCTCTCCGGTGGCCAGATCCCATCTCCAGCTTCATTCTTCCATCTGCTATCTCTAGGCATGTCGCGTTCTCGCTCCTTTGTTCTCCGACATCTCTATTCTTCCCTCAGGCTTCTCTGTTCGCTCCTTCTCTGGCAGGCAGCACTCTTCGCTCTCTCTGCAACAGGTACACTCTCCTTCTCTTCTCTTGTCTTCTCTTCTCTTTCTTTGCTTCGCCTGTTGGAATCCTAATCCCGATTTGGAAATCCATGATTCATGGACTGTGCGATTTTTTTATTTTTTGTAGATCTAGGGTTTGTTGTTGTTTGCAGCGATTTTGTGGTGGGATCTGCATCTGATATTGTGGGTTTTTATTGTTGTTTGTTGCGTGATATATCATATTTGCTGAAATTTCAGCATCTCTTTGTTGCGCCATCCCCTCTCAGCATCAGCGTCATCTCTTCGTATTCGATCTAGGGTTTTTTTTTGGTAGTTGAAGAGAGGGGCTACTTCTTGTTGATTGTTGAACTTCAATTGCACACTGAAATTTGTTCATTTATGATGAATTTGTTCATTTTGCTGAAATTTGTGTTTTATTTTGATTTTCTTATAAATAGAAATGGATACATATGAGCTTGAATCGCTACGAAGAAAGAAGAAAGAAGGAAAGACAAAAGTAGTGCACATAGCCATCATAGTGTAATTGCTGATTTTTTAGAGTATTCATGTTGATTTGCAACTGGTTTTACTTAGTATAATTGCAGATTTCTGTGGGTTTCGGAATGGTTTTGCAGCTACATGTGTGTTGATTAGGTCATATTATAATTATGACCATAATTCTAGCTATCCTCTTTACTTGTTTTAGATATTCTCTGAGCGTCAGGGTCAATGGAAAGCAGCAACTCACCGACGAGAAACCCTTCAGACACGATTTAGAATCTTTTGCTGCCTTGGCTAGCGGCCATAAAAAGTTCCTACATGAAGATAAGCTTTTTAGTTCAATCATTTTAACATGTTGTCAATCATGTATTGTATAGTGTCAATCATGTATCGTATAGTGACAAGACGATCTTAATCTTTAATTCGATAGTTATATTATTGATACTTCAAAATTGCTCTTTCTTAGACTTGGAAATTTGCCTTAGTACAAGTTACAAACACTTTCTTTTGCTAAAAACTATGCAATAGATGATGCTGGCACATTACCTTGCGAAGGTTTATGCAAAAACTCGACACCATAGAGCTTCTTTGCTGTTCAATCCTTTGAGTTGAGACCGGTGGATGTATGGGTCCATATCATGTTAAAACTCATGATGGTTTTCCTTTTTTTTTTTTTTTCCTGCAGGTCTATGTTGATACACTTGTGAAGAAAGCATGCTCTCCTTGAAGACAATGATGTATTCCCTCAAAAATCCACCAAAGGTATCTAAACAAAAATCTCAAGTTAACTCTAAATGTGCAACTTCATGCTATCTGCCATGTTTATTAATTGTGAAGAGATTAATTGTACTTTATGCGGTAAGACAGAAGTGAGGCCTGGTAATTAAATGCTTGATTTGTAAAAGACATCAACTGAAGTTACATAGTCAACACAACCTCAGATCTGTTATCTCCCCATCAATTAGCAGGTTTTCTCTCTCCATGGAGCTGAATCGAAGATCTGTTTTAAGATAGGGGTTTAGGAATGACGTTGTGTATGTGGTTTGTCTCTTATCTCACGGTTGGATTTTGTGCAACACTTTCTTTGTAACTCCTTTTGTAACACTTTCTTTGTAACCCCTCTTGTAACCTCCGATTCTATGTCGATCACAGAGCATCATGAATCATTTTTTGTCGCCGTAATTTTGGGCGATGCTGCTAGTGCGATGAACAAGTGATGAATTTTTTCGTCACAAATATGTTTTGCGAGGATTTGGGCAATGAAACCATTTGTCACTAAAATCTATATTTTCTTGTAGTTGCGAGGAATCTACTATATCAGCGATGAATTTTATATAATCACTAAATACATTTTACAACAATATCGATTCTTTCAATATTTTTGCCGATAGAATTATTAACTTTTTGTGACAAAAATATATGTCGCAAAATAATATTGAACCAATTTGATATCATCATTAATGAGGAAATATACAATTTTGCGAGGAATTAAAGTTTCTCACCATCTACATTCTATGACTACTATAGAATCCTTTGACTTTTTCGCGACAAATATAATTACCTTTTACGGTGAATTTAATAGTCGCTAAAGACTTATAACTTCATCGCCAAATGTTTTTTTTGCGATGATTTCATTTTTCGTCATTAGACTCTTTTGTGAGGAGATTTCTGTGACCATTTAAAAAGGAGGCGTATTTCCTCGCTAAATATCATTAGCGGCGAAATATTAATTTTCAACGAGGAAAAAATTTCTCGCTAAAAGCGGCTTCTGTTGTAGTGAAAGCCTTAGACGAGCAGCAACATAGATTTGTGTCCGTCAAGTTGGGTCTCGTCTTTGACATCCCGGATCCAACTTGAGGGGGGTGGGGGGGGGGGGGGGGGGGGGGGGGGGGGGGTTGGGGGAGGTAATAACACTATGTATATAGGATATATATTTGTAATTTATATTATTTGGGACAACTTGTGTAGTTAGATAAAAAGCCACATCTTCCTCTATAAATAGTAGGAAGGTAGCTCGGCTCTAACTAACTTCTGTAACAATAGATTCATAGATTCCAAGCTCTCTCTAATGAGCAATGCATATATATATTTATTTAATTTCCAAGGAGAAAGGCATCTAATGACAAACTAAAATGGTCAACCCATGTGAATTTGTAGATCGGGCGTCAAACGTGAATGTTACCTAACCTTCCTTTTCATTGCTCAAGTAAATACGACTTCGTACTGAACCAACATCATTGTATGGTGAGTGGTGACCCATTTATTTTAATTGAATAATTGATTACAATATTTTTTCACACTCTAGTCTTTAATTATTTATAAATGCATTAAAATAAAGTCTTCTTGTCTCTTTGCTTGTTCGCTCTATTGAATAATGATGCACCCATCACATCTAGGGGCGGAAATGGGACGGGGTATGGGTGGATGAAACCACGTACTCGATCACCTGCCCCATGAGTAAAAAATTTCACACGCTCCATCCATCACCCGCATCCGACCCGCATGGGTGATGCGGGTGGAACGGGTACCTAATGGGTGAAACAAAAGAAAAAATCAAATCAACACAAGTAGATCAATTCTAACTCAAAATTACAAAGGGAATGGGTTTATTTATTTATTTTTAAAATTTTCGAATTTATCGCGGCGGAACACAAGTAAGAAAAATAAAACAAAAGACAAAGGCCAAAACATCGACGGAAAACACTTGAAAAATTCCAGCAATTGAATAACACAACAGTAGCGACAGAATTTGGCAACAACGACAGAAACATGAAGAGAGGCAGGGAAGAGGGAATGCGGAGAAGCAGTCGCAAGGACGCGGGAGCGCCTGGGTGCGTGTTGTAGAAGGAAATCGAGAATGCAAATATAAAATACGATTAAAATAAAGTAAACCATATTCCGTCCCTTATAAATAATTACAAGACCTCCTCCTGATGTAGCAGCGGGAAGTCAGGATCGATCCACGAGGAAGCGTACGTGTCAGCGGATCCTAGGCAACGGTGGAATCTCACGGCAGAAGTCGACCACAGGTTGTCGATCTCGACTAGGGTTAGTCGACAGAAGATCGGACAAGTCGAGCAGCGCAGCAGCAGCTCCTGAGTTTTGGTCGATATCGAGGACAGTCTACTCGATATCGAGTAAAGTCTTCGTCGACGTCGGGTACCTGCACAGGACAAGCTACGACGATCTGGGATCTGAGATCAGTAACTCGATATCGACCAGAAGTTGTCGATATCGAGGAGAGCAGAAAGTGAAAACGAAACAAAGTAAAAACAAGGCTTTTGGGATTCTCGAAATAAACTGTATAAAAGACAACTTACAAGATTGGGGTTTGCAACAACGATAACCAAGCATGCATAAGGCAAGAATAAAACAGATAATCATATAAATTGCATCAAAGGACCAAGCTTTTGCCTTTTCCAACAATTAGACAACTCTTTCAAGAAACCCTAATTGTCTCTACCGATTTTATATTTTATAATCCAAGTTGTTAGCATGGACCTCCATTAGATGGGTAATAAACACATAACAAGTAGTAGATGCTCAAAATATGATAAAAGTCGGATCTTTACCTCAAACACGCAGGGCTATCGTCGGGCTCGCCCCAACCCAAGAAGTGGGTGGACTACTCGCGCTTCATGACCATTTCAGACATTGATTGAAAGGAACTAGCTACTTGCATTAAATCAAAATAGAGCTTACAACCAAAGGAAGCCAATTCCGCTCTCGCTTCACAAACTCCTCTTGGCCACTCACTCTCTTTACTACTAATTGTTGTGTGATGGAATGAATAAAACTCAGCTCCCTAAGGCTATATTTATACGCTTCTAATCCTTGCTATTCAAGGATAGAAATCTCTATCTATATCTAAATATCTATATCTAAAAGCTTAAGGATAAATAAATGGAATAACATAAATAAATCCAATAAGGAAATTATATCTAAAAGGCTAAAATATCTTCAAGTGGATAAATCTTCTCTTCATTGGATGGATCTTGATAGACTTTGGATAGAACTCGAACATCTTCGGCCTCAAGGAATCCAAAATTGCGTCGGACTGCTCAAACCGCGTAACGCGACTCGGGATCTTTCAACTCGATATCGAGTAAATTCCTCGATATCGAGGAAAATGGACGTCGACTTCAGCTTCAGCGGCATCCCGAGTAGCAGGTCCTCGATATGGCTCGGGTAAGCGGTTTTAGGGTTGTCGATATCGAGGAAACTACTCGATATCGAGGAGACTTGGTTTATCGACTTTGCTGGCTCGGCGGGTAGCTCCTTCTCGATCTGCTCGGACATATTGACTCTGGTCTTGTCGATATCGAGGAACTTCCTCGATATCGAGGAATGGTGTCCGGCCTGTCTTCGTCTTCGGCTTCTCGACCAGCTTGTGTTCCTCGACTCCGGGTTGGTCTTCAAGGCTTTGTCGATATCGAGTAACTAACTCAATATCGAGGAGTGTCATGGAGTCGGGTTGGCTCGTCTTCAGTTCCTCGACCTGGTGCTCCTCGACCAGTGTTGTGCCTGGACATGGTTTGTCGATATCGACGAAATGATGTCGATATCGAGGACTCTTCAGGCTCCGTCTTTGCTTCTTGGTTTTCTCCCGAAATGGCTCCATAGTCTGCAATATTAAACAGAAACTTATGTAGGTCTCCATTTCTGGAAAATAAGCATATGCTACATAAATTCAACATATTCCCAACCCGAAATATGCAAAGTGTATAGAATATGAAACTAAACTGTGCATTTCAACATGGCTATTTTAGAGACATCAGTGCACTGGAGCCGAGCAGCGCTCACTACTAACGAGGCCGGATGCGAGCGTCACCAGGGGCCGAGCTTTCTGCGACAGATCTTTTTCTACTGTTGAAACGGCTCTGCAGTGTTGGGACTTAGGTGTTTGATGTGTGTTTAAAAGGATGAGTTTGGATATTTGTGAATTGAGTAACCAAGAACATAGCAAGATTGCTAAGGCTTTTGGATTGGGAGATTGAAGAAACCTTTTAATCCTAAAAAGGTTCCTCAATATAATTTCCAATATAATGTTATTCAATGATGAAGAGACGTTAAATAACAAAGGGTTGTCAATCCTTCCTTGCAAACGATAGAATTTGACTTCCTAAAATAATAATAAATAAAATACTAGATAAATCCTAGATAAATATTCCTACTTAGTGGCCAAGGAAAATATCTAAAGGGATAGACTTTCCTTTTCCACTTTTATTCACCTAACTAAGTATTACTAAAAATAAGTCATTCCATAAATAGCTCCAACTAATATAGGAGTTACTAAATATGGAAGAACCTAAAAACTAATAATAATAATAATAATAATAATAATAATAATAATAATAATAATAATAATAATAATAATAATAATAATAATAATAATAATAATAATAATAATACTAGTAATTAAATAAATAAAATATCTTTTATTCAATCCATGGTGGCGCCTTTTTCTTCCTCTTGAGGAAGACACTCTTTGCCATCAATATCCCTCAAATCGGTCTTGAGAGCTCGGCTGGATTAAGATCATTGTTTGACCCACAGAAGGCCATCTTGATCGGCATCAGAAAGCAAGAGATAGTCTGTAGAGGAGAGAGGGAGAGGAGTGAAAAAGAAAAGTAAAGTTGCAGAGAAGAGAGAGAGATTAGTGACGATAGGACAAAGAGAGATGGAAGAGTGACACTGAGGGGGAATTAACATAATTTGAATTAAATCTTAAGTTTCAGATAAAAACCATCGAAGAAAAAGCAATTGGACGTGGGTTTATTTGTAGGTTGACATGTAAGCAGTTAGTTTTAACTGGACACCCAAAGCAAAACGACAAGAAACATATTGGAATTGATTGGACAAGAGTTATCGGAGAAACAGATTCACCATCGACTTCAGATAGAAAATGGGTAAATTTGCTTCATATTTGAGGGAGACACCTCTCGCATAACTTTTATCGAAAGCAAACTTGCCCATTTTCTATCCGAATTCGATGGTGAATCTATTTCTCCGATAACTCTTGTCTAGTCGATTCAAATTTGTGTTATGCATGTCGTTTTGCATTGGGTGTCCAGTTAAAACTAACTTTTTACACGTCAACCTGTGAATAAACCTCCGCCCAATTGCTTCTTCTTCGAAGTGAAAAAGCAACAGTAAAGTCGTAGAGGAGAGATAACTCTTCCATCTCTCTCTGGCTTGTCCTCACTGATCTCTCTCTTTATCCTCTACAACTTTATTTTTCTTTTTTCACTCCTCTCTCTCTCTCAATTTTTTTTCTCGCTCTGCTCTGTCTCTCTCCTCTGCAGATGGGACTTGGTTCTTCTCTCTCTCTCTCTCTGATTTTTTTCAGGTGTCGATCAGTAGAAGGCCACCCCTCTCACTTACCTGCTACCGAGGGAGCCTTTTACCCCCATATTCGGTTTGGCCCAATTTCAAACCGGATTGGGTTAACCTTGCAATAAAACCGGTTTTTAGGGTCATTTTTTGCTATTCCCTCTAAAACATATGACAAATAAAGGAAACATGAATGAAAGTCTTTTGTATATTAAACCTTGTACTTTCAATTCAATGACAAAAAAAAAAGTAGAGGAAAAACCACTAGGCAAAATGGGGCGTGAGAATTGAGTTGTGACCAATTGATAATGAAAATATTGAACTTGATTCAAAATTTATATTTCTGATAATGCATATTTCATATATGCATTATAGGTGTTTCTTATTGCAATTAGTTAGTGGTTTTGCTATTGTTCGAGTCTAGTTCCGTATATTGTTTGTGAAGTATTCGACTTTATGTATTTTTAGTGTTTATTCTGCAGAATTACATTCCGACCTTGGATGGACTTTGGGAAGAGTTTAAGAAGCATGTTTTGGGAGCATATGGAGCTAAAGAGGAGCTAAGGAAGAGCAAGTAGGCATGACATTGGAATCCGTTGAAGGAAATTAAGGAACGTCGGACACTGTAGAGACGGCCCCAGCCATGGGCCCAGATTCCAGAAATGCGGTTTTGGATCCTAAGATCATTATTTTATATTATTTTCTATTAGTTCCTACTAGGGTTTGACCAACCTTTGGGAGGCTTTATTAGTTGTTTTTCAGTTCTTTTGAGAGTACATGTTGTTATTGTGAGACTATGAACAAAATTAGATAGAGAGAGAGAGAGAGAGAGAGAGAGAGAGAGAGAGAGAGAGAGAGAGAATTGTCCTATGAGTTTCTAAACTCAAAGTTTCGCCTGTGATTCGAAGACATGGTTGATTGGATTGAGAAGATTTGATTCTATATGATTATTCATGTTCTTATTTATCATCTTGTGCTTAATTTATATTTGTGTTCCTTTCTATGCTTGATGAACATGTTAGGAATTGCATCTCTAGCTATGAATTCGTTGTTGTTTTCTCGACAACAAACAAAGGTATTGATGATAGTGATGTCTCTTTGTCTTTGTAGTGGATTATTTCAATTGATCTATGTTGAGGATATTCGATTAGGGCTGAGTTCGGTATGCACCTATTAGTCTTAATTATGTAGAGTCAATGTGCCAATTGGTATTGATTGCTTGAGTTCTCAATGCTATTCTTTAGTGATATCGAATAAGATGAGTGAATCTCTGCGGATCTCTAAACTTTAGTCAAGTAGACCTAGGAATATGAATAATTGATAGATCAATCTGAGAACCATGAATTCCAACCATTGTCAGAGAATTACAGGTGAAATGTTCTTTGTGCTTTGATATCTATTTGCTTTGTGATTTGCAATCTAGTTACTTTTACATATTTGCTACTTGTCAAGAATTATTGCTTTGCTATAAGAGTCTTTGTTAATTTAGAGTTATTGAATAGGAAATCGCTTCTCCCTATGGATTCGACACTGGACTTCATCGCTATACTAGCAGTTATTTGGTTTATCAAGTGATTGGTTGCCTAATATATTGGTTGTGTGTTTAAGTTTGGATATTTTTACTATTTGGCAAAGGGCGAAAGTGCCAACGACGTTCGTCCCGCACCAAATTCTTGGCGCCGTTGCAGGGGAGAAGAAAGGAGTTTGCTTTTCTTTAACTCTTTCAATTACTCTTTACTTTGAGTCTTTTGCGTCTTTGTATGGTTCAAAATAGATTTTCTAATTCATTGTCTTTGTCTTTTGATCACGATATTGAAAGATATCTTAGGTTGAAGAGGAAGCTTGTGTTTGAGACAGATGAAGAGATGGCAAAAGGCGTTTTTGGTAATCCGCCAAGAAGGACCCTGAGAAACTTAAAGGAACCTGATTTGAGTGCTCAACCACTTGCAATTAGTCGTCCTGATCTCCCTGAGGGTTCAAGATTTGAGTACAAGTCGAATTGGTCATCTATTTTGCCTTACTTTCATGGATTGTCTGGGGAGGAAGTGAGGAACAAAACAAGCACCTTGCTAACTTTGTGAATGTTGTGCGCCTAATTTTCCATGTTTTACACTTACTTTTATATGGATATCTATCTGCATTTCATACATTCGGGTTAGAATAGAATCTATGTAGTTTACACTAGTTTCTGTTTAATTTCGCAGAAATCGGACGCACTTTGGAGCTTATAGGAACGTCATGAACACTACTACATATAATGGCCTAATGTAACACTGAAAATTATTACATTACACCTTAAATATGTTACATTAGAGGAAAAGGTAACACTTTTTGAGGATTACATTTGCGGCCGTTGCATTTGACCTAATGTAACAGTTTCTACTAGCTAATGTAACATTGGTTGATTTATGAGACTATATGTTACATTTGATACCAAAATTGTTACATTTTCATAAAATGTTACATTTTCAAAGTAAATGTTACCTTAATAGGATTTGTTACTTTTAACCAATCATGTTACATTTAAATATCAATGTTACATTTGAAGAATAATGTTACCTTTACTTTCAAGTATTACATTTTTAAGGAACCTATTATATTTATATATTATATATTATAAGATAGCTAAAATTAATACAACACAATCATACAAAATAAAACTTTCATTCAACAAAAATCCAAAAAATATAGTGCATCCCTACATTGAGTACCACTTGTGCTCAGTTACATGTGTTATATACGGAGTATATTAATTCTAACTAGTTAGCTGGGTCATAAACTCCAGAGTAATGATAAGCAGAAATAGAATGCCCCAAGAGCAATGATACAACACAACCACCCCATCCTACACCGATTAGCCTTGCCCCAAGAGCACCACTATCATGGTTGATCTCGACTAGCTCCTCCAACTCTGGTAGAAGCTGCTCAATTGTAGCCTCCTGCATTCGGGAAAAATTGAAAGAAGTCATATCTCAAAATAAAAGAGAAAAGCTGATATTGTGTAGCCTCTTGCAAGGTTAAGATATGGTCAAACATCATAATAATGCATGAACAATGTAATATAAGCAAGGGGCAGGTGTCAAAGAGTCAAAGTCGATTGCAAATATTTAACTCAAATTTTTTATTACAAAGATCAAGGAAAGTGCAGATATCAAAGATCACAAGCTTCTATGTGGACAAATCAGAATTCTACTAAGTTACTAAAGAATTAGAGGAAGGAATTTGAGATTATTTGTGATTTCAACCATTATGACGCAAAGTGACATTGTCATTCTCATTTAACCACCCAAGCAAGCAGCAGTCCCAAAGAGAGCATATTTGTATCACAACCATATTTTAATCAGATCAAATATCTGTCAAATTGCATTTTGATGTTTTTACCACTACATTATCAAGCATTATGCACATATGTTGATGACAATATTGCACACTTGAAAAGAAGCAATACTTTTCACACCACAAGATACAGAAAATAAAGGATAAGGAAATGCAGATGGTAACATCTTAATTAAATAAAGCTCCTAAAAATAAGTGTGCCAAATTTATAATGCCATAAATCATGTTTTTAAAAAAAACTACTAGAATCAATGCAATCAATCTGTCAAGTGGCAAGGGCAATCCGTGAAAAGATATTCTTGTGTTTATATTGATCATCCCAAAAAACATAATGTGTATCTGAAGCAATTGTAAACCCGTAAAATTTGCCCAAACTTTTGAAATAGAGGTTATAAATTATTTATAACCTTGAGGATTAAGGTATGATGATCATCTATCCAACTGGATCTTTTTCTGAATTTCTGAATGCCTCAACCTAATGAAGTTGCTAAAAGATTACAAGACTTACGTATGAACAACAACCAAAACCTACAAATCTATTTATATCATCAGTATTGTTATTGCATCCTAAAATTGATGTCAATACTCATATTGTTGACCTCGGTTTAGAAAAAATGACAACTCATGAATAAATCCAGCTTCATATATACAGTTTAAATTACACTACTCATTTGTCAACATGCTAGAAACAAAACCAAAAAACATGGGAGAGAGAGAGAAGATGCTCACATTCCCTCTTCAATGTTGAGCTTTTGTAGAAGTTAACAACAAACATTCCAACAAGCCGACCATAAGTCGATCCTATCATTATACTAGGCCAAAACTGCCTCGCAGGAACAGCAGTGCCAAAGGTCACTACTGCTAAAATATAAAACATAACCTGAAAATGACAGCAAATTAATAATAAAATATGCAAAGTGCTAAAGCTAAAATAAAAATTAAGTTAACAATATTTAAAACTATTCTATTCATTATAAACTTATTCTAATCAATACACAGACAATCCACATTGAGACACAAAATTATTTATTCACTTATTTATGTATTATGAAAACTTCAAACATTCCTGCAATCACCTGTGTGAGGAAGGTCAGTACATACAGCTGCATTACGGTGGTCAACCCAACCTCAAAAATAAAGCATTTAAACTAAAGAAGAAAAATCAGATTTCTGGATATTATGGAAGCAATTTAACTTGGAGAAACTATATCAGGCGAAGTAAAAGCTACCATCAAAGTTCTAATCTAGAATTAGATCACCGTGCCTCGTTCCCCCAATATGAGACCAAAAATATTAAACAAAGCCCATGCCCTATATGCAGAAAGAGTTTTCGACCCTTCAAACATTGTCATTGTTTCTAGCACAAAGCATTTGGAAAGACATAATTTCAAGACACTAGTGGAAGAGCAAGGAGATAATAAACCAAACATTGCGTTTTGTCCTATTTTAGTATCTAACATTTCAAAGTTGTTTCAAATAGGTCCCTAATCATTAAATTGCTCCAATATGTATCCTAACCATTTCATATGGTAATTGCTCTCGACCATCGTCGTGTCATAAATCCTAAATTGCCTAATAAATAAAGCCTTTTTGCCCAAAATATAACCTTTTTTAAAAACTGAAAACAATTTGTAATTCACAAAAGGCCAGGGGGGCTAAAAATACAATTTAAAGATTAGGGACTTACTTGAAACAACTTTAAAACGTTAGGAACTAGAATATTAAAACTTAAAGGTTAAGGACTCAGTCAAAACAAAGGTCAAGAACTAAAACTGTTACTTTACCAACATAGGAGGCAAACTTTCAAAACAATCCAATCTTGGAGGATCTAATGTAAGAATTCTAAACTCTCTAGTCAAAATTTCTTACACTTTTCAGCAAACTGAATTTCATCAGTCAATTTGCATTATAAGATGGGCTTAAACATCAAATCTACACATACCGGAAAGGTCAACAGGCTTTGAGTGCTGAATTCATGAATTGTTTTTGCACTAAACAAATTTCTTATGGTGTCATCCTGCAGTAAAGGTGAAAAAAAAGGATGCACTGAGCACAAATAAAGAACATCTAGAAACAAACTTCAGACCGATGTAGAAATAGAAAAATAAGAAAAGAGTGTCTGATCTGTTCACTTGAGTATTGTCGAAAATGGTAGCAAGATCACTTTGTTGTTTCTCATTCTGACTGTAAAACTTCAGATCAACAAAACCAAGTCAGAACACACTAGAAAAGAAAATAGGAATAGAACTACGTCTTGCCTAAACAGATTTCGTGATGAAATGGAGGCAATTTGAGGTTTGCACTCCCATGTCAATTTACGTCTTGCCTAAATAGATTTCGTGATGAAATGGATAGAATTTGAGGTTTGCACTCCCATGTCAATTTCAAGATCATTTATAGGGACACGACCGCAAAGGATAACTAGTCATAATGGACAAATTGTGCACATGAAATTAAAATCTCTAGCCATTTGTTTGAAACAAATTTCAAAAGCTTTATCTGCAGATATATAATTGGAAATTGGGGCACTATTATGGTTAAGGAAGCTAAAAAAATTCTGTCAAATCAATGGGTGGGAATATATAAAAAGTGGTTTGAGAGAGATCGTAAAATGGTGATTTCACAACAGCTCAGTGCCGGATTCAAATGAGGCAATGTAAGAGCATTCAAGTAACACTTGTGTATTTCATTTTCCCAGCTAATAAAATTAATCAAGAAGACACAACAACAAAAATCGACAAGAACAACTTCACGTAATCAACAAGGCAACAAGAGTAACCATCAAGACCAAACCAACCATACTAATCCAATTCGATTGAAACAGGAAATCAGACTGAAACATGTTCAAATAGCTTAATTAGTTAAATACAGAAACCATATTAAAACTCAGTTAAATTACCATTAAAGCTAAAAACAAGGTAAGAGACGAGATTGTATAACCTCGATTTAGATAGTTTGGACCCATGACTCAGAGAAGGCAATGATCGATGAATTCGAAAGGACAGAGGAGTAAGAGCTGAATCCCGTGGAATGGGAGGAGGTGGCTTCGGATTCGCTATTTAATCGGGCTCAGCGCCAGGATTCGCTATTCATGACAGGGGAGTAGCATCATCGGCACCTCGAGCAATCCAGACCGAAGAGAAGAGAGCGAAAGGAGAGTGATGGTGTCAGGGGTTTCAAGGAAGGTTGTCGGGGTATGAGGGGAAAGCTTGAGATCGTCTGAGAGATGATGTCGGCAACTTGGTTCCGATTTCCGGGCGAGAAGAGGCGATCCTCCGGCTTTAGGACAAAACCGCCATGGCAGCGAGGCTCGAGCACAATGGAGAACGGGAGGGGCGAGGGGGAAGGAAGCCATGGAAGCTTCAAGATTTCAGATCTGACTTTGAGGGATATAGAAGTTGAGAACGGGAGAGAGAGGAGAGCTGGACTGAGGCTCCTCAGATCTGAAATAAGATAGTGAAGAGTGAGGTGTGGGACGTGGCTAGGGTTTCTCAGATTCCTCTTTTATTTTGAACTCCCTCTTAAAATTTTATTTTGTCCTTTGAATTCTCTCCTAAAATCTCATCTTCTTCTTTTTCCACACCTTAATTTTTATGGAGTAAAAGACAACCCAACAAATTTATTTGATGTTTAAAATTTGCAAAACCATTTTAATATGCTCAAAATACAATAATTTTGAATCTGTTATATTTAAAATAAATATAAACTAACCTATTAGTAAAAAAAATATTTTTATTAACTATATTAATTGCATTAAATTTTATTAGTTATTTATTGTTTAAAAAATTATATTGAAATAATAGCTCATAAAATTTTATTAGTTATTTATTGCATTAACTTGTATTAGTTATTTATTGCTTAAAAAATTATAATAAAAATATATAAATAAAAATGTGTTGTGTCATGCCCGTAGCATGGATTGGAGTGCCTAGTAATAGTAAAATTGACATTAAACATAATTAATCTTCCTAAATAAAATTAAATTTCCCTATTTAGGCTCCTCTTTTATTTTTATTATTATTTTATTTTTATTAGAATGTGTTACAATAGAACATAAAATATGTTGCATTTGCAAAAGTGTTACATCAGTGTAAATAATGTTACATCCAATGTAACATATTTTGTGTAAATGTAACAATTTGCTAATAAAAAGTTAAAATATGTTACAATAGATACCTATGGTAACAATTTATAAATATGTTACACAAAAAGTGTTACATTATGCCTTGAAATGTAGTAGTGCAAGAAGCTAATTAAGGATGGTGCAGCTGGAGAAAATCCCACTTTTCACCACTCATCATTCTGAGTCAAGTTCTGATGTCTTTATCAGAGTTTTAGCCCTCAAAAAGAGCTTTCCAACGCATACTCATATGCGACAATTGGACGAACGAGGACTCGGGAAAGTGCGTTTCAAGAACGGAGAAGAATGCTGAAAGCTAACAATTCTACTCGCACTACTACATTTTAAGGCTTAATGTAACATTTTTTATGTAACGCTTTTTAAAATTGTTACCTTATGTATCTATTGTAACATGTTTTAACTCTTTTTAGCCAATTGTTACATTAGCACAAACTATGTTACATTGGATGTAACATTATTTAAAATGATGTAACACTTTTGTATATGTAACAAATTTTTTATTCCATTGTAACACATGCTAATAAAAATACAAATTACAATTACAATTACAAAAAAAAAATGAAAATGAAAATGAAAATAAAATTAAAATTAAAATTAAAATTAAAATTAATTTTTTTTAAAAAAAAGTAACAATCTACAAATTGGAACTATAAGGTTTTATTAGCTACTTAAAAAAATCAATCAAAATAACTATAAATATTCATATAAAAGAGGAAACTAATTAGTGGAATTTATTTTTGTGGGATTATTAACATGTCAAATGTCAATCTTACTACTTACTATTACTACTCCGTAATTACTATTAAATCCTGTTATTGGTATAATTGGTCTGGCTTGGGTGGTCATAATGCTTTGGTTGGTGGAATCCTGTTACAGTCTTAAGGTTGTTCAAGGCTGGTGGAATCTACCTTTGTTGCTAGGTAAATCCGTACCTTATCTCGGTGCCCAAATTTTAATATTTCACTTGGAGTTCTTTGTCACAAATATGTTAAGCTACAACTCTGTTTGGTGTTTACAAACGGGGGCAGAGTACCTTGCTCTCTCCCCACCCAAATCCCGAAAGGGCCCAAATCCTCGTAATGAGGCAAAACATCCAGTTGGTGATTCACTTCATGGTACAGAAAGCAGTTATCGAATGGCAGATAAAAGGAAGCTCAAACAGGAAAAACAATCCTTCTTTCTGGAAAAACTCAAATGTTCACATGATGGTGAAAAGAGGAAGCAGTCATCCAAGGCTTTGCATAAATTCCTGAGGAGAACAATCGGTAGGGAGAAGCTCATGGCCCTGCAGGGTCATGATCAGGACAACATTGCCTTGCTATCTGATTTCTTGAAGGTTGTATGCTGTCTTAGAGTTTATTCTTTTCCTCCTGTTATTCTTCCTCCAGATTGGTGGCAAGTTTTCGGAAAATTCGGACGTGTTGTCTTTTACCCATATTCCGGAAAATTTCAATTAGTTCTAAATAAAAAATCGCTCCGGCGCATCCCTCTGTTGAAACACTTGCTACAGTTCAGCACCTGGTGGTTTTTGGATTGGCGTCGCGTATATCTCATCATTGTGTTACATTTCTCTTGTATTCACTGGGTATGGGTGGTGTGTTGTTCACCCTTGCAATTTTCTATAGATAAGTTGGCTGCTTGGTGCCATTATGATCGATTATTGGGTTTGTGGTGGTATAAACATGTCACAGCTACAATGTGGTCTTTAAATGTGATTTGGGATTATCAATCTTGTGAAAATTTAGGTGCTTGGCAAGTGATGTTGTGGAATAAAAATTATATAGTGTGCAAAATAATCCCATCCATTTTTGCATATGACCTACGCTTGGGTTTGTGTTTGGTGGGTGGTGATCTCCATCGACATGGTTGCTTGGGACTGAGTTCGTGTAATGTGTGGAGGTTTGTGTTTGGTTTTGCTGGGCTCGCCTATTTCATTCATTCGTTAGGGCCATTTGGCCTGGTGCAACCTATCAAGATCGCAATGTCTATCTCCAATCTATAACGTCAGTTGTGGCTCCTCTCATAATAAAATATCAAAATTATCTTGATTTAAGGACTCCGAAAACCTGTCCTTTTATCATCGAAAGTTATACATGAAGATTTGCTTTTGGAATTGTAGGGGTATAGGAAAAAGAACCTTTTGGACGGAAATTGATACTATGTGTAAAAATGAGCATATTCAAATTATGGCTCTAGTGGAAACTAAGTCGGAAAATATTCCCGACGACAGGACTTGGAGGCATATTGGATTTGATGAAGCTGCCTGGTCGCCGGCTATTGGGAGATCAGGAGGAATAGCAGTTCTATGGAAATCCCACCAACTATTAAATTTTACGATCTCCATTGTTGTCCACTCACCGCGTATTATTGGTCTCAAATTGGAAAGCCTGCTTGTTGGGTTCCCGATCCTTGTTCTATTCGTCTATGCCCCTCCGGCCCCAAATGAAAAGGAACCGTTTTGGGGAATGTTAAAAACAATTGTAAATGATTCATCTATCCCGTGCATAGTCCTTGGAGATCTAAATGAAATTATTTGCAGTGCTGACAAGCTCGGCGGGGCCTCAACCCGAACCTCTAGGTTTTCTAGACCTATCTCTTTCACAAATGAATGTTCACTGTTAGACCTCCCCACCTTTGGTAATCCGTTTACTTGGTGGAAGAATCCGGAGGAAGATTTCAACATCCGCGAAAAGCTTGATCGGGTGCTTGTCCACCAACAAGTTATCGAAACATTTCCTAACATGATTACATATAACGGAGCTTTCTCCTCTTCAGATCACTGCCCAATTTCAATCACCTTTGAGGTTGACTCAACATTTAAAGCACCGCCCTTTAAATTTGAGAATGCTTGGCTACTTCGGAAAGATTTCCGCAATTTAGTTAAGCAATCCTGGCGGGTCTCCTGCCCTGGCTCTGCCATGTTCCAATTAATGTTCAAACAAAAAATACTAAAAAAAAAGGCAAAAGAATGGAATAAAACGAGCTTTGGGAACATCTTCCGTCAGCTGAAAGTGGTGGAGTCGGAGCTCTTGCATATTCAATCCACTGGTCCCGGGATGAATCCTCATCCAAACGATAACAAGGAAAAGCGCCTAATCACAAAGAAAGAGAAGCTCCTCATATTTCAAAAAACGTTTTGGAACCAAAGAGCCAAAACTAAACATCTTAAACTCGCTGATTCTAAAACGGCATATTTTGACCATGTGGCGTCAGGGCGAAGGAATAGGAAAAAAATACGCAACATCGTCTCTCCCACTGGAACGGTAGTCGTGGGTGATGAAAATGTTAGGAATGAGATAAAAGTTGATTTTGAGAAAAGATTTAAGAAAGAACCAATAGACGACAGGCTCCTTAGTGAGTTACTGGAACTAATACAACCTTCTGTCTCGTCGGAGGAAAACAGTTTCCTGATACAAATTCCGTCTAACACGAAAATTAAAACTGCAGTTTTCAACCTAGGGAAAAATAAATCCCCTGGTCCAGATGACTTCACAGCTGAATTCTATAAAAAAATACTGGGATATTGTAGGTAAATCTGTAATTTGTGCGGTCAAAGGTTTTTTCCATTCCGGAAGAATGCTCAAACAAATAAACCATACCTTCATCTCCCTGCTCCCCAAAAGAGACGATCCAACTGCCACCAGCCACTACCGTCCAATCAGCTTATGTTCCAATGTCTACAAAATTATATCAAAAATCTTGACTGATAGAATGAAAAAAGTTATTGGAAAACTTATTCATCCTCTTCAGGGTGCCTTTGTATCAGACCGGGCTATTCAAGATAATGTCCTGATAGCTCACGAAATTTTTCACTCTTACAAATCTCGGAAGGGCCGGGAAGGATGGTTAGCAATAAAATTAGACATGGAGAAAGCATATGATAGAGTCGACTGGAACTTCATAAAAAAGGTGCTGGGAAGATTTGGTTTCCATGATACGTTTATTGCATGGATCATGGAATGCATTACGACGGTATCCTTCTCAGTCTTAGTCAACAATGGTCCTACAGATCTTATCTTCCCCTCGAGGGGCCTCCGTCAGGGGGATCCGATATCCCCTTTCCTATTTATTCTAGGTGCAGAAGTACTGGCTCGAAAACTAGCTGCTGAGGCTAGCCTGGATAAAACACCCATTGGATTCCCGATTGGACAGGACGGCCCTCGGATCCCGTTTCTTTCCTTTGCGGACGATATCATAATCTTCTCGAAAGGTAGCTTGGATGTTGGGCGCAAGGTGAAGTCGATTGTTGATTCATACTGTAAAGTGTCGGGGCAAAAGGTTAATTACCATAAATCTAGTTTCCAGGCTACGAGAGGTATTCCTGACCATAGGATCCTTGAGTTGCACAACTGTCTCAATATTTCAAATGAAAATTCAATAGAAAAGTATTTAGGATGCCCTATTATCAATGGAAGAGTGACCAAAATTACTTTCGAAGATGTCATTTGTAAATCTAAACAACAATTAACAAAATGGAGGGCTAATGCCCTCTCGCAACAAGGTCGTGCTATCCTAATCAACTCCAACCTTTCCGCTAAGCCGCTACACTTTATGCAGAACTTCATGCTCCCCTCGGCTATGCACAAAGAACTCGACCAGATAAACCGCTCTTTCTTTTGGAATAAAGATCTTCAGTACCGGCCATTGATTAGCTGGGATAGAATTTGCAAACCGAAGTAATATGGAGGGCTAGGGATTCGGAAATCAAGAGATATGAATGAGGCTCTCCAGATGAAGCTACTGTGGAAGATTCTGGCTGAGCCTAGTAATATCTGGGTGTCGTTGATTAGACATAAATACCTTCATTCTGCGAGTATTTTCGAATATAAAAAAACGGGGTCTAGCTGCTGGCAGTGGACCAAGCTGACATCTTTAATTGATAAATTTAAATCTGGACTTATTTGGTCTATAGGAAATGGGCGATCAGTTAAGTTCTGGACGGATAATTGGGTCACAACCTCTTCGTTGTTGTCCAGGGAAGAATGCCCTCAAGACTGTAATCAGGAAGAGACAGTCAGTGACTACATTTTGGGGGGCAAGTGGTGGAAGGAAAAACTTCAGGGAGTTCTACCTAACTGTCTAGTTCATGAAATCTTAGACATACCTCTTCCTGCCTCGTATCTTCAAGACCGTTTATACTGGTGGCCTGATAGGGAGGGATGGTTCTCTACTGTCAGTGCATATAAATTGATAACATCTCAGTCAACGACACTCCCAGACAGTAATGCCTGGATTTGGAAGAGTAATATTCCCCCGAAAGTTAAAATCTTTCTTTGGAAAATATCTCAGGATGGCTTGCCGACCGCTTCTAGGTTGTCCAGTCGAGGGACGTCTGTCCCTTCCACCTGTTCTTTATGTAATGGGGCACCCGAGGATGAGGTCCACCTCTTTCTGGAATGTCCCTTCATCCAAGCCATCCACCAACTCCCTTCCCATGTTCAATCAGCCATTGCCTGCTTGATTGCCCAGTCCCGTGATATCAAGCCCATTCTATCTGTTTTTGGGAAGAGCCTAAATCCATCGGCTCTGGTGAGTCTCGCTTTCTCTTGGTGGTCTACATGGTATGTTAGGAATCAACATCTGTTTCAGCAGGTGGCCATCCCACAAAAAGATAAAGTATTACGTCTAATTAAATCACATATAGATAATTGGAATAAAACTTCGGTAATAGAGGTTGATTTAGAGGAAGAGTTTCGCCCTCTTCGGCCCAATCCTCCAACACAGAATAAGAAACAAAAAATTATTTCTTGGCGCAAGCCACCACGGGGTATGCTAAAACTAAATTTTGATGGGTCAACGATAACAAACGGCGAGAGCTCCGCAGGCGTCATTATCAGGGATTCGGAAGGCCGCCCTATTTCTGTTTGTCACCAGAAGCTAGGTAAACATAAACCACTCACGGCAGAAGCACTAGCTCTCAAATTGGGAATCCAGCACGTATGTCAACTCAATATAGACAGAATCCAAATTGAAGGAGATTGTAAGATAATCATTGATCACTTAAACAGGAAGTCCAACTGTCCGTGGGAAATCGAACTAATCCTTTCTGATGTACAAATTCTGTTATCGACTTTGAAAGAAGTAGACTTCTTTCATGTTCCTCGTATGGGCAACAAAGTGGCGGATAAGGTTGCACACCTTAGCCACTCTGCCCGAGGAGTCGATATTAATAATGACCCAGGTCTTCTTGACCTCATCCGCAAGGATGCTGCCGGGTAGGGCCAACCCACCCGAATTATTTCCTAATCAAAAAAAAAAAAAAAACTACTCCGTAATTACTAGTCATTCTTTTTTTTTTTTCCTGAAACTGGAAAAAAATTGTAACAGTGCTACCACCAACTGATAAGTGTTTTGTTCCTCGCGCCTTCTGAAGGTAAAGAAATCTTGGGATAACTTAACGTCGGGAAATGCTAAATGGAGAAGAACGCGCCTCACGCGCTTTGCTCATCCGCTCCCTCAAACCAAACCTTGCCCCAAAAAAGCCTCCCTCTGAAGAACCCTAGAATAAAAAATTCCTCCCCCAAAGTTCATCCATGTTGTCTAATCTTATCTGAAAATGCATCCTCTATGGATAAAAGTAAGAAAATCCTTGCCTTCAAAGGCTTTGCTCCTGAAAATCCTCTACAGGAATCCGACCTTCTCCTCTGGTGTGAGTTCTTTTTGCCTTTATTCAGCCTTGTTTTGGTGTCGAGGCTTCAATCTATTCCCTTGCGCCCCTGTTATTGGGGTCGAGTTCTTCAGAGAAGATCTCTTCAATGGGGTCAATTCTTTGGTTGGGGTGCTCGACCCCCTCCGTGGCCGCTTCTGAGCTGTGCGACGGATTATCTTCTAGATCTCCGCTGCGATGATACAACCCGCTCTGAGCAGACTTGGCCGATTATGCCATCTAGCCGGCTTGCTTTCGCTTCTGGTCGGGATGGTCAGGGTAAGAGCCTCTTTTCCTGCCATCTCCTCTCTCTTCTACACATATGTAAGAGCAAAGGGGTTGGATTCCTAGTAATCCATCTCACCGCACCTTCGTCTTCTCTATCATCTTATTTATCACAAAATCTCTCTGCTAATTTCTTTTCTGTGTTTGTTTTGCTCATGGCATCCACATTCAAGAACAAAAGACAAAAACCCTTGGGGGACGATTTTTTCGTTCCCCTTTTGAATACCCCCCGAAAGGGCCTTTTGAATACCCCCCGAAAGGGTCAAACTCAGGTTATTATTGGAGAAATCCCTTCTATGATGGAAATCCCAAATGCTGGAGTTGCTAGAGGAACCAAAATGGTATGCAATATCTCTGGTGTTCATCTCGTGTATTCCTTTTCTAGTGTAAGATACCTTTGTGACATTTCTGTTGACCTAACATCCGAATCGGCTGGGCAAACGAAGGTTTGTAGCAACATGGATTATGCAAATTTCTATATATATAAAGTTCTATATAAACCTGATTCATTAACTGGGAGCTGGGTAGTCATGATTATGTTTATGTTTCTTGTACTCCTTTCATCAAGCCTGCTACAAGAAAACTTCCATCACTGCATTCTTGGAAAATCTCAGAGTGCTTACATCTAGCATTAAATTCTACATATGAATCTAGTTGGAGAAGGGGGATACATTGTTTGAGAAGAAATGGCTGCATGTGCTTAGTGTTTGGTTACTACCGAACTTTGTTAGCATCCCCCAAGAATAACCCCAGATGGATTCTATCAATGCATAACCACATCTTACTGCTAAACCCATCCTATAACCGGCTAAATCATAATTCTGGTACAATTCCTAAGTGGGTACTGATTCAGATCTATCATAAATGGCCGATTGTTTGTCATCAGATGAGACTTTTCAGTGAAGCTAATTGGTTGTTTTGGTTGATCTTTGTCTGGTTTATTATGCACTCTATGAATGCTGGAAGAACTTGTCATGTTGTAGCCTATGATGTTATTAAATCAACTACGTCTAGTGTGCTTCTAAAATGTGCACTTCAGCTTACAATTGCATCCAAACGAGGCAAGAGCTCTGGTGTGGATTTGACGCTAGCTCAGTTGAAATGCCACCCCCATTACTTTTGTGAGCTTTGTGATTGCAAAATATTCATCCTTTATAACATCTTTTATAATATCCTGCCATTTTGCTTAATAGCTTAAATAAAAAGATTAGGAAGAAAACTCATAGGAACCATCTGCATAGCTCCATTTGAAATCTTTCATTAAAGCCTATCATTGCGAATCTTGCTCCTAACACAAAGCCTCTCTTTAAAGTTGTATCCCTTGCATACCGAACTGATCTGCTGCATCACTTGAGGCCTTCGCTGATCCCATTCCAATACAGTCCTCATAAGAAGGGAAGAAAAATAGCTGCTGAACACAACTCCCATGTGAGGAGCCATACCCCCAATGATGGAGGACCTGCTGAGCAGAAACACAAAGTCACAAAGAAGAACGAGTGGAGATCGGTGGACAGAGAAAAAATTAAGGCAACTGATGGCGTATCACCCGTCTCTACTGGGCTGAAAATTACAAATCCACCCGCCAAGGTACCTGTCTGTATTTGGCTTCTGATGCCACTGTTACAAACTTTGATGTCTAGATCTCAATATATAAGGCTCCCTCCACTCACCTTTACAATTGCTTATCATCTTAAATATAGCCTAAGGTTGAGTAAACTTTATTCTATTGGGATAACTATTGGCTTATGGTATTGTTTATATTTAAAATCTATACTGAAATGCCTATCTCTTGGCCATCATTGGGAAATTTGCCGTTTTTCAAGGATATACCAATCATTGAGTCATTCTTCAAATGAAACATGGCCAAGCTACTACTGTACTATACGGGTGCTTTCATCATTTACATTTTCATGGTGTGTCTGCTTGGTTTGGTGTAGGGATAATGGTGCAACTATCAGCTCATATATAGATCTATTAGCACTATCCCTTGTTTGCTGTCTCTTTGGGATATTGATTATCTTTCTATATAAATATAACCATATACTAACCATATTCCACCTTCTATCAACTCTCTTAGTGCCAACACTTTCTTGTGTCTCGACTCGGGTTTGTTCTCCCTTACTGGGTATCGTGATGCCTAGTCTCCATGAAAACACTACTTGCTCCCTCATGAAGTCAACCCTGAAGCAAGTAATAGTGGGAAAACTCGACACCTCTAGAAATGTTAGTAATAAAATTACACAAAAACCCTATCCTAAAAAGCCTAGGAAAATCATAGAAAGAGTAATGAGCTAGTATGGGAGAGATCACCTTATGCTCGACCATACAAAAAAGAGGTGGTCATGATTATAAGATATTGGAATTGTAGGGGAATTGGAAAAAGAACTCTCTGGTCGAACATTAAGGGATGACGTACCTTAGACCATATACAAATGCTTATTCTAGCATAAACAAAGACCGAATCAGAACCAAGAGAATCTCTATGGAAAAACGCGGGATTTACAAATATTTGCTGGTCCCCGGCCTCTGGTCGCTCCGGGGGTATTGTGCTATTATGGAATGAAACTTCTTTTATAGATGAGGCAATCTCGGTGGTGGTCCATCTACCAAGAATTATAGGAGTAAAATATGAAAACGTAAAGGAAAACTTTATATGTCTTATGCTTTTTGTATACGCACCCCCAACCCTGTAGGAAAAGAGGAATTTTGGAGAAACCTATGCAATCTAATTGTCCAAACTAACCTCCCCTGCTTAGTGATGGGAGACTTAAATGAAATAAGTCAGACATCGGATAAGTGTGGTGGTGCGGAAACTTTACCGGGAAGATTCCAGCGACTAATGGAATTCAAAGATGTGTGCTCCTTGGTAGAGATACCCTCCATTGGTAACCCATTTACATGGAGAAAGAAACAAGGCGGCCCAGATAACATTTGGGAAAAACTAGATACGGTGTTAGTTCATCATGAAATTATCAACAAGTTCCATGAGCTAGTAACGAAAAATGGTGCATTCTCAAAATCAGATCACTGTCCCATTTCAATTACCCTCTCCAAAGACACTACCTTCAAACCACCCCCATTTAAATTCGAAAACATCTGGTTGAAGAGAAAAGACTTTCGAAATATAGTCAAACAAGCATGGAGAGCTTCATGCGCAGGCTCTGCGATGTTTCAAATCATCCACAAATCAAAAATTCTTAAACAAAAAGCCAAATTATGGAATAAGAAAACATTTGGAAATATCTTTCGCCAACTTCAAGAGGTAGATGATGCATTAATAGAGCTACAATCAAATCATTTTTCTAGCCAAACCCCAAATATATATGCTAAAGAACAGAATCTCCTAGTAAAGAGAGAAAATCTACTCCTATTCCATAAAACTTACTGGAACCAAAGAGCTAAATCAAAGCATCTGAAACTAGCAGATACTACATCCTCCTACTTTCATAGGGTAGCCACAGGGAGAAGAAATCGGAAGATTATTAGAACAATTACGTCCGTGGAAGGAACCCAAATCATAGGTGATGAAAACATTAAAAAAGAAATACAAAAAGATTTTGAAAAACGTTTTAGTAGTGAACAAACTTACACGACCGCTCAACTAAAAGAGTACCTTTCAGTAATCAACCCGAATATTACAGATGAGGAAAACTTATTACTTACTCAACAACCTACGAACAGTGAAATCAAGAAAGCGGTCTTTTCGATGGGGTGCAACAAATCTCCCGGTCCAGATGGTATGACGGCGGAATTCTATAAAAAATATTGGGACATCGTGGGCTCTGATATCATCAGGGCTATAAAAGCTTTCTTCCACTCAGGCAACTTACTAAAACAAATCAACCACACATTTATCTCCCTAATACCAAAAAATGCCAACCCCTCCATGACTACACATTATCGACCGATTAGCCTATGTTCCACGTTATACAAGATTATTTCGAAAATAATATCTGAACGACTGAAAGCAATTATGGGAAAGCTAATCCATTCACTCCAAGGAGCCTTCGTATCTGATAGAGCAATACAAGACAACATCCTAATAGCACATGAAATCTTTCACTCTTTACGCACTAGAAAGGGTTCTAAGGGATGGACTGCAATAAAACTTGACATGGAGAAAGCATATGACAGAGTAGACTGGCAATTTACGAAATCAGTGCTTCAGAGATTTGGCTTCCACCAAAAATTTGTAGACATCATTATGGAATGTGTGACTACAGTATCTTTCTCTGTATTAGTAAACAATGGACCAACAAACCTGTTCAAACCAACGAGGGGTTTGAGACAAGGGGACCCCCTCTCCCCTTTTCTCTTCCTCCTCGGTGCAGAAGTCCTAGCTCGAAAACTATCGGCGGAGGCAGAATCTAATCACAAAAGCGTCGGCTTTAGATTTGGTCACTCGGGACCCTGCATCCCTTTCCTAGCCTTTGCAGACGATATAATAATTTTTTCCAAAGGAAGTAATACAGCATGTACAAAAGTTAAAGAAATAATTGAAGACTACTGCAAATATTCTGGGCAAAAAGTAAACTACCATAAATCGTCTTTTCAAACCTCACCAGGAATCATTAGATCAAGAGCAAGAGACCTTGAAGGAATCCTTAATATTCCCCTAGAGCGGAATTTGGAAAAGTACTTGGGCTGCCCGATCATTAATGGGAGAGTTACCAAGGAAACATTTGGAGAAATTATATGCAAATCAAAAGAGCAGCTGAGCAAATGGCGTGCAAATGCCATATCACAACAAGGCAGAGCAACCCTAATAGCATCTAACCTGTCATCAAAACCCTTATATTCAATGCAGAGCTTTATGCTCCCTGTGGCGGTCCATAAACAACTAGATCAAATGAACAGAACTTTCTTCTGGAACAAAGACGCACATCACAGTCCACTCATTAGCTGGGAGAAAATTTGTAAGTCAAACGCGACAGGAGGACTAGGACTACGGAAAACCAGAGACATGAATGAAGCACTCCAACTAAAACTTCTATGGAAAATTCTGGCGGAACTAGAAAACAATTGGGTCAAAATTATACAGTACAAATATCTAAAAGAAGACCACATCCTTTCCTACTTTAGGAAAGGCAATGCATCTTGGCAATGGTCAAAACTAAGCTCATTGGTGCCAAAGTTTAAATCAGGGCTCATCTTGCTGGTGGGGGATGGGAAATCAATCAAGTTTTGGAAAGATAATTGGGTAACAACAACACCGCTTATCGATAGAGTTGACGGTCATCGTATTATAAATCTAAATGACTCTGTTAGCGAATTCATCATAGGAAAACAATGGTGGAGGGAGAAGCTACTATCCGTTCTCCCACCATCTTTAGCCGAAGAAATTATGAAAATCCCTCTGCCGATCACCCCCTTTGAAGATAGATTGTACTGGTGGCCCGCTAAAAAGGGTTGGTTCACTACTACAAGTGCCTACAACCTAATCACATCCACAACACAAAGAACAACAGACGAATTTTTATTGATTTGGAAAATTGACGCAGCCCCAAAGGTCAAAAATTTTATATGGAAGATAAAACAAAAAGGTCTTGCCACGGCTAGCCGCTTATCACAAAAGGGGGTTCCGGTGCCAAATACATGTATCTTTTGCAATCAGTGTGAGGAAGACGATATCCACCTGTTCATAGAATGCCCTATCAATAATTTCCAACAACAATTTCCCAGAGACCTATCTCAACGAGTCGACTTTCTCCTATCGGAAAATAGAGATATGAATCAAATTCTACAAATCTTAAGCTCATCCCTTCCGATGGATAGGAAACAATATATAGCAATAGGATGGTGGACTATTTGGTTTATCAGAAACCAAACCATCTTCAGAAATGTCAACACCCCCTCCGCTGAGGGAATTAAGAAAATGATAGGAGATAATATTGAAAATTGGAAAAGAGCTAGCGTTTGGAACGCTTCTGACACGGAAGATCTACTAAAACAGAAGGGGGGAACAATCTCGCTAAAAACAACAAAAAAACCTACCGCTGGAGGAAACCCCCTATGGGCAAGTACAAATTAAATTTTGACGGATCATTTGTATCGAACTCAAATAGCTCAATTGGATACATCATTAGAGACTGGCAGGGAAATCCTATTAGCTTTGGAGGTAATGTCATTGGCGGACAATCCCCTCTCATGGCGGAAGCCCGAGCACTACGACTAGGGGTAGAAAAAGCCAAGGAACTAAAGATTATGGCTCTAATAATAGAAGGAGACTCAAAAATCATTATAGATTACCTAAGTAAAAAGGCTAGGTGTCCATGGGAAATATAAATGATTATGTCCGATATCCAAGCTCTTCTTAAAGGAGTAAAGAACGTTAGTACATCCCATATTCCCCGTATTGGTAACCGGGTAGCGGATAAGGTTGCACACCTTTGCTACTCTACCAAGGGCCCAGAGTTATACCATCATTCAGGTCTTCTAGACCTCATCCGGCAGGATGCTTTCGGATAGGGTTCTCCGTCCGAATCATTCTGTTGGATGCTTTCGGATCGGGCTTTCCATCCGAATTTTTACCTAATAAAAAAAAACAAAAAAAAAAAAAGATAAGTGTTTTGTTAAAAAAAAATAAGCTCAATTTTTGGCATTTGATTAAAGAGCCAAAAATTTCATGTGAATTTTAAATTGAGCGCCAAATTGTAATTCTCTTTAGAAAAAGCCCACAAGCCCTATAGGACTGAGAGACCCATCCGTTTTTATCTCTCTCTTTCCCTCAGACAAATTCAACCCTAATCTCCGTCAACTCTCTATTAAGATGAAGAAGCCAGAAGAAGCACAACAACGACGATTCTGCCTTCCATTGTCATCTCTACTCCCTCCAATCGCCTTTTCCATCTGTTCTCGTTACTTTACCACAATCTACTCGCAATTTCCATGTCGTGTGCTCCCAAATCCATCTCCTTGTCGGTCGCTGTGTCTGGTTGTAGAGGAGCACCATCTCGTCTACTCACCCTGTCGCTCAACAATTGCTTGAAATTATGATAAGGTACCATCTCGTCTGCCCATTCTGATATTGTGAAGCCCAATTGAACATCATGCGAGTATCTGCTCTTGATTTTGGTTAGGGTCTAATGTCTAGGTTTTAGGGTTTTCACTATTCAGATGTTTATGGTTGATTTTATTTATAAAAAAAAACCGGCCAGGTTTAAAACTTTGAATTTAGGGGTAGATGGATCGGATTGCATCACCTATACAACTGCATAAGAGTATTTACTTTTGTGTGAACTGATTAGGAAACGACAAGAGGTTCGAGGGTGTGGTTGGTGAATACACTAGAGCACTGTGCTTGGATTTTAGAATTAAAAAGCACATCATCTAATTAAGTGAAATCCTCACCTAAGCATGGTGTGTTTCTGTTTGGATTTTCTTTGCTGGGGCCAACATTAATACGAGTTGCAGATAAGCTTATGATCTCTGAATGCAAGTATGCTCTTCTTGTCCCTTAATTCCATATGTACACACAACATAATATACATGTAAGCTATTTTATTTTTAAACAGTTTATATCACTCGGAACTAACCTTCCATATGCTTGCCCTTTTGAGCTACTAATGTTTGCTTAATTATAGACAAAATTCTAACTATTTTGAACTTCGCTTTGTGGCTTTATGAAATTGCAAATTTAGGAGAAAGATCATGGAGGGTGAGATGGATCTAACTCTACCAAAGAGTCAATGTTATATCTAAAATTTTGTAACTGATGTAGATTTTAGTTTAGGTTGAAGCTAAATGTGATGTCGGCGGCAACCAGGCTATTTCGTATATTGAAATGGTCTTCAACCAGGCTATTCCGACAATTTCTCTGAACAGTCACACCAGGTAATCTCCCACCTTCATCATCGGTCAATTTTTATGAAATTACAATTGGGTTTAAAAGGGCTTTAGATTTCAGTTGGTCAGCCCTAGGTTTGTAAAGAATACAGCCTTAGACTATGACCTTAAAGTAGATCACAAACTCAAGTTATATTTCATTCATGCTTCCCATTTTCTCAAGTTATATTTCATTAGGTTTTAACTATTAGTATTGCTTAAATTCTATTAATGTACTAACTTAGAACCACATGATTACACTATAAATGTTTTCTTTTATGACAAATTGAGAGTGGTATAGGATACTTTTCTAGTCAGAATAGAAGACTAAAGCCTTTAAAATTTAAAGTAATAAAAAATAAATTTGAATATATAGAATCAACAATTCATATTAATCAATTCATTCTTAAATGCATTTATAATCCTATGACACCACTTCTTTACGTTAAAAACTTTTGTAGCTTGAGATGATATTTCGGACATAGTTTGGTTATTTATGCAGTAGATGGGGTATATTAATCCACTTGTGGTACTTGAATATGTAATAAATAGCTTGATATTCAAAGTTAGTGTATAGTTTGTAAGAATGGTTTTGGATGCAACTAATTATATGTACTGTTGTTTCCATTTATGACATTGAAAACCAGCTCAAGATGGTCAATATTTTGCTATAGGGAGTTCTGCATAGAATTTGTTGATTTTTTCTTCCCATTAGATGCCAATTGTGTCCGCCTCTTTCAAATCTTAATTGATGTTTTAGCTCTCAGACCTAATTCCAATCTTTTGCGTTTCTCTTCTCGGTTTTCTACATCTCTCATCCATCTCATCTCTTTCTTCTACTGCTTCTTGCTTTTCTTCTATTGTTTCTCTTCTTTTTTTAAAATTATTTTTATGTGATGTTATACCGAAAATCTTGTACATATATAAGCAAGGGAAACCCTTCTGCTTGAGCCAAATGAAGTTGATGGACCTATTATAGTTGGCCTCCAGCAAGTCGTGCAGTGGAAGCAAGCACCCCTAAGGTAGATCTCAACCAATAACTCTCTCAATCTTTGATTCTATCAGTTTATTAGGTTAATTCAATTCTTTTTATACTTATCTCTTTCCTATTTGCATATTTCTTGCTCTGTCTAATTTGAGTTCCTTGTTTCAAGCTCTATAACTTTGGGTTTAAACCAGTTTCTGAAATTATGTTTGATTTATTGATCTTTATTGATACAATCTGATCTTTTCTGCGTATTCCAAACTGATCAAAGCCAAATTAATGTTATGTGTCTTAATGATTTCATGTTTATTCTTTTTTATACCCCGAATTTAATTTTTAGGCATTAAGTTAGAACCAAGTGAAACTGTATCCAAACTACTTATATATATGTTAAGAAATTTGATCGAAGCTTTTGAGATATGTTGTGCCTTAGGGATGAACTACTTAGCCAAAGAATTGGTAATCTGATTATTAGGTCAAACCTTTTGAAAGATATGTTTAATTCTGCTATTGAGGAGCTTTGTTGTAGTTTCTGAAAAAAATCATTTGCATACTGAATTTGCTGAAATTTAATTTTTGTAATGAAGTTTTTGTTCCAAGATCATGTGTTGTTGAGATCACGAAGAGTTGTAAATCTAGAATGAATGGTGTAGTTGCTTTTGAGAACTGCCATACAACCATGCTACTCATAATAGTTGTAAAATAGATAAACGCAACTAACCAAACACCATTCATTCATAACAAATACATGATCTATGGCCAATGAGTATGGCCTATTGTGTGGGTGCATAATCTGCCTAAATAAATAAAAAAATGGCAAGTCAATCACATAAAAAATATATGATTTGGCAAATCAAAGGGGACGGGGCAAGTGTGTATAAGTTGTCATTATCATCTTGAGTTAACTAATGATTTTTTTTAAATGATAGAAAAGAGTGAAGTCAGTGCTTAAGCTATAAACTAGATACATATCAATAAGGAATTTGTTCATTCAAATGTGCTGATTTTCTATTCTCAACATTGATGGATGCTCTCGAAATTATTTAAAATGTAAGTTTATCACAACCTCCTTTATATCTATCTGCTTGTGTATTTCACATTTATAGTGGTATATATTTATTTTGTTTTGCAAGCATTTCTTGTAGTTATCAATTTTCAGCATAATTATAAGCTTTTTGGAAAGTTAATGTGTTATTCCTTGATTGATTCTCTTAATGCACTTTACCTTTTATTAATCAAATTACATTTGCAATACCATGGGGACAGGCTTTTGTGACTGAGTTGTCGTGACCTCGACGCTCTAGAGGGCCTTAATTGACGCCTTTCATCACCACCCCTCCTGTGTGAACTGGTTTATGAAGACGATGCTCTAGTGGTCAGAGCTCTGATCCAGGTCGAGAATGAAGCTCTAGCGTGCAGCAAGGGGAGGAATAGAGTAATGTCCCTGTTTCCGACATTGTGAGCCTCTCGAGGATTGAACGGGTATGCAATTGAGATGTTTTGGATTTCGACGACAATTAATTGGAAGTAAGAGAGATGATCAATAGGAATGCGAGAGAAAGAGCAACATTTTTAAACAAGTAGTAGAACTTTTCACTTCACTGTCTTGTAACTATTCTACTTAAAGTTTGTATTGTATATATATAGTTATTCTACTTCAGGCCATATGCTTAACTTTAATTCTATACAAATGTAAAATCATAATGTATAATAAAATATTTTATCCGCACGTTGGTATGTGGCTAGTGAAATTAAAAGTAACAAAGTTCTTCAAATGTAACATTGTTATTTAGATGTAACATATTTGGTTAAAGGTAACAACTTCTAATAAGGTAACACTTGTTTGAAAATGTAACATTTAATTCAAATGTAATAGTTTTGGTATCAAATGTAACACTTAAGCTCATTAGTGAACCAATGTTACATTAGCAAATAGAAACTGTTACATTAGGTCAAAGGCAACGGCCGCAAATGTAATCCACTAAAAGTGTTACCTTTTCCCCTAATGTAACATATTTAAGGTGTAATGTAATGAATTTTGGTGATACATTAGGGCTTGATATGTAGTGGTGTCGACGTCGAGTAATTTAGTTGATGTCGAGTACATCCAGTCGAATTCAGCAAGTCGAGCACGAGCAAAGCCACACTCGAGAGGAAGAAATCTACTCGATGTCGACTAGGTTAGTCGACGTCGAGTACCCCTATCGAGTCCAAAGAGTAGCCGAGCTCGAGTGCACATGAGGAGAAGAAAAGTCCTCGATGTCGAGTACTCCCCAGAATCAATCCGAGTCGAAATCGAGTGTAGTCCGAGAAGTTGCGGTTACTCGCAAGTGAAGGCACGAGATATTCTTTCAATTCAAGTGAAGATCTATCAAGTTCAAGAGGGATTTATCCACTTTAGATATATTTCCTTTAGAGATTTAATTGTTTTATTTTCAAGTTTTATCATGTTTCTTTTATTATGTTTTGTTTCTAATTTCCTTCTTCTAGGGTTGGGGTGATTCCATCAATAGATATGTGTGTTTAATTTATGAATTTGTATGTCTTTATTATCATCTACCTATATGCATAATCCTTTGCGACAGTTGAAGACAATTCCTCATTTGCAATTATGAAGCGAAAGTGAATTAATTATGAATTTGGATAGTAATTAGGTTTTGCTTGCGAAAGTTGGTTAATCCTAATTAAGAGAAGGTAGTAACAAATTAGATTTTTATGCGAGAGCCTCTATTACCTAAATTGTTGGAATTTACGAAAGTCGATTATTTGATATAAAGCATGCATCTTTATATGATTTATAATCTACACATATGTTTATCGTTGCGGTGATCCCTAAACTTGGAAGTTTGCATCTTTATTTATCTTATTTCATTATTTTTATCCTGCAATGTTACTCGACATCGACCACCTCTTCTCCTTCCATTCCCTCGACGTCAACCAATTCTTCTCGACATCGACAACAACTGTACCTCTTTTTCCGCTATCCTTTAACCCCAAAACACATTAAACCCAGAACCGCTGACTTCTCACCTAAGGACGAACCTGACTCCACTATCCCATAGCGGGGTCTTGACTATAAATTTATTTGGTCGAGAAACCCTCTCGTCAAATTGGCACCGTTGTCGGGGAGATATCAATCGCGCCTAGCTTCGTTGTGTTTAAGGGTTAGGATAGCCCATCCCCTTTTCTTGTTACTATCACATACCCTACCACCACCCGCCTCACCAATACCAACTTGGTACCGAGCCCTTTGCTACTAATTTGTGTTAATTGTCTGAGTTTTTAAGCTTAGGTACAAGATGCAAGACACCTTCGAAAAATGGGCCGAAAGGGAAAGAAAGAGATGGTACGCAAAAGAATTGGAATATTTGAGATGACTATACATGGTTGATGAGGAGGCATGGGTTAAGGGAGTATACGCATTTATGAAGCTACGAGAATCGTCAGAATCATTGCCAGATGCTCAAATCTCGCTAGAAGGAGGATCCAAACCTGAGGTCGACGTCGACCAACACCTAGTTGATGTTGACCCATCTTCAGTCGATATCGACCTATCTACAGTCGATACCCAGGTATGTTCTTCCGCGATCTCAATTCCAACTATGCTATCTATCTTTGAAAAACCATTTGAAGGACCCCAAGAAGAAGAAGAGCTAGAAAAGAAGAACCAGGACGCCATTGCCCCTGGTGTTTCAAGGCCGCTTTTACCTTACAAGGTGAAGGCCATCCCCGACAATTTTGAGCAATGTTGTAGGAGGAAAGCGAGTATGAAAATAAAATATAAATAAATCAAAGCAAACCATATTCCGTCCCTTGCAAATGATTACAAGACTCCCTCCCTATGCAGTAGTGGGAAGACAGAAATAACAAGACAAAAGCAGAAAAGCGTGTCAGCGGATCTTAGGTAGCTGTAAATCTCACAGATAGAATAGTAGTAAGACAGAAATAACAAGACAAAAGCAGAAAAGTAAAGTAAAACACAAAACTACTCGATATCGACAAACAACAGAAACTTAAATTGCAAACTTCTCGAACACAGAAATCAGATTTCCAACGAAATAAATCAATATACTAAAAGACTTCCAAAGCCAGGGTATCAACACTGATAACTCCATCCCTTGATGAAAATTGGAATAAATGTTTCAAAGGCTTTGACAGGATGTTTTGTGTCAAAGGCCTTGGAGCGTTAAAAGTTGATGAAATCCAAAACCTATCTTATTTGTCCGTATATTATTTTATCTTATTATATACTTCCGTTATATTATATATATATATGTTGGACTATCCTTTTCAGGAAGTATATTCGAAGATTATATCCTTCCTTTAAATACATATTGAGGAGATCTAGTTCAAAATGGATTATGGCGTTGGAGTATCCATAAATAGAATATTAAAAGATCATGCCTGATTCGAAGGAGCCGTTGGAGATCTGGCGTTGAAGATCCTTACGCTCCATGCTCCTATACAAAGGAAAGGAAGGAGAAGACAGAGTACACAAGTGCTACACGAGTTTTCAATCATCAAGCGATTCTGTCTTCCAAAGTGTCTCTCTGCTAAGCGCTCAAAGAGTTTGTTGTTTATTTCAAAGCCTTTGAGAGTCACTGTGAGCTTATAGGATATATTCATTTAAAGTGTTACTCGAGAGTTTATAACTCGGGAAGTTGCACTAGGCTATTGATTTGTGAGAGTAAGAGGATTGTACTAGATAGCTGAGAGAGGTGGGGCTTTTCTAGATTGGTCTAGGACTCCAAGGGAACGTGAGTTGACTAGATTGCAATTGTATAGGAGAGAGGCTTCTCGGTGAGCTATTAGGATCCTAAGCTAAGCGAATCAATAAAGCCTTTTGAATCCTAGGGTTGTGGAAGAACCCTAGGCGGGGACGTAGGCCAAGTTGTGCTGAACCTCGTAAACAGTTACTCGTGTTCTTTACTTATTTGCTTTACCTTATTTCTGCACTTGGTTCGAATTGTTTAACTTTGTGATTCAGGTTTATCTCAAAGGTTTTGGTACAAGCTCCAAAAGTCTTGAGACTTTCTGCGAAAAACGGGCATACTCTATTCAACCCCCCTTCTAGAGTATTTCTTATTACATTGTTCTTATATTATCGAACCTTCAATTGGTATCAGAGCTTTACTCACTGTTTTTGATCTAACAATCTTGTGAGTTTTCGATCATGTCTGGTGAAGCAAGCGGAGGATTTGCACAGGGAAGGTCCACAAGCAGACCGCCACTCTTTGTAGGAAACAACTTTATCCACTGGAGATCTTTGATGAAGATGTTTATCATTGACCAAGATCTAGAGCTTTGTAACATTATAGAGAATGGTCCGAAGATTCCAGAAAAAGATGGACCAAATGACACTAAAGTTGCAAAGAAAGAGTCTGAATACAACCAAGCAGATCTTGAAACCATCTCCAAAAACTACAGGGCTATTAACTTACTTTATTGTGGTCTTAGCACTGATGAATTTAACCGTATTTCATCTTGTAGGTCAGCTAAAGAGATTTGGGACAAGTTGGTCGTCACCTATGAAGGAACGAGCCAAGTAAAAGACACCAAGATCAGCATCTTCCTTCGAAAGTATGAGCTCTTTAAGATGAAGTCTGATGAGTCAATCAAGGCCATGTTCACACGATTCATAGAAATCACCAACAACCTTGACTCTCTCGGCAAGAGCTTTACCAACGTTGAGAAAGTAAGGAAGATACTGAGGTGCCTTCCAAAGGAGAAATGGGGTCCAAAAGTAACAGCTATGGAGGAAGCCCAGGACCTCACCACTCTACCCCTTGATGACCTTCTTGGAAAGCTGATCACGCATGAGATGATCCTTAATGAAGACGATGGAGAACTTCCAGCTAGCACTAAGAACTTGGCACTCAAGTCTAAGAAGGATGAGCCCAAGGATGGATCTAATTCCGAAGATGACGATGACGATGAGGATGATCCTTTTGCTCTTATCACAAGAGGCCTTGCTAGAATTATCAAAATGAAGAAGCAATTCAACAATAAGGATGGATCAGGGTCTTCAAAATTTCGAGGTAAGCCTCAATACAACAAGTATGAAAAGAAGACTAAACCGTTGTCTTGTTTTGAATGTGGTGAAACAGATCATCTTGTGAAGGACTGCCCTCAAAAGACAAGGAGCCAGCCCAAGAAAGGTGACAAATGGAAGAAGAAAGCCTTGGTGGCTACTTTGAGTGATTCCGACTC
This sequence comes from Persicaria tinctoria, assembly GCA_037127255.1. Lineage (NCBI taxonomy): Eukaryota > Viridiplantae > Streptophyta > Magnoliopsida > Caryophyllales > Polygonaceae > Persicaria > Persicaria tinctoria. The sequence continues at coordinate 10,056,569 of JBANSL010000009.1, read as the reverse complement.
TGACTGCGACGATGAGAAGGCCAACATTTGTCTTATGGCCTCAGAAGATGAATCCCATGATGAAAAGCTTGAAGCTACTGTAAGAGAACTTATGGAAAGTCCAAAAGAGGTATTATCAAAATTCCTTTCCAATATGATTGCCAATGAAGAAAAGCTTATTGCCCAAACTAACATTCTTATTAAGAGAACTGTGGACCAGAAAAGAACTATTGAGGATCTGTCTATGAGGGTCAAAGGTCTTGAAACATCTTATTCAAGTCTTGACATTAAAGTCAAGACGCTTGATTCGGAGAAATCTGAACTCAAGCAAGATCTCTCCTCTCTAAGAAATGAGCATCATGACTTAGAGAACGAGAAGATCTCCCTGAATAATAAGATTCTAGACCAACAGACAGCCCTCATAAGTTTTACCAAATCCAAAGGCACTCTCGATAAGATGTTGGGTGAGCAACAAAGCTCTCTAAACAAAAGTGGTATTGGTTACAATCCAAAGTTTTTAAAGAAGCAACACATTACCACTTTTGTAAAGGCAAAAGGAAGCAGAACCTCTCCTATATGTCACCACTGTGCGAGAAAGGGACATGTAAAAGAGACCTGCCCTTATAGAAGAAATGATCCATATATTATTCGCAATACATTTCCTGTTCATTTGAGAAAAGAACGGATAACACAAGTTTGGGTCCCAAAAGGCACTATTTTACCAAATATGGTTTACCCCAACAATGGATCCAAATTTGCTTATTGGTCTAGCCACAAAGGTTGATGTTTGTCTTGCAGGAAATCACCAAGGTGAAAGAACACAAATGGATTATTGATAGTGGATGCCCAAGGCATATGAGTGGGAAGAGTTCTCTCTTTCATGATCTAAAGGAGCAATCCACGGGAACAATCACTCTTGGTGACAAAGGGAAATGCGACATTGTTGGTATTGGTAGTGTTGGAAGTGATTCCAGCCATAGTATTAAAAATGTCTATCTTGTTAATGGTTTAAAGTATAATCTGCTTAGCGTTTCTCAATTATGTGATAGTGGTAACAATGTCAGATTTAACAAGAAAAGATGTATAGTGTGCAGAGAAGATACAGGTTAAGTTATTCTAACTGCATATCGTTACAACAATATTTACGCCGTAAATGCTGATCAAGTCGCACAAGGAAGCTTAACCTGTCTAAAGGCTTTGACGGACGATCCAAAGCTCTGGCACATGAGACTAGGTCATGTGAGTCCACATACGCTACATAAGCTTGTGTCCAAAGGGCTTGTAAGAGGGCTACCTGAGATGGACTTCAAAGGTATTGACATGTGCAATGCATGCACACGAGGTAAACAAACACGTAGCTCTTTCAAACCCAAAAAGGTTGTAAGTTCTTCTAGACCCCTTGAACTTTTACATATGGATTTTTGTGGTCCTATGCGAGTCAAATCTCCCAATGGTAAAAAGTACATGCTAGTTGTCGTTGATGATTTTTCTAGATATACTTGGGTTGCTTTTTTGAAAGAAAAATCAGAGGCCTTATTTGAGTTTTCAAAACTTTGTAAGGAGTTGCAAACTTTAAGAAATGAGCCCATAATGTCTATTCGGAGTGATCATGGTAGGGAGTTTGATCAACTTCAATTTGATTTGTTTTGTGCTAAATATGGCATCTCCCATAACTTTTCTGCTCCTAGGACACCTCAACAAAACGGGGTTGTGGAACGCAAGAACCGCACCTTAGAAGATATGGCCAGGACTATGCTTTTAGAAAATGCATTACCTAAAACCTATTGGGCTGAAGCTGTTAACACAGCTAACTACATTTTAAATCGTTGTCTTATTCGTTCTATCTTAAAGAAAACTCCTTATGAACTTTTCAAAGGCCGCAAACCACTTTTATCTTATTTTAAACCCTTTGGTTGTACTTGTTTTATTCATAACAATGGAAAAGATAACCTTGGGAAATTTGATGCGCGTAGTGATGAAGGTATATTTCTTGGCTACTCCACGAGTAGCAAAGCTTATAGAATCTTCAATAAAAGGACCCAGGTTGTTAAAGAATGTATACATGTTATTTTTGATGAATGCAATGACGGTGCTTTGAGTGAAAGTGTTGCAGATATAGATCTTAACATCCATGAAGAGAACGAGGAAGGTGATGATGCTGCTACCAAGAACACAGAGAAGATGAACATGCAGGAACAGATTCTCAACACTGAAGAATTGGCCCAAGGTGTTGAAGATGCGTCCAAAGCCCTTGGTGTCCAATCCAACAGTGTTGAGACGTCAGAAACTGCTATAACTGAACTTAACAACACCACGGAGTCAGATGCACTACAAGTCAATCCTACCAGTGTGACGAATCAAGGAGCCGAGACTAGCAAAAGGAAATTCAAATACTCCTCATCACACTCATTAAAGGATATCATTTCATTTCTGACCCTACTCCTAGTGTTCAAACTCGTTCTAAACTTAAAGATCTTTGTGCTTTTCACGCGTTTGTTTCTCTTATTGAGCCAAAGAAGGTAGATGAGGCACTTCAGGAGCCAGATTGGATCATTGCTATGCAAAGTGAGCTTAATGATTTTAAAAGGGGGTTGATCGACAAGACTCTTTTTATCAAGACCAAAGGAAAGGACATTTTGGTTATTCAAATTTATGTTGATGATATATTATTTGGTGCTACTAACACATCTTTGTGCAAGGAATTTTTTGACATCATGTGCAGTGAATTTGAGATGAGCTTGATGGGTGAACTCAACTTCTTTTTGGGATTACAAGTTCATCAATCCAAGAAAGGGATCTTTGTGAACCAAAGCAAGTACACTAAGGATCTCTTGAAGAAGTTCAAGATTTATCAATCCAAGGCAGCCAAGACTCCCATGAGCTCAACATTGTCTCTAGATCAAGACAAGACTGGAATAAGTGTCAATCAAAAGGAGTATCGATGAATGATTGGATATTTATTATATCTCACGGCTAGTAGACCTGACATCATGTTTAGTGTTTGCATGTGTGCTAGGTTTCAAGCTGATCCTAAAGAATCTCACCTCGTGGCTGTGAAGAGGATCTTTCGATATCTCAATGGCACTAAGGAACTTGGACTATGGTATCCAAAGCAAAAGGATTTCACTTTAATTGGATATTCTGATGCAGATTTTGCAGGCCATAAGGTGGATAGAAAGAGTACAACAGGATGTTGCCAATTCTTAGGAGCATCTTTGATCAGTTGGCACTCAAAGAAACAAAACTCAGTTGCTCTATCCACTGCAGAAGCCGAATACATTGCAGCTGGAGCCTGTTGCTCCCAAATCCTTTGGATAGCCCAACAAATGCGAGATCTTGGCATCAACCTCAAAGGTATTCCAATTAAGTGTGACAATACAAGTGTCATCTCCATCACTAAGAATCCTGTTCAGCATTCAAGGACCAAACATATTGATGTAAGGCATCATTTCATTAGAGATCATGTTGAAAAAGGTGATGTGTCCATATCTTTTATTTCTACTGATTATCAATGGGCTGACTTTTTTACTAAGCCTTTGACAGAGGACAGGTTCACCTTCATTAGACGAGAGATTGGGATGCTTAACAATGATGCACTTTCGTAGGGGGAGCTTTCCCTTTACGAAATATAAATTCTACTTAGTGTCAAGATCCTTGAGAACCATGTCAAGGTGTGTGAACTAAATGGTGGAGTACATATATCGGATCATATATTTTTGGTTAATATCTTTTTAGATATTTAATCAATTATATTTGTTTTAATCGGATTTCAAAAATTGTCCATTTAGTAATTTCCTTAAACCGTTAAAGATATTTTATTTTTTGGAAATAGATTTTTTCGTTATCTTGTCCGATTTTAATGGATATTTGAATTTGAATTTGAAAACCTTTCAAATTGGCAATGTAATGATTTCTTTCCTTGGAACTCTAAACCCATCCCATCACTCCCTCTACTTAAACCCAATTCTATACCCGATTACAACCCACACTCAGATCTAAGCTAAATCCCTTCACCTTCTCCTTCTTCAACCTCTCATCTGTTCTTAGAAAACCCTAACCGATTTCCTCCATGGCACCCAAAACCAAGAAAGCTGTCACACCCAAACCACTTGGCGCCACCCCCAAGGGACGTCAGGCCCCTGCTACCTCTCCCACACCTGAACCCGCTCTTCAAGCTATCATCCCAACTATCGTCCAGAGCACCATCGCCGAGAGCTCGACCATTGTTCCCAAGGGCTCTCAAAAGCGCTCTGCTAAGAAGCCGATCAGTGCTAAACAGTAAGGGAAGAGGAAGATCTTGGCTGAAGAACCATACGAGGATGAGGAGGAAGATGATCTAGACGCCCTCCTGGAAAGAGATGCTGCCAAGGAAGCCGAGGAGGAGGCCTTGAGGAAGAAAAAGGTCGATGAGGAGGCCAAACTTGCTAAGAAACTGGCCAAGGAAGAAGCTGAGCGGATTCGGAAGGAAGCCGAAGCTGAGGAGGTTCCATCCGAGGAGGAGCCTGAAGAAGATGAAGAAGAAGAGCAAGAGGGATCTGGAGAGGACCAGGAACCTGAAGGAGATGAAGCGGGGTCCGGTGAGGACTCGGGGTCTGAGGAAGAGGAGGAAGAATCTCCCTCTCCTACTCCTCCTCCTCCTCCGTCTCCGAAGAAGCGGAAAGCCCCTGCTCATGTCAAGCGTCCATCCCCCAAGCGCACCAGGAAGGGCACTGTCAAGAGTCTTGTAGCGCCTGTCAAGAGAGCTGCTCCAACAGTTGTGCGCAGAAAGAATGCAGACCCCCCGGCCTATATCCAGGTAAATCAATCCTTGTCCTCCTCTTGGTTTCAAGATGCTGAGACTGCTGGTAAGTGGGTAGACGAGTTTCGAACTCGTAAGATTAGTTGTTCTGATTTTTTAGATGTTGAGTTCTTTGAAGCTTTGAAGTTACCTTGCATTGAGCTCCTCAAAAAATCCCCAGCATGGACCCTTCTTAACCTTGAGACTGTCTACTACCCCCAGCTTACCCGACTTTTCTACATTAACCTAAAAGCCAAAAATGACACCGATGGTTGGTCTTTGGAGTCTGTTGTCAAAGGGGTTAGAATCTCTCTCAACTCTAATGATTTTGCAGATTTCCTAGGCTTACCTACACCTGTTCCACCCGCTGAAATCCACCCCTCAAAGGAGAATTGCATCATCCTAGCCCGAGCCAAATATCTCATACCCGAAGCATCCAACATCACCTCAAAACAACTCACCCACTCATCCCTAACCCTTGAGGCAAAAATAATTTTTAGCATCATTGTTAGATGCCTCTTACCCCGTCTTAACTATGGATCACTCCTTACCGACAATGCTATGGTCCTGCTCTACCGCATCCTAAATGGCCTTGATCTTGATCTGGCCAACACTATCCTTGGAACCATGGCTCATGCCAGAAAAGCCAGAAAAGGCTCTCCCCTCCCCTTTGCTACCCTTTTGACTCCTATCTTCAAAGCTTCTGGAATTGATGTAAAAAATGAAGAACAGTTGCGTCATACGGGTAAGTTCGACTCTAAAGGCCTTGAAAAGATTGGCATCACTCGGTCTCCCCAAGGGATCTTGAGTCTTGCCACTCCTTCAAAAGCCTTTCCCACTGCTCCAGCTTTCGATGAACGCATGGACAACCTAGAGTTGGGCTTGGAGGAGGTTCGTCTGGATATTAAGGAGTTGCAGAAGGAAATGATGACGGAGATGAGCGGGATTTCAAAGATGCTGGAAGGACTGTGGACGAGGCTCACTGATGATGCTCTGGATGACTAAGCCTAAACCTTAACCCACCCTATCCCACCCGTGAAACTTGATACATTGCTGGTTTGTTGGAAACATTTTCAAAACTTTTGGTGAATTTCTGGTGACTGTTTTTACCTCCACCCTTTGTTGAAAGACAGAAAGGGGGAGATGATCGTTAGACTTTGAAAACCTCTGCTTAAAGGTCTTGGAAGACCTAGGTTTTTTATTTATGGTTTTCTGTTGGATGGTTTTTGCATGCTTTAAAAATTTGATCCAACATTTGTCTAACCCTTGCAGGTACTTAGTCTGATTTCTATTTTATTATCTATGCTTGACTAAGTTGCATGGATGCACATGTTTTGTCTTTCTACAAGGGGGAGATTGATAACTCCATCCCTTGATGAAAATTGGAATAAATGTTTCAAAGGCTTTGACATGATGTTTTGTGTCAAAGGCCTTGGAGCGTTAACAATTGATGAAATACAAAACCTATCTTATTTGTCCGTATATTATTTTATCTTATTATATACTTCTGTTATATTATATATATATATATATATATATATATATATATATATATATATATATATATATATATATATATATATATATATATATATATATATATGTTGGACTATCCTTTTCAGGAAGTATATTCTAAGATTATATCCTTCCTTTAAATACATATTGAGGAGATCTAGTTCAAAAAGGATTATGGCGTTGGAGTATCCATAAATAGAATATTCAAAGATCATGCCTGATTCGAAGGAGCTGTTGGAGATCTGGCGTTGAAGATCCTCACGCTCCATGCTCCTATATAAAGGAAAGGAAGGAGAAGACAGAGTACACAAGTGCTACACGAGTTTTCAATCATCAAGCGATTCTGTCTTCCAAAGTGTCTCTCTGCTAAGCGCTCAAAGAGTTTGTTGTTTATTTCAAAGCCTTTGAGAGTCACTGTGAGCTTATAGGATATATTCATTTAAAGTGTTACTCGAGAGTTTATAACCCGGGAAGTTGCACTAGGCTATTGATTTGTGAGAGTAAGAGGATTGTACTAGATAGCTGAGAGAGGTGGGGCTTTTCTAGATTGGTCTAGGACTCCAAGGGAACGTGAGTTGACTAGATTGCAATTGTATAGGAGAGAGGCTTCTCGGTGAGCTATTAGGATCCTAAGCTAAGCGAATCAATAAAGCCTTTTGAATCCTAGGGTTGTGGAAGAACCCTAGGCGGGGACGTAGGCCAAGTTGTGCTGAACCTCGTAAACAATTACTCGTGTTCTTTACTTATTTGCTTTACCTTATTTCCGCACTTTGTTCGAATTGTTTAACTTTGTGATTCAGGTTTATCTCAAAGGTTTTGGTACAAGCTCCAAAATTCTTGAGACTTTCTGCGAAAAACGGGCATACTCTATTCAACCCCCCTTCTAGAGTATTTCTTATTTCATTGTTCTTATATTATCGAACCTTCAAACACCACAACGATAACCATGCAAAGTAACACATAAAGGCATAAAAGATCATGTTTTCCATCAAATAACTTTCATTATTAACAAATAGGAATATAGAGGCTTTTGCGTAAACCCTAATTGTTACTAACCCTTTTCACATAATTAATCCAAGTTGCATTAAGATCACTATCGCTTCAATAACACAAGCAAGGATCACCTTCAACTCTCGCAAAAGAATCATGCTCATAGGGATAGAAGACGAATTGCATAAAAAGATCGTACTTTTACCGCATCACCTTACATGGCTACCGTCGGGCTCACCCCATCCCCAGAAGTGGGTGGACTACTCGCTCTTCATCGCAATAGCAGACATCTTTGATGAAAAAGAACTAACTTGCATTAATAAACTCAAACAAACTTACAACCTCTTCTCCTTCTCTCTCTATGTAACTAATTGTCTCTGAAATTGAATGAATAAAATTCAGCCCCTAAGGCTTTATTTATAGGCTTCCAACCCTTGCTAATCAAGGTAAGAAATTCTATCTATATCTATATCTACTTTATCTTAGAACATAAAGATAAAACATGGAATAAAAGAATTAAATCAACTACGATTATATCTAAAGTGGATAAATCTTCCTTGGACTTGATAGATCTTGATAGATGTGGATAGAATTTGGTCTCGAAAATATCTCCATTGGATTCGGGATAGAAACTTAACAAGAAGTCGGTTAAGCTCGGAATCCGACGCCGTGGGTCCAGTCGATATTGACTTGGTTAAGTTGATATTGACCTGTGCATCCTCGGTTTCTCTTCAGCTGGTCGATATTGACTCCATAGATGAAAATCGAGTTGATTTGTACTCGATATCGAGTTGAGTTACTCGATATTGACTAACATGTCTCAGCTCCAGCTTTCTTGACTCAATTCCAGGACGTTGACTTGATATGGGGCACTCGATATGGACTTGGTTAAGTCGACATCGACCACTGTTCTTCATCTTTGTCGATTTTGGCCAACTCTGAGTCGATTTGGAGAATTTCGACCTAAATCTAGTCGATATTGAGTGTGCTTGGTCAATATCGACCAGTCTTCTCAACATCCTGCTCTTTTCTTGAAACGCACTTTCCCGAGTACTCGTTTGTCGGATTGACGCATATGAACATGCGTTGGAAAGCCCTTTTCGAGGGATACGACTCTCATGAAGACATCAAAGCTTGATTCAGAATGATGAATGGTAAAAAATGCCCTTTTCTCCAGCTGCACCATCCTTAGTTTCTTCATGACTTTCCTTTAAGCGCCAAAGTGCATCCGATTTCTGCGAAATATAACAAAAACTTGTGTAGACTCCATAATTTGGCAAATAAGTGTAAACTACATAGATTCTATATTATTCTAACCCAAATGCATGCAATGTATGCAGAAAACGTTATAAAAGTTATTGTAAAACATGGCAGATTCAGCTCACAACAAACACCCCATACTTAAGCTTGCTTGTCCTCAGGCAATACTTTTATTTGTCATTCAGGGGAAGGAATCAAAACTCTCAATATATTAGATTCATTCTCATATGTCCCTGCATTCATTTACCATCATCGAAAAGGTACTAGTGTCACAAATCCATGCATGTGCAATTAAAAAGCAATATCTACTCATAAAAGGAGGGTTATGCAAAACATTCATTCGTGACAAAGCATTAATAATCAAGATGACTTAAATTTAAGCTCAATAAAGAAGTAGATTGGTTAAAGGCTAAAGGTGGACAATTTTTTTGGCAATGTGGTGCTAATGATCCGGGAAGTTGAGTATTTCCAAACTGAATTTCCACATTCCTTTTTCCTTTGATTCATCACCTTTCATAATGCTTTTTTTTTCAATAATAATGCTTTTACCTCTCTGGCCTCAGCACTGCCTTCTCGCGAGTCGCAAACATGGGTGTCATGAATGGCCCCGGATACTTAGTGCTTTGGACTCCTCGCATGTGTGTCCCATCTCGCCAAACTATTATCTCAGCGAGCAGGGTCGATCTACCTTTATCTCCTGAGGTGATCAGATTTTTTCTCACTCATTAAATTTTTCATATTTTTCAAACATTTTCCTACCAAACTCCAATAATGATAATAACAACACAACAACCATATGATAATCTCCATAATGTAACATCATTCTCAACATAATCCTCGGATAGGAAATAAGGTAAAGAATGGCAATATTTAGATCATGTGCAGCAATGACTGAAATAAGGCATATATATGGCTTTTGTGATGCATAAGCATAGGTTTAGATAGGATTATAAACAATGAGCATTATATGGAATTAGAAAGTCCTCCATCCTCTTATCATGCAACATGTCAAAAGCAATTTCAAATTTTACCTCCTTTCATGGTTTTCAAGAAAATATGCACTTCATTGTGACTTCCCTTTATTAGGCAATTTCATGCTATATCTCTAATGAATCCAATTTTGCATCGTCGAGTTCAATTAAAGCTTCCATGCCATTAATAAAAAAAATTCAATGGGGGTGATTTTTCTTTAAACTTTGGAAAACATGCATATTAGCATATAAATTAATAATGAATTCCAAAATAGCCATGCATAAGCAATTCAAGAACTAAACTTTAAAAATGCACACAAATATTGATCAAATATGCACAAAGTAAGCCCTTCCCCCACCCCATACTTAAACATTACAGTGTCCTCACTGTATAAAAACAAGGGTAGAGAAAGAAACTCACTAGACAGGTGTGCAGGGCTTCAAAAACTCAATTGAACATGCCTGGGCCGAGTCCAATTTAGCTTGCTTCTATCCTAGAGACCTGAAAAATATAGAAGACATATACCCAAAATAGAAAAACTAAAAATGTTCAAAACCAAAAACAAACAAAATGCAGCAATGTCCAAAAGTCCCAAAAACAAATGTCTATTTACAAGCTCTAGATTTTATAGTCGCTATGCTGACTTTCTCCATTGAGCTCAAGGTGGCATTTTCAGGGTCCATGTAGCTTGGGCTTCAAATAGGACTCCATTCTTGTCCATCCGCTGTAATCCTCCAGAATGGATCTTGTTCACCACGAAAGGCCCATCCTCTTCTTGTTGAATTTGTTAGGAAACCAGTGGTCTTTAGATTTGGAAACATAGAGCTTGTCTCCAACTTCATACTTTTTGGGCTCATCATTGGAAATCCTACATAAGTGCACATACCAAGGCAAACCTCTCCCATGTATAGATAGATCTTTAATTGAAATAAGAGAGGAAAGATCCATACCTTGGTTTACCCTCGCAGAATCAGATGTTGGAAGCTCCTGAGGGTCTGGTTGATATCGAGTTAGGTCACTCGATATCGAGTTTTGCTGCTCTTCAGGTGGACTCTCAGTCGATATGGAGGGAGATGGGTCGATTTTTTCAAGTCGATATTGAGTAAGGTCACTCGATATTGACTTGACTGGCTCAATATTGACTAGCTTATGCTCAACAGGAGGAATCGACTCAGGAGATGCAGGTCGATATTGACCAAAGGGGATCGATATTGAGTCATTTTGCTCGATATCTGGTGGGGCTGTCTCGGCATAGGGAGGTCGATATTGACCTGTGGTAGTCGATATTGAGTGCCTTTGTGGCTCTGTCGACTTCTCCGGATCGATATTGACCCCATACTTAAGACCTGGCAAGGCATTCGAAAAATAGTTAGTCCAAATCGACTTACCTGGGTCTATTTCGATTGGATTCTCTGCCTCTTCGTTCAGGATGGCCATGATCTTTTCCACCTGGGCTTCCATATCCCTCTTTTCCAGCTCTTTAGGAGTCATATTTCTTACCCTAGGCTCCCCGCAAGTGATGTAACTAGCTGAGATAGATTTTACCTCTTCCATGGGACCTATATGCCTTTCATTTTTATTAAAGGAATACTCAATTACCTCATCGCTGATGTTGAAAGTGAGCACTTCCTTTCCTTACGCTTATGTTGGCATCCACCGTCGCCAAGAAGGGTCTTCCTAGAATAATTGGACAAGCAGGGTCCTCCGGCATATCAATAACTAAGAAATCAACAGAGACAAAGAACTTACCTACTTGTACTAGCACATTGTCCACCCTGCCTGTTGGAATGACCACTGTGTTAATAGCCATGTAAAGCTTAGGATCCACAGGCTCTAGGGCACCTATCTTAATCTTGGACCAAATTGTTAAAGGCATTATACTCACACTGGCTCCAAGATCACATAAAGCATTAAATTTGTATTGATCAAATCCAATGGCTATAGCAAACTTACCTGGATCTGGCCTCTTCTCAAGTATGTCCAGGAGGCTGCACTCCTTTGTAATCTCAGCCATTGATCTCTTCTTTCTTAGGATCTCCTTGAGGAATTTGACATAGGATGGCATTTCATTGAGAGCTTCTGTGAAGGGTATGGTGACATTGAGCTTTTGAAGGATCTTGATGAAACGCTGAAATTTCTTCTCTGTTGGATCCTTTGGATATTTTATTGGGAAAGGCAGCTTTTTTTTTTTCTGATTCTTAGCCGGAACAGATGTCGGAGGTGTTGCAGATGAGTCAATATTGACTAGAGGGGACTCGATATCGACTGCAGTATGGTCGATATTGACCGGTGGTTGGTTGAAATCGATTGCTGGAGTCGGTTTCGGGTTCACTAGTGCAGATGGGTCGATATTGACCTAGGGGTGGTCAATATCGACTAGGTGTTGGTCAATATCGACTAGGTGTTGGTCGATATAGACCTCCTCTGCAGTGCCGTCTTTTGCTTCTCCGGTCTCTGTTTCGTGCAGTTTGCGTCCGCTCCTGAGCTTTACGGTTGCGATGTGTCCGGTCTTCCCCTTGGGATTGGGCTCAGAAGATCCAGGGAGCGAACCTGACTGTCTGGGGACTCCCGCTGCTAGCTGGCCAATCTGTGTATCACTTGATTTCCGCCATATATCAATCTCCCCAAGCCTAGAGTTGACACCTTGAATCTGAGTGTAGACTGAGTTGAAGGATTGCTTGGTGTCTGAATGATTTCTCCGTATCTCCTCTAGGACAGTCTGTAGATCATCCCTCTTCTGGTCCCTTTTTGGATGTTCTGGAGCTCTGTAGAGCGGGGGGTTCCTAGGGGCACCTTGGTTCCATTGTGGTTGTTGGAATCTTTGGTCCCACATGTAGCGATTGGGACCCCCTGTGTAAGCTGCCTCTTCCTGGTATTTTGCCAGCCTGAATTGCTCTGCGTGTGGGCACTCAGTAGTGGTGTGCCGCTGTGATCCGCATTCAATGCAAGGCTGGTTGACAGAAAGATACTTTACTTGTTTGAGGAGCTTGTGAACTAATCTTTGTAATACTGCTCCTTGACATCTGGGTCAATCTCTTTAGAGGGCTCATAGAGGGGCATGGATGGTGCTGGCCTGGCGTAGGGATTCTCTTCATAGTTTGTTGGAGTCCCATACTTGTTATCATAGTTGGTCAGCTTGTCGAGAGCAGCCCATGCGTCAGTACGCGGCATCGTCAGATACTCATAGTGAGTATATGTGTTGATTCTATCCTTTGCAGCCAAGTCTAGAGAATTGAAGAAGATCTCTTGAACTACGCAGGGTTGTTGTCCATGTGTAGGGCATGATCGCAACAGATCCTTATATCTTTCCCATGCCTTTGCCAACGGTTCCCCAGGCTTCTGTTTGAAAGATGTGATCTTCTGGCGGAGGAGTGTTGTCTTGGCAGGAGGGAAGAACTTGTTGAGGAATTCCTGCTTCACTTCAGCCAATGTCATGAGGGATCGCAGTTTCAGCCCTTCAAGCCACTTCAGTGCTGGACCAGATAGAGACCAACGAAAAGCCTTCATTAAGATGTACTCCAAGGCGGTACCTTCAGCAAGAGTACGACACATGTCAGTAAAGTTTGTAATATGCTGAAGAGGGCATTCATTAAATCTACCAAAGAAAGCATTATTCTTGATTTCAATAAGGAAAGGAGTGCGAATTTCATAGTTATTTTCAGGGATTAGAATGGCCGATTCATGCAGTATGAGCGTCGGGTGCATGTAATCCTCTGCAGTTGTTGGGTATTGGGCAAGCTCATCTTCCAATCACCTCGCACGCTCAGCTTCCCTTGTAGTGTGTGCTCTCTCAGCGGTGAGAGTAGTATCTTTAGCAGCTAGTTCCCTCGTAAGCCTCTCAATCAGCTGTTCATGTGTCTCTGCAGCCGCCATAGCTCTTTTTAGTTTAGCTTGAATGTGTATAAGGCGCTCCGGTTCGTCTAAGGCGTCAAACTCAGGTGCATATACCTGCAAAGTAACTCAAGAGAAAAGTCAGATCTGACTACCCAAGGCGCGAATGATTGCTTCCCCGGCAACGACGCCAATTTGTTGTAGAAGGAAAGCGAGTATGCAAATAAATATAAATAAATCAAAGCAAACCAGATTCCGTCCCTTGCAAATGATTACAAGACTCCCTCCCTATGCAGCAGTGGGAAGTCAGGATCGATCCTCGAGGAAGCGTGTCAGCGGATCTTAGGTAGCTGTAAATCTCACAGATAGAATAGCAAAAAGACAGAAATAACAAGACAAAAGCAGAAAAGTAAAGTAAAACACAAAACTGCTCGATATCGACAAACAGCAGAAACTTAAATTGCACACTTCTCGAACACAGAACTCAGATTGCCAACGAAATAATTCAATATACTAAAACACTTTTAAAGCCAAGGTATCAACACCACAACGATAACCATGCAAAGTAACACATAAAGGCATAAAAGATCATGCTTTCCATCAAATAACTTTCATTATTAACAAATAGAAATATAGAGGCTTTCGCATAAACCCTAATTGTTACTAACCCTTTTCACATAATTAATCCAAGTTGCATTAAGATCACTTTCGCTTCAATAACACAAACAAGGATCACATTCAACTCTCGCAAAAGAATCATGCTCATAGGGATAGAAGACGAATTGCATAAAAAGATCGTACATTTACTGCATCACCTTACATGGCTACCGTCGGGCTCACCCCAGCCCCAGAAGTGAGTGGACTACTCGCTCTTCATCGCAATAGCAGACTTCTTTGATGAAAAAGAACTAACTTGCATTAATAAACTTAAACAAACTTACAACCTCTTCTCCTTTGCTCTCTATGTAACTAATTGTCTCTGAAATTGAATGAATAAAATCCAACCCCTAAGGCTTTATTTATAGGCTTCAAACCCTTGCTAATCAAGGTAAGAAATTCTATCTATATCTATATCTACTTTATCTTAAAACATAAAGATAAAACATGGAATAAAAGAATTAAATCAACTACGATTATATCTAAAGTGGATAAATCTTCCTTGGACTTGATAGATCTTGATAGATGTGGATATAATTTGGTCTCGAAAATATCTACATTGGATTCGGGATAGAAACTTAACAAGAAGTCAGTTAAGCTCGGAATCCGCCGCCGTGGGTCCAGTCGATATTGACTTGGTTAAGTCGATATTGACCTGTGCTTCCTCGGTTTCTCTTCAGCTGGTCGATATTTACTCTAGAGATGAAAATCAAGTTGATTTGTACTCGATATCGAGTTGAGTTACTCGATATTGACTAGCATGTCTCAGCTCCAGCTTTCTTGACTCAATTCCAGGACGTTGACTCGATATGGGGCACTCGATATTGACTTGGTTAAGTCGTTATCGACCACTGTTCTTCAGCTTTGTCTATTCTGGCCAACTCTGAGTCGATTTGGGGAATTTCGATCTAAATCTGGTCGATATTGAGTGTGCTTGGTCGATATCGGCCAGTCTTCTCAACATCCTGCTCTGTTCTTGAAACGCACTTTCCCGAGTCCTCGTTCGTCGGATTGATGCATATGACCATGTGTTGGAAAGCTCTTTTCGAGGGCTACGACCCTCATGAAGACATTAAAGCTTGATTCAGAATGATGAATGGGGAAAAATGCCCTTTTCTCCAGCTGCACCATCCTTATCTTCTTCATGACTTTCCTTTAAGCGCCAAAGTGCATCCGATTTCTGCGAAATATAAAAAAAACTTCTGTAGACTCCATAATTTGGCAAATAAGTGTAAACTACATAGATTCTGTATTATTCTAACCCAAACGCATGCAATGTATGCAAAAAAGATATAAAAGTTATTGTAAAACATGGCAGATTCAGCTCACAACAAGCAACCGATGTTCATATTAAAGTATGGGGTCCTAGCAAAGCGGCATGAAGCTCCGCTGGATGAGGTGGAAATACCTCCGGGCAAAGATGAGTCAGGCTAAGACTTAAAGGGAAGTAGGTCAAGCTAAAGACTTAAAATTTAGCGCTTATGGGAGACAACCCGATATTTCTTATTTCTTAAGGTTTTAAATACTGTTGGTTTTTTTATAAATATTATTTTTGGATTTGCTATTGTAGATTATGTCTTTCTAACATAAACTGCAGGTACAAAAGAAGTTGCAGAAGTACTCGATATCGAGTAAACTACTCGACGTCGACTGCCCATAATTAGCAAATGAGCCTATGATCGAGGAAGGATCACCCTAGAGGCTTTCACTATACTCGAGATTGAGTAGTCTAGTCGACATTGACTACTCTCCTCGAGATCGACCACTTCTGCAGGAATTACAACACTCAATTTCGACGTTTTACACACCTGTCTAGTGAGTTTCTTTCTTTAAACTTATTTTTATATTGTGAGGACACTGTAAAGTTTAAGTATGGGGTGGGGGAAAGGCTTACTACATGCATATTTGACTCTATTTGACATTATGTGTGCATATTTTTATGTTTATTTCTCAAATTACTTATACATGGCTACTTTGGATTTCATATTCTATTTATGTGCCTATATGCATATTTTCCAAATTTTATTAAAACCAACCCCATTGAAATTTTTTAATTAGTGTCATGGAAGCATTAATTGAACTCGATGATGCAAAATTAGATTCATTAGTGTTGGGCCTATAGCCCATGTTTGGGTCCAACCCAATGTGAAGCTTTGACGACTTCTTTGTGATTTAAAAGGCATTATTTGCCTTACTTTGTACACACAAGAGAGGGAGCAAAGGTGGGAACTCCAAGGAGTGCCGCCAACAACTAGGGGAAAAGGAGAGAGAAAGAAAAGAGAGAGGAGGGAGATAGAAAAGGAAAGTCAACAACGAGGGTTTGTTGATAGGTATTTTCTCCTCCTCGGAAATCCAATCTGATTACAAGTGTTTAGCTATGTTTTGGAGAGGAATCCTTTCTAGATCGAGTTGTATTTAGATTGTTGTTGGAGGTCTCCATGTTTATTTGTCTCGGGTTGAGACTGGATTGTTAAACACTTTGAAGGTTCGATAATGTAAAACCAAGTAATATAAAGATACTCTAGAAGAGGGGTTGAATAGAGTATGCCGGATTTTCGCATATAATCTCAAGACTTTTGAAGCACTCGCAAAACCCTTTGAGATTAGACGTAATTCTTTCTTCTGGCAAACCTGAATCACAACAGAGTTATACAATTCGAAACAAGTGAGGAAATATGGTAAAGCATTAAGTAAAGGACGCAATGAATTGTTTACGAGGTTCGACACGAACTTGGCTTACGTCCCCGCATACCCAAGGATTTAACCGGCTTTTATCGATTCACAAGACTTAGGATCCTAATAGCTCACCGAGAAGCCTCTCTCCTATACAATTGCAATCTAGTCAACTCACGTTCCCTTGGAGTCCTAGACCAATCTAGAAGAGCCCCACCTCTCTCAGCTATCTAGTACAATCCTCTTACACTTAGTGAATCAATCACTTAGTGTCCACTTCCTGAGTTACAAACTCTCGAGTATAACACTCACTCGAAATATATCCTATAAGCTCACTGTGTAACTCTCAAATGCTTTGAAACAAAATATACCACTCTTAAGAACTAGCAGAGAGCACACGAAGAAGACAGATTGACTTGAAGGCTTGAGTGTGAATAAAAGCTTGTGTTCGGCGAATGTATATGTCCTCTTTTCTTCAACTCCTTCTTATACAAATCAAATCGACGCATAATGATCTTCTTCAATGGCTAGAACCAATTATGGCTTGAGAAGAAATCTCCATGATCTTCTATTTGTGGAAACTCGGAAGCCATGATCTCCAATTTGAATCTTCTCGATTTCAAGCTTAAGGAAGGAGATAATATTTGAAAACTTGCTGCATATGTTAGTGTGTAAAACATACAATAATATCTGGAAATAAAATATAATAATATATAATAATATTCGGACATAATATGCACATAATATAGGTTTTGTGTTTCATCAACACAGTTGTAGCTTCAAGACCTTTGACACAAGCTGTGTGTCAAAGCCTTTGAAACCATTTCCGATTTTCATCAAGGGAGTGGAGTTATCAATCTCCCCTTTGATGAAAGACAAAACCTGTGCATCCCTGCAACTTAGTCAAGCAGATATATCATAAGCAAAATTGTACAAAGTACCTGCATGGTGTTAGGCAAATGTTGGATCATAATTTTAAAGTTAACGAAAAACATCCAACAAGATAAAACAAAACAAGGTCTTCCAAGACCCTTGGTTCACAACAGTTTTAAAGTCTACACCATCATCAGATCATCTCCCCCTTTTTGTCTTTCAACAAAGGGAGGAGGGTAAAATAGTAACCAAATGTTTAAAACAGTAACCAAAACTAGCAGTGTTCAGAATAAGGGTCAGGGTAGGGTAGGGTAGGGTTTTAAGATTCATCATCGGAAGCACCATCCTTGAACAGCAACTTCAGCTCATGCAAAAGTTTAGACACCCCGCTCATCTCCAGCGAAAACTCTCTATGCAGCTCCTTGATGTCCAGGCGAACTTCCTCCAAGCCCAACTCCAGGTTTTCCATGCGCTCATCATTGGCAGAGGCAGTGGGAAGAGTTTTTGAGGGAGAAGTAAGACTCCAAGTCCCTTGGGGGGACTGAGTGATGCCAATCTTCTCAAAGCTCTTGGAGTCGAATTTACCCATATGATGCTGCTGTTCTTCATCTTTAAAATCGATTTCAGAAGCTTTGAAGATATGGGTCAAAAGGTTTGCGAAGGGGAGGGGAGTTCCTTTTCTAGCTTTGCAGGTGTGAGCCATGGATCCTAGGATGGTATTGGCCAGATCAAGATCACGCCCATTCAAAATTCGGTATAGAAGGACCATAGCATTGCCAGTGAGGAGGGAGCCACAGTTGATTCGAGGTAAGAGGCATCTCACAATGATGTTAAAGATGATTTTTGCCTCGAGACTAAGGGACGAGTGGGTAAGCTGTTTTGTGGTGTTATTGGATGCTTTGGAGAGCAAATATTTGGATCGGGCAAGAGCAACGCACTGTTCTTTTGTAGGGGTTTCAGGAGAGGGTGGACAAGGTCTAGGAAGGCCAAGGAGATCAGCGAATTCAATGGAGTTGAAGGCGATTCTAACTCCCTTGACGACTGATTTGAAAGACCAACCATCAACATTATGTTTGGCTTTGAGGTTTATGTAAAATAAACGGGTGAGTTGGGGGTAGTATGTGGATTCAAGGTTTAGAAGGGTCCAAGCAGAGGTTTGTTTGAGGAGAGAGATGCAGGGTAGGTTCAAAGCTTCCAAAAACTCAAGATCAATGAAATCAGAACAACATATCTTACGAGTTCTAAACTCATCTACCGACTTTCAAGCCATCTCGGCATTCTCAAACCAGGAGGAGGGTAAGGATTGGTTTACCTAGATAAGTGCAGGTGGATCGGCATTCCTCCTGCGAGCCTTTGTGGGAGTAGTCGTCTTGACAGGCGCGTCAAGGCTTCTGAGAGTGTCTTTCCTTGTGTACTTGGGAGATGGAGGCCTTGCTGCAGTGGCTTTGCGCTTCTTCGGAGACGGGGGAGAAGGAGGAGGAGTAGGAGAGGGAGTAGGTTCTGGCTCCTCTTCCTCTTCTTCCTCAGACCCCGAGTCCTCAGCAGACATTTCAGCGTCGTCTTCTTCATCCTCCTTGTCGTCGTCTGCGGTTTCGTCGTCCTCCTCTTCCTCTGGTTCCTCTTCAGTGGGAACCTCCTTCTCAGCAGCTCTTCGGGCCTCTTCCTTGGCCTCTTTCCTAGCTTTCTCAGCTTCTTCCCCGACTCTTTTCCTTGCTTGCTCAACCTCTTCCTCGACCTTTTTCTTTCTCTGGGCCTCTTCCTGGGCCTCCTTTGCAACATCTCGCTCTAGAATCTCATCAAGATCCTCCTCTTCCTCAGCAATAATTTTCCTTTTCCCTTTTTGCTTGGCACTAAGAGACTTCTTCATCGTGCGCTTTATGGACCGCTTGATTTCGGCAATAGTGCTCTCAGGGACGGTGCTCGAGACAATGGATGGGACAATAGATTGAGTCCTTTGGGGGTAGCGCCAAGGCGTTTGGGTGTGGTGGTCTTCTTGGATTTGGGTGTCATGGATGAAATTCGGCTAAGCTTACAGAAAAAGGTTAAAGAAGAAGTTTAAGAGAGGGTTTAGGTAGTTCTGGAGATGTGAGGAATAGTTAGGGTAATGTGTGGTTTAAAAAGGGTGAGAGGGGTAAGTTGATGGGACGGGTTTAGGGTTCCAAGGATAGTAATCATCACACTGCCATTTTGAAAAGATTTGATTTCCAAAAACAATTCAATATTCAAACCATCTTATCACATTTCAATTTCAAGAAGGAGTATTTCCAAAAATATATTTTCCATAAATATATATACTCAGATATATGAATTTTTGGAAAATAAAATGTGTACTGCATAAACAAGGTTAAAAATTATATTTGATCAAATATCTAATAAGATATTAACCAAATATATGATCCGTTATATATGCTCTACCATTCAGCTCACAAACTTTGACATAATTCTCAAAGGTCTTGGCACTGAGTAGAATTTATCTTTCATAAAGGGAAGGCTCCCCCTACGAAAGTGCATCCCTATTAAGTATTCCGATCTCTCCTATAATGAAGGTGAACCTATCCTCTGCCAAAGGCTTAGTAAAAATGTCAGCCCATTGATAATCAGTTGAAATAAAGGATATGGATACATTACATTTTTCGACGTGATCTCTAATGAAATGATGCCTTAAATCAATATGTTTGGTCCTTGAATGCTGAACAAGATTCTTTGTAATGGAGATGGCACTTGTATTGTCGCACTTAATGGTAATGCCTTTGAAGTTGATGCCAAGATCTCTCATTTGTTGAGCTATCCAAAGGATTTGGGAGCAACATGCTCCAACTGCTATGTATTCAGCTTCGGCGGTGGATAGAGCAACTCAGTTTTGTTTCTTTGAGTGCCAACTGATCAAGGATGCTCCTAAGAATTGGCAACATCCTGACGTGCTCTTCCTATCCACCTTATAGCCTGCAAAATCTGCATCAGAATACCCGATCAATATAAAGTCTCTTTGCTTTGGGTACCATAAGCCAAGCTCCTTAGTGCCATTGAGATATCGAAAGATCCTCTTCACAGCCACGAGGTGAGATTCTTTAGGGTCAGCTTGAAAGGTAGCACACATGCAAACACTAAACATGATGTCAGGTCTACTAGCCGTAAGATATAATAAAGATCCAATCATCCATCGATACTCATTTTGATTGACACTCTTTCCAGTCTTGTCTTGATCTAGAGACAAGGTTGAGCTCATGGGTGTCTTGGTTGCTTTGGATTGATCCCTCTTGAAATTCTTCAAGAGATCCTTAGTGTACTTGCTTTGGTTGACAAAGATGCCTTTCTTAGATTGATGAACTTGTAACCCCAAGAAGAAGTTGAGTTCTCCCATCAAGCTCATCTCAAATTCACTGCACATAATGTCAGAAAATTCCTTGCGCAAAGATGTGTTAGTTGCTCAAAACAATTTATCATCGACATATATTTAAATAATGTTGTAAGCCTAATCTGTCATGTTTTACTGTAACTTTTATATCGATTTCTGCATGCATTTCATTCATTTGGGCTGAGATAGTACAGAACCTATGTAGTTTATGTTTATTTGCCAAATTATGGAATCTACACCAGTTTCTGTTTAAATCGTAGAATTCGAGGCATTTTACAGCGATTCTACAGAAGGTCAGAAAAGCTCGGAAATCCACTACAGAAGTCCAAGGTCAAAGAAGCAGCGGAACCAGTCGAATCGAGCCGAGAACCCAGGCTACTCGATCTCGAGTAGCCCTTACTCGATCTCGACGAGCGTAGCCGAGCAGCCTTGGTCGACAGAGCATTGTCGAAGAGCCAGACCAACCCGACTTCTGGACCCAACTCGATCTCGACAAGACCTTGGTCGAGATCGACAAAGCCCAGACACCACACCCAGAGTCGAGGAGAGAAGCTGACCAAGAAGCCGAGGACGAGAAGCCGAGCACAGCTCTACTCGATCTCGACACTTTAGAGATTTTGAGCTATGTCTTCCATGAGGAACTAAACTCATCTATTCTACCTGCAATTTGAAGCTTTATTCGGATTGATTGTGAGTTTCTAATTCTCGCTCCTTGTTTCCTATATTTGAATGCTTCAACTTCTTTGTGCTTGATTGATTACTGTTTTGTTCTATCTTGTCTGGCCAACTTGTTAGATCAATTCAGTCGCTAAGGTTTTGTAGATTCCTGATTGTGAACCTTAACCTAAGTGGTAAACTTGTTCCTTTAGGGCTGATTGAACTAATTGAATGAGTAGGAAGTTGAATGTGTTGTTAAATCCTTCTTTAGGGACTGCAAATACCTTGGCTAATCTCTGAACTTAAAGCTATCAATTGGGTTAAATCCTTCTTTAGGGACTGTTCGATTGATAAGGGTTTCTAGGACTGATTGGACTAGTAACTATATTAGGTCGGGACAAGGGCATTCATAGGAAACTGAATAGGACGAGAAGAAGTTACAAGGATCGCTTCAATCCAATAAAGTGGAAAATTGTAGGTAGAATTGCTTCTCTCACGTGTCTAAAACAAATTCATTTACTCTGCGTTCGTTACTTTGCTTTGATAAAAGGCAAAACTTTCACACTAAAACCCCCCTTGGTTACTTAATCGGCATTAAAATCACACTTGAGTTTATAATTTTCCCTGTGGATCGACCTCTTGCTTGCTATACTAGTTTGTAGGTTTGAGTTTTATTTTGATACGGTTTATGCGACTAAAAACCGCTCATCAAATTGGCGCCGTTGCCGGGGAATCAAGTTTATTTCTTTGTTTTGTGTATTTATTGATTTTTGTGCATATATCTAACCCATTGTGAGCCTATCTTACGGTTAAAAACACCCTTGCTACTAACTTTTTCAAGATGTTGAGATTAGCGCAGTTTGAAGGTGAGAACTTTCACCAGTACTTCAGGAGATTGCATGAGTATGTTGACGACCTTGGTTCATGGGGTTATCAATTCAGCATCCGGGATATGATTATGTGCATAATTGATGGGATGACTGTTGAGACACGAGCGCTTGCTGAGCACCTGAGTAACGGAGGCCTGAAGCAGTTAGGAGGATTGTCGGGGTTGTGGGATTTTTTCTGTTATATGGATTACCATGTTGCACAAGAAGAATTGCTCACCATGTCTCCTCCACCAATGGAGAAATCTGTCACATACCTGGAGGATCCATTCCATAGCCTTACACAGAGGTTGCAAGAGCAAGCTGAGACTCCTGAGAGTAGTAAGAACTTGGAAAATCAGTTGAACAAACTCATTCAAATTTTAAGTGCAAAACGTGAGAAGGAAATGGGCTTAGAAGAAGGAGTTGAAGTCATAACGGAGGGTGAAATTTTTGAGGAGCGGCAACCGTCGCAGGAGGGCGGCGATCACCGTACTTCTACTAATGAGCCCCCATCGACTTCCCTTGATTTTGAGAAACCCACCCCACCACCCCTTGAGTCTTTAAAGGATGAAAGAATGGAAGATCCTATCGAAATCATTACACTTAGTTCATTCCCTCCTATGTGGTTTCAACATGACAATGACATGCCGAATGAGGAGGAATTGATTGCAGACAACGATAGTTTCTTAGATGATGGAGGAGATGGTCTAGTGCTTCCTAACTTGGAATCTCATGAGTCGACGCATGAGGTTACATGTGATGTGTCTCCTACTCCATCTGCACCATCCATTCTGAGCTCGCCCATTGATGAACCAAGTCTAGAGCCATCCACTGAGGCTCAAGAGATAATAAAGGTAAACTTTTGCAATCTTAAAGGTAATGGTGATTATGTTGATCCTTTTGATTGCTATTTTGAAAAGCCACCAGCGGAACTGTGTTGGTGGTATCATATTCCTTCTGCAGAGAGTCATGCTAGACTCTTTGATAGATTGAAAGGGTTCGTGAGTTCCACATTTTATGCTTTCAATTTATTGTGCTATGATGTGCCTTGTAAGATGTGTGCACAGGAATATGATAGGCTACTGAGGGCCTTGACGATGTCTGAGAGATAAGGTCTTTAGATTGAGAATAAGTCAAGCCAATGACATTAAAGAAAGGCGCTTCTCGGGAGGCAACCCGAGGTAAGTTTTTCTTTCTTTTTCCTTTTTCTTTTCCTTCACTCTGATTATATTTGATTTACTTTTGTTGTCTTTATTGTTTCATTGAGGACAATGAAAACTTTAAGTGTGGGGGAGAGGAATTCTATATATATAGTGCATATAGGTAGATCATATTTAATTTTTTGCACCATGTTTAAGTTTATTTAAGTTGTTTTTTAGTTTTTTTTTTTTTAATTTTCGTCATTTTCGTAAAAAAAAAAAAACAATTCGAAAAAACCAAAAATAGAGCATGCATTGCATATATATGTGTTTTTCAAATACCCATCTTGCTTAGTTTGTCCTCTATTTTAAATATCAAGCATGATTCATAAAAATCCCATGGAGTTCTGGATGTTTTGATTATTATGTCTATATTTGATTTTTGTGGAACATGAGCTAGCAAATATAATTGAGCATGTATGATTGAGCTAAAAGTATGATTGAAGTGCTAAAAACATGACCCTGTGAGAATGTTTGGCCTTATTTGAATTCTTTTGCTCAGTTGTGTGAATTACTCGCCTAGTGTTGCTACCTCTTGACATTGACTGCAGTATCTATTTTTAAAGATCGACTCAAATGTCTGTTGCTTGCGGAGTTTATGTTTATATTTTGAGTCTTTTGGTTTGAATTTGTGCATATTTAGTGAATAAGGTGGCAATGGTTGATGCACTGAGTAACCGGGTCTACGCATGACACCCATGGGTATGATTCGCGCAAAAAGGTGTTGAAAACTATCCACTAGGAAAGAAAGCTTGATCATTGAGTAACCAGGTTCATTCATGACACCCATGTTTGCAACTTGCGTCAAAAGATGTTCAAGTGGACTTCATATTAGTAGGTTGAGGTGTTGATAGACCGGGGCCATTCATGACACCCATGTTTGCGCTTCGCGTAAGGAAAGCACCAAGACAAGAAAAAGAAAAAGAAAAAGAGAAAAGAAAACCAAAGAAAAAGAAAAAAAAGTGTTGCATTTTATTTTCTTTATTGTGTCCCGCAAGTAATGACATTTCGGTAGAGAATTGGTGATATGGTGGTCAATGTCTATGAGCTTGGTGCATGATTGGTTTGAGTTGAGAGTTGTACTTAAAAGCCTAAACACATGAGTGAAACACATATTTCTGGTGAGGTTGGATGATGTCTACTTCTAAGCTTTGATCACTGGAATACATGCTATGACGTTTGTTTGCTTGGTTTATGTTTTCACCTGCTATGATGTTGCTTTTTGATGAGGTTGAAACTTGAAGGGATTTCCTGTGGGATGCGTTGATTCATGTTCATTCTATCATTGCTTGAGGACAAGCAAAGGTTAAGTGTGGGGGAGTTTGATAGCATGCATTTAGGTAGGCATAATAGGTTTCATTTAGCTTAGTTAAGATGCATTTCATGGATGGATTAAGCATGATTTGCATATTAGTTCTCTATGTTGTCGGAGTCGGAATCTACACGCTTTTATTGATTATTTCAGGTAATGGTAGATCCGAGGAGAAGACATGAGTTGATAACTCATTTGATGAGAATGTCTAGTTGATCGAAGAAGCTTACATGAAGATCTCAAGAGGTCCTGAGAAGAAGAAGCGATGCTAAACGAAGAACAAGTGTGCAGAAGTTGTCGCCAGACATGCTGAACTTGTTTTGCACTTTCTGGAGGCCTCGGTTGTCCGATCGACTTTTATGTTATTTTTCATTACTTCCATTCCATTCTTTGATCCATTAGACACTTTAGAGATTTTGAGCTATGTCTTCCATGAGGAACTAAACTCATCTATTCTGCCTGCAATTTGAAGCTTTATTCGGATTGATTGTGAGTTTCTAATTCTCGCTCCTTGTTTCCTATATTTGAATGCTTCAACTTCTTTGTGCTTGATTGATTATTGTTTTGTTCTATCTTGTCTAGCCAACTTGTTAGATCAATTCAATCGCTAAGGTTTTGTAGATTCCTGATTGTGAACCTTAACCTAAGTGACAAACTTGTTCCTTTAGGGCTGATTGAACTAATTGAATGAGTAGGAAGTTGAATGTGTTGTTAAATCCTTCTTTAGGGATTGCAAATACCTTGGCTAATCTCTGAACTTAAAGCTATCAATTGGGTTAAATCATTCTTTAGGGACTGTTAGGTCGGGACAAGGGCATTCATAGGAAACTGAATAGGACGAGAAGAAGTTACAAGGATCGCTTCAATCCAATAAAGTGAAAAATTGTAGGTAGAATTGCTTCTCTCACTTGTCTAAAACAAATTCATTTACTCTGCGTTCGTTACTTTGCTTTGATAAAAGGCAAAACTTTCACACTAAAACCCCCCTTGGTTACTTAATCGACATTAAAATCACACTTGAGTTTATAATTTTCCCTGTGGATCGACCTCTTGCTTATTGCTATACTTGCTATAGGTTTGAGTTTTCTTTGGCGGAATCAACGACAGGTTTCCCCTCCGTCAACAAGGCTTTGTCGAGGTCGAGTAGACCCGATTCGAGAAACGTGTCGTCGAGAGCTGTCCTAGTCGAGCTGGAATTCCTTGGGCCGAAGGAGGAAGATTCTATCCGAATTCTATCAAGGCTATCCATGGGAGACAAGATCTATCAACACATGAAGACTTACCTATTTAGATTTATCTTTTCCTTTTAGATTAATTTCCATTAAGCATTTTATTTATCTTTTAGCAAATTAGATATAGATTTAGAAATATAGAGATAGATGATTATTTCCTTGATTAGCGAGGTTTGATCACTATAAATAAGGCCCTAGGGGCTCAGTTTTATTCATTCCAATTCACACACAATTCAATTTCAGAGACAAGTAGTTCCACAGAGATGTTTAGGAGTTCTAAGGTTTTTAGGGTTTTGGCTTTCTGCGAAAGTTGATTGCCAGGATTGTAAAAGGCTTTGAATATAGTTTTATGCAAGTTATTTCTTTTCATTCAATGTCAGCGATTGCGATGAGGCGTGAGTAGTCCACCCACTTCTAGGGCTGGGGTGAGCCCGACAGTGGCCATGTGAGGCGATGCGATAAAGGTCAGATCTTTTTGTGCAGTTCATCTTCTATCCCTATGAGCATGATTCTTTTGCGAGAGTTGAAGGTGATCCTTGTTTGTGTTATTGAAGCGAAAGTGATCTTAATGCAACTTGGATTAATTATGTGAAAAGAGTTAGTAACAATTAGGATTTATGCGAAAGCCTCTATATGCCTATTTGTTAATGACGAAAGTTATTTGATGGAAAGCATGATCTTTTGTGCCTTTGTGTGTTACTTTGCATGGTTATCGTTGTGGTGTTGATACCCTGGCTTTGGAAGTCTTTTAGCCTATTGAATTTATTTCGTCAAAGATTTGAGTTTTGGTTTCGAAAATTTGCAATTTAAATTTCTGAGTTTTCTGCATTCTTGTCGACATAGAGTAGAGTTAGTCGATCTCGAGTTGGTTGTACTCGATGTCGAGTACGCTTAGTCTAGGTCGAGTAAAGTTTCTGCCTTTTGTCGATTTCTGAAGTTTCTGTCTTGACCTGCCTTTGTCGATCTCGAGTTGACTGTGGTCGAGATCGACGGGCCCTTTGCTTTGCTTTTACTTGCTGATTTGCTTTGTTATTTCTTTTCATTTACTGTCTTTGTTTCTGTTTTGCTTTTATTTCTGTTTCTTTCCTTGTTTCTGTGTTTTTGTCTTTCTGCTATTCTGTCTGTGAGAATTTACAGCTACCTAAGAACTGCTGACGTGCTTCCTCGTGGATTCGATCCTGACTATTCTCTTACTACAACGGGAGGAAGTCTTGTATTTATTTGCTGAGACAGGGAAGTCAGTCTGAACTTTATTTTATATTTATTTCATACTTGACCATCCTTCTGCAACAACAAATTGGCTCCGTTGCCGGGGAAGCTATCAATCGCGCCTTAGGTAGTCAGTTCTCACTGTTTCTTTGAGTTACTTTTCAGGTGTATGCGCCGTTCTGGTCAAACACCTGAGTTTGACGCCTTAGACGAACCGGAACGCCTATTTCACATCAGAGCTAAACTACAAAGAGCCATAGCAGCTGCGGAGACACATGAACAGTTGATCGCTAGGCTTACAAGGGAATTAGCCGCTAAGGATGCTGCTATCGCCGCTGAGAAAGCAGCTAGGGAACAAGCACAGGCTGAGCTTGCCCAATATCCAACCACGGCAGAGGACTACATGCACCCAACTCTCGTCGTGCCTGAATCGGCGATTCTAATCCCTGATAACTCTTTTGAAATTCGCACTCAATTTCTTATAGAGCTTAAAAATAATGCCTTTTATGGTAGATTTAATGAGTGTCCTCTTGAACATATTACAAACTTTTCTGACAAGTGTCGTACTCTTGCTGAAGCTACAACCCTGGAATACTTCAAGATGAAATCTTTCCGCTGGTCCCTCGCTGGGCCTGCACTGAAATGGCTGGAAGGGCTGAAAGCAAGATCACTCACAACCTGGGCCCAAGTAGAGCAAGAGTTTCTGAACAAATTCTTCCCACCCGCCAAAACAGCACATCTCCGCCAGAGAATCACCGCCTTCAAACAGAAGCAAGGGAAACCGCTGGCAAAGGCATGTGAGCGCTATAAGGAACTTCTGCGATCTTGCCCTACTCATGGACAGCCACCCTACGTCATTCAGGATATCTTCTTCAACTCTCTTGATCAAGTCACTAAGGACAAAATCAACCATTATACTCGCTATGAGTATCTGAAAATGCCGCCAAGTGACGCATGGGGTGTGCTAGAAAAGCTCACTAACTACGACAACAAGTATGGGTCTACTGCAACCTATGAAGAGAACCCATACGCGAGGCCAGCACCATCCATGCCCCTCTATGAGCCACCTAAGGAGATTGATCCTGATGTTAGGGAGTAGTACTACAGAGACCAGAATAAGAAGCTCATCAAGCAACTAAAGTATCTCTTTGTCAACCAGCCTTGTATTGAATGCGGATCGCAAAGGCATACCACTCCCGAGTGCCCACACGCAGAACAAGTCAGGATGGCAGAGCATCATGAGGAGGCAGCTTACGCAGGGGGTCCGAGTCGCTACATGGGGGACCAAAGGTTTCAGCAACCACAATGGAACCAGGGTGTCCCTAGAAACCCCCCGCCCTACAGAGCTCCAGGACATCCGGAAAGGGACCAGAAAAAGGATGATATACAGACAGTCCTGGAGGAAATACGGAGAAAGCACTCAGAAACTAGGCAATCTTTCAACTCCGTCTATACTTGATATCTGGCGGAAATCAGTTGATACACAGATTGGTCAGCTAGCAGCAGGAATCCCCAGACAGTCAGGCTCGCTCCCTGGATCTTCAGAACCAAATCCTAAGGGAAAGACTAGACATATCGCTGCTGTAAAACTCAGAAGTGGCCATCAATTACAAGAGCCAGATGTCGGAAAGCAGCAGAACAACGAGGAACAGCAACTCGAAGTCGACAAACCTGTAGACGATCTCGAGGAAGGCCTCGTCGATCTCGAGGAGAACCTGCAAAAATCTTCGTCTGCACCGCACAACAACTCGACTACGCCCAACCTGGTCGATGTCGACAAGACTCTAGTCGATGTCGAGGAGCCCCTGGTCGACATAGAGCAGCCTGCAACACCTCCGACGTCTGTTCTGGCTCCGAATCAGAAAAAGAAGCTGCCTTTCCCCTCAAAATCTCTAAAGGACCCGGCAGAGAAGAAATTTCAGCGCTTCATCAAGATGCTTCAGAAACTCAACGTCACCATCCCCTTCACAGAAGCTCTCAATGAAATGCCATCTTATGTCAAGTTCCTGAAGGAGATTCTGAGCAAAAAGCGATCGATGGCTGAAATCACAGAGGAGTGCAGCCATTTGGGCATACTGGAGAAGAGGCCGGATCCAGGTAAGTTTGCTATAACTATTGGATTTGGTCCATACAAAATTAATGCTTTATGTGATCTTGGAGCTAGTGTGAGTATAATGCCTTTAACGATTTGGTCCAAGATTAAGATAGGTTCCCTAGAGCATGTGGATGCTAGACTTTACATGGCCAACAACACGGTGGTCATTCCAACATGCATGGTGGATAATGTGCCAGTACAAGTAGGTAAATTCTTCGTCCCTGCTGATTTCTTAGTTGTTGATATGCAAGAAGATCCTGCTTGTCCAATTATCTTAGGAAGACCATTCTTGGCGACGGTGGATGCCAACATAAGCGTAAGGAAAGGAGTGCTCACCTTCAACATCAGCGATGAGGTAATTGAGTATTCCTTTAATAAAACTGAAAGGCAGACAGGTCCAATGGAAGAGGTCAAATCTATCTCAGCTGGCTACATCACCTGCGGGGAACCCAAGGTCAGAAATATGACCCCTGAGGAGATAGAAAAGAGGGACATGGAGGCCCAGGTGGAGGAGATCATGGCAATCCTCAAGGAGAACACAGAGAATCCAATCGACACGGACCAAGGTAAGTCGTTGTGGATTAATTATTTTTCGGATGCCTTGACAGGAGCTAAGTATGGGGTCAAGATCGACCGGACCCTAGTCGATCTCGACCAGACCAAGGAGTCTCCACCAGCACCAGCATCGTCGAGCAGCGAACCGGACAAACCAGGCCCCTCGATCTCGACTAGACTTGTCGAGGTCGACCACCCCTCGGCCGACTTGACTTCACCTTCCTCGACGCTGACTCCACCAGACGGCCAGAGCTCGTCGATCTCGACCACCCTTGTCGATGTCGACCACCACTCGGGGAGCCCAGACCCTGCCTCCTCGACGCTGAGACCACCAGAGCCAAGATCATCCTCGATCTCGAAGAGCCTTATCGAGATCGACCACCACCCGACTCCACCAGTTTCTCCTTCCTCGACGCTGGAGCCATCAGGAGCGGAGCCCTACTCGAGGTCGACAAGACCTGTCCTTCATCGACTTCTGCATCTGCGAGCCGACCACCACCAGAACCTGCAGACTCGTCGAGATCGACTAGACCTAGTCGAGATCGACCAAACACAGTGGTCCCCGATTCCGTCTCTGCGAAGGTAAGCCAAGGTATGGATCTTTCTTCTCCTATTTCCATTAAAGATTTATCTATACATGGGAGAGGTTTGCCTTGGTATCTGCGCTTGTGTAGGATTTCCAATGAAGAGCCCAAGGAGTATGAAGTTGGAGACAAGCTCTATGTCTCTAAATCAAAGGATCATTGGTTTCCCAACAAATTCAACAAGAAGCGGATGGGACCGTTCGTGGTGAACAAGATCCGTTCTGGAGGATTACAGCTGATGGACAAGAATGGAGTCCTATTTGAGGCCCAAGCTACATGGGCCCTGCAAATGCCACCTTGAGCATAAATGGAAAATTCGGCCTAGCGACTATAAAATCTAGAGCATGTACATAGACTTTTTAGGACTTTTTGAGACTTTGTTGTTTTTGTTTTGGTTTTGAAACACTTTTAGTTTGCTATTGTGGGTATATGTCTTCTACACTTTTTAGGTCCATGGATAGAGCCAAGCTATATTCAAACTCGGCCAGGAGGTGCTTCCATTTCGAAATTTTGAGGCCCTGCACACCTGTCTTGTGAGTTTCTTTCTTTACCCTTGTTTTTATACAGTGAGGACACTGTAATGTTTAAGTATGGGGTGGGGGAAGGGCTTACATTATGCATATTTGATCATATTTGACATTATTGGCGAATTTATTTCTTTGAATTGCTACATGGCTATTTTGGAATGCATTATTGATTTATGTGCTTATATGCATGTTTTCCAAAGTTTGAAAAAATGACCCCCATTTGAAATTTTTGATAAATGTCATGGAAGCTTTATTGAACTAGACGATGCAAAATTGGATTCATTAGAGATATATCATGAAATTGCCTAGTAAAGGGAAGTCACAATGAAGTGCATATTTTATTGAAAACCATGAAAGAAGGTAAAATTTGATATTGCTTTTGACATGTTGCATGATAAAATGATGGATGACTTTATATTTTCCATAATATGCTCATATTTTGTTTATATCCTAGCCTTACCTATGCTTATGCATCACAAAACCCATAATATGCCTTATTTCAAATATTTGCTCCACATGATCTAAATATTTGCCATTCTTTACCTTATCCGGGGATTATGTTCAGAATGATGTTACATTATGGAGATTATCATATGGTGTTTGTGATTATTATCATTATCGGAGTTTGGAAGGAAAGTGTTTGAAATATATGGAAAATTTAATGAGTGAAAGAAAATCCAATCACCTCAGGAGATAAAGGTAGATTGACCCTGCTCTCTGAGATAATAGTTTGGAGAGATGGGACACATTGTGAGGAGTCCAAAGCACTAAGTATCCGGGGCCATTCATGACACCCATGTTTGCGACTCGCGAGAAGGCAGTGCTGAGGTTAGAGAGGTAAAAGCATTATTATGAATAAAAGCATTATGAAAGGTGATGAATCAAATGGAGAAGGAATGTGGAAATTCAGTTTGGAAAGTACTCCATATCCCCGGATCAAAAGCACCACATTGCCAAAAATTGCCCACCTTTTGCCTTTTATCAATCTACTCCTTATTTGAGCTTAAATTAAAGTCTTCTTGATTAATAATGCTTTGTCACTTATGAATGTTTTTGCATAACCCTCCTTTTATGAGTAGATGTTGCTTTTACATATTTGCACATGCATGAATCTGTGACACTAGTACCTTTTCGATGATGGAAATTGATTGCAGGGTTATATGAGAATGAATCTAAGATGTTGAGAGTTTAAATTCTTCCCCTGAATGACAATTAAAAGTATTGCTTGAGGACAAGCAAGCTTAAGTATGGGGTGTTTGTTGTAAGCCTAATCTGCCATGTTTTACTGTAACTTTTATATCGATTTCTGCATGCATTTCATTCATTTGGGCTAAGATAGTATAGAACCTATGTAGTTTATGTTTATTTGCCAAATTATGGAATCTACACCAGTTTCTGTTTAAATCGCAGAATTCGAGGCATTTTACAACGATTCTACAGAAGGTCAGAAAAGCTCGGAAATCCACTACAGAAGTCCAAGGTCAAAGAAGCAGCGGAACCAGTCGAATCGAGCCGAGAACCCAGGCTACTCGATCTCGAGTAGACCTTACTTGATCTCGACGAGCGTAGCCGAGCAGCCTTGGTCGACAGAGCATTGTCGAAGAGCCAGACCAACCCGACTTCTGGACCCAACTCGATCTCGACAAGACCTTGGTCGAGATCGACGAAGCCCAGACACCACACCCGGAGACGAGGAGAGAAGCTGACCGAGAAACCGAGGACGAGAAGCCGAGCACAGCTCTACTCGATCTCGACGAACCCTTGTCGAGATCGACAAGCCCCACAACGCCAGTCCGGGTCCGTGCCGAGGAGAAGCTGCTCGACCAGAGAAGGCCACACCCTACTCAATCTCGACGAACCCTAGTCGAGATCGACGACGCCCAGAGTCCAGATCCAGGCTTGTCGAGCACACCTACCCGAGGAGACCTAGTCGGCAAGACTTTCCTACTCGATGTCGACGAAGGCTACCCGAGGTCGACGAGCACCGTGAGCCAAGACCAAGCCACATCGAGCACCAGTTAGCCGAGACGACGAGTCCTTCTCGAGGTCGACAAGGCTTTGTCGAGGTCGAGTAGACCCGATTCGAGAAACGTGTCGTCGAGAGCTGTCCTAGTCGAGCTGGAATTCCTTGGGGCCGAAGGAGGAAGATTCTATCCGAATTCTATCAAGTCTATCCATGGGAAACAAGATCTATCAACACATGAAGACTTACCTATTTAGATTTATCTTTTCCATTTAGATTAATTTCCATTAAGCATTTTATTTATCTTTTAGCAAATTAGATATAGATTTAGATATAGAGATAGATGATTATTTCCTTGATTAGCGAGGTTTGATCACTATAAATAAGGCCCTAGGGGCTCAGTTTTATTCATTCCAATTCACACACAATTCAATTTCAGAGACAAGTAGTTCCACAGAGATGTTTAGGAGTTCTAAGGTTTTTAGGGTTTTGGCTTTCTGCGAAAGTTGATTGCCAGGATTGTAAAAGGCTTTGAATATAGTTTTATGCAAGTTATTTCTTTTCATTCAATGTCTGCGATTGCGATGAGGCGTGAGTAGTTCATCTTCTATCCCTATGAGCATGATTCTTTTGCGAGAGTTGAAGGTGATCCTTGTTTGTGTTATTGAAGCGAAAGTGATCTTAATGCAACTTGGATTAATTATCTGAAAAGGGTTAGTAACAATTAGGGTTTATGCGAAAGCCTCTATATGCCTATTTGTTAATGACGAAAGTTATTTGATGGAAAGCATGATCTTTTGTGCCTTTGTGTGTTACTTTGCATGGTTATAGTTGTGGTGTTGATACCCTGGCTTTGGAAGTCTTTTAGCATATTGAATTAATTTTGTCAAAGATCTGAGTTTTGGTTTCGAAAATTTGCAATTTAAATTTCTGAGTTTTCTGCATTCTTGTCGACATAGAGTAGAGTTAGTCGATCTCGAGTTGGTTGTACTCGATCTCGAGTACGCTTGGTCTAGGTCGAGTAAAGTTTCTGCCTTTTGTCGATTTCTGAAGTTTCTGTCTTGACCTGCCTTTGTTGATCTCGAGTTGACTGTGGTCGAGATCGACGGGCCCTTTGCTTTGCTTTTACTTACTGATTTGCTTTGTTCTTTCTTTTCATTTACTGTCTTTGTTTCTGTTTTGCTTTTATTTCTGTTTCTTTCCTTGTTTTTGTGTTTTTGGCTTTCTGCTATTCTGTCTGTGAGAATTTACAGCTACCTAAGAACTGCTGACGTGCTTCCTCGTGGATTCGATCCTGACTATTCTCTTACTACAACGGGAGGAAGTCTTGTATTTATTTACTGAGACAGGGAAGTCAGTCTGAACTTTATTTTATATTTATTTCATACTTGACCATCCTCCTGCAACAACAAATAACCAAAATATCCTTTCCTTTGGTTTTGATAAAAAGAGTCTTGTCGATCAACCCCCTTTTAAAATCAGTTTCTAAATGATATTTTGACAAGCGCTCATACCAAGCTCTTGGGGCTTGTTTCAAACCATATAGCGCTTTGTCTAGTTTGTAAACATGATTTGGAAATTCCGAACTTTCAAAACCTGGGGGTTGAGCCATATAGACTTCTTCTTCTAAGAAATCATTAAGAAAAGCACACTTGCCATCGATTTGATATAACTTTATGCTCATAAAAGATGCAAATGCTAATAATATGCGAATGGCTTCAAGCCTGGCTACGGGATAAAAAGTCTCCTCATAGTCAATACCTTCCTCTTGATTGTAGTCTTGAGCAACAAGCCTTGCTTTGTTCCTCACGATCTTACCATTCTCATCTAGCTTGTTCCGAAATACCCAACGTGTGCCAATGACTGATTGATGCTTTGGCCTAGGCTTCAAGGTCCAGACTTTGTTCCTTTCAAATTCATTAAGCTCACTTTGCATGGAAATGATCCAGTCTGGCTCTTGAAGGGCCTCATCTACCTTCTTTGGTTCTATAAGAGAGACAAACACGCGAAAAGCACAAAGATCTTTAAGTTTAGAACGAGTTTGAACACTAGATGTAGGGTCAGAGATGATATCCTTTAATGAGTGTGATGAGGAGTATTTGAGTTTTCTTTTGCTAGTGTCAGCTCCTTGATTCGTCACACCAGCAAGATTGATTTGTGGTATCTGACTCCATGGATCTGTTAGGTTCAGTTACAGCAGTTTCTGACGTTTCAAGACTTTTGGATTGGTCACCAAGGGCATTGGACGAAGCTTCAACACCTTGGGCCAATTCTCCAGTGTTGAGAATCTGATCCTGCATGTTCCTCTTCTCTGTGTTCTTGGTAGCAGCATCATCACCATCCTCGTTCTCTGTATGGATGTTAAGATCTAAATCTGCAACACTTTCACTCAAAGAACCGTCATTGCATTCATCAAATATATCATGTATACTTTCCTCAACTAACTTGGTCCTTTTGTTGAAGGATCTATATGCTTTGCTACTTGTGGAATAGCCAAGAAATATACCTTCATCACTACGTGCATCAAATTTCCCAAGGTTATATTTTCCATTGTTATGAACAAAACAAGTACAGGCAAAGGGTTTAAAATATGATATAAGTGGTTTGCGGCCTTTGAAAAGTTCATAAGGAGTTTTCTTTAAGATGGAACGAATAAGACAACGATTCAAAATATAGTTAGTTGTGTTAACAGCTTCAGCCTAATAGGTTTTAGGTAATCCATTTTCTAAAAGCATAGTCCTGGCCATGTCCTCTAGGGTGCGGTTCTTTCGTTCTACAACCCCATTTTGATGAGGTGTTCTATGAGAAGATAAATTATGGGAGATGCCATATTTAGCACAAAATAAATCAAACTAAAGCTGATCAAAGTCCCTACCATGATCACTTCGAATTGACACTATGAGCTTGTTTCTTAAAGTTTGCAACTCCTTACAAAGTTTTGAAAACTCAAATAAGGCCTTTGATTTTTCTTTTAAAAATGCAACCCAAGTATATCTCAAAAAATCATCAACAACAACAAGCATGTACTTTTTACCATTGGGAGATTTGACTCGCATAGGACCACATAAATCCATATGTAAAAGTTCAAGGGGTCTAGAAGAACTTACAACCTTTTTGGGTTTGAAAGAGCTACCTGTTTGTTTACCTTGTGTGCATGCTTTGCACATCTCAATACCTTTGAAGTCCATCTTAGTTAGTCCTCTTACAAGCCCTTTGGACACAAACTTCTGTAGTGTATGTGGGCTCACATGACCAAGTCTCCTGTGCCAGAGCTCTAAATCGTCCGTCAAAGCCTTTAGACAGGTTAAGCTTCCTTGTGCTACTTGCTCAGCATTCACAGCATAGATGTTGTTATAACGATATGCAGTTAGAACTACTTCACATGTATCTTCTCTGTGCACTAGACATCTTTTCTTGTTAAATCCAACATTATTACCACTATCACATAGTCGAGAAACACTAAGCAGATTATACATCAAACCATTAACAAGATAAACATTTTTAATACTATGGTTAGGATCACTCCCAACACTACCAATACCAACGATGTCACACTTTCTTTTGTCAGCAAGAGTGATTGTTCTAGTGGATTGATTCTTTAGATCATGAAAGAGAGAACTCTTCCCACTCATATGTCTCGAGCATCTGCTATCAATAATCCATTTTTGTTCTTTCACCTTAGTGATCTCCTGCAAGACAAACATCCACCTTTGTGGCTAGACCAATAAGCAAATTTAGATCCATTATTGGGATAAACCATATTTGGTAAAATAGTGCCTTTGGGGACCCAAACTTGCGTTATTCGTTCTTTTCTCAAGTGAACTAGGTCTCTTTTATATGTCCCTTTCTCGAACAATGGTGACATATATGAGAGGTTCTGCTTCCTTTTGCCTTTACAAAAGTGGTAATATGCTGCTTCTTTAAAAACCTTGGATTGTAACCAATACAACTTTTGTTTAGAGAACTTTGTTGCTCACCCAACATCCTATCAAGAGTGTAGTCTTTCACAAGATGGTCTATTTCATCCCATTCAAAACACGACAAAGGTTTAGTCTTCTTGTCATATTTGTTGTATTGAGACTTACTTCAAAATTTAGAAGACTCTGATCCATCCTTGTTGTTGAATTGCTTCTTCATTTTGAGGATTCGAGAAAGGCCATTTGTGATAAGAGCAAAAGGATCATTCTCATCATCATCCTCATCTTCAGAATCAGACACGTTTTTGCATTCGCCGGCGATCTCTGAGATGGATCGCTTGTTGCTCAGGATTTCCTTCAGAAATTTGACATATGCAGGCATCTCTTGCAGAGCTTTTGTAAAAGGAATAGAGAAATTCAGTTCTTGCAGTATATTAACAAAACGTTTGAACCTACCTGTAGTGGGATCTTTCAGCGCTTTGGAAGGGAAAGGCAGTGTCTTTTTCTGCTTTGGAGCCAGAACAGACGTCGGAGGTGCCGCTGAGTCATCGACATCGGCCAACTTCTCCTCGACATCGACCAGGGGTTGCTCGATATCGACAACAGTTGTCGATCTCGAGTTGCTGGGCTGTGTAGTGGAGTCCGAGCTTGGCTTCTGGTCTGTGTCGAGTAAATTCTTGTCGATATCGACCAAGTGTTGATCGATATCGAGTTGTTGCTGCTCGTTGTCGAGTTACTGCTCTGTCTTGTCTTGGTGCTTGCCGACCTCTGGCTCGTGTAATTGGTGCCCGCTCCTGAGTTTTATAGCTGCGACGTGTCCGGTCTTCCCTTTAGGATTTGGTTCTGTTTGCCAAGGGAGTTGCCCGGTCGGTCGTGGAATCTGTGCAGTGAATTGACCCATCTGGGTCTCTATGTTCCTCTTCCAGACGTCAAGCTCTCCAAATTTTGTAGTGATGCTCTGAAGTTGATTATTGATGGCGCTTGTAGACTGCTGGTTTTGTGCTCGATTTTTCCTCATCTCGTTTAGGATAAGCTGCAGATCGTCCTTCCTTTGATCCTTTTCTAGATGTCCTGGAGCTCTATCTGGCGGGGGGTTCCTAGGAGGACCTTGGTTCCATTGGGGTTAATAGAACCTTTGATCCCCCATATATGCGTCCGCCGGTGGCATTGTTAGACACTCATAATGAGTATATGTGTTGATCCTATCCTTATCAGCCAAGTCAAGAGAATTGAAGAAGATCTCCTGAACGACGCAAGGTTGTTGTCCATGTGTAGGGCAAGATTGCAGGAGATCCTTATAGCGTTCCCATGCCTTTGTTAGCGGCTCTCCAGGCTGTTGTTTGAAAGATGTGATCTTTTGGCGAAGGAGCGCTGTCTTGGCAGGAGGAAAGAATTTATTGAGAAATTCCTGCTTTACTTCAGCCCATGTTGTGAGAGATGGTGGTTTCAGGCCTTCCAGCCTCTTCAATGCGGGACCATCGAGAGACCAACGGAAAGCCTTCATCAAGATGTACTCCAAGGTGGTACCTTCAGCAAGAGTACGACACATATCAGTAAAGTTGGTAATATGTTGAAGAGGGCATTCATTAAATCTACAATGAAAAGCATTGTGTTTAATATCTATTAAGAAAGGAGTGCAAATTTCATAGTTATTTTCAGGGATTAGAATACCCGATTCAGGTACGATGAGAGTGGGGTGCATATAGTCCTCTGCGGTGGTAGGGTGTTGGGCAAGCTCATCTTCCAATTGCCTCCTTCGCACAGTTTCCTGTTGCCTGCCTACTCTCTTAGTGTTGAGAGCAGTATCTTTGGCGGCTAGTTCCCTCTGAAGCCTCTCAATCATCTCAGCTTGTGTTTCTGCGGCCGCCATCGCTCTTTTTAGTTTAGCATGGACGTGTAAGAGGCGCTCCGGTTCGTCTAAGCCGTCAAACTCAGGTGGTTGACAAGAACGGCGCATACACCTGCGAAGTAACTCAAAAGAAAAGTGAGATCTGACTACCTAAGGCGCGAGTGATAGCTTCCCCGGCAACGACGCCAATTTGCTGTAAGGAGGAAATAGAGACCTGCAAATTAAATACGAATAAAATAAAGCAAACCAGATTCCATCCCTTGCAAATGATTACAAAACTTCCTCCCGATGTAGTAGTGGGAAGTCAGGATCGATCCACGAGGAAGCGTGGCAGCGGATCCTAGGCAGCGGATGAATCTCACGAACAGAAGTCGACCACAGTGCTCGATCTCGACTAGGATCGGGGTGTTGTCGATATCGACCAGGCTCTACTCGATATCGAGTAAAGAAGTCGATGTCGAGGAAGGCTTTGTCGAGTACCTGCACAGGAGAAGCTACGGAGATCTGGGATCAAAGATCAGTACTCGATATCGACCAGAATTTGTCGATATCGAGGAGACAGAAACTTAAAAACGCAATAAAGAAAGAACACAACTTGTGGATTCTCGAAATAAACTTATGAAAGAAAACTTCCAGGATCGGGGTTTGCAACAACAATAACCAAACATGCATAAGGCAGGAATAAAACAGATAATCATGTAAATCGCATCGAAGGACCAAGCTTTCGCCTTTTCCAACAATTAGACAACTCTTTCATGAAACCCTAATTGTATCTACCGATTTTATGTTTACAATCCAAGTTGTTAGCATGGACCTCCATTAAATGGGTAATAAACATATAACAAGTAGTAGATGCTCAAAATATGATAAAAGTCAGATATTTACCTCAAACATGCAGGGCTATCGTCGGGCTCACCCCAACCCTAGAAGTAGGTGGACTACTCGCGCTTCATCGCATTTGCAGACATTGTTGATGGAAAAGAAACTACTTGAATTGAATTAAACAGAGCTTACAACCAAATGAAGTCAATTCCGCTCTCGCTTCACAAACTTCTCTTGGCTACTCACTCTCTCTCTCTCTACCTCTATGTGACTAATTGTGTGTTGAATTGAATGAATAGAAATCAGCCCCTAAGGCTTTATTTATAGGCTTCTAATCCTTGCTAATCAAGGATAGAAATCTCTATCTATATCTAAAGATAAAACATTAATAAAAGGAACATTTATTATCAAAAGGGAAATATATCTAAAAGGCTAAATATCTTCAAGTGTGGATAAATCTTCTTCTCCATGGATGGATCTTGATAGACTTGATAGATCTCAGATAGAATCGGATTCCTTTCGTCCCAAGCAAGCCCAAACCGCGTCGGACACCTCACCGCGTAACGCGGCCCAGGATAGCGCTCCTCGATATCGAGTAACTGTGTTTCGTCGACTTGGCTTCACTGGCTTGCTCGAGTAACCTGTCCTCGATCTGCTCGGACATGCTCTCTAGTTTAGTCGATATCGAGTAAAGGCTGCTCGATATCGAGTAACTGGTGTCGACTTTGGCTGACCTGGTGTTGTCGAGCAACCTCTCCTCGACACTGGCTCGATCAGGTGGTTCTGGGTTCGTCGATATCGAGGAAAGTACTCGATATCGAGTAAAGGCTGCTAGGCATGTCTTCGTCTTCGGCTTCTCGATCAGGTGGTCTTCCTTGACTCCGAGCCGGTCTTCAGATCTTGTCGATATCGAGTAAAGTACTCGATATCGAGTAACTCTCTGGAGTCGGCTAAGTTTGCCTTTAGTTCCTCGATCTGGCCTGTCCTCGATCATGCTGTTCCCACATGTTTTTGTCGATATCGAGTAAAGATGGTCGATATCGAGTAACTTTCAGCCTCCGTGTTTGCTTCTTAGTTTTGTCCCGAAATGGCTTCAAATTCTGCAATATTAAACCAAAACTTATGTAGATCTCCATTTCTTGCAAATAAGCACATATGACATAAATTCAACATATTCCCATCCCGAAATATGCAATGTGTATAACATATGGAGCTAAACTTTGCATTTCAACAGGGCTATTTTAGTGGACATCAAATCACCCCATACTTAAGCTTGCTTGTCCCCAAGCAATAACTTGGATGGTCATTCAGGGGAAGAATTTAAACTCTCAACATCATATATTCATTCTTATATATCCCTGCAGTCAATTACCATCATCGAAAAGGTACTTGTTCCATAAATCCATGCATGTGCAATCAAAAGCAACATCTACTCATAAAATGAGGGTTATGCAAAAACAATTCATAAGTGACAAAGCATTAATAATCAAGAGGACTTAAATTAAGCTCAAATAAGGAGTAGATTGGTAAATGGCTAAAGGTGGGGAATATTTGGCAATGTGGTGCTAATGATCCGGGGAAATGGAGTATTTCAAAAACTTTCATACCACATCCATTCTTCATAAGATTCATCACCTTT
This sequence comes from Persicaria tinctoria, assembly GCA_037127255.1. Lineage (NCBI taxonomy): Eukaryota > Viridiplantae > Streptophyta > Magnoliopsida > Caryophyllales > Polygonaceae > Persicaria > Persicaria tinctoria. Next base: position 10,015,258 of record JBANSL010000009.1, on the reverse strand, counting down.
CATAATGCTTTTAATCAATAATAATTTTTTTACCTCCCTAACCTCAACACTGCCTTCTCGCGAGTCGCAAACATGGGTGTCATGAATGGCCCCGGATACTTAGTGCTTTGGACTCCTCACCTGTATGTCCCGACCTGCGGAACTATTATCTCAACGCAGGCAGGGTCGGTCTACCTTTATCTCCTGAGGTGACCGGATTTTCTTTCACTCATTAAATTTTCCATATATTTCAAACAATTCCCTTCCAAACTCCAAATAATGATATATAACAACACAACAACCATATGATAATCTCCATAAGGTAACATCATTCTCAACATAATCCCCGGATAGAAATAAGGTAAAGAATGGGCAATATTTAGATAATGTGGAGCAATATTTGAATAAAGGCATAATATGGGTTTTGTGTAATGCATAAGCATAGGTAAGGCTAGGATATAACAATATGAGCATTATATGGAAATATAAATTCCTCCATCCTCTTATCATGCAGCATGTCAAAAGTAATATCAAAATTTACCTCCTTTCATGGTTTTCATAAAAAATATGCACTTTATTGTGACTTCCCTTACTAGGCAATTTCATGTTATATCTCTAATGAATCTAATTTTGCATCGTCCAGTTCAATTAAAGCTTCCATGACACTATTTCTTTGAACAATTTACAAGCAATGGGAGATGTCTCATAGAATTTTGAGTTTTATCCTTATGCACAAAAATTTAAAATTTTACTCAAAATTTCACCATGTAAAACCAAAAAAACAAGAATAAAACATATAATAATGATAATGAGTTCTTCCCCCACCCCATACTTAAAGTATACAGTGTCCCCACTGTATAAAATCAATAAAAACAAGAGTAAAGGAAGGAACTCACCAAATCATGCGTCAAGGAAGGCAATACAGTGCATGTCGAGGAACTAGGTTGGTCGATATCGAGTAAAGTACTCGATATCGAGTGGGCTGTCAACGTCGAGTGGAATGCTGAAGTTGAGGAGATTCTTCTAGCTTGGTCGATATCGAGTTGGCCTACTCGATATCGAGTAACTCTGGGATGCTCCTCTTGGTCGTCTTCGACTGGCCAAGTCGATTTCGACTGTCTTTCAGGGACTTCTTTATTCCCCTTTTCGCGATCCTTTTATGCTTGCCGACCTAAAAGTGTTAGATTTCACACAAAGACAAGACTTTCCACATGAAGTATTCTAAACTAAAAAAAACAAAAAAACAAAAAAAAACAAAAACCAAAATCAAAAGTTCCAAAGTCCCAAAACTCAAAAAGTTTTATATACATGCTCTAGATTTTAGAGTCGCTAGGCCGACTTCTTCGTTTGTGCTCAAGGACCATTAATGTGGGGCCCGCTTGTGCTTGACCCTTCTCTTGGATCATCTAGGTCCTGATTGTATGCAAGCTCAGCTGACAGGTGGTTGCTTGCATAATCTTCTTTTTCTCCCATTCTTTCTCTTTCCAGCTCTCAGTTTCCGCATATTCTCTCGCCACGGGGCCTTACCTCCCCTTAAATTATTTATAAATTTCTTAATGGACTGAGGAGGAGTAGAACTCACACCTGAACTTACCTTTTTGGGCCCAAAACAGAAATCTTCGGGCTTAGGGTTAGTCAATGTCGAGAAAGACTGGTCGATATCGAGTACAGGGACCCCATACTTAGGCTCTTGGCAAGTCTGGTACTCAGCAGAGGAAGTCAATGTCTACGAAGTCTAGTCGACATCGAGTAATGCCATGGTCGATATCGAGGAGCCCTTGTCGATATCGAGTTGACTTTTGGTGCCTTCCTCCGTTGTTTGCTTTGTCCCGTGGTTGCTGATGCTTTTCTCCTCCAGCCATGAAATTTCTTCTTTTGTAGGGCCAAAAGAGAAATCTAAGACCTCGTCGTCTATTGTGAAGGTAAGCAATCGCTGTTTGACACTAATCTTGGCATCTGCAGTAGCTAAGAATGGTCTACCAAAAATAATAGGACTAGTAGGATGTTCAACACAGTCTATAATAAAGAAATCTGCTGGAATAAAGAATTTACCAACCTAGACAGGGACATTCTCAACCATACCTGTAGGGATGACTACTGTATTGTTTGCCATGTATAGCTTGGCATCTACAGGTTCTATGCATCATATCTTCACCTTCCGCCAGATTGATAAGGGCATGATGCTGACACTTGCTCCTAAATCACATAAGGACTCATATTTATATTGCCCAAATCCTACAGTAATAGAAAACTTACCAGGGTCAGGTCTCTTCTCAGGTAAGTGGAGCACTTTGCATTCGTCGGCGATCTCTGAGATGGATCGCTTGTTCCTCAGGATTTCCTTTAAGAATTTGACATATGCAGGCATCTCTTGCAGAGCTTCTGTAAAAGGAATAGAGAAATTCAGTTCTTTGCAGTATATTAGCAAAACGTTTGAACCTACCTGCAGTTGGATCTTTCAGCGCTTTGGAAGGGAAATGCAGTGTCTTTTTCTGCTTTGGAGCCATAACAGACGTCGGAGGTGCCGCAGAGTCATCGACATCGGCCAACTTCGCCTCGACGTTGACCAGGGGTTGCTCGATATCGACAACAGTTGTCGATCTCGAGTTGCTGGGCTGTGCAGTGGAGTCCGAGCTTTGCTTCTGGTCTGTGTCGAGTAAATTCTTGTCGATATCGACCAAGTGTTGGTCGATATCGAGTTGCTACTACTCGTTATTGAGTTGCTGCTCTGCCTTGTCTTGGTGCTTTCCGACCTCTGGCTCGTGTAATTGGTGCCCGCTCCTGAGTTTTATAGCTGCGACGTGTCCGGTCTTCCCTTTAGGATTTGGTTTTGTTTGCCAAGGGAGTTACCCGGTCGGTCATGGAATCTGTGCAACGAATTGACCCATCTGGGTCTCTATGTTTCTCTTCCAGACGTCAAGCTCTCCAAATTTTGTAGTGATGCTCTGAAGTTGATTATTAATGGCGCTTGTAGACTGTTGGCTTTGTGCTTGATTTTTCCTCATCTCGACGAGGATAAGCTGCAGATCGTCCTTTCTTTGATCCCTTTCTGGATGTCCTGGAGCTCTGTATGGCGGGGGGTTCCTAGGAGGACCTTGATTCCATTGTGGTTGATAGAACCTTTGATCCCCCATATAGCGATTGGGACCCCCTGCGTAGGCTACCTCTTCTTGGGTCTCTGCCATCTTGACTTGCTCTGTGTTGGCACTCAGTAGTGGTGTGCAGCTGTGATTCGCATTCGATGCAAGGCTGGTTGATAGAGAGATACCTGACTTGTTTGAGGAGCTTGCGATTCTGGTCTCTGTAGTACTGCTCCATGACATATGGGTCAATCTTCTTTGACGGCTCATAGAGAGGCATGGATGGTGCGGGCCTGGCATAGGAATTGTCCTCATAGTTGATTGGAGTCCCATACTTGTTGTCATAGTTGGTCAGCTTGTCGAGGGCAGCCCATGCGTCAGCTGGCGGGATTGTCAGATACTCATAATGAGTATATGTGTTGATCCTATCCTTAGCAGCCAAGTCAAGAGAATTGAAGAATATCTCCTGAACGACGCAAGGTTGTTGTCCATGTGTAGGGCATGATCGTAATAGATCCTTATAGCGTTCCCATGCCTTTGCTAGCGTATCTCCAGGCTGTTGTTTGAAAGATATGATCTTTTAGCGAAGGAGCGCTGTCTTGGATGGAGGGAAGAATTTATTGAGAAATTTATGCTTTACTTGAGCCCATGTTGTGAGAGATCGTGGTTTCAGGCCTTCCAGCCTCTTCAATGCAGGACCAGCGAGAGACCAACGGAAAGCCTTCATCAAGATGTACTCTAAGGTGGTACCTTCAGCAAGAGTACGACACATATCAGTAAAGTTGGTAATATGTTGAAGAGGGCATTCATTAAATCTACCATGAAAAGCATTATGTTCAATTTCTATTAAGAAAGGAGTGCGAATTTCATAGTTATTTTTAGGGATTAGAATTGCCGATTCAGGCACGTTGAGAGTCGAGTGCATGTAGTCCTCTGCGGTGGTAGGGTATTGGGCAAGCTCATCTTCCAATTGCCTCCTTCGCGCAGTTTCCTGTTTTCTGCCTGCTCTCTCAGTGTTGAGAGCAGTATCTTTGGCGGCTAGTTCCCTCTGAAGCCTCTAAATTATCTCAGCTTGTGTTTCTGCGATCGCCATCGCTCTTTTTAGTTTAGTGTGGACATGTAAGAGGCGCTCCGGTTTGTCTAAGCCGTCAAACTCAGGTGGTTGACCAGAATGGCGGATACACCTGCGAAGTAACTCAAAAGAAAAGTGAGATCTGACTACCTAAGGCGCGAGTGATAGCCTCCCCGGCAACGACGCCAATTTGTTGTAAGGAGGAAATCGAGAGTTGCAAATTAAATACGAATAAAATAAAGCAAACCCGATTCCGTCCCTTGCAAATGATTACAAGACTTCCTCCCGATGCAGTACTGGGAAGTCAGGATCGATCCACGAGGAAGCGTGTCAGCGGATCCTAGGCAGCGGATGAATCTCACGAACAGAAGTCAACCACAGTGCTCGATCTCGACTAGGTTTAGTCGACAAAAGATCAGGCAAGTCGATTCACGCGGCAGCAGTTGCAGGAGTGTTGTCGATATCCACCAGGATCTACTCGATATCGAGTAAAGAAGTCGACGTCAAGGAAGGGGGGATCTTTGATTGTTGAATTCTGAGTTTCTTCATCTAGTTCCTATTCCTATTTCAATGTTTCGACTTCTTTGTGCTTAATTGCTTGAATGTGTTTTATTCTCTCCGGCCTGATCAACTAGTTAGAGTAGATTCATTCAATTGTTAGGGTTTTGCAGATTCCTCATAGCGAACCTTAAACCAAGTGGCAATCATATCGACTTGTAGCTTGATATTATGTGTACCTTGGTTAATTCATAATCTTAATGCTATCTGTAGGTTGAATCTTAACCGTCTTAGGGTTATTTAGAGATAATGGTTGCTGGGACTCGTAGGACTAGTAATTTACCTAAAATCTGGATCAGGACGTTGATAGGAAAAGACAAGAACTAGAGGCTGAAACAAGGATCGAATTCATCAATCGAAGTGATAAATTGTAGGTGAACATATTTCTCTCCACTGAATTCTATAATCTATTTACTTTGTTTGCTTGCTTTCTCTTTGATAAAAGGCGGATCTTTTCACAACCAAAAACCCCAATATTCTTACTGGCGATTAGAATTGATACTTGAATTGAATAGATTTCCCTGTGGATCGATCTCTTGCTTACAAACTATACTAGTTGTGAGTTTGAGTATTCTTTGGCAAGAGCAACGACAGGTTTTCGAAACAAATAAACTTGGTATTCGACATAGATAGTAGCATGTGCAAACTACATAACGAAGGAAATTTGAAAAAAGTTCTATTCATATGTACACCTCAACATTTCCAGCTTCAGTTGCAGAAGCCAACAACTAATCAAAGTTCTCCGACTTCCCCAGCACACTCTCAATTTGTCAAACATAATGTATTTCAATTCAATGAAAAGTGATAATCAATCTGTCAAGGTTCACACTTGATTATTTTTTAAGAACAGAACAAAATCAAGCATCAGAAATAGGTGTGAGAATGAGAAGGTAGAAAGAAAAGAATCTAACTCTTGTCAAACGCCAGCCCATTGTTTTTCAGGATCTCTACTATGCTCACAACAGTAGCAATAACTGAAATGCAAGATTAAGGAATAATTCACAGTTCAACAACCAAGTCAAAAAGGAGAGGATTATGAAGTGGAACATCGAAATGAACATATAAATATTATATACCTGTTTATGTCAAGGTTTGGAAGATTTCTTTGTACGCAACATTAGTTGTTGTGTTCATTGGGCGACCTTCCTTATCACAAGATAAAATTTTCAATCCGGCTTTAGTTGTAACCCTTGAGACGGCAACATACAATTGCCCATGAGTAAATACTGGTCGCCTGAGGTACAACCCAACTCGAGAACGAGATTGTCCTTGGCTTTTGTTAATTATCATGGCAAAACAAACACTCACGGGGAACTGTCCGTTGAAACATGAGTGGTAAAGATCCCGTCTGTGAAGGGCACATGAGCATCCGAGGGATGAACACTTGGTCACCAACATTTCTTCCCGACGTGACCTTTGCCTCAATGACATGGCTACATAACCGAGTGGTCAATAGTATGGTTCCATTACATAAGCCAGCAGATTGGTCTATATTCCTCATTACTCGGCGTCCAAACTGCAGAAAGTATTACCATTATAAAGGGTCACTTTTCCAAACTTCAGGATAACAATTACTCGGCGTCCTTTAAATGCATTGATGTATCTAGACATCTCAATAGCATAGTCACCCCAAAGAGTGCAGGGAATATCCTTGTGACTACAAAAAGCGTAAAAAAGAAGAGATAAGTCGTTAGCGTGTGACGGAAATATCTATGAAACACGTAAAAGAAATGAACAAAATCTAGAGGTGTTACCGCTCATCTTCCAAATGGATAACCATCCGATTGGTAGTAGACTTGTCATCCTTTTCAGATTTGATGATATCAGTGAACTCTGTGAGTTCTCCAATGACATCTAAGGAGTGAGAGATGAGTTATATGGATGTAATTAAAATCCTAATCCTAATATAAAAAGGGGTGAGAAATATACATGAATATAAATTGATAGTAAAAGTCATTACCAATCAACAACTCGCCAGGGGATGCCATGGAAGAGAAATCTTGGAAGTGCAAACCATGTCGTGGTATACCCAAACCATCACACGATGCTATGATGGTTTCCTCAGTGACGACAATTTTATGGGGATGAGTGCTGAATTTGAAGGATCCACTATTTTTGATAAGAGAGAACTTGGACATGACGATGGATTCAAATTCCTTTACATGATTTGCACTCTGCCAAATCAATTTTGGTTTGATAGTAGCCTCAATCTTGGTTCCCTAAAACAACGCAATGGAGTATTATCGGGAGAAAAATGTAAATTGATAAAGAAAATACGTACATAATCAAAATGTAAATTGATGAGCATCCATACTCTCTCGTCCATGAGCACCAACTCTAGAGGTGGTCTTGTGAAGGATACTACAATTGGCTTTGAATTGGAGCGACCATAGTTTGAGTTCGAGGTGGAACCACTGAAATTTGATTTGGAAAAACAGCCTTATAATGAGGACTTTGATCTTCGATGTTGTAGTAATCTCATCAAGGTTGGTGAACTCGTCAGCAGTTGCGATGACACCTGCCATTGAACGTGTTAGCAAAATACGAAAGGTGAAGCAAAAGAGGACTATGAATGATGTATAACTCCCTTCAATGAGATTGACATTTATAATGAGGGTATAACTTATTTAAGGCAAGGAAATCAAGATATTCAAATATATGGGTATGAAAGAAAATAATAATATATATGGAAATGAAGGAAAATCAAGATATTCAAATATATTCAAATATATGGATAGGAAAGAAAATATAAATCTATATGGAAATGAAAGAAAATATTATATTGGGCAAGGAAATCAAGATATTTATGTATAATGTATATTATATATTATATATAGTTATGAATGAAATTATATATAGATATATAAACATTATATTTTCTAGTTACAGGTTATGAACTTTGGACAAAGTGATAAAATTTGAAGGGCATAGGGTCAAATAAGATTTTACCAACAAAAGAAATTCATGTGGTGACTAACCTCAAATCACAGTGCTAATTGAAATGAAATTCGGGCAAGGAAATCAAGATGAAAAGAAATCAATTAAAGGTATAGACTGGGTCTTATCTGAAAGCCTGAATCTCTCCCTTTTGCTTCGTCTTCACCATCAACTCCAACTATTTAACCCACCCCGGATTTGGAATGTGCAGTTCCACATACTCCGAGTAATCTGGTTCCAATTCGGCGAGATCATCCATTCTCCAATTCCGCTAGTTATTGGTAGCCAAATTGAAAGAGGTAGAGAGCACCTAGTCGATGTCGCAAGATTCCAAATTCGCGGTGGTTTATGGCATGATACAGTCGCTGTACATATTCTTCTTCATGGATGTTGAGACAAAACCCTTATACGAATTGAAGGGCGAAATCCATAGAAGGGCAGAATCGATAGCCAAATTGAAGGGCGGAATCCATAGAGAACGTTGGGAAACAGGTGCGAGCCTGCAGATCGGCTTGAAATCATCTTGGACACTTGATGAAATTGCGGACAGTTGATGGAATTGCCTTGGGAAGACGTTGTTTTGGTTGAGTAGAGATGCGATGGAAGAGAGAGAGAGTAGCGGTAACCCTAGGGAAACAAAAGGGAAAAGGATATTAAGCATAAATGAAAAATAAAGGAAAAATGAATTAAAAAAGAGCTAAAATGTGATTGAAGGAAAGTGCTAGAAAGAAGGTGGTGTTGACACCTCAGCATTTTTGCTTTTGTATTAAGTCTATAGATAGATAGATAGATAGATAGATAGATAGATAGATAGATAGATATATAGATATAGATATATAGATTTAAAAAAATAGCAAACTTACAGTAATTAATTCTATAGGATTGAAAACTAAAATTAGACTGTGTGTCCCATGCCCAGCCGAGAGGGTGAGTTGCTAATTTCCCAAATGCAGCGTGGGCCCCAAGTTTTTTAATTTAAAAATATCAAAAATGGAGATTTAATCCTGGCTCTCCATTTTACCCAATTCAAAGGCTCAGATTTGCCATATATATATATATAGAGAGAGAGAGAGAGGGGGGGGGGGTTCGGTGTAGTCAACCCTTAACGTGTATCATGTACTCATAAATTATTCGTCTATTTGTTCATGATTATTCGTCTGTTTTCACATAATTATTCATTTGTAAAAAGAGTGTAAAAAATATAAATGTTATTCTCACGAATAATCGCCCAATATCACCAAATAATTTCATTCCACCGAATAATCTCCAAATACCATCGAATAATCAGAAGTTACTTTTAATCTCATCCGTTGATCTTCTTAATTCAATTGCCCAAATTTGTTCACATGATACATATTAAAGGCTGACTACATATGATCTATCCTATATATATATATATATAAAGAGAGAGAGAGAGAGAGAGAGAGGTTGGATCATGTGTTCACATCCCTTATGGTGATAAATATTAACAGATCTGGACCTTTGATTGAATGAAATGGGTTGCTGAGATTATTTGACAATTTTGCATTTTTTTCTTTAATTAAAAATCAATATGACCCACCCCACTACTACAATTAAGATCTAATGCAGCGGTCTCTAGTGGCAGTTTTTTTAATGGAGCGGTCCATAGTGGCGGTTTAGGATAAGGCAGTGGTTTATGTAGCGGTTCAACATATTGGGGCGGTTGTGGAAGGGGTTTTCTAATCCCTTGTATAACGCGGCGGGTCAAAGGTATCTAATGAGGCGTTTTTTGGAATGAAAATTACTGGCGCGGATCCATTTTATTTCCCCGCTCATTTTTTCCAAAAAATTTTAAATGCCGCTAAAATAAAACACTTTACTCTTTTTTTTTAGGCCATGTTTGGCATAAGCGTTTCACCGCTTTAGATAAAGCGTGAGATGAAGCGTTTTGAAGACGCTCTGAATATCCTCATTTGGCAGTGTAACAAAATTTTCAAAACGCTCCTCCTTCATCTCCCCCAGAAGCTTTGTAAGCGGTTCATCCGCATCTCCCTGCAGAAAGCGTTGGATGAAAGGGCAAAGCGTTTGACATTGAAAAAGACGATTCATATGCCGCATTGCAGCTCCCTTTACCATCGCCTATTTCCGTCTCCGTCTTCGTTTTCTCCTTCCATGAGAGGCGTGGGACGACGAACGCGGCTTGGTTTCTAATCGATTCGATTTCTCAATAAGGTTTTGAAATCGCTGATCTATTTGCCTGTTTGCTGTTTGCAGCGGCTCATCGCAGGTTCAAATTCACCTTCTCAACCAAACTCTTTCACTTTCTTCAGGTAAGAACCCTAATTTCGATTTCAATTTCGATTTGCAACAACCCTGTTATCTCCAATTTCGCATTTAATTGTTTGGGTTTGTTTTATGTGGCCGATTTTAGGATTATGTGAAACACCCCTATTTATCCTTCGTGTAATTGATGTTCTCGTGTCAGTCCTCTGTGAATGGCTTGTGTGCTTGTTTTGGTAATTTGAACACGGCAGGGAACTAGGGACCATGCTGGTGGCAATGAAGAGATGAAGAAATTGTTTTGATAATATGTAGCATTTGTGAATGGGGATTTGGGGATGAGAAGTTTATTTATGCATAAGTGAGTCTGAGTATGAGGAATGATCTGAATAACTAATTTGAAGTATGCGTGTGTGGATTGTGAAAATGGGCAGGGAGTGAAAAATGAAGAGAGGATAGAAAGTGAAGTGCTGCAGAAAGTATATATTGATCTCAAAGAGGTGCTACGGTGATGGGTTTCTTGGGGGTTTTGGTTCACAATTAGAGTAATTAACTTGAAAGGATTTGTTGTTGTTATTATCAAGCTGCAGGTGAATAGGTTTTTGTAGTTACATATTTTTATGCTTCTTTAATTTGTCTTTGAAAGTTTAAAATGGTTTGCAGTTAGATTCAGAGCAAGTTGAAACTTTTAGGGGCAAAAGTAATACCTTTTTTTTTTTACCTTGAGATAGAAAACAAGCATGTAGTTTACAATATAATGGGGATTGCATGTAGTTCACTGCTATCAAATTAATCTACACTTTCATAATGTATAGGTTATTAATATGGCAAGTTTATGCAGATGAATGTATGGAAGAAAATGTAGTTTTAAATGTTCAAACTCAAGCTATCTATATAGCCTACATGCTATCTATATAGCTTTCTATTTCCCCCACATTTTGATAAACACCAGTAATTTACACCATTCTGAAAACTAAAAAACTAGAACCTACCACATGTTATATATCTATATATATAGCCTACATAATCAGTTCAGTTGGGTTTTGTTTGTGAAAAAAATGTATGTTAAGCTCTTTGATACAGAAGAGATTTTGTTGGTCAAGTGTTCTGATAATCTGTATGTATAAAAATATTCTTTAGTAGATATATTCCTGTGTAGGTAGATGGTTTATAGATGGAAATATGATGGTGGATGGTCAAGTGTTCTCACTTTATGAGAGTTCATATCTATTATTTCTGTAAAAAAAAAATTATGTAATATATATGTATCTATAATTTGTTATTCAATCTTTTGTAGCAACATAAAAGTAGATGGATGCAAGTTCCAAAGGGCCCAATTTTATCAGGACTAAAGCAAGTATGAAGATCTTAATTTGTTTCTGAAATTTGTTTCTAAAAGCTATTTTCTATCAAAACAGATTTATTTCTATGAAAGTCTGACCTATCTGAGGCTCCGGATTCACCTACTTATATTGCGACAATTGGCAGTCACATTCATATTGTTACAATAGACTCTGGTGTTCCTCGTCGGCCACCAGCTTACAAGCGAGCCAGTGACCAGGAGAACTATCCCAAAATTGAGGAAATTTCAGAAATTTTAGAAACAGATTTCTTGCATTCTTCTATTGACTTCTACTATGATATGTCTGCTACCATCTTAAACTTTATGTCTTGTTTTATGTTGAGATTCTTCTAGTGCACGTGTGCAGAGTTGTGTTGACTTAGTATGTGAAAATGAAATTGATTTCTTGTTCATATATAGTTGTCAAATACTTTGTATTACTGTCAAGGTGTTTTATGCTTTGCTAATATATATATGCCTCCTCATTTCGAGCTTGTTGGGCAAGTATTTCTAGCTTGACGATCCACGAATGTCCCTTGCATGATGTAAGGTTGTGTTATCAAAGATGAAGGAAGGGAATAACTTGGCTTGTTATTGAATGTGTTATTTAGCCTATGTTTTGTTTCAACTTTTCATTTCGAGACTATGTACTTTTGAGTTCTAAATTTAGTTTTACATGTAATTTCTGATATAGAGATATAGAGTTAAAAACGAGCTGAAATAAGCTTGAAAACGAGCTTAAAGCAATCAAAATGAGCAAAACTGACAAAACGAGCATAACAAGAAAAAACGAGGATAACAAGCAAAAATCAGCAAACGAGCTTGAATTCGAGCTTGTCTAATTAATCGCGAGCCGGATATGATCACAAAACCAAGTTCAATAAAAAAAAATATCATCCCTATTGACAATGTATGATTTTGACTTCATAGCCCGACCTTGTTGCTAGGCTATAAAGTCATATATTTTTTTCTCTTTTATAAAGAAATTTTATAGCCCATGCCAAATATAACCAAACCGTAAAGTCATCCATCAAATAAAATAGGCTCATTTTGGTAATTTTACCATTTAATCTCCAAAAAGCTTGGATAATCAATAGTAATGCCAAACAAGATGCTCAATTTTAAGTTAGATTATAATCTTAAGCTAGATAAAAAATTTGATCTAAATTATAATCTTAAACTAGATTATAATCTTAAGCTAGATTAAAAAATGTGCATAGCAAACATACCCTTAACAATTACTCCTAGGGTTTGGAAGGGGGATAGAAGCGATAAGGCTCAGAAGAGGGAGATAAGCCATTATCGGAGGAATTCGAAGGGGGAGTAGAAACGATTATCGGGCTCAGAAAATTGAAGTTCGGAGAGAGATTAGGAAAGCGATGAGGGTGAGGGGAATACAGAGTTAGAAGGACAATCAATTTCGAAGCTCAAGTGGCATCTAGCTTGAAAAAAAGGAAGGAATCAATGGCGAGCAATAACGAACCAGGAAAGCTGCTGCTTTCATATTTCTAATGCGCAGATGAGCTTTAAAACAGTGAGCCCACTCATTCGTCTACTACTTGTAACCCCTTTTCTCCTTCATCTCTTCAACTTCATCTCCTACCTACAAACCCTAGACTCTTTTATTTTAAACCCATATTTCAATTTTTTTTCCCTTCCCCTCTGAATTTTCTCAAATAGGTCGATTGTGTGCGATTGAGTGGGGGTTAAGGATGATACCTCCGAGCCAGGGTACGAAGATTACCGATTCTCTGATTTTTCTCGCTCATGAATCCGCTTAACAAGGTTTAATCCTTACTTTCCAATATAATCTTTTCTCTTTATTGAATTTTTTATTGCATGACTGTCAAAATTATAATATTAGGGATGCAAAAATCTTTAAAAACTAGGGAATTAGAGTATACGTCACAATAAAATGGAGATTTCTTTACCTTGCATCAAGATGAATTCTATCAATAACTTTATGAGTGGAATCCTGTGATATATTTCTAAGATGTTCAAAAGGATTAATTTGTTATTGTTAATTCTATTGAACTAAAAATCAGTGAGGACGACATAACCAAATAAATCAGTAGTTAAGAGGCGAAAAAAACACTTAAATATTGTATTGTTTAGTTCTATAGGCTAGAAGAGATAAAAACAAAAGTAGATTTTAGATTTGTAAATCCACAAGAGCACTAAATAACATAATCCCCAATCAAACAAATTTATTCCCAAATAAGAAATAGAACATAACCGAAACTTGTAAATAAGTATTTAAGGGGCAGCTAAGTAGCCTAATGCATGCTAATATTAATTCGTATTCCACATGTGCATATATACTTCTTAAAGATGAGGCATTTGAACAATATAATGCTTTTGAGACAAAGATCGAGATTAGACGAGGTAATAAAACTGATGTCATTTGGCTTCAAATTAGTTACTTTGATCTTAATGGTCTTACGCTACATTCATAGCTTATCTTAGTATCCGCATGTTCTTATTTTATCTTTTGATTATTGTCTTTGGGGTTTCTCAAAGATGCTCATGAATGAATAACAAACCTAAGCTCAGGGTAACTTTTCGCTTTTGTGACAGGCTGGAGGTCTTGTGGCATAGATATCACTTGTGTACATGTTTCAAATGTGAACTAACAATGTATAAACTACACTAATAATCATTTAAATAGATTATCCTGAGTTGCTAATCTTTATTGCTCTTTCAATGGTTATAAACTACACTAATAATTATTATCCTTCTGCATTCATTATATGATTTAAAATCTAATAATTCATAGCTTCGAGATTTTGCAATCTAAAGGAATAGTTTATCTTGAGTCACTCTTGAATTTATTTATATCTATTTATATCTATGAGTCTTCAATTACATGTTCTGGGCATTAGAATCACATACATTAACAATATTATTTTTTGAGTATTCTCTTATAACAATTACATGGTGTGAGCATTAGAATATAAGAGTTTGAACTTCTTGAAGAAAGTAGAAGAAGATAGAACTTGGAAAAGGGAACACAAGGCTTTTAAGGCTATACATTTTTCATTCATTCATGGCAAACACTAGGGTTGCAGTTTGTATCTTCTAAATTGTAATTTGAAGACTCCCTCCATCCACTGTTAATTTGGAAATTGTTAGATGGATCTCTTCATGGTTTAGTGATTAAAAACTCAACTTTTAATGCTATATTACTACTTGTGAATTTATCTTTGATTTTATCTCTAATCATATCTTTTTTTGACAGGATAATTTTGGTGTCTTTGTTTCTTTTGACCTAGTGCTGTTATGTGGTATATGGTGTTGTAATTAGAAGTTATAGTGAAAGAAGAGACGACTGCCTTGTAGGGCTGTGGTTTTGCGTATGCGTTTCAATGTATCTATGACAGTTTGAGATGAACTGTGTTTGGCTCTTTTTTATTTATTTCTAATTGGTGCAAGTGTTAACTAGTGATAATTGCAGCCACCCAACAACGTTGTTTAGTCATAATGACAATTTATTATTCATGTGTAATTTTATTTTATTTACAACCACATATTCGCATGCATGTAATAATTATAATTGATATAATTATATAAAAGTAAATATGAATCTTTAAGCTTTGTGAACCGCCACAATATATGAGGAATTCTGTTGCCTTGTGTAAAAAAACCGCTAGCCTAGATTTAAATATGCGTCACCCAAGGGCATACTCAAAACCGCCAGATGAAGGCCTGTATGTCGCGGTTTTTTATGATATTGTAGCGGTTTTGTTTTTCATTGAGAAACCGCTACATTAGCTATAGAAAATCGCCACTTTAGAGCAAAGGCATCGGCAGCAGATGTAGCGGCTATAAAACCGCCACATTAGCCTTTAGGTAGTGGTTTTTTGATTTCTTGTAGCACTTTTTAGCCGCTACAACGGGACTTTAATGTAGTAGATCTTTCCTTCCTCACTTATTGAAATAGGCGCGTGTGTTGTACACTTTTTTTTTGTGGTGTAACGTTTTTGGGTGGAGTAACGATATTAAATATTTGGTAACTTAATTATAGTTATTCTTCGTGTGTAAAGAGGAGTTATCGTTTAGATATTGGCAAAAGGGTTGCTCAATTTTGTAACTATTCGCTAGGTTTATAGTAATTATTCGCTAGATTGATATTAATTATTCGCTACATTGATAGTAATTATTCGCTAAATTGATAGTAATTATTCGCTAGATTAGGTTGATAGTAATTATTTACTAGGTTGATAGTAATTATTCGCTAAGTTCATAGTAATTATTCGCTAGATTGAAAGAGTATGTAAATGTAATTCTTGATTTCCCACATATAATTAACCACATACATATGAATAATCTCGTATTATCAACGAATAGCAACTCTGAACTTGCTGAATAATGACCATAATGACTCTGAATGTAATAGATACGTTAATTATGCGGTAAGATTTGGACAATTATTCGGTAATATGTTCAAATAGTAGGCTAGGGTGGCGACGATCGCCGGACCGAGATCTCTGCCTCCGGCCACCGATCGCTGCCTCCGACCACCAACAACCACAAACTCCACCTCTTCCACGCCCTATCACCCTTCGTCCGTTAGCCCTTCTCTTTCTGTCGATCTCCTCTTGACAGCAATTATAGGCTAGGGTTAGTCTTAGTTACACACGCTTGTTTTTAATGTGGAATTGTGTTTTTTAATTATCAATTAATTTAAATATTAAATAATCTCAGCCTTCCATTTTCACTTAATCAATGTCTCAAATTTATTAACATTTAACACCGTAAAACTTTTTAACATTTAATCCTATATATATATATATATATATATATATATATCACATAATTGCAAATCAAGTCACAGGGACTGATCTTGATTTTAATTGAATAATTGATTACAATATTTTTTCACACTCAAGTCTTTAATTATTTATAAATGCATTAAAATAAAGTCTTCTTGTCTCTTGCTTGTTCGCTCTATTGAATAATGACGCATCCGTCATATCATTCCATACTCTACCGATCTTCACTTGACCGATTAAATTAATTAGTTAATTAAACAATTAATTAATTGAGGTGCATTTGCAGGCAGTGTGCAACCGGACCGAGGCTGGATCTAATGTGATTCCAGCGAATCAGCGATTGGATGAATTGATCTCAAAAAAAAAAAAAAAAAACGATTGGATGAATTTAGCCCCAAATTAAAACAATCGTGATAACATAGGTCTCCTCTTGTATAGTGGGCTGTTAATACCCAATACCTTTGTAATATATATATATATATATATATATATATATATATATATATATATATATATATTTAGCAATGAATGGAAGGAGGACATTACAATTGATGTAAAGTCAATGAACAATTGTCTTCCTTTAGGGTTTCCATTCATTGATAATCATATATATATATATATGTTACAAAGGTATTGAGACTGGAACGAAAATCAAGAGGATACCTATGTAATCTATCAAACCCCCGCAGTCGAAACGGGAGGGGTCCGTACAGTGAGACTGGAACGAAAATCAATGAACAATTGTCTAGGTAAACCCTTGGTGAATATATCAGCGTACTGATATGAGGACGGGACATGTAGAACGCGGACATGTCCAATGGCAATCTTGTCCCTGACGAGGTGGAGATCTAGTTCAATGTGCTTTGTGCGTTGATACTGGACTGGGTTGCTAGCCAGGTAGACGGTGGAGACGTTGTCAGTGTAGACCAGAGTGGCTTCTGAAGAGGGCAATGGAGCTCAAGAAGGAGATTGCGGAGCCAAGAGCACTCGGAGACAACGTTGGCAACACCCCTGTATTCGGCCTCAGCGCTGGAGCGAGACACGACAGACTGACGCTTGGCCGACCACGACACAAGGGTGTCGTTGAGGAAGACACAGTAATCAGACGTGGAGCGACGTGTGTTAGGACAACCGCCCCAATCCGCATCAGTATAAGCAACAAGGTCAAGCTTAGGGAAGGAGTGATCGTGGTGCCGAGCTCGAGTGTGCCGCTGATGTACCGAATGATCCGTTTTAAGGCATGAAAGTGGGGTTCCCTGGGTGCATGCATGAACAAGCAGATTTGCTGAATAGCGTAACTAATATCAGGTCCGGTGAAGGTGAGTTACTGAAGAGCACCAGCAAAGGCTCCTGTACAATGTCGGATCAGCAACCAAAGGACCAGAGTGAGCGCTGAGCTTCTTGGATGTATCGACAGGGGCGGCGACAGGATTGCAGTTACTCATCTTAGCTCGAGCAACAATCTCAGCAAGATACTTACTCTCTGAGAGAAATAGCCCAGGCGCATGCCGCTGAACAACAACTCCCAACACAACTGACCCAAATCTGACATGGCGAACTCAGCATTCAGCTGTGAAATAATCAACGTCCGAAGAGCATCAGAAGAGGCGGTGAGAATGATGTCATCAACATACAGTAACAGAAATGCCATGTCGGAGCCTCTGCGATAGATGAACAGGGATGAATCCGAGCGACTGCCAATAAAATCCAAATGGAGCAGATGAGAAGCAAAGCGCTGGAACCAAGCTCGCAGAGCCTGTTTCAGACCATGCAGAAAGCGCTTCAGGAGACAGACGTGCTTGGGACGATCAACATCAGCAAACCCCGGCAGCTGAAACATGTAGACTGTCTCATTTAGGTGACCATGCAAAAAAGCATTCTTGACATCCAACTGCTGAATGGCCCATTTGCGCGACAGAGCTAAGCTCAACACCACTCGAATAGTGGCAGACTTGACCACGGGGTTGAAGGTCTCATCACAATCAATACCTACCTGCTGAGATCGACCGTTGACCACAAGACGTGCTTTGTAGCGCTCCAACGTCCCATCAGAGCGGAACTTGTGACGGAAGAGCCACATACAGCGAACGACGTTCGCCGCCGGAGGGCGAGGGACAAGAACCCAAGTACCATTCTTTGTAAGGGCCCTATATTCGTCGAGCATAGCCGCCTGCCAATTCGGGTCGAGGAGGGCTGTTTTGTGGGAGGTGGGTATGGGGGAATGTGAGGTCGAGGTGGAGGAAGGGGTTGATTGGGAGTCGGGAGGGACGGGGGCTAGGGGGCGGAGCTTTGTTGATTGGCTGCGGGCGCCGCAAGGGATGCTGCGGGCGCCGCCAGTGTGTGGGACGAAGGGTGGGGATGGTTTCGTTGATTGGCTGCGGGCGCAGCGTTTTGCGACGGGCGCAACATCACAACATGGCAATCTGACAGAGGGGTGTAAGCATGGTGTTGAGCGGCGGGGTGATGTGCGGTGGTCATCGAGACGATCTGACGGGGTTGGAAGACACCAGAGATGCTACGGGTGTGTGGTCTGGTGGTAGGGGCGGTGGGGGTGGGGGAGGGGGAGAGGCAGGAGCACCGGGAGAGCTTTGGGGAAAAAGGAAGTGCGGGAAAGGTGACTCTGACTCTGACTGAGACACAGGAGGTGTGGAAGAGGGGAGAAGAGGAGGAGAAAAGGGAAAGCGAGACTCATCAAACGTGACATGACGCGACACAATAAGCTTATGGGTCTTGATATCGAGGCAAAGGTAACCGCGATTATTAGACGGATAGCCTAGGAAAACACATGGATTGGAGCGCGGGTGAAGCTTGTGTGTGGCTGTGGAGGACTGGTTTGGGAAACACGAGCACCCGAAGGTGCGAAGGTGATCGTACCTAGGCATGGCGTAATAAAGTGTCTGAGCTGGCGAGCGATGGTGTAGGGTAGTGGAAGGGAGAATGTTTAGGAGATGACATGTGGTGGATAAGGTATGAGGCCAATAGGGAAGGTGAATAGATGCGTGGAAGAGGAGAAAGCGCATCATGTTTGTAATGCTTCTGATGATTCATTCAGCCTTGCCATTCTGCTGAGAAGTATAGGGGCAAGACAAACGATAGGAGATCCCGTTTGCGGAAAAGAAAGAGTGAAAGTCTTTGTTGTCAAATTCACGACCATTGTCACATTGGAAACATTTTATGGATATGTGAAACTGTGTTTTGATGTTGGTATGGAATATGGAAAAAACAGGAAACACTTGGGACTTGAAATGCAACGGGAAGACCCATAAGTAATGAGTGTAATCATCAAGAAACAAGAGGTAGTACTTGTGACCCTTCCTGCTAGGCACATGAGAGGTCCAAATGTCACTATGAATGATATCAAAGGGAGCAAGGGTAGAGGTCAAAGACTGTTGGAACGGCAGTCTGGCATGTTTGCATAGTTAGCATGAAGAGCATAAACCAGAGCGTGGGTCTTTAGTACAGGTGACAAGACTCTAGGAACGGAGGACATCTAGAACGGCAGCACTGGGATGGCCCAGGCGTGCATGCCACAGGCTGGACGACGATGCCGAGAGGGCGACCGAGCACGACTGACTGGAGCGCGGGAGGTGGTGTGACAGGGTAGAGCTCCCCGGTGCTGTTACATCTCATGTGAGTAACCCCCGTAGTAAGATCGTTCACAGAGAAACCATAGAGATCAAACACAAGGGAAACGTTGTTGTCAGTAGTGAACCGACGAACAGAGATAAGGTTTTTGACAATCTTTGGGGCAATGAGGACATCGTTGAGGCGTAGTGGGTGGGTGGGGGTCTGTAATTTGGCGTGGGCAATCCCCGAAGTAGCAAGACGACCACCATTTTCGACGATAATAGAGTGTGCAGAGCCGTTAAAAGAAATAGAATAGAGGTTACCCGAGGAGTTCGTCATATGGGAGGTGGCACCAGTGTCCATGTACCAAGAAAAGTCTGGAGATGTCGGTTGCATAGAGGAGAAGGCGTGATGTTGGTGATGGTAGAAGGCCATGGTAAGAATTTTTTTTTTTGCCACCTAACTTAATAAATAATTAAGTCAGGGCCAGAAACGAAAATAGACAAAACACAAGGGATGTTTCGATAATATCTTCAAAAGAGATTAAAAAATCTCTGCCTTCTTCTTGTTGGAAGCACTTTCAGAGAGACGAGGAGCCCGATCGGCTATGCACGGGCGCGGTTCTCCTATGCCTCGGCAACTAGCGACTGGGGCGGCGGCTCGGCGGCGACGGGCAGCGGCAACCGGAGAGGGCTCGAGAGAGAGAGTGTGGGGGTGTCGGATCAAGACGCTTTATTCCTCGGACGAGATCGATGATTCGGGTGCAGCCGATGCTTGACAGGCCGATGACGATTGAAGAAATTGCGGGCGTTCAAATTAAGAGAGCTAGGGTTTCAGTATATGTATATAGGATGAATGGATGATCGATCGATCTGAACTTGTAGGGTAGATCAATGGATCGATATGAGAAAGGGAGAAGGTCGGAGGAAGAAGACCATTGAGACGGGAGGATCAATTCTGTCGTCTCAATGGCTACCGAACCCACCGCCACCAAATCACCCTTCCATTCCGCCCTAACCATCTCCAATATCAAAAATTGCATCCCTATCATTCTTGATCATGAATCCAGTACCTACACTATGTGGTCGCACCTCTTCACGACCCATGTTAAGGCTCATAAAGTCCTCCACCACATTGACTCCTCCACCAAACGCCCTGAAAGCGAAGACGACGATCTCTTCGCTCAACTTGACACCATTGTCCTTCAATGGATCTTCAACACCATCTCAAAAGATCTATTGACCACCATACTCGACCCCAAAGACTCCGCCTTGAATAATTGGAAGAAACTTCAGAATATCTTTCAAGACAACAAGTCCACCCGGGCTGTCTACCTCGAGCACGAATTCTCAAGTTGCAAGCTTTCTTCTTTTCCGTCGATATCCGCCTATTGTCGGCACATCAAGACCCTGGCTGGTCAGCTCGACGCCGTCGACTCCAAACCCAGCGCCACCCGTCTCGTCCTCCAGGTACTCTCGGGCCTCCCTTCCGAATACAATGCTGTTCCTACTCATATACAGCAGACGGAACCTCTCCCTACGTTCGAAAAGACCCGGTCTCAACTGATCTTGGAGGAGACTCGCCTTCAACATCAGACCACCGATGCCGCCAAAGACAAGACGACATTGGTCTCGTCCAGTGACATCATCGAGCAGCTTGCCCTCCAGCCCGTCCGTGGAACCGACCTGCAGGGACCGAGAGGCGGCGGCCGCGGCCACGGAAGGGGCCGCGGTGGCCGCAGCAATGGCCGCCGGCCAAGGCAGTACGATTCCCGCAACCCCTCTTGGTACCCCAACCCTGGCTACCCTCCTTGGATGCCCTTTGGCTACCCCGGTTCGTCGTTTCGTGGCCCAGCCCCGTATCCTAACCGTCAGCAGGGCTTGCTGGGTCCAGCTCTCCGCCCTGTCGGTCATCAAGCCTACCCGTCGTCTGATCATGCATACCCTCATCCGACTGATGTGCACCATGCCTTCTCCTCAATGCAGCTGACACCTCCTGACGCCGCTTGGTACATGGACATTGGCGCTACCTCTCATATGACGAACTCCTCAGGTACTCTCTCCTCTCTTTCTTTTAAGGGTCCTGCTCATTCTATTATCGTCGGCAACGGTGGTCGCCTTGCTACTTCGCCCATTGGCCACAGCACACTACCAAGCCCTACCAACCCATTGCACCTCAACAACGTCCTTGTTGCCCCCAAACTTGTCAAAAACCTTATCTCTGTCCGTCGGTTCACCTCTGACAATAATGTTTCTCTTGTGTTTGATCCGTTTGGTTTCTCTGTGAAGGATCTTACTACGGGGGTTACTCGCCTGAGATGTAATAGCACCGGGGAGCTCTATCATGTGTTGTCTCCCTCACCATCCAGCCCGTCAAGTCCAGTCTCCCTCTCGGCATCATCATCCAGTCTTTGGCATGCACGCCTTGGTCATCCCAGTCCTGCAGTTTTAGATTTACTTCGTTCTAAGAGTCTTGTCTAATGTAATAAAGAGCATCGCTCTTGTTTATGTTCGTCTTGTCAGTTAGGCAAGCATGCCAGACTTCCTTTTCAACGATCTTTAAACACTACATTTGCACCTTTTGATATTATTCATAGTGATATTTGGACATCTTCTGTGCCTAGCAAGAAGGGTCATAAGTATTACCTCTTGTTTCTGGATGATTATACACATTTCTTATGGGTTTTCCCTTTTCACTTTAAATCGCAAGTGTTTCCTATCTTTTCCAAATTCCACGCTTACATCAAAACACGGTTTCACACCTTTGTCAAGTGTTTCCAATGCGACAATGGCCGCGAATTTGACAACAAAGATTTTCACACTTTCTTCAATACCAATGGGATCTCTTATCGCTTGTCCTGCCCCTACACCTCTCAACAAAATGGTAAGGCCGAACGAATCATCTGAACCATTACCAATATAATGCGCACTCTCCTCTTCCACGCATCCATTCCCCTTCTTTATTGGCCTTATGCCTTAGCCACCACATGCTACCTCCTCAACATTCTCCCTTCCACCACCCTCCACCATCGCTCACCGTTTCAGGCACTGTATTGCACTTTGCCCAAGTATAATCACCTTCGTACCTTTGGGTGCTTGTGCTTCCCTAATCAATCATCCACCTCCCCCCACAAGCTTCACCCACGCTCCACCCCTTGTGTCTTCCTTGGCTACGCGTCTGATCATCGCGGTTACATCTGCCTCGATATCAAGACTCACAAGATCATTCTCTCCCGTCATGTCACCTTTGATGAGTCGCGATTTCCCTTTGCGTCTCCCACACCCCCAGTGTCTCCGTCAGAGTCTGAGTCACCATTCCGTCACTTTCTTCTTCCCCAGAGCTCTCTCGGTGCTCCTGTGTCTCCCCCTCCCCCACCTCCCCCACCACCCCTACCACCAAACCACACACCCGCAGCGTCTACGGTGTCTTCCGACCCCGTCATATTGTTGTTGCAAGAGTAAATCGAGTATTGAAATAAATATAAAATCAAGTTCAGACTGACTTCCCTGTCTCAGCAAATAATACAAGAATTCCTCCCGTTGTAGTAAGAGAAAATTAGGATCGAATCCACGAGGAAGCACGTCAGCAGTTCTCAGGTAGCTGTAAATTCTCACAGAAGCAGCAGAAAAGACAGAAACACAAAGGAAAGAAACAAATAAACCCGGCAAGGGAAACTAAAACAAAAGCAAAGAACAAGCAAAACAAGAAAAGACAAAGCGAAACAGCAAATAAAACAAGGACACAGAAGCTACTCGATCTCGAGTAAGTTGTCCTCTAAATCAACAAGACAAGTGGTGAAAGCAGAAAACAGAAACGAAAGCAAACAGCTCGACAGACAAAGCTCTACTCGATCTCGACAACAGGTACTCGAGATCGACCAAGGCATGCAAAGACAGAAACATGGAAATCGATGATAAAAGCAGAAAAAAATCAACTCGACTAAGACCAAGTCCTACTCGAGATCGACTAGATGCAACTCGATCTCGACGAGCTTCTCCTCTATCTCGACAAAGAATACAGAAAACTTAAAATTGCAGAATGAAAGACAAACGCAGATTTTCGACAAAAATAAAATTCAATATATTAAAAGACTTCCAAAGCCAGGGTTTCAACACCGCAACGATAACCATGCAAAGTAACACATAAAGGCACAAAAGATCATGATTTCCATCAAATAACTTTCGTCATTAACAAATAGGCATATAGAGGCTTTCGCATAAACCCTAATTGTTACTAACCCTTTTTCCCATAATTAATCCAAGTTGCATTAAGATCACTTTCGCTTCAACAACACAAACAAGTATCACCTTCAACTCTCGCAAAAGAATCATGCTTATAGGGATAGAAGATGAATTGCACAAAAAGATCTGACCTTTATCGCATCGCCTCACATGGCCACCGTCGGGCTTACCCCAGCCCCATAAGTGGGTGGACTACTCACGCCTCATCGCAATAACAGACATTGATTGAAAAGAAATAACTTGCATAAACTAAATTCAAAAGCTTTTACAATCCCGGCAATCAACTTTCGCAGAAAGCCAAAAACCCTAAAAACCTTGGAACTCCTAAAATTCTCTCTGTGGAACTAATTGTATGTCTTTGAAATTGAATAAAACTGAGCCCCCTAGGGCTTTATTTATAGCCTTCATTCCCTAGCTATTCTAGGAAAGAAGATATCTATCTCTATCTAAAATTATATCTAAAACTTGAAAGGATAAATAAATTGTTTTATGGAAATAAATCTAAAAGGAAAAGATAAAACTAAATAGGGTAAGTCTTCATGATGTTGATAGATCTTGTCTCCTTGGATAGAACTTGATGGAATCGGATAGAACTTCGGCCAAATCGACTCCTTCGGCCCCAAGGAATCCCAAGTCTAGTCGGATATGTCTTCGTCAAGAAGTTTCTGGAAACGGCTCTACTCAACCACGACCACGGCTCGTCGACCTCGAGTAGGGTGGTTCGTCGACTGGACTTCCTCGGCTAGATCTACTCGATATGCTCGGACTTGGCTCACTGGGCTCTCGTCGATCTCGACAAGCCCTAGTCGACCTCGAGTAGACTGGCTTGCCGACTAGGTCTTCTCGAGTTACTCTGCTCGATGGGCTCCGGATCTGGACTCAGGGTCTCGTCGATCTCGACAAGGCGTAGTCAAGATCGACTAGAGCGGTGTTCTTCCTTTCTGCTTCCGCGAGTTGCCTCTTCCGCTGGCAGCGAGTTTTTTCCGCGGCAGCGAGCGGTCCGCTGCAGCGAGTCGAGTCGCTGGCAGCGAGTGCCGCCTGGTCGTCCTCAGCTTCGTCCTCGGCTTGTCGACCAGCTCTTCTTCTCGTCAACCCCGGGCGTGGCGTTGAGGCTTCGTCGATCTCGACTAGTGGTCCTCGAGATCGAGTAGGGCCCGGAGCCGGGTTGGTCTGGCTTGCTCGATCAGGCTCTGCTCGACCAAGGTTGCTCGGTCATGCTTGTCTAGGTCGAGTAAGGCCTACTCAAGATCGAGTAGCCTTGATTCCCAGACTGGTTCCACTGCTTTGACATTGGACTTCTGTAGTGGTTTTCCGAGCTTTTCCGACCTTCTGTAGAATTGCTGTAATATGCCCCGATTTCTGCGAATTAAACAGAAACTGGTGTAGATTCCATAATTTTGCAAATAAACATAAACTACATAGGTTCTGTACTATCTTAGCCCAAATGTATGAAATGTGTACAGAAATCGATATAAAAGTTACTGTAAAAATGGCAGATTCAGCTCACAACAAACACCCCATACTTAAGCTTGCTTGTCCTCAAGCAATACTTTTATTTGTCATTCAGGGGAAGAATTCAAACTGTCAACATCTTGGATTCATTCTTATATAACCCTACAATCAATTACCATCCTCGAAAAGGTACTAGTGTCACAGATTCATGCATGTGCAAATATGTAAAAGCAACATCTACTCACAAAATGAGGGTTATGCAAAAACAATTTATGTGACAAAGCATTGATAATCAAGAGGACTTTAATTTAAGCTCAAATAAGGAGTAGATTGGTAAAAGGCTAAAGGTGGGCAATATTTGGCAATGTGGTGCTTATGATCCGGGGAAACGGAGTACTTTCCAAATTGAATTTCCACATTCCTTCTTCCATTTTATTCATCACCTTTCATAATGCTTTTCTCAATAATAATGCTTTTACCTTTTCTAACCTTAGCACTGCCTTCTCGCGAGTCGCAAACATGGGTGTCATGAATGGCCCTGGATACTTAGTGCTTTGGACTCCTCACAATGTGTCCCATCTCTCCAAACTATTATCTCAGAGAGCATGGGTCAATCTACCTTTATCTCCTGAGGTGATTGGATTTTCTTTCACTCATTAAATTTTCCATATATTCAAACAATGTCCTTCCAAATTCCAAATATGATATATAACACAAACACCATATAACATCTCCATAATGTAACATCATTCTCAACATAATCCCCGGATAAGGTAAAGAATGACAAATATTTAGATCATGTGGAGCAATATTTGAAATAAGGCATATTATGGTTTTTGTGATGCATAAGCATAGGTAAGGCTAGGAATATAAACATATGAGCATTATATGGAAATATAAAGTCCTCTATCATCTTATCATGCAACATGTCAAAAGTCACTTCAAATTTTACCTCCTTTCATGGCTTTCGATAAATAATGCATTTCATTGTGACTTCCCTTTACTAGGCAATTTCATGTTATATCTCTAATGAATCTAGTTTTGCATCGTCGTGTTCAATATAAGCTTCCATTACATTTATCAAAAATTTCAAATGGGGGTCATTTTTCTAAATTTTGGAAAACATGCATATATAAGCACATAAATCTATAATGCATTCCAAAATAGCCATGTAGCAATTCTAAGAAATAATGCACAAATAATGTCAAATATGTCAAATATGCATAAAGTAAGCCCTTCCCCCACCCCATACTTAAATATTATAGTGTCCTCACTGTATAAAAACAAGGGTAAAGAAAGAAACTCACAAGACAAGTGTGCAGGGCCTCAAAATTTCGAATGGAGCACCTCCTGGCCGAGTAAGACTTGGTTCTATTCATTGACCTGAAAAGTAGAAGACATATACCCATAATAGCAAAACTAAAAGTGTTCAAAACCAAAAAACAAAGAACAAAGTCTCAAATGTCCTAAAAAGTCTATGTACATGCTTTAGATTTTATAGTCGCTAGGCCAACTTTCCATTAATGCTCAAGGTGGCATCTGCAGAGCCCATGTAGCTTGGGCCTCAAATAAGACTCCATTCTTGTCCATCAGCTGCAATCCTCCAGAATGGATCTTGTTCACAACGAACGGTCCCATCCGCTTCTTGTTGAATTTGTTGGGAAACCAATGATCCTTTGATTTAGAGACATAGAGCTTGTCTCCAACTTCATACTCCTTAGGCTCATCATTGGATATCCTGCACAATCGCACATACCAAGGCAGACCTCTCCCATGTATAGATAAATCTTTAATGGAAATAGGAGAAGAAAGATCCATACGTTGACTTACCTTCGCAGAGACGGAATCGGGGACCACTGTATTTGGTCGATCTCGACTAGGGCTAGTCGATCTCGACGAGACTGCCGGTTCTGGTGGTGGTCGGTTCGAAGATTCACAAGTCGAGGAAGAACAAGGCTTGTCGATCTCGGCGAGCCTGGTCGACCTCGAGTAGGACTCCGCTCCTGGTGTCTGCAGCGTCGAGGGAGGTGCCATCGAGGAAGATGTGGGCTTGTCGATCTCGACAAGGCTACTCGATCTCGAGTAGCCTTCTTCTCCTGGTGGCTTCGTCATCGAGGAGGAAGGATCTGGGCTCCCCGATTGGTGGTCGACCTCGACAAGCGTGGTCGAGATCGACGAGGCTGGTCCTGGCTCTGGTTGCCTCAGCGTCGAAGAAGGCCGAGTAGGGTACTGGTGGTCGACCTCGACAAGTCTACTCGAGGTCGAGTAGGATGGCTCCTCTGGTTTGCTGCTCAACGACGGTGGTGCTGGTGGAGGCTCCTTGGTCTGGTCGAGATTGACTAGGGCTCTACTCGATGTCGAGGAGCCTTGGACGATCTTGACCCCATACTTAGTCCCTGTCAAGGCATCTGAAAAATAATGAATCCACAACGACTTACCTTGGTCCGTGTCGATTGGATTCTCTGTGTTTTCCTTGAGGATTGCCATGATCTCCTCCACTTGGGCTTCCATGTCCCTCTTTTCCAGCTCCTCAGGGGTCATATTTCTGACCTTGGGTTCCCCGCAGGTGATATAACCAGCTGAGATAGATTTGACCTCTTCCATTGGACCTGTATGCCTTTCAGTTTTATTAAAGGAATACTCAATTACCTCATCGCTGATGTTGAAGGTGAGCACTCCTTTCCTTACGCTTATGTTGGCATCCACCGTCGCCAAGAATGGTCTTTCTAAGATAATTGGACAAGCAGGATCTTCTTGCATATCAACTATTAAGAAATCAGCAGGGACGAAGAATTTACCTACTTGTACTGGGACATTTTCCACCATGCCTGTTGGAATGACCACCGTGTTGTTGGCCATGTAAAGTCTAGCATCCACAGGCTCTAGGGCACCTATCTTAATCTTGGACCAAATCGTTAAAGGCATTATACTCACGCTAGCTCCAAGATCACATAGGGCATTAATTTTGTATGGACCAAATCCAATAGTTATAGCAAACTTACCTGGATCCGGTCTCTTCTCCAATATGTCCAGATGGCTGCACTCCTCTGTGATTTCAGCCATCGATCGCTTTTTGCTCAGAATTTCCTTCAGGAACTTGACATAAGATGGCATTTCATTGAGAGCTTCTGTGAAGGGGATGGTGACGTTGAGCTTCTGAAGCATCTTGATGAAGCGCTGAAACTTTTTCTCTACCGGGTCCTTTAGATATTTTGTGGGGAAAGGCAGCTTCTTTTTCTGATTCAGAGCCAGAACAGACGTCGGAGGTGCTGCAGACTTCTCTATGTCAACCAGGGGCTCCTCGACATCGACAAGGCCTTTGTCGACATCGACCAGATTGGGCCCAGTCGAGTTGTTGTGTGGTGCAGACGAAGATTCTGGAAGTGTCTCCTTGAGGTCGACGAGGCTCTTGTCGAGGTCGATCACGGTTTTGTCGAGATCGACTTGCTGTTCCTCGTCGTTCTGCTGCTTTCCGACCTGTGGCTCTTGCAGTTGATGGCCGCTTCTGAGTTTTATAGCAGCGATGTGTCCAGTCTTTCCCTTAGGATTTGGTTCTGAAGATCCTGGAAGTGTCCCTGACTGTCTGGGGATTCCTGCTGCTAGCTGACCAATCTGTGTATCAACTGATTTCCGCCAGATATCAATTTCCCCAAGCCTAGAGTTGACACCTTGCATCTGAGTATAGACGGAGTTGAAAGATTAACTAGTTTCTGAGTGGTTCCTCCGTATTTCCTCCAGGACTGTCTGTATATCATCCTTTTTCTGCTCCCTTTCTGGATGTCCTGGAGCTCTGTAAGGCAGGGGATTCCTAGGGACACCTTGGTTCCATTGTGGTTGCTGAAACCTTTGGTCCCCCATGTAACGACTGGGACCCCCTGCGTAAGCTGCATCCTCATGGTGCTCTGCCAGCCTTTCTTGCTCTGTGTGTGGGCACTCAGGAGTGGTGTGCCTTTGCGATCCGCATTCTATGCAAGGCTGGTTGACAGAGAGATACTTTACTTGCTTGATGAGCTTCTTATTTTGGTCTTTGTTGTATTGCTCCCTAATATCAGGATCAATCTCCTTAGGTGGCTCATATAGGGGCATGGATGGTGCTGGCCTGGCGTATGGGTTCTCTTCATAGGTTGCAGTAGACCCATACTTGTTGTCGTAGTTAGTGAGCTTCTCTAGCACACCCCATGCGTCACTTGGCGGCATTGTCAGATACTCAAAGCGAGTATAATTGTTGATTCTTTCCTTTGTGACTTGATCAAGAGAGTTGAAGAAGATCTCCTGAATGACGTAGGGTGGCTGTCCATGAGTAGGGCAAGATCGCAGAAGTTCCTTGTAGCGCTCCCATGCCTTTGCCAGCGGTTCCCCTTGCTTCTGTTTGAAGGCGGTGATTCTCTGGCGGAGATGTGCTGTTTTGGCAGGTGGGAAGAATTTGTTCAGAAACTCTTGCTCTACTTGGGCCCAGGTTGTGAGTGATCTTGCTTTCAGTCCTTCCAGCCATTTCAGTGCAGGCCCAGCGAGAGACCAACGAAAAGATTTCATCTTGACATATTCCAGGGTTGTACCTTCAGCAATAGTACGACACATGTCAGAAAAGTTTGTAATATGCTCAAGAGGACACTCATTAAATCTACCATAGAAGACATTATTTTTCAGCTCTATAAGAAATTGAGTGCGAATTTCAAAAGAGTTTTCAGGGATTAGAATCGCCGATTCAGGCACGACGAGAGTTGGATGCATGTAGTCCTCTGCCGTGGTTGAATATTGGGCAAGCTCAGCCTGTGCTTGTTCCCTTGCTGCTCTCTCAGCAGTGATAGCAGCATCTTTAGCGGCGATAGCAGCATCCTTTGCGGCCAATTCCCTAGTAAGCCTAGCGACCAGCTGTTCCTGTGTCTCAGCGGCCGCCATGATCCTTTTGAGTTTGGAGTGGATGTGTAGGTAGCGCTCCGGTTCGTCTAAGCTGTCAAACTCAGGTGTTTGACCAGAACGACGCATACACCTGAAAAGTAACTCAAAGAAAAAGTGAGAACTGACTACCTAAGGCGCGAATGATTGCTTCCCCGGCAACGGCGCCAATTTGTTGTTGCAAGAGTAAATCGAGTATTGAAATAAATATAAAATCAAGTTCAGACTGACTTCCGTGTCTCAACAAATAATACAAGACTTCCTCCCGTTGTAGTAAGAGAAAATCAGGATCGAATCCACGAGGAAGCACGTCAGCAGTTCTCAGGTAGCTGTAAATTCTCACAGAAGCAGCAGAAAAGACAGAAACACAAAGGAAAGAAACAAATAAACCCGGCAAGGGAAACTAAAACAAAAGCAAAGAACAAGCAAAACAAGAAAAGACAAAGCGAAACAGCAAATAAAACAAGGACACAGAAGCTACTCGATCTCGAGTAAGTTGTCCTCTAAATCAACAAGACAAGTGGTGAAAGCAGAAAACAGAAACGAAAGCAAACAGCTCGACAGACAAAGCTCTACTCGATCTCGACAACAGGTACTCGAGATCGACCAAGGCATGCAAAGACAGAAACTTGGAAATCGATGATAAAAGCAGAAAAAAATCAACTCGACTAAGACCAAGTCCTACTCGAGATCGACTAGATGCAACTCGATCTCGACGAGCTTCTCCTCTATCTCGACAAAGAATACAGAAAACTTAAAATTGTAGAATGAAAGACAAACGCAGATTTTCGACAAAAATAAAATTCAATATATTAAAAGACTTCCAAAGCCAGGGTTTCAACACCGCAACGATAACCATGCAAAGTAACACATAAAGGCACAAAAGATCATGATTTCCATCAAATAACTTTCGTCATTAACAAATAGGCATATAGAGGCTTTCGCATAAACCCTAATTGTTACTAACCCTTTTTCCCATAATTAATCCAAGTTGCATTAAGATCACTTTCGCTTCAACAACACAAACAAGTATCACCTTCAACTCTCGCAAAAGAATCATGCTTATAGGGATAGAAGATGAATTGCACAAAAAGATCTGACCTTTATCGCATCGCCTCACATGGTCACCGTCGGGCTCACCCCAGCCCCAGAAGTGGGTGGACTACTCACGCCTCATCGCAATAACAGACATTGATTGAAAACAAATAACTTGCATAAACTAAATTCAAAAGCTTTTACAATCCCGGCAATCAACTTTCGCAGAAAGCCAAAACCCTAAAAACCTTAGAACTCCAAAAATTCTCTCTGTGGAACTAATTGTATGTCTTTGAAATTGAATAAAACTGAGCCCCCTAGGGCTTTATTTATAGCCTTCATTCCCTAGCTATTCTAGGAAAGAAGATATCTATCTCTATCTAAAATTATATCTAAAACTTGAAAGGATAAATAAATTGTTTTATGGAAATAAATCTAAAAGGAAAAGATAAAACTAAATAGGGTAAGTCTTCACGATGTTGATAGATCTTGTCTCCTTGGATAGAACTTGATGGAATCGGATAGAACTTCGGCCAAATCGACCCCTTCGGCCCCAAGGAATCCCAAGTCTAGTCGGATATGTCTTCGTCGAGAAGTTTCTGGAAACGGCTCTACTCGACCTCGACCACGGCTCGTCGACCTCGAGTAGGGTGGTTCGTCGACTGGACGTCCTCGGCTTGATCTACTCGATGTGCTCGGACTTGGCTCACTGGGCTCTCGTCGATCTCGACAAGCCCTAGTCGACCTCGAGTAGACTGGCTTGCCGACTAGGTCTTCTCGAGTGACTCTGCTCGATGGGCTCCGGATCTGGACTCAGGGACTCGTCGATCTCGACAAGGCGTAGTCGAGATCGACTAGAGCGGTGTTTTTCCTTTCCGCTTCCGCGAGTTGCCTCTTCCGCTGGCAGCGAGTTTTTTCTGCGGCAGCGAGCGGTCCGCTGCAGCGAGTCGAGTCGCTGGCAGCGAGTACCGCCTGGTCGTCCTCGGCTTCGTCCTCGGCTTGTCGACCAGCTCTTCTTCTCGTCAACCCCGGGCGTGGCGCTAAGGCTTCGTCGATCTCGACTAGTGGTCCTCGAGATCGAGTAGGGCCCGGAGCCGGGTTGGTCTGGCTTGCTCGATCAGGCTCTGCTCGACCAAGGTTGCTTGGTCATGCTTGTCTAGGTCGAGTAAGGCCTACTCTAGATCGAGTAGCCTTGATTCCCAGACTGGTTCCGCTGCTTTGACCTTGGACTTCTGTAGTGGTTTTCCGACCTTTTCCGACCTCCTGTAGAATTGCTGTAATATGCCTCGATTTCTGCGAATTAAACAGAAACTGGTGTAGATTCCATAATTTGGCAAATAAACATAAACTACATAGGTTCTGTACTATCTTAGCCCAAATGTATGAAATGTGTACAGAAATCGATTTAAAAGTTACTGTAAAACATGGCAGATTCAGCTCACAACACATATCGTCTCCATGACCACCGCCCATCACCCCGCTATCCACTGCCCATCAAAACCCCATGCCCCCAGCCTCGCATCACTTACTGGAGGCGGCCGCCGCAGGGCATGCTGCGCCCGCCGCAACCCTCGCTCCCTTTGAACCCCTTGCCCGCAGCTCTGCTGCGCCCGCCGCCTCATCCCCATGCTTAGCCCCTCTTGCCCCCGTCCTTTCCGACTCCTAATCACCATCTACCCCCACCCAGACCTCCCACAAAACAGCCCTCCTCGACCCGAATTGGCAGGCGGCTATGCTCGACGAATACAGGGCCCTTACGAAGAATGATACTTGGGTTCTTGTTCCTCGCCCCCCTGAGGCGAACATCATTCGATGTATGTGGCTCTTTCGTCACAAGTTCTACTTTGATGGGACGTTGGAGCACTACAAGGCCCGTCTTTTGGTGAACGGTAGATCTCAGCAGGCAGGTATTGATTGTGATGAGACGTTCAACCTTGTGATCAAGCCTGCCACTATCCGAGTGGTCCTAAGTCTGGCTTTGTCGCGCAACTGGGCCATCCATCAGTTAGATGTAAAGAACGCCTTTCTGCATGGTCATCTGAACAAGACAGTTTACATGTTTCAGCCGCTGGGGTTTGCTGATGCTGAGCGTCCAAAGCATTTCTGTCTCCTCAAGCGCTCTCTGTATGGTCTGAAATAGGCTCCGCGGCGTGGTTACAATGTTTTGCCTCTCATCTGCTCCATTTGGGTTTCACTGGCAGCCGTTCAGATACATCTCTGTTTATCTATTGTAGAGGCTCAGACTTGGCATTCTTGCTGCTATATGTCGATGACATCATTCTCACCACCTCTTCTGATGCTATTCAGACGTCCATTATTTCGCAGTTGAGTGCGGATGTCGCCATGTCTGATCTGGGTCAGTTGTCTTACTTCTTGGGAGTTGCTATTCAGCGTCATGCGTCTGGTCTGTTTCTCTCACAGAGTAAGTATGCTGCTGAGATTGTTGCTCGGGCTAAGATGTTCAACTTTAATCCCGTCCCCACCCCAGTCGATACATCCAACAAGCTCAATGCTCATTCTGGTCCTTTGCTTGATGATCCGACATTGCACAGAGGCTCGCTGGTGCTCTTCAGTATCTCACTTTCACCAGGCCTGATATCAGTTATGCCGTTCAGCAGATCTGCTTGTTCATGCATGCACCTAGGGAACCTCACTTTTAAGCTTTGAAGCGGATCATTCAGTACATCAGCGGCACCCTCGAGCTCGGCACCACCATCACTCATTTCTCTAAGGTTGATCTTGTTGCTTACACTGATGCGGATTTGGGTGGTTGTCCTGACACACGTCGCTCCACGCCTGGTTACTATGTCTTCCTCAATCACACTCTTGTGTCTTGGTCAGCCAAGTGTCAGTCCGTCGTGTCTCGCTTCAGCAGTGAAGCCGAATACAGGGGTGTTGCCAACGTTGACTCCGAGTGCTCTTGGCTCCGCAATCTCCTGCTTGAGCTACGATGACCCTTGCAAAAGGCCACTCTGGTCTACACTGACAATGATGTGATCCTAATCTTCAATGAGTTCAACGGCTTTATCTTACAAAGCTTTGTCTCTAGAGCCAAACATCAACCCTCGTTTGAGAAAACTGCTTGGCGACACCGTCGTATTTTGGCTCTCTTGGGCTGCATAAAATTCTGATTGAAGCCGTTGAGCACTTGTTGGAAAGCTAATTTAAGCGGCTACAACTTATATGAAGACTACGTCTCCTAAATCAGCCTTGAAGATGCTCGAATTCGACAATCTTTTCAGAAGTTAAAATCTCAATGATTTTCATGCTTTTATTTCTATTTAAATAAATCCCACGTCGATTAGCGATGCTTGGGGGCTACATTTTCATTCTATATATTTCTTGTAAGAACTTCATTTTAAATTAAGTCAAGTTGAGTTTAGTTAAAGTTTGAGCCACTAATCGCTTCCTATGATTCCGGGTTAAGGATCGAGTTCTAGGTGAGAGGCTAAGAGCGAACCCTTTGGTGAGAGGCCGAGGGTGACACCCTAGTGAGAGGCGAAGGTGTCAAAGGGTAGCGATCCTCGGAGTGTGATTTCGAGAGGATTGAGATCGAGTGTAGGGGATTCAAGGGTGAGAGGCTTGCGAATCTTGCTTCACATATCCCTATTTTTTAGTTTCCATAAACCCAAAATTTAGCCCCACAAAAAAGAGTGTTCGAAAGCTCGAGCCTTGGTCGATCCCGGTCCTTGGGTCTCATCAAGTGGTATCAGAGCTAATCGACTCGAGTCCATCGAGCTTCGATAATTGAGTGGTTTCTTCCTAGTCAAAATGTTCAAGAAGACGAATTCTAAGCTTTTGTCCGAAGAGTACATCCGATGGGCCATTCGAGGCTATGATGATGGGTACCTTCATTGGAGCGAAATGGATGGTGCTACATATGATGTAATTGATCAAGAGCTCCGGAGGAGATATCGAAAGAAAAAGGCTCGAGAGGATGAGGCTCGGCGTAAGAAGAAAGTTGAACCACCTTGGCAAGAGATCCGCAAGCTCACGGAAGAGTCAATGCAACAGGTACGGGAAATGCGAAAAGTCATCAACACATTGGGGTCGACGCTATCGAAGCCCACAACAGCCCCACATCTCTCTTCAAGGACGGCATCCTCTACCGTCATGGGTGAAGCACTTGAGATTAAAGAAGGGCAGTCCAAAGATGGTTCGATCATGTCTGAGTTTAAGAAAGATGAGGAAATCATCAAACTTTCTAATGTTGCGCTTTCCAAGAAGGAGAAACGGACGCCAACCGAGGTACCTATCTTTCTTAATTCCATGTCGACTAAGTGGTTGGACGCAACCCCTTTCATTCCCTGTTGCTTCCCTTTCACGAGTCATGAAGAAGAGGGGATTCAAGATCCGATCAAGGAAGAAGAAGCATGTTCGAAGAAGTCGCTCGTTTCCATCACGGATTCGAGGACGAATCCTTTTCAAGGGGAGAAGGATGATGTGATCCTAATCTTCAATGAGTTCAACGGCTTTATCTAACAAAGCTTTGTCTCTAGAGCAAAACATCAACCCTCGTTTGAGAAAACTGCGTGGCGACACCGTCGTATTTTGGCTCTCTTGGGCTGCATAAAATTCCGATTGAAGTCGTTGAGCACTTGTTGGAAAGCTATTTTAAGCGGCTACAACTTCTATGAAGAATACGTCTCCTAAATCAGCTTTGAAGATGCTCGAATTCGACATTCTTTTCAGAAGTGAAAATCTGAATGATTTTCATGCTTTTATTTCTATTTAAATAAATCCCACGTCGATTAGCGATGCTTGGGGGCTACATTTTCATTCTATATATTTCTTGTAAGAACTTCATTTTAAATTAAGTCAAGTTGAATTTAGTTAAATTTGAGCCACTAATAGCTTCCTATGATTCCGGGTTAAGGATCGAGTTCTTGGTGAGAGGCTAAGAGCGAACCCTTTGGTGAGAGGCCGAGGGTGACACCCTAGTGAGAGGCGAAGGTGTCAAAGGGTCGAGATCCTCGGAGTGTGATTCCGAGAGGATTGAGATCGAGTGTAGGGGATTCAAGGGTGAGAGGCTTGCGAATCTTGCTTCACATATCCCTATTTTTTAGTTTCCATAAACCCAAAATTTAGCCCCACAAAAAAGAGTGTTCGAAAGCTCGAGCCTTGGTCGATCCCGGTCCTCGGGTCTCATCAAGTGGTATCAGAGCTAATCGACTCGAGTCCATCGAGCTTCGATAATTGAGTGGTTTCTTCCTAGTCAAAATGTTCAAGAAGACGAGTTCTAAGCTTTTGTCCGAAGAGTACATCCGATGGGCCATTCGAGCCTATGATGATGGGTACCTTCATTGGAGCGAAATGGATGGTGCTACATATGATGTAATTGATCAAGAGCTCCGGAGTAGATATCGAAAGAGAAGGGCTCGAGAGGATGAGGCTCGGCGTAAGAAGAAAGTTGAACCACCTTGGCAAGAGATCCGCAAGCTCACGGAAGAGTCAATGCAACAGGTACGGGAAATGCGAAAAGTCGTCAACACATTGGGGTCGACGCTATCGAAGCCCACAACAGCCCCACGTCTCTCTTCAAGGACGGCATCCTCTACCGTCATGGGTGAAGCACTTGAGATTAAAGAAGGGCAGTCCAAAGATGGTTCGATCATGTCTGAGCTTAAGAAAGATGAGGAAATCATCCAACTTTCTAATGTTGCGCTTTCCAAGAAGGAGAAACGGACGCCAACCGAGGTACCTATCTTTCTTAATTCCATGTCAACTAAGTGGTTGGATGCAACCCCTTTCATTCCCTGTTGCTTGCCTTTCACGAGTCATGAAGAAGAGGGGATTCCAGATCCGATCAAGGAAGAAGAGGCATGTTCGAAGAAGTCGCTCGTTTCCATCACGGATTCGAGGACGAATCATTTTCAAGGGGAGAAGGATGATGTGATCCTAATCTTCAATGAGTTCAACGGCTTTATCTTACAAAGCTTTGTCTCTAGAGCCAAACATCAACCCTCGTTTGAGAAAACTGCTTGGCGACACCGTCGTATTTTGGCTCTCTTGGGCTACATAAAATTCCGATTGAAGCCGTTGAGCACTTGTTGGAAAGCTATTTTAAGCGGCTACAACTTCTATGAAGAATACGTCTCCTAAATCAGCCTTGAAGATGCTCGAATTCGACATTCTTATCAGAAGGTAAAATCTGAATGATTTTCATGCTTTTATTTCTATTTAAATAAATCCCACATCGATTAGCGATGCTTGGGGGCTATATTTTCATTCTATATATTTCTTGTAAGAACTTCATTTTAAATTAAGTCAAGTTGAGTTTAGTTAAAGTTTGAGCCACTAATCGCTTCCTATGATTCCGGGTTAAGGATCGAGTTCTAGGTGAGAGGCTAAGAGCGAACCCTTTGGTGAGAGGTCGAGGGTTACACCCTAGTGAGAGGCGAAGGTGTCAAAGGGTCGAGATCCTCGGAGTGTGATTCCGAGAGGATTGAGATCGAGTGTAGGGGATTCAAGGTTGAGAGACTTGCGAATCTTTCTTCACATATCCCTATTTTTTCGTTTCCATAAACCCAAAATTTAGCCCCATAAAAAAGAGTGTTCGAAAGCTCGAGCCTTGGTCGATCCCGGTCCTCGGGTCTCATCAGACAACGTCTCCGCCGTCTACCTGGCTAGCAACCCAATCCAGCATCAACACACGAAGCACATTGAGCTTGATCTCCACTTCATTAGGGACAAGGTTGCCATTGGATATGTCCGCATTCTACATGTCACGTCCTCTTATCTGTACGCTGATATATTCACCAAGGGTTTACCTAGATAGTTGTTCATTGATTTTCGTTCCAGTCTCACTGTACGGACCCCTCCCGTTTCGACTGCGGGGGTTTGATAAATTACATAGGTCTCCTCTTGTATAGTGGGCTAAAAGCCCGTTAAGGCCCAATACCTTTGTAAACTATATATATGTTTATCAATGAATGAAAACCCTCAAGGAGGACCTTACAATCAATCTCATGATCTTACAAATCGGAAGTACACTACGCAGGCCTGCAATCCGCAATCGGCGAAGAATGGCCGAAAACGAAACCAGCGATCGGGCAATTACATCACCCAAACCCCAAACTGAACAAGAATTCCAAGAGATCTTGGAGGGTATTAGGTCGACTCCGCACCATGTGCAGCTAAGGGAACAACGAGATCCGTTTGGCTTGGTCCGCTTGGTTTCGTTTTCTATAGGGTGCGGTTCCCTGAGTTTACACCGTTATATTTTATTAAATTATATGTTTCGGTTTATAGATTGTTTTCCCGTCTGACGGCTTGTCCGGTCCTCAAATTTCAGATATATCTGAACTCGAATTGTTACCTAATAAAAAAAATCATCTATTAATCTATTAATAATACTAAATCTGTTAGCTCATAATTAAAGTTGAATTTTTTAATCAGCTACGTACGCACCCCTTTTCTTATTGGTCGGTTTTATTGTCGAGATTTTTGAATATATGTTTCCTATTTAAAATAATTAAAATCGCTCGATGACAGAAATTCTCAAAATTTCTCGAATTTCAAAACCAAATCCATATAATTAAATATATAAAATATAATATAAATCTGACTTTTTCGGTCTTTACAAAATTTGTATTGTATCTCTTTCCAACTAATTTATAAATCACAAAAAAATACTTTATATGTATTTTTACTGTAAACACGTATACATGTATTATATAAATATATAAAATAACAACAACAACAATATCCCAGTGTATCCCGCAATTAAGCAGGGTCTGGGGGGTCAAGATGTACGCACTCTTACCCCGGGGAGCCCGAGAGAGTGTTTCCGAAAGACCCAGAACGAAATGTAACAAGGACCCCAGTAAAGCATGAACACAAATCTAGTCACGGAGCAAGCAAACAAAAGAGAAACATAGCGAAAGCAGGACAAGCCCACACAACACCACTCCCCCCGCACTAAACGTCTGCCACCCGTATGCGTCTCCTCCAATTGTCTCTGTCCAATGCCATATCCTCTGAAAGCCGCAGTAAAGTGAGGTCCTGACGGGTAGTCCCCATCCAGCTCTTCTTTGGTCTGCCTCTCCCCCACACGAAAAGCTCCAAAATTCAGAATCTCGCACCTTCGAACCGGGGCCGATCTAGGTCTTCTTTGCATATGTTCGAACCAGTGCAATCTGACTTCTCGCAGTTTGTCAACGATACTCCCCACTCCAACTTTTCTTCAAATGTCGGCATTCCTGATTCTATCAAGTCTCATAAGCCCGCACATCCAACGCAACATTCTCATCTCTACCACTGTCAACTTCTGTTCATGAGCTTTAGTGAATGGCCAGCACTTTGAGCCGTAAAGAAGGGCCGGTCTGACAACCACTTTGTAGAATTTTCCTTTCAGTTTTATTGGGACTTTCTTGTCACGAAGCACCCCTGAAGCCCTTCTCCATTTCAACCACCCAGCCTGAATCCGATGATTGATATCCCTATCCAATCCACCGTCACTTTGAACGTAATATCCCAGGTACTAGAAAACCGCCTTCCTCGGAATAAGATCTTCCCCCAGAACCACAGATGAGTCAGGGTTCGTGACCTCTCTGAAGCGAAACAGGAAGCATTCGGTCTTGGTCTTACTCAATCTAAATCCCTTTGACTCCAACACCTCTCTCCAGGATTCCAGCCTGCGAGCCAATCCCGATCTAGAGTTGTCCACAAGCACAATGTCGTCAGCAAACAGCATGCACCAAGGAACCTCTTCTTGAAGCGGAGCAGAAAGAGTATCCATAACCAACATGAACATAAACGGGCTGAGAGCAGATCCCTGGTGGAGCCCCACACGAACCTGGAAGTAGTCTGAATCCCCACACGGAGTTCTGACACTGGTCATGGCTCCATCGTACATAACTCTGGTAACTCTAATATAAGACCCTGGCACTTCTTTCTCAATCAAGCATCTCCAAAGCAGCTCTCTCGAAACCTTGTCGTACGCTTTTTCTAAATCAATGAAGGCAATGTGCAGCTTTTTCTTTCTATCTCTGTGCGACTCGATAAAAGGTCTCAACAAATGAATAGCTTCCATAGCAGATCTACCAGACATGAAACCAAACTGGTTCTCAGAAATGTGCACCAGTCGATCTCCGGAGTCTAACCTCAACAACTCTCTCCCACATCATCATCGTGTGACTGAGCAGCTTGATACCCCTGTAGTTACCGCAACACTGGACATCCCCCTTGTTCTTGTAGACTGGGACCAATTTACTAAGTTTCCATTCAGATGGCATCTTAGCTGACCGAAAGATAGCATTGAATAGAGAAGTCAACCAGACAAGACCCTTGGTCCCTAACCATTTCCACACGTCTCCCGGAATATCATCTGGACCAGCAACTCTATTGTTCTTCATTTTACAAATAGCCCCCTCAACTTCCTCAATAGTAATGCGCTGATGGAAGCTGAGCTCGATAGGGTTTGAAGGACCGTAGCTCCCTCCCGAGAACTTGGGTATCTCATTGAGCAGTTAAGAGAAATACCTCTTCCATCTGCCCTTGATCTGCTGATCATCAACCAAAACTTGATCGCTCTCGTCATTGATGCATCTAATGGTGTTGATGTCTCTGTTCTATCTCTCTCTATGCCTCGCAAGTCGGTAGAGCACCCGCTCCCTTCCCTTTTCGTCCAAAGCCTTGTACAATCTCTTAAAGGCTTTGTCTTTAGCCTTAGCAACTTCTCTCTTGGCCACCATCTTGGCGACATTGTACTTGAATCTGAGCTCCACACAGTCATCATCAATATCTCTATGTAACCATCTTAGGAACGCTAATTGTTTAGCCTTCACCTCCTCGCTCCACCACGCAACCCCTATGAAGGGTCCAAGACCCCCTCTAGAAACCCCCAACACCTCTCTGCCAATTCTGCGAATACAACCCGCTAAGCAGCTCCACATCGCTTCTGCATCCCCATGCAACTCCTCCAACCCCTCCTGTTCTGCCACTTGCCAAACCTTCTCTTTTAGCTTAGGGCCAGTAGATCCCGACAGACGCCACCACCTAAATTTCTCAAACGAAAGATGATTCTTTTTACGGACCCGACCCCGTACCTCAAAGTCCAGAACTAGGAGATGATGGGGCGATGAAAGCCCATCATAGGGGATCACCTTACAATCCCTACACCGGCGAAGATCAACCTTTCGCACCAGGAAGAAGTCAATATGCGAACTCCCCACCGTGTTGACAAACGTAACCAAGTGAGCATCTCTTTTCGGTAACCAAGAGTTGCATATGACACTCCGAGACGCCCAGTGGCAGATCTGTGGGGGGGCTCGCAGTGGCTGAAGCCCCCCTGCTGGCCAAAATAAGGGTATATGTATATTTTTATATTCCTGCTAATTTAATAATATATAAAAGAGAAGTAAAATAAAATCACAAAGTTAAAATAGTCCAGCGGATAGGACGCGGGATCAGATTAATGTGTGAACCTGACATCCTAGGTTCGAATCCCATCTCTCCCTTGGTTGCCTCTATTTGTTTTTTTTTACACGCCAAACCCTTTAACTTATTTTTCTTTCTCATGTTTTTAATTTGATTGTTAACTTTTATTTTACCCTTGGTTGCCTCTGTTTTTTTTTTTACATGCCAAACCCTTTAAGTTATTTTTCTTCTCTTGTTTTTAATTTGATTGCTAAGTTGAATTGAATGAGTGTGAATCACTTTTGATTAGAATTTGTGGTGTTGAGATTTGAGGAATGAGAACCAATTTAGGGATTTTCGATTAGGGTTTTTTATAGGTGAGAAATAAATTTGTATCTTTGCGATTTGAAAATTAAAATTGTGGTTTGTGGTTGTGGTGAGAAATAGATTTGTGAATTTGTTTTTTGTGATTCGGAACTGTGGTTTGTGATTGTGATTGTGAGAATGAATTTGTGAATTTGTTACTTTACTATGAATAACCACCATTAGAATTTTGCGCATAATTTCAGAGTTGGTCAGTCAGAAACTTGTGCTTGTGGGAGCAGTTTTGCATATTTCAAAAAATTAATTAAATGATATTGTACTTTAGTGGTAAAATTTTGAAGTTGGTAATTTAGGTTCCTAAATCCCCAAAACAGTATAGTGACGTTTTTAGTGTCATTCAACAAATAAGTAGGAGTGAAGGTGTCAAGGGTGTATATAGGTACAATCTTAGAGTCGAACATTTTAAGCCGTCATTTTTCGGAAAAAAATTCAGCCCCCCTTACAAAAATTCCTGGATCCGCCACTGCAGACGCCCCAGAAAACTCCAACAACGCTGTCCCAGCATCATTTCTCTCGCCGAAGCCAAAACCTCCATGAACCTCTTCGTACCCGTCATTTCCCTTGCCAATGTGAGCATTGAAGTCGCCACCAATCACAAACTGTTCCGACTCAGGGATAGACCCAACCAAAGAATCCTAAGCTTCCCAAAATAACCTCTTCTCCTCAGCACTGCGCCCTACCTGAGGAGCATAAGCACAAATCACATTAAGAAAGGAGTCCTCTAACACAAGCTTAAGAGCCATCAGACGGTCATTCACCCGTATAAATATATAAAATAATGTTCAAATTAAAATAGATCAAACTTCACGGGTATTACACTAGTGTAGTAGTACTATTTTGTTAACACACTACTATTTTGTTAAATATAGTTACTTATTGTAAAAACAGAAGAGGAGGAGAATCTGAGATTGTATTCAATTGTATGTCTTGGGGAATCCACCAAATACAATATATATAGAAGTAATCTCCTTGGCCTCCCAGAATAAGATCTTATCTAAAAAGGTAAAACTCTATCTAAGTAAATATACATATATCTTTTACATCCATAAATAATAATATTATAACACTCCCCCTTGGATGTACAATCTTTATTCTACTGACTGCCTCGTTAAAAACCTAGCTAGGAAAACCCAATGGGACAAAATCATAGCTTAGGCAAAAAGAGTGCAGCCTTCTTTGTACGCTCTTGTTGTTCTGCCTCATTAAAAACCTTGTTAGGAAAACCCAGTGGGATAAAACCTGAGCGAAGGGAAAAAGAGTGTAGTGCGTGTATACTTTCCCTGAATTCAACATCCTCCTCGAAGTCTCCTCATTCCTCTTAATGCCGCCGTCTTCATGAGTTCATGGTCGAATCTCAACATTGTCTTTGATGTGTATAACTGGAATGTCTTCGTGATTGACTTTGACGTGCCTGACTTGCATGTATTGGTGTTGAGCTGCTTTGGATGCACAAGTATAAGGTACTTCAGGACCTAGTGTGTCTTTAATTGTTGATATGGGGATCTGATGTATTAAATGGTCCTTAAGTTGCCTCATTAAAAACCTTACCTTGGAAAAAACCAGTGGGATAAAAACCAAGATTAAGGAAAAGAGTACAACTTTGTATGATACTTCGGGACCTAATAAAATGTCACCGCTTTCACAAATATAGGTAATTCAGGTACTTTAATAAGGATCTGTAACCAACTGCATGTGACAGTACTTTGATAATAATGCTTCAGGAATTTTCAATCGATTATTTCCATTTATATGGGTATGCACCTACAATGTCCTTCATTTACATTTGGAGCCAAAATTATATTCACTCCTGGTGAATACATTCTCATGTGACCTTTAATTGGCTTTTGTGCAATCAATTTGGTTTTATATTGTCCATTGTACAAACACCCACTTAAACCAATTGATACTATACTTTTCAATGTTGGAGCTACAGGTCCAAAAACTTTATGCTTAAATAATCCATCTTTGCATGAATTATTTCTTTGTAGATTTTGGGATATACCATATATCCTTGTGAGGGGAGTTGTCTCGTTAAAAACCTTGATTTGGAAAAACCCAAATGGGACAAAAACCAAACTTAAGTAAAAGAATACAACTTTTCTCCCCCTCAATTTAGCATATAAATCATCAATTTTATAAAGATATGGTACTCGTGGACTTAGTATCCTTTCACAATATAATGAATTGTTCAATAAACCAATCGCATTATGCTCTTAGCGTTTTGTAAGCTCTAATTATTCTTATCAAACACTTCAAGTGCAAACTTATATATGTGTCATCAATGATAATCAAGGATCTGGTCATTTCAAGACAACTCATAATCAATTCTAACACTGTCAACATTCATAAAATCTCTTCAGGAGTTTTATACTAGTGGACATATCAACATTGTTTGAAGTTACTACTAGAACATTGATTTTAATCATGCTATCTTTTTGCATTTACTAATGCCTTTACTAGCCTGTTTGCTTACTTTCGGTTCACTTCTCTTCCATGCAACATATTACTTCTTGATCTCCTTTTCCTCTCCCCCTAAATACCGAGTATTTTATCATCCTTGATAAACTCTAGGTATTTGATCATCTATGGGGACTCAATCCTTGAGGTATAATTTTGATGCTCTTCTGGAGATGTGTATATGGTTTAATTTTGTCAAGTATTGACTTTATACAAATACTCATTGGTTATTTCATCCTGAAAACTTTA
Organism: Persicaria tinctoria; assembly: GCA_037127255.1. Classification (NCBI taxonomy): domain Eukaryota; kingdom Viridiplantae; phylum Streptophyta; class Magnoliopsida; order Caryophyllales; family Polygonaceae; genus Persicaria; species Persicaria tinctoria. The sequence continues at coordinate 9,970,637 of JBANSL010000009.1, read as the reverse complement.
GGTTTTCCATATCATCAGATAACAAGCTCTAACCATTCTAACATTTTTATACGATGATCCATTCACAATTTGGGAGATCACAAATACAATAGGTAACCATTATCTTTGACTTGTTCTTCCACATTCTCCTTGATATGGGAGTCGACTCATACATGATTAACTATAATCATTTTCAAAATTATGATCGGTATCCTAACAACGGTTGCGCGCACCATATCCTCTTTATTTCCTCTTCTAAAGGTAACAATATATATTGCATCTGGCAATAAGCTAGAGAGGTTGTTATGAACCATAGGTCATTTAGCTAGCTATTTATTTGAGTTCTACCATACCTAAGTAAATTAAGAACAAGATCCCAAAATAAAGAGTCTTCGGGCTCTCAAGAATAAATTTATTGATTTCACACAAATTAACAAGGATTTGCTTCAAACTCTTCTCCCAAATCATCATTTGTTGAATAAAATTGGCATCATCTACCCATATATGGTTTCTTCAAGAAAAATTTTCAATGCATATACATATACATAAAATGCAAATCAAATCAAATGGATAAATAAAACATAGATTCCATGTAGCTTCAAATAGCCAATCTATACTAATAGTGAACCAAATACAACCAAGTTTGCATAATCAAAGGTGCTGGATCATCTAGGATCCTGTTGGTAATCTTTCATATGTAAGAGATAAGTTTATCTACTTCAAGAGATAACTTTTATTAACACAAACAATATATTAATCCTTATCAATATAAAACCACATATGTTTACGACATACCAACTCTTAACAAGTTGTTTCTTCTGGAAACACATTGAGTTTTGTGCAAAATTAAATTCAAATATATACACCTCACAAGTAAATAACAAAAGCGATCTCAGTACACTACTACATAACTAGTTATTGATGACAATTAGAAGATGGCGTTTTTTCATGAATTGCCATTAAAAATATCTTCTATGACATTTAAATAAAAAAACGCCCATAAATTTTCATAATACAATTTATTTACGGCGTTTTTAAAACGCCGTAAAATTAACGGCGTTTCTAGAACGCCATATTTTAAAATTGTAATATTACATGAGTCATTTTATGGCGTTTTGAAACGTCGTAAATACTATGACGTTTATTAAACGTCATTGAATTGGGGGCAATTTTTTCCCCAAAAAATTGGACCCAAATTAAAGCGGCAATCGAAAAGGGCTTATAACCCTAAATGCCCTTTTCTCTCTACTGCAATTTGTCTCTCAAAGCGCCTCATTGCTGCAGCTCTCTCTCCAATTTCTTCAGGGATCTACCAAGATAAATTTCGTCACAAATCAAATCCAGAGGGGAGCTGTCGATTTTCCCCTACTCCGGTCACCCAGATTTCCATTAGACTACGCCGATAATCGATTTCAAAGGTCAGGCTTCCTCCTTTTCTATCTTGCCGTCTTATCCTCTTCGTCGTCTCTCTCACATCCTTATAGAAATCGGAATAGGCACCATACTCCATGCCCGCGAGACCTCTGATTCCGGCGTCGTTGCTCCAACCACCCCTTCAGAGTCTCTCAAGGTCGATTTCAAAGGTTAGGGTTTCCTCCTTTTCTATCTTGTTCTGACTTTGAAAGACTTTAGATCGATTTATTCTCTAAATCCTTTAATCTCTTCAGATAGGATCTAATTGATTGAAAAGGTTTCCTCCTTTTCTCATGAAATCAAAGGTAAGTGTTCCTCTTTTCCTATTTTGTTCTATACATCTAACAGTGATGACAAACCTAAATAGAGTGAAGGTTGGTGTTTGATTGTGTGAATGAAGGTGAGAAAGAGAGAGAATTGAATTGAGCTCAACATGGAGTTTCCGCCATTGAAGAGCCAGGTGAGCTCCAACGGAAATCATCTCAATTTCTTGACTGTGACAAACAACAGGTTAGCCCCTTTTATAGAGGATGCTTGATCGGTTACAGGGAACCTAATCCCTAAGGTGCTCCCCACAGTAAGTTCCCTAGGAACACAATCAGATTATTACATCAGACAGAAGGGAAAAGGAAGTTGAGTCACATCCATAAACCAGACTTTCAATCATACTGAGTCGAGCAAACAATTTCCATTAGACTTGAAAAACACCTAGCAAGTTGAAGGACCATAGTGTTTCTGCAAATTTGAATTTTTTTATTCTTATTTGAGAATGACTTGTTGCTACTTCCTGATTGTTTTCACACGTGTTTGCTTATATTTAGTCTAATATTCATTAGTACTTTCTTTTGAACAAATAATTAAGTTTGCAAAGGGCAAGAAACTCTTGCTTCTGGATTATGATGGAACTCTCTCACCTATTGTTGACAATCCAGACTCTGATTTCATGTCTGGTGATGTGAGAATTTTACATGTATATTTTTTGTTTACATTAAATAAAGATTCGGATTTTTTGTCATATGTCTTTAGCATGCTAATTGAAGATTATTAACTTTATATATGTTGAAATAGATTTTTATTTGTATACATTAAATAAAGATTCAAATTTTATGTCATTTGTTTTTAGCATGCTAATTGAAGTTTGTTAACTTTATATCTGCTGAAATAGATTTTTATTTTTATCTGTATGTAAATAAACAAATGAGTATAGTGACCTTTCCTTGCAGGTCGCTTATTAAAGAATATCTTCCCACCACCGGAGTTACTCAATTCAGTAAATTGAGCGCTAAGCTCATTCTTGGTGCTGACAGGTAATGCCAGGTTATTTATATTATATCCTTGTTTGTTGTGCCTTCTAGATAAGCTTATATGTTTTAATAGTTTGGCTAAGTTCATGACATTATCAACAAGATAATGTAGAAAATATATTGCTTTCTTATTGTTTTTTCGAGACAGGCCTGCCATATTGATAATAGAGTCAGAACTGTAATGTTTATCTTGCACAAGCTCCCTTAAGTTGGAACTGAGTTTCTGCACATACATTTTCAACAAGTAAAGTGACTACTACAAATATTCTTTTTACTTTTTTATCTCATTTTCATGTCTGTTGGACATTTAATGTGCTAATGTGGCTGCTTTTTGTATTTTTTTCAAAGTTTAAGAATGAATGATTTTGTATTCAAACTAAATGTGGCATGGATTCATGTTGTATCAAGATAAACATGTCCTTGTATTACTATGGCTGATACAACAACCGGTTGAACTTGATGGATGCAATTTCACATGTTCTGAATAAAGGAAATGTGTCTCTAAAGATATGTGGTTGATCTTGATGTTGTATACTGAATGGAATTGTTAGGATAAAGAAGAGTTACAGTAGTTGTCTTATGGAAACATATAGCTTGAATTATTGCTGCCTTTTGCATTAGGATGAATATTTGTTAATGCTTCTGTTTGAAAAAAGCATGTTCCTTCCATCATTGTTGCAAACTTTTTCTTTCTATTTCAGGTTGTTAATGACTTGCTGAAGCAGCCAGAAGACAATCAGACAAATCATTTCTATAAGGTGAGATCTCTATTTCATTTCAAGTAGATATATTTTTGCTCACATTCAAAATCCCTTCTTTTTTTTGTGTGTGTTCTAAAGGTTCGCTACAAGGTAATATATCAATGGGATAACAAGTAGATGTGAAGAGGTTGCTCTAAAGCTCCGGTCAAGTGGCACAAGAATTCAAGAATGAGGTTGCATTAGTAGCCTAGCTTCATTACAAATCATTTTGCTTAGTTAGGAGAATAGAACTCAACCTTTGTAAGACCAAAAAAGCAGAACTCGACTTTTGTAAGATCAAAAAAACAAAACTCAGCTTTTGTATTTAGAAAGATACTGGCTTTGGGAGCTATTTTAAATGCATTAATTTTTTTTTAAATAAGTAAATTTCCATGGCGTTTTTAAAACGCCATGGATTATGTTGATATTGTTTTTTTAATATTATATAAGAAAGCCATGGCATTTTAAAAAACGCCATTAATTTTCTTTTCTATGGCGTTTGTCAAACGCCATAAAATATTGACTAAAAGCACGGCGTCACCTTCAAGGGCGTTTGAGCATGGCGTTTAAAAACGCCATGGTAAGGCTTTTATGGCGTTTTTTAAACGTCGTAAAAGGGTATATTTATACTAGTGGTAGATTAAAATAAATGCACTACAAATAATTAAAATTTACTCGACCACTTCAGGTGGATATCAATTCAGATATTTATCACTTGTTTCAATAAACACTATCATTCACAAATACTGTTGGTTCAATAACTATCTCAAATTTCAATTTCAATAATTTCATCATCATCTATGAGAGAAAATGTCTTTTTTCTTATTTGCATGTAATTACTTTGGGGGATATAATACAAATCAACTTCATGATACATAAATAATGTCAACTTCTGGTGACCAGGAAACAAACAAGTTTAACCACTTCAGGAGTTTATATTTCACCTTATGTGAAACAAATCATATATGAAATAATTTACAAGTAAAGGATGGAATCAACAATATCATCTTAGCTCATTACTACAAAGATGAGGCTAATATTTTAATCGATGCATGATGACGTTATATATTTATCAACTTATCAATGTATCAATTCATTTAGATATCATTTATCATGTATCCGTCCAATATACGGTCAATTTACCCAATAACCATATCTATATGCATCATCAACCCCCAAGCGTACATGATTTATCAATGCTCTAAATTCTTATATATCAAAGTATATTAGCACTATGGCATGATTTATGATATAAAATCTACATGTGCAATCAATAACGTCATTTTGCAATTAGCAAGAGGCGCAAAAACCATAACTCAAATATATGATATTTAAGCTTACCTGACTGTAAGCTCGATCGCATATACCAATATTGAGAAATCGGTCCAACTCCATCCGAGCCTTAAAGTTGAGCCTAACACAAATAGGCTCACTACCAAGTAGAGTTCAATCTTCTATGGTTCGGCTCCTTTTACCATGATATCCTAGTGTGGATCCGTGGACAAACCACTCGCATGACACCACCCATCACCAAATCAAAATATTAATAAATTATAATAATGGTTTATTTAAACACATACCATATAACATAATTCTATCCATCCTTATGTATAAGGCCTTAAACCTTTTGAAATTCTAATTAATCAAGTAAGGAAAGTCAACGCACCTCTTATGTGATCAACACGTACATAATCACACTCCGAAACAAATATTATCAGAATGCCTTATTTTGATTAACTTTCCAATTGGCGAAAATCTATCTTTATTCACTATCTACTTCAAGATATATGACTTTTCATCTACTTCAAGAGATGATGATAAAACTATAATATACAAATAAAATAAAACAAAATATCATTACTCATCGCTATATGGATGATACTTATTGTTTCATCACTACATGGATGAAATTTATCCATCACATCAAGTGATTCGTAATATCAATTTCTTTACTTTCATCTATTTCGAGGGATATAATATTTTCTACTTCGGGAGACCAACTAAATTATGTTTAAACAAAATAATAAATTAGAAAAATCAAATTGCACTTACCTCTACTTACCTCCACGACAACGCACTTCTGGATTGATATAATTTATGTATACATCCTCTTCGGGAGATGTGTTTATCTACTTCACTCGCTCAATCTCATCGCTTCTGGGAAGAGATTTTCCACCCACCGGAACCTTCACTAGGGACAAAGTTTGCAACCCTAGAAGTTTGGCCCTTTTCTGTAATTATCAGAAAAGTAAACCCAAGCCGCAATTTTTAGAAATTCTAAGGCCGATTTGGTAGTTAATCCAAATTTGCCATAAATTGGATCGTTTTCTTCGATCACAACGGCGGAGAAGCATCCAAACGCGTTCTAATCGTGCCCCTAGCGCTAACGACGCGACGAATCGGGTCAACGATGATGATCGTGGGTCACTGAATGGGTTGTGGATTCGTGCGAGGGGTAACACGGTGGCGCTGGGCATTTGGCGACGATATAGGCAGCGGGCTGGCGGCTCAAGATTCCTAGGCGGCGTCCGGGGCGAAGAAGATTCCCTGGTTCAGCCCCTGGTACTCGGCCACGTTGTTCGTCGTGTGACCCCAGCCCGGCCCTCACTCGAATGGTCCGGCCATCATAGGAATCGCGAATCGTTCCTCCGCCACTTCGTCCGGGGTTTCACTTCGAATCACCATCGTATTCGATAACACAGGGTTTCGAACAGCCCCTTCGGCCAGCCATGTCGATCTTCAAAAGTCGATCTCATTGGTTTCTGCGTTGTGAAGAATCCAAGTAAAACCCACCAGCTGCTGCGAGCCTTGCTTCTTCTCGAGCTCCAAGATGCAAATTTGGGAATTTAGGGTTACAATCGAATAAAATAATAAATTTCGTGCAAAATATTATAATTTATAAACTTCAGTCATACAAATCCAAAATTGCAAACGTGCTTTCAAGTTTTGATCTTTAATTAAAAATGTAATTCCTAGTCATCTCTAACCTTTCAGATTGAAGGTCAAAAGACGGGGTTGAGAAGCGAAAACGCAACAGAAAAGTAAACGAGTGACCAACAAGCAGTTTTACGTGGTTCGGCCGGAGCCTACGTCCACGGAGTCTCAGCCTGATCGGCTTGAGATCTCAATCCACTAATCAAGATGCAAGATTACAGAACAGGTTGCCCTAGATCTAGACTAAGGCAAACAACAGACGGAAATACACAGTACAAGACATGAATGCAAGAGAAAAGCAAGATCAAAGCAAGCAAAGGAAGAGGACACCCTGGATCTGGAGAACAGAGCCAGATCTTCGTCGGAGTCGACAAGAGAAGGAGCGCTTCGCCTGAACAGAGAGCAAAGGCCTTCTTCTTCTTCCTATAACCCGGATCTAGAGTCTCAGAACGAGATTCGCTCTAGATCGGACTGCACAGAGCTTCGCCGGAGCTAGGTTTGGAAACCCTAGCTTTTCTCTCTCCGTCGCCTCTTCTCTCTCTCTCTTAGGGTTTGGTTACCTGAGAAGCTGGATCAAAGAAGTGAGGCAACCCTAGCTCCTCTTCCCTTTATATAGACGAGCCGTAAGTGAAATGCAGCGTTGCAGACATCCAGTAGCTGGGAGCGCGCTAGGTCAACAAGGTGGGCTCGGTCCAGGTAAGAGAAGCAGGCCAGGGTAATGGGCTTTCAAAGCCCATTTACATATAAGCATACATAGTCTCTATATATATAACATATACTTATATATACTTTGTACATATGTGAGCATAAGGTTAAAACTTACACTTCTAACATATGTTTAGCATATAATAAGTATATATTATATTTACAAGTGTATAACATCTAAGTCTACCAATTAATCTAAATCTAAGACCATCCAATGTTCCTAGGATTATATGCATGCTATCGATTAGAATAGACATTACAATTTGCCCTCCTAATCGAAGCATTAGACCTATTAAAACCTTACTCTATCATAGTGGATTAAAGAACTCAAGAGATCCAGTATCATCATCGACTCATGTTACTTGTGAGCTAAGGTGGTTCTCCAAGGTGGAGAAAATCCCTGCAAAACTCAAATTTGTTAGCAGGGACTACCTTTGTCCCGAAGTCAGCTGGGTTGATGTCGCCTTTTATTTTCTTTACATCTAGCTCTTTCGCAGCAACCATGTTTCGAATAAAATGAAAACGAACATCTATATGCTTAGTCCGCTCATGGTACATGAGATCTTTGCACAAGTAAAGTGCGCTTTGGCTATCCGTATGAATTACGGGTTTGAATGGCCTCTTTAGGATTTCTTTTAGAATTCCTTTGAGCCATATAGCCTATTTAGCAGCCTCAGTGGCTGCCATATACTCAGCTTCAGTTGATGACAAGGCAACAACTGATTGTTGCTGAGATTTCCATGACACACAGTTGCCTGCCCACGTAAAGTAGTAGGCAGTAGTGGACTTGCGAGTATCCTTATTGCTAGCATAATCAGAGTCAACATAGCCATATAAGTGATCAACAGATTCATGCAAGCCATATTGTAAACACAGATTTTTAGTACCAGCAATATAACGAAGCAAGTATTTCATAGCAGTCCAATGGTCAGAACCAGGATTGGACATGAAACGACTAAGCACAGATATGGCAAAAGCAAGGTCTGGGCGGGTGCATAACATAGCATACATCACCGATCCTACAGCAGCATTGTAGGGGACCCTAGCCATTTCTTTTATATCTTCAGGTTTAGATTGACAGCTCTTCTTGGTAAGCTCTAGGTGCCCTCCTAGGGGTATGGATGCAGGTTTAGAGGAAGTCATATGAAACCTATCTACAACCTTAAGAACATAGTCATCTTGAGATAACCAAATTTTCTTATTAGGTCGGTCTCTAATGATAGTAACGCCAAGAATCTTCTTGGCTTTCCCTAAATCTTTCATGTCAAAGTATTTCTTTATGTCCTTTTTGACAGTGCTAATAGGGATCATAGAATTGCAGACAAGCAAGATATCATCTACGTATAAAAGCACATATATCAAAGACTGTTTAGAAATATGCTTAAAGTAAAGACATGAATCGTAACTACTTCTTGTGAAACCTAATTTCTTAATCACAACATCAAATTTCAGGTTCCATTGCCTAGGGGACTGCTTGAGTCCATAGATGGAACCTTTAAGATGGCAAACATGATCAGGAAATTTAGGGTTTACAAAACCCTTAGGTTGTCTCATATAGATGGTTTCATCCAGAGACCCGTGCAAGAATGCAGTTTTTACATCCATTTGCTCAAGTTCCCAATCGAAAACAGCACACATAGCAAGCATTAATCTCATAGTTTTGTATTTAACTACAGGAGAAAAAATGTCATTACAGTCTATGCCTTCTCTTTGGGAAAACCCTTTTGCTACAAGACGGGCTTTAAACCTAGGGGGTTCACTAGGGCTTAGACCCTCTTTTAGCTTAAAGACCCATTTAGAGTCAATAAGCCGGGTTTTAGAGGGTCTTGGAACCAATGTCCACGTTTTATTTGTGTACATTGATTCCATCTCTTCTTTCATAGCAGTTAGCCAATCTTTGGCATAACTATTTTTAATAGCGGATTCATAAGAGCTAGGAGTGGTAGGATGTCTAACATAATCAGCAGTCAAGAAAGCATATTCCACAATATAAGAGGTGTATTTCCTATTTGGTATGACAGTTCTAGGCTCTCTATCCCTAGTCAATTGATAATCATGCAGAGTAGGTAAAGCAGGTAAAGCATGCATATCAGAAGGGGATGAGGAGAAAACAGAGGACTCCTTTTGGGAGTCTTTATAACGGCCATTTACATCACCAGAAATAGGAGAGGTAGGAGGAGAAGTAAAAGGTGAAGAAGGGGGAGAAACACCCTGTTTTTGTTCTTCTTCAGAGTCTGAGTCTGGAGGTGCAGGTGCTTCTGTAGAAGCTTCTTCTTCTTTGTTAACTTCCTTTGTTTCCCCCGTGTAATGTGGAATTTGTTGCTCTCATAACAGATCTTGTTATCCTACCAGTGTCGTGCTCTGAATCCTCATCCTCAGTGGAATCACCATCATCAGGAAACAACTCTTTAGTCTGCTCAATGGTACCTGTCAGCTCAGGATATGTAGTTAGTTCAGATTTAAGAGGGAAGACATCTTCATTAAATTTTACACTTCTAGTGGTGATCACTTTGTAAGAGCCAGGTTGCAAGAGTAGAACCATGTATCCCTTTACTCCATCAGGATAGCCAAGCAGCAAGCCTTTCAAAGCTCTTGGTTGGAGCTTACCCTCACTTACATGAGGATAAGCTGCACAACCAAATGGTTTCAAATAAGCCAGGCTAGGCTGTTTTCCTGTCCATTTGAACTGGGGAGTGTCAAAGTTGATAACACTAGAAGGTGATCTATTTATAAGATATGCAGCAGTTAAAACAGCTTCACCCCATAATGAATTCTTAAGCCCAGAACTAATCAACATGCATCTAACTTTTTCTAATAAAGTTCTATTCATCCTTTCAGCTGTATCATTTTGTTGTGGAGTGCCAGGAACAGTTAAGTGTCTTTTTATTCCAAGTGATTGATAGTATTCATTAAATTTAGTGTTACAAAACTCTAAGCCATTATCAATTTTGAAGCATTTAAGTTTGTGGTTAGACTGACTCTCTACCATTACCTTCCACCTCTTAAAGGCATCAAAGGCTTGATCCTTTCACTTTAGAAGACTTACCCAAACTTTCCTTGAATAGTGGTCTATGAAGCTAATAAAATACCTCATACCTCCTACAGTGGGGACTTGTGCAGGTCCCCATAGGTCAGAATGTACATATTCCAAGGGATTAGTAGCAACATAAGTAGAGACATGAAATTTAAGTTTGGCAGATTTGCCCAACACACAATGCTCACAGAATTTAATGTCAACAGGTTTCTTAGGCAATAGTCCAGATTTATGCAATTTGTTTAATCCTTTGTTGCCTATGTGACCAAGCCTGTTGTGCCAATTTTTTGTTTCAGAGAGAGTCATGGAATCAGTGCAAGCAGAAACATTGAGCTCAGGCATAGAGGAAAGCACATGATACAATCTCTTCTTTCTAACAGCCTTAACAATAACTTTACCATTTCTAGAAATTTTTCTAATGCCATCAGTAGAATTAACATTGCAGCCAATTTCCTCTAATGCAGATTCAGACATAAGACTTCTCCTTAAACTTGGGACCCACTTAACATTGGTGAAAATTCTAACAATGCCATCATGCATAAGTAAAAGAACATCTCCTACTCCTTTTATTTTCAGAGAAGTGTGATCACCTAGCATAACATCACCACACACAGATTCATTTCAGTTCTTAAAGAAATGCTTATTAGGTGTGGCATGCATTGTACAACCTGAATCAAGTATCCATGCATCAGATGTATCAAGAGATGTTAATGCAGAACACATAAACAATTCAGCAGAATAATCACCCATATTCTCAAGCACAGAAGCAGACAATTCAATGTTGTTCTTTTTAGCCAATTCCTCAGCTCTTTTCTTTTTCCTACACTCCTTGACCCAGTGACCAATGTTACCACAGTAGTTACATTTGGAATTAGGGTTAGATTTCTCAGATCTCTCTTGTTTAGGCTTATCCTTTTTATTCTTCTTATTCTTGTTTTGCTTATTGCCCTTCTTGTCATTGCCTTTAATGAACAAAACCTCAGGTTTGTCAATTTTATCATTTTTCAGACCTTTAATCTTGAACACCTTCATGATTTCATTCTTTTCAATGATAGATTCAATCAACTTATCTTTTGTCAGTTCATCACGACTAAATTGAATGACATCTTTGAAGTTATCAAACTGTGTGGGTAGAGAATTAAGAAGTAAGATAGCCTGGTGAGAATCTTTTATGTCATCTTTGCATCTTTTCAGTTCTTGAGTCATCTTTAAAAACTTATCAAGATTATCATCAAGAGTAAGAGCAGTATTCATCTTATAAGTGAACAGACGACATAGCAGAGAAATCCTGGAGGGCAAGGATTTAGATAGAAAGAGCTCCTCCAGGGCATGCTAGAGGAAGTAAGCGGAAGAGTGTTTTACCACTTGTCGAGCAATGCCATCTGTGAGACGAAGCATTATCTCTGAGTGGGCTTTCATGTCCATCTCGAGCTCATCAGCAGTGGACTGTGTGGTAGAGGATCCTCCTTCGACTTTCTTCAATTTCTCATCAGTCTTTGGTGGATCCTCATCATTGATGTCAATTCCCTTAAGAAGGGAAGACATCTCAGAGGTTGTGGTTGCAGGCTTCAAGACCGCCTTCCAACAACCCTCCTTGATGAGAACGGCTCTCATCTTGACTTGCCACATGGCGAAGTCGATAACACCATCAAAGGGCTTGATCTTTAAAGCACTATCCATGATGTTAGGTACCTGCAGTTTCCAAGAAACAGGTAAGTATCAAAGTTTATATAGCGGAAGCAAAGTAAAGTGCAGTAGTATACAAGACACTTTATAAAACCCTAGAATCACAGGTCTTCGAACGGATCTAGACCAGTGGTACGTCAGACAAGAGAGGAATAGCCCAAGCCTGAGCTTTTTGAAGGACTACCCAATGTCCTGCCTCCAATCCCGCTCCCTGAAGTCCAAGAATGGCACAGGTAGGTAAGGAAAGGGACTCCTCGCTCTGATACCACTTTGTAATTCCTAGTCGTCTCTAACCTTTCAGATTGAAGGTCAAAAGACGGGGTTGAGAAGCGATAACGCAACAGAAAAGTAAACGAGCGACCAACAAGCAGTTTTACGTGGTTCGGCCGGAGCCTACGTCCACGGAGTCTCAGCCGGATCGGCTTGAGATCTCAATCCACTAATCAAGACGCAAGATTACAGAACAGGTTGCCCTAGATCTAGACTAAGGCAAACAACAGACGAAAATACACAGTACAAGACATGTATGCAAGAGAAAAGCAAGATCAAAGCAAGCAAAGGAAGAGGACACCCTGGATCTGGAGAACAGAGCCAGATCTTCGTCGGAGTCGACAAGAGAAGGAGCGCTTCGCCTGAACAGAGAGCAAAGGCCTTCTTCTTCTTCCTAGAACTCGGATCTAGAGTCTCAGAACGAGATTCGCTCTAGATCGGACTGCACAGAGCTTCGCCGGAGCTAGGTTTGGAAACCCTAGCTTTTCTCTCTCAGTCGCCTCTTCTCTCTCTCTCTCTTAGGGTTTGGTTACCTGAGAAGCTGGATCGAAGAAGTGAGGCAACCCTAGCTCCTCTTCCCTTTATATAGACGAGCCGTAAGTGAAACGCAGCGTTGCAGACATCCAGTAGCTGGGAGCGCGCTAGGTCAACAAGGTGGGCTCGGTCCAGGTAAGAGAAGCAGGCCAGGGTAATGGGCTTTCAAAGCCCATTTACATATAAGCATACATAGTCTCTATATATATAACATATACTTATATATACTTTGTACATATGTGAGCATAAGGTTAAAACTTACACTTCTAACATATGTTTAGCATATAATAAGTACATATTATATTTACAAGTGTATAACATCTAAGTCTACCAATTAATCTAAATCTAAGACCATCCAATGTTCCTAGGTTTATATACTATCGATTAGAATCAATGTTCTAGAAGGAGCTAGGCGGCCGCTAGGCGGTGGGTGGCCGCCTAGCGCCTAGGCGGTTAGGCGGGTGCCTAGGCGGCGCCTAGGCGAGCTTAGAACAAACTTGATTATTTCCTTATATTTTGACGAATAACACTTGTCAATAATTCATATAATGTAATAATAATCCATAATATCACTCATAAATCCAAATTTGTAGTAGTTAACTAACACTAAAGTAAATAAACGCAAAAGTACATGTTTGACTAACAACTCTAAACCTCCTAAAATCCAAAACTATAAGTTCGACTGAGAAGAAAATGCATCCCGACATGGGGGATAAAAAAACCCTAAGTCAACTAATCATATGCTTAGAAGCGCAAATTGAATAATCGTTGGACTAGGCGGTGCCTAGGCGGACCCTGACGGCGCCTAGGCGGGATCAGTCGGGCCCAGGCGGTGCCTAGGCGGGACCAGGCGGTGCCTAGGTGGGACTAGGCGGTTCCTGGACGAATTTCTGCCTAGAGGTCCGCCTAGGCTTAAAAATTCCTAGGTCCCGTCCCGCCTAGTGCCTAGGCGGCGCCCAGGTGGCGCCTAGACGCAATTTTTAGAACACTTATTAGAATAGACATTACAAAAAAAAAAAAACGAATCAATTGATCCACATATAGTTCTATAACAATTAACGATCTCTTATATAATCAGGAGTATAATTTGAACAATTAAAGAATTAATATATCAAAGCAAAGGTTGCAGATTTTACATGCATCAAAGAATTAATAGATCTCAAAACACATCATGGCGTCACATAGCATATATATTGACAAGGCACAAGATAATAAACATTTACAACATTACTAATGATTACTTATCTTTGATTTGCCTTAATATTCATGAGTGTTGCCGCAATCGGAGCCCTAGCCGCTGATCTTTACAACTATCGTCTCAAAGAGCAAACCTTCGTGCTGATAACGTATTGTAAAACATAAGAGGAGGAGAATCTGAGATTGTATTTGAATACTCCACCTTGATTGTAAGATCTTGAAACCTAACGTGCATGTGATCTAAAGGATGATGAAAGACAAAAGATTAGGTTTCAAGGTCTTGAAACCCAGACTAAAATGTTTGATCACTTATACATTTCTCTATTTTTGTTCTCTTGCAGAAAAGAATCCGAGGCCAACCTTTTTGGGCCTAAATTATAATGGGCTTTATATTGGGCTATGAGATGTGATTTGGGCTTTATCGATTTATACATGAGTTTCTCATCTAACCCACTTTATGTACTAGATACATTATGGAAGTTCTTTCAGGATTTCACTTTTTATACAAGGAAAGAATCGATCCATAGTTGATCATGCATGATCATGAAGAAAGTCGAAGGAACATCTTGGAAGGCACACAAAGGATCAGTTTTGGAAGGAATTCAAATGTCTTGGAAAGAATTTGAAATTCAAACGGTTCTCCCTCCAAGAAACTCTACAAGTGTTCCTACTATAAAAAGACGAAGGCTAAGAAGGATGAAAGCTAACCAAGCAAGCACTCAAGAAATCATAAGCATCCTAAAGCATTCGTCAAGTTTCTCTTACATTCTCAAAAGCCTAGTTGTTGATCATTGTTTAAGAGTTGAGAGAAACACTAGCACTTATTGTACAAGTCATTCATTTTACACTTAGAGTTTCCATACTCGATCAAAGCACACTTGGTGTGTGGTGTGAGCTTTTATTTCACTTGTAAGGTTGAGAGCTAGAATAGAAGCGGTGAGGCTTTGTATAGAGAAAGGGAAGTTTCTCTAGGAAGTTCTAGGCTCAAGAGGAGTGAAATAAGAAGTGTTTGAATCCTACGGATTGGATAATCCTAGGCGGGGACATAGGCCAGTTGGTGCCGAACCTCGTTAACAATTCGTGTGTTCATCTTTTATATTCCGCATTTACATTGGCATATTCGATTTTACTTCGTCAAGTCTTGATAGCCTATATCAAGGTCTTGACAAGTTGCACTAAATTTCTATTGTTGCGAAAATCGTCCATACTCTATTCACCCCCCCCCCTTCTAGAGTATTATTCATTGCCTTATAGACTCTTCAATTGGTATCAGAGCTTGGCTCACTGTTTTGATTTAACAAATCTTGTGAGTTTTCAGTATGTCTACCATAGGTGATGGTGGTTTTGCTCAAGGAAGGTCAACCAATAGACCTCCACTTTTCTGTGGCAATAATTTTGTCCATTGGAGATCACTGATGCAAATGTTCATCATTGATCAAGACCTTGAGCTATGGGGCCTGGTCAAGAATGGACCACACATTCCTAAAAAGACTGTCGATGGAAAGCAAGTTGATAAAACTGAGTCTGATTACGATCAGACTGATCTTGAGAACATTGCTAAGAACTACAAAGCTATGAATCTACTATATTGTGCTCTCGACGCTAATGAGTTTAACCGTGTCTCATCTTGCAAAAGTGCCAAGGAAATTTGAGACAAGCTTATAGTTACTTATGAGGGCACAAGTCAAGTCAATGAGAGTAAGATTAATATCTTTCTCAGACAATATGAACTATTCAAGATGAATCCTGATGAGACAGTAAAAGAGATGTTTACAAGATTCACTCAAATTGTAAACAACCTCGACTCACTTGGAAAAACCTTCTCCAACCCAGAAAAGGTTCGAAAGGTTCTAAGGAGCCTTCCAAAAATCAAGTGGGGTCCCAAGGTTACTGCAATGGAGGAAGCTCAAGATCTCTCTACACTACCATTAGATGATCTTCTCGGCAAACTTATTACTCATGAGATGATATGAAACGAGGAAGATGGAGAAGTACCTTCAACAGGAAAGGACCTTGCTCCCAAAGCTAAAAAAGATCACTCACAATCTGAGAGCGATGAATCAGACGACGAAGATGATCCATTTGCCCTCATCACACGAGGATTAGCTCGAATTCTGAAGATGAAAAAACAAATTTCCAACCGTGAAAATACCGACTCATCTAGATTCAAAAGCAAGTCTCCCAACATGTCAAAGAAGCCAAAAGTGCTAACATGTTTTGAGTGTGGCGAGACAGATCATCTCGTAAAGGATTACCCTATGAAGAAAAGAAAAAAGTTCAAGAAATATGAACAAAAGAAAAAGGCTATGCTTGCAACCTGGAGTGACTCAGATTCATCATGTGACTCAGACACCGAAAAAGAACAAGCAAATCTCTGTCTTATGGCTGAACACGAAGGATCACAGACTCAAGACCTTGAACAAGTGGTAAGAAACCTAATGTATAGTCCTCCCGATGTTCTTTCTGAAGTCCTAAGAAATATGATTTCTAATGAAGATGCTTACAACAGTGAAATCAACACCTTGAAGGAAAAGCTGACAGATCAACAGAAATGTATTAGTGATATGTCGCTGGAAATGAAAAATCTTGAAACATCTCGGTCGGCCCTTGAAATTAAAGTCAAGACCTTGAGCTCAGAAAATTCTGATCTCAGGCAAAGCCTCTCATCTCTAAAGAATCGTAATGAGGATTTATAGAAAGAGAAGGCAAAGCTAACCGATAAGTGTCAAGACCAGCAGACTTCACTCATTCAATTCACCAGATCTAAAGCTAATCTTGATAAGATGTTGGGTGAACAACAACTCTCTATTAATAGAAGTGGTATTGGATACAACAAGAATTTTCCAAAGAAACCTAGTACCACTTTTGTTAAAGCTAAAGACTATTGGCGTTCACCTACTTGCTTCCCTTGTTGTAAGAAAGGGCATGTTAGAGAAACTTATCCATATAGGAGAAAAGATCCCTACATCATTAGAAATACATTTCCAGTTCGACTTAATGAACAGATAAAACAAGTTTGGGTTCCTAAAGGGACAAGACTACCCAACATGGTCTATCCTCATTATGAATCTAAAACTATGTATTGGTCTAGCTGGAAAGGTTGATGTTGGTATTGCAGGATATCATCAAGAGCAAAGAGCTAAAATGGATAATGGACAGTGGATGCTCACGACACATGAGTGGAAAGAAATCTCTATTTCAAGATCTTAAGGAACAAACCACTGGAACAATTACTCTTGGTGATAAAGGGAAGTGCAACATTGATGGTATTGGTAATATTGGTAATTCAGAAAGTTGCATTAAGGATGTTTATCTTGTTGATGGATTAAAGTATAACCTCTTAAGTGTCTCTCAGTTGTGTGACAAAGGAAACAAAGTTGGCTTAGACAAACACAAGTGTGAAGTCAGGAATGAAGAGACTGATGATCTAATCCTCACTGCTCACAGGTACAACAACACTTATGGTGTAAATGCTAATCATATTACATGTACAAAACTCAAATGTCTCAAGGTCTTGACAGAATACCCTAGGTTATGGCATAGAAGACTAGGTCATGTAAGCATGCACACCCTCAATAAACTCAAAACAAGAGAACTTGTTAGAGGATTGCCTGATCTGAACTTCAAGAAAGAAGATCTATGCAATGCATGCACAAGAGGCAAACAGACACGCAGCTCCTTCAAACCTAAAAAGGTTGTAAGTTCCTCTCGCCCTCTTGAGTTGTTACATATGGACTTGTGTGGACCTATGCGCGTCAAATCTCCAAAGGGTAAACAATACATCCTGGTTATTATTAATGATTTCTCTCATTTTACATGGATCTCCTTTTTAAGAGAAAAATCGGAAGCTTTGCTCTAGTTTTCTAAACTTTGCAAAGAGTTGCAGACCTTGAAAAACATACCTATTGTCTCCATTAGGAGTGATCATGGTAGAGAATTTGATCAGCTTAAATTTGATTTGTTCTGTGCTAAATATGGAATTTCACACAACTTTTCAGCACCTAGAACTCCTTAACAAAACGGAGTTGTGGAACAAAAGAATCGCACTTTGGAGGACATGTCTAGGACAATGCTTTTGGAAAATGGTTTGCCAAAAATCTACTGGGCTGAGGCTGTTAATACAACCAACTACATTTTGAATCGATGCTTAATTCGTCCCATTTTGAAAAAGACTCCTTATGAACTTTTCAAAGGAAGAAAGCCTAGCATTTCCTACTTCAAACCTTTTGGATGCACTTGCTTTGTTCATAACAATGACAAAGATAATCTTGGGAAATTTGATGCACGTAGTGATGAAGGTATCTTCCTTGGTTATTCTACTATTAGCAAAGCTTATAGAGTTTATAACAAGCGCACCAATATTGTTGAGGAGAGTATCCATGTGGTAATTGACGAAAGCAACAATGGTGTGTTAAGTGAAGGTTTTGCATATCTCAATCTAAATCATCATGATTCGGATGGAGAAGAAGAGGACAAGGCTGAAAATAAGCAGGTCCAAGAAAGAAACATGCAAGAACAAATCCAAGATACCAACGAGCTATCTCAAGACCTTGAGAAGGGACTACATAATCAGGATTCAGTCATTGAAGAATCCAACACTCAAATTATCTCTCAAGACCTTGAAGAGAGACCTGCTACTATCTCAAACAATCAGGGTCCAAAGCGACAAAAATTCAAACATGCATCTTCACACTCAGCTCAAGATATCATATCAGATTCATCATCTGGGGTACAAACTCGATCTAGATTAAAGAATCTTTGTGCCTTCTATGCTTTTGTTTCTCTTGTAGAACCAAAAACCCCAGCTGAAGCACTCAAGGACTCGGACTGGATCACTGCCATGCAAAATGAGCTAAATGAGTTTGAAAGGAACAAGGTATGGACTCTTCAACCCAGGCCACAACACCAATCAGTCATAGGAACTAGATGGGTGTTTCGGAATAAACTGGATGAAGCATGCAAGATCATTCGAAACAAAGCAAGACTTGTTGCTCAAGGATACAATCAAGAAGAAGGTATAGACTACGAGGATACATTTTCTCCCGTAGCAAGGTTAGAAGCTATACGAATATTACTTGCTTTTGCATCTTTCATGGGTATCAAGCTATTTCAAATGGATGTCAAATGTGCATTCCTAAATGGGTTCTTAGAAGAAGAGGTTTATGTTGCTCAACCACCAAGTTTTGAAAGTGAAGAATTTCCTAATCATGTGTATAAATTGGACAAAGCTTTCGATGGTCTCAAACAAGCCCCAAGAGCTTGGTATGAAAGATTGTCCAAATACCTTCTTGAAAATGGTTTTCAAAGAGGATTGATTGATAAAACTCTCTTCATCAAGAATCGTGGAAATGATCTTTTGATTGTTTAAATATATGTAGATGATATATTATTTGGTGCTACTAACAATTCCCTTTGCAAGGAGTTTTCTGAAATTATGTGCAGAGAATTCGAAATGAGTCTCATGGGAGAATTAAACTTCTTCTTCGGTTTACAAGTTCTTCAAACAAGTAAGGGTATCTTTTTGAATCATGGGAAATATACCAGAGATCTACTAAAGAAATACAAAATGGAAAAATCAAAGGTAGCAAAGACCCCTATGAGCTTCACTCTCTCCCTTGATCAATATAAGAATGGTAAGAATGTAAACCAAAAAGAGTACAGAGGTATGATTGGTTCTCTCCTATACCTTACTCCTAGTAGACCTGATATAATGTTCAATGTCTGTATGTGTGCTTGATTCCAAAGTGACCCCAAAGAGTCTCACTTTATTGCTGTGAAAAGAATCTTCAGATATCTAAATGGATCTCAAGACCTTGGGCTATGGTATCCCAAACAGAGTAACTTTCATTTAAAAGGCTACTCAGATGCAGATTTTGCAGGATACAAAGTTGATAGAAAAAGTACTTTTGGTTGTTGCCAACTCCTAGGATCCTTCTTGATAAGTTGGCACTCTAAGAAACAAAATTCAGTAGCCTTATCAACTGCACAAGCCGAGTACATTGATGTTGGTGCATGTTGCTATCAGATTCTTTGGATAGCACAACAACTCAAAGACCTTGGAATTGATCTTACAGGTATTCCTATTTTGTGTGATAATACTAGTGCTATTTCCATCACTAAGTGCAGCACTCGAGAACCAAGCACATTGATGTAAGACATCATTTTATAAGAGATCATGTGGAGAAAGGTGATGTATCAATATCCTTCATATCCACTGATTTTTAATTAGCTGGTATTTTCACTAAACCACTCCCTGAAGATCGTTTCAATTTTATTAGACTGGAGTTGGGTATGCTTAATAGGGAAGCACTTTCTTAGGGGGAGTAATTACTCCCTACATGAAAGTTCAGAATTCAAATGACATCTCAAGGCCTTGACTTCATAAGGTTTCGAGATGATCATCCAAATAAAATTATATTGGATCAAACTCTGTTAGTATCTTATGGATATTCAACAAGAGTGTCTTTTGATTTTATTTACCCCTTTCAAAAATCGGTTTTCATATATTTTGGTTCCCATTTCAAAATCATCCCAAATCTCTTTAATTTTTGCAAGTGGATGTGACACTTTGGGTTTAGAAAAATCAGAGCATCATTACTTACTATTCAAGTGAGTTACTGAATCTGTACTTGCCAATTTGAAAAAGTAGGGAGACGATTCTGTTTCCAGATTTTTTTCTTTTTAATCTCTCCCTCCTCACGGTCTAATCCACTCCATCCTCACTCTCTCTCTCTGTGTTCATTCTCTCTCTCACTCCGAGTTCCAAAAACCCTCTCTGTTTCTGAAACCAAAAATGGTGGGATCAAAGCGCTCTTCAGCATCTCCGTCTCCAGCACCTTCTGCTAAGAGGTACAAGATGTCGGCCAACAAGGGGAAGCAAATTATGGAGGAATCTGAAGAACATTCCGAGGATTCTAGCGAGAACTCACCATCTCCACCACCTCTGATCAGGAAATCCAAAGGCAAAGCTCCAGCCACTTCTGCTTCTTCTCGGCCTCCCCAGGTATCTTCTAGCATTTCCCCTAATTGGTTTTGCTCTAAAGAGGTTGAGGAGTCCTGGAAACAGGACTTTTGCAACCGTCGTTTATGCTTCTGTGATGCTGTCGATTTCAACCTCCTCCAAACCATGCCCTTGCCCTGCATTTCCCTCCTCAAATCCACCTGTTTCTAGACCTTGCTCAACCATGGAAATTTTGCCTATCCCAAACTTACCCGACTCTTTTATGCCAACCTTACTATTCATCAGGTAAATGGAACCCTAACCCTAGTTTCCAAGGTCAAGAACACCCGAATCCGCCTCTCTCCTTAAAGCCTTGCCCTCATCCTTGATCTTCCAACTGAGATTCCCACAAAAGAATTCCCAAGCCGATTTGAGTGTCTCTCACGAGCACGAGATGAATTCTTTCTAAAATCTCAAGGCCCTGGATCTTCATCCACCCTCAAACCCACTCACATTGCCCTAAACCTTCAAGCCAAACTCATCTTTACCATTCTCGCTCGCTGTATCTTCCCACGCATCCATTCCAGGGAATTGGTGACCGAGAATCTTCTCGAGAACCTTTTCCTAATCATGAACGGATACGAGTCTGACTTGCCCAAACTCATCCTTGACTACATGACCCATGTCTCTACCTCCTCTCGGCCTATGCCTTTACCCTATGCAAACCTCTTGCCCAAAATCTTTGAAGCCTTTGACATCGACACATCAGGAGAAGAAAAGCAAACCTACAGTGGGATTGTTGATGAGGGTTGTCTAGATAGATTGCGGATTGCCAAAAACCTGAGGGGGAAATGGTTTCTGAGGAAAGACTCGAAGGGAAAACAGGTTGCTGAACCTAATATGAGTGAGGATAGATTGGCTGCTGTGGAGACTGAGATTCAAGACCTTAGGTTTGATCTGAGCAGGATGTGGTCGGATGTGGTGATTCGCCAGGACCAGACTCATGAGCTACTCTCTATGGTCAACTACAAGCTTGATCAGATGATGCTTCTCAATGCTCTCACTTACACTGCTACATGCTCTATCATCCCAATGGAGCAAGAAACTTTCGATCATGTGCGTGAGAAGACAGGGAATGTCATCCTCAAGTGTGAAAATCAAGTGAAGAAACGTCCTATCCTGCGCCCCACTCATCATGAACCCACCATTCTCACAGTCGAGCAATATGGTGTGGTCAAGAAATACAGGGATGTGGAGCGTCAGAGACAGCTTGCAGAGATGGAACGAGACAAGGTCACCAGAGACGCCCTTGCAAGGTGGAGCAAGAGGTGTAGAGATGAGGTCAGAAGGAAATACCTTCCACCCAACAAGCAGTACCCCACCTTTGGCGAATGGGTTGAGGAAGGCGCTGCCATTGCCCCTCCTGAAGATCCTAATGCTCCTGGCGCCCCTGGTACATCCTCTGCTGCTGGGCCATCCTCTGCTAAGAAAGGCAAGAAGGCTCTAAGGAGCAAGAAGAAGAAGGCTGCAGATGGGGATTCTGACTCAAGGCCTTGATCTCCCACTCTCTTTTCTCTACTCTCTAAAAACTCGTCTTTTGCTGCTCGTCTTTTAAAACTTCTGGTCCTTTTGGTTATTTTTTGGTTGGCGTTTCAGACATTTTCACCTCTCTGCCCTTTTAATGGAAGACAAAAAGGGGGAGAATGTTTTGGTTGGCCTCCGTTTTGGCACTAGTTGGTTAAGTGCTTATCGTTTTTAAACTTAGATGATTCAAACATTTTCTGCTCATATTATATAATATGCTTATTCCCTTATAATGATTGCTGGAAATATGTTATGAATATTGAAACAGGTTTTGTCTTCCATCAAGGGGGAGATTGAAGACTCCACCTTGATTGTAAGATCTTGAAACCTAACGTGCAGGTGATCTAAAGGATGATGAAAGACAAAAGACTAGGTTTCAAGGTCTTGAAACCCAGACTAAAATGTTTGATCACTTATACATTTCTCTATTTTTGTTCTCTTGCAGAAAAGAATCCGAGGCCAACCTTTTTGAGCCTAAATTATAATGGGCTTTATATTGGGCTATGAGATGTGATTTGGGCTTTATCGATTTATACATGAGTTTCTCATCTAACCCACTTTATGTACTAGATACATTATGGAAGTTCTTTCAGGATTTCACTTTTTATACAAGGAAAGAATCGATCCATAGTTGATCATGCTTGATCATGAAGAAAGTCGAAGGAACATCTTGGAAGGCACACAAAGGATCAGTTTTGGAAGGAATTCAAATGTCTTGGAAAGAATTTGAAATTCAAACGGTTCTCCCTCCAAGAAACTCTACAAGTGTTCCTACTATAAAAAGACGAAGGCTAAGAAGGATGAAAGTTAACCAAGCAAGCACTCAAGAAATAATAAGCATCCTAAAGCATTCGTCAAGTTTCTCTTACATTCTCAAAAGCCTAGTTGTTGATCATTGTTTAAGAGTTGAGAGAAACACTAGCACTTATTGTACAAGTCATTCATTTTACACTTAGAGTTTCCATACTCGATCAAAGCACACTTGGTGTGTGGTGTGAGCTTTTATTTCACTTGTAAGGTTGAGAGCTAGAATAGAAGCGGTGAGGCTTTGTATAGAGAAAGAGAAGTTTCTCTAGGAAGTTCTAGGCTCAAGAGGAGTGAAATAAGAAGTGTTTGAATCCTACAGATTGGATAATCCTAGGCGGGGACGTAGGCCAGTTGGTGCCGAACCTCGTTAACAATTCGTGTGTTCATCTTTTATATTCCGCATTTACATTAGCATATTCGATTTTACTTTGTCAAGTCCTGATAGCCTATATTAAGGTCTTGACAAGTTGCACTAAATTTCTATTGTTGCGAAAATCGTCCATACTCTATTTATCCCCCCTTCTAGAGTATTATTCATCGCCTTATAGAGTCTTCAGTATTCAATTGTATGTCTTGGGGAATCCACCAAATACAATATATATAGAAGTAATCTTCTTGGCCTCCAAGAATAAGATCTTATTTAAAAAGGTGAAACTCTATCTAAGTAAATATACATATATCTTGTACATCCATAAATAATAATATTATAACATTATTTTTTTTTTGGTTTACAGTTAACTATAGTTACTAATATAAAAAATGATTAACAATTTTAGAATATATTAATCAGGGAAACACAACTAGACATCTAGTTATCATCAAATGATAACACCTAATTAAAGGGATTTATATTAGAGAGTTGAATTGCATTCAAACACCCAACAATATTAGGGATGTTAATTTCCTTCTTCGCTATCAGGGAAACCCAACTAGTGAACATCAAATAATAAGGATTTGATTCTCGTCATTCAAACAAATGCATCAAATACAACAGTAAAATCGAGATTTGATATTCGATTGATTTGTAGAAAGGACAAGCGCTAGCTGTTTGGATTAAAATCGATTTGATAAATAGTATTTGAATCGATTTCGTGTTGAAATCCACATAAAAAGCAGAAAAAAAAAACACGATTAATCCTGAAAAATTAGAGATTTGAGTTCAGACTTCAGATCCATACCTTGGGGTTCAATTTCGTGTTGAAATTGATTGTTGAAGATAAAATCAAACGCATATTTTTTTATTATTGATCGAAGACGAAATCAATAAATCGCCGAATCATCGATTAGAAATCTTCTGAATACTTTCTCAAATATGTCTGGATTAACTATAAATTATAATAAAAGTTCTCTACAAGTTTCTAAAAATATTCCTTTCAGTAAAGCCCAGTCTCTTGCTCAACAGCTTAATATTCCAGTTACAAAATCAATGGAAAAATACCCTGGTATACCACTTATTAGTGGTAGGGTTTGCAACGTCTTGTTTGATGAGGCGATAAGTAGCCTTAAAAAGCAGCTGTCAAAGTGGAAATCTAATACTCTCTCTCAAACTGGTAGATCGGTTCTAATTCAGGCAAACCTAAATTCTAAAACAAATTATTTAATGCAGTCATTTCTTCTTCCAAAAGGAGTTCTACAAAAGATTGATCAGATCAACAAAAATTTCTTTTGGAATAAAATTCAATCAGATAACTATCATCCTCTAATCAGTTGGGAACATCTGTGTACTCCTAAAAAGGATGGTGGGTTAGGTTTTAAATCAGTTGAGCAAATTAATATTGGTATGCAAATGAAACTTCTTTGGAGAATTATGGCTAATCCTGATAATATTTGGTCGAAGGTTATTACGGATAAATATCTCTCGACAGAATCTCTAATGGAAAGAGGAAAATTCAAAACTTCTTGGCAGTTTGGTAGGCTTCTTAATGTCAGAGATCTTTTCTCTAAAGGTCTACTCTGGCTAGTAGGTAATGGGAAAATCATAAATGTATGGTCTGACATTTGGGTAAATGCGAAATATCTTCAAAACTTTTGAAATGGTCGTAATCCTAACTTAAAAGTTTGTGATTTATTTACAAATACCAACTCTTGGGATATTGATAAATTAAATAGTATATTCCCCTCTCATATTGTTCAAGCTATTACTAATATCCATATTCCAGTAATTAATATTCCAGACAAGTTAATTTGGATTTATAGTAGTAATGGAAAATTCTCTGTTAAATCCACATCTTCTATTTGTAATACAGGGAATACTAAGAAAATTCCAGCAGACTGGATTTGGAAACTTAATATTCCTCCGAATATTAAAAATTTTATTTGGAAAATTATTTTAGATATCTTACCTACCACGACCCGTCTAAATAGATACATAAATAGAGTTCCTAGTACTTGCTCTCTTTGTAATTTTGATACAGAAGATACAAATCATTTATTGTTTAATTGTCGGATCACAAGATCCCTTATTCAAAATCTAGGTGTTAAGTTGGGAAAATGTTATAATATTCCAAATTTAACAAGTAATGTTTCGGAAAATATTTTAAATACTAGGGCTCTTAATATAGATTTTACAGACTTATGTCATTTATGGCACTCTATTTGGGAGCTCGGAAATAGAATTATTTTTCGCAATACTTCGGATACAGGTATTATCTATGCTCTAACTCAAACTATAGACAAAATCTCATGTTGGGATAAACAGCAGGTAAAAACGAAGTTACCTAAACGTGTTAGACCTCCTGATAAATTGATTTGGAAATGCCCTCCAATAAATGTTATTAAGATCAATGTAGATGCTTCGGTGAAAATTGATACTCAACCGCAGGTTGGTTGTATTGTTAGGAATAATGATGGTCTAGTTCTTCGGATTCATAAATGTAACGTTAGGATGAGTTCGGTCATTCAAGCAGAAGCTTTTGCAGTTTATACGGGTATAAGACTGGCAGCGGAGATGGGGATTCGAAGAGTAATAGTTGAAAGTGATTGTGCAATCATCGTCAATGCCATCAATCAAGTGAACAATATACCATGGGAGGTCGCTCAAATAATCCAAGAGATCCATTCATTAAGCAAAGAGTTTGAGAGCTTCACAATTCAGCACTGTTACAGAGAGGCAAATGGTGCAGCTGATTTTCTAGCTAAATCTCAGTTGAATTGTAATTTAATTTTGAGTTCCTGTTGTTGTGAGTTCCAGAACATCATCTTGCGAGATGATCATGGATGTCGTTAATACATCCAGTTTATTGCCTACTGTAAAAAAAAAAAGGAATTCTTATTTTTTGTAACAGTAGGCAATAAATTGGATGTACTAACGACATTTATGATCATCTCGCAAGATGATGTTCTCAAACTCACAACAATAGGAACTCAAAATAAAATTACAATTCAACTGAGATTTAGGAAGAAAATCAGTTGCACCATTTGCCTCTCTGTAGCAGTGCTAAATTAGTAAATTGTGACGCTCTCAAAATCTTTCCTTAACGAATGGATCTCTTGGAATATTTGAGCGACCTCACATGGTATATTGTTCACTTGATTGATGGCATTGACGATGATTGCCCAATCACTTTCAACTATTACTCTTCGAATCCCCATCTCCGCTGTCAGTCTTATACCTGTATAAACTGCAAAAGCTTCTGCTAGAATGACCGAACTCATCCTAACGTTACATTTATGAATATGAAGAACTATACCGTCATTATTCTTCACAATACAACCAATCTGCTGTTTAGTCAAAAGAATACCTTATAACTTGATTTTCATAATATGAACGGGTTAGGTTTTCAAATGTATAGTGTAAAATTGGAAATTACTAGAATACCTTTACTCATTTTACTGGATTCCAATGCATATTTTATAACATGTTTAAAATAATGTTTGGCTACCTATTTTATAATGTGTTTAAAAAACGTAAATTTTAAATAAAATATTTATAAATTGTGTCATTTAAACACTTACTATTCAGTAAATTTATAATTCACTACTAGAAAAAGGTAAATTTTCGACGCTTCTATACCGACGCTTTGTGTATGCGTCGCTAATTTTCGACACCAATTAGCGTCGAAAATGACCGACCTTTAATTTTAGTAATAAAAATACCCAAAACACACTTTTACACCCGCGTGTCTCCATTCCGCCCGTCCCTCATATCAGTCTCATTTCTCCTCCGCACTCCGCCCGTCCCTCGTAACCCTAACAATCCCATCTCCAATCTCTGACTTCGATTCGCCATCCGCCAGCTTCAAATCACTGGTCTCTGGCTTCGAGTGTAGATCTTCGGCTTCGACGATCTCCAGCTTTGAAGAAATTTACAGTTTGTTGGCGAGAGAAATTTCAAGTGATTGAAAGAGAGATCTGGAAGTTGGATTCCTGTCACCGGCTTCGAATCGCCGCTCTCCAGGTTTGAATCATCATTCTTCGGCTTCGAGTGTAGATCTTAGGTTCTTCGAGTGTAGAACTCTATCTCTCACCCTCTCTCTTCTCTGATTTTCCATATCCGAACGGAGTCTTCTCCGAATGGAGTGTAGTCTTCGATTTTTTACAGATCCAACATCGTAACCGATTCACTTTCAATTTTTGTGCATTTATCTGATGGATTTCGAGTAGGAAGGTTGCAAACCCATGTCTGATGCCCAATATAGCAGCAAATGAGTTTTGAAACAGGTATGACTTCTACTTTTATAATGTTGATTACGAATGAAGGCATATATGCCTGTTGGTGAGTCATTGCTATAGCCTTGAGCTATGTTGATTAATAAACAGTGTCTCCGGAAATTTGATCTTTGCTTCATTTTGTTATTTGTTGTTTTATACCCTTACCATCTTTGTTATGTGTCAGGTGTACAGGTCCTCTCTTTCTTCTGTTCTCCCCTCCCTCCAACTCATTGCTGTCATCGTGGTTGATCAGCTGCTTCTAAGTGGTGGAAGCTTCGGTCGAGTGGAATCAGCGAGCTTGAGATCATCATAGGCTACTTTATTCAACTTTATGGTAACTGAATGGAATTTGAATCTGTATTCTCATCCTCCCTGCATTGTATTCACTACAAAGTTCTTAAGATCCCAAAACATCAGCTACTTTATTCAACTTTTCTTCTTGTTATCACCTTTAAAAATGGATTAAATCTCAAAAGTTTCACTTCTATATTGTGTTACGAACCTGTGCTTTCTGGGAGTTTGGCACTGAATCTTGAGCTACAATGGACAAAATGAGGGAATCCATCTTAGTCCATTGAGAACACATGTGATCAGAAGAAGTTATACTGTCAAAAAAAAAATCAAAAATGAAAAATTGAATTAGTTGCTATGCCTTACTTGTAAGGTAGTTCCATGGTCACATTTTGACAAGGCTAATGAAAGAGGAGTGGAAGCCTTTGAGCCAATATATCGAGTCAGGTTAATATTAGCCTCCCCAAGGACACCAGTTTTTGTTGTACCCTGCAACCAACAGATTGCATATAATTTTAGTTAGAATTTACATTTCATTACAAATGTTGATATACTGAATCAACAGAACTTATATATAGAACAATTAACACACCATTGTGACAACAAACTTCAAAGAAGATTCTTCGTTCTCTTTTGAGTTCCCGTCATCTTGTGAAACCCATATAGATTCTGTTAATGTCTCCGTCCACTGGCAACTTTCATTGTGGACTGGTTCCTTCCCTAACTTGGCAATGCTCTTTCCTGTTCGCATAGAAACTAATGCCACTGACAGCTTTTCCCATCCTTCTGGCACCTAGTTTATCCGAAGATACATTTGGCATTACAAAGCCTCCATTAAATACTTAATAATGTAGCTCTAGTCTTCGTTTTGCTAAGGATTGAAATTGATCATATGTAGTGGAAACCATATATTCAAATCCATTGGCCAAGTGCCAAGACTCTAAATAGCAGTTTCTGTCATATATATGTATGGACATTTATGGAGATCAACATTGCCTTTCTCTAGAACCATATATATAGTTTTCATCCAGGGATTATGATGATTTCATGTAAAAACAAGTGAGATTTTAATTAGTAATCAATCCAGTAGCTTGGTATATGAGGTTAATCACAATGAACCAGAGAGCTAATTAAATCACTGAAACAGGTATGGCTTCTATTCACACATAACCTGTTTTGTTTCTTACAGCTCTAACATGGATTTTACTCAGTTCATTGATTAGTGATCTCTTGGTTTGATACTTCTACAAAATGAGAGCTTGCTTGGTGACAACTGACAAGCGCAGGTACACTGAGATCTTCATTTTGATGAATTGTATTTGATTGTTTGGACTTGAGGTGAAAAAACTAGTTCTATCAGTGAATGCTTTCATATTGAGTTGGACAGCACAGATTGGGAATTTGAGTAGAGCTTTTTCTAAAACACATACTCTAATATTCATTAGACTGAAAATTGTACCCTATTATAGACCATAGAGGTTCCACATGAGCTCCACAAAACATATAAATAGCATAAACTTACCATACGCTGGTTTGAATATGATAATTCCTTGGGAAGCCACTTGGCTACTTGTACACTGGTTTTTTTTTCATTGAATCATGGTATCTTGTACACAGGTGGTGTTTTTCAGTTGTCTCAATTGTATGGATTTGCATTTTATAATAGATTATTTGGTGTTAATCATTTGTTTCAGAAGCTTGCATGTAATATTCTTTGCAATTTATTGTGATAAGAACTGGCTGAAAGTTCTTATAAAGGGAAAATTAGAAGGCTATGGAGCAGTTTGCTTGTAACATTCATTGCAATCTCTCACGTTTCTGAATCTATTTAGGCTTTTGAATCTATTTGGCTTAAATGAAAGCTTATCTATATATATATGTATGTATGTATCTTTTATTCTCCCTATTTAATTACCACCCGATTTTCTACATCATTATAGACTAAGTTGTTATTCCTCCTTATTTGACCCATTCTCGTTCCTCCTCATTTGATTAAGTTGTTATTCCTCCTCACTTGACTCATTCTCTTATGCTTCCTGTTGAGTAATTACAGATTTAGTTTTCCTTGCTTCCTTATTGCTTGCCTTTTCTTTATATCTCATTTCTTATCATACGTCTGAACATGTAAGCTTTTTCAGATAATGGATTTGATGGTCGGAAAAGGGGTTGCATTCTTAAGACATTTGTTAATTTTAATGGGAATGAGGTAACCTTTTGAAGTTTCTTCTTGTTCCTGATTATAAATAAACCTTGAATTAGAGAGTTTTAAGCTCTAATTGACTAATTCTTATTCATTCATTGTGTGTGGTATTTTCAGGTTGTGTCATGAAGCTTCCATTATATGAACTCACGTGTTTGAATCGAGTAAGGTGACTACCTCATGCAACACTTGCAAGAGGTAGTCACCTTACTCGATTCAAACACGTCCTCAACATCATAAGTTGATTATGTTGCAAGTTACAAAATATATTTAAGTTGTTTTTTTTTATATATTTGAGTGGTGGGGGAAATGTGAATATTACTTTGTGTGTTTTTTCTAGGAGATCAGGTACTCTTCTTCCACAACCCTATTTAAACATCTAAAATTCTGAAGCAGAAATCAGTAACCTGGGAAATTTACAAAGAGTAATTTGTATATTTCTGTCTTAAATATTACAGACTTGTTGTGAATGTGGAGAAGAATTGGAGTCATGCCCAATTTGTAGATGTGCTATACAAACGAGAATAAGGCTTTACTAGGAAGACTGATCGACCCATTTCAAGCATAGTTTGGTAATTACTGACTGAAAATTTTTCCTTGCGGGATTTTTTAAGGTGATGGCTCCATATTTTGTTCATCTAAAGTGTGTCTATTGCTCCTGCATATACAGATCAGTAAAGCTTGAGGAGATCCAGCCGACTCCCTTGCATCAAGGACACTGTACAGTTTGTCGTGCCAATTTTTACAGTTTTGTTATGGCTATAGCAACATCTACCGAGGGTGAGGTTGCCTTTCAGAGGCCATCAGATTTAATCCTTCCTTTATTTAATCATTCCTCAGCTATCTATTCATTCTTTTGGTACCAACATTTACAATGCACTCCATAACAAAAGTTAACCATGTGTGATCTAGCTGTTTCTTTTTAACCCAATTCCTAAATCCTAATTATAGGCACGTAATCTATTCTATGTCCTTGGGAACTTGGTAATAAGCTTACACGAACTGGAAAATATTCTAAATCTAAGTTGCAGTCTTGAAGACACACAAAAGTGAGAAAAAGGAAAGAGTTTGACATCTTGTTCTCAATTTGACATCTAAGGAGCTTGATCCTATTGCTTTCTTTTTGTGCTTGCAGGTTCATTTGGAACTGTTCATTGTGCTGAATGGAATGGTTCAGTGAGTATCTTTCTCTTGTTGTTCTGGAACTTATACTGCCTACATGAAGGTTCTTTTTAATCATAAGAAAGAAAAGGAGACAATTAAGGTTTACAAAGAGATGTGTGAATCTGGATTGTCTGCAACCTGTTGCACATATACTGTCTTAATGGAGCATCTTATTGATTCTGGTTAGTGAAACTACATCTGGTAACTTGTATTATTTGTCCTTGGCCTTCCTCTTCTTATATGCAAGTAGCATATGCTTATAAATTTCACAAGGTTGATGTTGTTTTGTAAATTAAGAAATGAAAATCTTACATTTATTGTTAAAACTATTGTGCTACTGCACTGAAGAATTCGTTTATTTTTTCTGTTGGCACCTTTTGATTTTAAATGTGGTGCAGGATTTAAAAAAAAAAATCCTTTATGAAAGGTGTTTATGTAAAGAGAAAATTCCTTCCACTGATGTTCTAAAGAGGTAGTTTTGATGCGTTGACAGGGAAGTGCAAATCAGCTCTTGAAACTTTCTGCAAAATGCAAGAAGCTGGTGCTCAGCCTGATAAAGCAGCATGCAATATCCTGATTGAGAAATTCAGCAAATTGGGAGAGGCATGGGCAATCATTCATGTTCTTCAATATATGAAGGAAAACTTGTTCTTCGTTACCTTGTATATTTATTGGCACTTGAAGCTCTTGGAGTTTCTGGTTAGAGTGACGAGCTTCTGCATCATGTTACCCTTATGTTTTGAAAGAATATTAGAGGTGTTAGTTGGTGCTTAGGTGTATTGTGTACTAATGGTTTTATGATAAATGGATGTTTTGAAAGGATTTATTTTACTCACCCATACTGATGGTTTTATTGTGTATATTAAATGTTATAATATATATATATATATATAATGTTTTTATTATAGATATATAATAAAAAAAATAATAAAAACAAAAATATAAATATAAGCTATTTAATATATATATATAATAGAAAAGCGAAAGAAAAAATAAATATAAGCCATTTTCGACACCCTAGGGTGTCGAAAAGGGTTGGTAGGTTAAGCAGGGACATAAGCCATTTTCGACACCCTAGGGTGTCAGAAATGGCATGCCAATCTCGACGCTTTTAGGCGTCGAAATGGGTTCCGACACAATTTAACGTCGAAAATGACATATTGTCATTCGTGACGCAAAAAATACCGACGCTTCTTAAAAGCGTCGAAATTGACTTTCTCGACGCTTTATAGCGTCGAGAATGGCTTTTAAAAGGGTCGAAAATGGTCCAGTTTTCCTGTAGTGATTACATTGTAAACTTAATTTAATTAATTGACACAAGTTATAAGGTATTTTATTTAAAATTTACGTTATTTTAAACACATTGTAAAATGAGTAACCAAACACTATTTAAATGTTTATAATTATAACTGCATTATAAAACAATGTATTGGAATCCAAACACAACCTTTGGTTTTCGGACGAACATGCAAGGACACCAAAAAATTATACTCCCTCACATCTAAAATAAGTGTCGTGTTCCCTATATACACCCCAAATACTTAGTCGGATTGACGTTGTAGCAACGTTGGATTAGACGTTGTAGCAACGTTCAATTCGACATTGTATTGGGTGGTAAATTTTGCCCAAGGGAAGGGGATCCGACGTTGCAGCCTGGAACCCAAACGGGCTCTGTCGGGCTTAGCAACGTCCATTTGGACGTTGCAACGACGTCAGATCTGATGTTATTGCTACGTCCAAATCCCCCAAGGAAAAATATGACGTTGCTTAGCAACGTCAGATATGACGTTGTTACTACTTCCAAATTTCCTTCAACCATCCCCCCCCCCCCCCCCCCCCAATAGAAGTGAATGAGGACCGAATTTGAAAAATGCAACACAACAATTCCACATTTTTATTCCTTCCACATTTTCATTCCTTCCATGGAGCCGGTTACATCTGGAATAGAAGGCACAACCCCCCGCATTGATTTTGTAATCTTAAGGGTTCGATACCCAATACCCCTAGAGGAGTCTCACTGTGCTTTCCGCAGTCCAGAATACAGTGTCATGCATCCATGCACGCTATTGCGGGTCCTGTGTGAAAATGAGAATCACATTTTCGCACCCTTACATTTCGGGTGTCTGGACTTCAATGATTTTCATCAGGGCATTCGTGGAGCGTATGAGTGGAGGGTTGGAGATCTTCTTCTTCAACATATTCGGTCATTATTCCCCGATGTAAACAGACATGACCACATTTATGTGGTTCAAACGGCAGGGATACTTGTGACGGAAGAAAATATGGAGGTTCGAAGCTTTCCATTCAACAAGTTAAAGATTAAACTCATTCCGAAGACGAATTAATTATAGGCTGGTCGATTGTAAGAAATTTTTTTGTTGTTATCCATATTGTATTTGTTAGTTTTAGTAATGCCTCGATGTGTAATCTAATCGTTATCTATGAAGTGAAGCGTTTGCATGTGATTGTTTGTTGTTGTGAACGGGTAGAAACCATCGAAAATAATCACGCAAAACGAACTACACAAATATAGTATACCCATAAATTATGAAATGTATGTCATAAACAAACAGACAATAATGTATCTACTTCAGAGATCGAATGTAGCCCATTAAATGCTCATACATCTGGTCTAGCTGGGGATGCCCGACCAATACCTGAATAGCTTGGGTCATCTCGTCGGCCCGGGCCTGGCGCGCAGCAGCTTCAGCCTCATCCTCATCTGGTCCGATGACGTGGGTGGGTAGGTGTTGTGAGCCTAATTTGCCATGTTTTATACTTACTTTTATATCGATTTCTGTAAATATTTCATGCATTTGGGTTAGAATAATACAGAATATGTGTGGTTTATGTTTATTTGCCAAATTATGGAGTCTACACTACTTTCTGTTTAATTTCGCAGAAATTGGATGCACTTTGGAGCTTAAAGGAAAGTCATGAAGAAGCTAAGGATGGTGCAGCTGGAGAAAATGCCACTTTTCACCATTCGTCATTCCGAATCAAGTTCTGATGTCTTCATGAGAGTTGTAGCCCTCGAAAAGAGCTTTCCAATGCACTCATATGCGTCAATCGAACGAACGAGGATTCGGGAAAGTGCGTTTCAAGAACGGAGCAGAATGTTGAAAGCTGACAGTTCTACTCGACGTCGACCCCTTCTAGTTGAAGTCGAGTACATCGCGCCCAGAAAGTTACACAGAGTCGAGCAGAGTCACTCGAGCAACACAGTTCTAGTCGACGTCGACCAACCTGGTCGATGTCAAGTACATGTTGATGTCCTAGAAGCTAGTCGAGCTCGAGTGCAACCCCGGAGGAAAAATCCTACTCGACGTCGAGGAGTTTGGTCGACATCGAGTAATATCCATAAGCGATCCAAGTCGAGATCTAGTGGAGTCTTGATGTGGAATTCTATCCATCCACATCAAGATCTATCAAGTCAAGAAGGATTTATCCACAACTAGTCCTAGTTTCTTTTTAGATTTATTTCCTTTATCATAATATTTTATCTTAATGCATGTATTAGATAGAAAGTTTTAGATTTAGATATAATTGTTCCTTCCTAGAATAGCTACATGGAACATTATAAATAAGGCTTTAGGGGTTGGATTTTAGATTAATTCAATCATCCAAGCCAAGCCACAAGAGAGCACATAGAGAGAGAGAGAGAGAGAGAGAGAGAGAGAGAGAGTGGAATTGGCTTTGTTCGGTTGTAAGTCTTATTTAGTTTATTTAATTCAATTTATTTTTCTGAAATCTTTAATGAGTTTATTCATGATGAAGAGCGAGTAGTCACCCAACTTCTAGGGTCGGGGTGAGCCCGATGGTAGCCATGTAAGGTGATGCGGTAAAGGTACAATCTTTTAATGTGATTTCGTCTTCTATCCCTATGAGCATGATTCTTTTGCGAAAGATGAAGGTGATCCTTGTTTGTATTATTGGAGCGAAAGTGATCGTAATACAACTTGGATAAATTATGTGAAAAAAGGGTTAGTAACAATTAGGGTTTATGCGAAAACCTCTATCTTCCTATTTTATAATAACGAAAGTTATTTGATGAAAAGTATGATCTTTTTTGCCTTTATGTGTTACTTTGCATTGTTATCGTTGTGGTGTTGATACCCTGACCTTAAAAGTCTTGAGTTTATTGATTTTATTTCATCAATTTCGTGTTCTGTCTTGCGAAAAGTTACGATTTTGGTTTCTATTTTTACTCGAGATCGATAAAGCTTGGTTGACGTCGAGGACAGTTGGTCGACATCGAGTTGGTTTGGTCGTGTTCAACTAGTTTTTCTTTCATTTTTATTTTCTGTTCATTTATGCTTTCTGTTTTAGTCGACAGTGTGGTCGAAGTCGAGTACTCTACTCGATGTCGAGGATGCTTCTGGTCGAGATCGTGCTGAGATTTGGAGCTGAAAAGGCGGGCGCTGACACGCTTCCTCGTGGATCGATCCTGACTACCTTCTACTACAACGAGAGAAAGTCTTGTATTTATTTGTTGAGACAGGGAGTCAGTTTGATTTCATATTTTATATTTATTTTCTTACTTGACCATCCTCCTACAATAAACAAATTGGCGCCGTTGCCGGGGAAGCAATCAATCGCGCCCTTTTTAGTTCCTTTTACTCTTTTATTTTCTTTTTAGTTTCTTTCTACTTGTTTCTTTTTGTTTTTGTTTCTCAGGTGCATGCAAAGAACTGATCGCACACCCATAAACCCAATTCTCGATCTTGAGCGATTTTTCCATCTTCAGCAAAGGCTTAGGAGGAGACTCATGTCAACATCCAACAATGAGAATGCGGTCCCGTTCACACCAGCACAGGAGCTTGAGCAACTCCGCCTACGGATTGAGGAACTCACCGTTAGAGAAGCAGAACATGCCCAACGAGATGCGGAATATACACAAAACCAACAACGATGGGAGGCAAGGGTAGACAACGAGATCAACGCAAGGAGGGAACTTGAGGAGCAGATTGGGCATGTCCCAGCCAACGCAAAGGAGTATCTGCATCATACTTTGGGAGTTCCAGAATCGCCGATCATTCTTCCCGCTATTAATTTTGAAATTCGTCCTTCTTTTATTACTGAAATTATGAGGAGTCAATTTAGGGGAAGAATCAATGAATGTCTTTCAGAGCTTGTTACCACTTTTATAGATTTATGTGAAGCTATTGCAGATAATGCTAATTTAGAATATTTAAAACTAAAGGCTTTTCGTTGGTCCCTTGTAGGAATAGCGCAACAGCGGCTGAAAGGATTGCCTACACGATCAATTCGCACTTGAAATGAACTACTGGACCTGTTCCTCAACAAGTTCTTTCCTCCTGCAAAGAGAGTTGCTCTCACACAACATATCACGGCTTTTAGACAGAAGCAAGAGGAAACACTTGCACAGGTCTGGGAACGCTACAAGAGGCTTCCGAAATCCTGTCCTACGCATGGATAACCACCCAACGTCATCCAGGAGATTATCTTTAATTGCCTGGATGCGCCTACTAAGGATAGGATCAACAACTACACTGCCTGTGGATATCTCGAGTACACTCCATGCCGTGCTTGGGAGGTGTTTGAGACACTGGCCAACTACGACAACACATATGGGACTTCTGAGGCCTCTTCTGACTAAAGGTATGAAAGGTCTGCCCCATCTATGCCATTGTATCTGCCACCAAAAGAGTTTGATCCGGACGTCAGGGAGCAATTCCAGAATGACCAGGTACGTCGTCTTACCAAACAAGTCAAATTCTTGTCTAAAAATCAGCCTTGTTTGGAATCTGGGTCTGTGAGGCACAACACCACTGCGTGCCCACACGTCGATCAAGTACATCAAGCGGAAACCCACGAAGAGGTAAGGTATGCAGGGGGACATTACTCAGGACCACATCAGAGCCATTACTTGAGCTATTATCGCCAACCTCAGCATCAGAATCCCCCTTCCTACAGAGCTCCTGGTCACCTTGACAGAAGAAGGTAAGAAAGATGACCTGCAGACCATTCTTAAGGAGATGAGGAGGAATCATTCATACACCAAGCAATCCGTCAATTCTATCCACACTCAGCTGCATGGCGTCAACTCTAGGCTTGGGGAAATTGATATATAGAGGAAATTTATCGAAACCCAGATTGGTCAACTGGCAACATCCGTCCCCAAGCAATCAGGTACGCTTCCTGGATCCTCTAAACCTAACCCTAAAGGTAAATCTACAGGACAGGTGGCTGCCATGAACATAAGGAGTGGGCGACAGACATAGACGACCGATCAAAGCACGGAGGAGAAAGCTGCAGAGGACTCCTCGACATCGACCAGTCCTGTCGACGTCTACCAGAATCTGGTCGATATCGACCACAACACTGCGCCTAACCCGAAATTGACTTCTGTACTCGATGTCGAGGACCCTCTACTCGTTGTCGACCACCCTTCATCACCTCCGACGAAAAAGAAGTTGCCTTTTCCATCAAAATCTCCAAAGGATCAAACACAGAAGAAGTTCCAGCATTTCATAAAGATGCTTTAAAGGCTCAACATCATAATACCCTTCACAGAAGCTCTCAATGAGATGCCATCCTACATCAAGTTGCTGAAGGAGATTCTAAGCAAAAAGCGATCAATAGTTGAGATCGCAGAGGAGTGCAGTCAGATGGACATTCTAGAGAAAAGGCCAGATCCAGGTAAGTTCGCTAGAACCATTGGATTTGGTCAATATAAATTTAATGCCTTATCTGATTTGGGAGCCAGTGTGAGTATAATGCCTTTATCAATCTGGTTCCAAGATTAAGATAGGTGCTATAGAGCTTGTGGATGCAAAATTATACATGGCGAACAACACGGTGGTCATCCCAACAAGAATGTTGGACAATGTACCGGTGCAAGCAGGTAAGTTCTTTGTCCCTGTTGATTTCTTAGTTATTGATATGGCAGAGGACCCTGCTTATCCAATCATTCTAGGAAGGCCCTTATTGGAGACGGTGGATGCCAGCATAAGCGTATGGAAGGGAATACTTACTTTCAACATCAGCAATGAGGTAATTGAGTATTCTTTTAATAAAACTGAAAGACACACGGGTCCCATGGAAGAGGTCAAGTCTATATCGGCCAGGTACATCACTTGCGGGGAACCTAAGGTAAGAAATATGACCCCAGAGGAGCTGGAGAAGAGGGACATGGAAGCACATGTGGAGGAGATCATGGACATCCTAAAAGACGATGCAGAGGATCTACTCGACATCGACCAAGGTAAGTCGATATCGGCTAACTTCTTTTCAGATGCCTTGACAGGACTTAAGTATGGGGTCGATTTCGACCAGAAGTACTCGATGTCGAGTACT
Organism: Persicaria tinctoria; assembly: GCA_037127255.1. Taxonomy (NCBI): domain Eukaryota; kingdom Viridiplantae; phylum Streptophyta; class Magnoliopsida; order Caryophyllales; family Polygonaceae; genus Persicaria; species Persicaria tinctoria. The sequence goes on along the minus strand of JBANSL010000009.1, from coordinate 9,931,885 downwards.
CTTGTCGATGTCGACCACCGGCTGCAGCACCATCGAGTAAGCCACCCGGGGCCGAGCAGTACTCGACGTCGAGTAGCCTACTCGACGTCGACCAAAACCCTTCTTCCTTGATGCATCCTCCTTCGTCGAGCACTCCACCCGAAGCCGACATCTCCTCGACGTCGACCAGAAAACTTCCTCGACTCCCTCCTCCTCGTCGAACAATCCACCAGACGTAGCAATCTCCTCGACGCCGAGTAAATGTACTCAATGTCGACCAGAACAAGAGCTCCCGAAATCCGAATCTGCGAAGGTAAGCTAAGGTACGAATGTCTCTTCTTCTATTTCAATTAAGGATTTATCTATACATGGGAGAGGTTTGCCTTGGTATGTGCAGTTATGTAGGGTTTCCAATGATGATACCAAAGAGTATGAAGTAGGTGGCAAAGTCTATGTTGCCAAATCAAAGGATTATTGGTTTCCCAACAAATTCAGCAAGAACAAGATGGGGCTTTTCACGGTGAACAAGATCCATTCAGAAGGAACGCAGCTAATGGACAAAAATGGAGTCCTATTTGAAGCCCAAGCTACATGGGCCCTGCAAATGCCACCTTGAGCTTAACGGAGAAAGTCGGCCTAGCGACTATAAAATCTAGAGCATGTAAATAAACAATTAGTTTTTGGGATTTTTGGACATTGTTTTTTTTGGTTTTTTGCTTTTGGATATTGTTTTTAAGTTTTTCTATTTGTGAATATTTTCCGTCGAATCTTGTAGGAAAATGAAGTTGCAGACTTACTCGACGTCGAGTAAGGTACTCGACGTCGACCGCACATCTCGAGCAAAAGGAGGTTGTGGTCGAGGAAAACCACCATAGAGGCAACACTACTCGATGTCGAGTGGCCCTGGTCGAAGTTGACCGCATCTTCTCGATATCGACCGCCTTTACTCGATGTCGACCACTTCTGCATCAACATTTGCACTCGCTTTCCGACGATCTGCACATCTCTCTAGTGAGTTTCTTTCTTTACCCTTGTTTTTATACAATGAGGACACTGTAATGTTTAAGTATGGGGTGGGGGAAGGGCTTATTTTATGCATATTTGACCATATTTGACATTAATTGTGCATATTTTTAGTTTATTTCTTGAATTGCATATACATGGTTACTTTGGAATTCATTATCAATCTATGTGTTTATATGCATGTTTTCCAAAGTTTGAAAAAACACCTTCATCAAATTTTTTGAATAAGTGTCATGGAAGTTATATCGAACACGATGATGCAAAATTAGATTCATTAGAGATATAGCATGAAATTGCCTAGTAAAGAGAAGTCACAATAAAATGCATATTTTTATGAAAACCATAAAATGAGGTAAAATTTGATATTGCTTTTGACATGTTGCATGATAAGATGATGGAGGACTTTATATTTCCATATAATGCTCATATGTTTATAATCCTAGCCATACCTATGCTTATGCATCACAAAAGCCATAATATGCCTTATTTCATAATTGCTCCACATGATCCAAATATTGCCCATTCTTTAACTTATCCGGGGATTATGTTGAGAATGATGTTACATTATGGAGATTATCATATGGTGCTTGTGTTGTTATTATATATCATATATGGAGTTGGGAAGGAATGTTTGAAAAATTATGGAAAATTTAATGAGTGAAAAAAATTCGGTCACCTCAGGAGATAAAGGTAGATCGACCCTGCCTGTGTTGAGATAATAGTTCCGCAGGATGGGACACACAAGTGAGGAGTCCGAAGCACTAAGTATCCGGAGCCATTCATGACACCCATTTTTGCGACTCGCGAAAAGGCAGTGCTGAGGTTAGAGAGGTAAAAGCAATATAATATTGAAAAAAAAAAAAACAATGAGCGAATGAGCGAAAGGTGAGAAATAAAAGTAAGAAGGAATGTGGTGTGAAAGTTTGGAAAGTACTCCAAGTACTCCATTTCCCTGGATCACTAGCACCACATGGCCAAATACATCCCACCTTTAGGCTTTTACCAATCTACTCCTTATTGAGCTTAAATAAAGTCCTCTTGATTATTGTTGCTTTGTCACATGAAAATTGTTTTGCATAACCCTCCTTTTGTGTGCGAAGTTTCTTTTATTCACAGACATTGATTTGTGGCATTAGTACCTTTTTGATAATTGTAATTGATTAAAGGGTTATATGAGAATGAATCTAAGATGTTGAGAGTTTGTTTTCTTCCCCTGTATGACCATTAAAAGTATTGCTTGAGGACAAGCAAGCTTAAGTATGGGGTGTTTGTTGTGAGCCTAATTTGCCATGTTTTATACTTACTTTTATATCGATTTTTGTAAACATTTCATGCATTTGGGTTAGAATAATACATAATCTGTGTGGTTTATGTTTATTTGCCAAATTATGGAGTCGACACTAGTTTCTGTTTAATTTCGCACAAATCGGACGCATTTTGGAGCTTAAAGGAAAGTCATGAAGAAGCTAAGGATGGTGCAACTGGACAAAAGAGCTTTCCAACGCATAATCGAATCAAGTTTTGATGTCTTCATGAGAGTTGTAGCCCTCAAAAAGAGCTTTCCAACGCATACTCATATGCGCCAACCGGACGAACGAGGACTCGGAAAAGTGTGTTTCAAGAACGGAGCAGAATGGTGAAAGCTGATATTTCTAGTCGACGTCAACCACTTCTAGTCGAAGTCGAGTACATCGCACCCAGAAAGTTACACGAAGTCGAGCAGAGTCACTCGAGAAACACAGTTATAGTTGACGTCGACCAACCTGGTTGATGTCGAGTACATGTCGATGTCCCAGAAGCTAGTCGAGCTCGAGTGCAACCCCGGAGGAAAAATCCTACTCGACGTCGAGGAGTTTGGTCGACATCAAGTACTATCCATAAGCAATCCGAGTCGAGATCAAGTGGAGTCCGAGCAATATGGGTTACTTGCAAGCCAAGATATGTGGAATTCTATTGATCCACATCAAGATCTATCAAGTCAAGAAGGATTTATCCACAACTAGTCATAGTTTCCTTTTAGATTTATTTCCTTTATCATAATATTTTATCTTAATGTATTAGATCGAAAGTTTTAGATTTAGATATAATTGTTCCTTCCTAGAATAGCTAAATGGGATATTATAAATAAGGCTTTAGGGGTTGAATTTTAGATTAGTTCAATCATCCAAGCCAAGCCAGAAGAGAGCACACATAGAGAGAGAGAGAGAGAGAGAGAGAGAGAGAGAGAGAGAGAGAGAGAGAGAGAGAGAGAGAGAGAGTAGAGAGAGTCTTGGACCCGAGTGGAGTTTGTGAAGCAAGAGCGGAATTGGCTTTGTTCGGTTGTAAGTTTTATTTTGTTTATTTAATACAATTTATTTTCCTGAAATCTTTGATGAGTTTATTCATGATGAAGAGCGAGTAGTCACCCAACAACTTCTAGGGTCGGGGTGAGCCCGACGGTAGTCATGTAAGGTGATGCAGTAAAGGTACAATCTTTTGATGTGATTTCTTCTTCTATCCCTATGAGCATGATTCTTTTGTGAAAGTTAAAGGTGATCCTTGGTTGTGTTATTGAAGCGAAAGTGATCTTAATACAACTTGGATTAATTATGTGAAAAAGGGTTAGTAACAATTAAGGTTTATGCGAAAGCCTCTATCACTACTAGAATTATGCAATTAGACATCACGTCTTTTAAGTCTGTCAAGAAAACACCTGATGTTAAATTAGTTTGTTACGTTAGATATTAAATTTGTGATGTTGAAACACATTTAGACATTTGTCAAATTTTTTGATAGATTTGAAATTGCTTGTTCCGAAAAAAAGTTAAAATGCGCGCGGGTGTAAATTTTCTAACTTAAACGAGCTAGATTAAATTAGTGGAAAAAATTGGAGGGATTTCAAATTTGGGAAATATCCAACACTTAGAAAAATTGAAGGGCTTTTAAATTTGGGAATTATCCAACACTTAAAAAAATTGTAGGGTCATTTCTCTTCACCTTTTCAATCGAAAAGTTCTCTCTCCCAGTTTCTTCCTCTTTTCCTTATCTCAGATCTAGGACGTTCTCCTCTTGGACCTCCCTACCTGACTGCCTCAGATCTGAAACATATTGGATCTTCCTGCCTCATTCCGCCCCTCATCTTTCAATCCCAGATCTCCATCTCCATTCGAATATGAAACATCTCCAATCCACATCTCATATCTCTCAATTTCTTTGCTCCATCTGCTCTCTTATTCCAATCGGTGGAGCCAAGGTCGCGAGCTATTCTCCCTTGGAAGACTGCTCGATCTCACATCCACAGCCATCCCCGCCCCTCTTCACATGTCTCTACACCTCTCTCGATCGAAGACAAAGCACGGGTTGTTCATCTTTCACCTGGTCTGTTTTTCTCTCTCTCTCTATCTCTCTATCATGGCTTAAGCTTGAAATTTTGCTCTCTCACGTTCAATGATTTCCTATATATGTTGATGATTCGCAGATCCCAATCGATCTCCTTCGCTTTTCTGATCTCCTTGCTCGAATCCGACTTCCTACTTGATTTCAATATCTCTTTTTCCCTGTTCCAGAAGAAACCCTAATCCCTCGCTTTTTAATCCCGCTCGTCCTTCTCAGTCTTAATTCCTCACTTCGATTGAAACTGACTGACAACTATCCGCCGCCTTTGGATGCACATACGGTATGCATCATCGATGCCCTAGCAAGACTCGCTTGTGAAATTTAGGTTTTACAAATTTAGAGATTGGTAATCAACTAATCATAAATCATTATAATGAAGTATGAATTGCAAGATACTTCTTGTTATTACATTACATGATGCTGCATAATAGGGTACTTTGCGATGACAGACTGATCTGTGACTATGTGTAGTTTATTTATAGTTCTGTAGCTATTTGACAACATGTTGTCTTCTTGAAAAGGTTGCTTCAGTGATGATGGTTTGGAGCCAGATGCAGCTAGCATATGCAGCAAATTTGTGGAGTGAAGCACTGAACAAACGGCTAGGGATAGAGGTGATTTGTTTTTCGCTTATATATCTACTATCTAGTGATTGCTTCAGACTCTTGCTTGAATATGGGTTGGTTTTTTAAACTTTTATTTTAATCTCGTCTATGAAGTTATATCTTATATGTCTAATGTAGGGCCTTGACCTACCAAAAATACTTGTAGAAGCTGAAAAGCGTGGTTCATGATCATTGGTGGAGTTGCTGGCGGTTCCTGAACAAGATGATTGGCTTTATAATGACTGGAGGTCTGTTTCACGAGTTGCTTTTATTCTTGAAATGTACAAGGAGGCAGGACCCTTTGATCCAGTTGCCAGCTCTATTCAAGTTACAGAGTTTACAGTAAGTTATATTAATACATATTATGTCAACCCTTTTTTGTGTGTATTTTCCCACTATCTTAACCATGTTTTAATCTTTGTTTATTTTAATTTGGTTGGTGTTAGTAATTTAGTAGTACAATAGGTGGGGATAATTTGTCATTCTTATTGAGAAGGAAACCATTTTACGCCAAAAATAACATCTTTCAGCAGGCCCGATAGACAGTGAGTATGTATGACAGATCATCCACACAGAGGTAGGCGTGGCCACGGGTTACGGGTCAACCCGTAACCCGCCGGGTCGTATGGGTCAACGACCCGCTGGGTCCGGGTTGCCGGGTAGGGGCGGGTAGCGGGTTAGGGTTAGGGTCGGGAGTTTAGTGACCCGTGACCCGCCGGGTCGACCTAATTTAAAAAAAGGCCGTTGGAGGTGGGGCCCACAGGTCGGAGCTATTTTTTTTTTTTTTTAAATATAGCCGTTGTAACGACTAGTAGACTCGGGGCTATAAATACCCGACTCCTCCTATCACAAATCCCATCCAATCCATCAATCACCTATCATTCTATCAATTTGATTTTCAGAAGCTCGTACGTTGTAATCATGTCCGGTGACAACCTCAAAGAGGCGTTGTTTCAATATCATTACGATAAGGCGGATGTGCAACCCGATCGATCATTCATAGCTGTTTGTCGTCATTGTGCTAAAAGGTACAAGATGCGGAATAACCTTGGCCATGGTAATTTGAAGTCTCACATCACCAACAAGCACCCCGAGAAGATTAAGAACGATGGCGCTTCGGGCTCGAGTGGAACGAGTGGTGGTAAAAACTAGTCTATTATTCCTATGTCCTAAGTCTTAATAATAAGTAGTGAGTATTGTAGTAATGTAGTAAGTTTATGTTTTACGTTTTTATGTTATTATGTTATGTTATGTGAATCGGTGAATGTGAGTCGTGATTTGTAAACGTGTATTCGTCTTTCGGTTTACAATAAACTTGTGTTTGAATGATTCAAAGAATATTGTTTTATAAGATAATATTTTTACTAATCGCCCGACATTGCAGGTAATCGCCCGACAAGTACTTGGGGCACCTTGCTCCACCGTAGCCGTCGAGCAGCTTTTCAGTCGCGAAGGTCAGATTCTTTCGGAGAAGAGATCAAGGTTGCTTCCCGAGAACCTCGAAGCCCAAGTTTGCCTTGCAGATTGGAAGAAGGCGGAGATGCGGATGCAGAAGAACAACTTGGGGACTGATTCCGAGGATGATGACGGAATAGAGACAGAGTCCGTTGGGAGCTCCATTGATGGCGCGGTCACAAATGGCTCAGGAGGTGGTGGAGGATCCGACGATCAAGAAGACTAGAAGAGGAGGTAACCGGACCGGGGTTCAGACATACAGGTAAAAGAACTACGTGGGCTTTGATTCCTCACCCCCGGGAGGATACGTAGGCAGTCGGGAAACCGATTCAAGCCCTTCTTCCTTCCCCCCCCAACACTCCCTAATACAAAAATTGTACAACTTTTTTGTAATTTGTAAAACTTATAGAGTTATAAGTTGTAGAATTTTTAGTTTTGAAAATTATAAGATGTAATATTACATATTGTATTTTGTACATAAAGACTAAAGAGTCAAGTTATGATTTGTGAACACGAAAGGATATTTGTCAAACACATAGGCGTTCAATTCCCGTTCCCTTTCTCGACAAATTCGATCTGAGAATTCAGAGTCCGAAGTCCGAAACAAGTGCAAACCCGTCCAACCCGGTTTCCAACTCGTCGGGTCGACCCGGCGGGTCTGACCCGCTAGGTCAACCCGTCGACCCGATGATCCGTCGGGTGACCCGAACCCGCCAACCCGTTGAAATCCCGGGTTAGGGTTCGGGTCGCCTTCCCCCGACCCGCCGGGTCTGACCCGTGGCCACGCCTACACAAAGGCATTCATTGTGTTGTTGCAGGAGGATGGTCAAGTATGAAATAAATATAAAATAAAGTTCAGACTGACTTCCCTGTCTCAGCAAATAAATACAAGACTTCCTCCCGTTGTAGTAAGAGAATAGTCAGGATCGAATCCACGAGGAATCACGTCAGTAGTTCTTAGGTAACTGTAGATCTCACAAACAGAATAGCAGAAAGACAGAAACACAGAAACAAGGAAAGAAAGACAAATAAAAGCAGAAAATAACAAACAAAAGCATTGAACTAAACGAAGACAGAAAAGACAAAGCAAAGCAAAAACAAAGGCGAGGACACAGAAGCTACTCGATCTCGAGTATCTGTCCTCTATATCGACTAGGGAAAGTCGACAACAGAAACTCAGAAAAACAAGCAACAAGGCAACTCGACCTAGACCAGTTCCTACTCGAGATCGACAAAGGCAGTACTCGATCTCGACAAGCTTTACTCTATGTCGACTGGGGGACAGAAACTTTAAATTGCAAATTCGAATGCAGAATTCAGATTTTCGACTCAATATAATAAAAGACTTCCAAGACCAGGATATCAATACATAAAGGCACAAAAGATCATTCTTTCCATCAAATAACTTTCGTCATTAACAAATAGACATATAAAGGCTTTCGCATAAACCCTAATTGTCACTAACCCTTTTTCACATAATTAATCCAAGTTGCATTAAGATCACTTTCGCTTCAATAATACAAACAAGGATCACCTTCAACCCTCGCAAAAGAATCATGCTCATAGGGATAGAAGATGAATTGCACAAAAAGATCTGACCTTTATCGCATCGCCTCACATGGCCACCGTCGGGCTCACCCCAGCCCCATAAGTGGGTGGACTACTCACGCCTCATTGCAATCGCAGACATTGAATGAAAAGAAATAACTTGCATAAAACTATATTCAAAACCTTTTACAATCCTGGCAATCAACTTTCGCAGAAAGCCAAAACCTTAAAAACCTTAGAACTCCTAAACTCTATGTGTGGAACTACTTGTTTCTCTCCCAAATTGAATGAATAAAACTGAGCCCCATGGGCCTTATTTATAGGCTTCTAATCCTTGCTACTCAAGGATAGAATATCTATATCTATATCTAAAAGGCTAAAAGATAAATAAAATGTTTTAAGGAAATAAATCAACAAGGAAAAGATAATTCTAAAGTGGGTAAGTCTTCATGTCTTGATAGATCTCCTTCCATAGATAGAACTTGATCAAATTTGGATAGAATCTTCCTCCTTCGGCCCCAAGGAATCCCAACTCGACTAGGACAGCTCTCGACGACGCGTTTTCCAGGACTGGTCTACTCGACATCGACAAGGGCTCGTCGACTGGACTTCCCGGCTAGCTCTGCTCGATGTGGCTCGGACTTGGTTCACGGCGCTCGTCGATCTCGACTACTCCTTGTCGAGATCGAGTAGGGATGTTCACCAACTAGGTCTTCTCGGGTAGGTGTGCTCGACAAGCTCGGATCTGGGCTCTGGGCGTCGTCGATCTCGACTAGGGCTTCTCGAGATCGACTAGGGTGTGGCCTTCTCTGGTCGAGCAGCTTCTCCTCGGCATGGACTCGGACTGGCGTTGTGGGGCTTGTCTATCTCGACTAGAGCTTGTCGAGATCGAGTAGGGTTATTCGGCATCCTCGTCCTCGGCTTCTCGGTCAGCTTCTCTCCTTGTCGACTTCGGGTGTGGCTCTGGTCTTTGTCGATCTCGACTAGGGTCTTGTAGAGATCGAGTAACCTCCGGAGCTGGGTGGTCTGGCTCTCGACAATGTTGTGTCGACCAAGGATGCTCGGACTCGCTCGTCGAGATCGAGTAAGGTCTACTCGAGATCGAGTAGTCTGGTTTCTCGGCTCGATTCGACTGGTTCCGTTGCTGCTTTGACCCTGGAATTATGTAGCTGTTTTCCGAGCTTTTTCGACCTTCCTTAGAATTACTGTAAAACGCCTCGAATTCTGCGATTTAAACAGAAACTGGTGTAGATTCCATAATTTGGCAAATAAACATAAACTATATAGATTATGTACTATCTTAGCCCAAATGAGTGAAATGCATGCAGAAATCGATATAAACTTAAATGTAAAACATGGTAGATTCAGCTCACAACAAACACCCCAAACTTAAGCTTGCTTGTCCTCAAGTAATACTTTTAATTGTCATTCAGGGGAAGAAATCAAAACTCTCAACATATCAGATTAATTCTTATATGTCCCTCCAATTAATTACCATCCTCGAAAAGGTACTAGTGTCACAGATCCATGCATGTGCAAATGTATAAAAGCAACATCTACTCACAAAAGGAGGGTTATGCACAAATAATTTATGTGACAAAGCAACAATAATCAAGAGGACTTTAATTTAAGCTCCTTTCATGGTTTTCAATTAAATAATGCGCTTCATTGTGACTTCCCTTTACTAGGCAATTTCATGCTATATCTCTAATGAATCCAATTTTTCATCGTCGAGTTCAATATAAGCTTCCATGACATTATTCAAAAATTTCAATGGGGGTCATTTTTAAAACTTTTGGAAAACATGCATGTAAGCACATAAATTAATAATGAATTCCAAAAATAGCCATGTAGCAATTCAAAGAAATAAATTCTAAATATGCACAAATAATGTCAAATATGGCAAATATGCATAAAGTAAGCCCTTCCTCCACCCCATACTTAAACATTACAGTGTCCTCACTGTATAAAAACAAGGGTAAAGAAAGAAACTCACTAGACAGGTGTGCAGGGCCTCAAAATTTCGAATGGAAGCACCTCTTGTAGAACACATATACCTACAATAGAAAAACTAAAAGTTCAAAACCAAATAACAAAAAGCAACAAAGTCTCAAAAGTCGAAAAAGTCTATTTACATGCTCTAGATTTTATAGTCGCTAGGCCGACTTTTCCATTTAGCTCAAGGTGGCATCTGCAGGGCCCATGTAGCTTGGGCCTCAAATAGGACTCCATTCTTGTCCATCAGCTGTAATCCTCCAGAATGGATCTTGTTCACCACGAAAGGTCCCATCCGCTTCTTGTTGAATTTGTAGGGAAACCAATGATCCTTTGATTGAGAGACATAGAGCTTGTCTCCAACTTCATACTCCTTGGGCTCATCATTGGATATCCTGCATAATCGCACATACCAACGCAAACATCTCCCATGCATAGATAAATCTTTAATGGAAATAGGAGAAGAAAGATCCATACCTTGGCTTACCTTTGCAGAGACGGAATCGGGAACCACCGTATTTGGTCGATCTCGACTAAGGCTAGTCGATCTCGACGAGTCTACAGTTTCTGGTGGTGGTCTGCTCGAGGATGCAGAAGTCGGCGAAGTCGAGGGCTGGCTTTGGTGGCGGTGACTTCAGCGTCGAGGAAGCAGGTGCCCGAGGATCTTGGTCGATCTCGACTAGCGTAGTTGATCTCGACGAGGATGCTGGTTCTGGTGGTGGTGCGCTCGAGGAAGCAGAAGTCGATGAAGAAGAGGGCTTGTCGACCTCGAGTGGCCTACTCGATCTCGAGTAGGGTTTTCCTCTTGGTTGTTGTAGCGTCGAGGAAGGCGAAGTCAAGTTGGCCGAGTGGTGGTCGATCTCGACAAGGCTGGTCGAGATTGAGTAGAGTCCCGCTTCTGTCTGGCTGGTCGACGAGGCTGGTGCTGGTGGAGGCTCCTTGGTCTGGTCGAGATCGACTAGGGTCCTCGATGTCGAGGAGTCTTGGTCGATCTTGACCCCATACTTAGTTCCTGTCAAGGCATCCGAAAAATAATTAATCCATAACGACTTACCTTGATCTGTGTCGATTGGATTCTCTGTGTTCTCTGTTGTGAGCCTAATTAGCCATGTTTTACATTATCTTTTATATCGATTTCTGCATGCATTTGGGCTTGAATGATACAAAATACGTGTAGTTTATGCTTAGTTGTTATATATGGAGGTCTACACAAGTTTTTGTCATATTTCGCAGAAATCGGACGCATTTTGGAGCTTAATGGAAAGTCATGGAGAAGCCAAAAATGGTGCAGCTGGAGAGAAGGCCAATTTCCGGTTTACATCATTCTGAATGAGGCTGTGATGTCTTCATGAGAGTTGTAGCCCTCGGAAAGAGCTTTCCAACGCATGGTCATATGCGTCAATCCGACAACCGAGGCAGCGGGAAAGTGCGTTTTACGAACAGAGCTGGAAGCTGAGAAATCTACTCGATGTCGAGGAAAGTTGTCGATGTCGACAAGTCACCAACTCGACATGTGTTCCAATCGACGAGACGAGTATTCTACTCGATGTCGAGGAAAGTTTTCGACATCGAGAAGATTTGTCGAGCAGCTCCGGAATCCGAGATCGAGGAGAAGTCCGTGTCGAGAAGACATGTCGAGGAGTCCAGAAAGCCGAGATCGAGAAGGAATTCGAATCTGGACGAGATCTATCCTATTCTATCAAGATTCATCATGAAAGAGAAGATTCATCCACTTGAAGATTTTTAGATTTAATTACATTATGTTATTTATCTTTTATTTATCATTAAGCTTTTAGATATAGATTTAGATATAGATATAGTTGTTCTATCCTTGGCTAACAAGGAATAGATCACTATAAATAAGGCCCTAGGGGGCTCAGTTTTATTCATTCCATCACAATTCAATTTCAATTAGATTCAATTTCAGAGAGAAGTAAGTAGTAGAAGTAGAGAGAGAGAGAGAGTGAGCAGCCGGTTGGAGTTGTGAAGCGAGAGCGGAGTTGGCTTCGAGCGGTTGTAAACTTTGGTTTATTTTTATGCAAGTTTCTTTTTATACATCAAAGATGTCTGTTATTGCGATGAGGCGTGAGTAGTCCACCCACTTCTGGGGTTGGGGTGAGCCCGACGGTGGCCATGTGAGGCGATGCGATAAAGGTCAGATTTTTATGTGATTCATCTTCTATCCCTATGAGCATGATTCTTTTCCGAGAGTTGAAGGTGATCCTTGTTTGTGTTATTGAAGCGAAAGTGATCTTAATGCAACTTGGATTAATTATGTGAAAAGGGTTAGTAACAATTAGGGTTTATGCGAAAGCCTCTATATTCCTATTTGTTAATAACGAAAGTTATTTAGATGGAAAGCATGATCTTTTATGCCTTTATGTGTTACTTTGCATGGTTATCGTTGTGGTGTTGAAACCCTAGCCTTGGAAGTCTTTAGTTTATTGATTTATTTCATTGAAATTCGTGTTCCGTGTTCGAAAGCATTTGCATTTAAATTTCTGTTACTTATCGATCTCGGGAAAATCTTGTCGATATCGATATATCTTGTCGACGTCGAGGATTTCATTCACTGAGATCGAGTTCTTTCTGTTCTTTCTGCTGTGTTGTCGATCTATGCCTTGTGTCGAGTAGTTGTCGATATCGACAAGTTTGTGTCGACAAGACTCGGTCGAGTTCTCAGGTCGAGTTTCTTTCTATTGTCAAGTCGAGCAGCTATTGCCGACTTAGCTTCTGTCGAATAGTTTGCTTGCTTTGTTTGCTTTGTTCCTTGCTTTCGTTTGCTTGTTTGCTTCTGTTCTTGCTTTTATTTTAGTTGCCCTTGCCGGGATTATTTGTTTCTGCTTCTGTTTGTTTTTCTGCTGTGTCTGTGAGAATCTGATAGCTATCTGAGAACTGCTGACGTGCTTCCTCGTGGATCGATCCTGACAACCTTCTACTACAACGGGAGGAAGTCTTGTAATTATTTGCTGGAACAGGGGAGTCGTTCTAATCCGTATTCTTATTCTATACTTGACTTACTCCTGCAACAACAAATTGGCGCCGTTGCCGGGGAAGCAATCAATCGCGCCTTAGGTAGTCAGTTCTCACTCTTTCTTTGAGTTAGATTGCAGGTGTATGCGTCGTTCTGGTCAAACACCTGAGTTTGACAGCTTAGACGAACCGGAGCGCTACCTACACATCCACTCCAAACTCAAAAGAATCATGTCAGCTGCTGAAACACAGGAACAGCTGATCGCTAGGCTCACAAGGGATCTAGCCGCCAGAGATGCTGCCCTCGCTACTGAGAGGGCAGAAAAAGAACAAGCAAATGAGCGTGCTAGACAAGCAGAAGGCGTGCTCGCCCAGTATCCTCTTACTGCAGAGGATTACATGCATCCCACTCTCGTCGTGCCTAAATCGGCCATTCTTATCCCTGAAAACTCCTATGAAATTCGCACTCAATTTCTAATTGAACTTAAAAATAATGTCTTTCATGGGAATTTTAATGAGTGTCCTCTTGAGCATATTATAAACTTTTCTGACATGTGTCGTACACTTGCTGAAGGTACCACTCTGGAGTACATCAAGATGAAGGCTTTTCGATGGTCTCTCGCTGGCCCCGCATTGCAATGGTTAGTAGGGCTTAAACCGCGAAGCCTCACGACATGGGCCCAAGTAGAGCAGGAATTTCTCGACAAATTCTTTCCTCCTGCCAAGACAGCACTCCTACGCCAAAAGATCACAGCTTTCAGACAGAAACCTGGGGAACCGCTGGCAAAGGCATGAGAGCGCTACAAAGAACTTCTGCGATCCTGTCCCACCCATGGACAACCACCTTATGTGGTTCAGGAGATTTTCTTCAATTCTCTTGATCAAATCACTAAGGACAGAATCAACAATTATACTCGATATGAGTTCCTAACAATACCACCAATTGAAGCATGGGGAATCCTGGATAAGCTCACCAATTACGACAACAAGTATGGGGCTCCTGCAAACTATGAGGAGAATACCTATGTTAGGCCAGCCCCATCCAGGCCTCTCTATGAGCCAGCAAAGGAGATTGACCCAGATGTCAGGGAGCAATACTATAGAGACCAGAATAAAAAGCTCCTCAAGCAAGTCAAATATCTGTCTATCAACCAGCCTTGCATCGAATGCGGATCACAGAGGCACACCACTACTGAGTGCCCACATACAGAGCAAGTCAGGATGGCAGAACATCATGAGGATGCAGCTTACGCAGGGGGGCCTAATCGCTATATGGGGGATCAAAGGCCTTATCAACAGCAATGGAACCAAGGTCCCCCTAGGAATCCTCCACCCTACAGAGCTCCAGGACATCCAGAAAGGGATCAAAGGAAGGATGATCTGCAGCTGGTCCTTGAGAAGATGCGACGAAATCAAGGGACCATCAACAACCAGTTCCAGAACATCACCACCAAATTTGGAGAACTAGACATCTGGAAAAGGGGAATTGAGACGCAGATAGGACAGATTTCTGCACAGATCCCACGACAGTCCGGCAAGCTCCCTAGGCAAACAGAACCAAATCCTAAGGGAAAGACTGGACACATAGCTGCTGTAAAACTCAGGAGCGGGCATCAACTGCAAGAGCCAGAGGTCGGAAAGCAGCAGGACAGCACTGCAGAACAACTCGATGTCGACAAGAATCTTGTCGATGTCGACAAAAAACTTCTCGATGTCGAGGACAGCCCTGATCGACCAACTTCTGCACTGAACAACAACTCGACATCGAGGAAAGTTGTCGATGTCGAGGAACTTGTCGATGTCGAGAAGTCTCAAATCGATGTCGAGAAGTCTGCAACGCCTCCGATGTCTGTTCTGGCTCCGAGTCAGAAAAAGAAGCTGCCTTTCCCCACGAAATCTCTAAAGGACCCAGCGGAGAAAAAGTTTCAGCGCTTCATCAAGATGCTTCAGAAGCTCAATGTCACCATACCCTTCACAGAAGCTCTCAATGAAATGCCGTCCTATGTCAAGTTCCTAAAGGAGATTCTGAGTAAAAAGCGATCGATGGCGGAAATCACAGAGGAGTGCAGCCATCTGGACATATTGGAAAAGAGGCCGGATCCAGGTAAGTTTGCTATAACTATTGGATTTGGTCCATACAAAATTAATGCCCTATGTGATCTTGGAGCCAGTGTTAGTATTATGCCTTTAACAATTTGGTCCAAGATTAAGATAGGTGCCCTGGAGCCTGTGGATGCAAGACTTTATATGGCCAACAACACGGTGGTCATTCCAACAGGCATGGTGGAAAATGTACCAGTAGAAGTAGGTAAATTCTTCGTCCCTGCTGATTTCTTAATTGTTGATATGGAAGAAGATCCTGCTTGTCCAATTATTCTAGGGAGACCATTCTTGGCGACTGTGGATGCCAACATAAGCGTACGAAAAGGAGTGCTCACCTTCAACATCAGCGATGAGGTAATAGAGTATTCTTTCAATAAAACTGAAAGGCATACAGGTCCAATGGAAGAGGTCAAATCTATCTCAGCTGGCTATATCACCTGCGGGGAACCCAAGGTCAGAAATATGACCCCTAAGGAGATAGAAAAGAGAGATATAGAGGCACAGGTGGAGAAAATCATGGACATCCTAAAAGAAGAAACAGAAGATCCACTCGACGCAAACCAAGGTAAGTTGATTTGGATTAACTATTTTTCGGATGCCTTGACAGGAGCTAAGTATGGGGTCGAAGTCGACAAAAACTTCTCGAGATCGAGTAGTTTAGTCGACGTCGACAAAGATCAGAAACCACCACCAGCGTCGTCGAGCAAGCCACTGGAACCAGAGAACAACTCGACATCGACAACACTTGTCGATATCGACAAGATTGATGCTTCCTCGACACTGCCTTCCTCGACGAGAAATCCACTGGAGGTTGAGAAGTCCTCGACGTCGACAACTCTTGTCGATGTCGACAAGATTAGAGTTTCCTCGACTTCGCCGTCTTCGAGCAGTCCACCACCTAAAGTTGAAAGCAACTCGATGTCGAGTAATGTTACTCGAGATCGACAAGATCCAGTGGTTCCCGATTCCGATTCTACGAAGGTAAGCCAAGGTATGAATCTGTCTTCTCCTATTTCAATCAAAGATTTATCTATACATGGGAGAGGTTTGCCTTGGTATGTGCGCTTATGCAGGATTTCCGATGACGATCCAAAGGAATACAAAGTAGGAGATATGGTCTATGTCTCTAAATCAAAGGATCATTGGTTTCCTAACAAATTCAATAAGAAGAAGATGGGACCATTCACGGTGAACAAGATCCATTCAGGAGGGATTCAGCTGAAAGATAAAAATGGAGTCTTGTTTGAAGCCCAAGCTACATGGGCTCTAAAGATGCCACCTTGAGCTTAACGGAGAAAGTCGGCCTAGCGACTATAAAATCTAGAGCTTGTAAATAGACTTTTTTTACATTGTTACTTTTGTTTGTTTTTTGTTTTTAGATGTTGTTTTTAGGATTATTCTATTGTGGATATTTTCTGCCTATCGAATCTTGCAGGTACGAAGAAAGCTACAGATCTCCTCGACGTCGAGAAAAGAACTCGACATCGACAAGCCACATCGAGAAAGACAATGTCGAGGAGATGTTGTCGACATGGAGGAGTTCCATCGACTAGTGTTGTCGATGTCGACAACCCTACAGCAGCCCTTCCTTCGATTTTTCGACGATCTGCACATCTGTCTTGTGAGTTCCTTTCTCTTCCCTTATTTTTTTATACAGTGAGGACACTGTAATGTTTAAGTATGGGGTGGGGGAAGGGCTTACTTTATGCATATTGATCATATTTGACATACTTGTGCATTATTTCTTGGAATTGCTACATGGCTATTTTGGAATGCATTATTGATTTATGTGCTTATATGCATGTTTTCCAAAAAGTTTTGAAAAATGACCCCCATTGAAATTTTTGAATAAAGTCATGGAAGCTTAAATTGAACTCAACGATGCAAAATTGGATTCATTAGAGATATAGCATGAAATTGCCTAGTAAAGGGAAGTCACAATAAAGTGCATATTTTGATGAAAACCATGAAAGGAGGTAAAATTTGAAGTTGCTTTTGACATATTGCATGATAAGATGATGGAGGACTTTATATTTCCATATAATGCTCATTGTTTATATCCTAGCCATACCTATGCTTATGCATCACAAAAGCCATAATATGCCTTATTTCAAATATTGCTCCACATGATCTAAATATTTCCATTCTTTACCTTATCCGGTGATTATGTTGAGAATGATGTTACATTATGGAGATGTCATATGGTGTTTGTGTGATTATTATCATATTTGGAGTTTGGAAGGTAATTGTTTGAAATATATGGAAAATTTAATGAGTGAAAAAAAATCCAATCACCTCAGGAGATAAAGGTAGATTGACCCTGCTCTTCGAGATAATAGTTTGGAGAGATGGGACACATTGTGAGGAGTCCGACGCACTAAGTATCCGGGGCCATTCATGACACCCATGTTTGCGACTCGCGAGAAGGCAGTGCTGAGGTTAGAGAGGTAAAAGCATTATTATTGAGAAAAGCAATATGAAAGGTGATGAATCAAAGAAAGAAAGAATGTGGAATGAAACTCAAAGTTTGAAAGTGATCCATTTCCCCAGATCAAAAGCACCACATTACCAGAAATTGCCCACCTTTAGCCTTTTACCAATCTACTCCTTCATGAGCTTAAATTTAAAGTCTTCTTGATTATCAATGCTTTGTCACGTATGAATTGTTTTGCATAACCCTCCTTTTGTGAGTAGATGTTGCTTTTGTATAATTGCACATGCATGAATTTGTGACACTAGTACCTTTTCGAGGATGGTAATTAAGTGCGGGGTTATATGAAAATGAATCTAATATGTTGAGAGTTTGAATTCTTCCCCTGAATGACAATTAAAAGTATTGCTTGAGGACAAGCAAGCTTAAGTATGGGGTGTTTGTTGTGAGCCTAATTAGCCATGTTTTACATTATCTTTTATATCGATTTCTGCATGCATTTCATGCATTTGGGCTTGAATGATACAAAATATGTGTAGTTTATGCTTAGTTGTTATATATGGAGGTCTACACAAGTTTTTGTCATATTTATGCTTAGTTGTTATATATGCTTAGTTGCCAAGAATGGTGCAGCTGGAGAGAAGGCCAATTTCCGGTTTACATCATTTTGAATCAGGCTGTGATGTCTTCATGAGAGTTGTAGCCCTCGGAAAGAGCTTTCCAACGCATGGTCATATGCGTCAATCCGACAACCGAGGCAGCGGGAAAGTGCGTTTTACGAACAGAGCTGGAAGCTGAGAAATCTACTCGATGTCGAGGAAAGTTGTCGACATCGACAAGTCAGCAACTCGACATGTGTTCCAATCGACGAGACGAGTATTCTACTCGATGTCGAGGAAAGTTGTCGACATCGAGAAGATTTGTCGAGCAGCTCCGGAATCCGAGATCGAGGAGAAGTCCGTGTCGAGAAGACATGTCGAGGAGTCCAGAAAGCCGAGATCGAGAAGGAATTCGAATCTGGACGAGATCTATCCTATTCTATCAAGATTCATCATGAAAGAGAAGATTCATCCACTTGAAGATTTTTAGATTTAATTACATTATGTTATTTATCTTTTATTTATCATTAAGCTTTTAGATATAGATTTAGATATAGATATAGTTGTTCTATCCTTGGCTAACAAGGAATAGATCACTATAAATAAGGCCCTAGGGGGCTCAGTTTTATTCATTCCATCACAATTCGAATTTCAGTTAGATTCAATTTCAGAGAGAAGTAAGTAGTAGAAGTAGAGAGAGAGAGAGAGTGAGCAGCCGGTTGGAGTTGTGAAGCGAGAGTGGAGTTGGCTTCGAGCGGTTGTAAACTTTGGTTTATTTTTATGCAAGTTTCTTTTTATACATCAAAGATGTCTGCGATTGCGATGAGGCGTGAGTAGTCCACCCACTTATGGGGTTGGGGTGAGCCCGACGGTGGCCATGTGAGGCGACGCGATAAAGGTCAGATTTTTATGCGATTCATCTTCTATCCCTATGAGCATGATTCTTTTGCGAGAGTTGAAGGTGATCCTTGTTTGTGTTATTGAAGCGAAAGTGATCTTAATGCAACTTGGATTAATTATGTGAAAAGGGTTAGTAACAATTAGGGTTTATGCGAAAGCCTCTATATTCCTATTTGTTAATAACGAAAGTTATTTAGATGGAAAGCATGATCTTTTATGCCTTTATGTGTTACTTTGCATGGTTATCATTGTGGTGTTGAAACCCTAGCTTTGGAAGTCTTTAGTTTATTGATTTATTTCATTGAAATTCGTGTTCCGTGTTCGAAAGCATTTGGATTTAAATTTCTGTTACTTATCGATCTCGGGAAAATCTTGTCGATATCGATATATCTTGTCGACGTCGAGGAGTTCATTCACTGAGATCGAGTTCTTTCTGTTCTTTCTGCTGTGTTATCGATCTATGCGTTGTGTCGAGTAGTTGTCGATATCGACAAGTTTGTGTCGACAAGACTCGGTCGAGTTCTCAGGTCGAGTTTCTTTCTGTTGTCAAGTCGAGCAGCTATTGTCGACTTAGCTTCTGTCGAATAGTTTGCTTGCTTTGTTTCTTGCTTTCGTTTGCTTGTTTGCTTCTGTTCTTGCTTTTATTTTAGTTGCCCTTGCCGGGATTATTTGTTTCTGCTTCTGTTTGTTTTTCTGCTGTGTCTGTGAGAATCTGATAGCTATCTGAGAACTGCTGACGTGCTTCCTCGTGGATTCGATCCTGACTTTTCTCTTACTACAACGGGAGGAAGTCTTGTATTTATTTGCTGAGACAGGGGAGTCTATCTGAACTTTATTTCATATCTATTTCAATACTTGACGAACTCCTGCAACAACAAATTGGCGCCGTTGCCGGAGGATTGCCATGATCTCCTCCACCTGGGCTTCCATGTCCCTCTTTTCCAGCTCCTCAGGGGTCATATTTCTGACCTTGGGTTCCCCGTAGGTGATGTAGCCAACTGAGATAGATTTGACCTCTTCCATTGGACCTGTATGCCTTTCAGTTTTATTAAAGGAATACTCAATTACCTCATCACTGATGTTGAAGGTGAGCACTCCTTTCCTTACGCTTATGTTGGCATCCACCGTCGCCAAGAAGGGCCTTCCTAGAATAATTGGACAAGCAGGATCTTGTTGCATATCAACAACTAGAAAATCAGCAGGGACAAAGAATTTACCTACTTGTACTGGCACATTGTCCACCATGCCTGTTGGGATGACCACAATGTTGTTGGCCATGTAAAGTCTAGCATCCACAGGCTCTAGGGCACCTATCTTAATCTTGGACTAAATCGTTAAAGGCATTATACTCACACTAGCTCCAAGATCACATAAAGCATTAATTTTGTATGGACCAAAAAATCCAATAGTTATAGCAAACTTACCTGGATCCGGCCTCTTCTCCAGTATGTCCAAATGGCTGCATTCCTTTGTAATTTCAGCCATTGATTGCTTTTTGCTCAAAATCTCCTTCAAGAACTTGACATAAGATGGCAATTCATTGAGAGCTTCTGTGAAGGGGATGGTGACGTTGAGTTTTTGAAGCATCTTGATGAAGCGCTGAAATTTCTTCTCTGTCGGGTCCTTTAGAGATTTTGTGGGGAAATGCAGCTTCTTTTTCTGATTCGGGGCCAGAACAGACGTCGGTGATGCTGCAGGCTGCTCTACGTCGACCAAGGGCTCCTCGACATCGACTAGGCCCTTGTCGATGTCGACTAGGTTGGGTGCAGTCGAGTTGCTGTTCGGCGCAGACGAGGATTCTGGAAGTTTCTCCTCGACATCGAGTAGACCTTCCTCGACATCGAGTAGGCTCTGGTCGACTAGCTGTTCTCCGTTGTTCTGCTGCTTTTCGACCTCTGGCTCTTGCAATTGATGGCCGCTTCTGAGTTTTACAGCAGCGATATGTCCAGTCTTTCCCTTAGGATTTGGTTCTGAAGATCCAGGGAGCGAACCTGACTGTCTGGGGATTCCTGCTGCTAGCTGACCAATCTGTGTATCAACTGATTTCCGCCAGATTTCAATTTCCCCAAGCCTAGAGTTGACACCTTGCATCTGAGTATAGACGGAGTTGAAGGATTGCCTAGTTTTTGAGTGGTTTCTCCGTATTTCTTCCAGGACTGTCTGTATATCATCCTTTTTCTGGTCCCTTTCCGGATGTCCTGGAGCTCTATAGGGCGGGGGGTTCATAGGGACACCCTGGTTCCATTGTGGTTGCTGAAACCTTTGGTCCCCAATGTAGCGATTGGGACCCCCTGCGTAAGCTGCATCCTCATGGTGCTCTGCCAGCTTGACTTGCTCTGTGTGTGGGCACTCAGGAGTGGTGTGCCTTTGCGATCCACATTCAATGCAAGGCTGGTTGAGAGAGAGATACTTTACTTGCTTGATGAGCTTCTTATTCTGGTCTCTGTAGTACTTCTCCCTTACATCAGGATCAATCTCTTTAGGAGGCTCATAGAGGGGCATGGATGGTGCTGGCCTGGCGTATGGGTTCTCTTCATAGGTTGCAGTAGACCCATACTTGTTGTTATAGTTAGTGAGCTTCTCTAGCACACCCCATGCGTCACTTGGCGGCATTGTCAGATACTCATAGCGAGTATAATGGCTGATTCTGTCCTTAGTGACTTGATCAAGAGAGTTGAAGAAGATCTCCTGAATGACGTAGGGTGGCTGTCCATGAGTAGGGCAAGATCGCAGAAGTTCCTTGTAGCGCTCCCATGCCTTTGCCAGCGGTTCCCCATGCTTCTGTTTGAAGGCGGTGATTCTCTGGCGGAGATGTGCTGTTTTGGCGGGTAGGAAGAATTTGTTCAGAAACTCTTGCTCTACTTGGGCCCAGGTTATGAGTGATCTTGCTTTCAGCCCTTCCAGCCATTTCAGTGCAGGCCCAGCGAGAGACCAGATAAAAGCTTTCATCTTGACATATTCCAAGGTTGTACCTTCAGCAAGAGTACGACACATGTCAGAAAAGTTTGTAATATGTTCAAGAGGACACTCACTAAATCTAGCATAGAAGGCATTATTTTTAAGCTCTATAAGAAATTGAGAGCGAATTTCAAAAGAGTTATCAGGGATAAGAATCGTCGATTCAGGCACGACGAGAGTTGGGTGCATGTAGTCTTCTGCCGTGGTTGGATATTGGGCAAGCTCAGCCTGTGCTTGTTCCCTTGCTGCTTTCTCAGCGGCGATAGCAGCATCCTTAGCGGCTAATTCCTTTGTAAGCCTAGCGATCAGCTGTTCCTGTGTCTCCGCAGCTGCCATGGCTCTTTGTAGTTTAGCTCTGATGTGAAAAAGGCGTTCTGGTTCGTCTAAGGCGTCAAACTCAGGTGTTTGACCAGAACGACGCATACACCTGCAAATTAACTCAAAGAAACAGTGAGAACTGACTACCTAAGGTGCGATTGATAGCTTCCCCGGCAACGACGCTAATTTGTTGTTGCAGGAGGATGGTCAAGTATGAAATAAATATAAAATAAAGTTCAGACCGACTTCCCTGTCTCAGCAAATAAATACAAGACTTCCTCCCGTTATAGTAAGAGAATAGTCAGGATCGAATCCACGAGGAAGCACGTCAGCAGTTCTTAGGTAGCTGTAGATCTCACAAACAGAATAGCAGAAACACAGAAACACAGAAACGAGGAAAGAAAGACAAATAAAAGCAGAAAATAACAAACAAAAGCAATGAACTAAACGAAGACAGAAAAGACAAAGCAAAGCAAAAACAAAGGCGAGGACACAGAAGCTACTCGATCTCGAGTAGCTGTCCTCTATATCGACTAGGGAAAGTCGACAACAGAAACTCAGAAAAACAAGCAACAAGGCAACTCGACCTAGACCAGTTCCTACTCGAGATCGACAAAGGCAGTACTCGATCTCGACAAGCTCTACTCTATGTCGACTCGGGGACAGAAACTTTAAATTGCAAATTCGAATGCAGAATTCAGATTTTCGACTCAATATAATAAAAGACTTCCAAGACCAGGGTATCAACACCACACCGATAACCATGCAAAGTAACACATAAAGGCACAAAAGATCATGCTTTCCATCAAATAACTTTCGTCATTAACAAATAGGCATATAGAGGCTTTCGCATAAACCCTAATTGTCACTAACCCTTTTTCACATAATTAATCCAAGTTGCATTAAGATCACTTTCGCTTTAATAATACAAACAAGGATCACCTTCAACTCTCGCAAAAGAATCATGCTCATAGGGATAGAAGATGAATTGCACAAAAAGATCTCACCTTTATCGCATCGCCTCACATGGCCACCGTCGGGCTCACCCAGCTCCATAAGTGGGTGGACTACTCACGCCTCATTGCAATCGCAAACATTGAATGAAAAGAAATAACTTGCATAAAACTATATTCAAAACCTTTTACAATCCTGGCAATCAACTTTCGCAGAAAGCCAAAACCTTAAAAACCTTAGAACTCCTAAACTCTATGTGTGGAACTACTTGTTTCTCTCCCAAATTGAATGAATAAAACTGAGCCCCATGGGCCTTATTTATCGGCTTCTAATCCTTGCTACTCAAGGATAGAATATCTATATCTATATCTAAAGTTATATCTAAAAGGCTAAAAGATAAATAAAATGTTTTAAGGAAATAAATCAACAAGGAATAGATAATTCTAAAGTGGATAAGTCTTCATGTCTTGATAAATCTCCTTCCATAGATAGAACTTGATCAAATTTGGATAGAATCTTCCTCCTTCGGCCCCAAGGAATCCCAACTCGACTAGGGTGTGGCCTTCTCTGGTCGAGAAGCATCTCCTCGGCATGGACTCGGACTGGCGTTGTGGGGCTTGTCGATCTCGACTAGAGCTTGTCGAGATCGAGTAGGGTTGTTCGGCATCCCCGTCCTCGGCTTCTCGGTCAGCTTCTCTCCTTGTCGACTCCGGGTGTGGCTCTGGTCTTTGTCGATCTCGACTAGGGTCTTGTCGAGATCGAGTAACCTCCGGAGCTGGGTGGTCTGGCTCTCGACAATGCTCTGTCGACCAAGGATGCTCGGACTCGCTCGTCGAGATCGAGTAAGGTCTACTCGAGATCGAGTAGTCTGGTTTCTCGGCTCGATTCGACTGGTTCCGTTGCTGCTTTGACCCTGGACTTCTGTAGCTGTTTTCCGAGCTTTTTCGACCTTCCTTAGAATTGCTGTAAAACGCCTCGAATTCTGCGATTTAAACAAAAACTGGTGTAGATTCCATAATTTGGCAAATAAACATAAACTATATAGATTCTGTACTATCTTATCCCAAATGAGTGAAATGCATGCAGAAATCGATATAAACTTAAATGTAAAACATTGTAGATTCATCTCACAACACATTGGTAGGCTAAAAGTGAAATATGTTGTTGTTGCTTGTCGTTTGTATGTCAACTTTCTATTTGTTCATTTTTTCTTAGTGTTGATTTTTCTAGAAAGATGATAATTAGCTTTCATGATATTCTGAATTGTTTGCAGATATGACATTCATTCTTTGTTTTAGGGTGACTTCAAGCATTGAGATTGGGGAATACTAAGAAGCTTTATGGACATCAAACGCTGTTGAGATCTTCAACAAGCATCCTAGTATAGCTATATTTATTACTTGAATGATTATTTTTGTATTAGGATTTATATACTTGTAGTTTATTCTTTTTCTATGGACCTTTTCTTTATCAGTCTTGTCATTTTGTTAGGGTTTCCTTATATTATTTGACATATATGATGTGATCGTAGATGCTATAGACAATGTTCCTAGTTGGTATATGACCAGCGATTGTTGTGTGGTTTTGGGAAAGGTACTCATTTGATTCTTATGGTCTTTTGTAATTGTTAGTTACTTTTGTTGTATAAAGTTTAGTTACTAAACCTTCGGTACTGATAAAGGATGGCGTGAGTGCACATTTGTAGTATTATTGACTTATTATGATTTTTTTTGGACATACACTATCTTCTTTTTCTCAAGGCAAGTCTTTAGTCATAAAAACTTGCATGTTTTGACATAATTTTTTTTATCCCTACTTTTTCATAGTTTCTAATCTTCTGTTTTTCAATTGTCCAGCCTCTTGTATCAAGTGTTGCTCTTGGATTGGAAGGGCAGGTACACCATGCACTAATTTGCGTACCTTGTTCTTGTTCATCGCTACTTGTGGTAAGCATTTGCAGTTCAATTACTAAGTAGTATTTCATTATATTATATGGAGTGGTTAGACCTCTTGGTGTGCTAATTTCCTTTATTCACTATATTGGCTCTTCATTCACCCTGTGCCGACTACCTGGGATGCCATATTGGTTTATTTTTGTGTTTAAATTAGTAGGAGGGTTTAATATTGTACTTGCTTTAACATTTAGTAGGAGGGTCAGTTGCTTGTTATACTCTGTGATGGTGTGGTTCAGGTTGTCATGGAGAGATTTGAGAGAACTGACATTTTCGGTATTTAAAAGAAAAAGTAAGCAAGCTCACCTTTTTTCTTATTTTCAGAAGATGACATTTAGTTCTACTTTTCAGAATTCAAAATTCACAGTTCCCAAACTATTAAATTAGGCTTTTCTGTAACCTACACATATAAGTTTGGCTGAAGCGTAGACTATCTCTATTCCAGTTTGTTTCGAGTCAATCATGTATTGCTTGATTCCTGAAATAGATAGTGTTAGTTTTCTTATCAACAACATTTCTATTTACACGATCTCCGTATGCCAAAGTGGATTAATGCATATTGGCCAAGTGTAAAGTGTTCTTCACTAATTGCTCAATGTTCAAACCATATTTCTTACTAGCATAGCATGGGCAAAAAGAACCCAAATTTATGTTATCAATTCCCTTATGTTACGCGTTTTCTCCAAACCATTTATATGACTAGCATCTTGTAACTTGAGGCACTGGTTCTTGTAAAGTTATATGACCCTTTATTGTTGATCATAATAGGAATGATTTGATTACCTCCACTGCTATTGACGGGATGAAAATCGTTGATTCCCAATCAAATAGTTCTCACTCTCACAAATTAGTATAATTGGCAAGAAAGGGGTCGAATCCTCGGGAGATTTAAGATTTCTCTCTGCAATTTGATCACCAATAAGTAACAAAAGTGGGAAAAGATGCGACTTTTAAATAAGAACAAGTAAAGTAAAGTAAAGATGGAATTTTGTTCTAAAATCAAGAGTAGAGAATGGTTCCACCTACGAATTCTTTGACATTGGTTGGCTTATCGATCATCGAATTCTTTTCAAGCTATTAACTTTCCTACAAATTCCTCTCCTCTTGGTTTATATAGAATAAAATTCCTACGAGTCCAATTAATCTCTTACACCTCAATGCAATCATAACACGGTTAAGATTTAACAACGAGATAGCACAACATCCCAAGAACTTGAGCACATAAATAACACCAATTATACACGGTAAATCGATGTTTAAGATATATGTCAACTTCCTACATAATCATGCTTCAAACACGGAATCCACAATCTTATGCATGCTACTATAGAAATAACGCAAATACGAAAGCATTAAATCTTAGCACGGAATCAATATTATCAAGTCGGCCAAGCAAGATAACATTAATAACATAACGATAAGCACAAGGAAGTTGAAGGAATTAAAATATAGGAAAGATAAATTGAATTAAAAACTCACAATTCACCAACAAAGTCTCCGAAAACGTAGGCGAAACACTAGGAAAATTAGTCGCTCATGGCTTACCTAAGCTCTCTTCTCTTCTAGGGTGATTGCTCGAATTGAAATCTAATTAAACTAACCCTAGAACATCCTATTTATAATCCTAATGTCTTCCATAAAAGATAGATAAAAGATAGAAACTTCCTAAACAATCTAGATAAAAGATAGAACTTTCCTAATTTAATTCAGCGTCACATTCCGCTGGCAGCGAGAAATTCCGCTGGCAGCGAATGGCCTTAATTGAGCTCCTGTTGGATTTTCGCTACCACCTCGCTACCACACTCGTTGTCAACGAAAGTTCCATGCCTTTGAATTTTTCAAGCCTCTCTGAGTCCTTCCTTTCCGCTGGAGCGAGCCGCTCCTCCCGCTGCCGCGAGATCTCCCACTCGTTGAAGCGAGTTCTTTCTTCCGCAGCTGCGCGTCGCCGAAGCTTCGTCGTCCTGGTGCTTCTCATTGGCAACAACATTTTCTGCGGTAGTGAACGTCTCGCTGCAGCGAGACAAGTGGCTAGCAGCGGACACTGCTTGCTCGCTCTTCCTCATCTCTGGCTCCTCTTCTCGCTGGCTTCCTTTCCTCGATTGCTCCTCGCTTGCATGCTTGCTGGGCTTCCTGGTTCCACTCGCTGGCAGCGAGCAGAACTCGCTAGCAGCGACTTGTGCCTAGAGACTTGTTTTCACTTTGTTCTTTTCTCGTTCTCTCTTTCCTCATTTCTTTCTCTTCTTATCTTGATTTCTTGACTTTACTTGGACATGTTTAACATCTTTCCCTTGTTTTTCACCATATCGGATCTACGATTTTGAACAATTCAAACAAAATAGCGTAGATTCTGAACTTTGCCACAAAAAGAGTTTAATCTAAATTAACACTAAAACATGCATATTCTACAATGTAAATGAACCTAAACTATCCTATAATGCCCATTAGAAATGTGCATTATCAAACTCCCCTACACTTAACCTTTTGCTTGTCCTCAAGCAATGCAAAATAAAGAAGATCAAAACCATCATCCCACACATATAATCTTCAAGCACTAGCCTCGTCAAAAGCAACATCAAAGTGGATGAGCCATGAACATGAAAGCTAACATCCTAGCAAGTATATGAACGATTCAAAATAAGGCACATCTCATCCAACCTCATCGGGATTATGTGTTTTCTCTCACTCTCATTGTGTTTTGGCTTAACAATATATCTCTCAACTCAATCCAAAATGCAAAAAGCTACATAGAAATTGACACATATATCACATATTCTCCACCGCGGATGCCATCACTCACAAGCAATATCAAGAGGTCTTTTATCAAGGTTGTAATGGGGCTTGGTAAGGAATTAAGGGCAAGGAGAATTTATGGTCATGTGGTGCTCAAAATCCGGGAATCAAGATCCTAGATAATCAAACATCAATCATCCACTCTCTCAAAAACATCATCTTAAACTCAAGCTCTCACAACAACTTTACAAGAGACATTCATTTCTCAACCAAAGATTATTTCCAACTCTCACATTCATAATGAAAATAAAAGGCTCAAACTCATGCTCTTTTTTTTTTTCTTTTCTTCTTCTTTTTTTTTTCTCTTTTTTTTCATTCATTCATTTTTTTTAGAGCCAAAACAATAACGCACAATGTGAGGAATAAAACTAAAATTACATACTCATCCAAGCTTGTAACTTTCTCAACAATAATCTCTTTTCCACTTAACCAAATCAATCATTCACCAACTCTAATCCTAATTCCCGGATAGGGTAAGGCTCATCATAGGCTAGGATAAATTTTGTGGAGCTTCAAAGAATAGGCTAAGCTCATATTTGCTACAAGCAAATGACACATATGTAGGGTGGATATGGATAATAATATGGCTAAGAAAATCATGCCTCTATCATTTGAAACTCATAAGCAATAGACACTTAAATTCGGCCTCAAATATAGATAACAATGTCAATCTCAAGAGGTAAGTGCATAAGGAGAGTGTAATGGCACACAAGAAAGCAAAAGGGAATAAATATGATGAAAATCCCTTATAAGGCCAAAATTTCTCACTATGACAAGTTTTGTTGGATTTCAATAATGCCAATAAGAATCATACTTGCTCCATTAAACTAACAAGTCATGCTCCAATGAAAATCAACACAAGTATGTGACAAGATTAGCCAATTAAAACATATCATGGGATTTATAGGTCAAGCTAAAAAACTCAAATAAAATAGAGGACAATTAAGGCAAGATGGGTATTTGAATAATACATGAATGCGATGCATGATATTTTTGGGTTTTTCAATTTTTTCAATTTTTTTTCTTTTTCTAATGAAATATAAATGCTAGAAATAAACATGATATGCATATGAAAGTGTCGTCCGTCAGGACGCTATTGGGCGGTGGTTCAACCGCGGTTGACCATCCCCAAATCCTTGCCTTGTATCAAAAAAAAAATTTGATATGCATATGAAAATTTGAAATATGACCTAACTAATGCAATATGTACAATAAACCCCTCCCCCGCACTTGAATATTTCATTGTCCCTAATGAAATAAAGACAACAAAAATTAAACAATTGAAATAGGTGAGGGAGAAGGGAAACTCACGAGCTCAATGTGGTGGTTGAAATTGGGTTTGCCACCCAAAGGGTGCCCAAGCGTTGAATTGGGCCATGATCTCCTCATGATTCCTTCGTTGTTGCTCCATGAGAATGGTATGGTTTTCCGCAATTCGTCGGTCTGTGGCATCTTGACGCTCGGTGATTTGACAGAAGGCACTCTCAAAA
Source organism: Persicaria tinctoria (assembly GCA_037127255.1). Taxonomy (NCBI): domain Eukaryota; kingdom Viridiplantae; phylum Streptophyta; class Magnoliopsida; order Caryophyllales; family Polygonaceae; genus Persicaria; species Persicaria tinctoria. The sequence continues at coordinate 9,902,437 of JBANSL010000009.1, read as the reverse complement.
TAACCATGAGAGGGAAAGCCATCATAAGACTCGCCATGGTACCCTCCATGTGAAGAACTCGCTCCCCCGCCATAAGACACTCGTGGATGGAACGTCTCTACTTGCATTTCCGGCTCATACTCCATCTCCGTAGGTTCTTCATAAGGCTCCTCATAAGCATCTCCGTCGTTAGCGTTTGGAGGTGGGCCCAATGGTAGGGCATCGGGTGGAATATATAAATCGGCGGGAGAGAGACCGGTGGGTAGTGGGCGAGGGAATACCAAAGTGTGGGAGTTATTGACCCCGGCATACCAAATGAAGCTCCCCCCATAATCATTCTCCCTCACTATGTTAGCCTTCTTTAGCGAAGCCAAATTGAGCCTATAAATGTCCACACAAAGGACATAGGCATTCCAATCGATGTCAAGTTCCAATGCAAGCAAAGTAATTAGGCTTCCAAAGCCAATCTTCACCTCTTCCTTCCTTGAATGCCTCTTAGTAGCCTCGCCACAAGCGGCAAATAAAACCTCTACCCAATCCGGCGTCTCATTTGCTTCTCGCAACAAGCAGGTCATCCACGCCCAACTTCCCTTGGAAACCTTGTTGATCTCGGCATGCCCGAAAAAAGTGTTGTTCAAGACCTTGTGGAAAAGTCTAAGGGAAGGGTGAACGATGCTAGAATTTTAGTCATTGCCGGAGGTCATGACCTTTTTGTGTGACTTGCAACCATCGTTGTTGAGGGATGGAGCTACGAGGCAATTTAGAACAATGGGCAGTGGGATTGCCCGTGATCCCAATCACATTCTTCAATTCTTCAAAAGTCATAGCTTGATTTGCCCCACCCAATCGAAAAATAAAACCATCATCACTAGCCATTGCAAAGGTTGCCAAAAACTCCTTAACCAAATCCGGATAAGTGCGGAGACACTTTTCTACTAAACCATCAATATCTCCAATGCCCATAAATGTCCGCACACTCTCCTCAAGTCCCAACAATCTCAATGTGGGGATATCAAAAACTTTCGTCGAAATATACCGACGAGCATCAAGATCATCCCACCTAGTCCTCTGAGCACTAGTCAATCCCTTAGGCCTAACCATTGGTGGAGAGGACATAACAATTATAATCAAAAGATGAAGACCGAGGACTCACAAGGAAGACGACTCACTGGAGGAATTCCGATGGCAGCGAGTAGAGTCCCGCTGGCAGCGAATCGAGTCAGGTTGAGGGTGCTGCACGCGGAGGGTAAGTGCAGGCGCGACTCGCTAGCAGTGAAACTTTTCGCTGGAAGCGAATGGACTGGCCTATTGGGCTTGTTCGCTCGCTGGTGGCGGATAAGTTCGCTGGAAGCGACTAAGGTGCTGGTGGCGACTGTGGTGGCTGCGACGGGTCTGCGGGAGCGAGTAAAAACTTCCGAAACGCCGGCGTTGTTGTCCGGACGTCGGAATTCTAAAAGTTCTTCACGAAAGTTTCCAAACACGACCCGATCTACGCAATGGTGGAAGAAAGAAAGGGATTTGGGTGTTTTTGTGGTGATGAGGTGGTTGATGGGTGGTCGGAATGTGGTGTGGTTGCGTAGATCGGCTCGTCGGGAGTCGGAATCCGATGCCGAAATTTGGTTTCGGGGTGGCGGAGGTGACTATGTGGCTATGGAGGTGTGAAGCTTGGAGGTGCTCCAATGGAGGTTTAATGGGGTTTTTGGAAGGAGGAAGAAGATGGTAAAAATGGAAAGTGGGGGATGATGAAATATGAATAATGGGTAAAAAGGAAAGTGGTTAAAATGTAAGTGGGTAAAAAGGGGTAAAAGGGATTCTCCAATATTTTATTCTTTTTTTTTATTTTTTTTACTTTTATTTTCTTGGAAATCCGGGTGGGGCTCACGGTCTGGTTCCGGAGGATTAGGTTCGCTGGCAGCGGGTCCGGTTCGCTGGCAGCGACTCGGGCTGCTTTGCTCGGCTCCTCCTGGGTCGCTGATGGCTGCTCTCGCTGGTAGCGAGTTGGGTTCGCTGCCAGTGAAAACTGCTCAGTGCTTCCGTTTTCCGACTTCTTCTCTTAACTCTGCAAGGTTAGCTCCACACTATTCCGAAAGAAAAAAATCTATCTAATGTAATAAGGAAATTTATAACCTAATTAGATAAATAAATAAACTAAAACTAATTATCCAATTATGAAATTGAAATTGCAAGATGAAAAATTTACCTCGGGTTGCCTCTCAAGAAGCGCCCTTGTTTTATGTTGTAGGCTCGACGGTATGACCCCTCAATGGGTTTCCTTTGTAGGCTTTTGGAGGTTCATCTCCTCCATGATCTTGTCGGAGAAGCCATCATAGTAGCGTTTTAGCCGGTGGCCATTAACCTTGAAAACGTGTGCATTCTCCTCATCCTTGATTTCTACCGCTCCATGTGGATATATATGCATAATGGCGTACGGACCTCTCCATCTCGAGCGTAGCTTTCCTGGAAAGAGATTAAGGCGAGATTGATAGAGAAGTACCTTGTCACCTACCTTAAAGTCCTTTCTCAAGATGTGCTTGTCATGCCATGCTTTGGTCTTTTCTTTGTAAGTGATGGCATTGTCATATGCATCCCAATGAATCTCCTCTAATTCTTGAACTTGGAGCTTGCGGAATTCGCCAACCTCATCTATTCTCATGTTGCACTCTTTCACTGCCCAATAGGCCTTGTGTTGGAGTTCTACCGGAAGATGACATGATTTTCCATAAACTAAGCGATAAGAAGACATACCTATTTGGGTTTTGTAGGCCGTGGTATATGCCCAAAGAGCATCATCTAGCCGTTGGCTCCAATTTTTTTAGTTTTGTGCAACCGTCTTCTCCAAGATTCTCTTGATCTCTCTATTTGACACTTCGGCTTGCCCATTGGTTTCAGGGTGATAGGCGGTGGATACCCTATGTGTGACATGATATTTCTTCAAGAGAGCGACCACCGTCTTGTTGCAAAAGTGGGTACCTCGATCACTAATTAATGCACGTGGAATACCAAATCTAGTAAACAAATCCTTAAGGAATCCTGAAACCACTTTAGAATCGTCAATTTTGGTGGCCTTCGCCTCCACCCATTTGGAGACGTAGTCCACCGCAAGTAGGATATAAAGATTCCCAAAGAAACTAGGAAAAGGTTCCATGAAATCAATCCCCCAAACATAAAAAATTTCACAAAACATCATCCTAGTTTGAGGCATCTCATTTCTAGTTGCAATATTCCCCATGCGTTGGCACCGATCACAAGATTTACAAAAAGCATATGCATCACGAAAAATCGTGGGCCAATAGAATCCCGAATCAAGTACCTTCTTAGCCCTTTTGTTTGGTCAAAAGTGTCCTCCACATGAATAAGAATGACAAAAGCTAAGAACGGACATTACCTCATTATCCGGAAGACATCGCCGAATGATTTGATCCGCACAATGCTTCCAAAGAAACGGATCATCCCAACCATAGAATCGAGCGTTGTGGCGAATCTTTTCTTTCTTGTACTTGGGAAAGTTTGGCGGAAACTCCTCCGTGACAAGAAAATTGACTATGTCCGCAAACCATGGCCGAGGAACGTTGGCTGCCATCAAAGACAAAGGTTTAAAGGAGTCCGGACATACCTTCTGGTCAGAATCCGCTGGCAGTGAGTCAGGTTCGCTGTCAGCGAATGGAGTCAGAATGTGAGCTGGTGCCGGCGACTGAAGAGGTTCGCTGGTGACTTGACTCGCTGGTGGCGGGCTGGGTTCGCTGTCAGCGAGTTGGATCCGCTGGCTTACAGGAGTCTTCGCTGTCAGCGAGTCTTCAGCACAACTTGAAACGAAGTGTAGAGTTTCGTCTGGAAATTCTCCAAGTGCTTGTAGCTTCTCCCCCACACTGTTCGGGTGCTCAATGCGGCTAAGATGATCGGCCACATAGTTTTCCGCGCCCTTATTATCTTTGATTTCGATGTTGAACTCGCTCAAGAGCAAGATCCACCGAATAAGCCTTGGTTTGGCGTCCTTCTTCTTCATGAGGTGCCTAAGGGCTGCATGATCGGAGTAAATTATTACCTTTGCACCTAGCAAGTATGCGCAGAACTTGTCCAAGGTGAACACTACGGCCGACATCTCCTTTTCCGGGGTTGTATAGTTCTGTTGGGCTTCATTTAGTATCATTGAAGCATAGTAGATGACGTGTGAGGCTTTGTCAATCCTTTGTCCAAGAACCGCTCCAACGGCGTAGTCGCTAGCATCACACATTAGCTCGAATGGGAGGGTCCAAACCGGGGCTTGAATGATTGGTGCAGTGACAAGACAATTTCTGAACTCGTGGAAAGCCTCCTTACACTTCTCATCAAACTCAAATGTGGTGTCTTTCTTGACGAGTTCACAAAGAGTTGCGACGATCTTTGAGAAATCCTTGATGAATCGGCGATAAAATCCTGCATGACCAAGGAAAGAGCGAACTTCGCACACACTAGTAGGGCAAGGCAAAGATTGAATAATGTCAATCTTTGCATTGTCAACCTCAATTCCTTTCCGGGAGACGATGTGGCCGAAAACAATCCATTGCTCAACCATAAGTGACATTTTTCGGTATTCAAAACCAAATTTATTTCAACACATCTTTTTAAAACCAATGCCAAATGGTCTAAACAAAAGTTGAAGTCATCGCCATGAACGGTAAAATCATCCATAAAAACTTCAATGAACTTTTCAATATACTCGGAGAAAATACTTACCATACACCTTTTGAATGTACCCGGAGCATTGCATAACCCAAAAGGCATTCGGCGATATGCAAAAGTGCCAAAAGGACATGTTAATGTTGTTTTCTCTTGGTCCTCCGGTGCGATGGCAATTTGAATGTAGCCCGAGTAGCCATCCAAGAAACAATAGTAAGCTCTTCCGGTGAGGCGCTCCACCATTTGGTAAATAAATGAGAGAGGAAAGTGGTCCTTGCGAGTCTCCGCGTTCAATTTGCGATAGTCGATGCAAACTCTCCATCCGGTTTGGACTCGCGTGGGCACTAGCTTTCCTTCTTTGTTCTCCACGACCGTGATGCCTCCTTTCTTTGGAACCACCTATGTAGGACTAACCCATTTACTATCGGAGATAGGATAGATCATACCGGCTTGTAGTAGCTTTAGAACTTCCTTCTTGACCACCTTCATCATTGGTGGGTTGAGTCTTCTTTGGGGTTGTCTTGATGGTTTGGCTCCTTCCTCCAAGAGTATGCGATGCATGCACATGGTTGGGCTTATTCATTTGATGTCCGCAATTGTCCATCCAAGGGCCGTCTTGTGTTCCTTAAGCATCGCTATCAACCTCTCCTCTTGCTCAAGAGTGAGCTTATTTGATATGATGACCGGCAAGTTATCTCCATCACCCAAGAAGGCATACTTGAGGTGATCCGACAATGGTTTAAGCTCTATCACGGGTGCCTGAACAATAGAAGGTAAAAGCCTCTCGCTTTGGAGGGTTAATGTTAAGGCATCATTTCTTTGGTGAGTATGTTGTGCCTCTAGTGCTCCCAAAACTTCATGCAAGTAAGGTGAAATAGAATATTCAAGTTTAAGCTAATCTAGAGGGGTTTCTAAATCTACTTGCAATTCATCTTTTCCATTAAGCTCAAAAACATCTTCTACACAAGGTTCAATAGTATCAATAGCATATAGAGAGTGTTCATCATGAGGATACTTCATTGGATCAAATATGCAATACTCTATCTTTTCTCCATCGAACTCCATAGTAAGTGAACCGGCATAGACATCAATCTTTGTTCGGGCGGTCCTTAGGAAGGGTCTACCCAAGAGGATGGGCGCCTCCGCTACTCCATGCTCCATGTCCAAAACAAAGAAATCTTCGGGAAAGATTAGCTTGTCCACCATAACTAAAACATCTTGTACAAACCCCCTAGGATAGATTTGAGAACGATTTGCCAATTGGATCACAACTCTTGTTTCTTGCAAAGCACCAAGACCAAGCGATTTATAGAGGGAGTATGAGATAACATTAATGGATGCTCCTAAATCTAGCAAAGCATGATTAAATTTAGCATCTCCAATTGTGCAAGGAATAGTAAACATACCCAGATCGCTACACTTTTCGGGCATACGCCTTTCTAACATAGCGGAGACATGTTCACTTACTTGAACTTTTTGTTTTCCCTTGAACTTTTGATTCCTCTTGACCGTGCATAATTCCTTCAAAAACTTTGCATAACGAGGAATAGCTTTAACTAGGTTGAGTATGGGGATGTTTACCTCACACTTGGCGAATGGTTCGAAGAGTTCGGTGTCGCTCTCCGGCCTCCTTGGATTCCTCAAAGCCTCCAGAAAGGGTGCCACTGGCTTAAAATCATCAAGAGGAGGTTTGGAATCAGCAACAGCGTGTCCAGATACCCCTTGACAGAGAGTCTCATGAGTGCACGCATGAGGAACCATGTATTTGGGCACCTACTCCACCTATAGAAATCATCCTCAACTCATCCATTAAGGAAGCAAGTCCGGAGCCGATTTCTATGGCTCCCGAACAAGGTAATGCTATTTCTTACACTTTTGTGGATTTTGGTGAATATGTAGATCCTTGGGAGCATTACTTCAACAAGTCACCAACGGAACTATATTGGTGGTACCACATTCCCTCGGTGGGAAGTCACGCTCGAGCATATGAAGAGTTGGAGACCTTCTTCAACGACACATCATTTGACTTCGACTTCTTCATATGTGGTGTTTTCCTACCTAGATGGTGTGCACCGGAGTTTGATTTGTTAAAAAGGGCATTGGCAATGTCCGAGTGAATCTTGAACACATGGACGAATAAACCGTCGAGTCTATGACGATAAATAAGGACGCTTCTCGGGAGGCAACCCGAAGTATTTTTTCTTAAATTAGTTATTTTAATTCCTAGTTAGTTAATTAGTTTTTTTGTTTAATAAATTAGAAATTTCCTAATTATTTTATATGGTAGATAGATGTTTTCGGAATATGTTTGGAGCTAACCATGCAGGAAAAAAAAAAAGAAAAAAAAACGATAGAAGAATAGAGATTATGTGTTGAATCCGATGCCAGCGAATCATTATTCAATGCCGGCGAGTCTAGCCGCTCAGACGACATAGGAGCTGATTTCATCCGCTGACAGTGAACCAAGACTCGCTGACAGTGAATCCAGCAGCTTATTCCCAGTCTTCATCTGTTATTGTCGCAACCCATCTTATTCATTCTTCGTCATCTTCATTCATCCATGCTCGTGGTTCGTTAGTCTTTGTCGTTGTCGTTCTTCCTCGTTCTTCTTTCAAACTTCATCACCTTTGCCACCAAAACTTTTCCCAAAATGTGAGTTATTCTTTACCCTCTTTCTCTCATATTTTTATGATTTGTTGTCTTTGATTTTCATTGAGGACAATGAAGAGTTTAAGTGTGGGGGAGAGTTGCATTCATAGATTCATGCATACATGTTTATTTTTGTCGTTATTTTATTCTTCCATTCATGTTTTTATTTTTCGTTAATTAATTGCATTGGAAAATGAAAACATAATTGAGAAAAAAAATCCAAAAAGATCATGCATTGCATATATGTGTTTTTCAAATACTCATCTTGCCTTAGTTTGTCCTCTATTTTATTTTTATGAGTTTTACCATATATGTTCCATAATATGATGGAATTGGCTAATCTTGTCACATACTTGAAATGATTTTTATGGGAGCATGACTTGTTAGTTCAATTGAGCAAGTATGATTCTTAGTCTTGGGCATTATTGAAATCCAACAAAAATAATGTCCTAGTGAGAATTTTCGGCCTTATAGGGATTTTCATCATATTTATTCCCTTTTGCTTTCTTGTGTGAGATTATACTCTCCTTATACAATTGCCTCTTGAGATTGACATTGTTATCTATATTTGAGGCCGAATTTATATGTTTATTGCTTATGAGTTTCAAATGATAGAGGCATGATTTTCTTAACCATATTATTATCCATATCCACCCTACATATGTGTCCTTTGCTTGTAGCCAAATTTGAGCCTTAGCCTTTTCTTTGAAGCTCTAGAAATTTTATCCTTAGCCGATGATAAGCCTTACCCTATCCGGGAATTGGGATTAGAATTGGTGAATGATTGATCTATAAGTTGAGTGGAAAGGAAAATATTGTTAAGAGAGTTACAAGTTTTGGATGATTATGTAATTTTAGTTTTATTTCTCGCATTGTGCATTATTGTATTTTTGGCTCTAGGAAAAATAATTGAAAAAAAAGAAGAAAAAGTGAAAGAAAAAAAGAGAAAAAGAAAAAAAAATGAATAAAGAGCCTTTTACCTTTATTATGTATGTGAGAACTAAAAAATATGTATGGTTAAGAGAAAGTTCTTTTGTTGAGTGTTTTGTTGAGTGTTTTGTTGAGTGAAAGTTTGAGTTATTTTGGTTTTGGAAGTATTTAGTTTTTATTGTTCTTCCGGTTGTTCTTAGGGATCCCTTTTTCCCGGATTTTTAGCACCACAAGCCTAAATATTTTCCTACCTTAATTCCTTACCAAGCCCCATTACAACCTTGATAAAAATACCACTTGATGTTTCTTATAAGTGATGGCATCCACGGTGTAGAATATGTGATATATGTGTCAATTTCTATATAGCTTTTTGCATTTTGGATTAAGTTGAGAGATACATTTTTAAGCCTAAACACATGAGAGTGAGAGAAAACACATAATCCCGGTGAGGTTGGACTAGATGTGCCTTTTACTTTGAATCGCTCATATACTTGCTAGGATGTTAACTTTCATGTTCATGTCTCCTACACGTTGATGTTGCTTTTGACAAGGTTAGTTCTTGAAGATTATATGTGAGGGATGATGGTTTTGCTCTTCTTTATTTTACATTGCTTGAGGACAAGCAAAAGGTTAAGTATAGGGGAGTTCTATAATGCACATTTCTAATGGGCATTATAGGGTAGTTTAGATGCATTTGCATTGTATAATATGCATGTTTAGTGTCAACTTAGATTAAACTCTTTTTCGTGGCAAAGTTCGGAATCTACGCTATTTCGGTTGAGTTGTGCAGAATTGTAGATCCGACATGGTGGAAAGCAACGGAAATGCGAACAACATGTCCAAGTGAAGTCAAGAAAGCAAGATAAGGAAAGAAAGAAAATAGGCAAGAAAGAACGAGGGAAGAATGAAGAGAAAACAAGTTTCTGGGCAACTGTCGCTACCAGCGAATGGGATCTCGCTGCCAGCGAGTGGAGTCAGTGAGAGCATGTCCAGGAGCCAGTACGTCTCACTGCTAGCGAATGGGATCTCGCTTCCAACGAGTGGAGTCATCAGGAGTTTGTCCAGGAGCCAGCGCGTCTCGCTACCAGCGAATGGAGTTCGCTGCCAGCGAGTCGAGTCAGCCTGGCCGACCAGGCAGCATTCGCTGCCAGCGACAGGACTCGCTGCAGCGAGCCACTCGCTGCCATGTAAATCCTCGCTGCCAGCGGGATGCACCAAGATGACGATAACTCGGCCACTCGCCCCAGCGAAAGGAAGAACTCGCGGTAGCGGAAGAGTGGACTCGCGGAAGCAAAAACCATGGAATCGAAGAAGCTTGAAAAATATTCTAAGGCATGGACATTCGCTGACAGCGAGTGTGGTAGTGAAGTGGTAGCGAAAATCCAATTGTAGCTTGTTTAAGGCAATTCGCTGCTAGCGGAAATTTTCGCTGCCAGCGGAATTTGACGTTGAACTATACATGGAAAGTCTATCTTCTATCTAGTTTGTTTAGGAAGTTTCTATCTTATTTGTCTATCTTTTACCTTGTTTATACAAGACTTTAGGCTTATAAATAGGATGTTTTAGGATTATTTTGTGAAAGGATTCAAGTAGAGCAATCACCATTGAAGAGAAGAAAGTTTAGGTAAGCCATGTTTGGCTAATTTTCTAGTTTTCGCCTACACTTTTGAGACTTTGTTGGTAGTTTGTGAGTTTCTAATTCAAGTTATTTTTCCTCTATAATTCTTTCAACTTCTTTGTGTGATATTTATTATGTTATTGATATTATCTTGATTAGCTACCTTGATAATATTGATTTAATGCTAGGATTTAATACTTTCGTATTTGTGTTATTTCCGTAGTAGCACGCATACGAATGTGGATTCCATGTTTGAAGCATGATTATGTAGGGAGTTGACATATATCTTAAACATTGATTTACCGTGTTTAATTGGTGTTATTTATATGCTCAAGATCTTGGGACTATTTGCTATCTCTTTGCTAAATCTTGACCGTGTTAGGGTTGCATTGAGGTGCAAGGGATTAATTGGACTCGTAGGACTTTTAATCTATTTAAACCAAGACTGGAGGAATTCGTAGGAAATTATAATAACTTGAAAAGGATTCGATGATCAATAAAACCAACCAAAGTCGAGATCTTGTAGGTGGAAACGCTTTTCTTCTATCCTTTATTTTCTTTTGTCAATATTATTTTCTTTAATTTTCATTCATAAAAATCGTTTCTTTTATATTGATAAATACACAATATATAGAAATACTTGATTCTCTAGGGTTCGACCCCTTACTTGCATACTATACTTGTTTGATTGTTTGAGAATTATTTTTGGCGAGGTAAATCAACGACTTTCCCTCCGTCAAAAATTGGCGCCGTTCCCGGGGAATCAAGTTTAGTTCTTTGTTTTGTGTACTTATTAATATTTGTATATATATCTATCCCTGTCGTGGACCTATCTTACGGTTCGCGACACCTCGTTACTAATTGTTTGCAATGGAGTTGGAGTTATGGCAATACCAAGGAGAATACTTTCACCATTACCTCGCAAGAGTGCAAGATTTAGTGGACGACCGTGCTTCACGGGGTATCCAAAATGATTTGATAAAACGAGTACTTTGCGTTCAAGATGGTATGCTTCCTGAGATACGTGAATTCGCCCAATCTTTGAAAAACGAAGGCTTTTATGGTTTGGATTGGTCGGAATTGTGGGATCTTTTCATTTGCATGGGTGACATGGCGAAGGTGGAAGAAGACTACAAATTGCCATCCATGCCCTTACCTTTCGAAGCAATGGCGGGCGAGATGCACGAGGGAAGCCAATTAAGATGCAAGCATCAATGGTTCAATCGAAGATGCAGAAGGGAGCCCGATACCCCTTGACAGAGAGTCTCATGAGTGCACGCATGAGGAACCATGTATTTGGGCACCTACTCCACCTATAGAAATCATCCTCAACTCATCCATTAAGGAAGCAAGTCCGGAGCCGATTTCAATGGCTCCCGAACAAGGTAATGCTATTTCTTACACTTTTGTGGATTTTGGTGAATATGTAGATCCTTGGGAGCATTACTTCAACAAGTCACCAACGGAACTATGTTGGTGGTACCACATTCCCTCGGTGGGAAGTCACACTCGAGCATATGAAGAGTTGGAGACCTTCTTCAACGTCACATCATTTGACTTCGACTTCTTCATATGTGGTGTTTTCCTACCTAGATGGTGTGCACCGGAGTTTGATTTGTTAAAAAGGGCGTTGGCAATGTCCGAGTGAATCTTGAACACATGGACGAATAAACCGTCGAGTCTATGACGATAAATAAGGACGCTTCTCGGGAGGCAACCCGAAGTATTTTTTCTTAAATTAGTTATTTTAATTCCTAGTTAGTTAATTAGTTTTTTTGTTTAATAAATTAGAAATTTCCTAATTATTTTATATGGTAGATAGATGTTTTCGGAATATGTTTGGAGCTAACCATGCAGGAAAAAAAAAGAAAAAAAAACGATAGAAGAATAGAGATTATGTGTTGAATCCGATGCCAGCGAATCATTATTCAATGCCGGCGAGTCTAGCCGCTCAGACGACATAGGAGCTGATTTCATCCGCTGACAGTGAACCAAGACTCGTTGACAGTGAATCCAGCAGCTTATTCCCAGTCTTCATCTGTTATTGTCGCAACCCATCTTATTCATTCTTCGTCATCTTCATTCATCCATGCTCGTGGTTCGTTAGTCTTTGTCGTTGTCGTTCTTCATCGTTCTTCTTTCAAACTTCATCACCTTTGCCACCAAAACTTTTCCCAAAATGTGAGTTATTCTTTACCCTCTTTCTCTCATATTTTTATGATTTGTTGTCTTTGATTTTCATTGAGGACAATGAAGAGTTTAAGTGTGGGGGAGAGTTGCATTCATAGATTCATGCATACATGTTTATTTTTGTCGTTATTTTATTCTTCCATTCATGTTTTTATTTTTCGTTAATTAATTGCATTGGAAAATGAAAACATAATTGAGAAAAAAAAATCCAAAAAGATCATGCATTGCATATATGTGTTTTTCAAATACTCATCTTGCCTTAGTTTGTCCTCTATTTTATTTTTATGAGTTTTACCATATATGTTCCATAATATGATGGAATTGGCTAATCTTGTCACATACTTGAAATGATTTTTATGGGAGCATGACTTGTTAGTTCAATTGAGCAAGTATGATTCTTAGTCTTGGGCATTATTGAAATCCAACAAAAATAATGTCCTAGTGAGAATTTTCGGCCTTATAGGGATTTTCATCATATTTATTCCCTTTTGCTTTCTTGTGTGAGATTATACTCTCCTTATACAATTGCCTCTTGAGATTGACATTGTTATCTATATTTGAGGCCGAATTTATATGTTTATTGCTTATGAGTTTCAAATGATAGAGGCATGATTTTCTTAACCATATTATTATCCATATCCACCCTACATATGTGTCCTTTGCTTGTAGCCAAATTTGAGCCTTAGCCTTTTCTTTGAAGCTCTAGAAATTTTATCCTTAGCCGATGATAAGCCTTACCCTATCCGGGAATTGGGATTAGAATTGGTGAATGATTGATCTATAAGTTGAGTGGAAAGGAAAATATTGTTAAGAGAGTTACAAGTTTTGGATGATTATGTAATTTTAGTTTTATTTCTCGCATTGTGCATTATTGTATTTTTGGCTCTAGGAAAAATAATTGAAAAAAAAGAAGAAAAAGTGAAAGAAAAAAAGAGAAAAAGAAAAAAAAAATGAATAAAGAGCCTTTTACCTTTATTATGTATGTGAGAACTAAAAAAATATGTATGGTTAAGAGAAAGTTCTTTTGTTGAGTGTTTTGTTGAGTGAAAGTTTGAGTTATTTTGGTTTTGGAAGTATTTAGTTTTTATTGTTCTTCCGGTTGTTCTTAGGGATCCCTTTTTCCCGGATTTTTAGCACCACAAGCCTAAATATTTTCCTACCTTAATTCCTTACCAAGCCCCATTACAACCTTGATAAAAATACCACTTGATGTTTCTTATAAGTGATGGCATCCACGGTGTAGAATATGTGATATATGTGTCGATTTCTATATAGCTTTTTGCATTTTGGATTAAGTTGAGAGATACATTGTTAAGCCTAAACACATGAGAGTGAGAGAAAACACATAATCCCGGTGAGGTTGGACTAGATGTGCCTTTTACTTTGAATCGCTCATATACTTGCTAGGATGTTAACTTTCATGTTCATGTCTCCTACACGTTGATGTTGCTTTTGACAAGGTTAGTTCTTGAAGATTATATGTGAGGGATGATGGTTTTGCTCTTCTTTATTTTACATTGCTTGAGGACATGCAAAAGGTTAAGTATAGGGGAGTTTGATAATGCACATTTCTAATGGGCATTATAGGGTAGTTTAGATGCATTTGCATTGTAGAATATGCATGTTTAGTGTCAACTTAGATTAAACTCTTTTTCGTGGCAAAGTTCGGAATCTACGCTATTTCGGTTGAGTTGTGCAGAATTGTAGATCCGACATGATGGAAAGCAAAGGAAATGCGAACAACATGTCCAAGTGAAGTCAAGAAAGCAAGCTAAGGAAAGAAAGAAAATAGGCAAGAAAGAACGAGGGAAGAATGAAGAGAAAACAAGTTTCTGGGCATCTGTCGCTGCCAGCGAATGGGATCTCGGTGCCAGCGAGTGGAGTAAGTGAGAGCATGTCCAGGAGCCAGCACGTCTCGCTGCCAGCGAATAGGATCTCGCTTCCAGCGAGTGGAGTCAGCAGTAGCATGTCCAGGAGCCAGCGCGTCTCGCTGCCAGCGAGTCGAGTCACCCTGGCCTACAAGGCAGCATTCGCTGCCAGCGGGATGCACCAAGACGATGACAACTCAGCCACTCGCCCTAGCGGAAGGAAGAACTCGCGGTAGCGGAAGAGCGGACTCGCGGAAGCGAAAACCATGGAATCGAAGAAGTGGTTGCGAAAATCCATTCGCTGACAACGAGTGTGGTGGTAGCGAAGTGGTAGCGAAAATCCAATAGTAGCTTGTTTAAGGCAATTCGCTGCTAGTGGAAATTTTTGCTGCCAGCGGAATTTGACGTTGAACTATACATGGAAAGTCTATCTTCTATCTAGTTTGTTTAGAAAGTTTCTATCTTATTTGTCTATCTTTTACCTTGTTTATACAAGACTTTAGATTTATAAATAGGATGTTTTAGGATTAGTTTACGAAAGGATTCAAGTAGAGCAATCACCATTGAAGAGAAGAAAGTTTAGGTAAGCCATGTTTGGCTAATTTTCTTGTTTTCGCCTACACTTTTGAGACTTGGTTGGTGGTTTGTGAGTTTCTAATTCAAGTTATTTTTCCTCTATAATTCTTTCAACTTCTTTGTGTGATATTGATTATGTTATTGATATTATCTTGATTAGCTACCTTGATAATATTGATTTCATGCTAGGATTTAATACTTTCGTATTTGTGTTATTTCCGTAGTAGCACGCATGAGAATGTGGATTCCGTGTTTGAAGCATGATTATGTAGGGAGTTGACATATATCTTAAACATTGATTTACTGTGTTTACTTGGTGTTATTTATATGCTAAGGTCTTGGGACTATTTGCTATCTCTTTGTTAAATCTTGACCGTGTTAGGGTTGCATTGAGGTGTAAGGGATTAATTGGACTCGTAGAACTTTTAATCTATTTAAACCAAGACGGGAGGAATTCGTAGGAAAATATAATAACTTGAAAAGGATTCGATGATCAATAAAACCAACCAAAGTCGAGATCTTGTAGGTGGAAACGCTTTTCTTCTATCCTTTATTTTCTTTTGTCAATATTATTTTCTTTTATTTTCATTCATAAAAATCGTTTCTTTTATATTGATAAATACACAATATTTAGAAATACTTGATTCTCTAGGGTTCGACCCATTACTTGCATACTATACTTGTTTGTTTGTTTGAGAATTATTTTTGGCGAGGTAAATCAACGACTTTCCCTCTGTCAGCATGCTACTATAAAATTAACAGAAATACGAAAGCATTAAATCTTAGCACGGAATCAATATTATCAAGTCGGTCAAGCAAGATAACATTAATAATATAACAATAAGCACAAGGAAGTTGAAGGAATTAAAATAGAGGAAAGATAACTTGAATTAAAAACTCACAATTCACCAACCAAGTCTCCGAAAACGTAGACGAAACACTAGGAAAATTAGCCACTCATGGCTTTCCTAAACTCTCTTCTCTTCTATGGTGATTGCTCCAATTGAAATCTAATTAAACTAACCCTAGAACATCCTATTTATAAGCCTAATGTCTTCCATAAAAGATAGAAACTTCCTAAATAAACTAGATAAAAGATAGAACTTTCCTAATTTAATTCAGCGTCACATTCTGCTGGCAGCGAATGGCCTTGATTGAGCTCTTGTTGGATTTCGCTACCACCTCGCAACCACACTTGTTGTCAACGAAAGTTCCAAGCCTTTCAAGCCTCTCCGAGTCCTTCCTTTCCGCTGGAGTGAGCCGCTCCTCCCGCTGCCGCGAGATCTCCCACTCGCTGAAGCGAGTTCTTTCTTCCGCAGCTGCGAGTCGCCGAAGGTTCGTCATCCTGGTGTTTCTCGCTGGCAGTGACATTTTCCGCGGCAGCGAACGTCTCGCTGCAGCGAGACAAGTCTCTAGCAGCGGACACTGCTTGCTCGCTCTTCCTCTTCGCTGGCTCCTCCTCTCGTTGGCTTCCTTTGCTCACTTGCATGCTTGCTGGGCTTCCTGGTTCCACTCGCTGGCAGCGAGCAGAACTCGCTAGCAGCGACTTGCGCCCAGAGACTTGTTTTCACTTTGTTCTTTTCTCGTTCTCTCTTTCCTCCTTTCTTTCTCTTCTTAGCTTGATTTCTTGACTTTACTTGGACATGTTTAACATCTTTCCCTTGCTTTCCACCATGTCGGATCTACGATTCTGCACAATTCAAATGAAATAGCGTAGATTCCGAACTTTGCCACAAAAAGATGTTAATCTAAATTAACACTAAAACATGCATATTCTACAATGTAAATGCAACTAAACTATCCTATAATGCCCATTAGAAATGTGCATTATCAGCTATTTAGCAAAACATAGGGTGTGCAGAGTAATTTTGTGCAAATATTGATCATCACCATCTATTGTCTATTTGTATATGGGGAAGTAATAACCTAAATCTGAAATTGGTTAGTGTAAAGGAGTTATGTGCTTCATTGGGGTGTAGCAGTTATATGTGCTTCATTCGGATATCTTTTAGCACTTGTATTTAGCTCAATCGTGTACCTCCCTTTAATCTGACATCTTGCTTACAATGGATGGAGCAAGAGTTGCTCCTGTTATAGTGGGGCAATGCTTGGTTACTATCCACTGAGGGTCTTGCCTTCAAAAACAACTATTCTTCCTGTTAATCCAACCTTCCTTCCCATGATATGAACTTGATATCTGTCTTTTTTTTTTTTGAAGTTTTTAAACATTTTTGTACAATCAATGAACTAGATATACCTTGAGGAGGCAATCGATTGGATTGGGTCATTTCAGGCCATTTAGTTTTCACTTTTCATTGTTGGTCTTCTTAGCTAGATAATGCCAAAATCCAGTCTAGTTGGGTAAATTAGTTTACATTGGACCAAGGGCAGTTGGTTATTACATCTTTTGATTAAACTTTGACATGTTGTAGCTGTGAATGATGCTTTTGGCTTGAATTTCATAACAAGAGTTTCAAATATTTTTCTTTGATTGATGTGATGAAGTATTCACATTTTTGTGGATCTAATCTATAATAACTTTCTGTATTTTATTGAGGTATCAGGGACTACATTATCTCTAAGTCGATCAGTGTTTGTGGAGTTAGAGATATTCTTGCTGATGATCTTCTGTCAAATAAGACATTAAGACATACCTATCCTTTTTAAAAGTCCCCTTCATTTGTAAAAGTGTATCTTTCAACTACCTATCATTTGTAAAACATTTGTAAAGATTGATTTTGCATTTATCTACATGTTTATTAAACTATTCATTTGCAAAATCTTATTTTATGAGCAAAAAGCGTTGTATATCAAACGAAAAACATCTAATTATAGATGAAAAGTGTAGTATCTTAATAGCTATGAAATCGAACCATTATATAAAAAACAGATGATGGTATCATTGTAGACATCGTCTAAATAATGTAAACCAATGTGTAACATATATTTTTACATCACAATGTTAATATAAATTGATATATATTGCTAACAACAACATCTTTATAAAAATCTGAAATGATGTCTATATCATGTTAATACATCGGTTGTGCATAGATTTCATTTGGTATATTATCTAAAAACAATATAAAATCACAAATTATAAATATGAAATTAATATACACGTAATCAATATAATAAAAAAAGATGTCTATTTTGTTTTAATACATTAGTTATTTTTAAAAAAAGTGATAAAAATGTAAAATTTAGGCTTGGTGCGAACATCTTCAAAAGCTTAAAAAGGAAAAATAATGAGGGTTTAATAACAATTGAACATGTAATAAACAAAGTTGAGGGGTTGATTTATATCTATATTCAAAATAAAATAGTTGTTTTAACTAAGAAAGACATCTGCTTAAAACCGATGTCAAAAGTTTTGATCTTTCACTACACGCACATAGAGATCATAATTTTTTTTTAAAGACATCTGTTGACAACAGATGTCTAATTGCATTTTTCTAGTAGTGAAATCTTCCTATTTGTTAATAACGAAAGCTATTTGATGAAAAACATGATCTTTTATGCCTTTATGTGTTACTTTGCATGGTTATCGTTGTGGTGTCGATACCCTGACCTTGGAAGTCTTTAGTTTATTGATTTTATTTCATCAATTTTGTGTTCTGTCTTGCGAAAAGTTACGATTTTGGTTTTTGTTTTTACTCGAGATCGACAAAGCTTGGTCGGCGTCGAGTTGTTTTGGTCGAGTTCGACTAGTTTTGCTTTCATTTTTATTTTCTGTTCGTTTCTGCTTTATATTTTAGTCGACAGTGTGGTCGAAGTCGAGTACTCTATTCGACGTCTAGGATGCTTCTGGTCGAGATCGTGCTGAGATTTGGAACTGAAAAGGCGGGCGCTGACACGTTTCCTCGTGGATCGATCCTGACTACCTTCTACTACAACGGAAGGAAGTCTTGTATTTATTTGTTGAGACAGGGAGTCGGTTTGATTTCATATTATATATTTATTTTCATACTTGACCATCCTCTTGAAACAAACAAATTGGCGCCGTTGCCAGGGAAGCAATCAATCGCGCCCTTTTTAGTTCCTTTTACTCTTTTATTCGCTTTTTAGTTCCTTTTTACTCTGGGGAAGGAGGATGTGTGGGAATGGAGACTCTAACGCCGACTGGGAGACAGAATTTGTGGGAGATGGAAGAGGAGGAGAAGAACAGGGAAAGCGAGACTCATCAAAGGTAACATAACTTGACATAATCACCTTATGGCTCTGAACATCGAGGCAAAGGTAACCGCGATGATGAGACGGATAGCCGATGAAGACACAAAGAGTGCAGCGCAGGTGGAGTTTGTGTGTGGCATTGGAGAACTGGTTATAGAAGCACAAGCACCCGATGGTACGAAGGTGATCGTAGGTAGGCAGGGTGCCATATAGTGCCGGAGTGGGCGAGCAATGAAGTAGGGTAGTAGATGGAAGGATGTTGAGGAGATATCATGTGGTTGATAAGGCGTGAGGCCAATATGCAAGGGGATTGGATGCGTGAAAAAGGAGAGAGCGCATCATGTTAGTTATAGTTCTAATGATTCGTTCAGCCTTGCCATTCTGCTGGGAAGTATAGGGGCAAGACAACCAATAGAAGATCCCATTTGTGGTTAAGAAAGTGTGAAAGTCTTTGTTATTAAATTCACGGCCATTGTCACATTGGAAGCATTTGATGGATGTTTGAAATTGTGTTTTGATGTAAGCATGAAATTTGACAAAGATAGGAAACACTTGAGACTTGAAATGCAACTGGAAAACCCATAAGAAATGACTATAATCATCAAGAAACAAGAGGTAGTACTTGTGACCCTCCTTGCTAGGCACAAGAGAGGTCCAAATGTCACTATGAATTATATCAAAGGGTACAAAAGTAGAGTTCAAAGACCACTGAAATGGCAGTTTGGTATGCCACAGACTGGATAACGATGCCGAGAGGGCGACCGGACACGACGGACAGGACGGTGAGGGCGACGAGACAGGATAGAGCTCCCTGGTGCTGTTACATCTCAGGTGAGTAACCCCCGTAGTAAGATCCTTCACAAAGAAACCAAACGGATCAAACACAAGAGAAACATTATTGTCAGTGGTGAACCGACGGATAGAGATAAGGTTTTTGACTAGTTTGGGGGCAATGAGGACATTGCTAAGGTGTAAAGGGTTGGTTGGGGTCTATAATGTGGCGTGGGCAATACCCGAAGTAGCAAGGCGACCGTCATTGCCGACGATAATAAAGTGTGCAGGACCCTTAAAAGAAAGAGTACCTAAAGAGTTCGTCATATGTAGGGGTATTATTCGAGTCGAACGAGTCGAGTAGTGAGTTGATCATACTCGATTCGGTACTATTCAAGCTCGACCTCGAGCTCGGCTCGAAGTTTACTCGAGTTTAGAAGCAAGCTCGAACTCGGATCGCAAGTACTTGAACAAGCTCGAGATCGAGCTCGTTTTGCTCGTTTTTTGCCGAGCCGAGCTCGAGCTCGTTTAAGCTCGTTCGAGCTCGTTTAAACTCCTGTTATTGTTTTACCATGTTTTTGCTGGAAGTTCATTTCTGAGCTCGTTTTTTGCTTAGTTGCATAAATAATAGTGTTATTACAACAAACCATACATAATTGAAAGTTTCAAACCATACAGTCCACACTTGAATAGTTGAAACCATACATAATTGCAACAAACTGAAAGTCTGAAGTTTGCTAAGAAAGTACATAAACAACAAGTCCACACTTGAAAGTTTGAAACCATTCAGTCCACATTTTTAGGTTGTCTCCGTCTCCAAGCAAACAACCTGAAAATAAGCAAAGAGCATGACATAGTAATAGCTTAATCTTTGAAAGCCACAAAAGAGAGTATGAATAGAGATTGAAAGTACTAATAACAGATTCAGAATGAAATGTAATAAAATACGTACCTGAACATCAAATTTCAAATTCATTGCGAAACCAATTTGATGCGCAAAGAAGTCCTTCTATAGTTTCCTCGCCCAATGAACATCGATCGTCACTGATAACTCTACGCCCGGTGCTGAAAGCAGACTCGGAAGGTACTGTAGTTACCGGTATGGATAGAATATCTCGAGCCGTCTTCGACAAGATTTTGTAGGTTGACTTGTTTTTCTTCCACCATCCCAAAACTTCCCAATCCTTGGCTCTACAACCCAACAACACTTTTACCTCAAGATACACATCAATATCTTTTGTAGTTGGCGTACCCTCATCATATATATTCATTTTCGGTAGCATTGATATCATGAAGAGTGTCACCGGTTACACCACTCCTCTCCTTAGAGTGATAGTCATCATAGAGTTTATGCAATTTTTCTTTGATGTAAGCAGTCTTGGTTTGGGCTTCCTCTTCACCATATAGTTGCACAAAAGCATACTTTATATATTTCAACTTGTTTTGAGGGTCTAAAATAGCGGCTATTATCATAAAAAGAGAGCAATCCTTCCAATACTTGTCAAATTTTTCTTTCATCTTCTGACCCATAAGCTTCATGAAATCTCTTGGGCCTTTAGCCATATCATCCAAAACTTTCCTAATCTTCCAAATTTCAGTAAAATACAAGTTTGAAATTGTATGCTCACGACCTGAGAAGATTTGGGTTACCTGAAATTCCACATTTACAGATTTTAAAATTGCTGAATTATACAGATTTCACATTTACATATTTTTTCAGTATAATACAGATTTCAGATTTATAGATTTCAGTAAAATACAGATTTGAGTAAAATACAGATTTGAGTAAAATATAGATTTCAGTAAAATACAGATTTTCAGTAAAATACAGATTTCACACTTACATATTTTTAAATTGCTGAATTATACAGATTTCACATTTCCAGATTTTTTCAGTAAAATACAGATTTCAGATTTACAGATTTCAGTAAAATACAGATTTTCAGTAAAATACAGATTTCACAATTACAGATTTTTAAATTGTTGAAACCATACAAGTTTGAAAGTCCACATTTACAGATTTTTTCAGTAAAATACAGATTTCAGATTATTCAGATTATATAAATTACAATTATACAGATTTCAGATTATATAAATTTCAGATTATACAGATTTCAGATTATTCAGATTATATAAATTACAAATAATATAAATTTCAAATTTTTAAATAACAGATTTCACTTGAAATTGAAAGGGAAAGGAAGAATTTGGTTACCTTGTCAAAAAATAGACAAGAATTTGCAAATGTCACGAGCTACTTCCCAAACCTCTTCTGATGGCAATGAAGAATACCCGGAGTCTCTGATTGCATACCTTGCAAAAGCATCCTTGAAAATAAGTGCCCTTTCCAACATATGAAATGTCGAGTTCCACCGGGTCACACAATCAAGAATCAAGGTTTTGTTGGTGGGCAATGACATGTTCTTCAAAACTTCACCCCATTTATGAAGACTCCCTTGGCTCAATGTTATGTATTTCACACTTTCACGGATTCTTTCAATTGCACTCTTCAAAGGAGCTAGACCATCTTGCACCAAGAGATTGAGGATATGTGCACAACATCTGCTATGGAAGATCTTCCCGTTGAAGAAGAGCACACCTCTTCCTTCAAATTGTTCTTTCAAATCTTTGACCGCCGCATCATTTGAACTTGCATTGTCCAATGTAATCGTGGAGATCTTATCTTCTAGTCCCCATTCACAAAGGCATTCAAAGATCTTATCGGCAATTGCAACTCCGGTGTGTGGAGGAGGCAACAAACAAAAATTAAGTATGCGGTTTTGTAACTTTCACTCCACATCTAAGTAGTGCACGATGATACACATATATCCTTTCGTTTGGTTGGAAGTCCACAAGTCGAAAGTTAAGCTCACCCTACCAACTTTTGAAAAATTCTCCTTCATCTTTGCCTTCTCTTCCACATACAAATTCATTGCACGATTCTTAATAGCAAGAAGCCCACAAGGCTCGTATTTCGGATTAAGCATCTTGAAAAGTGCTATGAACAACTTGTGCTCCGCCATCATAAAAGGATACTCATGGACCATAATCATCTTCGTCATCATATCCTTGATTGCTTCCTTATCATACTTGTAAGGCAAGAGTGCACCACTTCCAATTGAATCATGGCTTAAGATTGATTGCACACCAGCACTACCTTTCCCTTTACCAGAAAGTTTTGCTTTACGGACAACACAATTCTCAACATGCCTTTTGTAGGAAGTTGTTGGAGCTCCTTTGCTAATAGCCAACTTGGCACCACAATGGTTGCATTTAACATATTTAACCCTCTTTTCCACCGTTTCAGTGACATCTTCCCAAAAAGATGAAGTCTTCCTTTTGCTCTCTTTTTAGCCTGCTGATCACCAACAGAAACTTCCGGAACTTGATCAATTTCTTCCTCAACAGTTAGAAGAGAAGGAGCCTAGGAGTAATCCCCAACTCCAACTTCAACCGATTCACCGGTTGGAGTTGGAGTTGTTCCAATTGGAGTCGACATAATATGATAACTACAATAACGAAACAAAACAATTAAACTATAATCTAAAAATCTGGAATTGGATCAACTGTAATCTAAAAGGGAAAAAACAATGAAACAATGGAAGAACTTTAATCTCATAAACAATGGAACTTTAATCTCAGATTTTTTTACTAATTTAACTACAATGGAAAAGAACAATAAAAATATGCTATTAATCTCATAAACAATGGAAGAACTTTATACAGGAAGAACTTTGTATAGTTAATAGGTTATTAATCTCATAAACAATGAAAGAAATTTATTCTCATAAACAATGGAATAACTTTAATCTAAGAAACAATGGAACTTTAACTACAATGGAACTTTAATCTCAGATCTCCAGTAAGAATTTTAATCTCAGAAACAATGGAACTTTAATCTCAGATTTTTTACAAACTGATTCCAAGTAAGAACTTTAATCTGAACTCAAGAACAACTGAACAAGGGGAAGAACAAGTGAACACCTAAACAAGGGTCGACACAATTCAAACAGAAATCGGATCTGGTGGAGGAGGGGCTGAAGAACAAGGGTTGAAGATCAAGGGGCAAACTTACCAGATTTTGGCCGCCGGAGCCGAGGACTAGGCGACGTCGAGGAGGAGCCGGGGAGGAGGCAGACAACGGAGCCGAGATCTGAACAAACGAACTGCAAAAGAGAAGGAAACGGGGAGGAGGCAGAAACTAGGAGGAGGCGTCGAGGAGGAAACGAACTGCAGAAGAGCCAAGGAGGAGCCAGGGAGGAGGCGGCGCCGAGGAGGGAACTCTAGAAGAGAGTAGAGGAAGACTGGAGTCTTGAGACACAGGAGACACACGGGAAGAAAGAGACACATAGGAAGAAACCCTAAAACTAAAGGTGAAAAAGCCCAGGGGCAAAATTGTCCGAGTAATACGAGCTACTCGAGCTCGAGCTCGTACTCGGTTCGAGCTCAATTCGAGCTTAGGAGCCTACTCGAACTCGGCTCGTTTTTCAAATGTGGAAGAGCTGGAGCCGAGTTTTTCAAGCCGAAATCTGAGCGGCTCGTGTCCGCATAACACCCCTGGTCATATGGGAGGTCGAACCAGTATCCATGCACCAAGCGGAGTCAGGAGGTGTCAGGTGTAGAGAAGAGAAGGAATGATGCACATTAATCGGAGCGTAGCCCTAATCAGACGAAGTGGTGACCGGCGGGCCGAGGTGCTGGACCCAACAAGCTCGCTCCCTGCTAGCTGTTAGGATACGGGCACGATGGGCGATACGAGGGAGGGGGTAGCCATAGGGCATCCATGGCGGGTTGATGCCAGGGACGGGAGACCAGGACGGACACGGAGAATTCGACCACTGCTGCAACCGCCGCCACGCTGTTGGAACGAATCATTGATGTGGCTGCGTTGCTGGTACGCGGTTTCATCCAAATTGCTTGAAGAGACCAGGGCGATTTTTCCTTGGCGGCGTCGGTAATCTAACGGTGAAGGCGGGTCTCCTCTAGGATCAACTAAGATCGGGTTTTCTCGAAGGTAGGGAGAGGTTTCGTCTGCTGAATATGAGTAGCAGCAACATTGTATTGAGAGGGAAGACCCGAAAGTAATTGGAGGACGAGGCGAGTAGCACTAGGTTTGGAGTCGATGACGGCCAATTGATCAGACATGGTTTTGAGATGCTGACAGTAGGCGGATATCAACGGGAAAGACGCAAGTTTGCAACTTGAGAATCCGTGCTCCAGGTAGACAGCACGGATGGACTTGCTGTCCTGAAAGAGGTTCTTACGCTTTTTACAGGCACCCATGGCGTTGTCGGAGGTGTCGAGGATGGTGGTCAACAGATCTTTGGAGATGGTGTTGAAGATCCATTGAAGAACAATGGTGTCGAGTTGAGCGAAGACATCATCGTCCTCAGTGGTGGGACGATCGATAGTTGAATCGATATGGTGGAGGACCTTATGAGCCTTGACATGGGTCTTGAAGAGGTAAGACGACATGGTGTAGGAGCTAGAGTATTGATCAATGATGATCGGGATGCAATTTTTGATATTTGAGATCGTGAGAGCGGAGTGGAAAGGCGGCTTGGTAGGGGGAGCATCGGCCATTGTGAGAGGTGGGGGTGGGAGAAGCCGGTGGGGCTAGAGGGAGAGAGAGAGGTCAAGAGGGAGAGGTCGGCGGCAGCGGGAGGGGTGGGCCGGGGAGGCGAGGGGAGAGAGAATGAGGCCGGTGGCGGCGGCGGCGGCGGCTAGTGAGGTGGAGGCCGGGGAAGAAAAATTAGGGTTCCAAAGAAGAAGGTTGTGATACCATATGGAATGATAGAATTGATGTAAAGTCCTCATTCAGGGTTTCATTCATTAAACAATCATATATATAGGTTACAAAAGAGTGGGCTTTTTAGCCCACTATACAATATATATCAACACCGATCCAACCCGTTCATTTTGGACCCGAAATCTGAATGAACCGAACACAATTCAACCGAAACCCATTAAGACCCGAACCCGTTATAACCGAAACCCGAAATAACCCGAACATTAAGATACATTCTAGTGAAATTTTGAAAATGAATATTGAAATAATGCAAACTTGAGACAATCCAAACCCGAAATAACCGAAATCCGATACAACCGAAACCTGAACCCGACCCAACCGAATGACCAAATTATTAGAAATTATCCGAAACCCGACTAACCGAACCGAACTCGGCCCGAACCGAACCTGACCTGATCCGCCCGATTGCCACCTCTATACAAGTTGGAGTTTCCTTCCTTTTGCTACAATTGGCAAACAGCAACTGATTATTTTTTTGCCATCTGAATGTGTTTTTTTTGTATTTTTGTATAACAATTTTTTAAAAAAAAATAATTATCAAACCATGGGCAGGAAAATTGGAACCATCAGATAATTTCTTTTTTTTTATTTATAGTAGGAAAAATTTTGGATGTACTAACGACATCCACAATCATCTCGCAAGATGATGTTCTGGAACTGACAACAACAAGTGCTCAAAATAAAATTACAATTAAAGTGAGATTTGGCAATAAAATCAGATGCACCATTGGTCTTTCTATAGCAATGCTGAAAACCGATTCTCTCAAAATCTCTTCTAAAAGAAAGGATATCTTGGACAATTTGAGTGACCTCCCATGGACTATTGTTCGCATGATTGATGGAGTCGATGATGATCGCACAATCACTCTCAAGTATCAATTTACGGATCCCCATCTCCACTGCTAATCTTATACCTGTATAAACAGCAAGAGCTTCTGCCAAAATGACAGAACCCATCTTAACATTACATTTATGTATCCGAATAACCTGACCATCATTCTTCCTCACAACACAACGAACCTGTGGTTGAGTATCACTTTTCACCGAAGCGTCAACATTGATCTTAACTACACATATTGGAGGACATTTCCACTTCATTTTTATCAGGGGGCCTAGCACGTTTAGGTAATGTCGTTTTAATCTGACCTTTATTCCAACAAGAGATATTATCAATAGCTCGAGTTAACGCATAGATCATACCTGTATCAGAAGTATTGCGGAAAATAATTCTATTTATTAGCTCCCAAATTGAATGTCATAAATGACATAAATCTGTAAAATCTAGATTAAGAGCCCTAGTATTTAGAATATTCTCTTGAACATCACTTGTTAAATTTGGCATAATGAAACATTTGTTCAACTTCACACCCAGATTTTGAATAAGGGATTTTGTAATTTGACAATTAAACAATAAATGATTTTTATCTTCAATATCAGAATTACAAAGAGAACAAGTACTAGGAACTCTATTTATATATCTATTTAACCGGATAGTTGTGGGCAGGATATCCAAGAAAATTTTCCAAATAAAATTTTTAATATTCGGAGGGATATTAAGTTTCCAAATCCAATATGCTAGAATTTTCGTCGTATTCCTAGTTTTATAAAGCGAGGAAGTGGATTTAACAGAAAATTTTCCATTATTACGGTAAATCCAAATTAACTTGTCTGGAATATCAGTTACAGGAATGTGGATATTAGTAATTGCTTGAACTATATGAGAAGGAAAGATAGAATTTAACTTATTAGTACCCCAAGAGTTGGTATTTGTAAATAAATCGCATACTTTTAAATTAGGATCACGATCATTCCGAAACCTATGAAGATATTGTGCATCTACCCAAATGTCAGACCATACATTCATGGTTTTCACATTACCAACTAACCAGAGCAATCCTTTAGAGAAAAGATCCCTAATATTAAGAAGCCTACCAAATTACCAAGAAGTTTTGGATCTACGTCTTTCCATAAGAGATTCTGTCGAGATATATTCATTCGTAATTACTTTAGACCAAATATTATCTGGATCAGCTATGATTCTCCACAGAAGTTTCATTTGCATGCCAATATTAATTTGCTCAGCAGATTTAAAACCTAACCCACCATCTTTTTTAGGAGTGCACAAATGCTCCCAGCTAATTAGAGGATGATAGTTATCAGATTGAATTTCATTCCAAAAGAAATTTTTGTTGATCTGATCAATATTTTGTAGAACTTCTTTTGGAAGAAAAAATGATTGCATTAAATAATTTGTTTTAGAATTTAAATTTGCCTGAATTAGTACCAATCTACCAGCTTGAGAGAGAGCGTTAGATTTCCACTTGGACAGCTGCTTTTTAAGGCTACTTATCGCCCCATCAAACAAGACGTTACAAACCCTACCACTAATAAGTGGTATACCAAGGTATTTTTCCATTGTTTTTGTAACTGGAATATTTAGCTGTTGAGCAAGAGACTAGGCGTTACTGAAAGGAATATTTTTAGAAACTTGTAGAGAACTTTTATTATAATTTATAGTCAATCCAAACATATTGGAGAGAGTTTTCAGAAGATTTCTAATTGTATGAAGACTTAAATCATCGGCGCATCCAAAAATTAGAGTGTCATCTGCAAAGGAAAGGAACGGAATAGAATCACTGTTATTTGTAAGTTTGATTCCAACCAAAGGGTCACATTCCAAAGATTTATGTTGCAACATTCTCCCTAATAGTTCCATAACCAATACAAAAATATATGGAGCAAGAGGATCACCTTGTCGAATTCCCCTATAAGTATGAAATGTACGGCCCTGCAAATTATAAACTAAAACTGAGAAACCAGTTTTAGTTAGACATGTCATAACCCAATTAATCCATCTGGAATCAAAACCAAATTTGTTTAGAATAATAAGAATAAAACTCCAGCTTATTTTGTCATAAGCTTTCTCCATATCTAGCTTTAAAGCCATCCACCCAAGTTTACCTTTTTTGCTATGAAAAGAGTGGAAAACCTCATGAGCTATTAGTATGTTATCCTGAATATTTCTACCTTGAACAAAAGCTTCTTGAAATGGATTAATAATACGTGGTAAAATAGGCTTCAAAGGATTAGCCAAAAGTTTCGAGATAACCTTATAAATAGTATTACACAGACTAATTGGATGGTAGTGGTTAATGTTACTATAGGTGTATCAATTTTTGGATTAAGTGCAATAAAAGTTGAATTTACTTCATTGAGTAGCACACCAGAATGAAAGAAATATTGAACAACTTTGCAAACTAATTTACCGACAATATCCCAGTATTTTTTTTATAGAACTCTGGTGGAAACCCATCAGGACATGGAGACTTGCCATCTGTCATTGAGAATAGGGTATCCTTAATTTCTTTATCTAAAAAAGGATGTGTTAAAATTCTGTTTTCAGATTCAGTAATGGTCTGATCAATTGAATTTAGGAAATATGGATTACTACTAATCGGTGCATTATTAGAAATGAATCTTTCGGCCAATTCAGTCGTAATTTCATCTCTAATTTGATCCTCATCCTCAATCAATAAACCATGTTTATTTGTAAAATTACAAGTGATATTTTTAGAAGTTCTTATTTTACATATTGATTGGTAGTATTTGGTATTTCTGTCTCCAAACCTTTGAAAATTTGATTGAGCTCGTTGTTTCCAAAAAGTATTATTAAAGTCCATGAGAGCTTTACGCTTACTTAACAATCTATTACGTTTAATGTTTATTGTATCGTTTGAATTTCCACTAATTTATTGTGTTTGAAGTAACAATAGCTGATTTTCAATATCTGTTAACTGTCAGAAATTATTATTTGGGTGAGACTTACACTAGATCTTTGTATTTTTTTTAAGAAGTTTTTGTTTTTGTAATAGTGTAAACATAAACGACCCATGAAGTTTATTCTGCCAAGTTGATTTAACTAATCTGTTGTAGTTATCATTACTAGTCCAAGACATTTCAAATTTAAACGGTGAACCAGCCCTAATTTTCATACTCCCTATAGACATAGACATTAAAGAATGATCAGAAGTCGTAAAAGGATGATTGTGTACTGATAAATTAGGGAACAGTGTTAAGATATCTATATGAACCATTACTCTAACTAATCATTCATAAATGTTATTAATAGGATTTTGACTCTTCCTCCACGTAATTGGACTACCTATACAAGGGATCGTATGAACATCTAATTCTTCCATAATCTGTTGAATTCGCATAAATCTATTTGCCTGCGGAGTTAGTCCTCCAATTTTGTCAGAACCTGATTCGATTTCATTGAAGTCTCCCATTATAAAACATGGGAGAGATTGGTTATGGATGACAATGAATAACTCATTCCAGAAGCTATTTTTATTTATTTGATTCGAAGGTGCATAAATGAAAGTAATAATAAAACTAAACTTATCAATTTTAACCCGGTAAATAATGTACTTATCTGACGCTTAGATTTGTTGAAATGATTCAGTAAATTTAGAAGTCTTAAGTAAAATCCATAAACCTCCTTTTGTTCCTATTAAGGCAATATGATGAGCACTGCTAAAACCTGCTCTAATATAAAGGGATTGAGCTGGCGGCTCCGTTGACTTGGTTTCTGCAAGGACTAAAATATCCAGTTTATTTCTTTTTTGAATATAAGCTAAGTCTTGCCACAAGTTAGATTTTCTGACACCCCTAATATTCCAATATACAGACCCTCTTTGTGAGCATTTCTAAAACATATTTGATAAGAATCCCTATTCCATCGCCGAAATGCTCTCAAAATTTGACACAACAAAACCCTAGTTGCCGCCTCCTGTTCATCATCTTCAACACCATGGCCACCGGAAATCGATTCTCCAACCTCCACTCCCCGGCCGCTTCTTAGACCGCCGCTCCCTAAACAAAAAACCATCTCCAAAAAACCCTTCAACCAAAAACCTTTAGCCCTAACCCCGGTGCCGCCGCAGCCTCTATTCTTGGCTCCGACAACAATCTCCTCCGGCTAGCCCATCCTCACTTCAATCGGCGTTTTTATATTTAAAGAAAAACAATTCCCTGTTAAGAAAAACTCTCTGATGAAAAACCCTAAACAAAAACCTAGTCGCCGCCCTGGCTTCTTCTGCGATGAAGCCCTCGGCGTCGCACCTCATCCTCCGGCTCCAGAAAACCCTAGCCGACGCTCCTCTACTCACCGGAAATAAGATCTCTTGTTATCGGTCGCTCCCTAGACCGCCCTAGTCCACCGCTCCACACTGCTTCCTGCCGCTCCTCGTTTGATGGGTGTCCGAGCCTGTCGTCGTTCGACTGCTCCTCTCCATCCTCCTCCGCTGCCACCACCAGGTTCCATCTCTGTTTTTGTAACCAAATCTTAACAAAATCTTTCACTGCGTCACACTGACCGCCTCTTTCACTTAACCAAAAATCCCAATAAACCAAGCCAAATACAAATCCAATCCAAGCTCAAACCCTAGATCCAGTCGACTTCGCTTTCTTTGGGATGTCTCTACGACAGGGCGTTTTGCTTGATTGTCGCCGCTCTCCGTCTCTCTGGCCTCGGCGCTTCGCTCGTGGCCCTGCTTTGTGGGCAACGTGCGACCTCCTTCAAGAGCAATCGTCTGAGGCTCTGGCCTCGCCTTCCATGCCTTCGCCCTCCTCCACTATCCTTGAGCACATCCGCTCCACTGACCCGGGCATATCCGCTCCACTGGCCCCTTCGATCCACAAAATTGATAAACCAAAGATGATGTTAACCCGATCTAGATACGTACAAACCCAATCCCTCAACAACAGTCAAATATCAAGGATCAAGACAAGATCTCAAGACATAGGTTGTAATTTTCTAGCTGTTTTAGCTTTTATTTTATGTTTATAATATTTTTTTTTCTTTTCGTTTGTTCGACGACCCTCTGCGTAGGGTCTAACAAGTCATCTTCGGATGGCTTCAGGAACGCTTGTCGATCCACTTCTTAGACCCTACGAAGAGGGTCGCCAAACAAACGAAAAGAAAAAAATAAAAAACAACAACATAAAATAAAAGCTAAAACAACTAGGTCTTGAGATCTTGTCTTGATTCTTGATATCTGGACTGCTGTTGCGATCACTTTAGGTGGTGATGGTGTCGGATTTAGACCCAAGGTCGTAGATCAAAGCGCCTGGCTATATTGGGGTTATCGGATTTGTGGGGTTTCCAATTTTTGGTGGGTTTATCAGAATTGGGTAGTCGATTTGGTAAAAATAGATTTGGGTTATCAAATCTGAGAGGCGGAGGTTGACGCAGAGGGATACAGCGACATCGACCCAGCAGCGGAGGAGTCCCATGAAGAGGCGGGCGTCAGGGGGAGAGCTGTCATACCGAGCCACCGGAAGAAAGATCCGGGAGAGGTGTCGCCAGATCTGGGCTCGAAGGTGGGGAACAAAACAGAAACAGCATGTGGTTTTAGAATTCGATTTAACCGGTTTGAAGTTTGATTGGAGAGAAGATTTGGTTTACAAATTGGGTTTTTTTATGGCTGCAGTGATTACTTGCAAATTTGGGTATCAAATTTCGGATTGGGGGTTTGGTTTTCAAGAACATTAGATTTGAATTTAGACACAAACAGAGGGTGGGTAGTAGGGTGAAGCACTGGTGGTGGAAGGTCGGGGACTGGGAGCCGCTGCTCAGGGCCGGCGGACACCGGGGACACGACAACGGTGTAAGCTGGGCGGATTTCGGTTGGAGATGGAGGCCAAGGGTGGAGCCGCTCAGGCTGATAGAGACTTCAGGGATGATAGCGACGACGGTTGGAGATAGGTCGGCCAAGCAACCAGGAGGTCGACAAAGGAAGAGACCACACCGGCGAAGACGTGAGGGTCGTCTCCACGAGGAGGCCCGGCCGCCGAGAGAGCCACCCAAGGGCGGCGACGATCTGCAGGAGTTGTTCTCAATCATGTAATATCAGATAATTTCTTTTTTTTCTCAATCATGTATTCCCTCGTTCTAAAATATTTTGTAATACGTTTTTTTAAAGTGAAAAACTATATAAAATATTATTTTTTAAATTAACTTTTTAAAATAACATTATACTAATTAATACTGTATTAAGTATAATATTATTTTTTAAAAATTAATATATGATATAATGATTAATATTAACTATAATATTATTTTTAAAAATTAATATTTTACGGAGTATATAAGTAGTATTTTTTTAACTCTTAAAAATTTGACTTTTATGCACGTAGTTTAAAGAGTTAAAAACTATATACTCCTTCCGTTTGGAAATACATGTCATTTTAGAATGATATTTTTGTTCAAAAAAAATTATCATTGTATTTGTGTTTCACTTTACAAAAATGCACTTGACATGATTGATGGTTTGTTAATTATAGTTTTCGATAAAGTAAAAATGATAGTAATAATTGAGGATAAATTAGTACATTTATTAATTTTCTTAAAACTTGTGAAAAGAATCTAAAATTAATGACATGTTTTTTGAAATGGAGGGAATAGTTTTTAATACTTCAAAAAATGTGGATAAATAGTAAAATATTAAATTTTAATTAAGGGATGTACGCAGTACTTATTACCAAAAAAGTACTAAATTACAAAAATAAAAATAAAAATGTCAATATTTTATATAGTCTTTAGTATATTTTGAATAGGAGGGAGTATCATTTTAACGTTATTTGACCTTTCAACTAGAACATGGATCATTTCCTGTCACGGCAATTATGAGTTAATTAACTATGGAGTAATATATAGCTGGATCATGCTATTAGTGGTTAAGTAGCTATTACACGAGTACTAATATTTAGCTGGAACATGGTCCACGTGTGAATCTGTGGATCGGGTGTCAAACGTAAATGTTACCTACCTTTCCTTTTCATTGCTCAAGCCAATACGACGTCGTACTAGTTTATCTTAATTGAATAATTTATTACTACTAATATTCGTTCACGCTCTAGTCTTTATTTATTATTTATCTAATAAATGCACTTCTTGGCGTCTCATGCTTGTTCGCTCTCTATTGCGGATCAATGCATCCATCCTCCACTAATCTTGACTTTTAAGTTTTGACCGATCAAATTAATGATGGGTCTTGTTATTCAAACGGCTATTTTTTCGCCATGTGCACAATATCGATGTCGACTTCCTAGTTAGACACTCTGTCGATGACCGATGCCGACTTTTCAGGTAAGTACTCTGCCACTGCCGAGTTCCCCAGTCGGCATCATTGCATTGGTTGTCAGCCCTTTATTGAGTGGAAGATCACCGTTGGATCAAACCGCATCATTTGAACTTGCATTGTCCAATGTAACCGTGGAGATCTTATCTTCTAGTCCCCATTCACAAAGGCATTCGAAGATCTTATCCGCAATTGCAACTCCGATGTGTGGAGGAGGCAACATACAAAAATTAAGTATGCGGTTTTGTAACTGTCACTCCGCATCTAAGTAGTGCACGGTGATACACATATACCCTTTCGTTTGGTTAGAAGTCCACAAGTCGGAAGTTAAGCTCACCCTACCAACTTTTGAAAACATCTCCTTCATCTTTATCTTCTCTTCCACATACAAATCCATTGCACAATTCTTAATAGCAAGACGTCCACAAGGCTCGTATTTCGGATGAAGCATCTTGCAAAGTGCTATGAACAACTTGTCCTCCGCCATCATAAAAGGATACTCATGGACCATAATCATCTTCGCCATCATATCCTTGATTGCTTCCTTATCATACTTGTAAGGCAAGAGTGCACCACTTCCAATTGAATCATGGCTTAAGATTGATTGCACACCAGCACTACCTTTCCCTTTAGCAGCAAGTTTTGCTTTACGGACAACACAATTCTCAACATGCCTTTTGTTGGATGTTGTTGGAGCTCCTTTGCTAATAGCCAACTTGGCACCACAATGGTTGCATTTCACAGATTTAACCCCCTTTTCCACCATTTCATAGATTTGTAGGAAGTTTTAGGAAGTCTTCCTTTTTGCTCTCTTTTTAGCCTGTTGATCATCAACCGAAACCTTCGGAACTTGATCAATTTCCTCCTCAACAGTTAGAGGAGAAGAAGCCATCGAGGAATCCCCAACCCCAACGTCAATCGATTCACCGGTTGGAGTTGGAGTTGTTCCGATTGGAGTCGACATAATATGATAACTACAATAACGAAACAAAACAATTAAACTATAATCTGAAAATCTTTAATTGGATCAACTGTAAAGGGGAAAAACAATGAAACAATGGAAGAACTTTAATCTCAGAAACAACGGAACTTTAATATCAGATTTTTTTACTGATTTAACTACAATGGAAAGGAACATTAAAAATATGTTATTAATCTCATAAACAATGGAAGAACTTTATACAGTTAATAGGTTATTAATCTCATAAACAATGGAAAAACTTTAATCTCATAAACAATGGAAGAACTTTAATCTAAGAAACAATGGAACTTTAATCTCAGATCTCCAGTAAGAACTTTAATCTCATAAACAATGGAACTTTAATCTCAGAGTTTTTACAAACTGATTTCAAGTAAGAACTTTAATCTTAACTCAAGAACAACTGAACAAGGGGAAGAACAAGTGAACAATTGAACAAGGGTCGAAACAATTCAAACAGAAACCAGATCTGATAGAGGAGGGGCTGAAGGACTAGGCGACGAAACCAGATTTTGGCCACCGGAGCCGAGGACTAGGCGACGTCGAGGAGGAGCCGGGGAGGAGGCAAACACCGGAGCCGAGATCTGAACAAACGAACTTCAGAAGAGAAGGAAACGAGAAGGAGGCAGAAACTAGGAGGCGGCGCCGAGGAGGAAACGAATTGCAGAAGAGCTGGGGAGGAGGTGGCACCGAGGAGGAGGCAGCTCCGAGGAGGGAACTCCAGAAAAGAATAGAGGAAGACTGGAGTCTGGAGACACTGAAGAAACACGGAAAGAAAGAGACACACGGTAAGAAACCCTAAAACTAAAGGTGAAAAAGCCAGGGGAAAATTGTTCGAGTAATACGAGCTACTCGAGCTTGAGCTCGTACTCGACTCGAGATCGATTCGAGCTCAGGAGCCTGCTCGAACTCGGCTCGTTTTTCAAATGTGGACGAGCTCGAGCCGAGTTTTTCGAGCCGAATCCGAGCGGCTCGTGCCCGCATAACACCCCTAGTCATATGGGAGGTCGCATCAGTGTCCATGTACCAAGCGGAGTCAGGAGGTGTCAGCTGTAGAGAAGAGAAGGCATGATGCACATCAGTCGAAGCGTAGTGTTGTTGCAGGAGGATGGCCAAGTATGAAATAAATATAAATATAAAATCAGACTGACTCCTTGTCTCAGCAAATAAATACAAGACTTCCTCCTGTTGTAGTAGAAGGCAGTCGGGATCGATCCAGGAGGAAGCGTGTCAGCGCCCGCCATTTTAGTTCCAGATAAAACTCCTCGAAAACGACTCAGGAAGTACTCGATCTCGAGCAAGTTACTCGATTTCGACTACTCAATCAACCAAAATAGAAAGCAAAGACGAACATAAACGAAAACAAAAGCACAGAGTAGTCGATCTCGACCAAACAACTCGACGTCGACCAACAGTGGTCGATCTCGAGTAAGCCTTGTCGATTTCGAGTAAAAACTCATAAACAAAGATTTCACCTTTTCGAACAAAAACGAATGTAAACACGAAATTAACTCAATAAACTAAAGACTTCCAAGATCAGGGTTTCAACACCACAACGATAACCGTGGAAAATAACACATAAAGGCAAAAAAGATCATGCTTTTCATCAAACAACTTTCGTTATTAACAAATAGGAATATAGATGCTTTCGCATAAACCCTAATTGTTACTAACCGTTTTCACATAATTAACCCAAGTTGTATTAAGATCACTTTCGCTTCAATAACACAAACAAGGATCACCTTCAACTTTCGCAAAAGAATCATGCTTGTAGGGACAGAAGAAGAATCGCATCCAAAGATTGTACCTTTACCGCATCACCTTACATGGCCACCGTCGGGCTCACCCCGACCCTAGAAGTTGGGGGACTACTCGCTCTTAATCATGAATAAACTCATCAAGGATTTCAAGAAAATAAATTGCATTAAATAAACTAAATAAAACTTACAACCGATCGAAGCCAAAACGTCTCTCGACAACTCCAACTTGCTTTCGGCCTAAGCTCTCTACTCTCCTACTCGACTTTCTCTCTCTATTGGCTTGTAGCTTGGATGATTGAATTAATAAAATCCAGCCCCCTAATGCCTTATTTATAGTGTTCATTCTCTAGCTAATCTATGAAAGAATATTCTATCTATATCTAAACTTAACATTAATATAAAAAAGGGAAATAAGACAATTATATCTAAAAGGAAATAAAGCTAAAGTGGATAAATCCTTCCATCTTTATAGATCTTCACTTTCTCTTGATAGAATTGACGTGTCTTGATAGAACATCTCGAATCTTGGCTTGCAACTAACCAACTAAGCTTGGATTTCTCCTCGTACTCGACTCGGACTCTTCTGGAATGTTCCTCGACGTCGACCAAGTTCCTCGACGTCGAGTAGAATTTGTTGTCTCGAGTGGTCCTATGCTCAGCTCGTGCTCGATCTCGTCCTCTGGAGCAATTGTCGAGGAAAATTTGGTCGACATCGACCAATTTGGTCGACTTCGAGTAACTCTGTTGCTTTCAGCATTCTGCTCCGTTCTTGAAACGCATTTTCCTGAGTCCTCGTTTGTCCGATTGACGCATATGACCATGCGTTCGAAAGCTCTTTTCGAGGGATACAACTTTCATGAAGACATCAAAGCTTGATTCAGAACGATGAATGGTGAAAAATGGAGTTTTCTCCAGCTGCACTATCCTTAGCATCTTCATGACTTTTTTTTACGCTCCAAAGTGCGTCCGATTTCTGCGAAATTAAACAGAAACTTGTGTAGACTCCATAATTTGGCAAATAAGTGTAAACTACATAGAATATGTACTTTTCTAACCCAAATGAATGAAATGCATACAGAAATTGATATAAAAGTAAGTATAAAACATGGAAAATTAGGCTCACAACACGTAGCCCTGATAAGACGAAGTGGTGACAGACGAGCCGAGGTGCTGGACCTAACAAGCCCGCTCCCTGCTGGCTGTTGGGATACGGGCACGGTGGGCGGTACGACGGAGGGGGGTAGCCGTAGGGCATCGATGGCGGGTTGAAGCCGGGGATGGGAGACCTGGACGGACACAGAGAATCTGACCACTGTTGCAGCCGCCGCCACGCTCCTGGGACGAATCATTGATGCGGATGCGCTGCTGGTACGCGGTTTCATCCAAATCGCTTGAAGAGACCAGGGCGGTTTTGTCCTTAGCGGCGTCGGTATTCTAACGGTGAAGGCGAGTCTCCTCCAGGATCAACTGAGATCGGGTTTTCTCGAAGGTGGGGAGAGGTTTCGTCTGCTGAATATGAGCAGCAGCAACATTGTATTCAGAGGGAAGACCCGAAAGTATCTGGAGGACGAGGCGATTAGCACTAGGTTTGGAGTCGACAACGGCCAATTGATCAGACAGGGTTTTGAGATGCTGACAGTAGGCGGATATCGACTGGAAAGACGCAAGCTTGCAACTTGAGAATTCGTGCTCTAGGTAGACAGCACGGGTGGACTTGTTGTCATGAAAAAGGTTCTTAAGCTTGTTACAGGCACCCATGGCGTTGTCGGAGGTGTCGAGGATGGTGGTCAACAGATCTTCGGAGATGGTGTTGAAGATCAATTGAAGAACAATGGTGTCGAGTTGAGCGAAGAGATCGTCGTCCTCAGTGGTGGGACGATCGATAGTTGAATCGATATGGTGGAGGACCTTATGAGCCTTGACATGGTTCTTGAAGAGGTGAGACCACATGGTGTAGGAGCTAGAGTCTTGATCAAGGATGGTCGAGATGCAATTTTTGATATTTGAGATCGTGAGAACGGAGTGGAAAGGCTGCTTGGTAGGGGGAGCATCGGCCATTGTGAGATGTGAGGGAGGGAGAGGCCGGTGGGGCTAGAGGGAGAGAGAGAGAGAGGTTGAGAGGGAGGCCGAGAGAGAGAGGTCGGCGGCAGCGGGAGAGGTGGGCCGATGAGACGAGGGAAGAGAGAGAGAGATCGGTGGCGAGGGGAGAGAGAATGAGGCCGGTGGCAGCTGCGGCTAGTTAGGTGGGGGGCGGGGAAGAAAAATAAGGGTTTCAAGGAAGAAGGTTGTGATACCATGTGGAATGATAGTATTGATGTAAAGTCATCATTCAGGGTTTCATTTATTAAACAATCATATATATATATAGGTTAAAATAGATTAGGCTTTTTGGCCCATTATACAATATGTCAATATGTAATCTATGTAATCTATCAACACCGATCCAACCCGTGTTCATTTTGGACCCGAAATCTGAATGAACCGAACCCAATTCTACCGAAACCCATTAAGACCCGAACCCGTTATAACCGAAACCCGAAATAACCCGAACATTAAGATACATTCTAGTGAAATTTTGAAAATGAATATTGAAATAATGCAAACTTGAGACAATCCAAACCCGAAATAACCGAAACCCGATACAACCGAAACCCGAACCCGACCCAACCGAATGACCAAATTATTAGAAATTATCCGAAACTCGACTAACCGAAACCGAACCCGATCCGACCCGAACCCGACCTGACCCGCCCGATTGTCACCTCTATACAAGTTGCAGTTTCCTTCCTTCTGCTACAATTGGCAAACAACAACTGATTATTTTTTTTGCCATCTGAATGTGTTTTTTGGTATTTTTGTATAACAATTCTTTTTTTAAAAAAAATCATCAAACCATGGGCAGGAAAATTGGAACCATCAGATAATTTCTTTTTGTTCTCAATCGTGTATTCCCTCGTTCTAAAATATTTTGTAAAACTATATAAAATATTATTTTTTAAAATAACATTATACTAATTAATACTGTATTACTTATAATATTATTTTAAAAAAATTAATATATTATATAATGATTAATATTAAGTACAATATTATTTTAAAAACTTAATATTTTACGGAGTATATACGTAGTATTTTTTAACTCTTAAAAATGTATCACAAAGTCAAACCACGGATAGAGTATTATTTACTCCATATATCTTACTCCCTCCGATCCAAAATATATGTCATTTGACTTTTCAACACGTATTTTAAGAAGGTAAAAACTATATACAGTAATTAGTAATATATTAGCATTTTTATTATTATTTTTTATAGTTTAATACTCCCTCTGTTAATTAAAACTTGCCGTTTACTATTAATGCACGTTTTTTTAAAATGATAAAAACTATATGAAATATTACCTTTTTTAAAATTAGTTTTTATAAATTCATACTTAATAGAACAAGTATGAAATTATTAAAAAAAAATACTCCGTCTGATTGGAAATATAAGGCGTTGGACTTTTATCAACGTAGTTTAAAGAGCTAAAAATTATACACTCCTTCCGTTTGGAAAAATATGTCATTTTAGGATGATATTTTTGTTCAAAAAAAATTATCATTGTATTTGCGCTTCACTTTACAAAAATGCACTTGACATGATTGATGGTTTGTTAATTATAGTTTTTGATAAAGTAAAAATGATAGTAATAATTGAGGATAAATTAGTAAATTTATTAATTGTCTTAAAACTTGTAAAAAGAATCTAAAATTAATGACATGTTTTGTCGAATTGAGGGAATAGTTTTTAATACTTCAAAAATCGTGCGTAAATAGTAAAATATTAAATTTTAATTAAGGGATGTACGTAGTACTTATTACCAAAAAGAGTACTAAATTATAAAAATAAAAATAAAAATGTCAATATATTATATAGTCTTTAGTTTTTTAAAATGCATGTTGAAAAGTAAACAACGTGTATTTTGAATAGGAGGGAGTATCATTTTAACGTTATTTGACCTTTCAACTAGAACATGGATCATTTCCTGTCACGGCAATTTTGAGTTAATTAACTATGGAGTAGTATATAGCTGGATCATGCTATTAGTGGTTAAGTAGCTATTACACGAGTACTAATATTTAGCTGGAACATGGTCCACGTGTGAATCTGTGGATCGGGTGTCAAACGTAAATGTTACCTACCTTTCCTTTTCATTGCTCAAGCCAATACGACGTCGTACTAGTTTATCTTAATTGAATAATTTATTACTACTAATATTCGTTCACGCTCTAGTCTTTATTTATTATTTATCAAATAAATGCACTTCTTGGCGTCTCATGCTTGTTCGCTCTCTATTACGGATCAATGCATCCATCCTCCACTAATCTTGACTTTTAAGTTTTGACCGATTAAATTAATGATGGGTCATGTTATTCAAACGGCTATTTTTTCGCCATGTGCACAATATCGATGTCGACTTCCTAGTTAGACACTCTGTCGATGACCGATGCCGACTTTTCAGGTAAGTACTCTGGCACTGCCGAGTTCCCCAGTCGGCATCATTGCATTGGTTGTCAGCCCTTTATTGAGTGGAAGATCACCGTTGGATCAAACCGCATCATTTGAACTTGCATTGTCCAATGTAACCGTGGAGATCTTATCTTCTAGTCCCCATTCACAAAGGCATTCGAAGATCTTATCCGCAATTGCCACTCCGGTGTGTGGAGGAGGCAACATACAAAAATTAAGTATGCGGTTTTGTAACTGTCACTCCGCATCTAAGTAGTGCACGGTGATACACATATACCCTTTCGTTTGGTTAGAAGTCCACAAGTCGGAAGTTAAGCTCACCCTACCAACTTTTGAAAACATCTTCTTCATCTTTATCTTCTCTGCCATTGCCGAGTTCCCCAGTCGACATCATTGCATTGGTTGTCAGCCCTTCATTGAGTGGAAGATCACCGTTGGATCAAACCGCCTCCTATGCCGATGCTGACTTCCCAAGTAGGTACTCTGCCGATGCCGACTTCTCAGGTAGGCATTCTGCCGATGCCGACTTCCCAAGTAGGCACCGTGCGAATTGCGAAATTCCGCCGTGCGAATAGCAAATCCGTTAATGATGATTAACGGAAATTTCGTTGGTGCCCCCAAGGTAAGGGGTATTTTGCGGGGTGTACCAAAGTTCAGGATAATTCACATAGTACCCCTGATCCAGAAATATTTTAGCGGGGGGTCACCATAGTAGTCGACACTAAGATCGAGAAAAAAAATCGCAAAACACAACGTGATCGATAGTACAAACTAGTGTCAAGATATGGTTTCGAAAATACTACAAATATATAATACGAAAATAAGGATAAAAAACGAAAAATAAAGATATAAAACGCAATAAATAAACATTGCATTATTAACATGTAATAATGTATAACTAGATATAAAAAAATTTAAACTTGCGTAACTTTTTACCATATTCTCAAAATAAGTAATATAAACCATGATTTCGAAGCTCTCGAAATGAATTATAATATGTGAATGTCAATTTAAGTAAAATATTAAAGTATTATAGTATATTGAAATAAAAATGAAGTGATTAATACTGCTGTAATTTTCAAATATTCGTAACATTTTACTCAGATGTCGGATTAGGGCGTATTATATATCAAAACGAAGCTATCGACGAGGAGAATGCACCTAGGTAATTTGTCTGATGAGGAGGGGGTCACGTGACCCCCTAGGACCCCCTAGACCCTCCTCTGCTCCTGAGGTTTGGTTATTTTTCACCATATACCCCTCCGTTAGTTGTGGTTACCTTTTCCACTAATTAAATAAAGTTAAGTACTCTGTAAAATAAAAGAAATGCAAAAAAAAAAAAAAAAGAATTGGCCACAACATTCACCCTTCATGACTTTGTCCTTCAATTGTTACTTTGGGAAGAAACCAGCAAGATAATAGAACCAGAGACCCAGTGGCGGATCTAGTATCTTAGAGTCAGGTGAGCGAAAACATATTTATCATTGAAAAATGAAACTTTAATAAAGCAAAATATAATTCTTATATACATATATATAATAATAATAATAAATAATTTTATTTGTGAATATGCTCTATTGAAATTGTACTATGATCTCATGTCGGTTCGAAATGATCAATGGCGACGATAATGTATAAACTGAAAACCTGACTCTAGAATTTAGAAAATAGTCATTACTAAAACGAGAGTTAACAGGCAATAGGCATATGGGAAAACAGATTAATTAAAATTAATAAAAACTATGGCTAGAGAGTTTGGAGTTAGTGAAAGTGGTTATTAGCCATGTGCGGTAGTAATTAATTAATTAAATTAATTAAGGGATAGGAGAGTTTCAGTCTTAGTACAGTGAGCAAAGGTGCATGGGCTTCACCGGGTGCGCTTAATTATGGGCCAACAAAAATAAAATTAACCCAGCAAATTTATTTTTTTCAAACTACCCTAATTTTTTTTACCCGGTAGTTGATGGGTTTGCTAACCCAAACATCCGCCACTGCAGAGACCCCAAAAAACCCAAAAACGAAAGGGAGAACTCGCGATGCCACGCGCCCCCAAATCACCCATCTTTCTGTACCCCAACCTGAAAAGGCGATTTCAAGCCGAAAAGAAACCAAATCCCTCTATCAATCCCTCTGTAAATCTCATCTTCATCCATTTTCTAAACAACAACTGGTCTTGTCCCATCGATTTTAAGTATTTTTGGTACTGGATTTGGCATAAAATCTGGATCTCGGGACGTTTCTCATGGAGATCCGACAATGTGATGATTAAAGATCCGATCTAGGGCAGATATGATATCTCACCTGATTTTTACATTATTGAACTCTAGTTGCTTGTTGACCTTTGGTTACATTTCATAATTTGGAACAACAAACTCTACTATAAAAGCTATTACTTGGTGAAATTAAATGCACACATCTACCTATCCTCTCTGTTGTCCTCCCTAATATTCTTCCAAAATTTTCTTCTTTTTTTCTCTGGTTGATCTCTAAACTCACTTGCTCTGCTATGGCGGGCAATACACCAACTAAAGGGAAGGGGAATCTCTCCGGAGCTCTACCGACACCCACTGAAAACCAATCTCATTGGAAGCCTTCGGGTGACACCCTCAATCAGAAAACCCCAAATAAACCACAAAAAATGATAAAGGAAAAGCAAAAATTGACCTCAGTTCCTTCTTCAATCAACTGTAGCAGTTTCAACCAAAATATAGATTCTATACAGATGCTATCCTATATGGGAGAGCATTTGGAGCCCCAATCGAATTCAAAAAGATTGAGTCTAAGCTTTCCTTTGATTGGAAAGGGGTCTCTGGTGATCTTCAATTGATTGAGCTACCAAATCATTGGTTTGAGGCTCGATTTTCTGACCCTCGGGATGTTCTGAGTGTTTGGGAAGCTCAACCTTTCCATGTTTTTGACCAGTTGATCATTCTTAGACCAAGGAAGGATTCTTTTAATCCGTTTACTGAAAACACAACTTCTCTTGATATGTGGGTTAGGATCACTTCTATCCCAGAAGCATACAAAAAACCTTGTGCCTTACAAACCATTATCAAGCATAATGAGTTTGGCT
Organism: Persicaria tinctoria; assembly: GCA_037127255.1. Classification (NCBI taxonomy): domain Eukaryota; kingdom Viridiplantae; phylum Streptophyta; class Magnoliopsida; order Caryophyllales; family Polygonaceae; genus Persicaria; species Persicaria tinctoria. The sequence goes on along the minus strand of JBANSL010000009.1, from coordinate 9,858,753 downwards.
CTTTCATTAAGGCAGACACCACTTTTGATCCTAATGCAAGATATGCCCGGGTCTATGTCAATCTTGACATGAAAAAAATCCAAACACTATCCTTATACCTATAAGTATCAACCAAGTCTCAGCCCACCTAATTTGGTTTGAGGAGTTCCCATCTGGTTGTGGTAACTGTGCTGGTCAAGATCATCTTTTCTCACATTGTCCTTTCTTCATCTCTAAACCCAAAAAAATTCAGATTACCATAAAGAAACCTAGCATAAAAAATGTGTTGGCTGATCCTTCTTCTGATGAGAGTGGTTGGATGAAGGTTAGAAAGAAGAGGAAGGCTCTCAAGCTTCCTAACCCAATCCATGCCTTCAATTATAAACCATAACCTAAATGAAAAAGGAAGAGTCTCCATAGCCTTTGAGGCTCTCTCCAATTCCTCCACTTTCTCAAGAGGCTCCAAGTCTCCACACGAAAATAACACTCATGAAGATGACAATGCAACCCCTGACACCACACCACAAGTTGCTGAGGTTGTTATTTCTGATGTTGTTGTAAACCCCATTGTTGTTACTGCTACTATCCAACCAATGCCCGTCCAGTTGGTGAATCTTGTCCCTCCCTCCCCGTGGTAGTCTCTGCTGGTAGCCCAGGTAATGCTGCTTGCTTCAGCAGGGGCTCGGGGGTTGGTGAGTTCTTGCTTATTCCCACTACTGACAACACACTCAATGCTGAAATCCCACACACTGAGCCCCTCTCTATGCCATCAACACCACCACTCTCCCTCTAATGGTGAGATAAGGGAACGTGACTTCCCCTTTCCAAACCCTTCACTGTTTGCTAATATTGGAGCAGAGGTGGATTCTTATGTTCTGCCATGTCTGCTCTATAAACCCGAGGAAGAGGATTTCCTTGGTGCGGACTATGTGGAAGAGGATTATCTTCTTGATGAGCTCATTGAGGATGGTGGGTTTGTGGGTTTCCATGATGACAAGGTTTCTGATCCCTCTTTCTACTCAATCCCTCTACTTCCAATGTCATAAAGATGATCTCTACCATGGAGATGCCACCAATGGATTCCTCTCCCTCAAGCTCTCACAAGAGGAAGGTTAATGGAGGTGAAGAGGACACAACTAGCTCCAACCTGAAGAGGGGCAAGAATAACAACTAATCACATGAATTTCAAGTTTTTGCTAAGCAATGGGGCTATTATGACCACCCCATGGACCTGTGATGAACTCATATCAACCACATCACCTTTTGAAATCCTTTTGATCCTTATTTCTCGGCAAAATCTTGTAATTGTTTATGTCTTTGCAACCTTTTGCTTTCACTGTTTCATGTATCTACTGAATGAAGTTCTATGGCTATCTAGTGGCTTTGAGAACTGCTTGTTTCCTGCCACTTTAAGGACTTGTACTCACTGTTTTATGTAGTTAATGAATATCCAGTATTGCTATTACTATAGCCTTGGATTCTGTAATCACCTTAACTTATGCATCATATCCTTACTATGCCTTGTCACTGACATCTATATTAAATTTGAAAAACCAAGTTAGAAACTACAAGCTAACAATGTGTTCATCGTTATTTGGGCGGCATACTGCCTTTTAAAAAAAATTAGTTCAAATCATGCCTTTTGGATAATTTTTGTACCTTTTGTATGTTTATTTAACTCTCAATTGAAATAGACAACACACCACTATATCAAGCTAACTATGCCCGAATGGAAATTCCTCTCGAGCAAACGAACATACAACATGTGTTGTTGGGTCTATCTTGGAACACACACACAAGAAACTGCAATCTCTCTTGGCTCTTTCCTTTCAAGAAACCTACACCTGGCTTAATGACTACTGATGATCATGTAAGCTCTATCCATAATCTAATGAATGTAATTTGTAACCTTGCTATGTATCTTGGCTTCATTTGACATGTTTTGCTGAGTTTATGCATCACTGTATATCATGTGACTGTTTCTTCTTTAGCTCATACAAACCAACCCGATCTAAAAAAGAAACTGCATGAATCTAAATTTCTAATAAAACTAGATGAAACACTACTGCTTCACTATTATACCTGTTACAATTATAACATGAGTTGTCTAATTGGGAACTTAACTTTCTGCCTTATTCACTTTCAATGTACTAGTGCAGGGAATAGACATCTCAACTTCTCTTTTTTCCTTTGCACTTTCTGCATTGATGTAATTCAAAGTTATCTCTATTTCCACCCCTACAATGAAAACTCTAACTCCACTCAAGTGAGTTACTTTCATGATACTTTGTAAATTACCTACCAGGTTCAGAAATCAAGTGAATATGTCAAGATTTCTAAGTCTGCTAAAAATCTTGTTCAGAAAAACTATGGAACCTTCAAGCTCAGAAAATTGGCCAAAAAAAATGTAAGTTTTGTCTTTATGAACAAGCAATATGGCTAGTTTTTACGCGTAATCACTAGGAAGGGTACCCACACATGGAGATAACGCTCTAATGGAGAAAACGCTCTCATGGAGCAGATAACATTCATGAAAAATTAGATAGAACATTGATAAGCCATACGCTACTACAGAAATTCCCCAACTTTTATACAAAAAACCATGCTTTCATTAGATCAGACCATACTCAAATTACATTTGATCTAATGGATAAACAAAAGCCCAAACTACAACCTTTTAAGTTTCAACTGGCTTGGACCACGAGACAGGAATTTGAAATACTAGTCAAGAACGCTTGGCGTGTTAATAGCCCAAGATCACATCTATATAAATGAACTAGGTAGCTAATGGAAGTCAATAGAAAGAGCAAAATCTGGAGTAAGTTCACTTTTGGTAACATATTTCGTCAAATCTCAAATGTGGAAAATGAACTCCAGAACCTCCAAACACAAATTTGTAATGGTTATGATCATAAAACGGATGAGAAAATTAAGAGGTTAAGGGATAAACATGCCTCCCTACTAAAATATCAAAACACCTATTGGGGACAACGAGTGAAAAGAAATCATATAAAATCATTTGATGCTAATACTAAGTATTTCCACTGAATAGCAACAGGGAGAAGGAACGGGAATATAATTAAATCGTTGCAAACAACAACAAGAATATTTGTTACGACGGATAAAGAAATTAGAGAAGCAATCAAACAAGACTTTATCAAAAGATATCAACACAACCAGCGACACCAAATCCCAAGCAACTGACTTAGTAACATCAACAAAGAAATAACCGAGGAGGATAATGAGTGGCTAACAAGGCAAATTACCAACGCAGAAATTAAGAAAGCAGTGTTTAGCCTAGCTAATGATAAATTACCAAGCCCTGACAAATTTCCAACAGGATTCTTCAAAAAATATTGGCCTATTGTAGGCCCTTGTGTCACTAAGGGAGTCAATTTCTTTCTTAGTAGCAGAATTTAAAAAAAATAAGGGCGTGTTTGATAGCAGGTTACAAGAGGTTCCCATAGTTTATTTTTTCGCCCCAACTCCTAGCGTGGTGTTTGGAATCATTTTCAGATGTAGGTTTCAGAGTTCAAGGTGGAGGTTATTTCTACCAATTTATAAAGATTGAGGGGGGGGGGGGGGGGGGGGTGGCAAGCTTCAGGTAGTTTATCTTATCAGGTTTGTATCATTTGTTCTTTTTTGCCCCTCTTTCTTTTCCCCCTTTTCGGATATGAGCTCAGGGAGGCATCCATGGTCGTTTGACCTTTTTTCCCCTTTTCGGATCCACATGCCGGTGGTAGGGAATTCAACGATTGAGCCACAAATGACATATATTTTGGAGTGGAGGGAGATGATGGAGGCGCCGATCGGTTGGGAGGAAGGGGCGAAGGGGATGGTGAGGGCGGCTGGATTTTTAGGGTTGATGGTTTGAAATTGGGGGCTGCGACGGTGGTGAAGAAGGAACCATGTGAAGGAGGGGAATGGGAGGATGGGAGGCGGAGGTTGAGGTTGAGGTAGAGGGTAAAGTCGGCGACGGCGATGGAGGTTAATGATGAGGTGCGTTCCCTCGCTCATCTTCGCCAACGACTGTAAAGGAGGAGGTGCGTTCTTCAGTTTCCAATTGAACGTAAAAGAGGATGAGGGTGGGTAGGTGAGGGATATATAATTAAGGGCATTTCAGTCATTTTCTCATAAATACATCTCCTACACCTCATACCAACCAAACACCAATCAGGTTTTTTACAAGGTTATTTTTAAAATAAAACATCCAACTCCTACACCTCCGTAATACACAAAATAAACTCCAACTCCTAAAAAATGCCCAACCCCTAAAAAACCTTTCATTTGCCAAACACGCGATAAACCACACTTTTATAACATTAATCCCAAAATGTGAAGACCCGACAACAGCTTGGCATTACATGCCAATTAGTCTCTGCTCAACGACGTACAAGATAATCTCCAAAGTGATGGCTGCAAGACTAAAAAAATATGCTACCCAAAATCATTAACCCATTATAGAGCGCCTTCACGGTTGGAAAGGCTATACATGATAACATATTAATTGCAAACGAAATCTTTCACTAAGAAAAAAAAGGAAAATCTGGCTGGATGGCAGCCAAACTTGACATGGAAAAGGCATTTGATCTTGTTGATTTGGAGTTCCTAATCACTGTTATGGTTAGGTTTGGATTCTCGCCACAATTCATTGGATGGATAAAGGAATGTATAACTACAGTTACCTATTCGGTTCTAGTAAACAATGAACCCACTGACCTCTTTACCCCTCAAAGAGGACTCAGACAAGGGGACCCATTATCACCTTACCTATTTCTCATAATATCAGAATATCTAGCTCGTGGGCTATACTAAGAGTCTGCAGTTCCTTGTAGTCATTTAGGAATCACATTAACACGAAATGGTACCAGAATCCCATTTCTTGCTTTTGCTAATGACATTGTCATCTTCGCAGCAGCAACAAAAACCGTCCGTGACCAAATCAACAAGGTACTCCGTGAATTTTGTGCACTTTCGGGACAGAAGGTTAACATACATAAATCACATTTCCAAACAACCAATAACATGACAACAAATAAAAAAAACTTCAATCCATAATGAATTAGAGATCAGCTATGCAAACAACTTGGGTCCCTATCTTGGGTGTCCCATCATTTGTGGCAGGGCAACAAAGGATACGTTCTCTGCCCTTTTAAACATAACAAAATCCCAATTCGCCAAATGGAAAGCTAACTGTTTATCGCAAGCTGGTGGTTGTACATTGATTAAAACCACGTTATTGGCCAAGCCTTTACATCTCATGTAATGTTTTCGTCTACCAAGACAAGTTCATACGGAACTGGATAAGATCAACCGAAACTTTCTATGGAACAAGGGCCCTACTCACAAGCCGCTTATCAGCTGGTTTGAGGTCTGCAAGGAAAAGTCCCATGGTGGCCTAGGACTCCGAAACTCTGAAGACAAGAACAAAGCATTACAGTTAAATTTATTATGGAAAATTTTAGCTAAACCTCATAACCCTTGGGTCGCCTTAATTACGGAAAATTACCTAAAAAACCATCATATACTACAATATCACAAGAAGGGCTATGCTTCGTGGCAGTGGGCCCAATTAGCAAAATTAATTCCTCTTTTTAAAGATGGAATTCTCTGGTGAGTCGGGAATGGCAAGAATATAAACTTCTGGACTGACCACTGGATTGACACATCCCCCCTTATAAGCACACTTACCGACACGACACCAATTGATACAAGTATTACCATAGATCAATTTATATCACAAGATAAAACCTGGAATTCAGAAAAACTAATTAATTGCCACATTTCAAAACACTTTGCCCAAGGATATACTGGATCTAATTTTGACTTCCCCAATCCCCAAAAATATACACATGGATATATTGTACTAGATATGGAGCAGAAACGACTTGTTTAGTACAAGCTCATCATTTCAAATGATCAACTATTCCAAAAGGCATCAAAAATCAGATATGAGATGGATATGGAGTTTAGATATTCCCTCAAAGGTCAAGACGCTACTATGGAAAGTCACTAAGAACGGGTTACCCACGTCAGTTAAATTAGCCTCTCGGGGATCGGGAATCCCTACCACATGCCCTTATTGTGATTCTACTTATGAAGATCTAACTCACTTACTATAGGACTGCCCAATCTCTCGAGCAACATTAGCAAACCTGGACTCTAGTCTGATAAAAACCCTAATTAATTGTTTCTCTCAAGGAACTAAACTAAATAATATCATAAATGACATAAAAGGAAAAATGGGCATTCAAAAGTTCGCAAAACTTGTGTTTAGTTGGTGGGGCATTTGGTTCTCCCGCAACAAGTCACTTTTTGATAACACAACACCAAATATACAAAAAATAACCTCTTTTGTAAGAGATCAAATCTATATATGGAACATTTCCAAATATAGCGATGAATCCACAGATGACCAACTTCCCTCTAACAAAAACAAAAATTCTCGACCCACATCTAAAAGAGCGAGAAACAAGACTAGATGGTGGGAACCAGAGTCATGAACTTTTAAACTTAACTTCGACGGTGCTTTCTCTTCAACTTTAGGTGTTTCGTTTGGATATTATTAGAGACCACACTGGGAAATCAATCTTTTGTGGCGCTGGGCCGGCTTCAATTTCATCTATTGCCAGTGCTAAGTGCTTGGGCCTCTGGCATGGTATAAATGCAACACGACAACTCAACATAACTAATACAATAATTGAAGGTGATAATCACACCATTATAAACAGCCTCAATTGTCGTGGAAAACCTCTGGGCGACTCTGAAATGATTGTCACAGACAGTCTAGTCTCCCTTGGTTTTTTTCAATCTGTATTGATTTGTCACGTCTTTCGAGAGGCAAACTGGGTTGCTGACCGGCTATCACACCTTTCTCTTGCCTTCTCTGTCCCATGCGCACCTGATAATCCAACGCTTCTCGATTTCATCCGTTTGGATGCTCTTGGCATATAAGGGTACCTTATTGCCAAAAAAATTCCGGTTCAAAAAAAAAAAGATTGTTACTTTGGGAGTTAGGGTGCCCGACAAGAGGAGATCGATACTGACGAGAGAAGGGTAAAACCGATGAGAGGAGCCCCTCGAGGGTGGAGCAGATCGTGGTGACACCAGTAGAGGTAAGTATTCTTCCCTTTGAAACTGGTTTGGTTGGAGATCTAGGGTTTGGGAATTTAGGAATTTTTCGTACTGGGGGGGTTTTTAGTTGGATTGCAGTTGGTGAATCTTCTAATTGGGATTTGGTGATTAGATTCATGGATTAATTTGATGAGAATTTCATTCCAATTGGGGATTTGTGAAATCTAACTTTGCAACTATTAAGATTACTGACCAATGGAAGGAAATGAAAACAATAGGTATCGAACATGAATATATTTGCCACTTGTGATCTAGCTCTTGTTTTCTTAACATTTAACCAAATGAAGGAAAACAATAGGCAATGAATGAACCATTTGTGAAAATATGTATGCTTTTGATTTTTCGTTTTAAAATTTTCGAATTTAGGGTTGAAAGATTTGGATATGGAGATTTTAATCGTATTCATGTTTGATGACGTTGCATAGAATAAAGATAACCCTAGGGTTAGGGTCATTGTTAACAGTCCCCCAATTCAAAATTATTGATTGGATTCAATAAAATGTTGAAGTTGGACAATTTCATGGTGTTTTGTTTTGTCTCTAGTATTTTTGTATTTCAATTTTGAAATTCATTTTTTCATAACTAAAAGGAAGAACCTTGTTCTTAGTATGATACATTTTCACAAATAAAAATTACAGTAGTGAAGGTCTTGTATCATGGAGGAACGTTTTCACAATAAAAATTACAACAATGATGGTTTTGTATCATGGAGGAACCTTGTTCTTCTTAGCGTTAAGCTAGAATTTCCTGGTTTTTGTTTATGGTTTCTATGTTGGTCAATTGTTTTGAATGAATCTGGATAGGAGCTAAACTTGTTGAATTTATATTTTTGAATTGTTCTAATTCTATCTTACAAATTTCAAGCCTATTAGCTCAAATGGTAGAGCGATGTGCTCATGCACAAAGATGCAGGTTCAAATCCCGCATAGGTGTTTAATTCCTATGTAGTCTATTTATGGTTATGTGTATTTTATTGAAGTAACCAAGTGCGTGCTAATTCACATTTCCTTAGTGCCTCATTGAGCAATTATTCAAGATGGGATCCCGCTGACTCATTCTTTGTTGCACTTTTATCAGGCCCTCCAACAGCCATATCACTTGGGTACTCATCCTCCTTCGCATTTTGCAAAGCTAAGATCGCATTACGAGCCACTCTACCACGCAGAGCCTTGCTTTTGGGTGCCACAAAGGGAGACGAGTGGCTAGCAGGAACATCAAGCATCCCTGAGTTGTTCTTATCCCCGTCACACACATCGTTGTCCTCATCCAACAAAACCTGTTGCGCATACTCGTAGATTTTTCTTTTAAGTTCACTTTCTTTTTGTAGCTTGTCCTACTCAACAAGTGGAGGAGTTTCTCTTCCTTTTTCCTGGTCCAAATCAATCTTCATATGTCCTTGCAGCAACACAGAGACCCCTAACTGTCTGCAATAGAGATCCCTAGTTGAGGCAAGTTTCCATCGGTCATCCACATTCCTTCAAGATCCAAGACTTGAAGCAAAGGAAGTCGACTGCAAATGCTACAGAACCATTCTTATGTATCAATCTCGTGAGAATGATAACTGACATTACAAGTAAAGATATGAGAAGTAAGAGAGCCAATAGAGCTAATCAAAAGAAGGTCAAGTTGCTGATTTGAAGGCGTAGTAGGAGATGGAGCCTTTTCATTCAAGTGAATGGCCAACTGAACCAAGTTGCCATTTGATGATGCCGAATGTAAAGTTGAACTCTCACAAAAATGATCAAAAATAACGAGGAAGTGTTCTTCTATTGCCTTTTTCAAGCACAATAGAGACCCCCAACTGTGCATAGACAGGTGAGCTGGAGGAGCAAGCAATAGTGCCTGTGTTTCGGTCACATGCCACACCCTTCTACCTCTCTACCTTCATCGTGATCAAACTTCCTTTTCCCTTTATTGTCCTGTTCTTATTACGAGGATAGAAATTAGACCCATCGCTAACTGCACTCAAATCTCTATTCTTTGGTGTTGCTGTCATACCACGTGCATCACCCATTGAGTTAGTTATGTTCGTTTGTGCATCAACTGTTGAGTTGTATTAGAAATAGCACCCCCTCAAGGTGATGCATCCAGCAGCACACCACCTTTCTTATATCCTATGTTGTAATATTATTTTGAGTCCTCACATCTATAGAAGCTAGATTCATGGCATTATCAAGTACTTGACATCTTTCTAATTTCTATGGTGTGACCAAACTCACGTTTCCTACAAATAGAAGGCGTCCATTTCCTTTATATAGTCTACATGGGATTCGAATCCACTTTTTGTGTCAAGCACATTGCTCTCCCAACTGAGCTAATAGAGTAATAGACTAGAAAATTAATTCAAATAATCGAAAAAACGAAAAGAAAAAGAGCAATTGTATAATTGTGAGAATTTTGATATTCAAACTAGGAAATCCATGCCAATTCAGGAATCTTAATAGTTTCATAAATGGATTTTACAATTTGTCGATTTTTTACACCACATTCAGTTTCAACTGAAGTTGAAGCTTATAAAGATTAATACGCTTCATAATATGATAGAACCATCAGCACTTACTTCCTAGAGGAACCATCATGCAATTGCTCTACAACAACCATTCAAGATTCGACCCTATTTTTTGGGGTTGGATTACATTCGTTTTGTAAAAATCCCATCAGCGTGACCCTAACCCCATAGCAAAATTCACATAAATTTGATTCCTAATCTTTCCCTAGACCCCAATTCGAAGATTTTCCAATTGCAATCCAATCCAAAACCCCCAATTCGAAAAACGCCGTAAATTCCCAAACCCTAAAGCCCAAAACCAATTGCCAAAGGGAAGAAGACTCACCTCCACTGGTGTCACCGTGGTTTGCTCCACAATCACCGGCCTCTTCTCGTCAATGTCAGCCTCCTCTCCTCTTCATCGATCAACTCTGGTCGGGTCTCTCTCTCTCTCTCTCTCTCTCTCTCTCTCTCTCTCTCTCTCTCTCTCTCTCTCTCTCTCTCTCTCTCTCTCTCTCTCTCTCTCTCTCTCTCTCTCTCTCCCCTTCTAATAATGACAGGGTGTGGACTTTTTTTTCCAAAGCAAGATAAGAATTAGGAAATCCGAAAATGCTCCGACTTCTTTCCTAGCGTGTCCAAGTGGACGAGAACACGGAGTTTTGTATGAGCAGCGAAGTTATCATCGGTAGAGAAGCTATGGCCAGACGTGCAATCCTGTCAGCCACAACATTAGAACCCCTGAAAATATGACAAATAGCAATATGATAAGGAGCGGAGAGTCGTAGTCGTATCTGCCATCAACAACTCAATGTTCCAAGGGCAAGACAGTCCCCCGAAGAGCCTTTATGACGATCAAACAATCGCCTTCGATGAGAAGATTATTGAGGCCCAAGCTGACAGCCCTAGCCACACCCATGTGTAGCGCCAAAGCCTCCGCAAAGACAACAAAAGTATTATTGCATTAGCCCGAACCCATCGAAACGATGGCACCGTCGTGGTCTCGAATAACGAAACCAAAAGTTCCAGCCTCCGATTGGCAGTATGAACCATCAAAATTAAGTTTATAGTGGCCCAATGGCGTTTTTTTTTTTTTCCAAAATTACCTGTTTGGTTGTTTTCCTTGTATTCTTATTCGTATCATACAGGGAACTATTTCTGTTAGTGTCTGTCTGTTTTGCGATCAATATTCCCTTTATGTCCAAATCTGTATGCTAGGCCTGGTAAGCAGAATTGACAAACAAGGCAATACCATGCATGGAAACGGTATTTGTATGGTTGAAAGCAAGCTGGTTCTGGAAAAACCAGATACCCCACCAAGCGAAGGCTAGTTTAGTAAAGTAGCTTTTGCCCATATCTAAGTAGATAGTGTGTAGAAGAATGTTCGGTTTAGCATCTGCCACGTTATAATGAATGGAGGGACAACGAATACCAATCGCTTATAGTACATTCAAGGGCATATGACAGTCTAAGAGCGCAGGTGAGTTGTAGACTCGATAGTGCACCCGCAGAAGTGGCAGCTGAAGGAACAGAGATATGCGACCTCTGAAGCCTACCAGCGGTCGGAAGACCATCCTTTGCAATTTTCCACAAAAATGTCTAATTTCCAAATCCATTCGCAGCCAAAGTTAGGGTCGCCCGCATAATTTGGAATAATCGTCGCCGCTAAACTTGTAGTAAAACAACCATCTCTGTTGGGCCCCCATAAAAGACGATGTTGGAAATTGTTTTTAGGAAGATGTGTATTTGTAATTTTGGAAATGACATCTTGACTTAAAACTCCTGTCAAATTGGAATGAATTTTAGGCATGTTCCATTCATTGTTAGAGTTAATGAATTGGGCAACCAACCAATTCAAAATTTCCCCGTCAATCGATAGTTGGGCGTAATTTGGCAAAGGGGTTTTGAAGGCCCAGTTAACTTCTTAGAAGTTAACCAAGCACAGGGTGTGACTGTTTTTTTTTTTTTTTTTTTGGGAAGCAGGTAAAGATTAGGAAAAACGTCGGCGACCCGACTTCTTCCCTAGCGCGTCCGAACGGACGAGAACACAGAGTTCTGGATCATCAGTGAAGCTATCATCGGCAGGGACAGTGTAGGCCAGACGTGCAATCCTGTCAGCCACAGCATTAGAATCCCTGAAAATATGACGAATAGCAACATGAGAGAAAGTATATAAATCGACAGTCGTATCAGCCATCAGCAGCTCGATGACATATCCCTCCGGAGAAACCCCGAGCAGGATCAAAAGCAATATTTGAAAACCCGCACTTCTTCCAAACGGCTTCCGGGGGTAATTTATCAGTTTTAGTTTCAAGCAGTGCTAGGACATTTATATAGTTGTTTTTACAGAAAAGTTCAGTATGACTCCAGAAGTTCCTCCTCCTCATCCTTCTACAGTTCCAAGAGCATATATTCATGGAAAACCTTTTTGAGTGCGTAACCGTTTGTACATAATCTTATAGATGTCATTGGTATGATAAATTTTGATCGATTGTTGGCCTATTCGGCACAAATTCGTTATTATTTGGTTTAGTTTTGTTCACAACATGACCATGGTACAGTTTGTAGTATGGGTTACAAAACCATGATATCGGCGCGTACATGGAAGCCAATTGGCAAAACCAAATCGGACCCAAGTGAGCTTGTATTCCAGCAAGACACACACCCGAGTTGGCCTAGTTTTAGTGATAGAGTCAATAATGCTCAAATTTAGTAAATATAGATTGGTAATACAATATGAGCAATGTGTAATTGGGTCTGTGTTTGAGTTTTTTCCCTTGCTTGGCGTGTTAGCAGATTGATGATTTTTTTCCAGGGCTTTGGAGCCATTAAGATGAGATGTTGTCCATTGGACTATAGTATTATAGAGATAGCGGGTAGAGCAACCGAAAGTATGTATAAGCAAGAGCAAATTAAGGTGCAGCTTGGATAGCACACCCATAACTTTGGTAAACAAATATAATATATGAACAAGAGTTTGATTCAAAAGAATGGCCTTATAAGGCTTTCCTTCAAAGTGGTAAGCAAAACAGTAGGCTTGGTAGCCATTATAATTACCACAAGATAAAAGTGGTGTAGGCATCAGAGCTTCAAACAAACAGTAGGCATGAGAGATGATCCTACCTAGGAAATATACGTACAACCAATTTGAGATAACACAATATGTAGAGATCTTAAGATTAATATAGGTGTAATTCACCCTTGCTACATTGTCTTGTAAACCAATACTTGTGAGAGCCTTGTAGGGCGTATTAGATCTCAAGAGATCAGTAGATGTGGTGTGGTGGGTTTGAGTGATCTTGTAGGATGTAAATTTGAGAGAATAACAATGAGGATTGCTTTTATATTGGTAGTATGTTGGTAAATCTAATGACTTAAGGGCACCGCAGCAAGAACTCCAAGCAGCACCGAAATGGACATTGCAGTGTAGCCGACAGCAGACACACACCCAACAGCATCGAAGAAGACAAAGGGGAAACCCAAGCAACAAGCACAAAGACAGTGCATAAACAGTCGGCAAACTGAAGGCACGGCACCGATAGCAACCAAGAACGCCCCGACTGCAAAAGGAAAGGTAAAGCAGCAGTAACAAGGGGGCAAAAGCCAAGTAATATGTGTAAACATAGCCAGCAGTAAGAAGAAAATGAGACAAGATGCATTTAGCCGTATTTAAGTTTAATTGAAGATTAAACCGAGCTCTGTTATGATCAGGAATAAAGGCTTGTGAGCCAAATTGGATTGGAGATTTTGTTTTTGTGTGGTTTGGTAGACAGCAGCCCATCAAGACCATGAAGTCGCAAAAGCAGTAGAAGAAGTAACACCCATGCTTAGTGAGCCAAGAAGGATCACGAACAGCTTCCCTGTACAGCAGACAAAGGCAGCAGCAGAGCCAGCAAGAAGAAAACAGAGGGGAGTAGCAGTATGTAAAGCCGAGACAAACTAAAGCGGTAGATAGGCGGAAATAGAAACCAAATTTCAGATGCAAAATACGATAGGAAGTAAGACCCCAAATAGAACGAGCACAACACACAGGCAGACGGGTGACAGCCCAGCAACCATGAGTAGCCCACGGGAGCTTAGAATGCAACAGGGACCCCCTACCAGCCCCCATAGCAAGCACTCGATCCGGGTGGGATCTTCTACTCATTAAGTGAAATCGAAGCGGGTAGCTAGCGATTTGTAACAATTGGAAGGCCTTTTGAAGGCAATTGAGGCACCCAAAATTCGGGGTTACCGATATATAACTCATGTATCCATTAGGATAGATTGTATAGGTATGGCGCTGGTAGGCCAAAACAAAGCGATCGAAGCCGAAAACCGTGACTGTAGAGTCAGATTGGGTAGATAATACCTGATTTGAGGGGTTTCTGATGTATATGTAGTTGAGACGGCAAACGCCTAACCTCACGGATCCACTAGAAAGCAACTTCCCACCACTGAGCCGCCGTCGGAACCGCCATCGCGAAGCCCAAAAACGACAACATACCGAGGGCCAAACGCCGCCAGAGCCACCGGCCAAAAACGGATCTTCACTCTGTTTATTTTGATTTGTAGAAGCTTTTTGATTTCTTTCATACTTTTCAAATTGACGGGAGCGACTCGCTCTTTTGTTTCTTGCACTCTTGGTTGGAGAAGGAGGCTTTTGCTGCTTGAATGCGGTGGCCGGAGGTCCGACGATTGGCGTTTGGGCCGAAGTGCTGGTGGCGGCGGGATGGGAACTAGGGTTTAGTTTCAGAGATTTTTTCATCGGTTCAGGGTGTGACTGTGGACTATGAACATTGTATTCCATTGTTTCATTTAATTTCTTCTATATTTATTAACTTGTTTAACAGAAAAGGCAACCACAACTAACGGAGGGGTATGCGGCAAAAAATAACTAAACCTTAGGGGTACCATGCGAATTATGCTAAACTTTGGTACACCCTGCGAAATACTCTTTCCGGTCGGAAATAAACGATGTTTTATAGTTTTACGCACAAATTAAGAAACCTCTTAATTATTACTTCCACACCTTCAAATACCCTATCAAATACTCCGTAATTTTACCAATGACCTCTTGTCCTAGTGCTAAGAGTGAGGTGCTTCCTTACCAGTAGGTCTAGTCGGTCGGCGCAAGCCGGTTTACCTAGTACGTGGCTCTTGCCGGCCGAGTCACGTGCTCGGGGTTTGCCACCGAAGGTGGGTTTCTCGTCATAAAAAAAAAAGTGAGGTGCTTCCTTATGCCTCACTACCATGAGGTCACGGGGTTTGCCACCGAAGGTAGGTACTCATGCCTTGCTTTGCCTTGGCATGGGTTAGCTTGTCTTGCGGCTTGCCGCTTGGCTTACCCATCTCGAGTGCTTTGCAGGATAGTGCTCGGTCCGTGGAAGATTAGTCGATAATCTTGAAACCTCCCCGTCATGAAAAAAAATAAAAATTTAGCTCTTAAAACATAAAATATTTCCGAGAGGAGGCAGTAACCATTACCCTCGGACACCACGCTAAATTTCTGATTAATTAATCAATGAATTAACCGGACCCCCTCTACATCGATCTGTTCTTCAATTCTATATACCTGGAGGGAGTGGAGGCTGGGTCTAATGTAGTTCCGGCGATTGGGTGAATTAGCACCAAATCAAAACAATCAGAAGTACACTACGTACCCAGGCCTGCAATCCGCAATCGGCGAGAAATGGTCGCAAACGCAACCAGCAACGCCGATGGGGCAATTGAAACACCCAAATCCCAATCTACACCAACAATGAAATTGGTTGAGGAACGATTCCAAGAGATCTATGAGGTTGTTAGGGCGACTCCGCACCATGTGCAGCTAAGGGAGCAGCGAGATGCCTACAAGAGGCTGATGGATCACCTCGACGGCCTCGAGAAGAAGAGAATGAAGTATTCCAAGTACTGGAGACGTCTCGGGGCGTTAATGGTGTTCTCAGCCCTGACCGCCACCCTAATCTGCTTCCTGAAGGTGGAGCCTGCCAACCATTGGAGATTCCTCAAGCTGAGGCTCTGGCAGTGGGTCTCCATGACCATTATGGTGACCGGCGTCTTCTCGGTGGTCCCCTTCCTCACCTTCCTCTTCACCTGGCCGGCCAAGCGCTACTGGAAGACCTCCAAGTACGCAGTGTACTTCATCCGGCGGATGAAGCGGAGCGTCGATGTCACGATCTGGTCCTGCATCGTCCTCACCGGCTGGTACCTGTGGTTCCGGCGCAAGCTCAAGCACGTCTACGGGGACGTCTCGGTGGTGGCGGTCAGCCAGGTCACCCGGTTCCTCATCTCACTCTGCATCGGCACCCTCCTCTGGTCCATCAAGAAGGCTCTCCACTTGAAGCTCAAGGCGGACCTGCACTACGACCAGCTGTTTGACCGCATCACACAGTCCATCATTTACCTCAACGGAGTCAACGTCTTGGACGGCGAGGAGAGGATTCCGGTGGATTTCTTGGTCTACAACCACTACGAGGAGTACAAGATGACGAGGATTCTGTTGAAGCTGATCAAGTCCCCTATCTGCTGGCTAACCAAAATTACCAAATCGTCCTCACTGGAGAAGTCCGAAGACACCAGTACCACCTTTCCCTGCAAGAACATATGGATGGATGTGAAGAAGATGAGGAGGGAGAAGGTACCGATCTGGATCCTCCAGCGGCTCACCGAGGAGTACCTCAAGGAGGTGAATCTCCTCAGACCTGACGATGCCGATCTACTCCTCAAAAACGATGAGAAGCTTCTGGAAAAAGCTAAACAGATGTTGGTGGACATTGTCCAATCCGACGACCACTGGTACTCAATCTCTAAACCCCAGGCTTACTTCATTTCAATTCAATCCAATCCCATTCAAGGAAAACTAACCTCTCTCTCTCCCTTTTATTACAATTTCTTTTCCTTTTTTTTTTTTTTTTTTAAAAAAAAAAGTGAAATTAGGCGAGGTGACCTCTCCAAACCCCAGTATAAGCTATCAGGAGAAGAGTTGGATGCGTTTTTCAAGATGAAACTATATGAAACAGTGAACAAACAAAATAATACTGCTATTAACCAAGATAAAAAGGTGAACAATAGCAATGATCAAGAGGTTCGGAGAGCCTTGTTCCCCTGTTTTCCTATCAAAAGAAAAAAAAGCAATGATAAAGAGGCACAGGAAAACGAGCAGAGCACATTACAACCACAACCAGAGAACAACAACCCCGGCCCTCAACAAGGAGACAGAACTATCCCTGCTGATAAATTCATCAATTGGGCGGTATTTTCTCTACTGTGAAATTGTTCTTTCTTTAATTTAATGTTCAATTTAAGCTCAAGTTTTAGAGTGTAAATTAAAAAGTTGTTTATTGAAAATTACTTGAACATGGTTGTCCCACATCGGAAAATATTTTGAGGTTAATTTCAGGTGCGGGCTCACAAGAACTGCTGGAGTCTTGAACCGACATTGGAGAGCTCTAAGACTGCATTTGTGAAATTGAATAGGATGATGAGTGCATTTCTACTAGTATTGGTGGTTATCATTTGGCTCCTCCTCTCTAAGATTGTCACCACTGCTCAACTCGCTCTCTTGTTTGCCCCATTTCTTGCTGCTAGCTTTATGTTTGAGAACAGCTCCATGAAGATGTTCCACGGAATCATCTTTGCCTTTGCAATGCACCCATTTGATGTTGGGGATCGAGTCATTATTGAAGATACACAGATGCGAGTTAAGGAGCTCAACATTATGACATCAGTGTTCGTTAAGTACGACACCGGGGCAGAGGTGATTTTTCCAAACTCAAAGCTGGTAAACACCAAAATCGTCAACCTAGATATCACTCCCGACCAAAGCGATATGTTGGAATTCATCATTAAAGCTAAGACTACACTGGTGGACATCAAGGATCTGGAACTAAAAATCCAAAAGTGAGTTGAATTCGCTCAAAATACATTCAACAACAATTGATGATTAATTGATGTATCAAAATTCTCATCAATTTTTGTGGTTCCTCAATCAGGTTGTTGGATGATCATCTATTCTATTCCAACGAGACTAAGGTAGTGAAGAGTAGCTTCCCGGTCCCGGCCGCGGATAAAAAAGATGCAGATGAGTTGAAGATGGTAGTACATTTCAAGTATTTGGTATCCTACCTCACCGCTGAGACAAAAGCTACTCGTAGATCTGAGATCTTAAGCATGATAATGAAATTCCGGAAGGAGATGGAAGAGAATAAGAATGACTATACGCATCAAGCTCATGTAACTTACGATCTTGAACTGACCCCCCCTAAGAATGTGAAGCTGTCTAGTATTGAGCAATTGAAACAAGAAATTTTAGCCAGGTAAATATATATATATATATATATATATATATATGTGCAGTTTATATTAGAAATTGGCATTAACTTGTGCTTTATATATGTGTTAGCCTCAAGGAAAAGAAATACGACTACTGCAAGGTTGTGATGACAGACATTCTTAAAGATGGCAAACTCAAGATGCGTCTCTTTGTGAGTCCACCAATAGGCTTGCCTCTGGTGGAGGACGCGGCAGAGGAACCTCCAATTTTCCGTCCCATGGATCAAATATTCTTAGAATACGGTTATACTGAACTAAAGGTTTTTCAACTTCAACCCCCAAGAACAGTTTATCGAGCTTCTCAACGTTTCAGGAGTAGTATTGTGGTAATTTTTTTTTAAATTTATGCTATAATAATATGTTAAGTATGCAACCAACTAATTATATATATATATATATAATCAGCTTTATTCAATCTGTTTATAGACTAATTAATATTAAAAATTCCAGAAAGTGATGAGCTCCAACAGTGGACAAGGTAATCCAACAACTGAAATGGAACAACAACTACCAGCAGCTGCAGTTGCCCAATTCAGTCGTTTCTACAATAGCGCCGCAACAAAATCTTGATAGATGATGCAGATGTAAAGATGCAAGACTGTAAGATATATGAGGATTCTCAATTTGTCCCGACCATTTGTTACCTTTCGTTACACATGGTTTTCTGCTTCAATCAATTAGTTCTTCCTGTTTCAGTTGCCACTTTTGTTGGTGTTAATTTGTTTCAATTCCTCAAAAAGAAAAAGATGTGGTACTGTTATATGAGGAAAATAAAATGAAAGTCTTTTGTTAGTTTTTTTTTGGTAATAAAAGTCTTTTGTCTGTCGACAGTAGAAAATGACAATATTAGGAGGTCACGTTTTAGCCATGAAAACTTTTTCCGTGACTATGTGCCTCATGACTAATTAGGACGGCCTTTAGTAACGAACACCATGTATGGTGGCAAAGGTCATGGCGAGTGGTGACCTCCAGAGGTGGTAGTCGTAGCCAAAAAAGCAACAAAGAGTCATTCTTTGTTTTAGTTTTATATCTCTCAAGTTCAAATAAACATGACTATATAATATCAATACTGTATGACTTGGGCTCCAGCCTCCAGCTGGCTTGGTCGTCTCACTTAGTCACTTGGGTGTTTAGCTCTTTTGGGCCGCCAAGTGACTTAGGTCTTGCCACTTAGGTGTTTAACTCTTTGGGGCTTCCACATAAATACCTATTCGATACTTGTACAACATGAACCTCTCCGGTCAGCTTCACTATTTTGCCTATTTACAATTGGTGTTAGCACCATTGCTTGTGCTATATACACTACTTAAGACCGATCTATGATTCGTTATTAAAAAAAATTACTTAGGACGGACTGATCCTATGTAACTAAAAAAACAAACACGGGGAGCCAAAAAGCTGTTGTGCGCAACTTTTTTCTTTCTTTCAAAAACTCAAGAGCGGATCCCTTGTTCTCTCCTCTTTTTTTTTTTTCCTTTTATTTGTTTACATAGGATGGATCATAGATCCGTCCTATATAATTTTTTTTTCTTATAACGAAAGGATCTAGGATCCGTCCATATATTTTTTAAATAATTTACATTATGATCCCATATAGCACATGTCTCGGGTGTATATAGCACAATCTTTTACAATTTGCTATATATAGATTACGAGTCTCTGAAGTTGATGATTGGCAATGTTAATGTATATGAAGAATCAAGGTCGGATCTGAGGTAAGGCTCAACTAGGCCTGTCCACGGGTCAGACGGGTTAAGGGTCATGGCGGGTCACGGGTTCGGGTTAGGGTCGAGGATTTTGTGAAAATGACCTGCCGGGTCGACAATTCTTTTTTTTAAAAAAAAGGTCTGTTTTAGGTAAATTTAAAAAAAATTCGAGTTTTTAAAAAAACGGGTCGACCCGTGACCCGCCGACCCGCCTATCTCATGAGTTCGGGTTCGAGTGCTGAATTCCCGACCCGTGACCCGCCGGGTCCGACCCATACACATGCCTAGACCCAATAGACTCTTACCTCAGGCTCAATCTCCATAGGAAGCCCAATTTTTTAAAACGGAAATTTCGCCAGGTACCCTCGAGGTATAGCGTTTTTCGCGAGGTATACAAAAGTTTTACATATTTCGCATGGTACCCCAGCGTTAGATTAGGTCGAAGCTTCAGGCGACGAATTTCTTCACTCGCATGGATCAAACATTCTCAGAATACGGTTATAAAGATCTAAAGGTTTTTCGACGCCAAATATTAGTCTATCCAGCTTCTGAACGTCTCAGGAATACTACTAAGGTAATTTTTTAAAATTTATGTTATAATAATATATATCAAGTATGCAACCAACTATTGTTATATATACACATTAACACACCCACAAAAAGTTATATATATAATCAGCTTTTATTCCATCTGTTTATATACTAATTAAGATTAAAAATTCCAGAAAATGATGAGCCTCAAGGGTCGACAAGATAATCCTACAACTGAAATGGAACAGCAACTACCAGCAGTTGCAGTTTCCCAAATGAGTCGTTTTGCCAATAACGCTGCAACAAAACCTTCATAGATGATGCAAATGTAAAGATGCAAGATTGTCAAATATATGAGGATTCTCAATTTGTCCCTACCATTTGTTATACATGGTTTCTTGGTTCGATCAATTTATTATTTTTCATTCTTTTCGTTACACATGGTTTAATTTCCTACTTCAATCAATTAGTTCTTCCTGTATCAGTTGCCACTTTTGTTTGTGTTAATTTGTTTGCATTCCTCAAAAAGAAAAAGACGCGGTACTGTTATATGAGGAGAAAAAAATGAATATAAAAGTCTTTTGTTACTCGACAATAGAAAATGACAGCTATGGATTTAGCATAAAAGCAACGAGTTTTTTGTTGAGTTTTGCCTATATTTAAGTTCAAATAAACATGACTATGTAATATAGATGTAGATGTATAAGTTTATGGTTGTATGACTTGGGCTCCCGCTGGCCTAGTCTAGCCACTTGGGAGTTTAGCCCTTTGGGCTTCCACATAAATACTTATCCGATACCACAACAACATTGTACAACATGAACCTTTCCCAGTTTTCGGCCAGATTCGCTCTTTTGCCTATTTACAATATGCTATATAGATTTTATGAGTCTCCGAAGTTGATGATTGGCAATGTTAATGTATATGATGAATCAAGGTCGGATTGTGGTGATTGGTGAGGTCCAACAGGTTCTCGTCTCGGGTCATCTTGAGCCCAGTCCCTATAGGGGGCCTAATTTTTTTTTAAGTATATCCGTATATAAACGAAATAGAAAAAACGTTTACATGGTATGGACAGTAAAAAAAAATGTAACCATTCTTGAATGGTTCAACCGTAAATGACTTGCGGGAAGTACTCAAATGTCCCCAATTCAAACATCGAATGACCCATCTATATATACCAAATTTATATATATATAAAAAGTCAGCATCTGGGTTCAAAGAGTCAGTTGGACCTTATAAAATGGGCTTGCATTCGGGCTTCTACACTTTCTAGCTATGGAGATAGTTCTTATAGAGGAAAGATAATTGTATAAGATTGTGGGATTTCTTAGCTAGTGATAGAACTTCATATGAAATACCTGAGAAGGAGAAGATATTCTCCTAAAATAAAGCAATTGAAATTAAAAAATACAAATGAATAATTATTCTGAAATTTAATTTAATTATCTTTAACATTCCCCCTCAAGCCGGAAGAACTGGTGGTTAGACGCAGCTTGCATTAGAGCTCCTGGAACCCAGGGCGAAGCAATGGCTTTGTCAAGACATCAGCAAGTTGATCACCGGTTGAAACATGGCTGATCCGAAGTGTTCCCTTGCGCACTTTTTCTACAACGCTATATGTTTCATTCTGGAATGAAACACTAGATATGTGGTCAAACTCATAGCACCAAGATTATAACAATAGAGCACTGGTTGTTGAATTAACTTGACATCAAGCTCATCTAGGAGATGAAGCACCCATAAAACCTGAGGCCATGTCTACAGGAGCTTTGTACTCAGCTTCGGTAGATGATTGGCCAATCGATCGCTGCTTGCGAGAACTCCATGAAACAGGGGTGCACCTGACGGAGGAAAAACCTATCGTTGATCTGTCAAAGTAAAACTTAAACCTATAACTAGTATAGCAACAAGTAATAGGTCGATCCACATGAAATTTGTTATTTAAGTATGATTTAAATGCCAACTAAGTAACAAAAGAGGAGGTTTTTTAGTGTTTGAAAGATCCGTCTTTTCTCAAAGCGGATTAATGAAAGCAAAGTAAATGAATTTGATTCAAACAATTGTGGGAAGCAGTTCTACCTACGATTTTCCACTTTATTTGGTTTGAAACGATCCTTGTAACTTCTTCTCGTCCTATTACGTTTCCTATGAATGCCCTTGTCCCGACCTAATATAGTTATTAGTCCAACCAGTCCTAGCAACCCTTGTCAATCGAACAGTCCCTAAAGAAGGATTTAACCCAATTGATAGCTTTAAGTTCAAAGATTAGCCAAGGTATTTGCAGTTCCTAAAGAGGGATTTAACAACACATTCAACTTCCTACTCATTCAATTAGTTCAACCAGCCCTAAAGGAACAAGTTTCCACTTAGGTTAAGGTTCACAACCAGGAATCTACAAAACCTTAGCAATTGACAATCAAGCACAAAGAAGTTGAAGGATTCAAATATAGGAAACAAGGGACGAGAATTAGAAACTCACAATCAATCCAAATAAAGCTTCAAGTTATAGGCAGAACAGATGAGTTTAGTTTTTTTTTTTGATAATAAACAGATGAGTTTAGTTCCTCATTGAAGACATCGCTCAATCTCTAATTGTCTGATAGAACGTAGAATAGAATGGAAGTGTATGAAAACTAATAATAATCGGCCTTAAAAATTTCAAGTCGGGCAAAACAAATCAAACAACTAGGGTTCCACTTAACAATACACGCCATTTCGCTGACGAACAATGCGGCGGCCGTAGCATATGGCTGCTACTTAGACGTCTCTGGCTGCGGGAATGCGGCGGCCGCGACATACATGCTGCGGCATCTGCATCGGCCTTTCACGGAAAATCTGTCCCGAATTTGATCTTCTTGTCAACGGGAAAGTTGTAGTTCTCTGAAAGAGCTTTCCAACGCATGGTCATAATAGTCAATCGGAAAACCGAAGCCTCCAGAAAGTGCAAAACACATGTATGACGACAACTTCTACAAACTTGTTCTTCGTTTATGTTCGCTTCTTCTTCTCAGGACCTCTTGAGATCTTAATGTAAGCTTCTTCGATCAACTAGACAGTCTCATCCAATGCATTATCAACCCATGTCTCCTCCTCGGATCCACCATTACCTGAAATAATCAATAAACACGTATAGATTCCGACTCCAACAACATAAAGAACAAATATGCAAATTATACTTAAACCATGCATGATATGCATCATAACTAAGCTAAATGCAAACTATTATGACCATCTAAATGCATGCTGTCAAACTCCCCCACACTTAAGCTTTGCTAGTCCTCGAGCGAACAATATAAAAGCAACCTATACCTACGCTTTCCTTCTTCATGCATTAGCCCAAATCAAAAGCAACATCATAGCAAGTGCAAACATAAACCAAGCAAACAAACGTCATAGCATGTATTCTAGTGATCAAAGCTTAGAAGTAGACATCATCCAACCTCACCAGAAATATGTGTTTCACTCATGCTCTCATTTGTTTAGGCTTTAAGATACAAGTGTCAACTCAAACCAACATGCACTAAACTCATAGACATTGACCACCATATCACCAAATCTCCACCGAAATGCCATTACTTGCGGGACACAATAAAGGAAACTAAATAAAATGTGACTCTTTTTTTTTTCTTTTGTTTCTTTTCTTTTTTTCTTTTTTTTTTTACTTTTTTTTCTTCTATTTATTTTCTTGTCTAGGTGATTTCCTTACGCTATTCGCAAACATGGGTGTCATGAATGACCCTGGTCTATCCACACCTCAAGCTACTTAATTAAAGTCCGCTTGAACATCTTTTGACGCAAGTTGCAAACATGGGTTTCATGAATGAACCTGGTTACTCAATGATCAAGCTTTCTTTCCTAGTGGATAGTTTTCAACACTGTTTTACGCGAATCATACCCATGGGTGTCATGCGTAGACCCGGTTACTAAGTGCATCAACCATTGCCACCTTATTTCGCTAAATATGCACAAATTCAAACAAAAGACTCAAACTATAAACAGAAACTCCGCAAGCAACAAACATGTGAGTCGGTCTTGAAAAATAGATAATGCAGTCAATGCTAAGAGGTAGCAACACAAGGAGAGTGAATCACACAATTGAGAAAAAAGAATTATAAATGATTCTAATAAGGCTAAAACATTCTCACAAGGGTCATGTTTTGTAGGATTTCCATCATACTCAAGCTCAATCATACATGCTCAATTACATCACAAAATCGTGCTTCATAAGAAAACATTTCAAAGCGATTAGGCTAAGCAATTCAAATTTATCGTAGGATTTACAAGTTCATGTCATAAGAATGTAGAGTTTCGCTAACTAAGGTGGGTATTTGAAATCTATGTATATGCATGATTTTATTTTTGGGATTTTTTTTCAAGTGCAATATAAGTATAAAAATAAATATGAAGACATAGATAAACACGATAACATAAATAAACATGATATACAAACTCTATCTATATGCAATGCAATCCCCCCCACCCCCACACTTAAACTTTTCATTGCCCTCAATGAAACATAAAAGACAAAAAAAACATAGAGGAAGAAATGAATGAAATACTCACAATGTGGTGGATGGGTCTCTATAGGTCGGATACGAGCATTGCAACGGACTTTCCTGAGAGGTTAGTCTATCCCAAACCAAAACAACTATCCAATATCTAATGGAAAACCTAGTTTATTGAAAAACAAACTAACTGAGGAGGAATCAAATTAACTAAATTAGAAAACTTACATCGGGTTGCCTCTCGAGAAGCGCCTTGTTTAATGCCATTGGCTCGACGTAATGTTGAAGCTCAAGACACTAATCAGACATAGTCAAAGCCCTTATCAACCTGTCAAACTCTTGTGCACAACTAACAAACAAACATACACTACATACAAATAAATTGAAACTAAATATTAACACATTTAAGAACCATTTCAACTTATTGTATTCATGAGCTTGACAATCCACATAGGGTATATAATACCACCAATTTAGTTCTATTGGTGACTTGTCAAAGTAGCAGTCAAATGGATCAACGTATCCACCAATATTCTCTATAGTGCAGGAGACAACCTTTACTTGCTCTGTAGCCTCAGCAGTAGGCTCTAGATCAGGTTCATCAATGGGGGAGCTAGAGATGATCTCGTCAGATGGAGTGTGATCTTCATCTACCTTCTCAATGTGATTTTCCACCATGACCTCAAGAGGTCTCAACGATTTGAGATACTAGAGGAAGTGACTCGTTTTGCGCACATTGATGATCCATGTAGCAGAAAAATTCCCACATCTCTGAGAGTCCAATATCTAATTAACCTGAATCACTCGTGCGCTCAGCAAGACTCTGTATCTCAGAAGTCATGCCATCAAAGATGCTTAGAAGCACTTCCCTTATACTAGCTTGATAGCCCCATGAATAAACATCGTTAATGTACTCCTGAAGTGTGATGAAGTATTGATAAAAACTCTCTCCGTCTAACTGCAATAACCTCACCTTCAACATATGTTAGTAGCAAGAGCGCGGACCATGTAAGTGGACCACACCAAAAATCAGCACAAAAAGCACACAGGAATCAATAAATTTCCCCGGCAACGTACGACGCCAAATTTGATGGAGGGAAAACCCGTCGTTGATCCGTCAAAGTAAAAATCAAACCTATAACTAGTGTAGCAATAAGTAAAAGGTCGATCCACAAGGAAATTTGTTATTCAAGTATGATTTAAATGCCAATTAAGTAACTAGAGAGGGGGTTTTTGAGTGTGTGAAAGATCCGCCTTTTCTCAAAGCGGATTAATGAAAGCAAAGTAAATGAATTTTATTCAAACAATTGTGAGAAGCAGTTCTACTTACGATTTTCCACTTTATTTGGTTTGAAACGATCATTGTAACTTCTTCTCATCCTACTACGTTTCCTATGAATGCCCTTGTCCCGACCTAATATAGTTACTAGTCCAACCAGTCCTAGCAACCCTTATCAATTGAACAGTCCCTAAAGAAGGATTTAACTCAATTGATAGCTTTAAGTTCAAAGATTAGTCAAGGTATTTACAGTCCCCTAAAGAGGGATTTAACAACACATTCAACTTCCTACTCATTCAATTAGTTCAACCAGCCCTAAAGGAACAAGTTTGCCATTTAGGTTAAGGTTCACAACCAGGAATCTACAAAACCTTAGCAATTGAATTGATTCTAACTAGCTGCGCGGGCTAGATAAAATAAAACAATAGACAAGCACAAAGTAGTTGAAGCATTCAAATATAAGAAAACAAGGAACGAGAATTAGAAACTCACAATCAATCCAAATAAAGCTTCAAGTTATAGGTAGAACAGATGAGTTTAGTTCCTCATGGAAGACATCGTTCAATCTCTAATTGTCTGATAGAACGTAGAATAGAATGGAAGTGTATGAAAACTAATAATAATCGGCCTTAAAAGGTTCAAGTCGACGAAAACAAATCAAACAACTAGGGTTCCACTTAAAAATATGTGTCGTTTCACCAACGAACAATGCGGCGGCCACGGCAAATATGCGGCGGCCGCGGCATATGGCTGCTACTTAGACGTCTCTGGGTGCGGGAATGCGGCGGCCGTTGCAAATATGCTGCGGACGCTTCATCGGCCTTTCACGGAAAATCTGTCCCGAATTTGATCTTCTTGTCAACAGAAAAGTTGTAGCTCTCTGAAAGACCTTTCCAACGCATGGTCACAATAGTCAATCGGACAACCGATGCCTCCAGAAAGTGCAAACCAAGTTCAGCATGTCTGGCGACAACTTCTGCAGACTTGTTCTTCGTTTAGGTTCGCTTCTTCTTCTCAGGACCTCTTGAGATCCTCATGTAAGCTTCTTCGATCAACTAGACATTCTCATCCAATGCGTTATGAACCCATGTCTCTTCTTCAGATCCACCATTACCTGAAATAATCAATAAAAACGTGTAGATTCCGACTCTAACAACATAAAGAAAAAATATGCAAATTATACTTAAACCATACATGATATGCATCATAAATGAGCTAAATGCAAACTATTATGACCATCTAAATGCATGTTATCAGCACCCAAAGTATACAATATACCCCGTGGTTGAGACAAAATCATCCTTATCCCCGGCCTAATCGGCATTCGAAAAGGCATGAACTATTGGTGAAGACTGCGAAAAGATATTGATGCCAAGATGTGAAGTGCAAGAGAGATACCTCAATAGACGTTTGAGTGTAGCCCAATGATCAGAGGTGGGTGACTGCATATATTGAGATAATTTTCTCACTGTAGTGGCTATATCCGGTCTTCTTAAGCCCAAGTATTGCAGACTTCCAACAATAACTCTGTAGTCCGTTGGAGAAGAAAGACGAGTACCTCCATCCTTAAGGAAAGGTGTAGTAGACATAGGTGTGGTCACTGACTTGGTTTCTTCCGTTCTCGCTTTGTGAAGGAGGTCAAGAACATACTTCCTTTGGGACAAAAATATACCTGCGGAAGTTGAGATCACTTCAACTCCAAGGAAATATGACAAAGGTCCTAGATCCATGAGAGAAATTTTTGTAGACAGACAGTTAACCAGGTGCTCAATTGCCATAAACGAATTTACAGTGATGATAATGTCATCGACATAAACCAACAAATTAAGAGATGATGGTCGTGACAATAGATAAACAATGAAGCATCAGCAATAGAGTTGATGAAGCCGGACTGCAAAAAGAAGGTTTTGAGCTCATTATACCAAGACCTCGGTGCATGTTTAAGACCATAGATGGCCCTCCGCAACTTACAAAGATGATCGGGAACGACGCTGTTGATGAAGCCGGGAGGTTGAGTCATATAGACATCTTCATACAAAGTACTTTGGACTTTGGAGAAAGGCATTGTTTTTGTCCAGCTGTTGAAGACGCCACCCGTTCGAAATAGCCAAAGTGAGTACAATCCGGACCGTGACAGGCTTGACCACAGAGCTAAATGTCTCCTTATAGTCCAATCCGGAGCATTGATTAAAACCCTTAGCCACAAGTTGGGCTTTGAGCTTGTCAACCTTTCCATCAGGACGGTATTTTATCCGAAAGACCCACTTGCATCCAACTTGATTGAATGCCGGAGAGGATGGAAGCAAATCCCAGGTCTTGTTAGAACAAAGAGCATTGTACTCTACCTGCATAGCTTTCTTCCATTCCAGACTTTTTAGAGCTTGGGTTATGGTTTAAGGTTCAATTGGTAGGGGCGGGTTCTTATGAATATGGAGGTTCAATCTGTTGATGGGTTTGAGTAATTTGTTGTTTTGTGAGCGGGTTATAGCCCCTGGGCATACTGTATGTTTTAGAGGAATGGAAGGCTGAGAAAGAGACGGTGGAATCGGTTGACTTGACTAACTTTGGGTGGGGCTGGGTCCCACTTGAGTAGATAGAGACGGAGGATCTGATGGGGCCGAATTGAGTGAGATATCATTCGATTGTGATGAGGTAAAATCCATTTGAATTTAAGGAAGTGGAGGTGGAGCTGAATTTGGTGGGGAGTTGAGATTTGGTTGGACCATCCTTAACTGTTGGAGGGAATTCGGATTATTATTAGGTAGGTTTTCCGGAATTGGGTTTTGAATTAAAGGGACGGTAGGTTGGGTAGTTGGACTAGTAAGCTTCAACATGGGAATAGTTAATGAGTCCTACTCCCCTCCGAACTCAACAGATGAATTTGTTTGGGATGACATATGTTTGTGAGGAAATTCATTCTCAACAAACTTGACATGCCGAGATATGTATACATTGTTATGCACTTTGTGTGGATGAATAATAACCAATGAAAACACATGCAATAGACTTGGGTAAAAGTTTGTGGGCATTATACGGTCGCAACCAATTAGGAAAGAACAAACTATCAAAACTCTTGAATTTAGAGTAATCCAGCAGCACTCTTAATAGACAGGAATAGGGAGACTCGTTTTGTAGGACGGGAGTAGGTAGAGGGTTAATGAGATATGTCGTCGTGATCAAGGCTTGAGGTCAATGATCAAGTGGCATACCCAAATAACTTAGGAGAGACAAGCCTGTTTCGACAAGTTGGCGGTGTTTTCGCTCTGACATGCCATTGTGCTCAGGTGTATGTGGTGGTGAAGTAAGATGAGTGATACATGTGGTGCTTAAAAAATGACAAAGGGCGATAAATTCCCCCCCCCATTATCTGTGTATAAGATTTTTATTTTATGATTGAAGAAATTTTCACCCAAAGCTTTATATTTTATAAACGTGGCCTTCGTGTCTGATTTGTGTTTGAGAGGGAAAATGTAGCTAAAGCGAGTATGGTGATCAATAAAAATGACACAATATCGAAACCCATCATAAGACATAAATGGAGAGCTCCAAACATCAGAATAAACAACTTCTAGAGGATGGTGATGGACGGTTTTTAGTCGCGTAAACCGTATCAAAATAAATTCGAACTTACCTAACTAATTTAGTGTGATAAGTATGAGTCGATCCCACAGAGAATCAAATTATTCCTAAGTTAAGTCTATTTACCAATTAATAGAAAAAGGGGGGTTTTGTGTGATGAAATGAAAAAAAAAAACAAAATGACAGCCAAAATGAAGACAACAACTCTTGGACTTGGAAAATTGACACATCACCAAAAATTAAGAATTTCCGTTGGGAACTCGGACAGATGGGTGTTCCAATGGCTACTCGTTTATCCCAAAAAGGGGTTTCTGTACCAACAACTTGTGTACTCTGTAATAGTGCGATCGAAGATGAAACACATCTGTTTCTGGAATGCCAGGTTTCTAAAAGCCATCTTCCATCTACCTTAGGTACAAATCAGGCTGTAGCCAACATGATTGCAAATTCGAGAGATTTCCCTCCTATCTTGTCACTCATGAGAAGCATCCTCACAAAAACATAAATAGAAAAATTAGCGGTTACATGGTGGACAATATGGTACATCAGGAATCAAACGATATTTAGAAATGAATCCATTTCAAACCAGGAATCTGTAAACACATCATCACTACTTATTTGGAGAACTGGAAAAAAACCTCTTTCTATGACAAGGAGGATGATATCCAGTATACTCAGAATACCAGTGTTACTAATCACTCACGGACAAGAATTCGGCAGAAAAACGTTAAATGGAAAAAGCCACCGGTTGGCACGCTTAAACTAAACTTTGACGGATCCACACTCAATAATAAAGATAGCTCAATTGGCTACATTATTGGAGAATGGGAAGGGAGAACGATTCAAATTGGCTATGGCAGAATTGGTAACTAGACCCCGTTAAAAACAAAGGCATTGACACTAAGACATGGTCTAACCCAAATCCAAGCACTGGATATAAACAGGTTACAAATAGAAGGGGACTCCCTTATAATCATTAATCATCTAAAAACAAATTCTACATGCCCATGAGAAATCGAATTGGTGATGTCTGATATTAAAACATTGTTATCGAGTGTGAGAGAAGTTTCTTTCTCCCACGTGCCCCGTAATGGCAACAGAGTAGCTGATAAGGTTGCACACCTTTTCCGCTCTGCCAGGGGTCTCGACATTTATTCTGATTCAGGTCTTCAAGACTTATCCGTAAGGATGCTCTCGGGTAGGATTATTCCTCCCGAACTATTAACTGATAAAAAAAAACTATAAACAAATTAACAGAGATAACAATTAAATGACTAGTTTCATCTATAAACATCCACTTTAATTTGACTAGTTGATCATCGATTCTTCTTCAAGTTGTCTTTTCATCCTATTATTGTTCATGTCCTGATCTTGTGTAAATTACTAGTCCTACGAGTCCTAGTAACCCTTACTAATTAGATAACCCTAACACAATCAAGATTTAACCTAATAGTAGCATTCAGATTAAGGATTAACCAGGATACATGCAACACCAAGCTACAAGTCAGCATTTAACATATAATTAATTCCTTACACACCTGTAAAGAATAGAAAATGACAGCTATGGATTTAGCACAAAAGCAACGAGTTTTGTGTTGAGTTTTGCCTCTATTTAAGTTCAAATAAACATGACTATGTAATATAGATGTAGATGTATAAGTGTATGGTTGTATGACTTGGGCTCCCGTTGGCTTAGTCTAGCCACTTGGGAGTTTAGCTCTTTGGGCTTCCACATAAATACTTATCCGATACCACAACAACATTGTACAACATGAACCTTTCCGAGTTTTCGGCCAGATTCGCTCTTTTGCCTATTTACAATATGCTATATAGATTTTACGAGGCCCCGAAGTTGATGATTGGCAATGTTAATGTATATGATGAATCAAGGTCGGATTGTGGTGATTGGTGAGGTCCAACAGGTTCTCGTCTCGGGTCGTCTTGGGCCCAGTCCCTTTAGGAGGCCTATTTTTTTTTAAAAAGTCTATCCGTATATAAAAGAAATAGAAAAGATGTTTACATGGTATGGACGGTATAAAAAAATGTAACCAATCTTGAATGGTTCAACCGTAAATGACTTGCGGGAAGTACTCAAATGTCCCCAATTCAAACCCCGGATGATCGATCTGTATTTTCCAAATTTGTATATAAAAAAAAATCAGCATTTGGGTTTAAAGAGTGAGTTGGACCTTATAAAATGGGCTTGCATTTGGGCTTCTACACTTTCTGGCTATGGAGATAGTTCTTATAGAGAAAAGATAATTGTAGAAGATTGTGTGAATTTCTTGGCACTAGTACAAAAGCAACGAGTTAAACTCCCAAGTGGCTAGACTAAGCCAGCGGGAGCCCAAGTCATACAACCATACACTTATACATCTACATCTATATTACATAGTCATGTTTATTTGAATTTAAAGAGAGGCAAAAATCAACACAAAACTCGTTGCTTTTGTGCTAAATCCATAGCTGTCATTTTCTATTGTTGAGTTTTCGACCACCTTCGCTCTTTTGCCTATTTACAATATGCTATATAGATTTTACGAGTCTCCGAAGTTGATGATTGACAATGTTAATGTATATTATGAATCAAGGTCGGATCGTGGTGATTGGTGAAGTCCAACTGGTTCTCGTCTCGGGTCGTCTTGGGCCCCGTCCCCAAGTAGGCCTAACTTTTTTTTAAAGTATATCCGTATATAAAAGAAATAGAAAAAATGTTTACAAGGTATGGACGGTAAAAAAAAATGTAACCATTCTTGAATGGTTCATCCGTAAATGACTTGCGGGAAGTACCCAAATGTCCCCAATTATAACCCCGGATGACCGATCTATATTTACCAAATTCATTAAAAAAAATGTCAACATCTGGGATTAAAGAGTGAGTTGGACCATATAAAATGGGCTTGCATTTGAGCTTCTACATTTTCTAGCTACGAAGATAGTTCTTATAGAGAAAAGATAATTGTAGAAGATTGTGTGATTTCTTATTGATAGAACTTCATATTAAATACATGAGAAGGAGAAGATATTTTCCTAAAATAAAGCAACTGAAATCAAAAAATACAAATGAATAATTATTCTGAAATTTAATTTAATTATCTTTAACATTCCCCCTCAAGCCAGAAGAACTGGTGGTTAGACGCAGCTTGCATAAGAGTTCCTGGAACCTGGGGCGAAGCAATGGCTTTGTCAAGACTTCATCAAGTTGATCACCGGTTGAAACATGGCTGATCCAAAGTGTTCCCTTGCGCACTTGTTCTCTAACAAAATGATATGCCAACGATATATGTTTCATTCTGGAATGAAACAATGGATTGGAGCTCAGACTCATTGCACCAATATTATCACAATAGAGCACTGGTTGTTGAATTAACTTGACATCAAGCTCATCTAGGAGATGAAGCACCCATAAAACCTCTGAGGTCGTGTCTAGAGGAGCCTTGTCATCAGCTTCGGTAGATGATCGGGCAATCGATCGCTGCTTGCGAGAACGCCATGAAACAGGGGTGCGCCCAAAGTATACAATATACCTCGTGGTTGAAACAAAATCATCCATATCCCTAGCCCAATCGGCATCCGAAAAGGCATGAACTATTGGTGACGACTGCGAAAAGATATTGATGCCAAGATGTGAAGTACCAGATAGATACCTCAATAGACGTTTGAGTGTAGCCCAAGGATCATAGGTGGGTGACTGCATATATTGAGATAATTTGCTTATTGTAAAGACCAATTTGCACATTGACTAAAGAATAGCATTAAGACCTCAAGTAATCAAGACCAATTGGCAAATTGACTCTATTCAATCAAGACAGATATGCGCATACCGAACACAATCCTAATTGAATATCCTCAACCTAGATCAACTGAAATCATCCACTACAAAGACAAAGAAACATCGCTATCATCAATACCTTCGTTTGCCATCAAGAAAACAACAACGAATTCATAAATAGAGATGCAATTCATAACATGTTGATCAGGCATAGAATGGAACACAAATATAAATTAAGCACAAGATGATAACTAAGAACATGAATAATCAAATAAACTCAAATCTTCACAATCGAAACTACCATGTTTTCGACTCACAAGCAAAACTATTAGTTTAGCAACTGATAGGCCAAAAACCTCTCTTCTCTCTAATTGTGTTCATAGTTTCACACAATAGCCACACACGGCGAAATAAACTGAAAACAACATAAATAAGGTTCACAAGGGTCGGCAAAAAACCTAGGGGAAATAATAGAAATAATATAAAAATAATAATCTTCGGATCCAAAATGCGTTTTCGGGATCTGGGCAACGGCGGGCGCCTTGTGATGTCCATGTTTTGTGCCATGTTTTATACTGACTTTTATATCGATTTATGTATACATTTCATGCATTTGGGTTAGAATAGTACAAAATCTATGTAGTTTATGCTTATTTTCCAAATTATGGAGTTTACACTAGTTTCTGTTTAATGTCGCAGAAATCGGACGCACTTTGGAGCTTAAAGGAAAGTCATGAAGAAGCTAAGAATGGTGCAGCTGGAGAAAAGGCCATTTTTCGGCATTCATCATTCTGAGTCAAGTTCTGATGTCTTCATGAGAGTTGTAGCCCTCGAAAAGAGCTTTCCAACACATGTTCATATGTGTCAATCCGACGAACGAGGACTTGGGAAAGTGTGTTTCAAGAACAGAGCAGAATGCTGAGAATGAGGTCGATATCGACCAGACCTACTCGATATCGACCAGATTGTGGTCGAAATTCTCCCGATCGACTCGAGATGCCCAACAGAGAAGAAGACAGGTCAATATCGATCAGTTTTTGTTTGATATTAACCAAAAAGCACTCGAGAGTCCTTCCAGAGCCGAGATCGAGTGACTGAAGTGAAGCCGAGAGAAGTGACTCGATATCGACCAAACGTGGTCGATATCAACCAACATGTAGTGTCGAGTCCAAGTCAATATCGAGCTCTACTCAAAGTTCTATCCAAAGTCTAATGGAGATATTCCCGAGAGAAGATTCCTTACACATGAAGACTTGAAGATTTATCTTTTTTTTTCTTTTTATTTATCCTAAGGGTGGAACTTTTAATTACCCTATATGATTTATCTTGTTTAGATTTATTTATTTCCTAGTAGCATTATATCTTTAGATATAGGATAGATATTCCTTACCTTAGATAACAAGGATTAAGGTCTTTAAATAAAGCCCATGAGGATAGTTTTTATTCATTCAATTCTAGAGAAGAGAGAGAGAGAGAGAGAGAGAGAGAGAGAGAGAGAGAGAGAGAGAGAGAGAGAGAGAGAGGAGGCCGAGTAGGAGCAAGAGAGCGAGAGAAATTTGGCTTCGATCGGTTGTAAGCTTTACTTTATTTTATTAATGCAATTTAGTTTCCTTTCATTATTGATGTCTTTTGATGCGATGAAGAGTGAGTAGTCCACCCACTTCTAGGGTCGGGGTGAGTCCGACGATAGCCAAGCGTGCTTGAGGTAAAGATTCTATCTTTGTTATGTTTTGATCGTCCACTGCCTTTTATATGTTTATTACCTATTCAATAGAGATTCAGGTTAACAACTTGGATTATAAATATAAAATTGGCAGATACAATTAGGGTTTCTTGAGAGACTTGTCTAACTGTTGGAAAAGGCGAAAGCTTGTCCCTTTGATGAGATTTGCATAATTATTACTATTTATCTTGCCTTATGCATGTTTGGTTATCGTTGTTGCAAACCCTGATCTTGGAAGTTTTCTTTTACATAAGTTTAATCTGAAATCTGTGAAGCCTTGTCCTTTATTTTCATGCTGCTCCCACTCGATATTGACCAACCCTTAGTCGATATCGACTTCTAATTTCGATCCAGAAAGATCTCTGCTCATTTGTGTTTCTGTAGGTACAATTCGATTTTGAACAAATTGGTCGATATCGAGCCATTTGGTCGATATCGAGTGCCTTGGTCGATACTCGCATGACTTCTGCAGAACACCAAAATCGACTGGGACAGGTCGATATCGACTGGCTTAGGTCAATATCGAGTGGTCCCTTGAGGTCGAAATTGACGCGAGATTTTTCGCTGCCAAGGATCTGCTGACACGCATTCTCGGGGATCGAACCTAACTTCCTTTTGCTACATCGGGAGGAAGTCTTGTAATCATTATTTGCGTGGGCAGAATCTGGTTTGATTTATTTTATTATTTATTGAACTCTATTTCCTCCTACAACAAATTGGCGCCGTTGCCGGGGAAACAATCATTCGCGCCTTAGTTAGATCTCACGTTTTCTTTGAGTTTTCTTTTTGCAGTGTATGCGTCGTTCTAGTCAACCACCTGATTTTGACGCCTTAGACGACCCGGAATGTCTTACACACATCCACTCTAGACTAAAAAGGATCACGGCGACCGCCGAAACACAAGCCCAGACGATGGAGAGGCTTCAAAGGGATCTAGAAGCCAACAATGCTGCTCTCGCCGCTGAGAGAGCACGCACTGAGCCGGAAGTTGAACGGAGGAGGCATGCAGAGGCTGAGCTTGCCCCATACCCTACCACTGTTGAGGATTACATGCACCCGACTCTTGTCGTGACTGAATCGGCTATTCTAATCCCTGATAATAACTTTGAAATTCGCACTGCCTTCCTTATTGAAATTAAAAATAATGCTTTTCAAGGAAGATTTAATGAATGCCCTCTCGAACATATTACTACTTTTTCTAACATGTGTCATACTCTTGCTGAAGGTACTACTCTAGAATGTGTCAAAATGAAGGCTTTTCGTTGGCCCCTTTCCGGTCCAGCATTAAAGTGGCTTGAAGGTCTTACTGCGCGATCCCTCACAACATGGGCAGCGGTTAGGAATGCGTTCCTCAACAAATTCTTTCCTCCCACCAAGAGAGCACTCCTCAGACAGAAGATTACTGCTTTTAAACAAAAGCCTAGGGAGCCGCTAGCACGAGCATGGGATCGATACAAGGATCTACTACGATCCTGCCTCACTCATGGGCAGCCACCATATGTCTTTCAGGAGATTTTCTAAAACTCTCTTGATCTGACCGCCAAGGAAAGGATCAATTAGTTCACTCAATATGAGTACCTCACACAGACACCAGCAGAGGCATGGGCTACAATTGAAAGGCTAACCAACTTCGACAATACTTATGGGGCTCCTGCGAATTACGACGAAGATAGCAACAATTATGCAATGCCAGCCCCATCCATGCCCCTCTATGAGCCTCCTAAGGAGATTGATCCAGATGTCAAGGAGCAATACTACAAAGATCAGAATCGCAAGCTCTTCAAGCAAGTCAAGTTCCTTTCTGTCAACCAACCCTGCATTGAATGTGGCTCACAGCGGCACACCACTCCAGAGTACCCACATACAGAGCAAGTCAGGATGGCAGAAACTCACGAGGAGGTAGCTTACGCAGGGGGTCCCAATCGCTATATGGGGACCAAAGGTTCCAACAACCACAGTGGAACCACGGTGCCCCTAGGAACCCTCCAACATACAGAGCTCCAGGACATCCAGAAAGGAACCAGCGGTAGGATGATCTACAAATGATCCTCGACGAGATGAGGACAAACCATCTCCATCCAGACTCATCTCCATGGCCTCAATACACGACTTGGGGAGATGTATATCTAGAAGAAGAATATGGAGACCCAAATGGGTCAACTTGCGCAATAGATCCCTAGACCAGCCGGAAAGCTCACTGGGCACACATATCCCAATCCTTAGGGGCAATCCGGACAAGTCGCTGCTATAAAGCTCAGGAGCGATCGCGAACTGCATGAACCAGAAGTCAGAGAAGCAAAAGACGGAATTGCAGAACAGGTCGATATCGACCAACATCAGGTCGATATTGGGCCAACTGCAACAACGAACTCGACTACGACCCCAGCAGTCAAAATCTACCAATATGTGGTCGATATCGAGGAGCCTCCAGTCGATATTGACCCATCTACAGCAACTCCGACAGCTGATTCCGCTCCGAAACCAAAGAAGACGCTTCATTTCCCTTCCAAGGCGCTGAAAGATCCCACAACAAGTAGGTTTAAACGCTTTGTTAAGATGCTTCAGGAACTCAATGTTTCAATTCCTTTTATAGAAGCTCTTCAAGAGATGCCTGCATATGTCAAGTTCCTCAAGGATATCTTTAGCAACAAGCGATCAATCTCAGAAATCGTCGGCGAATGCAAAAGGATGGACTTCCCTGAGAAGAGACCTGACCCTGGTAAGTTTTCTATTACTGTGGGATTTGGACGATATAGATATGAGGCATTATGTGATCTAGGTGCAAGCGTAAGCATCATGCCCTTATCAATCTGGAAAAAAGGTGAAGATAGGATCAATAGAGCATGTGGATGCCAAACTATACATGGCAAATAATATAGTGGTCATTCCTACCGGTATGGTTAATAATCTCCCTGTCCAGGTAGGTAGGTTCTATATCCCCGCTGATTTCCTTGTTATAGATTGTGCAGAAGTTCCTACTTGCCCTATTATTCTTGGTAGACCTTTTCTAGCTACTGTAGATGCCAAGATCAGCGTCAGGAAGCGATTGCTCACCTTCACGATAGGCGATGAGGTCTTAGATTTCTCCTTTGGCCCTACAAAGGAGGAAATTCCATGGCTGGAGGTGAAAAGCATAGGCAACCACGGGGGCGAGCTTTAGACCGACCAAGAGCCTAAGTATGGGGTCCCTGTACATGATGTCAACCACTTCTACTCGACATCGACCAACCCCGAGCCCGAAGATTGTTGTTTTAGGCACGAAAAGGTAAGATCAGGTATAATCCCTACTTCTCCTCTGTCCATTAATAAAATTAAGATCTTTAGAGGAGACAAGGCCCCGTGGAGAGCTAACCTGGGCAGGGTTAGGGCTGGAAGAAAGAAGAAGGAAGGCAGAGGACTCTATGCAAGCAACCACCTATCAGTAGAGCTTGCATACTACAATCAGGACCTAGATGACCATGAGAAGGGCCAATCACAGGAGGGCCCCACATTAAGGTTTCTTAAGCGCGAACGGAGAAGTCGGCCTAGCGACTCTAAAATCTAGAACATGTACATAAAACTTTTGAATTTTCTTTAGGACTTTAAAAGTTTTGGTTTTGGTTTTGAAATACTTCATGTAGGAAATCTTGTCTTTGTGCGGAAACTAACAATTTTACAGGTCGAAAAACGAGGATCGAGTGAAAATTTTGAGGCAAGCTGGTCGTTATCAACCAACACTAGTCGATATCGACCTCTGAGGCTATTTCGACCCGGAGCAAAGAAGACGAACTGGTCGATATCGACCATATTTACTCGATATCGAGTGAGTTGTTCGATATCGACCCAAGCCCCAATTTCGGCCAAGCTGATCAGAAGCGGAATCTGATGAATTGCGGTCGATATTGAGCTCTATTTGGTCGATATCGACTTCTAGCAATCTACTACAACCCTAATTTCGACTCTACAACGCGTTATTCGGCGAGTTCCTTCCTTTACCCTTGTATGGGGTGGGGGAAAAGCTAATTATCATTATATTATTGTTTTATTCTTGATTTTGCTACTACATGAATAATTTTGTGTGAAATTTTAAATTTTTATGCTTAATTGCTAAACTCAAAGTTCTATGAGACATCTCCCAAAGCTTGTAAATTGTTCAAAGAAATAGTGTCATGGAGGTTATATTGAACTCGACGATGCAAAATTGGATTCATTAGAGATATAGCATGAAATTGCCTAGTAAAGGGAAGTCATAATGAAGTGCATATTTTTATTGAAAACCATGAAAATAGGTAAATTTTGATATTGCTTTTGACATGTTGCATGATAAGAGGATGGAGGAATTTATATTTTCCATATATGCTCATATTGTTTATATCCTAGCCTTACCTATGCTTATGCATCACAAAAGTCATATTATGCCTTATTTCATATATGCTCCACATGATCTAAATGTTGCCCATTCTTTACCTTATTTCCTATCCGGGGATTATGTTGAGAATGATGTTACATTATGGAAATTATTATATGACGTTTGTGTTATTATTATTATCATATTTGGAGTTTGGCGGGAAATTTTAAAATTATGGAAAATTTAATGAGTGAAAGAAAATCCGATCACCTCAGGTGATAAAGGTAGATCGACCCTGCTCGCTGAGAAAATAGTTTGGCGAGATGGGACACACAGGTGAGGAGTCCAAAGCACTAAGTATCCGGGGCTATTCATGAAACCCATGTTTGCGACTCGCGAGAATGCAATGCTGAGGTTAGAGAGGTAAAAACATATAAGTGGAAAAAAAGCAAAGAGTGAATGAGTGATGTAGAAATTATTAAGGCCCCGTTTGGAACGAAAGTAGTAATCGGAATGGGAATGGGAATCGGAATCGGAATCAAAAGTTGGAATGAACCATTACCGAAGCATGTTGTTTGGTATAATTTGGGAATGAGAAATTAACAAATTCAACCTAAAAATACCCTAATTTGACAGATCCAATTAAAAAACACACAAATTCAATCTACCAAATTATGCATAAAAATACCCAAATTCAACATATCAATTACATAAATTCATCATCAAAATACACAATTGAACCATACTGTACAAATTTGAGTAGATATGGAAAGAAGAGGGGGGGTTTGGGCAGTGATGGTCCGGTGGAGGCCGACTACAACGGAGAGGATCTGAACTCCGCGGATCTGGAGAAGGGCCGATGGAGTCGGTGTTCGATTGCAACCGAGGGTGGCGAGCCACCATCTGGACATGACTGCCGACTCAAGGATGACGGCGACGGGGGCGGATCTGAACACCGCAGATCTGGACAAGGGCCGACGGAGGCGGTTCTGGGCAGGGGCCGACTTGGATTCGACGCGCAGAGAGAGAGAGAGAGAGAGAGAGAGAGAGAGAGAGAGAGAGAGAGAGAGAGAGAGAGAGAGAGATAGAGAGAGAGAGACCGGTGGAGGCCGGTCTGGACGGTGGTGGTAGCAGTGCCGACGGCGGCGGCGGCAATGGCGGAGGCGGCGGCGGCGCTGGACGTTGATGGTAGCAACGTCGAGACAGGTGGGGGAGATGAGGGACGCCGGTGGAGATCCATGCCAGGAAGGAAGATGGGGGTTTGTATGAAATTGGGAATGAAAGGATCCCCTAGGTTTTTCAAAGGAATGAAATGGGCTGAAAAGGGGGGGATGAAGAGATCACCGGGAATCAGTTTAATTCCCGATTTTGACATACCAAACAACAAAACGGGAATGGCCCACTCCCATTCCCATTCCCATCCCCAATTTTGGTTGATACTAAACAAGCCCTAAAAGGAGAAAGTGCATCAAAGCAAAGTTTGAAGAAATTCTCCCTAGATTTAGCACCACATTGCCCAAAAAATCGCGCACTACTATACCTTTTACCTTTTTTTACCATGAGCTTAAATTAAAGTCCTCTTGATTATTGTTTCTTTTTCACATGAATTGTTTTTGTATAACCCTCCTTTTGTGAGTAGATGTTGCTTTTATTTGCACATGCATGGATTTGTGACACTAGTACTTTTTCAAGGATGGTAATTGATTTGTGACACTAGTACTTTTGAGAGAGAGAGAGAGAGAGAGAGAGAGAGAGAGAAAGAGAGAGAGAGAGAGAGAGAGAGGAGGCCGAGTAGAAGCAAGAGAGCGAGAGCAATTTGGCTTCGATCGGTTGTAAGCTTTACTTTATTTCATTAATGCAATTTAGTTTCCTTTTATTATTGATGTCTTTTGATGCGATGAAGAGCGAGTAGTCCACCCACTTCTAGGGTCGGGGTGAGTCCGACGATTGCCAAGCGTGCTTGAGGTCAATATTCGATATTTGTTATGTTTTGATCATCCACTGCCTTTTATATGTTTATCACCTATTCAATAGAGATTCAGGTTCACAGCTTGGATTATAAAATAAAATTGGCAGATACAAATAGGGTTTCTTGAGAGAGTTGTCTAATTGTTGGAAAAGGCGAAAGCTTGTTCCTTTGATGAGATTTGCATGATTATTACTGTTTATCTTGCCTTATGCATGTTTGGTTATCGTTGTTGCAAACCCCGATCTTGGAAGTTTTCTTTTACATAAGTTTAATCCGAAATCTACGAAGCCTTGTCCTTTATTTTCGTGCTGCTCCCACTCGATATTGACCAACCCTTGTTTGATATCGACTTCAAATTTCGATCCAGAAAGATCGCTAATCGTTTACTTTCTGCATGTACAGGTCGATTTTGAGCAAATTAGTCGATACTCGCCTGACTTCTGCAGAACCCCAAAATCGACTGGAATAGGTCGATATCGACTGCCTTAGGTCGATATCGAGTGGTCCCCTGAGGTCGAAATTGACATGAGATTTTCTTCTGCCTAGGATCCGCTGACACACTTCCTCGAGGATCGAATCTGACTTCCTTTTGCTACATCGGGAGGAAGTCTTGTAATCATTTGCGTGGGCAGAATCTGATTTGATTTATTTTATTATTTATTGAAATCGATTTCCTCCTACAACACCTTGCAAGGGGCGGCGGGCGCTGTTTTTCCTACAGTGTTCACGATTCCTCATTTCCTTCAACAAGTTCCAATGTCGTGCCTCCTTGCTCCTCCTTAGCTCTTCCTCAGCCTCCACATGCTCTAAAATATGCTTTTTAAGTTCTTTTCATAGTCCATCCATGGTCGGAATGTAATTTTGCAGAATAAACACTAAAAATGAATAGATTCTAAACTCGAGTACTTCACAAGTAATAAACGGAACTAGACTCAAAACATAACAAAACCAATACGTAATAGAAATAAGAAACACCTATAATCCCTATATGAAATATGAATTATCAAATCCACACACACTTAACTCTTGCTTGTCCTAAAGCAACCATAAGGAAAAACATCATCCACGCATCCCACATGAAATCTTTCACAACTTTGCTCATCAAAAGCAACATCATCAATAGTGAAAATATAACCAAACATATAAACGTCATAACATGTATATATGGGATCAAGCAAGTAGCTTGCATGCTCAAAAGTCAACCTTACCAAGGATAAAATGTGTATCTCTCACTCTCATGTGTTTAGGCTTTAAGCACACACTAACCTCAATTCCATATACAAGCGTCAACTAGAATATTGACATTTATATCACAGAATCTCCACTGGATATGCCAATGCAACATGAAAACATCAAAAGGACTTTCGCTCAATGGAAACCTTCATAGAAGATCCCATTCGGCGGGGTTGTAACGGGGTTTGGTAGAAACATAAGGGCAATGAATTGTATTTGGTCATGTGGTGCTATAAATTCTGGGAAAATAAGATTCCAAAATTCCTAACATAACACAAACAACCAAATAAATCAAGCTCACAAATGAACAACATCTCTCAATATCATCAAAATCTCATCATCTCATCATCTTACATATAGTGCAATCTCAACACCCGACCAATGTATCTCATAACCAACACAAATCCCAATTCTTCCTCAATATGCAAACATAGGATAAATGACTCTTTATTTTCTCTTTTTTTTTCTTGTTTTTTCTTTTTTCGGAATTTTTTTCAACTTACTTTTACCTCTAGGTGAATTTTATCCTCCCTAG
The DNA here is from genome assembly GCA_037127255.1 of Persicaria tinctoria. Taxonomy (NCBI): domain Eukaryota; kingdom Viridiplantae; phylum Streptophyta; class Magnoliopsida; order Caryophyllales; family Polygonaceae; genus Persicaria; species Persicaria tinctoria. The sequence continues at coordinate 9,815,680 of JBANSL010000009.1, read as the reverse complement.
GCCCAAGTTTTTTTTTCTTGAGCCAAAATGCATGAAAATCAAATGCATATACATGAGGGAGTAAGAATAAACACATAACATTGCATCTTCTCAAACACCATAAACCATATAATCACACTTTAGCTTCATTCTCTTCAATCTCCAAAATAGATTCCATAACCCACTCAAAATATCAATTCCCCCGAAATAAGGGTAAGGCTCATTATAGGCTAGGAATAATAATTTTGTGGAGCTAACTATAAAAAGGTTAAAGGCGCAAATTGGCTTCAAAGCAAGATATAACATAGGGTAGATATGGATAAATATGTGGCTAAAAGGTTGTCTCTATCATTTGAACATATCAAGCATTGAACATGTATATAATCGGCCTTGAAAATAGATAAATGCAGAGGAAGAGTATATCACACAAGAAAAGCAAAAGGAATATAGATGTACCCCTTATAAGGCAAAAAATATCTAACTGAGACAATTTTTTTTGTTGAATTTCAAGCATACTCCCAAACTTATATCATACATGCTCAATTATTATATATGCTCAATCACATTTCACATAAAAACCACTTTTTTAAGATCAGATCAAATCATTCTAGAATTCCATGAGATTTATAAGATCATGTCAAGACAAACTCAAATTAAGATGGGTATCCTTGACAACACAATATGCAAAACAACAAAACAAAACTCACTTTTTTCATTTTTTTTTTACATTTTTCAATTTTATTTTTCATTTTTGACATTTCCTTTAACATGAAAGAAATAACATAATGGAAATAACAAAGATTCAAAAGAAAAAATTCAAAGACAAACAGGAATTCAAACATGAACTAACCTAACACTTTAAATTTAATCCCCCCCCCCCCCCCCCCCACACACACACACTTACATGTTGCATTGTCCTCAATGCATAGAAACACAAAAAGGAACAATGAAAATTTTAAAATAAGGGTTTGAAAGAAGCAAATGATTGACCAATTACTGTGAAGGCGGGGTCTTGGTTCCAGACCGCTGATTGATGTCCGGAAGGGCAATCAACATGGCGTTCTGAAGACTAGAGAACTTATTCGCAAGTTTGGCGAGCTTATCAGTAGTGCTCGCTTCAAAATCAGCAAATCGACGCTCGATATCAACCAAAGTAGCATATGTGGGCTCGACGAGCACAGAAGTCGAGGACCCTAGTCGATCTCGACCAAAACCAGGAGCCTCCACCAGCACCACCATTGTCGAGCAGCCAGATTGAAGCGCCAAACCTTTCGAGATCGAGTAAGTTACTCGAGATCGACCAAAACATCGCTTCCTCGACTTCGCCTTCCTCGACATTGACTCCACCTGAGGGCCAGAACTCCTCGAGATCGACCAAGTTGGTCGAGATCGAGCAAACCCTACCTTCACCAGCTCTTGCATCCTCTAGCAGCCCACCACCAGAACCTGAAAACTCGTCGAGATCAAGTACTGTTACTCGAGATCGGCCAAACACCGTGGTCCCCGATTCCGCCTCTGCGAAGGTAAGCCAAGGTATGGATTTTTCTTCTCCTATTTCCATTAAATATCTATCTATACATGGGAGAGGTTTGCCTTGGTATGTGCGCTTATGTAGTATATCCAATGATGAGCCCAAATAGTATGAAGTTGGAGACAAGCTCTATGTCTCTAAATCAAAGGATCATTGGTTCCCTAACAAATTCAATAAGAAGAGGATGGGACCTTTCGTGGTGAACAAGATCCATTCTGGAGGATTACAGCCGATGGACAAGAATGAAGTCTTATTTGAGGCCCAAGCTACATGGGCCCTGCAAATGCCACCTTGAGTTTAATAGAGAAGTCGGCCTAGCAAATATAAAATCTAGAGCTTGTACATAGACATTTACTTTTTTGGGACTTTTTGGACATTGTTTTGTTTGTTTTTGGTTTTGAACATTTTTAGTTTTGGGTATATGTCTTCTATATTTTTTAGGTCCATGGATAGAAGCAAGCTATATTCGGACTCGGCCAAAGCATATTATGAAGTCCTGCACATTTGTCTAGTGAGTTTTTTTCTTTACCCTTGTTTTTATACAGTGAGGACACTGTAATGTTTAAGTATGGGGTGGGGGAAGGGCTTACTTTGTGCATATTTGCCATATTTGACATTATGTGTGCATATTTAGAGTTTAATTCTTGAATTGCTTATACATCGCTATTTTGGAATTCATTATTGATTTATGTGCTTATATGCATGTTTTCCAAAGTTTGAAAAATGACCCCCATTGAAAATTTTGAGAAGTGTCATGGAAGCTATATTGAACTCGACGATGCAAAATTGGATTCATTAGGGATATAGCATGAGGTTGCCTAGTAAAGGGAAGTCACAATGAAGTGCATTATTTCTTGAAATTGTTTTTGACATGTTGCATGATAAGATGATGGAGGACTTTATATTTCCATATATGCTCATATTTTGAAATTCTAGCCATACCTATGCTTATGCATTACACAAAAGCCATAATATGCCTTATTTCAAATATTGCTCCACATGATCTAAATATTTGCCATTCTTTACCTTATTTCCTATCCGGAGATTATGTTGAGAATGATGTTACCTTATGGAGATTGTTATATGGTTGTTGTATTATTATCATTATTGGAGTTTGGAAGGAAAATGTTTGAAATATATGGAAAATTTAATGAGTGAAAGAAAATCCGATCACCTCAGGAGATAAAGGTAGATCGACCATGCTCTCTGAGATAATAGTTTGGAGAGATGGGACACATTGTGAGGAGTCCAAAGCACTAAGTATCCGGGGCCATTCATGACACCCATGTTTGCGACTCGCGAGAAGGCAGTGCTGAGGTTAGAAAGGTAAAAGCATTATTATTGATAAAAGCATTATGAAAGGTGATGAATCTTATGGAGAATGAATGAGGAAATTCAGTTTGGAAAGTACTCCATTTCCCCGGATCATTAAAGCACCACATTGCCAGAAATTGCCCACCTTAAGCCTTTTACCAATCTATTCCTTATTTGAGTTTAAATTAAAGTCCTCTTGATTATTAATGCTTTGTCATGAATGAATGTTTTTGCATAACCCTCCTTTTGTGAGTAGATGTTGCTCTTAAAATTGCACATGCATGGATTTGTGACACAAGTAACTTTTCGAAGATGGTAATTGATTGCAGGGACATAGGATAATGAATCTAATATGTTGAGAGTTTTGATTTCTTCCCCTGAATGACAGATAAAAGTATTGCTTGAGGACAAGCAAGCTTAAGTATGGGGTGTTTGTTGTGAGCTGAATCTGCCATGTTTTGCAGTAACTTTTATATCGTTTTCTGCATACATTTCATGCATTTGGGCTAAGATAGTACAGAATCTATGTAGTTTATGTTTATTTGTCAAATTATGGAATCTACACCAATTTCTGTTTAATTTCGCAGAATTCGAGGCAAATTACAGCAGTTCTGAGAAAAGTCGGAAAAGCTCAGAAGTCAACTACAGAAGTCCAAGGCCAAGAAGCAACGGAACTAGTCGAATCAGGCTAGGAGCCCAACTTTACTCGATCTAGAGTAAAGTTACTCGATCTCGACGAAGGTGTCCGAGCACAGACCTTGTCGACTAAGCACTGGTCGAGAAACTGAGTCAGAGGCAATTCGACTCCGGAAGCCAACTCGATCTCGAGTAACTTTGTCGAGATCGACAAAACTTCGACACCATGTCCGGAGTCGACGAGCTGTGCCAAGTTGAGAAGCCGAAGACGGAGAAGCCGAGCACAAACTCAACTCGATCTCGAGGAATCTCCTCGATCTCGAGGACCCAGCACCGCACCTGTCCGAGCTTGTCGAGGAGAAGTTGCCCGACATCACCGAAGCTAGTCATCCTCGACACCAGCCAACTCGATCTCGAGTGCTTTACTCGATCTTGAGGACTCAGAGAGCCATGACGAGCACCAGATGCCCGACCAAGCCCAGCCAACCCATACTCGACGCCACTTCTACTCGATCTCGAGGAGTCTTGGTCGAGATCAAGGAACGCCGTGTCTTAGCTGCGTTATGCGTTTTTGCTTTCCTACACGCTTTGGGAGTCCTTGGAGCCGGAGGAGACCGAGATGGCCAAAATCTATCCGAGATCTATCATCAACTATCCATGGAGGAGAAGATCTATCAACATGAAGAGATTTACCTATTTTAGATTTATTTCCCCTTTTTAGATTTAATTCTTTAATTGCATTTATTTATCTTTTAAGCTTTTTAGATATAGATAGATATATTCTATCCTTGATTAGAAAGGAATAGAAGGCTATAAATAAAGCCTTAGGGGCTGGTTTTTCATCATTCAATCACACATTCAATTCCATTCAAGTAAGTAGAAGTAGAGAGACATAGTTTGTGGCGAGCAAGGTGGAAAGGCGAAAGCGGATTTGTCTTGTTTGGTTGTAAGCTCTCTTTGGTTTATTTTATTCAATGCAAGTTAGTTTCTTTTGTTATTTAATGTCTTTCTTGAAGATGAAGAACGAGTAGTCCACCCACTTCTGGGGCTGGGGTGAGCCCAACGGTGGCCATGTGAGGTGATGCGGTAAAGGTACAATCTTGTTATGCGATTCGTCTTCTATCCCTATGAGCGTGATTCTTTTGCGAGAGTTGAAGGTGATCCTTGTTTGTATTATTGAAGCAAAAGTGATCTTAATGAAACTTGGATTAAATATGTGAAAAGGGTTAGCAACAATTAGGGTTTATGCGAAAGCCTCTATATGCCTATTTGTTAGTAACGAAAGTTATTTTGATGGAAAGCATGATCTTTTATGCCTTTATGTATTACTTTGCATGGTTATCGTTGTGGTGTTGATACTCTAGCTTTGGAAGTTCTTAGTATATTGTGTTTATTTCTGTCAAAATCTGAGATTCTGTGTTCGAATCTGCGATTTGAGATTTTCTGTGTTTTGGTCGATTTAGAGGAAGAGTTAGTCGAGATCGAGTAGGCTTTAGTCGATCTCGAGTTAGGTCTTGTCTAGATCGAGTTGATTGTTTGAGTTTCTGCTCCTGTCGTCGAATCTGAAATTTCTGTTTTTACTGTCCTTTGTCAATCTCGATTAAGCTGTTGTCGAGATCGAGTAATTGCTGTCTTTACTTTTATTTCTTGCTTTCGTTTGTCTTTCTGTCTTTCTTCGTTTCTTTGTTTCTGTCTTTTCTATTTGCTTTTCTGTGAGATTTACAGCTACCTAGGATCCGCTGACACGCTTCCTCGTGGATCGATCCTGACTTTCTCTTACTACATTGGAGGGAGTCTTGTAATTATTTGCGTGGGCCTAAATCTGGTTTGATCTATATTTCATACTCGATTCCTTCCTCACAACACTCATGCACTGTGGTATATCCGCAGGCAGATAATTGTGATGCTCCCTTCCTGGTCCCGACATCCATTTAAAACATCAAGTTTTATCTGTTCGCTGGGCCTACTCAATCATATCCCACCATTGCAGGCTGGAAAGATTGTAAACTGTTGTGAGCTGAATCTGCCATGTTTTACAGTAACCTTTATATATCGATTTCTATATACATTGCATTCATTTGGGTTTAGATAGTACAGAATCTATGTAGTTTATGTTTATTTGCCAAAATTATGGAATCTACACCAGTTTCTGTTTAATTCGCAGAAATCGAGGCATTTTACAGCAATTCTACAGAAGGTCGGAAAAGCTCAGAAAACCGCTACAGAAGTCCAAGGTCAAAGCAGCGGAACCAAGCTGAAAGTCAGGGTAACTCGATCTCGAGTTGACCCTAGTCGACATAGACGAGCATGTCCGAGCAGGCCTTGTCGACGGAGACTGATCGAGAAAGCCAGACCAACCCGGCTCCGGACCCAACTCGATCTCGACAAGCCCTAGTCGAGATCGACGAAGCCCAGACACCATACCCAGAGTCGACAAGGAGAGAAGCCGAGGACGAGGACGCCGAGCAACCCCACTCGATCTCGACAAGCCCTAGTCGAGATCGACAAGACCCACCGTGCCAGTCCGAGTCCTTGCCGAGGATAAGCCTGCTCGACCAGACGTGCACCACTCTAGTCGATCTCGAGGACCCTTTTCCGAGGTCGACGAGCGCCTGAGTCCAGATCCGAGCTTGCCGAGTAGAGCAACCCGAGGAAGCCTAGTCGACAGAGCCATCCTACTCGAGATCGACAAGGCTTTGTCGAGGTCGACGAGCCCAGTGAGCCAAGTCCGAACACATCGAGCAGATCTAGCCGAGGAGTCCAGTCGACGAACCACCCTACTCGAGGTCGACGAGCCGTGGTCGAGGTCGAGTAGACCAGTTTCCAGAAGCTTCTCGACGAAGAACAAACCGACTAGAATTGGGATTCCTTGGGGCTGAAGGAGGAAGATTCTATCCTAATCCATCAAGTTCTATCCAAGGAGACAAGATCTATCAACATCATGAAGACTTACCCTATTTAGTTTTATCTTTTCCTTTTAGATTTATTTCCTTAAAGCAATTTATTTATCCTTTCAAGTTTGAGATATAATTTTAGATAGAGATAGATATCTTCTTTCCTAGAATAGCTAGGGAATGAAGCCTATAAATAAGGCCCTAGGGGGCTCAGTTTTATTCATTCCAAGTTACACGAAATTCAATTTCAGAGACAATTAGTTAGTTCCACAGAGAAGTTTAGGAGTTTTAAGGTTTTTAGGGTTTTGGCTTTCTGCGAAAGTTGATTGCCGGAATTGTAAAGGCTTTTGAATATAGTTAATGCAAGTTTCTTTTTATACATCAATGTCTGTTATTGCAATGAGGCGTGAGTAGTCCACCCACTTCTGGGGCTGGGGTGAGCCCGACGGTGGCCATGTGAGGCGATACGATAAAGGTTAGATCTTTTGTGCAATTCATCTTCTATCCCTATGAGCATGATTCTTTTGCGAGAGTTGAAGGTGATCCTTGTTTGTGTTATTGAAGCGAAAGTGATCTTAATGCAACTTGGATTATTTATGTGAAAAAGAGTTAGTAACAATTAGGGTTTATGCGAGAGCCTCTATTCGCCTATTTGTTAATGACGAAAGTTATTTGATGGAAAACATGATCTTTTATGCCCCTATATGTTACTTTGCATGGTTATCGTTGTGGTGTTGAAACCCTGGCTTTGGAAGTCTTTTAGCATATTGATTTATTTTCGTCGGAAATCTGAGTTTTGGTTCGAAATCTGCAAATTTAAAGTTTCTGTCTTTTACTGTACTCGACATAGAGGAGACCTTTGTCGATCTCGAGTAGGGCTCGTCTAGGTCGAGTTGGTTTTCTCCTGTTTTTGTCGATTTTCAGTTTCTGTTTCTGCTTTTCTTGTCGATTTCGAGTTGGTCTTGTCGAGATCGAGTAGCTTGTCGTTTTCTGAAAGTTCTTGTCTTTGCTTACTGTTGTCGATCTCGAGTAGGAGCTTGTCGAGATCGACGAGCATCTGCCCTTTGCTTTTAGTTTCTGCTTTGCTTTGCTTTATTTCTTGCTTTGTTCTTTGCTTTTGTTTTAGTTGCCCTTGCCGGGTTTATTTGTTTCTTTCCTTTCTGTGTTTTTGTCTTTCTGCTGCTTTGCCTGTGAGAATTTACAGCTACCTGAGAACTGCTGACGTGCTTCCTCGTGGATTCGATCCTGACTATTCTCTTACTACAACGGGAGGAAGTCTTGTATTATTTGCTGAGACAGGGAAGTCAGTCTGAACTTGATTTTATATTTATTTCATACTTGACCATCCTCCTGCAACAACAAATTGGCGCCGTTGCCGGGGAGGCAATCAATCGCGCCTTAGGTAGTCAGTTCTCACTGTTTCTTTGAGTTACTTTTCAGGTGTATGCGTCGTTCTGGTCAAACACCTGAGTTTGACAGCTTAGACGAACCAGAGCGCTACCTACACATCCACTCCAAACTCAAAAGGGAATTGGCCGCAAAGGATGCTGCTATAGCCGCTAAAGATGCTGCTATCACCGCTGAAAGAGCAGCAAGGGAACAAGCACAGGCTGAGCTTGCCCAATATCCAACCACGGCAGAGGACTACATGCACCCAACTCTCGTCGTGCCTGAATCGGCGATCCTAATCCCTGATAACTCTTTTGAAATTCGCACTCAGTTTCTTATAGAGATTAAAAGTAATGCCTTTTATGGTAGATTTAATGAGTGTCCTCTTGAACATATTACAAACTTTTCTGACATGTCCCGTAATATTGTTGAAGGTACAACCCTGGAATATGTCAAGATGAAATCTTTTCGCTGGTCTCTCGCTGGACCTGCACTGAAATGGCTGGAAGGGCTGAAAGCAAGATCACTCACAACCTGGGCCCAAGTAGAGCAAGAGTTTCTGAACAAATTCTTCCCACCTGCCAAAACAGCACATCTCCGCCCGAGAATCACCGCCTTCAAACAGAAGCAAGGGGAACCGCTGGCAAAGGCATGGGAGCACTACAAGGAACTTCTGCAATCTTGCCCTACTCATGGACAGCCAGCCTACGTCATTCAGGAGATCTTCTTCAACTCTCTGGATCAAGTCACAAAGGACAGGATCAACCACTATACTCGCTATGAGTATCTGACAATGCCGCCAAGTGACGCATGGGGAGTGCTAGAGAATCTCACTAACTACGACAATAAGTATGGGTCTACTGCAACCTATGAGGAGAACCCATACGCCAGGTCAGCACCATCCATGCCCCTATATGAGCCATCTAAGGAGATTGATCCTGATGTTAGGGAGCAGTACTACAGAGACTAGAATAAGAAGCTCATCAAGCAAGTAAAGTATCTCTCTGTCAACCAGCCTTGCATTGAATGCGGATCGCAAAGGCACACCACTCCTGAGTGCCCACACGCAGAACAAGTCAGGATAGCAGAGCATCATGAGGATGTAGCTTACGCAGGGGGTCCCAATCGCTACATGGGGGACCAAAGGTTTTAGCAACCACAATGGAACCAAGGTGTCCCTAGGAATCCCCCGCCCTACAGAGCTCTAGGACATCCGGAAAGGGAGCAGAAAAAGGATGATATACAGACAGTCCTGGAGGAAATACGGAGGAACCACTCAGAAACTAGGCAATCTTTCAACTCCGTCTATACTCAGATGCAAGGTGTAAACTCTAGGCTTGGGGAAATTGATATCTGGTGGAAATCAGTTGATACACAGATTGGTCAGCTAGCAGCAGGAATCCCCATACAATCAGGGACACTTCCAAGATCTTCAGAACCAAATCCTAAGGGAAAGACTGGACACATCGCTGCTATAAAACTCAGAAGCGGCCATCAACTGCAAGAGCCAGAGGTCGGAAAGCAGCAGAACGACGAGGAACAGCAAGTCGACCTCGACAACCCTCTAGTCGATCTCGACAAAGGCCTACTCGACCTCGAGGAGAACCTGCAAAAATCTTCGTCTGCACCACACAGCAACTCGACTGAGCCCAACCTGGTCGATGTCGACAAAACTGTAGTCGATGTCGAGAAGCCTCTGGTCGACATAGGGAAGCCTGCAGCACCTCCGACGTCTGTTCTGGCTCCGACTCAGAAAAAGAAGCTGCCTTTCCCCACAAAATCTCTAAAGGACCCGGCAGAGAAAATGTTTCAGCGTTTCATCAAGATGCTTCAGAAGCTCAACGTCACCATCCCCTTCACAGAAGCTTTCAATGAAATGTCATCTTATGTCAAGTTCCTGAAGGAGATTTTGAGCAAAAAGCGGTCAATGGCTGAAATCACAGAGGAATGCAGCCATCTGGACATATTGGAGAAGAGGTCGGATCCAGGTAAGTTTGCTATAACTATTGGATTTGGTCCATATAAAATTAATGCCCTATGTGATCTTGGAGCTAGTGTGAGTATAACGCCTTTAACAATTTGGTCCAAGATTAAGATAGGTGCCCTGGAGCTTGTGGATGCTAGACTTTATATGGCCAACAACACGGTGGTCATTCCAACAGGCATGGTGGATAATGTGCCAGTACAAGTAGGTAAATTCTTTGTCCCTGCTGATTTCCTAGTTGTTGATATGCAAGAGGATCCTGCTTGTCCAGTTATTCTAGGAAGGCCTTTCTTGGCGACGGTGGATGCCAACATAAGCGTAAGGAAAGGAGTGCTCACCTTCAACATCAGCGATGAGGTAATTGAGTATTCCTTTAATAAAACTGAAAGGCATACAAGTCCAATGGAAGAGGTCAAATCTATCTCAGCTGGCTACATCACCTGCGGGGAACCCAAGGTCAGAAATATGACCCCTGAGGAGCTGGAAAAGAGGGACATGGAAGCCCAGGTGGAGGAGATCATGGCAATCCTCAAGGAGAACACAGAGAATCCAATCGACACAGACCAAGGTAAGTCGTTGTGGATTCATTATTTTTCGGATATCTTGACAGGAACTAAGTATGGGGTCAAGATCGACCAAGGCTCCTCGATTTCGAGTAGAGCCCTAGTCGATCTCGACCAGACCAAGGAGTCTCCACCAGCACCAACATCGTCGAGCAGCCAGACGGAAGCAGAACCCTCCTCGACATCGACCACGGTACTCGAGGTCGACCAGCCTACTTCCTCGACACTGACTCAACCAGGCGATCCAGTCTCCTCGACCTCGACTAGCCTTGTCGAGGTCGACCACTCCTCGACGGCCTCGGCTTCTTCGTCCTCGACGCCACAACAACCAGGAGGAGAGCCCTCGTCAAGATCGACTACCCTAGTCGAGATCGACCAAGATCCTCGGGCATCGTCTTCCTCGACGCTGAGACCACCAGGCGATCCAGTCTCCTCGACCTCGACCACCCTTGTCGAGGTCGACCACCGATCGAGGAGCCTAGCACCGTCTTCCTCGACACAGACTCCATCAGACAGACCAGCCTCGTAGATCACGACTAGCCTTGTCGAGGTCGACCACCACTCAGCTCCACTAGATCCGCCTTCGTCGATGAGCAAACCACTAGGAGCAGAGTCCTACTCGAGGTCGACCAGGCTCGTCGAGATCGAAAAGATATGTTCTTCGTCGACTTCTGCCTCTTCGACCAGACCACCACCAGAGCCTGTAGTCTTGTCGAGATCGACTAGCCCTAGTCGAGATCGACCAAACACAGTGGTCCCCGATTCCGTCTCTGCGAAGGTAAGCCAAGATATGGATCTTTCTTCTCCTATTTCCATTAAAGATTTATCTATACATGGGAGAGGTCTGCCTTGGTATGTGCGATTGTGCAGGATTTCCAATGATGAGCCTAAGGAATACGAAGTTGGAGACAAGCTCTATGTCTCTAAATCAAAGGATCATTGGTTTCCCAATAAATTCAACAAGTAGCGGATGGGACCTTTCGTGGTGAACAAGATCCATTCTGGAGGATTACAGCTGATGGACAAGAATGGAGTCTTATTTGAGGCCCAAGCTACATGGGCCCTGCAGATGCCACCTTGAGCATTAATGGAAAGTCGGCCTAGCGACTATAAAATCTAGAGCATGTACATAGACTTTTTAGGACATTTGAGACTTTGTTGCTTTTATTTTTGTTTTGAAACACTTTTAGTTTGCTATTATGGGTATATGTCTTCTACTTTTCAGGTCCATGGATGGAACCAAGCTACATTAATACTCGGCTAGGAGGTGCTCCATTCGAAATTGTGAGGCTCTGCACACATGTCTTGTGAGTTTCTTTCTTTACCCTTACCTTGTTTTTTTATACAGTGAGGACACTGTAATGTTTATGTATGGGGTGGGGGAAGGGCTTACTTTGTGCATATTTGATCATATTTGACATTATTTGTGCATATTTCGAATTTATTTCTTAGAATTGCTACATGGCTATTTTGGAATTCATTATTGATTTATATGCTTATATGCATGTTTTCCAAAAAGTTTGAAAAATGACCCCATTGAAAATTTTGATTAATGTCATGGAAGATTATATTGAACTCGACGATGCAAAATTGGATTCATTAGAGATATAGCATGAAATTGCCTAGTAAAGGGAAGTCACAATGAAGTGCATTATTTTATTGAAAACCATGAAAGGAGGTAAAATTTGAAGTTGCTTTTGACATGTTGCATGATAAAATGATGGAGGACTTTATATTTCCATATAATGCACATTGTTTATAATCCTAGCCTTACCTATGCTTATGCATCACAAAAGCCATAATATGCCTTATTTAAATTATTGCTCCACGTGATCTAAATATTTCCATTCTTTACCTTATCCGGGGATTATGTTGAGAATGATGTTACATTATGGAGATTTTTACATGGTTGTTGTGTTTATCATTATTGGAGTTTGGATGGAAATTGTTTGAATTATATGGAAATTTTAATGAGTGAAAGAAAATCCAATCACCTCAGGAGATAAAGGTAGATTGACCCTGCTCTCTGAGATAATAGTTTGGAGAGATGGGACACATTGTGAGGAGTCCAAAGCACTAAGTATCCGGGGCCATTCATGACACCCATGTTTGCGACTCGTGAGAAGGCAGTGCTGAGGTTAGAGAGGTAAAATCATTATTATTGAGAAAAGCATTATGAAAGGTGATGAATCAAATGGAAGAAGGAATGTGGAAATTCAATTTGGAAAGTACTCCATTTCCCCGGATCAAAAGCACCACATTACCAAATATTACCCACCTTTAGCCTTTTACCATTCTACTCCTTATTTGAGCTTAAATTAAAGTCTTCTTGATTATCAATGCTTTGTCACGAATGAATTATGTTTTGTATAACCCTCCTTTTATGAGTAGATGTTGCTTTTACATATTTGCACATGCATGAATCTGTGACACTAGTACCTTTTCGATGATGGTAATTGATTGCAGGGTTATATGAGAATGAATCTGATATGTTGAGAGTTTTGATTTCTTCCCCTGAATGACAATTAAAAGTATTGCTTGAGGACAAGCAAGCTTAAGTATGGGGTGTTTGTTGTGAGCTGAATCTGCCATGTTTTACAGTAACTTTTATATATCGATTTCTGTATACATTGCATTCATTTGGGTTTAGATAGTACAAAATCTATGTAGTTTATGTTTATTTGCCAAAATTATGGAATCTACACCAGTTTCTGTTTAATTCGCAGAAATCGAGGCATTTTACACCAATTCTACAGAAGGTCGGAAAAGCTCGGAAAACCGCTACAGAAGTCCAAGGTCAAAGCAGCGGAACCAAGCTGAAAGTCAGGGTAACTCGATCTCGAGTTGACCCTAGTCGACATAGACGAGCATGTCCGAGCAGGCCTTGTCGACGGAGACTGATCGAGAAAGTCAGACCAACCCGGCTCCGGACCCAACTCGATCTCGACAAGCCCTAGTCGAGATCGACGAAGCCCAGACACCATACCCGGAGTCGACAAGGAGAGAAGCCGAGGACGAGGACGTCGAGCAACCCTACTCGATCTCGACAAGCCCTAGTCGAGATCGACAAAACCAACCGTGCCAGTCCGAGTCCTTGCCGAGGAGAAACCTGCTCGACCAGACGTGGACCACTCTAGTCGATCTCGAGGACCCTTTGTCGAGGTCGACGAGCGCCTGAGTCCAGATCCGAGCTTGCCGAGTAGAGCAACCCGAGGAAGCATAGTCGACAGAGCCATCCTACTCGAGATCGACAAGGCTTTGTCGAGGTCGACGAGCCCAGTGAGCCAAGTCCGAACACATCGAGCAGATCTAGCCGAGGAGTCCAGTCGACAAACCACCCTACTCGAGGTCGACGAGCCGTGGTCGAGGTCGAGTAGACCAGTTTCTAGGTGCTTCTCGACGAAGAACAAACCGACTAGAATTGGGATTCCTTGGGGCGAAGGAGGAAGATTCTATCCTAATCCATCAAGTTCTATCCAAGGAGACAAGATCTATCAATATCATGAAGACTTACCCTATTTAGTTTTATCTTTTCCTTTTAGATTTATTTCCTTAAAGCAATTTATTTATCCTTTCAAGTTTGAGATATAATTTTAGATAGAGATAGATATTTTCTTTCCTAGAATAGCTAGGGAATGAAGCCTATAAATAAGGCCCTAGGGGGCTCAGTTTTATTCATTCCAAGTTACACACAATTCAATTTCAGAGACAATTAGTTAGTTCCACAGAGAAGTTTAGGAGTTCTAAGGTTTTTAGGGATTTGGCTTTCTGCGAAAGTTGATTGCCGGAATTGTAAAGGCTTTTGAATATAGTTAATGCAAGTTTCTTTTTATACATCAATGTCTGTTATTGCAATGAGGCGTGAGTAGTCCACCCACTTCTGGGGCTGGGGTGAGCCCGACGGTGGCCATGTGAGGCGATACGATAAAGGTCAGATCTTTTGTGCAATTCATCTTCTATCCCTATGAGCATGATTCTTTTGCGAGAGTTGAAGGTGATCCTTGTTTGTGTTATTGAAGCGAAAGTGATCTTAATGCAACTTGGATTAATTATGTGAAAAAGGGCTAGTAACAATTAGGATTTATGCGAGAGCCTCTATTCGCCTACTTGTTAATGACGAAAGTTATTTGATGGAAATCATGATCTTTTATGCCTTTATGTGTGACTTTGCATGGTTATCGTTGTGGTGTTGAAACCCTGGCTTTGGAAGTCTTTTAGCATATTGATTTATTTTTGTCGGAAATCTGAGTTTTGGTTCGAAATCTGCAAATTTAAAGTTTCTGTCTTTTATTGTACTCGACATAGAGGAGACCTTTGTCGATCTCGAGTAGTGCCTTGTCGATCTCGAGTAGGGCTCGTCTAGGTCGAGTTGGTTTTCTCCTGTTTTATTCGATTTTCAGTTTTTGTTTCTGCTTTTCTTGTCGATCTCGAGTTGGTCTTGTCGAGATCGAGTAGCTTGTCTTAGTCGAGTTGCCTGTTTCGTTTTCTGAAAGTTGCTGTCTTTGCTTACTGTTGTCGATCTCGAGTAGGAGCTTGTCGAGATCGACGAGCATCTGCCCTTTGCTTTTAGTTTCTGCTTTGCTTTGCTTTATTTCTTGCTTTGTTCTTTGCTTTTGTTTTAGTTGCCCTTGCCGGGTTTATTTGTTTCTTTCCTTTCTGTGTTTCTGTCTTTCTGCTGCTTTGCCTGTGAGAATTTACAGCTACCTGAGAACTGCTGACGTGCTTCCTCGTGGATTCGATCCTGACTATTCTCTTACTACAACGGGAGGAAGTCTTGTATTATTTGCTGAGACAGGGAAGTCAGTCTGAACTTGATTTTATATTTATTTCATACTTGACCATCCTCCTGCAACAACATAAACGTTCTTATCATCGAGGCGTTGCAAACCATCCAGGCAGACACCTACTCGGCGAGCAATCAGTGTTATCAAACCTTCGAACAAAACAATGCGTCATGGCCTCATATGGGTAGCTCTAATCACTTCCATACAATTTCCCAAAAATAATTGAACCCTGTTAGGGACGTGAACCCTTCCCAGAATCAAGCAGCAAATATAGCTCCAGACTCTCATAGTAACAACGGACGGATTTTCCACACCTATGAAAGAGTAGCAGAGTACCAAATAACATAACCTCAACGCAGGATGAGTAATCATTGATTCGTGGTACTGTTCATCATATTCAGCGAACTATGCTATAGCCTCCTTCCACATATCCATAGGATCTCGAGCGCCTAACTTGGTAACACCAAAAGCCTATGCAATGAGATCTTTAGTCACCACGAACTTTCGATTCCTCGGCTGAAAAAGAATTTCCATGTCAGAGCGATAATCCAGGGTGGCCATGAACTCTCTCACTAACGCTGGATAGGTGTAAGCAGACACATCCAAGAAATCTTCCAATCCCCCATCTCGCAGGAGTCGATGGACCTCCTCGTAAATTCCCAGTTTCTTCAACGTTGAGGGGTAAAAAAATATGGTGGATTCATACCGTTTTTCTTCAAACTTGAGCCAAGAATCCTCTTCTTCCCAAGACAAGAAAAAGGGCTTCTTCATAACAGGGGTCGACATGATGTACTCAAGGGAAAACCGAAGAGAATCCACAAAAACAACCACAAATCGGGCTCGCTATAGAGGCGGTGGGCGCCATGGCAGGGCCGGCGAGCGCCGTGTACGTAGAACCAGGAATCCGAGTGAAAGTATTGGAGATCCGACATCCACTCTATAAAGACAGACATAATATTTTAATATTATTTTAACTAAAAGTATATTATTTTATATCTGAGATATAAAATTTGGAGAAAACTCGTTATCGGGAACAATTTTCGATTTAAAATCATTATGAATGATTTCGGCATCATTTTAGAATTTGATTCCGACGGATTTTATTTCTGCCTTCTTACTTAGAGATTGAGATTTATGTTGGAGTTCATTATTTTATTTCAGATTCGAAAATTTTGTTAAATTTTAAGGGTTTTGTTAGATACACCGCAAATGGTAGTTAAGGATTTGCACGTCCTTAATAACTTGCTTGCACGTCCTTAACAACGTGGAAGTGTGGGACTTTGCACGTCGATAGCAAACTATTGTGCACGTTGTTAAGGACGTGCAAACCCTACTTAGGGTTTAGGGTTTAGGGTTTACCGAGGGTTATTTAGGGTTAAGTCATTTCGTCGAGCATTGGTTAGTTTAATTGTCAAGTGATATTTAAATGGCAAGTAATAATTGTTAAGGTTTTCATTCAGATAATATGTGAATAATGTTACAAGGAACGGAAAAAAAGGTTTACATCCATAATTGTAATAAACTGGTGGAATAAAATCTAGGGAAAGTGTAAAGGGCGACTGGGCTCGACACGTAAGGCTCGTAATCTGTCAAACCGAGCTTGAAAAGTAGCATCCCATCATTCGACGCTCGGTTGATGATGTGCAACCAATTCTGACGTATGCGGTGGAATAGGAGCGTTAGGAAGCAACCAGATCGTTGAGAATGTAAAATTAGAGTTAGAGTATTGACATATAGATGAAAACCAAGAATAGGTAATAATATAAGACGTTTGATGATGTACCACGACAAAATGGTCTTGGTTTCCGATGCAGGATAAACCAAGGGTTGCTGATTGAGGGTTGTTAGCAGGTGTGGCCGAGGTCATTGGGAGACATGTGAACGGATGATGCCAAGCTAGGACGACGAGAGGAATCTGATATACCATTGCAAATACTAAACCCATGATGAGTAGCTCTATCCACCGTCTCCTATCACCATGCATAGGTCCCGCCCATCTCTGGTTGTCGGCGTGATCCTCCAAGTCATTGCATAATAACGTTTTGAGTTCCGGGAAAGCAGACTCACCAATCGGTGATGTCAATGATGCCAAAACACGGTAGCCACAATGACCATCTCCAATAGTGTCCCTCACACCCTCAATATGTCCAAGCATGAAGGGATCAACGTTGTTTCGACCCCAATTGAACCCTCCAAAAACATCATCACGTCCACGTCGAGCTGAGGTCGCTTTTGGACGATGTCTCGCAGCATTTCGAGCAACACGTGCTTCTTCTATCACAAATCTTTCCCTTAACTCCTCGTATGGCAATGGGTTGGATCTGCAGGCATTCAACGACCCCCGAGGCCTCCCTTTCCTTCAGACGATTGCAGATGCGGGTGGGTGGAGCTCATCGTCACATACATCGTTGGAAGCCATGTATGAAGATGACATCTCAAACACCAATGGGGTGTCGTCGATGTCAGTCCATGACAAATCCATCCAGAATAGGTAGATGTCCTCGGCGGGTATCGGAGTACCGGAACTGACGTATGCCTGAATCTCATGGACACAAGGGATCCCGTAACAAAGCCTCCAATGTTGGTCCGTGCATTCCGAATGAATGTTTTGGTTCACGACAACCCTCAGCTCTCTCTCTCTCTCTCTCTCTCTCTCTCTCTCTCTCTCTCTCTCTCTCTCTCTCTCTCTCTCTCTCTCGGTGGATCTGGGATGAAGTGGAGACGAAGGGGCACGTCGCCTTCTATTTTAGATGACGGGCATGCACGTCGAAAAAGACGTGCAAATATGAACGTCCAAATGGACGTGCATGTTTGCACGTTTCTTTGGACGTGCAATATTGCACATTCTTTTTTACGTGCAACCACGTTTTTTTTTTTAAATGTGCATGCACGTCCGGTCACGGTGGTTGCAAACCCACCAGCACGATACTTTCGACGTGCATGCATGTTAGTTCTGGATAACGTCGAGAGAACGAGTCTCGGATATTTTGAAATTTGTGGTGTATATCCTTAACAACGTGCAAATTTGTGGTGTATATAGCCAAAGCGAATTTTAAACGAGCCGGGATAAAGTCGAGAGAACGAGTCTCAGATATTTTGAAATTTAGGGCTTGTGAGGACCACTTTCCATTTTCTTTTATTTTCTTTTCCTTGCCCCCCCCCCCACCCCAATGTTGAGTGGAGACAAACTCCAACTGACCCTCTCCCATTTTGGCAAACCATCAGCCTAGCTCGCTACCTCCTTCCTCATCACCCCTCTGCCTTCCTCTCTTTCGCAAAAGGCCAATTGAATCTATAGGCATCTGCACGCTGATGTCTCCAACGTAGCCATGTCTTTATGCATATTTTAGTTCCATATTCTTTACATTTTGCATATTTCGGGTTGAGAATATGTCGAATTTATGTAGTATATGCTTATTTGTCAGAAATGGAGATCTACATAAGTTTCTGTTTAATATTGCAGAATATTGAAACATTTCGGGAGAAAACCAAGAAGCGAGAACCGGAGCATAAAGCTACTTGACATCGACTAACCCTAGTCGATCTCGACAAGACATGCCTAGGTGCCAGCATCGAGGAGCCTATGTCGAGAAGCGGAAGACGAAGAACCCGACTCCACACCGTCCCCGAGATCGAGTAGGCACTACTCGATGTCAACAAAACTCTGAACACCCACCCAGAGTCGAAGAGAAGTTACTCGACCTGACCAAGAAGTCGGATACCCTACTCGAGATCGATGAGCTCTCATCGAGATCGACGAAGCCTGTAAGCCTGTGTCCGAGCATGTCGAGGACCAGCTAGCCGAGACGCACCAGTCGACCGACAATCCTACTCGAGATCGAGTAGACCTTTGTCGAGATCGACGAGACTTCCAGAGACGCGTTACGCGGTTTGATCAATTCTACTCGGTTTGGGATTGCTTGGGCCCGAATATTTCCGATTCTATCCAAAATTATCAAGATACATCATCAAGGAGAGGATCTATCCACTTGAAGACACTTTAGATATATTTCCCTATTTTAGATTTAATTTCATTATAGCTTTTATTTATCATTATGCTTTTAGATATAGTTTTAGATATAGATAAAGATTTCTATCCTTGAGTAGCAAGGTTTAGAAGCCTATAAATAAAGCCCATGGGGCTGATTTCTAGCAATGGAATTTCAGAAGTAGAGAAGTGGTTCCACAGAGACGGTTGAGGAGTTCAGAGGTTATAAGGTTTTGGCGTTCAACGAGAGTTGGATCGCCGGGATTGTAAAGTCTTTTGAATTTAAGTTTAATGCAAGTTTCTTTTCATCAATCAATGTCTGAGGTTGCGATGAAGCGCGAGTAGTCCACCCACTTCTAGGGTTGGGGCGAGCCCAACGATAGCCATGCTCGTTTAAGGTAAAGATCCGACCTTTATCATGTTTTGAGCATCTACTACTTGTTTATGTGTTTATTACCCATCTAATGGAGATCCATGTTAACAACTTGAATTGTAAACATAAAATTAGTAGAGACAATTAGGGTTTCTTGAAAGAGTTGTCTAATTGTTGGAAAAGGCAAAAGCTTGTCCTTTGATGCAATTCACATAATTATCTGTTTTATCTTTGCCTTATGCATGCTTGGTTATCGTTGTTACAAACCCCAATCTTGGAAGTCTTTTACATTAAGTTTAGTTCGAAATCCCAAAGCACTTGTCTTTATTTTCTTTAGTTTTGTTTTAAGTTTTCTGCCCTTACTCGATCTCGACCAAGCCTGGTCGACCTCGAGTTACTGATCTTCGATCTAGCATCGCTGTAGCTTCTGTGTGTAGGTACTCGACAAAACCCAACTCGACGTCGACGAAGCCTACTCGATATCGAGTACCCTCTGGTTGATATCGATGAGCCCCTGTGCTTGCTGCTGCGCTGTGCTCGACTGTCCGATCTTCTATCCACTTGCCGTACTCGAGATCGAGGACATCTGTGGTCGACTTCTGTCCGTGAGACTTCACCACTGCCTAGGATCCGCTGACACGCTTCCTCGTGGATCGATCCTGACTTCCCGCTGCTACATCAGGAGGAGGTCTTGTAATTATTTGTAAGGGACGGAATTTGGTTTGCTGTGATTTATTCCTATCAATAAATTGGCGCCGTTGCCGGGGAAGCTATCATTCGCGCCTTAGGTAGTTAGTTCTCACATCTGCTTTGAGTTATTATACAGGTGTATGCGCCGTTCTGGTCTACCACCTGAGTTTGACACCTTAGACGAACCGGAGCGTTACCTACACATCCACTCTAAACTCAAAAGGATCATGGCGGCCCCTGAAACACAAGAACAGCTGATTGCCAGACTTACCAGGGAACTAGCCACTAAAGATGCTGCTATCGCCGCTGAGAAAGCAGCAAGGGAGCAAGCAGAAGCTGAGCTTGCCCAATATCCAACTACATCAGAGGATTATATGCATCCAACTCTCGTCGTGCCTGAATCGGCGATTCTATTCCCTGGTAACTCTTTTGAAATTCGCACTCAGTTTCTTATAGAGCTTAACAATAATGCTTTTTATGGCAAATTTAATGACTGTCCTCTTGAACATATTACAAATTTTTCTGACATGTGCCGTACTCTTGCTCAAGGTACAA
The DNA here is from genome assembly GCA_037127255.1 of Persicaria tinctoria. Lineage (NCBI taxonomy): Eukaryota > Viridiplantae > Streptophyta > Magnoliopsida > Caryophyllales > Polygonaceae > Persicaria > Persicaria tinctoria. Next base: position 9,795,000 of record JBANSL010000009.1, on the reverse strand, counting down.
CTCTGGAATATGTCAACATGAAAGCTTTCCGCTGGTCTCTCGCTGGGCCTGCACTGAAGTGGCTTGAAGGGCTGAAACCAAGATCACTCACCACATGGGCCCAAGTAGAGCAAGAGTTTCTGAATAAATTCTTCCCACCTGCCAAAACAGCACTTCTCCGCCAGAAAATCACCGCCTTCAAACAGAAGCAAGGGGAACCGCTAGCAAAGGCATGGGAACGCTACAAAGAACTGTTGCGATCTTGCCCTACTCATGGACAGCCACCCTACGTCATTCAAGAGATCTTCTTCAACTCTCTTGATCAAGTCACTAAGGATAGGATCAACCATTATACTCGCTATGAGTATCTGATGATGCCACCAATTGACGCATGGGGTGTGCTGGACAAGCTCACCAATTATGACAACAAATATGGGTCTACTGCAAACTATGAGGAGAACTCCTGCGCCAGGCCAACACCATCTATGCCACTCTATGAGCCAGCAAAGGAGATTGACCCAGATGTGAGGGAGCAGTTCTACAGAGACCAAAATCGCAAGCTCCTCAAGCAAGTCAAATATTTATCTGTCAATCAGCCTTGCATCGAATGCGGATCGCAGAGGCACACCACTATTGAGTCCCCACACACGGAGCAAGTCAGGATGGCAGAGACACATGAACAGGCAGCCTACGCTAGGGTCCCAATCGCTATATGGGAGACCAAAGGTTCTATCAACCACAGTGGAACCAAGGTCCTCCAAGGAATCCCCCACCCTACAGAGCTCCAGGACATCCAGAAAGGGATCAAAAGAAGGATGATCTGCAGCTAATCCTTGAGGAGATGCGTCGGAATCAGGGCACCATCAACAACCAGTTCTAGAACATCAATACAAAATTTGGAGAACTGGACATCTGGAAAAGAGGAATAGAGACGCAGATGGGTCAAATCGCTGCACAGATCCCACGACCGTCCGGACAGCTCCCTGGGCAAACAGAACCAAATCCTAAGGGGAAGACCGGACACGTCGCAGCTATCAAACTCAGGAGTGGGCATCAATTACACGAGCTAGAGGTCGGGAAACAGCAAAGCAAGGCAGAGCAGCAACTCGAGACAGAGCAAAGCCTACTCGATCTCGAGGAGACTCTACTCGACCTCGACAAGCCACTACTCGACCAAGACCAGAAGCTGAGCTCGGACTCCGCTACGCAGACCAGCAACTCCAGGTCGACCACCCAACTCGATGTCGAGGAGCCCGTGGTCGAGATCGAGGAGCAACATCTGGCCGACGTCGACGACTCTGCAACACCTCCGACAGCTGATCTGGCTCCGAAATAGAAAAAGACACTGCCTTTCCCTTCAAAAACACAGAAAGATCCCACTGCAGGTAGGTTTACCAGATTTGTAAATATGTTGCAAGAACTGAATGTTTCTATTCCTTTTACAGAAGCCCTGCAAGAGATGCCTGGATATGTCAAATTTCTGAAGGAAATTCTGAGCAAGAAGCGTTCCATCTCAGAGATCGCAGGCGAATGCAAAGTACTCCACTTCCCTGAAAAGAGACCTGACCCTGGTAAGTTTTCTGTTACTGTGGGTTTTGGACAATATAAATATGAGTCTCTTTGTGATTTAGGAGCAAGTGTGAGCATCATGTCTCTATCAATCTGGCGGAAGGTCAAAATAGGATGCATAGAACCTGTGGATGCCAAGCTATACATGGCAAACAATACAGTAGTCATCCCTACAGGTATAGTTGAGAACGTCCTTGTCCAGGTTGGTAAATTCTTTGTTCCAACAGATTTCCTTATCATTGACTGTGCTGAAGATCCTACTAGCCCTATTATTCTTGGTAGACCATTCTTAGCTACTGTAGATGCCAGAATTAGTGTTAAGAATCGCTCGCTCACCTTCACCATAGGCGATGAGGTTTTGGATTTCTCTTTTGGCCCTGCAAAAGAAGAAATTTCCTGGCTAGATGTGAAAAGCATCAGCAACCGCGAGACCAAGCAAACAACGGAGGGAAGCACCAATACTGTACTCGAGATCGACCAAGCCAACTCGATCTTGACAAGGCTTCTACACGATATCGACAAGCCCTTGTCGATATCGACAACCTCTGATGAGTCACTGACTTGCCCAGAGCCTAAGTATGGGGTCCCTGTACTCGAGTTCGACCAGCAGTACTCGATCTCGACTAGCCCCGAACCCAAAGACTCCTATTTTGGGTCCAAAAAGGTAAGTTCAGGTATGAATTCTACTCCCCCTCAGTCCATAAAGAAAATTATCAATGATTTAAGGGGAGGCAAGACACCATGGCGAGAGAATCTGCGAAAACTAAGGGATGGAAGGAAGAAGAAGAAAGAGAAGGGAGATGATGCAAGCAACCACCTGTCAGCTGAGCTTGCATACTACCATCAGGACCTAGATGATCCAGGAGAAGGGCCAAGCATGAGAGGGCCCCACAATAATGGTCCTTGAGCGCAAACGGAGAAGTCGGCCTAGCGACTCTAAAATCTAGAGCATGTATATAGAACTTTATGAATTTTGGGACTTTTTGAACTTTTTGGTTTTTGTTTTTGGTTTTGGTTTTATGTCTTTTAGAATATTTCATGTGGATAGTCTTGTTTCTTGTGCAATCTAACACTTTTAGGTCGGCAAGCATATAAGGATTGCTAAAAGTGGAATAAAGAAGTCCCTGAAAACAGTCAAAATCGACAAAGGCCAAGTCGATTACGACAAGGAGGAGAAGCCCAGAAGTTACTCGACCCTGAGTAGACGTACTCGACATCGACCAAGCCAAGACACTCCTCGACTTCAGAATCCAGTAGACGCAGAAAAGCTACTCGAGATCGAGTACACTGTACTCGAGATCGACAAGGATGTCTACTCGACTTACACTGATTCGCCCTCCTCGATGTGTTATCCTGTGAGTTCCTTCCTTTACTCTTGTTTTTACTTGTTTTTTTACAGTGAGGACACTGTATATTTTAAGTATGGGGTGGGGGAAGGGCTCATTATCATTATCATAGATGTTAGTCTTGCTTTTGGTTTTACATGGTGAAATTTTAATTTTTATGCATTCATGTTTAAATTTTATGCACTTAAGTTTTTTGTCATGCTTTAGTTTTGATTTTTGCATAAAAAAAATAAAAAAAATAAAAAATAAAAAAAATAGAAAATGTCGAAAAAATAAAAAAAATATGCATGTTTAAATTTTTACATTGCTTTAGTTTCTATACCCTAACTTAGATGTCCTATGATGATTAATAATGACTGGCTTGATCATATAAACCCTATGGCATGTTTGGAAGGTTTAGCCTAAGTCCTCAAAATGGTTTTTATGTGGATTGTGAACTTGTGATAAAATTGAGCACATATGATCCTAAGCTAAAGGTTAAAATCCAACAAAAATTGTCCCAGTGAGAATTTTGGCCTTATAGGGAGAACATTAAAAATCCCTCTGCTTTCTTGAGTGTATTTACTCTTCCTATGCATCTCTAAATGTTGTGATAGTTATTCAAAACCAATGCATTTATATGTTTATGTTAATGAGAATTAAGTGATGGAGGCACCTTTTAAGCCAATTTTATCCTCTCTTTACCTACCCTACATTATCCCTGCTTGAAGCCAGAACATTAGCCTGAGACTTTTATTGTAAACTCCACAAAATTATCCTTAGCCAAATTGAACCCCCATTTGGGAATTAAGACTTAGAGTTGGTAAGAATGGTGATTTATGGAAGGAATAAGCTTATGTTGCATTTCAAGAAAGAAGGATTGTTGAAATTATTGAGATATGGGATGGTTTTAAATTTTTATCTTGCTATGCATATTATGTAAAAGGATTTTTGGCTCACATTATAAATGCACTGTTAATGTTATTTGGTTTTTATTTTCGAGAAAAAAAAATCCAAAAAAAAAAATAAAGAAAAAGTATATATGTTTGTGAATAAAGTGCATGAGCCAAATTTACCTTATTTCTTTCATTATTTGCAAGATACATATTTTGGAGAGATTATTTAAGCTTGAAAGGTTATAAATTGGAGAGTTTGGTTGATGCATATGATTGAGAAGTTATGGTTTGGTTGTGTTAGAGATTTAGGAGTCTTGATTCCCAAATTTTATTTAGCACCACATGGCCAGATAATTCCATTCCTTATTATTTCTTACCAAGCCCCATTACAACCCCGCCGAATGGAAGCTTCTTTGAAGACTTATATTGAGCGAAGTCCTCCTGATAATTCTTGTTGCATTTTCATAATTGGTTGCGAAGTGGATACATGTTTAAATTACAATGTTTATGAGATTGTGTATGGAATTGAGTTGAGAGTTGATCTACATAGCCTAAACACATTGAGAGCTGAGTGTAAACATATTATCCCTGTGAGATTGGATTTATATTGCCTATGCCTATGGATCGCTCATATATGTGTGATGACGTTAAATTCACTTGTCTTACATTGCTACTACTTGATATGTTGCTTTTGACAAAAGGCGAAGACTTGAAGGATGTGTTGTAGGTCTTGGTTATTGTTTGGTTATTGCTTGAGGACAAGCAAGTCTAAGTATGGGGTGATTTGATGTCTTCAAAGTAGCCATGTCTTTATGCATATTTTAGTTCCATATTCTTTACATTTTGCATATTTCGGGTTGAGAATATGTCGAATTTATGTAGTATATGCTTATTTGTCAGAAATGGAGATCTACATAAGTTTCTGTTTAATATTGCAGAATATGGAAACATTTCGGGAGAAAACCAAGAAGCGAGAACCGGAGCACAAAGCTACTCGACATCGACTAACCCTAGTCGATCTCGACAAGACATGCCTAGGTGCCAGCATCGAGGAGCCTATGTCAAGAAGCTGAAGACGAAGAACCCGACTCCACACCGTCCTCGAGATCGAGTAGGCACTACTCGATGTCAACAAAACTCTGAACACCCACCCAGAGTCGAAGAGAAGTTACTCGACCCGACCAAGAAGCCGGACACCCTACTCGAGATCGATGAGCTCTCGTCGAGATCGACGAAGCCTGTAAGCATGTGTCCGAGCATGTCGAGGACCAGCTAGCCGAGACGCACCAGTCGACCGAAAATCCTACTCAAGATTGAGTAGACCTTTGTCGAGATCGAGGAGACTTCCAGAGACGCGTTACGCAGTTTGATCAATTCTACTCGGTTTGGGATTGCTTGGGCCCGAAGATTGCCGATTCTATCCGAAATTATCAAGATACATCATGAAGGAGAGGATCTATCCACTTGAAGACACTTTAGATATATTTCCCTATTTTAGATTTAATTTCATTATAGCTTTTATTTATCATTATGCTTTTAGATATAGTTTTAGATATAGATAAAGATTTCTATCCTTGAGTAGCAAGGTTTAGAAGCCTATAAATAAAGCCCATGGGGCTGATTTCTAGCAATGGAATTTCAGAAGTAGAGAAGTGGTTCCACAGAGACGGTTTAGGAGTTCAGAGGTTTTAAGGTTTTGGCGTTCAACGAGAGTTGGATCGCCGGGATTGTAAAGTCTTTTGAATTTAAGTTTAATGCAAGTTTCTTTTCATCAATCAATGTCTGAGGTTGCGATGAAGCGCGAGTAGTCCACCCAATTCTAGGGTTGGGGCGAGCCCAACGATAGCCATGCGCGTTTAAGGTAAAGATCTGACATTTATCATGTTTTGAGCATCTACTACTTGTTTATGTGTTTATTACCCATCTAATGGAGATCCATGTTAACAACTCGGATTGTAAATAGAAAATTAGTAGAGACAATTAGGGTTTCTTGAAAGAGTTGTCTAATTGTTGCAAAAGGCGAAAGCTTGTCCTTTGATGCAATTCACATAATTATCTGTTTTATCTTTGCCTTATGCATGCTTGGTTATCGTTGTTGCAAACCCCAATCTTGGAAGTCTTTTACATTAAGTTTAGTTCGAAATCCGAAAGCACTTGTCTTTATTTTCTTTAGTTTCGTTTTAAGTTTTCTGCCCTTACTCGATCTCGACCAAGCCTTGTCGACCTCGAGTTACTGATCTTCGATCTAGAATCGTTGTAGCTTCTGTGTGCAGGTACTCGACAAAGCCCAACTCGACGTCGACGAAGCCTACTCGATATCGAGTACCCTCTGGTCGATATCGACGAGCCCCTGTGCTTGCTGCTGCGCTGTGTTCGACTGACCGATCTTCTGTCGACTTGTCGTACTCGAGATCGAGGACATCTGTGGTCGTCTTCTGTCCGTGAGACTTCACCACTCCCTAGGATCCGCTGACACGCTTCCTCGTGGATCGATCCTGACTTCCCGCTGCTACATCAGGAGGAGGTCTTGTAATTATTTACAAGGGACGGAATCTGGTTTGCTGTGATTTATTTCTATTTTATTATTGCAAGTCTCGATTTCCTCCTACAACAACGCCAAATTCAGATCCTCTCTATGCCTGCTCAGTGGTCCATGGAGATGTCAATGGCATTGACCCTTGTCTCCTTTCTATTGAAATTGAACCGAGCTAACCACACTCACATCATCCTCCCTCTATTCTTCACTTCCTCTCCCCACAGCCCTATACCACAATACCATTGTTCTCCTCTCCTCATCCTTTCCATCTCAAGGAACACAAGATAGCCCCTCAACCCATCAGCCACCACCTCCGAGCCCCACTGAGAACCCCGAGTGCCACCCGAGCCCCACCTTGTTGATGTTCCGTCTTCCGAGCCATCTCCAAGCGTTGCCCCACTTTGTTGATGTTCCGTCTTCTGTGTACGAGCCCGAGCAGAGAAGCTCGACTCCGTTACTTCCTCCCTCCATGACGAGCAGAAGCCCCGAAATGCATAACCCTCCCCTCGACATCGACGGGTCTCCAAGGAGCCTCTGGCGCCGCCATCCCTCTTATTTCCTCTATTTCCCGGTTACGAGTCAGTAAGAATCCGCTTCACTTCCTTCTGTCCCTAAATCAAGTAAAGGTGAACCTTTAACCCCATTCCCATCTTCCTAGACTATCTATGGCGAGGACCTAACTCTGGCGAGGCCAATCGAACACCGACGAGCCCTGACGGACCTCCGATGAGACCGTCGTGCGCAAACCCCTCGGTGAGCATCCGTATTTTCCCCTTCTTGTTCGCTTCTGCTTCGTTTTTCCTTCCTTGTGTTGGGTTAATTTCGGGATCCGGGAAGGGAGTGAGAGTGATAGAGCTCAGGCAAACCTGCTCCCTTTCTTTTCTTTCTGTTCTCGCACAGAAGGAGTGGGGAAGGAGCGGTTCATCTTGATTTCTTTGGTTCTGGTTCGGTTCAATTTTTCTAAACTTCAACCGGTTCATAGGATTGGGCCATGGGCTGGACTTGTTTTAAAAATCATGGGGGACTTGGGCCTAATCCTTGTGGATTGTTTGTTATTGTTGTGTTAATTTTGTTAAATGTTTGTGTTATACCATGTTCGTTGTTACTATATAATTATATATTATCATCTTGTGATTATATATTTTATGAAAATGAGCATATATTATAAAAGTGTTTAAAAGTAATATTATTTGATAAATATATATATATATATATATATATATATATATATATATATATATATATATATATATATATATATATATATATATATATGTGATATTAAGTGGTGTTTTAATAGATGTTTTAGAAATGATGAAGTAATTTAGTATTGTTTCCCTAGAATGGTAAATTGCTAAAATGGATCGAGTTTGGTGTTGTATTTTATTTAAACCTTGTTGGTTTTGACTTATAAATATGATTTCCAAGGATGGATTTAAGTGGTGCTATTTCAGATAAACATTTTTAAATTATTTAAAAAGGAGTTTTCAAGTTTTGGAATTATTCTTTAAGGATTTGTGTTGGAAAAGCAAAATGTCAGAATTAATTCTATAATGTGATTTTGAGGTATTGGTTTTAAGGTTTAAATGTTAATGTCGGGATTCTTTGTCTTGGTTTGATGATGTTGGTTCTGAGAATGAAGTTTGGAAATATGGTTGGTACGATTTTATCAATGGGTTTGATTGGAAGTAAATGATTTTGGTTAATGTTGATCATACCGGAAAGGTTTTGGAAATGGTTTCACTATCGATTGGTTTTGAAGATACATCGACCCGTACATGGGTTGCAAGATTCGATCGAAGGTATTCAACCTTCGAAACGTAACCCAGATATTTATATTCGGGCCGTTACACACTCCTCTAAACTTCAACTTTCTCGAGCAACTTGGTTTCAAAAGGGTTCTTTTGTGATAGGTAAGGGAATGAAATGGGTAAATATTGTTTATTTGTGTGGATATAGGTAAGTAGCGGAAAGTGTTTTGGTGGATTGAATCAATTGAAACGCAGGGCTTTAGGTAGTTGAATTGGATTCCAATAGACTTTTAGTACTCTTGAGATTCCTCCTATCCACAAATAAGGAGAAATATTATATTGTGAGTTGGAAGGAAATCTATCAAAAAAAAGGAAAATATTAGATCTAGATAGTATAGCAATAGAAAAGATATAAATCTAGTCCTAGGAAATAAGTAAACTATTCCTAAAAAAGAAAAATATAATCCTAAAATAAAATAGAAAATAGTTAAGAGATAAAATACTAAACTAAGATAGATAAAATATAATCTAACCTAAAATAGATAAGAAATAATCTAATCCTTGAAATAAAATAAAACAATCTAATCCTATAAAACATAAAAATAAATAACCAAACTCGGAAAATAACCAAAACAAAAAGATAGAAACTTCTCTTCCAGGTTTACAAAAAAATAGGATTCGTCAGGCGGACACACATGCGGCAAGCGTCGTGGCTGGGGCGGCAGCCGCCGTGTCCACAGAGTGCAACTCCTTTTAAATCAATCAAAACTCAAACCCAAAATAGGTTTCACTTACCGTAACTCCCAAATCAACTTCCTCTCTCGGCCTCTCTTCAACATTCCTAGTGAGTGTATTCACTTGTTTACCTCCTTTAAGGGTCATAGCGCTGACATTTTCCTTCGAATTCACCACCACTTGCAATGGAAACTTTCCCGAATCCTTCGCTTTCAATTCACCAATCTCCTGAGCCATTTGACTCAGCGACTTTTCTTGAACACTCATCTTGTCCAATAAAAACCTCAATGTCTCATCTATGTCATCTTGTTGAGTGTTTCTAGGACGATTCTAATATTATCCTCTTTGAAAAGGAATTTGTTGCTGCTGGCCTCTCCCGTTGAATCCACTTTGGTAGTTAGAATTGTAGCCTTGATTGTAATTGTTAACAAAGTTGCGGCGAGGTCCATAGTCCATAGCATTCACTTCAGTAGTGCCCTCCTGAATCAAGGGACACTTATCATTCAGATGAGTTGGATCTCCACAAACTCAACAAGGTCTAGGCTGATGGGGTTGATTCACAACCATCCTGTTCACGATCTTCATAAGCCTATCGGTATCGTCCCTGTTTCCATCTCTCGAACTATCCAACTTATGAACTCCGCTAACTTCTTGGTGTCTCCCATATTGTTGCAATGCATTAGCCAACCCTTCACAAATCTGCATTGCTCCCTGAGGTGTTTTATCCAAAATATATCCTCCGCCAGTAGCATTGATGAAACTCATATCCGTGTCAAGCAAGCCTTCGTAAAGATATAGAACTAGATCATCCTCGGGTATACCGTGTTGTGGGCAACTACCCTTTAGATTCTTGAACCGCTCAACATACTCACAAAGACTCTCCGTAGGTGATTGCTCAATACTGGACAACTCCTTCTTGAGTTTGTTGTGGCGAATCGCAGGAAAGTACTTTTGCAGGAAAGCTTTCTTCAATTGCACCCAAGTAGTAATGCTTTCTAGGAGTAGGTAGTAAAGCTGTTGTTGCATGAAGATGGTCAAGTATGAAATAAATATGAAATATAGTTCAGATTGACTTCCATGTCTCAGCAAATAATACAAGACTTCATCCCATTGTAGTAAGAGAATAGTCAGGATCGAATCCACGAGGAAGCACGTCAGCAGTTCTCAGGTAGCTATAAATTCTCACAGAAGCAGCAGAAAGACAGAAACACAGAAAAGACGCAAGAAACAGAAATAAAAGCAGAAAAACAAAAGCAAAGAATAAAGCAATAAATAAAGCAAAGCAAAAACGAAAAGCAAAGCAAAGGGCTCGTCGATCTCGACAAGCTCCTACTCGAGATCGACAACAGTAAGCAAAGACAGCAACTTTCAGAAAACGAAACAGGCAACTCGACTAAGACAAGCTACTCGATCTCGACTACCACTACTCGAGATCGACTAGAGCATGCAAAGACAGAAACTTGAAAATCGATGACAGAAAGCAGAAAACCAACTCGACCTAGATTGGCCGTACTCGAGATCGACAAGGCACTACTCGATCTCGACAAAGCTTCCTCTAGGTCGACTAAAAACAGAAACTTAAGTTTGAAGAATTTCGAACAAAACTCAGATTTTGACTGAAATTAACTTCAATATATTAAAAGACTTCCAAAGCCAGGGTTTCAACACCACAACGATAACCACGCAAAGTAACACATAAAGGCACAAAAGATCATGCTTTCCATCAAATAACTTTCGTTATTAACAAATAGGCATATAGAGGCTTTCGCATAAACCCTAATTGTTACTAACCCTTTTTCACATAATTAATCCAAGTTGCGTTAAGATCACTTTCGCTTCAATAATACAAACAAGGATCACCTTCAACTCTCGCAAAAGAATCATGCTCATAGGGATAGAAGACGAATTGCATAAAAAGATCTGACCTTTACCGCATCACCTCACATGGCCACCGTCGGGCTCACCCCAGCCCCAAAAGTGGGTGGACTACTCACGCATCATCGCAATAACAGACATTGATGTATAAAAAGAAACTTGCATTAACTATATTCAAAAGCCTTTACAATTCCGGCAATCAACTTTCGTAGAAAGCCAAAACCCTAAGAACCTTAGAACTCCTAAACTTCTTTGTGGAACTACTTGTCTCTCTCTGAAAAATTGAATTAATAAAACTGAGCCCCTAGGGCTTTATTTATAGGCTTCATTCCCTAGCTAATCTAGGAAAGAAATATCTATCTCTATCTAAAATTATATCTAAAACTTGAGAGGATAAATAAATTGCTTTAAGGAAATAAATCTAAAAGGAAAAGATAAAACTAAATAGGGTAAGTCTTCATGTCTTGATAGATTGTGTCTTCCATAGATAGAACTTGACGGATTTGGATAGAATCTTCCTCCTTCGGCCCCAAGGAATCCCAAGTCTACTCGGACAGGTCTTCGTCGACACGTTTCTGGACACTGGTCTACTCGACTTCGACCACGGCTCGTCGACCTCGACAAGGATGGTTCGTCGACTGGACCTCCCGGCTAGCTCTGCTCGATGTGGCTCGCTCTTGGATCTTGGTGCTCGTCGACCTCGACAAAGCCTTGTCGATCTCGACTAGGGTGGTCTTGCCGACTGGGCTTCCTCGGGTAGGCGTGCTCGACAAGCCTGGATCTGGACTCTGGGCGTCGTCGATCTCGACCACTGCTCCTCGAGATCGACTAGGGTTAGCCTCTGTGGTGGTGTCGAGGAACCCTCCTCGGACTGGCTCTGGATAGCTTGTCGATCTCGACCACTGCTTGTCGAGATCGAGTAAGGTTGCTCGGCTTCTCGTCCTCGACTTCTCGATCAACTCTTCTCGACTCCGGGTGTGGTTTTGGGCTTCGTCGATCTTGACTAGGGCTTGTCGAGATCGAGTTGGGTTCGGAGCCGGGTTGGTATGGCTTTCTCGATCAGGCTCTGTCGACAAGGCGGTGCTCGGACATGCTCGTCTATGTCGACTAGGGTCAACTCGAGATCGAGTAGTCTGGTTCCTCGGCTCGATTTGACTGGTTCCGCTGCTTTGACCTTGGACTTCTGTAGTGGTTTTCCGAGCTTTTCCGACCTTCTGTAGAATTGCTGTAAAATGCCTCGATTTCTGCGAATTAAACAGAAACTGGTGTAGATTCCATAATTTGGCAAATAAACATAAACTACATAGATTCTGTACTATCTAAACCCAAATGAATGCAATGTATACAGAAATCGATATAAAAGTTACTGTAAAATATGGCAGATTCAACTCACAACAAACACCCCATACTTAAGCTTGCTTGTCCTCAAGCAATACTTTCATTTGTCATTCAGGGGAAGAATTAAAAACTCTCAACATATTAGATTCATTCTTATATGTCCCTGCAATCAATTACCATCATCGAAAAGGTACTAGTGTCTCAAATTCATGCATGTGCAAATATGTAAAAGCAACACCTACTCACAAAAGGAGGGTTATGCGAAACATAATTCATTCGTGACAAAGCATTGATAATCAAGAAGACTTTAATTTAAGCTCAAATAAGGAGTAGATTTGGTAAAAGGCTAAAGGTGGGCAATTTTTGGCAATGTGGTGCTTTTTATCCGGGGAAATGGAGTACTTTCCAAATTGAATTTCCACATTCCTTCTTCCATTTGATTCATCACCTTTCATAATGCTTTTCTCAATAATAATGCTTTTACCTCTCTAACCTCAGCACTGCCTTCTCGCGAGTCGCAAACATGGGTGTCATGAATGGCCCCGGATACTTAGTGCTTTGGACTCCTCACAATGTGTCCCATCTCTCCACACTATTATCTCAGAGAGCAGGGTCAATCTACCTTTATCTCCTGAGGTGATTGGATTTTCTTTCACTCATTAAATTTTCCATATATTTCAAACTAATTCCCTCCAAACTCCAATAATGATAATAATCACAAACACCATATAACAATCTCCATAATGTAACATCATTCTCAACAAAATCCCCAGATAAGGTAAAGAATGGCAATATTTAGATCATGTGGAGCAATATATGAAATAAGGCATATTATGGCTTTTGTGATGCATAAGCATAGGTATGGCTAGGATTTATAAGCATTATATGGAAATATAAAGTCCTCCATCATCTTATCATGCAACATGTCAAAAGCAATTTCAAATTTTACCTCCTTTCATGGATTTCAAGAAAATATGCACTTCATTGTGACTTCCCTTTACTAGGCAATTTCATGCTATATCTCTAATGAATCCAATTTTGCATCGTCGAGTTCAATATAAGCTTCCATGACATTATTTCAAAATTTTCAATGGGGGTCATTTTTCTCAAAATTTTGGAAAACATGCATATAAGCACATAAATTAATAATGCATTCCAAAATAGCCATGTAGTAATTCAAAGAAATAATGCACACATAATGTCAAATATGATCAAATATGCACAAAGTAAGCCCTTCCCCCACCCAATACTTAAACATTACAGTGTCCTCACTGTATAAAAAAAACAAGGTAAGGAAAGAAACTCACAAGACAGGTGTGCAGGGCCTCAAAATTTCGAATGGAGCACCTCCTAGGCCGAGTTTAAATATAGTTTGGTTCTATCCATGGACCTGAAAAGTAGAAGACATATACCCACAATAGCAAAACTAAAAGTGTTTCAAAAACCAAAAACAAAAAACAAAGTCTCAAATGTCCTAAAAAGTCTATGTACATGCTCTAGATTTTATAGTCGCTAGGCCGACTTTCCATTAATGCTCAAGGTGGCATTTGCAGGGCCCATGTAGCTTGGGCCTCAAATAAGACTCTGTTCTTGTCCATCAGTTGTAATCCTCCAGAATGGATCTTGTTCACCACGAAAGGTCCCATCCGCTTCTTGTTGAAATTGTTGGGAAACCAATGATCCTTTGATTTAGAGACATAGAGCTTGTCTTCAACTTCATATTCCTTAGGCTCATCATTGGAAATCCTTCACAATCGCACATACCAAGGCAGACCTCTCCCATGTATAGATAAATCTTTAATGGAAATAGGAGAAGAAAGATCCATACCTTGGCTTACCTTCGCAGAGACGGAATCGGGGACCACTGTATTTGGTCGATCTCGACTAGGGATAGTCGATCTCGACGAGTCTGCAGGTTCTGGCGGTGTCCTGGTCGAAGAGGAAGAAGTCGACGAAGAAGGCTTGTCGACCTCGAGTAGCCTACTCGATCTCGAGTAGGGCTCCGCTCCTGGTGGCTGCAGCGTCGATGAAGCAGGCTCTAGTGGTGCCAGGCGGTGGTCGATCTCGACAAGACTAGTCGAGATCGACGAGGCTCCTTGCTCTGGTGGTCTCAGCGTCGAGGAAGACGGATCTGGTGGCGCCGGGTGGTGGTCGATATCGACAAGACTAGTCGAGATCGACGAGGCTGGTTCGTCAGGCGGCTTCTGTGTCGAGGAAGCAGGAACTGGGCTCCCCGAGTGGTGGTCGACATCGACAAGGGTGGTCGAGGTCGAGTTGCCCTGGTCGTCTGGTGGAGTCAGCGTCGAGGAAGATGAAGCCGAGGCCGTCGAGTGGTGGTCGACCTCGACAAGGGTGGTCGAGATCGATGATCCTGGTTTGTCTGGTTCGCTGCTCGACGATGTTGGTGCTGGTGGAGTCTCCTTGGTCTGGTCGAGATCGACTAGGGTTCTACTCGATGTCGAAGAGCCTTGGTCGATCTTGACCCCATACTTAGTCCCTGTCAAGGCATCCGAAAAATAATTAATCCACAACGACTTACCTTGGTCTGTGTCGATTGGATTTTCTGTGTTCTCCTTGAGGATTGCCATGATCTCCTCCATCTGGGCCTCCATGTCCCTCTTTTCCCGTTCCTCATGGGTCATATTCCTGACCTTGGGTTCCCCGCAGGTGATGTAGCCAGCTGAGATAGATTTGACCTCTTCCATTGGACCTGTATGCCTTTCAGTTTTATTAAAGGAATACTCAATTACCTCATCGCTGATGTTGAAGGTGAGCACTCCTTTCCGTACGCTTATGTTGGCATCCACTGTCGCCAAGAATGGTCTTCCGAGAATAATTGGACAAGCAGGATCTTCTTGCATATCAACAACTAAGAAATCAGCAGGGACAAAGAATTTACCTACTTGTACTGGGACGTTGTCCGCCATGCCTGTTGGAATGACCACTGTGTTGTTGGCCATGTAAAGTCTAGCATCCACAAGCTCCAGGGCACCTATCTTAATCTTGGACCAAATTGTTAAAGGCATTATACTCACACTAGCTCCAAGATCACATAGGGCATTAATTTTGTATGGACCAAATCCAATAGTTATAGCAAACTTACCTGGATCCGGCCTCTTCTCCAATATGTCTAGATGGCTGCATTCCTCTGTGATTTCAGCCATTGATCACTTTTTGCTCAGAATCTCCTTCAGGAACTTGACATAGGATGGCATTTCATTGAGAGCTTCTGTAAAGGGGATGGTGACGTTGAGCTTCTGAAGCATCTTGATGAAGCGCTGAAACTTTTTCTCTGCCGGGTCCTTTAGAGATTTTGTGGGGAAAGGCAGCTTCTTTTTCTGCGTCGGAGCCAGAACAGACGTCGGAGGTGCTGCAGGCTGCTCTATGTCGACCAGAGGCTCCTCGACATCGACAAGGCCTTTGTCGACATCGACCAGATTGGGCCCAGTCGAGTTGTTGTGTGGTGCAGACGAAGATTTTGGCAGGTTCTCCTCAAGGTCGACGAGGCCTTCGTCGAGATCGACCACTTCTTTGTCGAGATCGACTAGATGTTCCTCGCTGTTCTGCTGCTTTCCGACCTCTGGCTCTTGCAGTTGATGGCCGCTTCTGAGTTTTATAGCAGCGATGTGTCCAGTCTTTCCCTTAGGATTTGGTTCTGAAGATCCAGGGAGCGTACCTGACTGTCTGGGGATTCCTGCTGCTAGCTGACCAATCTGTGTATCAACTGTTTTCCGCCAGATATCAATTTCCCCAAGCCTAGAGTTGACACCTTGCATCTAAGTATAGACGGAGTTGAAAGATTGCCTAGTTTCTAAGTGGTTTCTCCGTATTTCCTCCAAGACTGTCTGTATATCATCCTTTTTCTGCTCCCTTTCCGGATGTCCTGGAGCTCTGTAGGGCGGGGGATTCCTAGGGACACCTTGGTTCCATTGTGGTTGCTGAAACCTTTGGTCTCCCATGTAGCGACTGGGGCCCCCTACGTAAGCTACATCCTCATGATGCTCTGCCATCCTGACTTGTTCTGCGTGTGGGCACTCAGGAGTGGTGTGCCTTTGCGATCCGCATTCAATGCAAGGCTGGTTGACAGAGAGATACTTTACTTGCTTGATGAGCTTCTTATTCTGGTCTCTGTAGTACTGCTCCCTAACATCAGGATCAATCTCCTTAGGTGGCTCATATAGGGGCATGGATGGTGCTGGCCTGGCGTATGGGTTCTCTTCATAGGTTGCAGTAGACCCATACTTGTTGTCGTAGTTAGTGAGCTTCTCTAGCACTCCCCATGCGTCACTTGGCGGCATTGTCAGATACTCATAGCGAGTATAGTGGTTGATCCTGTCCTTTGTGACTTGATCCAGAGAGTTGAAGAAGATCTCCTGAATGACGTAGGGTGGCTGTCCATGAGTAGGGCAAGATCGCAGAAGTTCCTTGTAGCGCTCCCATGCCTTTGCTAGCGGTTCCCCTTGCTTCTGTTTGAAGGCGGTGATTCTCTGGCGGAGATGTGTTGTTTTGGCAGGTGGGAAGAATTTGTTCAGAAACTCTTGCTCTACTTGGGCCCAGGTTGTGAGTGATCTTGCTTTCAGCCCTTCTAGCCATTTCAGTGCAGGCCCAGCGAGAGACCAGCGAAAAGATTTCATCTTGACATATTCCAGAGTTATACCTTCAGCAATAGTACGGCACATGTCAGAAAAGTTTGTAATATGTTCAAGAGGACACTCATTAAATCTACCATAAAAGGCATTATTTTTAAGCTCTATCAGAAACTGAGTGCGAATTTCAAAAGAGTTATCAGGGATAAGGATCGCCGATTCAAGCACGACGAGAGTTGGGTGCATGTAGTCCTCTGTCGTGGTTGGATATTGGGCAAGCTCAGCCTGTGCTTGTTCCCTTGCTGCTCTCTCAGCGGTGATAGCAGCATCCTTTGCGGCCAATTCCCTGGTAAGCCTAGCGACCAGCTGTTCCTGTGTCTCAGCGGCCGCCATGATCCTTTTGAGTTTGGAGTGGATGTGTAGGTAGCGCTCCGGTTCGTCTAAGCTGTCAAACTCAGGTGTTTGACCAGAACGACGCATACACCTGAAAAGTAACTCAAAGAAACAGTGAGAACTGACTACCTAAGGAGCGAATGATTGCTTCCCCGACAACGGCGCCAATTTGTTGTTGCGGGAGGATGGTCAAGTATGAAAGAAATATGAAATATAGTTCAGATTGACTTCCTTGTCTCAACAAATAATACAAGACTTCCTCCCGTTGTAGTAAGAGAATAGTCAGGATCGAATCCACGAGGAAGCACGTCAGCAGTTCTCAGGTAGCTATAAATTCTCACAGAAGCAGCAGAAAGACAGAAACACAGAAAAGACGCAAGAAACAGAAATAAAAGCAGAAAAACAAAAGCAAAGAATAAAGCAAGAAATAAAGCAAAGCAAAGCAAAAACGAAAAGCAAGGCAAAGGGCTCGTCGATCTCGACAAGCTCCTACTCGAGATCGACAACAGTAAGCAAAGACAGCAACTTTCAGAAAACGAAACAGGCAACTCGACTAAGACAAGCTACTCGATCTCGACTACCACTACTCGAGATCGACTAGAGCATGCAAAGACAGAAACTTGAAAATCGATGACAGAAAGCAGAAAACCAACTCGACCTAGACTGGCCGTACTCGAGATCGACAAGGCACTACTCGATCTCGACAAAGCTTCCTCTAGGTCGACTAAAAACAGAAACTTAAGTTTGCAGAATTTCGAACAAAACTCAGATTTTGACAGAAATTAACTTCAATATATTAAAAGACTTCCAAAGCCAGGGTTTCAACACCACAACGATAACCATGCAAAGTAACACATAAAGGCACAAAAGATCATGCTTTCCATCAAATAACTTTCGTTATTAACAAATAGGCATATAGAGGCTTTCGCATAAACCCTAATTGTTACTAACCCTTTTTCACATAATTAATCCAAGTTGCATTAAGATCACTTTCGCTTCAATAATACAAACAAGGATCACCTTCAACTCTCGCAAAAGAATCATGCTCATAGGGATAGAAGACGAATTGCATAAAAAGATCTGACCTTTACCGCATCACCTCACATGGCCACCGTCGGGCTCACCCCAGCCCCAGAAGTGGGTGGACTACTCACGCCTCATCGCAATAACAGACATTGATGTATAAAAAGAAACTTGCATTAACTATATTCAAAAGCCTTTACAATTCCGGCAATCAACTTTCGTAGAAAGCCAAAACCCTAAAAACCTTAGAACTCCTAAACTTCTCTGTGGAACTACTTGTCTCTCTCTGAAAAATTGAATTAATAAAACTGAGCCCCTAGGGCTTTATTTATAGGCTTCATTCCCTAGCTAATCTAGAAAAGAAATATATATCTCTATCTAAAATTATATCTAAAACTTGAAAGGATAAATAAATTGCTTTAAGGAAATAAATCTAGAAGGAAAAGATAAAACTAAATAGGGTAAGTCTTCATGTCTTGATAGATTGCATCTTCCATAGATAGAACTTGACGGATTTGGATAGAATCTTCCTCCTTCGGCCCCAAGGAATCCCAAGTCTACTCGGACAGGTCTTCGTCGACACGTTTCTGGACACTGGTCTACTCGACTTCGACCACGGCTCGTCGACCTCGACAAGGATGGGTCGTCGACTGGACCTCGACAAGGATGGTTCGGTCTTGGCTCCTGGTGCTCGTCGACCTCGACAAAGCCTTGTCGATCTCGACCAGGGTGGTCTTGCCGACTGGGCTTCCTCGGGTAGGCGTGCTCGACAAGCCTGGATCTGGACTCTGGGCGTCGTCGATCTCGACCACTGCTCCTCGAGATCGACTAGGGTTAGCCTCTGTGGTGGTGTCGAGGAACCCTCCTCGGACTGGCTCTGGATAGCTTGTCGATCTCGACCACTGCTTGTCGAGATCGAGTAAGGTTGCTCGGCTTCTCGTCCTCGGCTTCTCGATCAACTCTTCTCGACTCCGGGTGTGGTTTTGGGCTTCGTCGATCTTGACTAGGGCTTGTCGAGATCGAGTTGGGTTCGGAGCCGGGTTGGTATGGCTTTCTCGATCAGGCTCTGTCGACAAGGCGGTGCTCGGACATGCTCGTCTATGTCGACTAGGGTCAACTCGAGATCGAGTAGTCTGGTTCCTCGGCTCGATTTGACTGGTTCCGCTGCTTTGACCTTGGACTTCTGTAGTGGTTTTCCTAGCTTTTCTGACCTTCTGTAGAATTGCTGTAAAATGCCTCGATTTCTGCGAATTAAACAGAAACTGGTGTAGATTCCATAATTTGGCAAATAAACATAAACTACATAGATTTTGTACTATCTAAACCCAAATGAATGCAATGTATACATAAATCGATATAAAAGTTACTGTAAAACATGGCAGATTCAGCTCACAACAAAAGCCAATCGCTTGCAGCATTTGTTAGAGTAAAGGGGAACACTCTCAGCATCAATTGGTCGTCAGAAAAGCCTTGAGGTCTCAGTCTATCACACAGACACACAAAGGTAGCAAGGTGCTTGTTTGGCTCCTTCCCAGGCAATCCATGAAAGTAAGGCAAAATAGATGACCAATTCGACTTGAACTTAAATCTTGAACCCTCAGGGAGATCCGGAAGACTAATTGCAAGTGGTTGAACACTCAAATCAGGCCCCTTTAAGTTTCTCAGGGTTGTTCTTGGCGGATTAACAACAACGTTTGCCATCTCTTCGTCTGTCTCAAACGCGAGCCTCCTCTTCAATCCGAAAGATCTTTGAACCTCGGGATCAAAAGATAAAGACGATGAATTAGAAGATCTAGTTTGAACCATGCAAAGACAAAACAAACTTAAAATAAACAGTAATTGATAGAGTTAAAGAAAAGCAAACTCCTTTCTTCTCCCCGGCAACGGCGCCAAGAATTTGATGCGGGACGAATGTCGTTAGCACTTTATCCCTTTACCAAATAGTAATAAAAATTCAAACTTAAACACACAACCAATAGGTTAGACAACCAATCACTTGATAAACCAAATAACTACTAGTATAGCAATGAAGTCTGGTGTCGATCCCACAGGGAGAAGCGATTCCCTATTCAATGACTCTAGACAAGACTCTTTAAAGCAAAGCAATAACTTTTTGAACAAATAGTAAATATTAAAGTAACCGGATTGCAAATCACAAAGTAAATTGATATCAAAGTAGAAAGAACATTTCACCTGTAATTCTCTAACAATGGTTGGAATTCATGGTCCTCGGATTGATTTATCAATTATTCATATTTCTAGGTCTACTTGACTAAAGTTAGGAGATCCGTAGAGATTCACTCATCTTATTCAATATCACTAAAGAATAGCATTAAGGCCTCAAGTAATCAAGACCAATTGGCACATTGACTATATTCAATCAAGACAAATATATAGGCGCATACCAAACTCAATCCTAATTGAATATCCTCAACATATATCAATTGAAATCATCCACTACAAAGACAAAGAGACATCACTACCATCAATACCTTTGTTTGCTATCAAGAAAACAACAACAAATTCATAGCTAGAGATGCAATTCCTAACATGTTGATCGGGCATAGAAAGGAACACAAATATAAACTAAGCACAAGATGATAACTAAGAACATGAATAATCAAATAAACTCAAATCCTCACAATCCAAACAACCATGTCTTCGAATCACATGCGAAACTATGAGTTTAGCAACTCATAAGCCAATTCTCTCTCTCTCTCTCTCTCTCTCTCTCTCTCTCTCTCTCTCTCTCTCTCTCTCTCTCTCTCTCTCTCTCTAATGGTGTTCATAGTTTCACATAATAGCCACACACGGCGAAATAAACTGAAAACAACCTAAATAAGGTTCACAAGGGTCGGCAAACACCCTAGGGGAAATAATAGAAATAATATAAAGATAATAATCTTTGGATCCAAAACGCATTTCCGAGATCTGGGCAATGGCGGGCGCCTTGCAAGGGGGGGCGGGCGCCATTTTTTCTGCAGTGCTCAACGTTCCTCACTTCCTTCAACAAATTCCAATGTCGTGCCTCATTGCTCCTCCTTAGCTCTTTCTCATCCTTCATATGCTCCAAAACATGTTTCTTAAGCTCTTTCCATAGTCCATCAAAGGTCGGAATGTAATTCTGCATAATAAACACTAAAAACGCATAGATTCCGAACTCGAGTACTTCACAAGTAATAAGCGGAACTAGACTCAAAACATAACAAAACCAATACCTAATAGCAATAAGAAACACCTATAATGCCTATATATGAAATATGCATTAGCATTATATCATCTTCAATCGCTAAGAAAATGTTGAAAATTGTCTCTTTGAGGACAATATAGATCTTATATATATATATATATATATATAAGATCTATATTGTCCTCAAAGAGACAATTTTCAACATTTTCTTAGCGATTGAAGGTTCGATATTTTCTTAGGGATATATATATATATATAGGGTAGGGTTCAAGTGAGAATACCTCATACCGGTGAGAAGGAAAGAAGCATCCTAATTGGCTGAAAAATCGAATTAAAAAAAATACAAAAATAAAACATAAAAACCCTCTCACACGCTTCCTTTTTAACCCATGGCGTTTCTTCTTCCGTCGCTTCCTCCGCCATTGATAGATTTGCAGTCCTCTGCCCTTGTCATCATCGTCGCACCTTCATCCTTAACTCCTCCGCCCAATCCGCCTCCCTTTCCTCATCCTCCTCCACTCCGCCTCCGACGCCTCTTCATCTTCATTGCAGTGGTCCAGCAACTGGTTCCGCCTCCCTTTTATGGTGGAACCAGACGCCCCCTCTCCGCGCATCCAAGTCGTTCCCCGGTGCGTCGATGTCCGTCGCGAGGACTGCTGATCGGAGGAGGCGACGACTACTCTGATGGATCTGATTTTCGACAATAGAGGGGCCATGGACGCCGCCTGAGCGCTGTCCTAGCCGTCGCTCGCTTCTTCTCGGCGCAGCGGCTGGCCACTGAGATGCCGATGAGATTACGGGAGATCCGACAAAGACGATCATGAAATCTCTATTTAATACATGCTCCCGGTCACCTTCCGCTGCCACCATGGGCCGAGATCCGACAAAGACGATCAGATCTGATGAGAGCGTTGTCAATTTGGAAGGAGGAAAGCAACGACGAGCGCCATCACCACCATGGGGAGGTCGATGAGTGAGGTTCCACAAGGTGGATCCGGCGAGGCTTCTCGGTGTTGAAGACGGCGGGACTACGGGAGCATGGAGGAGGGGAACAAAATAAAGTTGCTGGCGGCGTGCTTGTGCCTTGCGGATGAAATCCCACTTTCCTAGTTTCTTGTTCACAAATTGAAATCTTTTACTAATTTTTTTAGAAAAAAAAAATTGGTTAAGTGAATAAATAGGTTGGTTCAGTGGCTAAATAGAGTTTGGTTCAGTGACTAAATAGAGGGTAGTTCAGTGATTAAATAAGGTTGGTTCAGTGACTAAATGAGGTTGGTTCAGTAGGTAAATTGAGGTTGGTTCAGTGGCTCAATAGAAGTTGGTTCAGTGACTAAATAGAGGTTGATTCACTGATTAAATAGAGATTGGTTCAGTGGTTCATTGACTAAATAGATAGAGGTTCAGTGACTAAATAGAGAGAGGTTCAGTGAACCATTTTATTTTAAAAGAAAATTAATTATTTAATTAAATATAAACATTAAAAGAAAGTAAAAGAAGAATGAAAATTTTATAATTATTAAATAGTAGTGGTTCATGAAATAAATTCTAATGGTTCATCAAAAAAAGAATAGTGCTTCATGACACACTTTTTTTTAATATATTTAATATCATTTTAAAAAAAAACTAAATTATAAAAATGTGAAATTTTTTAGGTTCATGAACCACTTCTTCATAGCTTCATGAACCACTTCTTTATAACTTGTTAACCATGTAAATCACTACAAATAAAATGGTTGAACCATTGTGAAAAAAGTTGCTGAACCACTGTGAAGAAAATTGCTGAACCACTGTGAAAAAAATCGCTGAACCATTGTGAATAAAATTGCTGAACCACTGTGAATAAAATCGCTGAACCAATGTGAATAAAATTGTTGAACCACTGTGAATAAAATCGTTGAACCAATGTGAATAAAATTCCTGAACCACTGTGAATAAAATTGCTGAACCACTGTGAATAAAATTGCTGAACCACCGTGAATTAAATTGCTGAACCACTGTGAAAATAATTGCTGAACCACTGTGAATAAAATTGTTGAACCACTGCTTGTCAATTTTTTTTTTCAACAAAACATATACAAAGTGGGTGTCTATGTGTAGATAAAATTAAATTACACCCAAATATATATATTTTATATTTTTTTAACAAGTGAAAATGCCAAAAAATGATTTCTAAAAGTTCATTTGAACACTTTTACCTGTACGTCCAATTTCTAATTAATTAGTATGTTGGCGCGTGCAATTAATTAGTGGTTAGGTGAGAGTGGGGGTGTTGCTAATTAATCTGGGTGAGTGTTACTAATTAATTTAGTAAGCCGCGTGTCTATTATTTTAATTCACATTTTGCACACGTGGACCAATCAAATTGCTTCTTTCCTTCTAATTCTTGGTGACCTTTGTACCTGAACCCAACCCTATATATATATATATATATATATATATATATATCCCACTTCTAGGGTGAATAGAGTATGCCAGTTTTTCGCTGATAATCTCAAGACTTTTGAAGCTCGTGCAAAACCCTTTGAGATTAGACTTAATCTTTTATCTGGAAAACCTGAATCACAAACAAGTTATACACTTCGAACAAATGCGGAAATATGGTAAAGCAGTAAGTAAAGGACGCAACGAATTGTTAACGAGGTTCGGCACGAACTTGGCATACGTCCCCGCCTAGGGTTCTTCCACAACCCTAGGATTCAACCGGCTTTTATTGATTCACAAGACTTAGGATCCTAATAGCTCACCGAGAAGCCTCTCTCCTAAACAATTGCAATCTAGTCAACTCACGTTCCCTTGGAGTCCTAGACCAATCTAGAAGAGCACCACCTCTCTCACCTATCTAGTACAATCCTCTTACACTTAGTGAATCAATCGCCTAATGTCCACTTCCTGAGTTATAAACTCTCGAGTATAACACTCTCTCTGAATATATCCTATAAGCTCATTGTGTAACTCTCAAATGCTTTGAAACAAAATATAAGACTCTTAAGAACAAGCAGAGAGAACACGCTGAAGAGAGATCGTAAACTTGAGGGCTGTTTGTGCAATGATATTCTTGAATGTACGTCCGTCCTCTCTCTCTTCTTCATCTCCTTTATATAGTGAAGATCATCGGCGCCACATAAGGAAGGAATCTTCTCCAACGGTTGGGCTGATCATGGTTATCTACACAATCTTCTATTCATGGAAACTCTGAAGTCATGATCTCCGATTTTATTATCCACGTTATTCAACTCAAGGAAGGAGATATAATTCGAAAAGCTTCCTGAAATGTTAGTGCATATATAATAATATATGGAAGCATATAATAACATTTAATAATATTCGGACATAATATAATATAGTACAGGTTTTGTGTTTCATCAACACAATTGTAGCTTCAAGACCTTTGACACAAACAGTGTATCAAAGCCTTTGAAACTAATTCCGATTTTCATCAAGGGAGTTGAGTTATCATAGGGGATTAAATAATTTTTTTCATTCAAAAGAATATGGATCCACTTCCGGGGATATATCATCATTATATGGATGGATTTCAATCATTATAAAGTTGATCAATCATTCACTTCGGGGATGATATTTAAAGTAAAGCATGCAAATCCAGCCACTTGTAGTTCATACAACTTAACCATTTGAAGGATTTATATGTATCCATCTATCACACAATATCTAATTATCCATCAAAGATTAATGAATATATAATAATTCATTCGTATGCATGAGATGATGGCAAGCTTAAAAGTATAATATGAACAGCTAACACGTTACAAACTCTCTACATCCTAATGACATTAAATAAAAATTTAAATGATTATGTAAATGTGGCTAACAAATAAACAATTAATACGTAGTATATCTCATTCAATTCAATTAACCCACATAAAGAAAACTGAAATGATAAAAACAATGAAGGTTTCCATTGCCAATTTGAACCAAACCGTAGACCAACACTAAAACGTTGCACACACACAAGGCAAAACTAATCTATCCGATCGAAAACATATTCAAATTGAACCCAAAATATATTAATAAAATAGCAGGAGGTAGAAAGACTTTCAAGTTAAATCTAAATATATCAAATTAGTTTTGGCATCTATGGGTCAGCTATATATATTGACTGTTGAAATTGGAATTGAAATAGAACATATGCGGAGCATATATAATTTGAAAAACAAAACAGTATGTTCAACACATGTCAGCCATAGTATCACTGATCAACTCAAAAACAGCATAGAACATAACCTGTTATTATGAATTGGAGTGTTGTGTGGAGAGTGAGTGGATGAGTCCGATTGTAAGTTTATCCAGGGATCTACCCTATACAATAAGAGATAATCGTGCTGATAACGTGTTATAATATGTGAAAGAATATGAGGGTAGGGAGGAGAAAGAGAAAAAAGAGAAATCTTCTCTATTGGTTGTGTGTATCAAAGGAAAATTACAAAGTCTTATATATGCATAGAATAAGATGATTACAAAGGATAAACCATAAATTATGACATTTGATTTTCCACCATATGGGAGTTAAAGAGAGGTCAAATGATGGGAGGTGAAACATCCACCATAAATCAATAGTTTTATAACAAAAATAATATTTATTTTACATTTTTCTTCTGGGCTAAAAGGTGGACATTAACTAGCCGCACCAAGCCCTTAGATTTGCCAATGCCCTTATCCATTCACCACACATCCACACATATATAACGTCATATAATATATATATGGAACTTAGTAATTCCATTACCACACGCAACCAAATAAAAACCTAAAGGAATTCTTGTAACGTACTATATAGTATATATATATATAGCTAACTTCCTCATTTTCTTTCATAAACCATCTCCTTGCAGGGTGTTGGATTCACACCACCATATCGGTATGTACGATCGATCATGCATCATCTCCTTTGACTTGTGCCTTCAGTGTACTGTACAACACATACATATATACAGATATATACATTATATATGTTCTAATCAAGATCAATTACGCTAATTTACAAATATTTAATTAGGTCTTGTCTGTTTGAGTATAGCAGTGAATAGAATCACTATTTTTTTTTTTTAGTCTAGAGAATGATACAGAAAAATAGTTAGAATATATTAAGGGATATGGTTATCTTATGCTTAAATATTTAGGTAATCAAATATGATTGGGATGATCACCTGTCCCAAAGTTTGTTTTTTTTTTTTTTTTTTATTAGGAAAGAATTCGGGCGAGCTCGCTCTACCCGATAGCATCCTTACGGATGAGGTCTAGAAGACCAGAATCTTTGTTAATATCGACACCCCAGACAGAGTGGCAAAGGTGTGCAACCTTATCAGCCACTCTATTGCCTAATCGGGGAACACGAAAGAAGGAAACTTCTTTCAAAGTCGATAGTAGAAATTTAACATCTGATAAAATCAGTTCGATTTCCCAAGGACATGTAGATGTTTTATTTAGGTGGTTTATGATTATCATTGAGTCACCTTCAATGTGGAGTTTATTGATACGGAGTTGTAGAGCCTTTTGGATTCCCAGTTTAAGAGCAAGCGCTTCCGCTTTCAAAGAACTTTGTTTGCCAAATTTTTTATAACAGATGTGTATCGGATGTCCTTCCCAGTCCCGGATTACGGCTCCAGCCGAGCTATCATTGTTTGAAATTGTGGATCCATCAAAATTTAACTTGAAAGTTCCCCTAGGTGGTTTTCGCCAAGTAATGTTACCATGCTTTCTTTTCGTCCTTGGATGCTTGGAGATTCGTGTGCGTAAGGGGAAGTCCTCATCCAAGCTATACTCAAAGTGAACTGTTTTACTCCAATTTTCTTTATGGGTTTTAATGATCCGTAATGAACTTTCTCTATGAGGTATGGGGACTTGTCTAAAAACAAATTGGTTTCGAATGTACCAAGCCGTCCACCAAAAAAAGGCAAGCTCCACCTTGGCAACGGATGTAAGCTTGTTTTCGATGAATGAAAAGATAGGTTTTATCTCCCGTGAAAGATTTATCATACTGGATATAGTTGAGTTTACGTGTGTAGGTAAGCGAAATAGAGGGCACACATATGGACATTCTAGTAAGAAGTGAACGTCATCTTCAACTACACAGTTGCACAGTTGACAGGTGGAAGGTACGGAAGTCCCACGTTGAGCCAGCCTAGAGGCAGTAAGGAGGCCATTCTGACAAACTTTCCATAGAAAGTTTTTGATCTTAGGCGGAATATCCAAATTCCATATCCAGGCGTTATTGTCTATACTCAGTGAGGATTGAGCTGTGATTAGCTTATATGCACTTGACGTGGTGAAGCAAACAGCCCTATCAGGCCACCAATATAATCGATCCTCAAAGGGGGAAGCGGGAAGTGGAATGTCCGGGATTTCTTTGACAATGTCATTTGGTAATGTATTGCTATGTTTTTCCGTCCACCATCTACCACCTAAAATATAGTCACGGACAGTTTCTTCTATGTTGTTAATCTGGGGGCAATCATACCTAGATAGCAACGAACTTGTTGTAATCCAATTATGCGTCCAAATTTTGATAGATGAACCATTTCCTACTGACCAAATAAGGCCAGTCTTAAATTTATCTATAAGAGTTGTCAGTTTGGCCCATTGCCATGAAGAATCTCCACTTTTTACATATTCAAGGATGTTAGCTGAACGAAGATACATGTGTTTAAGGAGAGACGCCCAGACATTTTCCGGTTCAGCCAATATTTTCCAAAGTAGTTTCATTTTAAGGGCTTCATTCATCTCTTTCGATTTCCTAAGCCCGATTCCCCCATACTTTTTCGGTCTGCCAATCTTATCCCAGCTAATAAGCGGGCGGTGTTATAGATCTTTATTCCAAAAGAACATTTTGTTAATCTGGTCAAGCTCTTTATCTATTGATGATGGTAACAAAAAGGTCTGCATTGTATACAACGGTTTGGCCGATAAGTTTGTATTAATGAGGATTGCATGTCCCTGTTGTGATAGAGCATTAGCTCGCCATTTACATAGTTGCTCTTTAGATTTACATATGATGTCTTCAAAAGTGTGTTTGTTTACTCTGCCGTTAATAATCGGACATCCAAGATATTTTTCTAATGAGTTTTCATGTGTAATACTTAAGCAACTGCTAAGTTCTAAGATCCCCACCCCAAAATTATATAAAAAAAAAAGAAGATTGATTATATTATATTTGAAAAAAAAAAGTAAATAGTTGAATTTTTGTGAGAGAGTACGGAAAAAAAAAAGGGACAACAGACTGAATCAAATGATAGAAAATAAGAAAAGTAGAGTAATTAATTAAACTGAAAAATGAATCAGATTTGAAAGGTTAATCATTATCTTTACCTACCTTACTAAGAGCAAGCCCAACAGCTTCTCTAAAATAGAAAAAAAGAGAGATTTTAGAGAAAATGACCATTTTTTCACTCCAACAGCTTCTCCAAACTCATCTCTAAAATAGAGAAATTGATAGAGAGAGAGAAAAAATCTCTAAATTTGGAGGAAGAGAAGTTGATCTCTATAATTTAATGTTCACTTGTCCCTATATATAATTTAATGATGCAACCCCACATTTTCACCCTTAATAAAGAAAAAAATATATAATTTCATACTTAATTACTAGTAATAAAAATATAATTATTTTTAAAAATTAATTAAAAAGTTGATATAATTTGATATAATATATAAATTAATTATGTTAAATCAATATAGATAGAACAAAACATCATAATTCTATGTTAACTTTTATAAATAAAATAGCATAACTAATTTCATCCAATTTAATGCTACAAAATTCACATTAAAAAATTAGTTTATAAAATTTTCACTTTAAAAAATATTCACTTGAACTCAACTCATATTGGAATGATTTTATTTTTATAAATTATAAATTAAGCCTTATTAGTTAATTAATTTAATTAATTAATCATATATGACTAATAACCAATCTAATTTATAATAAAATATATATCAACTAACTTAAAATAATAAGATTAAGTTTGAATTATATTTTATCCAATTTTTTGATAACTTTTATAGTAAAAATCTAAATTTAATATTAATACCATTTAAAAAATAAATATCAAATTTATCACTAGATTTTGTTTTTTAAAAAAAATATCACATGAGAATATAATAATAATAAATTAAAAAATTAAGATATCATGCAAGAAGATGGGTAACATATAATAGTTCACCAACAAATGTAAGGTTAAATGTTAGATTTAAGTTTAAATTAAGTTTTTAGAAATGTAGAATTAAATATCTTTAATAAATACATTTATTGATTATAGTTTTTAATAAATGTAAAAATCTGTAAAATAGAGAAGCTGTTAGAGTTTGAGTGAATTTTTTTTAGAGATTTTGACATTTTAATCTCTATTTTAGAGATTTTTTACCAAAGCTGTTGGGCTTGCTCTAAGGAGGATTAAAGTATTAGATCAGCATGTCATGATTGACAGTACTATCTTAATTATATATACTTGTAAAATGAGTATGGGTTTTTGCACAAACCTGATGATGTCTCCGATCTTAACAGAGGGAAGTCTATTAATTGGCGGATCAAGTTGTTTGTCCAAAATCGGTTTGAAATCAAGTTTTTCCAAAATCTTTTCCATGGGAAATTGATCTTCCTTGTCGATGCCATGTGAGAACTTCCTCCATGCGTAGATCTCTACCGTTTCCTTCTCTGTGTCGATTTTCACTTCAAAATCATCTTCAAAATATTGTTTGTAGAAATACCTAAAATCATTATCAGCCCGGTTTAGTACTTCAATCGATCACATATAATATAACCCATGATATATATATAGCTGGCTCCTGCGAGAACACCCCTTAGGATAAGAACGTAGGAACAAATCTAGATCCTACAACCCAATGAAATCAACGGATAGGATTAATAGTGATTTTCATTATAAAAAAAAAAAAAACAAATCAGTGGGCCCCATTTAATTGAAGACCCTGTAGCCTTGATCCCTCTTAGCCGGCGCGTGAGAATGCATACAAATATTTAACCGAATAAGCATATGCATACAAATGTTAATTACACCGATCTCTGTATTCATTTTCTAATTACTTTTTTATTTACTTATTTTATAAGTAAATATTTAACATATGCATACAAATAAACATATTTACAAATGAATAATGTAATTTTAAATTATTCGATTAAATTAGAAAGATTATTCAGTTAAATGTAATATATTATTCGGTTAAAATTACATTTTTCGGTTAAATTAGAAAGATTATTCGGTTAAATGTGATATATTATTCGGTTAAATTTGAGAGATTATTCGGTTAAATTATAAATATTATTCATATGCAAGATGACAATTGTACTAGTAATATTATTCAATTAAAATTATCGAGATTATTCGGTTAAATTTGAGAGAGTATTCGTATGTAAGAGAGTGATTATTTATCTATATATTGATTTTTGAATGTTAAAATAATAATTAATAAACTTGTACATTATTCGGTAAAATCACAAAGAGTATTCATAAGTACGAGGATGTTTATGAAAAATTATATATGATTTTATGGGTGATTTTTATGAAAATTATGCATTATTCTGTAAAAAAAAAAATCATTATTCATAGATAAAAATGCAATTTTTTTAAGTTTAAACCAACCTATGGAGTATCAAGTAATTATATATATTCATACAGTAGTTATAAAAAATGGTAAAATGCAGTAATTTTATTGGGCGATTTTGGTACTAGGTCTTTTTTTAATATTCAATTAGTCACCTAGGCCATTAGTTAATTTAATTAGTTTTGCCCTAGCCCCTTCCCAATTGGGTGGGTTGGTCAATGGTCAACCGTTTGACCATTGACCGTTGACCGGTCAACGTTGACCAACCCATTTTGATGCCAACTTTTTTTTTTTTTTTTTTTTGATGCCAACTTTTTTTTGATGCCAACTTTTTTTTTTTTAGTGATGCCATATTTTACCGTTTTGATGCCAAAATTTTACTATATTTTATTTTCACTTTGATGCCACTTTTTTATGTCATTTTTTTGATAATATTTTTTTTTACCGTGATGCCATATTTTTGATGATATTTTTTCAAAGTAGTATTTTTGATGGCATTTTTTTCTTTAATGTGATACAAATTTTTCAAAATGACATCAATGGTCAACGTATCAAAGTTTAAAAAAAGTGCCATCCAATAATTTAATTAGAAAAGTGGCATCAGAGTGAAAATAAAATATAATAAAATTTTGGCATGAAAACGGTAAAATATGACATCACAAAAAATGTCATCAATGTTTTAAAAAAGTGGCATTAAAAAAAAAGTCATCCAATCATTTCATTAGAAAAGTGACAATAAGGTAACAATATTTTGATTCCACGTTTTAAGCTCTTATGCCATCAATTATATAAAATTGTCACCACAAAATGTTGGCATCAAAACGGTAAAATATGGCATCACTAAAAAAAAAAAAAAAAAAGTTGGCATCAAAAAAAAAAAAAAAAGTTGGCATCAAAATGGGTTGACCGGTCAACGGTCAAGAGGGCTAAGCAAGCTAAAAAAACAATTAATGGGCTAAGCATACTAAAAAAACAATTAATGGGCCTATCTAGCTAACCAAATATGCTAAAAGGGCTTTTTCACCAAATTCCCTCAATTTTATTTAACTATAATTTAACCAAAAAAAATGGCCAAGAAAAAAATTACTGAACTTTAAAAATGGAAAAATTATAGAGTATAAAATACTCCGTATTTGCCAAGAAACAAACTTATAAAAAAAAAGCAATTTGAAATGATGATTGATGAAGGATGAAGTATACTGTACACGGCATTCAATTAGGTTAGAAAGTGGGAGAGGTTTTTTTTTATATACAACGCGCGTGGGAGAGTTTTTTTTTTTAGCCCCACATATTTTTTTACAAAATAAAACAGAAATTCCAATTTAATCTCTACCATTGATTTCAACCAAATTAATGGCTCAGATGTGTTCCTATGTTCTCACCCTAAGGGTTGTTCTCATCCGATCCATACTCTATATATATATATATATATATATGATGATGATGATGATCGATGATATGACATGTATGGATAACTTGTAATACTTACCTCTTGATAGTGTTTTTGATGACTTCAATTTGTTTGTCATCTTCAACCTTCTCCTTCATCCATGTAATATCAACAACTCCGGGCATAGGCTGCATTATACCCCATGAAAGGACAAATACTAATGTACATGGTGAAGTCCCTGCACAGTGACTCAAAGTTTTTGTGTTATAGCGTTTGATCACAAACCTGAATGCGAACTTTGAGTTTGGAGCCTGGCTTGGAGCCTGATGCATGATCATCGCCGCTAGAGTTCAGTTCATCCCTGGAGGCTGTTTTATCGCCATCCCCACCGCTACTAGAGCTCGCTTCATCTCTGTTGCCTTGTTCAACTTTAGGAGAAGATGAGCTTTCGTCTTTTATATGTTCCATTTCAAGAAAAATGCAAGTCTGAAGCTCTTCTAAGACCTTCTTTGAAATGAGCTCTTGCTGCAAGTCATGATCATTTTCCGAGTTCTTCTTCCAAACATAGAAAGCCATTGAGACTGTTCTCTTTGTAACATTGTTCATCACAACTTTATACTCGCATCCTTTACAGATTTTCTCCACAGATCTACACATAAAAAAAAAAAAAAAAAAATATTTAATGTTAAGACAAAATGATCAATATAAGATTTAATGATATACGCATATATGTTTTATGTTTACCTTTGTATTGCAGGTTTGATCATCTCCTCTACTAGCTCCAGCTTCACCTTTTGATCATGGAATTTGACGGTAACTATGTAAGGCTTACCTACAGAAGGAAGCGGTGGTGTATTCGAGGGAGCGGCCTCACTTTTACGATTCATCTTGCTAGTCAAAAGCATGATCATAGCTAACATATCCGATTTGTGTCGTGCTTTCAACTCAGATGTAAGGTAGGAGCTGATGTAACTGAAATGGGCAGCCATCTTGATGTTATCATATCCGATTCCTGTCTTGACGACTTTGGAGTTAAAGGCGTCCTTCCTCTCATTCAAAGACCTTAATTCATGTTTGGGCAAATCCAATCCAATAATTAGTAATATAACTCTGCACAAAGTGTGTATGAGAATGAAATAAAATAAATGTAGCTTACATTTGTATTTTGATTTCGAGATCTCGGATGTCCTCTAGTGGTGTATCAATAGGAATAGTGAACTCTAACGTATCACTTTGATCTGGAATGAGTTCAAGATTAACAATCTGAGTGGTTGCTAATGCTGAATTTGGATACACTAACTCTTCTCCGGTTTGGTATTTGTAAAAGGTTGTTGACAATATATTTATCTCTGTGACTAGCAGCTTTAACAAATGCAAAATTCACGGACAATCATCAGTTACAGGTAAATTAAACTTAGCAATTAAATGAAATACATATATATATGATGCAACAATTTAATTTATTAGGTACCTCCATTCCTTCTATGATGACACGGTCCCCGGGATTGAAGGGATGCATTGCCAAAGCGAAGATGAGGCCATCAAACATGTTCTTGGTACTCTCACTGAAGATGAATTTGGCAGCTAAAAGGGGAGAGAACAAGAGAGCGATTTGAGCACTGTCAACGATTTCGGAGAGCAGAAGCCATATGATGAGAGCGAGTAGGAGTACAAAGGCAATCATCATCCGATTCAACTTGATGATGATTTGCTCAGAGCTCTTCAAAGTGCTTTCTAAACCCCAGCAGTTTCTATACGCTTGGACCTACATTACATTCATTCACATACACGATTGATTGATCGATCGATCGATAAAGGCATGCATTGATCTTTATTTGAGTGATGAGCAACGAACGATGGAGTAAGCGTACTTACAGCCCAGGAACAAAATTCATCCCGCCCAATAGATGCCCATTCTTCATCCGAGGAACAAAATTCATCCCGCCCAATAGTTGTAAATTCTTCATTATCGTTTTCCTTGTTGCAATGGCCATTGCCGGCCGCTGCTTGTTTTCCTAGACCCAAAAAAGGGGACTGCGCGCGTCCATCGATCCACAGATACATGTTAGAACAATATATACATATGGGTTCGATCTCTAACTTATGTGCCAAAGAGATAGATTAAGGCCTTGTTTGGTTGGTAATTAAAAAACTCACGAGGTAGAAAATTCCAGAAAAAAAAGAAAAAAAATACGTGTTTGGTTGGTTTTTTTAAAAATTTTAAACACCCGGGAAATCGCCTAATTCCCTAACTTTCACCTTTTTAATATGAAAACTAGCTTAGTAGCACGGTTCTTTGTTTCAAAATATATGTTTATATAATATCATTTATTATTTTTGACATAAATATTATAACTATCACAAAGTAATAAAAAAAAAAATATTCTCTAACATATTGAATACTAAAATAAATAAATATGCTAAATTATAAAAAACTTTAATCATTCGAATCAAATATCAACATAAAGTTATGCAAATATTGTTAAAGCTTGTAAATATTATTAGTATCAATATAATGCCAATAAATATTAGAATAATAATGAAACTAAATAAATAAGGCAATGTAAAAAAATAAAGTAAAACTAAAGAATATGTTTGAGATACAGTTGAGCTAATTAAAAAAAATTGAGTGTTCCAAATAGATCAAAGTATGTAATTGTGGCAATGTTTTGTCATTTTTTTTCATGTAGATGATGTTTCGGTAATGAAAATTGGTGGAATGGATTTTCTTCATGAATCACGCTAATATAGAAATAATTACATGAAGAAATTAAATCCATTCCACCAGGGCCGGCCTAGGGATTATATTTTTTGATCAATAAATATATTGATATTGATGGTATAATTACCAAGATAATGAACAAAATTTATAAAAATTAAAATTAGATGAAAAATGCATGATTGGGAAATCTTTTATTTAAATCAATAGAGAAATAAAAAATTTGTTAAGATAGGTGTGAAAATCAAAGATTTGTTAAAATAAATATGATTTAACTTTTATATTACCAGTGAATATCTAAACCAACAAATAAAAATATCGAGAATATCTCAACTAATTTTGTATTTAACGGGAATTAAAAGAAAACACAAAAATTTGAGAAAATGACATGTAGGATTTTAAATTTAAATTAATTAATAACTTAAATTTAAAATCCTACATTAAAGGAGAAGACGCCACATGTCTTAGGCGACTTCTCCTTTAGTATTATAATATAGATTCTCAATTCCTTCATTAAATCCTCAAGAATAAGAGCTCGTTTGATTGACGTTCTAAAAGCCCAGGAAGTAGTAATTCCTAGGAATTGGAGAAAATACCAGCGTTTGGTTGGTTTTTTTGTTATAGAAAAATGCAGGAAATTGAATTCCCACATTTTGTAGGAAGTGCACTTACCTAGTTTCCCCTAGGTAAGTTCCAATTCCACCCCTTTTTAATAGGAAAATTCTATTTTTTATTTCAATTCCTATAATTCAAAATCCAAAACCAAACACAATTTCTGAATTCCCATTATTTTCAATTTACGGGAATTGAGTTCCTAGGAAGTTAACTTCCCGGGAACTATACTTCCCACATTTAACCAAACGAGCCCTAAAAAAAAAGCCAACCAAACATATTTTCAACATTCTCATAAATTGAACTATGTAAGAGTTCAATTCCCATGAAGTAAGTTCCCGGGAATTTAAATTCTCACATCAAACCAAACGAGCCTAAGATGTTACATTTAAAAATATTATCCCAATTTAATACCCCTCTGTTAATTAAAACTTTTCGTTTACTATTAATGCACGTTTTTTTTAAAATGATAAGAACTATATAAAATATTAACATTTTTTTTACATTTGTTTTTATAAATCTATTCTTAATTGTAATAAGTATGAAATTATTTTAAAAAAATTATTAAAAAGGGTAATATTTCATAGTTTTTAACACCTAAAAAAGCGTGCGTAAGCAATAATATGTCAAATTTTAATTAACGGAGAAAGTAATATATATTTATATATTTAAAGAAGTGCTAAGTATTCTTAGAAATGAAAAGAAAGCTAGCTTAATTATCTATATGTTTATACAGTATTTTTTATCTCCGGCCGTGGTGGATCTATAAAAAAAAATTAGGTAGACTAAAAAATACGGATTAATTATATGCATTAAGTTTTTCGAAAGCTCAAACCCGAGCCCCAACATTGAATCCCCCAAATAAGATATACTATTGAAATTGAAATATATGGGAAGGGTGTACTTACCAATGAATGAAGTAATGCTGCTTGCCAATGCCAACACCTCTTGTCATTTTGTGGGGTTTTAATATTTTGTAGGTCGAATGGTGGGGTTTTAATATATTCGTCGCATTTTTTACCACGAAACCGTCTGAACAGCAACTCCACTTCTTTACCATTCACTGTCCTTTTATATTTCTCTTGAAGATCTTTTAACGTTATCTCGTCGTCATCATCCGTCGTAGTTGAGTTACTGTCCAAAAAAAATAAAAAATAATTAATTGAGGTGTATATATAGGTACAAACAATGAATATAAATAATGTACAAAAATTTAATATTTTATATAATTTTTAATTACTTAAACTATGTGCACAAAATAAAAACAAAAAAATAGGTAATAATGTAGGTAGGAACCAAGTGATTGGAGGGTGATGGTGGTCCCCTTGTGTAGTGGTATGGGTGGTGTTTGCCTTTTTTACTCGAAAGAAGAGGTTGGAGGCTTGTTCCATCAGATCCTCCGGGTTTTGGATCATCTCTTTGGACACCGGCAGAGGCTTCAGTTTAATCTGATTCTTATACTCTCCACACAGACGCTGGAGGATCAAAACTGGCACCGTTTCCTTTTGTACCCACAACAACTCATTGCTTATGTTATACCCTTTTATCCATAGCTTTTCCTCGCTCTCCTCCTCCTCCTCCTTATTCTCTCCAGTCTTGGGGGTCTTATCTTCTACGCCCTCATAATTGGGCTTCATCTTTCGCTCAATCAAACACTGTATCTTCAACCTGTCCTCCTCGTGCGTCAGGAACCTCCACATTCCGTAGTTATGTAGGATCTGGAGCACGTGTAGCTGGATACATGTGCGAGTGATGCGATCGCACAGCTGCCTGTAGTGGAGGTCGGCTACTAGCCAGTGGAAGATGGTGTTCTTCCCCAGCCATAGCCCCGCCCCCAAACACACCGCGATCAGAAACCTAATCATTAATTACAAATATTTCATCAGTCTAGCTACCCTAAAAAAAAAAAAAAAAACTATATAAAATATCAATTTTTTTTTTTTCAAACCTGGTTATCTGGGTGGCTACTAAGTGGGAGATGTGGCCGTGGACGTCCTTGAGCCTGGGCCGGAACCAGACATACCAGGCGAAGAGCAAGGCGCAGAACCAGATGGTGACATCGACGGTCATCTTGATCTCCTTCAAGAAGTAGCCGAGATCTCTGTGCAGCCGCCACAGGCAAGTCGCCGCCGAGAAGAGGGTGTAAGTGACGAAGCGGATGATGGAGAGGCCAGCCAAGAGAATCATCGCCATCATCGCGTACTGCCACATCCGGAGGCCGAGGAACCTATGGTGCTTCCACCGATGCAGCGCTAGGGTGCACGCCATGATTGCAGTGAGCCCGCAGATTAAGGACACTTCAAACATAACACCATAAATACCACGCCCGTTGCTCTCTTCTACTTTTCCCAGGCGGTCCATTAGAGTACTGTAGGCCTCCTTCTCTTGCTCTTCCTGCTTTTTCTGGCTTCGCTCCCTTTCTTCCCTTAAAGGGGTCTCCTTTACTCCTCCGGTGGCAGTCGATGGAGCTCCGGCGGCATCTCCCTTTTCGAGGTCAGCCAAGTTTTCATTTGGGGGTTGCGACTGATTCAGCACGTCACCGCCCGGCCGGCCGCTAGATGACATTCTCGATCAGGACTGAGGCCTGCTCAATTTTTCATTTGGGTGCCGGATCGGAACGATCCGAGAAAGGGCTAATTAGGTGCTGTGGCGGAGGTATATGGATATATTATAAGTGGACTATATTTGCATCGAGTCAGTGGCGGTCAACGGTTATGGCAGACAAGTGTCACAGGACAGCCTATTTACGAATTAAATTATTCTTGCTTCGGAGTACTACTTTTTTTTTAAAAGAATAATTAAACTATCCTGTAATTAGTTTTGGAGAATTTTTTTCACAGTTTCAAAAATATTTACAAAATAGGTAAATTCACAAATTTGAACAAAGTGCTCGAAAAAAATTACATTTTTGTATAAAAATACGGTTTCAAACCGCGTTTTATACATATTTTAGGATCTATGTTTTTATTTTAAGTTTGATTTAAAAACAAAAAAAAAAAACCGTTAAACGTAGACCGAAGCCGCATTTTACCAATCCCCATCTGACCATCGCCTTTCTTGTGTTTTTCAACCGCCTTCACATCTCCATTACCGACAACTTGTACAATCCAAATTATCATCATCACCAAAAGCCTCATCTTCACTGCAATCATCATCTTTCACTTTGATTGGTGTCGATTTCGAATCGTCGGAAGGACCTGCTGAACGACATCGGGCGATGGTGGCAGCAGTGGACAATTCGCATTCGCATATGAAGCGTTTATGGAGTTTCACCTATACTTATTACCTCAAGGTGACGACATGTTTCCTTTATTACCTGCAAATCCGGCTAGGGTGGACGCTTATAAGTTCTTTATTAATATATGCTTTTAGAGGTAAGGTTGTGTTCGCGATGATGCTTGTTCACGTTAGATGATTATTGTCCAATCGTCATTTTTAGAGGAAGTTTGTCAGATGATGTTCTGTTCTACAAATGTTCTTCTCCGATCAAAGTTTTCAAGAACTCAACTTCGAGGACTTTACTTCAGGGAGGATTGCAGAGCTCTTCTTTCTCTCCACTTGAATCGGATCCCCCCTTCTTGAAGACTCAAGGGGGTATTTATATGGGTGCTAAGCTAGCAGCTGGTTGGTGACCTCATCACTACTAGAATTATGTCCATAGACATCGGGTATAAACCGATGTTAATCAAAAAAAAATTCGACGTGTTAGTGGATGGTGTTAAAGATCCCAACTTTACCACATTGGTTTATAACCGATGTCTTTGATAATTTATAACATCGTTTTTCTTTTTAATAATGACTTAAATAAATAGATATAATTACGTTTTGATTGATTCATCTAATGTTAAGCCATTATTATTTTTTATTTCTAGCCATTTGGAGGTATATAGGGTAATACAAAATTTCAAATTAGTGTCGCTATTTTTTATAAACCTGATGTCTTACATTGTTACACACATCGATTTATATATTTTTAACGATGTAAGTGTTACATATACACATCTGTTTTTGTTATGATTTTCATATATGATGGGTTTAGAAATCAATCTATATCTTAATGGTCGACATATTTGCAAACGTAGACATCGCTTTTCGCTCGCAATTTTGATGTGTTTCATCAAATAAACCTACTAATCTATATTGTGACAGTGTTTTGGCAAGCATAAAATTAAACAATGCAAAAGACCATAAATAATACATTAAATAACGACAACAGAGTCGAATACTCTTTGAAAATAAGGCTAAATACAAAACAAAATACATCAATAGTTTGATTCTAAGCTTGACATAATATCACTTGAAAATAATGACAATATAGTCTAGATACAAGATGCACAATTCGAAGCCAAGATGCAATGATCTTCCTATTGGTCATTCGTTGTTTCTTCCTCTCGTTCATACCTTGTATTGCCACTTTTCTTCCCTGAATCTTGCTCAAATTAAGCATCCCACGGTCAATGAAGAGCAGATCTGAAAAAATGCCTATAAAACACATGTAACCACCAACGAAGAGCATGAAAATTCTACATAAATACATCATGAATGAGTATAAGAGTGCAGCTGTAACGGCCCAGAATTATGATTTCCGGGTTACGTTTCAAGGGATAAAACCCCTTGTTCGGATCTTGCAATCCAGGTACGGGTCGAGGTTTCAAAGTCATTTAAGATTAATAGAAAGAGGGATTTCAAACCCTAAACACCTCGAAGGGCCGTTGGGTACCCTTAACCTGTCCTAGGGACTAACTCGCAAAATTCATTTCACACGGAAGCAAGACGGGAGCAAAATAAGGATACAAGTGCCACGGCAGAGCCGGGTCAAAACGGAGTCAAAAGTATAAATCCAAGACAATATAATTACAGTCTGGTGAAGTCTATAACTCCAGCGCTCACTCTCCGCCGACAAAATGACCCGCGCAATAAGCAAACAGCACCGATAGGATGAACATAAATAATTCCTAAAAAAAATTGATTTGGAGCGGGATCAGATTGATGCCCACTTAACTCTGCATCCCAACCATAAGCACACATATACGCTATACCTAATAAAGATGCTCTAATGCAATACGAAATTCAAACACACTAGCATGCTCCTAGTTCATAATAATGTGCAGAAATACTGTAAAGGGCCCAAGACAATGCCAAGTGGCATATCCCTCTCCTACCTCCACCCCTTCCGACAGGTGGAGACTGGCCAGCTCGTGAATGCATTCATTCATAATAGGGCGGCACGCATGCCTAACCCGCTCCACAATAAAGCCCGCATGCATATCATAATATAAGGAAGTACTCGATTGACTCAGGGTACCCGATGAGGCTGGGCTACCCTATGACCCTAGCAAAGACTCTAGGACTATCACAGATAACGGCCGTTCTGTTTACAAACACATAGAGAAATCGAATGCTCAACGATCAATGCAACCTAGCATGGTACTACATGACATGCTGATCATGAATGCAACACCTAGTATATCATGCACTTAAAGCAGGGAATAACTCTATTCAATCTGAGTAAGCTCCGAAGAGACTTACCTGGAGATGCAGAACAGCAAGATAACACAAGCAAGGGCCCAAATGCAAGTCCAAAGCAATCCAAAAGCAATACACACCTATCATCAAGTCATTTCCATAAGCTACCGGTCCATCATTCATACACACGAAACCCAAGTTCTCAACATACTCAAACCCAACCGATAGTAAAACCGTTTTCAAAACCTTTCCGATACGATCAACATCAATCAAAATCATTCTTCCAATCAAACCCATTGATAAAATCGTATCAACCATATTTTCCGAATTCTTAAATCCCAAATTAAGTCAATCTCCTATTCAAAACAATTCTCAAATCATGTCTGGCCAAATCCCTTTATAAACATTAAATCTTTAATCAACTTACAATTTCATACCATTAAAATAATTCCGGCATGTTTATTTTCAAAATCATTTCATAAATAAAATCCGACATTTAGTCACAAATAATTATATATTATATTTCATCTATTTAACATTTATAAAATCAGCCCTTTATTATTTTGTCAAAACCGACCCCTCCCTCTTGTTAAAATTCCAAACCGGATCCAAAACCCTAAATCTGAAGGCCAAATTGCAGAAAACCACCCTTTAAATAGGCTGTTTTGCGTGAAACCACCCCTTAAAACGAAAATTGCAGAAAACCACCCTTTAAAACTGTTTTCTTTGCAAAGTCACACCCATCACCCAATTTTTGTTAATTAAATGTTAAAGTGCATGAAAATCAATTATATCCCTTCTTTTTATTATTATTTTACTTTACCCAATCGGTATTATTTAATTTTTACCTTTTAACATGTTTTTCAAAAGTAATTTTTTTAATAAAATACGGAGTATCATTTTTTAAATATAATTTCACACTTATTAGTAAAAACACTCTATAAAAAAATAGATATGATTAATGTTTTATATATTTTAAAAAGTGCATATTACTAAAGGGTTACTCAAAGAAAATACATTTTAAAAAAATGATATGTTATATAGTTTTTATTATTCTAAAAATATGTTCACTATTCCACATACATTTTTTGAATAATAAAAACTAAATGAAATATTATTATTTTTTTTAAAACATTTTATTCAAGTAGCCCTAGTATTACACATTTTTTTTATATGTATAAAACATAAATTACACATCAATTTTTTATAGAGTTTTTTTGTAAGTATGAAATTATTTAATTTTTTTTTTATATTTATAGTGTTTTTTGCTTTTGAAATATGTCAAAAAATTAAATATCAACTGAAATAAGTAAAATAATAATAATAAGGGGTATAATTAAATTTCCACAAACTTTAACATTTAATTAACAAAAATTGGGTGATGGGTGTGACTTTGCAAGGAAAAGGGTTTTAAAGGGTGGTTTTCTGCAATTTTCGTTTTAAGGGGTGGTTTCACGCAAAACAGCCTATTTAAAGGGTGGTTTTCTGCAATTTGGCCAAATCTGAATCCCCTTTTTTAAAACAGGCCCAAAACAATTGCCCCTTTAAAAGGCCAATCCCGGCCCAATTAAATTAGGCCCAAAGGCCACACATTTCCCTTCATTCAGTTAAGACCTGTTGGACATTTAAAAGAAGAAGTGGGCCCGGCCGGCTGAGGTGGCGAGGACCCCACAATCCTTCCTCTACCTTCCCATTTGTTGTTAAACAAGGAGAACAGAGGGAGGCGTCCGACGGGAGAAAAGGGAGAGGAGCAGGGAGGCTCGGCGGCGGCGGTTCTCCCATGCTCCGGCCACGACGCTGACACCGACACACACACACAGATAGAGACAGGAAGAAGGAGGAGGAAGGGAAGAAGCTCACCGAGGTTCTGAAATCGTCGGGCCTCGATTCAATTCGCCGGAGAAGCTTCGGGGGAGTCGATTCGGCTCTGTCGGAGACCGGATCTGACGAGTCTGAACCTAGGACGGAAGGAAGGATCATAAAGGTGCACCCTTAGGCTGGTTCGGAGCGAAAGAAGAGAGGGGAAAGACTCACCGCGTGGGTTCGAGGGACAGAGGAATCGGGGAAGAGGAGAGCTGCTCGGGCTCTCCTGGCGGCTCGTCGGATGTCCGTTGGGGCTTTTTCTGCTACTCGTGGGTGGCGAAGGTGAGAAGGAGTGTTGCTGCTGCTGTCGAAATCCAGAGGAAGGAGGTGGCTGCGAGGGCTTCCCGTGGCGGCGTCGGGACCCAGGGGAGAAGGGGCGAGCAGGGCTCGGCGGGGCGGTGTGCTGCTGCTATTGTCGGTGGCTCCGGGGAGACGTCGGAGGGCTGATGCGGGCGTCTCTGGGGTGGCTGGGGTGTCGCAGAGAGAGAGATACAGAGAAAGGGAAGTGAGGAGAGGGCTGTTGGGGGCAAAGGAGCCAAAGAGAAGAAGAGCTCTTTGCTCTCAGCAATTCAAAGGAGGAGAAAGGGAGTGGTAGGTTGTGTTTGGTTTAGGGGTCTGTGAGAGTATAGAAAAATGCCTTCTTTATGGAGATTTGGAGTGTAAAAGGTGCTGAGGTCTGGATAAGAACATGAGGGAAGTAAGTTGACTCTTTGCCATTTCAAGGAGGTGTGGGTGTTGCAGCTTCAACTGGCATTTTGTTGAAATTGGGAGGGAAGAAAAGGCTTGAAGAGATGAAGGTGGGGAGGGACGTCTAGCCAAGAATGGAAAGGAGAGGCACGGTCTCTGCATTGCTACTGCTGTCACCGATTGCAGGCGCCAAAGGGAGAGAGGTAAGGTGAGGAAAAGCTATTAGTATTTAGTGGGATATGTAACATACAGAGGAAAGCTCCTCACAGGAATCATGTTTCAAAATACCCGGATCCCACCCTCTCAACGTTATCACGACTCAAAATAAATTATTATTATTTATTATTATTATTATTATTATTATTATTTTGACTTAAATCCATTTATATTATTTATATTATTTAAAAATCCGGGCCTTTACAGCAGCAATACAAAACAGCTCAAAGTAATATGTAGTTATGCAAGGAACGAACCAGGTTTAAGGCAAAAGATATCCAAATATGTGAGTTGTTTTAAGACAACTTATATCAATATATGTGAGCTATTTTAAGAGTGCATCTCTTAAACCTTGTACACATTATCAAGAATTACATTTCCCATGTCATTTCTAGGATGCAAACTAAGAAAAAAACAGATGAAATCATTAAATATTATGACTAGAGGTGCTGCTCCCCACTGAATTCCAGCATCATGTAAATAATTCAGAGCTGTTATTCTGATCAAGTTTGCTGGGTGGAAATACAGAGAAGTACAAGGTGAACACAACCCATTTAAGCATCAAAATCACGAGATAAAGAAGATCCAAACTGTCCAGGCAAAATACTTCGAATTTGTGAGACATGCTCCATTGGTAAAGATTAAATGTCAAAAAATAGAAATGCAGAGAAAGCATAGCACAAAGCAACTCATTAAGTTCAACAACACCATTTAGTTCCTAAAAATCAAGTTTAAATATAATAATAGCAGTAACATATGATGTGTCCCCTAGAACATAGAACTGATCAACTAATGCAGATTGAGATGAAAGATATCAAACAAAGCATAACTGATAAGATAATTAAACTTCATAGAACATCACATCACTCAATTCCACCCTACCTAGTCCAATATATATGAAAATGATTGGCAAGGCAAAAGCATAAGTAAGAATCATAAGTTATAATAAGGAGTCGGCAAATAACAAGTTAACATGTAAATCGGTAAACTAAGAGAAGAAATAAAGTAAACGAGTAAGAAAGTGTACCCATAATTATCACAGATCTAAACTGGGTAG
This sequence comes from Persicaria tinctoria, assembly GCA_037127255.1. Taxonomy (NCBI): domain Eukaryota; kingdom Viridiplantae; phylum Streptophyta; class Magnoliopsida; order Caryophyllales; family Polygonaceae; genus Persicaria; species Persicaria tinctoria. The sequence continues at coordinate 9,750,224 of JBANSL010000009.1, read as the reverse complement.
GACAATCAGATCACCGCAAGTTACTCTTTCACATTGATTATGCTAACACTGCATTGAATCTTTGACATCTTATATCCCATTCCTCACATGAACAAGGAAGCAATTTGCTGAAGGGTGCACTGCGCTCCATTTACAAAAAGAGAAAGCACGTCAGACAAGCTGCAGTAGAGACCAGCAAAGCACAAAACTTAATCCAATCAAGTGCATTGAAGCCTTTACACTTCTCAACAACCACTGGGTTTATGAAATTACATGAATATTAGAAAGCTGATCTCTAGAATTGCAGCAAGCCATGATGAGACCAATCCCATGAAAACAATCCCAGTACATACAAATTTAATTCAAGTATATAGGCATACCCATAAAGGAAGAGCAAAGCACTTGTTAAAGAACCTACTCAGATAGATTTAATATTACGCATCCAAGTCAATTCATTAATAAGTTAAATCAGATTTTAAATTTGGATCTGAGTAAGATCAGTTTTCTATGATTGAGTCAAATTTCCCCAAGTCCAACCAGAACATGTTACCTATGTCGAATTCCAGAATCCATGCCCCAGAAACGAACATGACCAGGTATTTCAACAAGTCCTAACACCTCTGCAGGCTGCATTAATGAAAAACAGAATGAAACTAAGACCCTATAACCCCATAACCTATAAAGACACTAATTCTTTAATTTCAACTACATACCCCTTAGACCATTGCAAGAAGTTTATTAGCTTCACCAAATGTTGCAGTCATCTGATCCATCACACCACAAGGAGCTCCAACAACATGATTCTCAACCATAAAAAAAAATCAAGAGACGTGAAAGGAAACCAATTGCATTATTTGTTATATCTTTACTTGTAACATGGAAGTTATAAATTGGTTAGCATAAGCATTTTCCAGAATCAACTCAAGGCTAGAAATCAAACCTTTTGGCATAGAAGTGCTAGATCTCTTGGGCTGATATTCAAACCTGCAAATAGTTAACTATATATTAAAAGCTGGCCATTATAAAATTTAATAGAAATGGCCTTGAATGAAACAAAATGAGAAACTTTGGAATGTATGGGTACAATCAGGTACAGTTTAGTTCACTTTCGTTAGTGGAACATTCAAGGAATTTTGGAAGTATATCTTTCACATTGTCAAACCTAGAAACACAATGACACCATAACATTCTATTTTAAATTAACATTTTAGAAATATTACACAAATTTCACAACTAATTACAGAATTTTTCATTGCCAACTAAAGCGTGTAGTGATCATGAGGAACAGGACAACTTAAATGGCATCACTAAATTGTACAAAAATCAAACATAAGAACAAGATATACCTACCTACCTATTTTGGTGAGCAAAATCGATCGGAGAGAGGGACACCTTCAACGATTTTGGGGTTCTCCTTTGAAAGTAGAGGAAGGTTAATGATCGGAGAAGATGGGAGAGGTTGCAGATCTGATAGGGTTTGTTATGTGTGAGAGAGAGAGATAAGGTGAGTGTGGGTTCAATATAATATTAACCTTCCCCAGTTTTAGAAACACCCCTAAAATTTTCCAAGTGTTTAAATCCCGCTCATTTTATTTAACCCCGTGTGTTTCAATTTTTTTAAATCAACCCTTTAACATCAGTCGAACACATTAAACATTGTCTAAATTTTTATCAACATCAAAAATTTAATAACTGATGTATTAGAAAAATTTAACATCGTGCGTTTTTCCGACTGATTTGTAAGATGTGATGTCTATTAACACAATTCTAGTAGTGCATGGTCTGACAAAAGACACGTGTAACACATGCCCTCATGCCAGAGAGTTGGATGGTTTTACATATGGCTATATCAGTGGAGAGGTGCTTGACCAGCGAGTTGCTTGCCTTTGCTCGAAGGGATGAGGGGGTATGTGGACCCTATTTTCTTTGGTGGTTCACTTGTAAGTGTTAAGGTACTGATCGCGATCATTATGCTCTGTCCTATTAGGGTAGAACATAGATATATCATGGTTTTACCTGATATAGGGCCCGTGATGTATTACATCGTGCCTAAGACGTCTTTTGCGTTGGGTGGCCCACCCCGCACGAGCCACCTCCGGCCACCCAACCATTAGCCTCGAACCCTCTCCCTCCGGTGCACCCACTGAGCCCAGAACCCACCCGGTTCGTGCCCACCCAACCACCACTGTTCGAAACGCCACCCTCACCCGCATCCCCCGAGCCTAGAACCCACCCGGCTCATGCCCCTCTGACCCCACACCGAGCCCTAATTCAGAGGTGCGAGGACGCCTCCATTGACGCTGTTTCGCTTGATTTTGTTCGATCCTTGAGTTTCTCCGCTCTTAAGCGCCTGAAGACATCTGTTGCTGATCGTAAATCTCAATGTACAAAAATTTCAGTTTGATCGCTATATCACTTGAGATATGTTTGATCCTAATTTTAGGTTTTGCTTTATAGAAATACGAAAGCCCCCATTTTAGTTGCAAAATTAGAAATTTCAAATCTAAGGTCTGCAAATTGAATTGAGTTGTTAGTTTTTTTGAATTGATGTGTTATTAAAAGATACATTGCTGTTGCGATTTAGCATCAATGACTTTGTCTTGGGTGAAGGTGAGATTCTTGCACAGGTCAAGCAAAAACCCCACCCCCTGAGATTCTTGCACAGGTCAGATGCTAAGAATGAATAGAGAAACTTGGATTGATTTCTTTCGTTCTCTTAGCATTCGTAGACACAATTGGTATGAGTTTGTATCATTGCATGTCCATGATTCGTCGAGAAGCGAATTGAAAAGGGGGAAACACTAATAATTTGTGGAGGATTATGAAACTAGTTCTATCTTAATAGATTAGCTCTCCCAAGCTTCGATTTAATTCTTAGAGCAAAATGAAATGAGTTCAAAGTTTGTTTGATTGAGTACATGGATGGAGCTCCATAGGACTTGCTATTATCATCACACATTATGCTTATCGCTTTTCAAATCTGCTGTAATAAAATGCTGCTACTTGTTGTTCCATTCCTGCAGCAACTTCTCAAATATTGCTTGTTTTGTGTTTGAATATGGACTCAAGCTACACCAAGTAAGCAATCTACAACAACCGCATGAATAGATTGATAGTTTGATACTCATGTAGACATTTTTATTTTTCCGGAGAGTCATGTCCTAAACTTCAAAATTTATTTTCACAAACTCGGTACTTCCCCGTTTAATAATTTTTTCGGTAAATGCACGTATGAAATAGATTTGATTTATGTTTTCTAATTAACTAAAATATATAGATACATGGTAGTTTATGATGATTTTTTTTTATAAATTATAAATATATTAATTATTTTAATAAAAAATTGGTGAGAAATTTTTTCCATAAACAACCACATAATACCATATAAAACGGTATATATCAGCTTTAGTATATTGATAGCATGCATTTAGGTAGGCATAATAGGTTGCATTTAGCTTAGTTAAGATGCATTTTATGCATGAATTAAGTACAATTTGCATATTTGCTCTTTATGTTAGTGGAGTCGGAATCCACACACTTTCATTGATTATTTCAGGTAATCGTTGATCGATGATGAGACATGGGTTGATAACACATTGGATGAGAATGTCTAGTTGATCGAAGAAGCTTACATGAAGATCTCAAGAGGTTCTGAGAGGAAGAAGCGAATCTAAACGAAGAACAAGTCTGCAGAAGTTGTCGCCAGACATGCCGAACTTGTTTTGCACTTTCTGGAGGCCTCGATTGTTCGATTGACTGTTATGACCATGCGTTGGAAAGATCTTTCAGATAGCTACAACTTTCTTGTTGACAAGAAGATAAAATTCGAGACAGAATTTCCGTGAAAGACAGATGCAGCGGTCGCAGCATGCATGTCGCGGCCGCAGCATCCCGACCGCGTCCGCAGCATGTGGCGTCAGCGCGTGAACGCTGCGTTTTAACTTAAGAAAACCCTAGTTTTTATTCTAGTTGTTTGGTGGCCGACTTTGGATCTTTATAAGGCCAATTTTAGTTTATTTTCCAAACTTCCATTCTATTCTTACGTTCATCAGACACTTTAGAGATTTGAGCGATGTCTTCCATGAGGAACTAAACTCATCTATTCTGCCTGTAATTTGAAGCTTTATTTGGATTGATTGTGAGTTTCTAATTCTCGTTCTTTGTTTCCTATATTTGAATGCTTCAACTTATTTGTGCTTGATTGTTTATTGTTTTGTTCTATCTTGTCTGGCCAACTTGTTAGATTAATTCAATTGCTAAGGTTTTGTAGATTCCTGATTGTGAATCTTAACCTAAGTGGCAGACTTGTTCCTTTAGGGCTGATTGAACTAATTGAACAAGTAGGAAGTTGGATGTGTTGTTAACTCCTTCTTTAGGGACTGCAAATACCTTGGTTAATCTCTGAACTTAAAGCTATCAATTGGGTTAAATCCTTCTTTAGGGACTGTTCGATTGATAAGGGTTTCTAGGACTGATTGGACTAGTAACTATATTAGGTTGGGACAAGGGCATTCATAGGAAACTTAATAGGACGAGAAGAAGTTACAAGGATCGCTTCAACCAAATAAAGTGGAAAATTGTAGGTAGAATTGCTTCTCCTAATTGTCTAAACCAAAATCATTTACTCTTGCTTTCTTCAATCCGCTTTGATAAAAGGCGGAACTTTCACACATAAAAACCCCCCTTTTTGGTTACTTGATTGGCATTTAAATCACACTTGAATAGCGAAATTCCCTGTGGGATCGACCTCTTGCTTATTGCTATACTAATTATAGGTTTGAGATTTACTTTGGCGGATCAACGACAGGTTTTCCCTCCGTCATATATAGATGTACTTTTAAAGTAATTGGATGTCAAAAGTAGTGTAGAAATCAATGCATAAATTCTATGGAGCGGAGTCTTGTTTTTCAGCATGATTTTTAGTTAAATTGATTTTATCTTATAGGAAGAAAGAAGAGGTCGGCACCGAGAGAGGAGGAATCTGGAGAAATTCCTGAGATAGACGAGATCTAGCATAGGTTACTTCTACATTGGCTGAGGCATCGTTGTCACTTGCTAGATAATAGTATTTACTGGCTAGTAGGGATACATCGCAATGGGTTACAATTGTACATCGTTGTAAATTTATTTCCATGTGTTGAAGTATGTTGTGATTGAAATCATTAATGTTACACTGGACGATATCATTTGACACTATTGTATAGTTGTGTATGTGGGATGTTTGTTTCATTCTTTACTTGTGTCAGTTACCAATTTGAGATTATTTGTGCAATTTGCCTCCTCGGGACTTTGAGGAGGAGGATCACAAAGACGGCATTCGAAGCTTCTTTAGAAGGGAACTTTAGTACTTCGTAGTGTTTGATTTACTTGTTAAACATTTAATCGTTTCTACCTTTTGGATGACTTGTGTTTGATGAATGATAAGTTACGTTGTGGACACTTTTTTATATTTATTATGGATGGTTGTTGTGAATGTTGCGTTATAACGCATTTCGTTTGGGTTTAATGGTCGATATTCTTAGGTTGGGAAGTTTTTGAGATAGTGCAAAATTGGATGTCAAAAGTAGTGCAGAAAATCAATGCATAAATTATATGGAGTGGAGTCTTGTTTTTCAGCACGATTTTTAATTAAATTGCTTTTATCTTACAGGAAGAAAGAAGAGGCATCGAGAGAGGAGGAACCCGGCGAAGTTCCCGAGGTAGACGAGATCCAATAGGGGTTACTTCTACATTGGCTAAGACATCTTTGTCACTGGCTAGATAATAGTATTTACTGGCTAGTAAGCATACATCGCAAATATTCGGATTTCGTACCTTAGGCAAACAAAACAGACAACCACATACTTATGTTGTTTTGTACTTAACTTGTTACGTATTGGTTAGGAACTTTAGTACGTTGTAGTTTTTTGTTTAGGTTTTAATTGTTTAATCGTTTCCACCTTTTGGATGACTTGCGTTTGATTACTGATAAGGTATATTGTGGTCTTGTGGTCACTTGTTTATATGTGTTATAGATGGTTATTGTGAATTATGCGTTATGACGCATTTTATTTGAGTTTAATGGTCGATATACTTAGGATGAGAAGTTTATGAGATAGATAAGATATGTCAGGGGTTATTATCTTATTGGCATAGACTTTGATTTTATTGGCTAGGGAAAATCATATACTGGCTAGTAAACAAAAAATCGCATACATTTGTCTTTTACATCGTCGACAAACTAAACGACCAGCTATGTACATTCAAAACCACCAAAACCTTAAAGTGTCAATGAGTTACAAGCAAACTAACAAAATACTATATTCGACTACGCAAAAGAAGAGTTACCCAACTAGACATCAATTTCTTCACCTTGCCACGCCACGCTTGCTTATGTCCTCTGACCCTTCCGGCGAAGGAGCTCTCCCCAGGACGGGTACATGCTTGTCTCCATTATCTTGCTTCCTGGTGGACCCAAACAACATGCTCTCCTCTATGAGCATTGCCCCCTCCTCCATGTCCACGTCGGGAGCTTTACCTTTCATCTTCGGAGCAACGATTGTCGGTTCTACCCATTATCTTGTTTTGTACATAACTTGTTATGTATTGGTTAGGAACTTTAGTACTTTGTAGTTTTTGGTTTAGGTCTTAATTGTTTAATCGTTTCCACGTCGGGAGCTTTACCTTTTATCTCCGGAGCAACGATTGTCGGTTCTGCCCAGGTTTTCTGGTTTATCTTGCCAGTTGTGTGAATTTTTGTGTCAGCTGAATTTTGTATTTGCCATCCAAGTGGTTATCCATGCCATAATCCAAATTGAGATCAAGATGCGATATAGACCAAACTTTATTTCGAAATATTTTTTTCCATAAACATATACAAAATGGGTGTCTATAGATAGATAAAATTAAATTAAGTTCAAAAATAAATTTATTTTTTAATTTTAACAAATAAAAAGACTGAAATTTAATTTAAAACAATTAAAATTGTCCATCAATTCTTGCCCTTTATAGTGTTTTATTTCTGTTAAAAAAAATAAGGTCGCTTGATTGTATACCATTTCCTCACTATATTAATTAAATTAATGACATTTATTTTTATCCCTTTTATAATTTTTTTTAAGGTAAAATTTGCCCACCCAAAATTTTATTCCTGCTTCCGTGCCTGGGCAGAGGCGGCGGAGATGGTGGCGGTGAAGATGGCAGAGGCGATGGAGATGGTCGGTGACGCATGTTGTGCTGGTAGGGTAAAACGCGAGTTGATACCACATTTTACCGTTTGTTTTTTCTTTCTTTTTTTTAAATCCAAAATATTTTTGTAAAATCCAAAAATTTGTATAAAACGCAATTTAAAACCGCATTTTTATACAAAAATGTAATTTTCCCCCAGCGTTTTGTTTAAATTTGTGGATTTACCCAAAAAAACGCGGTTTTAAACCGCGTTTCTCTGATATGTCTACAAAAAATGAATATTTTTGTAAATATTTTTAAATTGTGAATATTTTGATAAATAATTATTTTATAGTGAATATTTTGAAAAAAAGTTCAGTTTTGGAGTCCTAAATTAAAATATCTAGTTTGTACGTGTGTGAACTTCACAATTAAAATGTTAATTTAAATATATAATTTATTATTTATACATTTTTAGAATAATAAAAATTATATAAATATTAATTTTTTTATAAATTTATATTTAATATTAATAACTAATAGGTAAAAAATTATTTAAAAATTGTTATTTCATAAGTTTTTAATACTTAAAAAAGTGTGGGTAATTAGTAAAGTCTAAGAATATGGATAAAAAATTCTAAAATTATACCCATATCTATTGAAATTGGTTAAATTAAATCTTATCTTAAGAATAGATTGTTATACTCATTCAGTAGAGCCGATAAAAAAAAAAGTTGTCAAAATCTTCAATTTACAAAAGAGATAGAATAGAATATAGTGAAAATTTGAGGGAGTATATACCTTTGGGGGTAGTGGTAAAAAAATATCCTCAACTTTTAAATGTAATAAAAATATCCCGATCTTTGAGGGTAGTGGTAAATATATTACCCTGTGTTTTCTCACGGGTCAAAAAAGCTAACAAGGTAGCCTACGTGGATTTCATATACAAACTATAACATATTAAATCAATATTGATACGAGGGTTAGAATTTGAAATCAGAAAACTAATTTGACCTCAAAATACAATTAATTATAAAGTTTGGTTAAACTTTGCAAAATTAACAAATTCATCATCTTCCATTCTTCCCCCGTTAACCCCTCGTTGTTGAAAGGCAGTGCAAGCGCCACCAGATCTAGTTGGGAGGGACCATCCGTCGCTTAGGTTGTCCATATTGTCATCGTCGCGTGCTCACTGTTAAATGTATAGTGTGATCAAGCTTCGGTTGAAGTTTATGTTTTAAGTTAAAGTCAGTTAAGTTAGTTGTATGCAGGTCGAGTTATTAGTTTCTTTTGAAAGCAGTTCAAGTCAGTTTTATTTTGAATGAGTCCACTCCTTAGGAAGTGTGTTAGTGGGAGAGTAGACAACACTTGTCTCTGTTCTGTATCATCAGAAGAGCAAGATCTTTTTCTTGGAAGTTTACTGATCATTGAGATTAGTAAGATGTTGATCCACCATTGTTTATACAACATTTGGTATCAGATCAAACACAATTTTGTGTTGCTGGATTCGAATTTGGGACTAAGAGAAGTGAGGTTAAACACAAAGGGAAACACGAGAGAACAGTTCTGCTTGTGTCAAAATGCAGAACATCAACAATGGGAATTTGGGCAATCCACAACTGCCCATCTTCAAAGGGATCAATTACCATTTTTGGAGCTTGAAGATGACCACGTTATTCAAGTCTCAAGAGGTGTGGAACCTTGTAGATCAAGGGTTTGAGGACACATAACCTCCAGAACCAGATCAGCAACTAAGATAGAAAAGGAAGAAAGACTCTAAGGAATTGTTTATGATACAAAGTGCCTTAGATGATGAGGTCTTTCCAAGAATAGAAGCCTCCACAACTGCTCACGAAGCTTGGGAAGTATTGAAGCAAAAGTATATGGGAGATGGAAGAGTCATCACAGTGAAGCTATAAACTTTGAGGTGAGAGTGTGAGATGTTAGTGATGCAAGAAAAAGAGACAGTTCAAGTGTTTTTGTCTCATGTATCAGGGATTGTAAACCATATGAGAATATATGGGGAACCCGTGAGCAATGAGTCCATTGTGAGTAAGGTGTTGAGAAGCCTTACAAAGAAGTAGGACCATGTAGTTGCATCTATTGAAGAGTCCAAAGATCTGTTATTGTACATGTTTGAGGAATTGTCAAGCTCCTTGCAAGCTCATGAAGAGAGGTTGAGTAGGACAAGTGAGCAAAAGGAAGAGAAAGTCTTCCAAGTAAAGGATGAGAATCAGAAAACCAAATCTGAAGCCTCATCAAGTAGAGGTCGCTTTAGAGGAGGTTATAGAGGAAAAGGCAACTACAGAGGGGTCATAGAGGTCGTGGTGGAAGAGGTTATGGTAGAGGTCAATACAATGGCTCAGGAAGAGGCAGTGGAGGTGATTAAGGAAAAGAGCAGTGGAAGGATTCCAATAGGAATCAAGGAAATGATTGAAGACAACAAAGGAGTGGAATGAGGTGCTATTACTGTAAGAAACTCGGGCACAAAGAGGCTTACTGCTGGGGAAAACAAGAGAATGAGCATAAAGGAGTGAATTATTCCGAGAAGGTTGAATATGAGGAGAGGTTGTTCATGGATTTGTCTTCAAGCACAGAAACTGCAAATGAATTGTGATATCTGGATAGTGGGTGTTCAAATCACATGTGCAACTAAAGAGAGTTGTTTAAGGAGTTGGATGAATCCAAGAAACGGAATGTGAGACTTAGGGACAACAAGGTACTGCAGGTGGACGGTAGAGGAGTCATTGATATCAAGAGTTTGCAAGGTGGAGAGAAACTCTTGTATGATGTGCAGTTAGTGCCTGGGCTTGCACATAACCTGTTGTTAGTTGGTCAACATCAAGGAACATGATATTCTCTTTTGTTTGATGAAGATATGTGTCTGATAAGAGAGAACAAGATAGGTTATGTAGTTGTCAAGGTACGTAGACATGACAATGAATAGAATGTTTCCTTTAAATATAGCCTCAGGTGTAGGCAAAGCCATGTCAGTAAAGTGTGACAGTGAGACTAGATTGTGGCATCAAAGATATGGACATTTGAATATCCAGAGTCTGAGAATGTTGAGCTCAGAGGGTATGGTGCAAGAAGTGCCTAAGATTGGTGATCTAGAGTTATGTGAAGGGTGCATATATGGAAAACAAATGAAGGGCTCATTTGCAAACAAAGAAGCATGAAGAGCAAGAGAGTGTTTGGAGTTGCTTCATACTGATCTTTGTGGGCCTATGCAAATTGAATTTCTTGGAGGAAGTAGATATTTCTTCCTCATAACAGACGACTGCAGCAGGATGAGCTGGGTTTACTAAGGTTTAAATCTGAAACATTTTAGAGCTTCAAGAAGTTTAAGGCTCTTGTAGAGAAGCAATCAAGGAAGATGATCAAGGCCTTAAGGGCTGACAGAGGAGATGAGTTCATGTCCTATGAGTTTATGGCTTTTTGTGAAGAAAATGGAATTAGAAGAGAGCTTACAACACCCTATACACCTGAGCAAAATGGTGTAGCAGAGAGGAAAAACAGGATTGTAGTGAAGATGGCAAGGAGTATGTTGAAGGCTAGGAAAGTTCCTAACCAGTTTTGGTGTGAAGGTGTAGCTACTGCAGTGTATGTGTTGAACATGTCACCAACTCGAGCAATGTTGAACAAGACTCCATTTGAGGTATGGAGAGAGAAAAAAAAAACCTCAGTGAGTCACTTGAGGATATTTGGTTGTGTTGCCTATGCATTGGTGAACATAAGATCAAAGTTGGATGACAAGGCTGTGAAATGTGTGTTCATTGGATATGCTGCTCAATCCAAAGCCTACAAGTTGTATAATCCGGTGAACAAGAAGACCGTTGTGGGTAGAAATGTGGTTTTCAATGAAGAATCTTGCTGGGAATGGGAGAAGCTTGAGCATGATCAAGCAACAGGAGGTGCAGTGTCAATAGACAGTTCAAGTAAGGAACTGTGAATGATGATATGTTTGATGATGATGATCACAATGGTGGCTCTTCTGCCACACCAGTGCCTAAGTATAGTTCTTCTAGCAGTTCACATAATGGTTCTCCCTCAAGCCCATCAAGCTCATCAAGTGAGACTCCTCCAAGGAAATTTAGGTCACTTGCAGAGATTTACCAAAACTGTGAGTTTGCTTTGGTGGCTTCAGATCTAGAGAAGTTTGATGAGGCAAAATATGAGACTAGATGGCAAGAAGCAATGAAGGAAGAAATGAGAGCAATTCAGAGGAACAACACATGGGAGTTGGTTGAGCTTCCTCAAGATAAGAATGCAATAGGTATCAAATGGGTGTTCAGAACAAAGTTCAACACAGATGGGAGTGTGCAGAAGCATAAGCCAAGGCTCGTCGCCAAGGGTGTTGTGAGCCTAATTTGTCATGTTTTACACTTATTTTAATATCGATTTCTGCATACATTGCATGCATTTGGGTTAGAATAATACAGAATCTGTGTAGTTTACACTTATTTGCAATATATGGAGGTCTACACAAGTTTTGGTTATATTTGACAGAAATCGGACGCACTTTGGAGCTTAAAGGAAACTCATGGAGAAGCTAAGAATAGTGCAGCTGGAGAAAAGGCCATTTTTCACCATTCATCATTCTGAGTCAAGCTTAGATGTCTTCATGAAAGTTGTAGCCCTCGGAAAGAGCTTTCCAACGCATGGTCATATGCGTCAATCCGACGAACGAGGACTCGGGAAAGTGCGTTTTAAGAACGGAGCAGAATGCTGAAAGCAACAGCGTTACTCGAGATCGACCAAATTGGTCGACATCGACAAAGGCTTACTCGACATTTGCTCCAGAGGACGAGATCGAGCACGAGATGAAGACAAATGTTACTCTACGTCGAGGAAGTTACTCTACGTCGAGGAGATTTACTCTATGTCGAGGAGATTTACTCTACGTCGAGGAAGCTGGTCGACATCGAGGAGTCCTTGTCGATGTCGAGGAGACCCCAGTGGCCGACGTCGAGTAACCCGAGTCTTGTTAAGGTTCTATCCCGAATCCGATGGTGATATTTTCGAGATCAAATTCCATCCGGATCTATCAAGAGCTATCAAGACACATTATGAAGAGAAGAAGATCTATCCATGGAAGACTTTAGATATATTTTCCTATTTTGGATTTAATTATGTTATAGTTTTTATTTATCTTTAAAGTCTTAGATATGGTTTTAGATATAGATATAGATATTCTTTCCTAGAATAGCTAGGGAATGAAGCCTATAAATAAAGCCCATGGGGCTCAGTTTTATTCATTCAATTTCAGAGAGAAACAAGTAGTTCCACAGATACAGTTTAGGAGTTCTAAGGTTTTTAGGGTTTTGGCTTTCTGCGAAAGTTGATTGCCGGGATTGTAAAGGCTTTTGAATTTAGTTAATGCAAGTTTATTTTCATCAATCAATGTCTGCGATTGCGATGAGGCGTGAGTAGTCCACCCACTTCTGGGGCTGGGGTGAGCCCGACGGTGGCTATGTGAGGTGATGCGGTAAAGGTCAGATCTTTTTGTGCAATTCGTCTTCTATCCCTATGAGCATGATTCTTTTGCGAGAGTTGAAGGTGATCCTTGTTTGTATTATTGAAGCGAAAGTGATCTTAATGCAACTTGGATTATTTATGTGAAAAGGGTTAGTAACAATTAGGGTTTATACGAAAGCCTCTATATGCCTATTTGTTAATAACGAAAGTTATTTGATGGAAAACATGATCTTTTATGCCTTTATGTGTTACTTTGCATGGTTATCGTTGTGGTGTTGATACCCTGGCTTTGTAAGTCTTTTATATATTGATTTATTTCGTCGAAAATCTGAGTTTGGGTTCGAGAATTTGCAATTTAAATTTCTGCATTCCAGTCGATACAGAGGAGGGCTTGTCGAGATCGAGTAGCTTGTGGTCGATCTCGAGTACGCTTGTCTAGGTCAAGTTGATTGCCTGTCTTCTGTTTTCCTGTTTTCTGTTGTCGACTTGCCTTTGTCGATCTCGAGTACTACTGGTCGAGATCGAGTAGATTGCTGATTTGCTTTGTTCTTTCTTTTCGTTTGCTATTTACTGTCTTTGCTTCTATTTCTGTTTTGCTTTTGTTTGTTATTTTCTGTCTGTTTCTGTCTTTTTGCTGCTTTGTCTGTGAGATTTACCGCTACCTAAGAACTGCTGACGTGCTTCCTCGTGGATTCAATCCTGACTTTCTCTTACTGCATTGGAGGAGTCTTGTATTTATTTGCTGGGGCACAAATCTGGTTTGAGTTATTTCATTATATTTCATACTTGATTTCCTCTTTAAGAACAAAGGGTTATGCTCAACAAGAGGGAAATGATTTTGAGGAGACTTTCTCACCTGTTGTGAGGCTTGAAACAGTGAGAGTAGTCTTAACTCTTGATGCACAGTGGAGACTGAAGATCTATCAACTTGATGTAAAATCAGCTTTTCTGAATGGTGAATTGGAAGATGAGGTGTATGTTGAACAACCTCAAGGCTTTCTGAGGAGAGATGAAGATCACAAAGTGCACAGACTAAAGAAAGCTCTCTATGGCTTGAATCAAGCTCCATGAGCTTGGTACAGCAGAATAGACTAATTCTTCCTAGGAAAAGATTTTGAAAGGAGTGAGAATGAGCCTACATAGTCCAGTGTCCAACTTTTTGCTGATTTCGGTGGGGAGGTCTATGTTCTTCAGTTAGGGTTTAGTCCATAACTAATGGTGCATAATGGTGCGCGATTGAGGACGAGCTTCAAATCTTTTTTTTTTAATCAACGAAATGCTCGATGCTTTTTCACATTGCTCCATTACATTTACAGAGAAATAACATGTTGCTAACGTTTGTAAATAGTGTTGTAAACAGAATACGACCTTTTCGCCATAGGCTATAGCAGACCTCAAATCTTTGTCTTTTGGAATCTTCACATTGCTCCATCTAGCTAATCTCGGATAGTCCTCATCTCAACACATCCAATTCTTTTAGTGATAGGATATAGCATACCTCAAGTCTTTGTCTTTCGGAATCTTCACATTGCTCCATCTAGCTAATCTCGAATAGTCCTCATCTCAACACATTCAATTCGGAACTGGCTTCAGCATAGGGAATCCAAAATCTACAGCACATCGGAAAACAGGGTGGTTGAGACGTACATCGGAAAATATATTATGTATTCATTGATCGATCGACGACATACCTAAGTCAATATTCATACATATTCATTGTGTTTATTTCTTCTCATTAGATTTACAGAGAAATAACATATTTTTGACGTTTGTAAATAGTTCTGTATGCAAAATATTTCAAGCTAGACCCTAAACCCTTAGACCCTAAAAACCTCCCTAAACCCTAAACCCTACACATCCTGAATGCGCAGGCAATGCCAAGGTAGACTGTGCACATCCTGAATGCGCATGAGGTTTAAACACATGCTCGTTGCTTCTTCTCTTATAAACTAAATTATATTTAATTATATTATTTTACAATCTTTTGTAATATGTTTTTAAATACAATTCAATTGAATGCAATAGAATAAATAAATTATTTTTTTATAAATATTGATTTTTTTATACATAATATTTAATTGTATTATTTTCCATAAAGCCAATCAGTCACTCAGTGGGAGACTAAAGAGGTGGAAAAACACTCCAATCTCAGATAGTGGTACGTCGGTATGTGATGGCTCTTCGAAACCTCAAGTCTTTGTCTTTCGAAATCTTCACATTGCTCCATCTAGCTAATCTCGGATAGTCCTCATCTCAACACATCCAATTCGAAACTGGCTTCAGCACAGGGAATCTAAAATGTACAGCACATTCAATGGCTTTATCTTGTTCTTGACCAAACAGTACCACTCCCATCGGTTACCGTTGCTTTCGATTTTAGTCCGACTAGTGTCAGTGAGGACGAGCGGGATGCAAATATGAAACAGATCACATGCAAAAATATAACAAAACAAGCATGTGATACAATTTGGGTGCTACATCAGGGCTAGATTACCCAACACTTGTAAGACTTGAAAGAGGCTCGTGCGATGGTGAGATTCACAAATGCATAGCCGACAAGAATAGGTTCATCGGTGGCATATCTAAGCATATAGTCATGCCTACTCATGTGTTTATTTCTTATCATTAGAATTACAGAGAAATCACATGCCAAGTTAGAGTATGCACATCCTAAATGCGTAGATTGTTCAAACACATCCTAGATGCGTACTCTCTAAGGGGGCTTTTTCTGTATACAAAACTATTGCCAAACGTAAAGAACATATAATGTCTTTTAAAATGTATATAAACACACTGATTAGGTCTGAAAATGGACTTATAACATTTGATTTCATTGCATTTAATTGAATGAACATATTACCTCAACAAAAGTGAGTCACTACAAAAAATAAAGAATTTTACCACGCACGGTAGCAACGACAAGGGTCTGCCGTAGCTAGTAGGTAGATTTTTTATATGGAGTAGAAATGGATGAGGAGTCGTAGCTTAAATTTGCCACGGCAACAGCTATCCCGTGGCCAACTTCACTTCAACTAGCGATATGTGTGCGACGGCAAGGTCCTGTCATGGCAAAAAATGAAGTGGAGGTGGCAAACTTATCACGGCTCGATTCCGTAGCTAAATAAATTGATTATTTTATGTGTACACTTGAAAATAGTCTAAACTCCTTTTTTAACTTTCTATCTTCTTTGTAATGGCCCGAGATTATGATTCTCGGGTTACATTTCGAGGGATGAAACCCCTCGTTAGGATCTTGCGCCCCGAGTACAGGTTGAAGGTTTGAAATTCTAAACTAACGTTTTCAAAGTGGGATTTCATACCCAAGTTCGAAGGGATCGTTGGAATCCCCGGAGAAGTCCCCTGTACCTATCGTAGGTCTAAACGCGGAAAATCAATGGTCACACAAATAACGGAAGTAGAGCATAATACAAGGGGGTGACATCGACATTAGGCGAAACGAGCAATTTGGTCTTGGCCACATTCACTTTTTGCCCAAAAGCTGCACAGAATTGCTCAAGAATCCCCTTAATGATCCTAATCTGCTCAATAGAGGCCTCCGCAACAAGAATAATATCATCAGCAAACATAACGTGGGAAATCTCCGGACCTGTTCTGGTAAGTTTCGGCGCCCTCCACAAGCCCCCATCAACCGCCCCTTGAATCAGATGGTTGAGCCTTTCAATACAAAGGATAAAAAGATAAGGAGAGATGGGATCTCCCTGTGGAATGCCTCGATTCGGCTCGAAAAATTACGTGAGCTCTCCATTGACCAAAACTCTTGTTCGAACAGAGCTGACACATTCCGTGACCCACTTCACCCAACATTCCGGGAAGCCGGCAACCCTGAAAGTGTTCGTAACGAAGTCCCAGCGCAGCCGGTCATACGCCTTCTCGAGATCGATTTTGAGGAGCATCCATCCCTTCTTACCTTTCTTTCTTCTCATGGAGTGCACCAATTCCTGCATAATCACGATATTATCCGTGATAAGTTGCCCGGGCAGGAAGCTCCCTTGCATCGGACCCATAAGGGTCGAGAGGAGGGGTCTAACTCGGTTGACCATCACTTTAGTGATAATCTTGTACAAAACATTACACAGACTAATGGGGCGATATTGGGATATGGCCTCAGGTTTAGCAACTTTGGCTAAAAGCACAATAAGCGTCTAGTTAATGCCTGCCGAAAGAGAAGTTGTAGCGAAAAAGATCCTCACAAAGTCCTTCACTGAGTTGTCAATGGTAGACCAACACTTCTGGAAGAATACCGGTTGGAAACCTTCAATACCAGGAGCTTTGAAGGCCCCCATCTCTTTAACTGCATTAAAAATCTCACACTCAGTAACCGGGCCTAAAACCGCCTCCCAGTCAGCCGGATCAATAGCAAGGAAAGCACCACTCCCAAGGACCGGATGAGCAGCTTCTTCAGGCGGCAAGGTATAGAGCTTACGGAAAAACTCGCATACTATCCCCTCAATATCTCTAGCTTCCACCACCTCAGTACCATCAGCCCTCTTGATGAGCTCAATGCGGTTCCGCTTCCTCCTAATAATAGTAGAAAGATGAAAAAAAGAGGTATTGCGGTCCCCGACCTTAAGCCAGAATTCCCTCGACTTTTGAAACCAAATGATTTCCTCTTGCTCAAGGGTGGCGTTTAATTGATTTTGGACAGAAACTTCCTGGTTGATAAGATCCGTAGTCACACCTCTCTCGATGTCTCTCTGGATCCTCCTAAGTTTGGTATACAAAGTATCTTGCGCTCAAAAATGTTCCCAAACACCTCTTTATTCCACTTGATGAGGCAATTGCGGAGGTGTTCCAGCGCAGCAAGGGTGGCGCAACCTCTTTTCCATGAGTCATTAACGAGTTTCGAGAAGTCCGGGTGCATTATCCAGGCTGCTTGGAACCGAAAAGGGTGGCGCTTCTTATTCAGCTTAATCACGAGGTCAAGAGCCAACAACAATGGAGTGTGGTCAGAATCAAACTTTTGAAGGTGCCGAACCGATGCTTCCGGCCAATCCAAACGGGCATCCGCATTAGCAAATACCCTGTCAAGACGCTTAGCCACATAGGTTTGATCAGTCGTACCTCTCGACCAAGTAAATGAGGGACCAGAGGAGAGCTCGCCGTATCCGAGGAGAGCTCGCCGACCTCCCCACTCCGCTCCCAGCTATGTAGCGTACTGTTGAAATCGCCTCCAACAACAAGGGGGCCATTGGTGTTGTTAGCGACGCTGCCCAACATCTCCCAAAACGCCCTTCTTTCATAGCCATCGGGGAAAGCATAGACAACGAGGAGATGGAAACTCCTGCGCCCAGCATCCACCCTAGCAAGAATAAAACGATCATGAGAATTAACCACAGTGATAGCAGTACACTCCTTGTTCCACAATAACCACACCCCACCACGGAAACCCGTGGCCTCAATAATGAATCTGTCAGTGATCAAGCACAGTAAGGCCAAAACATTGGCCTTACTGTGCTTGATCATATAACGGATGGATCTACGGAAGCCGGCCCTACCAGCTCCGCATCAGTTCCAAATAAGACAATTCATGATTAACCAAAAGGGGAGACGAACCAGGACCGTCCTAGACATGCTTGTCGCACATCTAGTTCACTCCCCCCATATGGGAAACCGCTTCCGGGCCTGATTGATGCAGGGGAGTCTCAACTCCCACCATTCCTGAGTTATCCACGCTATTTAACGAAGCATTCTCCGCTGGGCTTGAATTGTCGGCCAAGCCACACTCCTCCACCATAGGTTCGACCCCATCATTTTCGGTGCTCAGCACGCTAGCAACCACCGATGATTCCTGCAATTGCACAGAAGGGTTACACAAATTAGTATCCCTTCTTATGTTGCATGTGGGCTCAACAGGACAAAAAGGCCCAATAGGGTTATCTGAATTCAAGTCAGCATTCAAAACACTAAATGAATTGTGAATTTTTGGTGAGAAGGTTAAGGGGGGGTCCTCCTTGCAGGCTCTCTTCTTGGACCCGTTATTGGGCTCCTGGTTCGGTCCATTACACTTCTTTTCATTTTTCTTCTTTGTAACAAACTTTTGGCCTCTTCCATCTTCCTTTTTTTTTTCTCTATTGGCCCTCCCGTATTGAACACCAGATTTTTCGGGATTGCATCCTGGGATGTAGCCAAGGCACCGCCAGTAGGCCCGGAGCCCCCATTTGTCTCGAAACCCTTGCCATTAATTCCTTTCCCTTTTCTCGAAGCGTCCCTCGTCATTGGCTCTTCTTCTCGATGCTCTTTACCGTTGCTCCTCAGTTGATGGCCGTTACCATTCCCCTCCGCTTTGTCGGGGCTGGCGCTCGAAGTTTTTTCCGACCCACCACCACAGACATTCTTCTTAGACTTGTCCTGATGCTTGCGCGCCCCATCATCAGCATTAGTGTTGATTCCAGTGGACGAGGAGGCCCCTCCGCTACCTTTGCTCTTGGCTTTGTGGTTTCCCTTTCGTCGGGGGACCTCCATCCAAGGCCCGTAAGTTCCCCCCACCACCCCTTCATTGGTGAGGCCGGCATCCGGTATGATCTCGCTAATCTAGGCACTTCCCTCCCTAGCATCCTCCTTAGGCTTCTCTATCGGACCTCTATGATTAACCTTTGAAGGGCAGTTGGAGGCGATATGGCCATATCGGCCACACTTGAAGCAGATCAGGTGTAAACATTCATATTCAAGGTATAGCCTTTGATCATTGATAGTGATTGTCCCCTTTAGAGGTTTTGTGAGATCCAGTTCCACGCAAACCCTAGCAAACCTGCATCTATTGGAGAACAAGGTTTTGGTGTCCACTTTGATCGGTCTTCCAAAACCCTCAGCAATCTTCAGGAGGTCGTTTTCCTCGTAAAACATGATCGGTAGTCTTGTAATTCTGACCCACACAGGAGATGTTGTGATCTCGTCCGTTTCAGGATTGAACGAAGGTGTCCAAGCCTTAATGATGAGGTAGTGACCAAAGATGATCCAAGGCCCTCCAGTCAGGGCGCAAATGTAGTCGTGTTCGGTCTCAAACCGAATCACATAGTACCCATTAGGCAGGTCGGCCATTTGAATCTTACCCGCAGGCCTCCATAGCTCTCGGATCTTCTTGTCAATGGCGTGATAGGGGACAAATCCCCCAAGCGTTTTGACAATCAGGGAAGACCGCCAAACCGAGGACAGCGCTTGTATCACTTCAGAGTTGATTGAGACCACCAGATCGCTCTCCCTACCATTCGAGTAGGAGATGGCGATCTTCCCGACGAGGAACTCAGGCTGGAGTACTGGTCTACACTCGCCTGCTTCCCCAACCACCATCTCTTTCCACGTCTTCTTTCCATCAGGGGGATCCTCTTGAGGGCCACTAGTAGTGACCGGAGTAACCTGGGACATGGCCCCAGGCGGCACAACCCTGGTTGGCTAGAACAGCGTGAAAGCCAAAAGAGAGCGTTCTTATGAGGAGAGATGGAAGAAGGTCGAAAGGCCTCTAGTTAGTATATATTGTTCATGGTTATTTGTCTGCAACAGATAATGGTGTGTGTTTGAAAAGGAGCTTACATGGAAGCAAGGCCTTTTTTTTAACGCTTGGTAAGAAAATGGCATGGGATGATTCACCCATTCCCTCCCATGCATCTGGTTAGGAAAAAAAAGAAGTTAAATTCCAAGTTGATTTTTTCCATATACTGCAATAAACTTTGAAATAAGTAAATGGTCATTGTCGGACTAGAGGAAATCTCAATGAACTTCTCTATTGCTCTGCAAATGCGTAGTAGTTTTATAAAATTTATTAATTCTTGTAGCATAAGTATCACAACGGATGGAAATAGTGAGCTAATGTGTTAATCTTTTTTATATCTTCTTTAATTCGCCTTAATTCTTTGATTCTTTCCTCTTTTTATATATACTTTGGAGTGCCAAATCACTTTCTGAAGTCCTGGCCCAACTTTGTTGCAGGAATAATGAGCTAATTTCATGGACTTGTACACAATTAGATGTAGCTTTAGTTGAATTGTACACTTTAACAATAAAGTAGCAAGTATGTTTGGTGAAGACATACGATTCAAAGATGTCAGGAGAAATAGCCATCAAGATTAGAAAAGAAGGTATGCTCCTTTTCAAGATTGTTCTCATAACCTTACTGAAATACTCCGTATTATCTAGACTAGGAATTTTGTTTGCACACTATGTGTTTTACTGTTTTAATGTCTTAGATATCCATATGACTAGTAGCTGTCATTTTCAAGTCTTTCTATTCAACTATCCATATGACTAGTTAAACATTGTTATATTTCTGTCCTTTTTTCCCAAAGGCTTTCCCTTAACTTATTTGTTCCTCTTTGCAGATGCATTTATCTCAATTATTTCATATATTAATGGCTAGCCATTTTGATAGTGTCCATGCTGGTTTTAAAGCATTATTCTAATTGTGGTCATTGCTTTTGTGGTCATGGTTTTTGTTGGATAGATGATACTTTGCAGCACTGGAAAAATGGAAATTCGGCACATTCCTACTTTACTTTCAGCAATGTGGAGACAATCTCTTTCTATTATGCAAATAAAGAACTGTGGTATGTTGATTTCTTCTCTTTTTTTCGTTTAATCTCTTATAGATGGCATTAGGGATCCTTCTCCCATTTTGCAGGCTTTGTTTGCAGTGTGCAACATGGGAAAATTTGTTGTAAATTAAGAAGCAGATTTGAAGCTATGATTTATGCTAATTACATAGGCTTCAGTACAATTCTACAGAAATTTCTTTCTATCTTATTATATATAAATAGTAGTATAGTATAGTAGTGTGTGTGTGTGTGTGTACTCTTCCATCATGTTCCGAAAAAGTTCAATGTATGGAAGCTGGCTCGTGGTCAGCCTCTTAAAGAGTTGGAAGCATAATTCTACGAAAAGGTCTTATTTTTATCAAATTTGACTCTGATTTCTATATGGATACCATCAAGGAGGAATTAGGTTTAGAGTGTAATATGTTGAAGAGTTAAAAGTGCTTGCTTTTACCTTGTTCTTAGGGCCCCTTTTGAAAATATGTTGCCTGACATAAATGTTGCTATAGCTTAATGCATAAAGAACTACTAGTACATTATTACTTGTATTATCATCATTCTCTCTTAAAGAATCTGGTAATCTCTCTCTGCAGGAGTTTGATGCAATTAGACATGTTACATTGAAAATTTTAGTTGCATGAAGGCACAACCTTGACAAATCTAGCATTTGGACATTTTTTTTTTTGCTTAAAATGTAGTTTTGGACATTTTATTGTATATGTAAACTTTATAATTATGTATATTTATTGTATATAAATTTTGTATAATTAATGAAATTCTATTGTTTATGTAAATTGTGTGTATTATTTTTTTTTTTTTAATTTTTTTTTTTACTTTTTAGCCCAGGTCGAAAGAATCCGAGCTAAAAAGCAGTTTTTTTATTTTTATTTTCCATCCACGTTTTAGCTACGGCAGCTTGCCATGGCAAATGTGTCGTGTCTTTCATAGGGGTCGCTTCGCCGTTGCTTAGCCGTGGCTAAATTCGTAGCCACGGCAAGTTTCCGTAGCTAGTATCATTTTGCCACCCCAGACTTGGCCACCCCTTGTTTGTCATGGCTACTCCCGTGGCTAAATGGGTTTTGCCACCCCAGATTAGGCTTGATACATGAGCCGAGTAGCTCGGGCTCGGCTCGGGAAAAGCTCGGCTCGAACTCGTTCGAATTAGAAAACAAGTCGAGTTCGAGCTCCCAGTCGAGCTCACATGACGAGCTCGAGCCGAGCTCGAGTAGGCTCAGTTGCTCGATTTAGCTAAATTTATATTTTTACCCCTAGGTTAAAATTACCCTAACCATGTGTGGTTGTGTTCGTCCCTTCCCCATTGCAGCCTCCATTTCAATCTTTCTCAAGCTGAGGCCGATCCCTCTCCCTCTCCCTCATCACTCGTTCTCACTTCTCAGGCCGCTCCTGCGCTCCCTTCTCCGTCATTCTCAGGCCGACAGTCGGCGGCCATCGTATTCTCCTCTGGTCAGCGTCGCAAAATCTCTCATCTATCAGGTATACGTCGTCGTCCTCTTGTTGTGTGTAGATCTCGAATTGAATCTCCATTTCAATCTTTCTCAAGCCGAGGCCGATCCCTCTCCCTCTCTCTCATCCCTCGTTCTCACTTCTCATGCCGCTCCGGCGCTCCCTCCTCTGTCATTCTCAGTCCGCCAGCCGGCGGCCGTCGTATTCTCCTCTGGCCGGCATCACGAAATCTATCATCCGTCAAGTATACGCCGTCGTCCTCTTGCTATGTGTAGATCTCGAATCGAACGATTGTCCGTCTCCTACCTCCTCTTGTCTCAGCTGGTCGAGCTCTAATCTGGTCGAGTAGACCAACAGACCACTGCTCTAATCTCTCCCATCCCCATCGCTTGTACTGGTGGTGGAGCCCTAACGAGCTCATCGAGCACGAGTTCGAGCTCGTAACGAGCCCAATCGAGCTTATCGAGCTCGAGCTCGTGTTCGGGCTCGAGGACAAACGAGCTCATCGAGCCGAGCTCGAGTTCTAAACCCTGCTCGCGAGCCGAGCCTGAGCACATATATATACTTGAATAGAAATTGAGCTCGAGCTTGAACAACATGTACTCGAGCTCGTAGGCTCGTATATCAGGCCTACCCCAAATTGGCTTTTTGCCATGGTAAATTGCCGATGCTAAATTGTTTTTTTTTTGTAGTGGGTGTAGCACAACTCCTTCCACCCCCGGTTCCTTGCCACTGCGAGTATCAGCCCCAGTGGTCTTAATCTTCTCACCACCATCATGATCGCGTGATCCGAAGCAAATTAAAAATTGCGAGCAATTTCACATAATGGTGCATGATTGAGGACAAGCTTCAAATCTTATTTTATTAATCAACGGAATGCTCGATGCTAATAATATGTAGCCGTGCTGGTTTGAGTTAATCGACTTGGGTCTGCGTACCTCGGAAGCAGGGTGGTTGGGACGTACATCGGAAAATATATTATGTATTGATTGATCGATCGACGACATATCTAAGTCAATATTCATACATATTCATTGTGTTTATTTATTCTCATTAGATTTACAGAGAAATAAAATAATTTTGATGTTTGTAAATAGTTCTATATGCAAAAACATTTCAAGCTAGACCCTAAAAACCTCCCTAAACCCTAAACCCTAGCCTAACCCTAACCCTATACCCTACACATCCTGAATGCGCAGACAATGAAAACAAATTTAAATCTTATCTACCAAGTTTCAGGGTTTGAAGACAGTGGATTGGGAACATAAGAATGAAATTAAGAGGATTATGAAGGAGAAAACAGACTTAGATATGGAGAAGAGGAGAACAGAAAAGTGTTTAGAGAAGGAAAAATCTAAACATAAGCGGATTGAGGTTTTGGAGAGGGAACAGAAGACTGAAATTGAGAGGATTATCAAGGAGAAAACAGATTTAGATATGAAGAAGAGAAGAGCAGAAGTGTGTTTAGAGGAGGAAAAATCTAAATTTAAGCGGATTGAGGTTTTGGAGAGAGAACATGTTATGGCCTTAATTGTTTGTAGTCAAGGCTTTCTATGTGATGGGTCGAGCATCTCTATATGATGGGCCGAGATCATCATTCATTGTATGGATCTATAAATTGACCAATTGTTCTGAGGATGGGATGGAAAATAAGAATTCATATATTTTCCCTCACCTTTCTTCATCTTTCTTCTCTGTAACTCTCTCTCTCTCTTTCATTCTCTAAATCCCCTTTCTATTTCATTCACGAATTGCAATCTGGTGGCACCTAACAAGAAATTCACTCTTGTTTACAGGGTCATAACAGAACAGAAGATTGAAGTTGAGAGGATTATGAAGGAGAACAACTCTCTGGAAACCGAAAACGGGAGATTGGAGGAGGAAGTGAAGAAGAAGATTCCTCAACTTGTGCACACGATTCATGTGTTGAAGAAGGAGAATGGGGAGAGGGAGGCCGAACTTCATATGGCCAAGATCGAACAGAGCACTGCAACAGTGAGGATCATGGGGGAGAAGATAGCTCTAGAAGTCGAAATCCAAAAGACAAATGGTGAGAAGAGTAGCATTTTGAATGAGAAAAATGCATTAGAAGCCCATAATAGTAGGATGAAAGAGGTGATTTAAATTGTATTATTTTACAATCTTTAGTAATATTTTTTTAAATACAATTCTATTAAATGCAATAGAATAAATAAATCATTTTTTTATAAATATTGATTTTTTTTATAAATTATATGAAATTGTATTATTTTCCCTAAAACTAGTCACTTAAATCTCCGATAGCTGTATGTTGGTACGTAATGGCTCTTCGAGTTCTAATCTTCTTCAAATTCGGTACTTTGTAGAGTAGTCCAGTCTCCAATTTTTTGCTGATTTTGGTAGGGAGGTTTATGTTCTTCAGATAGGGTTTAATTCACAACTAATGGTCCATAATGGTACGCGATTGCATTCGAGCTTCAAATCTTCTTTTATTAATCAAAGGACCCCTCGATGCTAATAATATATGGTCGTGTTGGTTTGAGTTAATCGACTTTGGTCTGCGTACCTCGGAAACGGGGTGGTTGGGACGTACATCGTAAAATATATTATGTACTCATTGATCGATCGACGACATATCTAAGCCAATATTCATACCTATTCATTGTGTTTACTTCTTCTCATTAGATTTACATAGAAATAACATATTTTTGACGTTTGTAAATAGTTCTGTATGCAAAACATTTAAAGCTAGACCATAAACCCTAAACCCTAAACCTTCCTAAACCCTAAACCCTACACATCCTGAATGCGCATACAATGCCTTGGTAGAATGTCTGAGTGCGCACATCCTTAATGCGCATGAGGTTTACACACATCCTAGTTGTGTACTCTCTAAGGGGGGTTTTTGTGTATACAAAAATATTTCCTGAAGCCTCATACTTCAGCTCCAATAATTGCACCATCTTCATACCCGACTAACTTCCACCGCTCGACCTCCACCTTCATCTTCGCAACGGTCTCACCGCCACCTTTCATGGGTCTCCTCGCAATAATGAGATCGATTGTTAGTGGCTACAAATATGAGACCATGTTGGAGAAGGATGAGATTGGATTAGCCATTGCCGGAGTAGACCTGAGATTTTGGATGTTCAAGGCGAGATAATAAAATTCGGCGCTCTATGTAGTTCCCTGCATAAATGTTTTCTCATGTGTAATTTCGATCCAGGGCTTCAAAAGACTTGTAAGAAAGCCAAAGAATCGAGGAACAAACATACCTCGCACGGCGCCTCAGCCGATATCACCTTCTGATTTTGCATATTCTGAGCAAATCTG
Organism: Persicaria tinctoria; assembly: GCA_037127255.1. NCBI lineage: Eukaryota > Viridiplantae > Streptophyta > Magnoliopsida > Caryophyllales > Polygonaceae > Persicaria > Persicaria tinctoria. The sequence continues at coordinate 9,724,302 of JBANSL010000009.1, read as the reverse complement.
TCACCGGCAGTCACAACCTACGTCAGATGCTCAGGCGAGGCCATAGCTTGCCACCTTTTCGCCATAGGCTATAGCAAAACTCAAGTCTTTGTCTTTCGGAATCTTCACATTGCTCCATCTAGCTAATATCGGATAGTCCTCATCTCAACACATCTGTAACACCCTCTTTTAAATCCGAAGGGAACGTTACAGCGCTAGTGAATCCGCGGACTTTAATGTCTTTGAATTCACCTGATGCTTATAGGGACATGCAACCATGCTCACATAAACAAGATGATACTTCAAACACTTGAATAAAATAATGCGGAAGTCACTTAAATATCAATGTTTGGAATATTAAATCACAATAACATAGGTAAAATACCAAAAACCATAAAGTATAAATATACTTCAAAGTGGCTAAAACCACCGTAGCATTACGGAAACTTTAATTGTATAAAACTGTAGTTTGAAAGTCCATTGATGATAGTCCTCTCTTCAGCTCTTTCCTGCTCCGCTGCCATCCAATAAATAGGATGGTTAGTACAATTAAGACTAGCAAATGATAGGGAAAATGTTCACATACAGTGACCATAAAATGGTATGTCATAGGTTAAGGGAAAGACATGAATATTTAAAGTGGAAACTAGTAAAAAGGCAAAATTTCAAACATGACTCAGATGATCGTGAGGATCGATGATAAGATGAGATAAGGAATTATACCTCGAGTAAGAGTGAAGTATAATATAACTGAATTGATCACCTATTAATAATCTCGATAATAACAATAATGTATATATGTAAATAACACACTATAAAACGTAGTGACACGGGTCCAGACTCAACTATGACTGTGACCTCAGACTTTGAAGTCTAATAGGGACACGGGTCCAGACTCAACTAGGACTGCGACCTGAGACTTTGAAGTCTCATAGGGACACGGGTCCAGAAATTCCAGACTCGACTAGGACTACGACCTGAGACTGTTTAAAGTCTAGCTATTCCATGAAACCTTTTAGATTGGGCTTTACACTATTCTCAACCTGCGAGATAGCCCCCACAACTGACTTTAAGTCAATCCGCACCACGTGAGATGCACATCTTAACATATCATACGTTCATACCTAAGCATCACATGGTGCCTATCTTAACTTATCATATATAACCAGTTTATACTAGATGATCATAATAACGACATCAAACCAACAAGGACGTACAAGCACAGATATTTCAAGGATCTTAATATCGCATGCTATTAATTTGCATGAAAGAGACAAGCAGAATATCATGCAATTCGGAAGATGAAAATGGGCAATTTTTCCTTATCTCGAGTTATAAACAAATAACGCATTTAATACATTTATCACTATAATTAAATTAATAATTGCCCATTAATTTATACTGATGCCAATTTATGAATAAGGTGTGATAAATTACAAGCAGACGAATATGCAATTTATCGAAATTGGCAGGGAAATTGGCCACATGGCCGCATTCGACACGGAATAAAAAAAAGGCACGCCAAAAGAATCACGAAACATGCAAAAGGCATTGAACGAAATCACTTGCCTTAACTTTCGATGATCAGCTGATGATAACAAGACGAGATTTTAGCACCTATTGAATCCAACGGAAAAAGGATATTAATAATAATATTGATATTTTTATAAAATTAACTTTACTTAACTCAATTTGAAATTGAATTAATTATATAAATTTAAATATCTATACCAATATGAATTCCTCGGGAAGCGGGATCCGGCGTGGGTGCTTCGGGAATTCTTTGTGCCGCTGAAACGGGAAAAAATCGAACAGTTTAGAAACATTGGCCACTTAACTTAATAAATAATTAACTTATGGCTAAAAACGGAAATTGTATAAAATAAGGGAAGCTTTTGTAATTTATTCAAAAGAGATTAAAAAGGACCAGTTCCAACTCCTCGCACTCACGTACAGAGAAGAACAGAGGGACGAATTGACGAGCTCCTCGGCGGCGATGGCTCACGGCAAGCGGCGATTGGCGACGCTCGAGCAGCGGTGGCCGGTGACAACAGGGAGGTAGACCGGAGGCGGGTGCGGTGGTCCGGCGCTTGTGGACTGCGGCAATCGCGGGCGGCACTCGGACTGCGGAAATCCGAGACGCAGGCACACGGGGCTCGGCAGGGCTGGGCGTGCTTCCGGCGAGGGGCTGTAACTGCAATGGCTCGGTTGTTGGCGGTGGTTGCTCCCGATTGTAGTGGTGGGCTGCTGCTCACGGTGGCTTTGAGAGAATTGGCAGTGGAGGAGATGTTTGTTTGAGTTGTGGTGGAATCAGCGAGACCCTCCCCCTATTTATATACTTGGAATCGAACAGGATAGGGAGGACGGGGTTAATCAGTTCCAATTGATGAGATCTGGCTAGTTGGTTAGGATTGGGGATAATTTTCTTTGGATTTATCCCAAGGAAGAGATGTTCATCAAGAAAAAAATCCGAAGGAAGAGATACACCTCGGAGGAGAAGGAAAAGGTAAAAGAAAAGTGGGAATTTCCATCTTACTTTTTGTTTTACCGTAGCCTATCAATTAGGAAGAAGAGATGTGGCCTCCTAGTAGATGTGATTGGGCCACTCCCCTCCGACTCAACTTTGGGCTGGTAATTCTGGGCATCTAAATACACAAATTGGGTTAAAAAAATAGGGTCTTTTCTATTGGGTTTCCTCTTGTTTTTTTTTTTTTTTGATTAAGTAATAATTCGACGCACCGGACAGGCCCGGTGGGTCGAGAGGTCGTAGCAACGGCGACGGAAACCCGTCATACAAACAGATACAAATAAAGAAAAGCAATCCTGCAAAACCGAGAAACAAAGATGCAACAAAGGCAAACACCAGCACTATCAAACAATGAACGAGCATGCAATGAAACCACTCCAACGCCAGAAAGTAGAGGCAACTCAAGAACACCTGGGGAACTTGTGGAAACCTCAGATTTGGACCCGGACGACGGCGAGCCTTTAAGTTTCGATCACGTCCACGACCTCTCGCATACGACAACGGAGAGAAACACCGCACAAAATTCGCTAGTCCTCAAGCCCAATAAAAGCACCGCCGAACTCGATCAAGGGATTTTATTGAAACCCTTTCGGGATTTAATTAAGCCCTTTCGGAATTTAATAGTACCCATATAGGGTGGGATTGATTGGTATATATTAGTGAATGAATATAAAAAAACAACACATTGGTGCGTATAATTATATTAATCCATTAATATATAAAATGAAATCTCCGTACAAAGCTTTCCAAACTTGCCTTGCAAGCACAAGCAAAGGCACAGCAAATCGGGAGAATCCCAAAAAAGTCGGAAATCCTTGGTGCCCAAGGAAGCAAGGAAAGCCATATTCGACCGGCGCCGGAGATGAATGGGAGGTAGACCGGAGTTAGACCAATCGACCACCCCACCAAAGGCGCCGGAACGGATGCACCAGAAAAACCGGCGGCGGCATCCATGAAGTTTGAGGACGGTGAGAGACCGCTATTATGCGCCTGCGCCGGCGCCGAACACAGGAGATCGACGCAGCAGTAGTCACCCTCGCACAACACACCAGATGTCCATAGCAGGGGAAGCTTGAGAGATGGGTGGTCATGGGCTGTGAAAGCAAAACCCCGACAGCCGGAAGAAGCCAAGCCGGAGCAAGCCAAGACACCAACAGCCAGAAGCGGATAAGATTCGACTGGAGAGAACCCAAGAGCCAAAACCCCTAGGAACCACCCAACCGGAGTGCAATTGGGCACAAAGGCGACACAAGCCCCAAGCCCCAAATCGAACGTCGAACCGACGACAAAAGAAACGCCAATCGACGGGCTAGATTGTCAATTCGTCATGGAGGATGACGAAATTGGGGAGAGGAACCAAACATCATCGGAAGCCCCATGATGATTTTGGTTTTGAAACGAATTCCGATGATTAGGATTCGGAATAGGTTATGTCACGCATACAACGGTTTATGACGATAAATCGGTTCAAGTGCAGTCGGAGCCGAGGTCCGAGGCGGCCGGAGCCGGGGTCAGGGACTGCCGGAGCCGGGGTGAGGCGGCCGGAGCCGGGATCGGATGAACCCCAAATCTAGAGAGAGAGTAGAGCCCCTCTCTCTAGAAAAAGGGATTCTGGGATTTCGCATTGGGTTTCCTCTTGTAGAAATGAAGTATGTGTTTGACTATATATTATACATATATATGGTTATATATATATATATATATATATATATATATATATATATATATATATATATATATATATATATATATATATATATATATATTATTTAATTATACATATATATGGATATATATATATATATATATATATATATATATATATATATATATATATATATTATTTAATTTAACTTTATAAATTAAATAGCAAGAAGGTTTAGAAAATAAAATTAGAATAATATAGTTATTCTAATTTATATTATATATTTTATGTGAATTTATTAGTTTCCCAAATTCACATAGTATAATATAATATTATTTAAAGAAATATCCCAAAAATGATTTGGGGTATTTCAACATCCAATTCGAAACTAGCTTCAGCATAGGATCCTCCTCGATCGACAAGACTTGCCCTACATCGACTTCGCCCTCCTCGGCGTTGACAACATCGGAGCCAGGATCCTCCTCGATCTCGACTACCCTTGTCGAGATCGACCACCAATCGGGGAGCCCAGATCCTTCTTCCTCGACGCTGAGACCACCAGACGGACCAACCTCGTCGATCTCGACCAGCCTTATCGAGATCGACCACCACCCGGCGCCACCAGATCTGCCTTCCTCGATGAGCAAGCCACCAGGAGCAGAATCCTTGTCGAGTTCGACCAGTCTTGTCGAGGTCGACGAGCCATCGTCTTCATCGACTTCTGAATCTGCGAGCAGGACACCACCAGAACCAGCAGACTCGTCGAGATCGACTAGCCCTAGTCGAGATCGACCAAACACAGTGGTCCCCGATTCCGTCTCTGCGAAGGTAAGTCAAGGTATGGATCTTTCTTCTCCTATTTCCATTAAAGATTTATCTATACATGGGAGAGGTCTGCCTTGGTATGTGCGATTGTGTAGGATTTCCAATGATGAGCCTAAGGAGTATGAAGTTGGAGACAAGCTTTATGTCTCTAAATCAAAGAATCATTGGTTCCCTAACAAATTCAACAAGAAGCGGATGGGACCTTTCGTGGTGAACAAGATCCATTCTGGAGGATTGCAGCTGATGGACAAGAATGGAGTCTTATTTGAGGCCCAAGCTACATGGGCCCTGCAGATGCCACCTTGAGCATTAATGGAAAGTCGGCCTAGCGACTATAAAATCTAGAGCATGTACATAGACTTTTTAGGACATTTGAGACTTTGTTTTTTGTTTTGGATTTGAACATTTCTTTGGTTTTTGTTGTTTCTATTATGGGTATATGTCTTCTACTTTCCAGGTCAATGGATAGAACCAAGTCTTACTCGGCCTAGGAGGTGCTCCATTCGATATTTAGAGAAATCTGCACATCTGTCTTGTGAGTTTCTTTCTTTACCCTTACCTTGTTTTTATACAGTGAGGACACTGTAATGTTCAAGTATGGGGTGGGGAAAGGGCTTACTTTGTGCATATTGATCCTATTTGACATTACTTGTGCATTATTTCTTTGAATTGCTACATGGAAATTTTGGAATGCATTATTGATTTATGTGCTCATATGCATGTTTTCCAAAATTTTGAGAAAAATGACCCCCATTGAAAATTTTGATTAATGTCATGGAAGCTTATATTGAACTCAACGATGCAAAATTGGATTCATTAGAGATATAGCATGAAATTGCCTAGTAAAGGGAAGTCACAATAAAGTGCATTATTTCTTGAAAACCATGAAATGAGGTAAAATTTGAAGTTGCTTTTGACATGTTGCATGATAAGATGATGGAGGACTTTATATTTCCATATAATGCTCATTGTTATAAATCCTAGCCTTACCTATGCTTATGCATCACAAAAGCCATAATATGCCTTATTTCAAATATTGCTCCACATGATCTAAACATTTGTCATTCCTTACCTTATTTCCTATCCGGGGATTATGTTGAGAATGATGTTACATTATGGAGATGTCATATGGTTTTTATGTTGTTGTGTTCATTATTGGAGTTTGGAAGGAATTTAATGAGTGAAAGAAATATATGGAAAATTTAATGAGTGAAAGAAAATCCAATCACCTCAGGAGATAAAGGTAGATTGACCTTGCTCTCTGAGATAATAGTTTGGAGAGATGGGACACATTATGAGGAGTCCAAAGCACTAAGTATCCGGGGCCATTCATGACACTCATGTTTGCGACTCGCGAGAAGGCAGTGCTGAGGTTAGAGAGGTAAAAGCATTATTATTGAGAAAAGCAATATGAAAGGCGATGAATCTTATGAGAAAGAATGTGGTATGAAATTCAATTTGGAAATACTCCATTTCCCCGGATCATTAGCACCACATTGCCAAAAATTGTCCACCTTTTGCCTTTTACCAATCTACTCCTTCGTGAGCTTAAATTAAAGTCTTCTTGATTATTAATGCTTTGTCACTTATGAATGTTTTTGCATAACCCTCCTTTTGTGAGTAGATGTTGCTTTTACATATTTGCACATGCATAAATCTGTGACACTAGTACCTTTTCGATGATGGAAATTGATTGCAGGGGTATATAAGAATGAATCTGATATGTTGAGAGTTTTGATTTCTTCCCCTGAATCACAATTAAAAGTATTGCTTGAGGACAAGCAAGCTTAAGTATGGGGTGTTTGTTGTGAGCTGAATCTGCCATGTTTTACAGTAACTTTTATATCGATTTCTGCATACATTTCATTCATTTGGGCTAAGATAGTACAGAACCTATGTAGTTTATGTTTATTTGCCAAATTATGGAATCTACACCAGTTTCTGTTTAATTCGCAGAATTCGAGGCGTTTTACAGCGATTCTACAGAAGGTCAGAAAAGCTCGGAAAACCACTACAGAAGTCCAAGGTCAAAGAAGCAGCGGAACCAGTCGAATCGAGCCGAGAACCAGACTCCTCGATCTCGAGTAGACCTTACTCGATCTAGACGAACATGTCTGAGCACAGCCTTGGTCGACAGAGCCTGATCGAGAAAGCCAGACAACCCAGCTCCGGAAGTCTACTCGGTCTCGACAAGCCCTAGTCGAGATCGACGAATCCCAGCGCCACACCCAGAGTCGACAAGGAGAGAAGCTGACCGAGAAGCCGAGGACGAGAAGCCGAGCACACCTCTACTCGATCTCGACAAAGCCTTGTCGAGATCGACGAGCTCTTGAGTCCAGATCCGAGCCAGTCGAGTAGAGCCACCCGAGGAGACCTAGTCGATGACCCATTCCTAATCGACATCGACAAGAGGTACTCGAGGTCGAGAAGCACCAGGAGCCAAGACCGAGCCACATCGAGCACCAGTTAGCCAAGACGACGAGTCCTAGTCGAGGTCGATAAGGCTTTGTCGAGGTCGAGTAGCCCAGTGTCCAGAAACGCATCGACGAGTGCCTGTCCGAGTAGAGTTGGGATTCCTTGGGGCCGAAGGACGAAGATTCTATCCAAATCCATCAAATTCTATCTATGGAAGACGCAATCTATCAAGACATGAAGACTTACCTATTTAGATTTATCTTTTTCCTTTTAGATTTATTTCCTTAAAGCATTTTATTTATCATTAAGGCTTTTAGATATAAATTTAGATAGAGATAGAAGATTCTATCCTTGGTTAGGAAGGATTAGAAGGCTATAAATAAAGCCCATGGGGCTGGTTTTTCATTCATTCAAATTCAGAGAGACACAATTACACATAGAGTTTAGGAGTTCTAAGGTTTTTAGGGTTTTCGCTTTCTGAGAAAGTTGATTGCCGGGATTGTAAAGGCTTTTGAGTATAGTTAATGCAAGTTTCTTTTTATACATCAATGTCTGTTATTGAAATGAGGCGTGAGTAGTCCACCCACTTCTGGGGCTGGGGTGAGCCCGACGGTGGCTATGTGAGGTGATGCGGTAAAGGTCAGATCTTTTTGTGCAATTCATCTTCTATCCCTATGAGCATGATTCTTTTGCGAGAGTTGAAGGTGATCCTTGTTTGTGTTATTGAAGCGAAAGTGATCTTAATGCAACTTGGGTTAATTATGTGAAAAAGGGTTAGTGACAATTAGGGTTTATGCGAAAGCCTCTATATGCCTATTTGTTAATGACGAAAGTTATTTGATGGAAAGCATGATCTTTTGTGCCTTTGTGTGTTACTTTGCATGGTTATCGTTGTGGTGTTGAAACCCTGGTCTTGGAAGTCTTTTATTATATTGATTTATTTCTGTCGAAATTCTGAGTTTTGTTCGAAATTCTGCAAATTTAAGTTTCTGTTTCCAGTCGACATAGAGTAGACCTTTGTCGAGATCGAGTTCTGCTTTGTCGATCTCGAGTAGGAGCTGGTCTAGGTCGAGTTGGTTTTCTTCTGTTTTCGTCGATTTTCACTTTCTGAGTTTCTGTTGTCGACTGATGTGGTCGATCTCGAGTTGACTCTTGTCGAGATCGACGAGCCTTTGCCTTTGCTTTTAGTTTCTGCTTTGCTTTGTCTTTTCTGTTTTTCTTTGTTCTTTGCTTTTGTTTTTCTGCTTTTATTTCTGTTTCTTTCCTTGTCTCTGTGTTTCTGTCTTTCTGCTGCTTTGCCTGTGAGAATTTACAGCTACCTGAGAACTGCTGACGTGCTTCCTCGTGGATTCGATCCTGACTTTCTCTTACTGCATTGGAGGAGTCTTGTATTTATTTGCTGGGGCCTAAGTCTGGTTTGATCTATTTTCGTTATATTTCATACTTGATTCACTCCTTACAACATATATAATTATTAAATAATATAGCCGATAAGAGTACATTGAACGACAACGTATCTAAGTATTTAACTATACTAAATCAGTGTGATTTCTCTGACGTTGTAATGAGAACAAATGTATGTTTGTATTCCCTTATAATTTCTTTTATAAATAAATTAAAATCAAACTCATGTATTAATGTTATTTATTTTATATAACTAAATTATTTTCTTTTATTTATTATTTATGTGTTTATTTTTTCTATAAATAAATATAAAAATAAATTTATTATTTATTTATTTATTTATAAACTTATTTATTTAGAAATAAAGGATTTTATTTTATTTCTTATTTATGTTTATTTCATTTATTTTATAAAGTCAATGTATTGTATTTATTGTTTATTGTTTAATGTTTTGATTTGTTTTTTTATAAACTAATTAATATATTTCATTTAATTTTTTTTAGGATTGTGTAATGTATGTTTGTATTCCATTATAATTTTTTTTATAAATAAATTAAAATCAAACTCAATTTTTTTGTTTATTATGTATTAAATCAGTGTACATACACGTTCTTTATGTTTGAAAATGATTTTGTGTACAGAAAATGCCCTCTTCGACTGGACGCATCTAGGATGCATGAGAATATGCTGCACATTCAGGATGCGTGACCTTTAGATTGGGATTTTCTGTATACAGACAGAACTATTTACGACCGTCGCCTACATGTGATTTCTCTGACGTTGTAATGAGAACAAATGTATGTTTGTATTCCCCTATAATTTTTTATATAAATAAATTAAAATCAAACTCAATTTTGTTTGTTTATTATGTATTAATATTATTTATTTTATATAACTAAATTATTTTCTTTTATTTATTATTTATGTGTTTTTTTTCTATAAATAAATATAAAAATAAATAAATTTATTATTTATTTATTTATAAACTTATTTATTTAGAAATAAATGATTTTATTTTATTTCTTATTTATGTTTATTTCATTTATTTTATAAAGTCAATGTATTGTATTTATTATTTATTGTTTAATTTTTTGATTTGTTTTTTTATAAATTAATTAATATATTTCATTTAATTTTTTTTAGGATTGTGTAATGTATGTTTGTATTCCATTATGATTTTTTTAAATAAATTAAAATCAAACTCAATTATTTTTATTTTATTTGTTTATTTTATATAACTAAATTATTTTATTTTATTTATTATTTACGTTTTTATTTTTATTTTAAAATTTTCACGTGAAATCAGAACGCTTGTTCTGAATGTTGGCTGATGAACGTGAAATCAGAACGCTTGTTCTGAATTTTTTCAAAAATCTCCTTTCAAACAGTGAGCCTACTAAAGAGTTTTCGGTTCTACCTCCTGGACAGCAGCTGAACAGTGATGTTGTTGATGCTTTGATAAGGATTCCATGCTTTGATGAGATTAGAAAAAGTATCTGGAATATTGGGAGCAACAAATCGTCGGGGCCTGACGGATTTGGTAGTCAATTCTTCAAGAATGCGTGGTATATCGTTGGGAAGGATACATGTGAAGCCATTAGAGAAATTTTTCGTAATGGCAAGGTGCTTAAGGAAATTAATGCCACTTTTATCTCCCTCCTTCAAAAAGTTACTAATCCGACCATGGTGAAGGAACTCGTCCTATTTCGTGCTGCAATACTATTATGAAGGTTGTCTCTAAGTTGATTGTGGGTAGACTAAAGAGCGGGCTGAGTTATCTCATTTCTGATAGTTAGGGCGCTTTCATCCCTAGTCGTTCTATGGCTCACAATTGTGATGTGGCACTAGAAGTGGTCAATGGTTATGGCACGAAAAGAGTATCCCCGAGATGTACGATCAAGGTGGACCTTCAAAAAGCCTATGACTACATGAGCTGGGAGTTTATAAGGAATAATCTTATTTACTTTAATTTTCCTAGTTGCCTTGTTGAGCTTATCATGGAGTGTGTAACGACCCCTTCTTTCTCTGTGCTGATAAATGGCTCTTTGGAAGGTTTCTTCCCTAGCAAGATGGGTCTCAGACAGAGAGACCCGTTGTCTTCATATCTGTTCGTGCTCTGTATGGAGGTTTTGAGCCGCATGCTACAACAAGCTACAACTTCTTCGTCGTTCAAATTCCATCCTCGATGCAAACAGCTAAGACTTTCTCACTTAGCTTTCGCAGATGATTTATTACTGTTTTGTCATGCTGATTTGGAATCTGTGAAGATTCTGAACATGTGCCTAGACAAGTTCTTTGCGGCTTCAGGACTAAAAGCTAATAATGAGAAGAGCACAATGTTCATTTCTAGAGTTGATGACAGTATAGCTTGTGCAATTGTTCAGCAGCTTGGTTTTGTGCAGGGTACCCTCCTGATCAAATACTTGAGCATTCCTCTACATTCGAAAACTGCTGTGGCTCATGAGTATGGAGATCTGTTTGGTAAATTTGAGAAGCAAATTCAAACTTGGACTACCAGAAAGTTGTCTTACACAGGGCCCCTACAGCTTGTGAAATCTGTGTGCACTGGGTGTTTGCTTTTTGGAGTCAGGTGCTCATTTTACCAAAGGGGGTTGTGCATAAAGTCGAGAGTTTGTGTAGAAGATTCCTATGGAATGGGAGTAGTGAAGGGCATAAGCACCTAGTTGCTTGGAATTGTGTCACAAAACCATTATGCGAGGGAGGCTTGGATATTAGGGAAATTCTGGCATGGAACAAGAGTGTTCAAGCGAAGCTAGTGGGAGACTTGGCACTCCACAAACCAAGTATATGGTATCGTTGGTGCGTTCAGAACCACTTGAAGGGCGCTGAAGTGTGGGACGTTGCCTCGAAAGTGAATGACACTTGGATTTGGAAGAGCCTTCTTCACACCAAAAGTGAGATGTTAGATGTTCTTCCGCAAGATAGCTCTCATCGGATCCTTCTACACCATGTTCTCACATCTAGAGGGAGTATTTCATATTCTACAATGTATGAGCTGCTAAGGGTCAGAGGGCCTACTGTTGATTAGGGGGAATTCATGTGGAAGAGATTACAGTGCAGAAAATGGGCCTTCATTGTTTGGTTAGCAGCGAGGAATCGGTTACAGACAAGAAACCGTGTGAAGCATTGGAAAGGTGATGCATCTGCTATGTGTGTGTTATGTGGCCACGAGGAGGAGACGACCGACCATCTATGGTTTGGGTGCATAGCTACGCAGCGAGTACTTTCGCAAGTGATGAGCTGGGCGGGAGTAGGCTGTAGATTTCCCACCATTGATGCTTGGCTTCAATGGTTTGGGGAGGAGAATCCGACGTGCCACAAATCCTTTCTTTTCCAAGTAAAGTTGCTTGCATTCGAATCTATCATCTACTACACTTGGATGGCTAGAAACAAGGTAGTTTTTTGTAATGAAACTTTCTGCCCGAATGTTTATGCTAGTATTATCATTGATAGATGTAAAGCCCGTATTTCCATGAAGTGCAAGTGCAAGTCACTCATGGAAAGTACATGGAAAAAAAGACTCGAAACTAATTTAGCCTAGTGGGAGGAATTGGCGAGTTTGTATACTTGGGTAGTTGGGTGAGTTGGTTTAGTTAGAGTTGTTAGTGTTGAGTTGGTTTAGTTAGAGTTGTTAGTGTTTTTTTGGTGGGTATAAGGGACTATTTTGGATATACGGCTTCCCTTTTTACATGAGACTCTTGTTTAGTCTCATTCTTTTATAATCTTGGTGTTTTCACCACATCACTATATTTACCTTTCCAGGCCTCTAGTTTTTATTTATTATTTATCAAATAAATGCGTCTTCTTGGCGTCTCATGCTTGTTCGCACTTCGCTCTCACTACTCCGTGTACTACAGTATAATTGATGCATCCATCCTCCACTGATCTTGACTTGACCAATTAAATTAATTAATCAATGAATTAACCGGGACCCCGTTACATCGATTTGTTCTTCAATTCTATGTACCTGGAGCTGGAGGCTGGATCTAATGTAGTTCCGGCGATTGGGTGAATTAGCCCCAAATTAAAACAATCGGAGGTACACTACCCAGGCCTGCAATCCGCAATCGGCGAGGAATGGGCGAAAACGGAACCAGCTATGGGGCAATTGCATCACCCAACCCCCAAACTAATCAAGCAATGATATTGGCTAAGGAAGAATTCCAAGAGATCTTGGAGGCGGTTAGGGCGACTCCGCACCATGTCCAGCTAAGGGAGCAGCGAGATGCCTACAAGAGGCTGATGGATCACCTCGACGGCCTCGAGAAGAAGAGAATCAAGTATTCCAAGTGCTGGAGGCGTCTCTGGCATCTGCTGGTGTTCTCAGGCCTGACCGCCGCCCTAATCTGCTTCCTGAAGGTGGAGCCTGCCAACCATTGGAGGTTCCTCAAGCTGAGGATCTGGCAGTGGGTCGCCATGACCATCATGGTGACCGGCGTCTTCTCGGTGGTCCCCTTCCTCACCTTCCTCTTCACCTGGCCGGCCAAGCACTACTGGAAGACCTCCAAGTACGCAGTGTACTTCATCCGGCGGATGAAGAGGAGCGTCGACTACACCATCTGGTCCTGCATCGTGCTCACCGGCTGGTACCTGTGGTTCCGGCGCAAGCTCAAGCACGTCTACGGGGACGTCTCGGTGGTGCTGGCCAGCCAGGTCACCCGGTTCCTCATCGCACTCTGCATCGGCACCCTCTTATGGTCCATCAAGAAGGCTCTCCGCTTGAAGCTCAAGGCGGACCTGCACTACGACCAGCTGTTTGACCGCATAACGCAGTCCATCATTTACCTCAACGGAGTCAACGTCTTGGACGGCGAGGGGAGGATTAAAGTGGATTTCTTGGCCTACGAGAACTACGAGGAGTACTTGATGACGAGGAAACTGTTGAAGCTGATCAAGACCCCTATCGGCTGGCTAACCAAATCGTCCTCAATGGAGGAGTCCGACAACAGCTACGCCTGCAAGAACATATGGATGGATGTGAAGAAGATGAGGAGGGAGAAGGTGCCGATTTGGATCCTCCATCGGCTCACCGAGGAGTACCTCAAGGAGGTGAAACCCCTCAGGCCTGATGATGCCGATCTACTCCTCAAAAACGATGAGAAACTTCTGGAAAAAGCTAAACAGATGTTGGAGGACATTGTCCAATCCGACGACCACAGGTACTCTTTACTTAAAACTAGGGTTACTTCATTTCAATTGGTTTCAATCCAATCCAATCCAATCCAACCCAATCCAAATCCAAATCCAATCCCATTCAATTCGTGTGTAAAGTGAAATTAGGCGAGAGCACCTCTCCAAACCCAAATATGGGCTATCAAGAGAAGAGCTAGATGAGTTTTTCAAGAGGAAACGTTATGAAGAAGTGAGCAAACAAAATAATACTGCTAATAATCAAGATGATGAAAGGGTGAACAATAGAAATGATCAAGAGGTACAGGAAAACCAGCAGAGCGCGTCACAACAACAACAACCACAACCACAACCACAACCACAACCACAACCACAACCAGAGAACAATAACACTCCCCGACAAGGAGATGGAACTATCCTTGCTGATAAATTCATCAATTGGGCGGTATTTTCTGTACTCTCACCTTTGAATTTGCTAAGTTATCAATACTCTGATCATCTCCTCATCCCCATTTTATTCAATTTGATGGGCTACTCCTCTCATTAACAATTGATTTTGACATGGAACCTGTTTATATATATATAAACAAGTTTAACAAAAATGATTTGAAATGGTGGTTCACTGATCGCTATATCAGCTCATATTCTACTCTTTATATAAGAAAGAATTGAATGAACACACCACAATATTCTCTATTAATATTAAGTATTAACTACTTGTAAGAAATCAACAAATAAAAGCCAAACAGAATTGATTCATAATGTTTTGTGCAGTAGCTAGACTTGAATGTATTTTAATTCTGTTTCATTTCAGGTTCGGGCTCACAAGAACTGCTGGAGTCTTGAACTGACTTTGGAGAGCTCTAAGGCTGCATTTGTGAAATTGAATAGGATGATGAGTTCATTTTTACTAGTATTGGTGGTTATCATTTGGCTCCTTCTCTCTAAGATTGTCACCACTGCTCAACTCGCTCTCTTGTTTGCCCCATTTCTCGCTGCTAGCTTTATGTTTGAGAACAGCTCCATGAAGATGTTCCACGGAATCATCTTTGCCTTTGCAATGCACCCATTTGATGTTGGGGATCGCGTCATTATTGAAGATACACAGGTGTGTACTAACTAAACTTACAGATAAATGATGTGGTTGGATTTAGTTAGTGCGTGCGCTTGAATCGTATGTAATGCTGATTAGCTGCATCCATCCTTTCTCCCTACACAGATGCGAGTAAAGCAGCTGAACATTATGACATCAAGGTTTGTTAAGTACGACACTGGGGCAGAGGTGATTTTTCCAAACTCAAAGCTCGTATGCACCAAAATCGTCAACCTAGATATCACTCCCGACCAAAGTGATGTGTTGGAATTCATCATTAAAGCTGATACTCCACTGGAGGACATCAAGGATCTGGAACTGAAAATCCAAAAGTGAGTTGAATTCGCTTAAAATACATTCAACAACAATTGGTCATTGATATATCAAAATGTTCATCGATTTTTTCGGTTCCTCAATCTGCAGGTTGTTGGATGATCATCTCTTCTATTCCAACGAGACTAAGGTAGTGAAAAGTAGTTACCCGGTCCCAGAGAACAAGGATGAGTTGAAGATGACAGTACATTTCAAGTATTTGGTCTCCTACCTCACCGCTGAAACAAAAGCTACTCGTAGATCTGAGATCTTAAGCATGATAATGAAATTCCGGAAGGAGATGGAAGAGAATAAGAAAGACTATACACATCATGTAACTTACAATCTTGAAATGGCCCCCCCTAAGAACGTGAAGCTGTCTAGTATTGAGCAATTGAAACACGGCATATTAAGCAGGTAAACATTGCACCATCTATATATAATTACCACTCAATATCATTCTCTTTTTTTACAAGTGTTTTATATATGTGCAGTGCAGTTTATATTAGAAACTGGCTTGAACTTGTGCTTTATATATGTGTTAGCCTCAGGGAAAAGAAATACGAATACTGCAAGGTTGTGATGACAGACATTCTTAAAGATGGCAAACTCAAGATGTGTCTCTTTGTGAGTCCATCACATTCACAAGGCAATCCTCTAGATGAGGAACTTGTGATTAAGGAGCTTGAGACTACGATTTTCTTCACTCGCATGGATCAAATATTCTCAGAATATGGTTATAAAGAACTAAAGGTTTTTCGACGCCAAAAATTAGTCTATCCAGCTTCTGAACGTCTCAGGGATAGTATTGGGGTAATTTTCTTAAAATTTATGTTATAATAATATATCAACTAACTAAATGTGCAGAATTTTTCCCTAAATGTACATTATTATATATATAATCAGTTTTTGTTCCATCTGTTTATATACTAATTAAGATTGAAAATTCCAGAAAGTGATGAGCTCCAACTCCTCCAAGGGTCGACAAGATAATCCTACAACTGAAATGGAACAACAACAAGTAGCAGCTGCAGTTGCCCAATTGAGTCGTTTCTCCAATAATGCCGCAAAAAAACCTTGATTGATGATGCAAATGTAAAGATGCAAGATTGTCAGATATATATATATATATATATATATAGGCATGCGCTCCGGTGAAAACCAAAATTGCGGTAGAAACCCGTGAGGACCGGCTTTTTAGCTCGGTTCACTTGTGTTAGAGCCCGGTTATAAATAGAACCGACCTATAAAGTCACAAATTTTAGTCCGGTTCTGGAAAAAATCGAGCTATAAAGTCACTATATAATTTTAAAACATTAACTTTTTAGCGCGATTTTTCGGTTTGACCGAACTATAAAGTCATGTGTTATTTTAAAATTGGAGTTTTTAGCACGGTTTTTAGGTTAAACCGAGTTGTAAAGTCACCGTGTGACTGAGGTTTTTAGCACGGGTTTAAAAAAAACGAGATATAAAGTAGTCCTCACGGGTTTTTACCACAATTTGAGGTTTTCACCGGAGTCAATCCCTATATATATATATATATATATATTCTCAATTTGTCCCGACCGTTTGTTATACTCCATTGGGCAATTCATTATTTTTCATTATTTTTCATTCTTGGTTTGATCAATTCATTATTTTTCATTCTTTTCGTTACACATGGTTTAATTTCCTGCTTCAATCAATTAGTTCTTCCTGTTTCAAACCATCCGCAATCATGGAGTAACCTTTTTTCTCTCTTTTTTCCCATCTTCCTATCACAAGTTTACAACTCATTTATTTTTTTGTTTAAAATAATTTTTACTTTTTCTACCTCTTTCTAAAAGGTTTCCTCTACAAATATGGGAAACCTATTTTACCTCTTTTCAAATTTATTTTCACCTTTTCTTTTCCTTCATATATTTTTTCCTTTATTATATGTGTATCATCATATATCATTATGAATTATTTTTATTTATAATTTTTTAAATAAATAAAAATAGCAAGTAGTTAATATAAATATATTTTATTACATCTAGATTAAAATTTAAAAAAAAAGTTAAAAACATTATAACATACATAAATACTAATCGAACTACCTATAAATTTGGATCATAGCCTTGGAATTGGTTTCACAAGTGCTCAACCAAATCATTCTTCAAAGACATCACTTGAAATTGAGGGGTTTTTTTTTTTGAAGATTTGGATCAAAAGTCATATTTGGAATGGGTGAAGTATTTGGATATTGTGATCCAAAGGGTAAAATTGGGCTCAAATTATAGAAAAAAAATAAAATTAAACCAATGGGATATTTTATTTTAAAAAATAATGTATTTTTATTTCATTTTAAACACTATTACAATTAATAAATCTAAATGGACAAGAGATCCTACTTTATCATTAAAAAAAGAAAAAGAAAATTAGAAAATGGAAGAGAATACCTCTCTCTATCAAGTTAACTTCTTCTCCCCCTTACCTTAAAGTAAACCCCACAATCATGGGTTTACCTTTTAGAAAAAAAAAAAAGTAAAACACATTCCTCAAAAAGAAAAAGATGTGGTACTGTTATATGAGGGGGGGGGAAATTAATATAATAATGTACATTTAGTTAGTTGATATATTATTATATCAACTATGGATTTAGCACAAAAGCAACGAGTATCATTCTTTGTGTTGAGTTAGTTGATATAATATTATAATAATGTACATTTAGTTAGTTGCCCAATCGAAGAGATGTTTGTGTTGTAAGGCAGAATTTTGCACAAAAAGATGCAGAATTTTTCCCTTAATGTACATTATTATATAACCGTTGGTTCCAGGAAAAGAGTTCAATTGACTAGTTTACCTTACCATGTGGGTATTTACCATGTGATGTTTTACCTCATTTATAAAAGGAGATGTTTTTTCATTTGGAAAAGTAAGAGAGAGAAAACTAAGTGAGAAAAAGAGAGAGTTGGAGAAATTTGTATCCCTATATTCAGCCTATCTTGAAGCACCTCGATCAACAACCAAACGACCTCCGATTGAGACGATTTTCTGATATGTTGTTCATCTCAACATAGGCTTCATTTTGTACGGTTGGATTGTCGTTTTGAGCCTCCAATCTCATATCTCTTTTGCTAATGTCATCCCTTGATTTGTTGTTGATTTCCACCAATTGGGGGATGAAATTGGAGATATAATCAAGCTTGTTGATGCTTGATGATGTTGTATGCCTCTAACTTTGTCTAGAGAAGATTGTACCCACTTGTTATTGTTAATAGTGGAAGTTTCTGGCTCCCGTGGTTTTTTCCCGTTTTGAGTTTTCCACGTAAATATGGTGTTCTTTGTGCTTGGTTATCTTATTTTCTGTTTGTGTCTAATTGTTGGTTTGGGTTGCTTGAGTTTGACTCTCTGGTTTACCGTTCTTTTCCATCCCAATTCGTGTGTTAAAGGGCGTTTTGGATCCGACTCCAATCCAGTTGATTTTTCAACTGTACTGTGCAGTTAGCACAATCTCCCCCTTCATTTTAACCAACGGCCAAGATTAGTTTTATTTTTTATTTATTTTTAATTAAAAATTTGAAGAAGCACCTTCTTCCCATATTGAAGGTAATTGTGTGCTACTCCGCAATTTTTTTTGAATGTACGGAACTGTTTGATACTCAAGATCACCGTCCCCGCCCAGCGCAGTCTAGAGTTGTCCGACGCTTGCACCGCCGACGCCAACATCCTCAAGAACCTTCTCATCTTCTCCTCGCTCGTCACGCAGGGGCTCAAACTCACCATCAACAAAAGGAGATCGATGAGGCGTTTAGGGCTCACATCAGTACTAGGTTTTTAGAGCTGTCATCAATAGCAAGATTGGATCTGTCGTTGAAATTGTTCTAGGATGCCTCTTCCACGTGCTCTATTGGTGAGCGCCATCGAGACCCCCTCAGCGTCCTCGGCAGCGGCAACCAATCATCGACGCGCGCCACTGTCGCGCTGTTTGTCCTCGTCACCTCGACTTTACTGGTGTACATAGGGGTCGTTTGGTATTGATATCTAGATATCAAGATATCAGATATCGATATCGATATCAACTGATATCTTGATATCCTCGTTTGGTATGGTGCAAGATATACAAACCCTAATTTCAATTTCAGTTGTACAAGCCAAGAACAACAAATCCTAAGCCCTAATTTCAGGTTGTACAAATCCTAATTTCGTTTGCAGCAAAAATTCCCAAAAATGCACAAATCCTAATTTCAGATTGTACAAATCCTAGATTTCCAAATCGCACAGCCTAACCTTAATCAACAAGCCATAGATGAAAGAACGAGGAGAGAAGATGGAGAGAAGAGAGAAGAGAAGGAGGAGAGAAAGAGAGCGTACCTGAGAGCAAACAGAAGGAGAGAAGAGCGCAGAGAAAGCGAGAGAAGCGAAGGAGAGAAGAGAGAACGGGAGTATATCAGATACCGCCCCATTACCGCCCAATATATTGGTATATCAAGATGGGCCTTCTCTAGTTAAAACTTGATATAAGTATATCACTTGATATCGATATCTTCCCGTGCCAAACACCGATATCAGATATCAGGGGCTGATATCTGATATCTGATATCTGATATACTGATATCGATACCAAACGACCCCTTACTGCCATCTATTTGATTGGATTGTTTATCCACAATTTGTGTGAAATGAAATTAATTAGGAACCTAGGGTTTCTACAACTGAAAAATGTAACATTTGATTGGGATTAATGATGGATCGTCGAAATCTGGTTCTAAAAAACAAACCAAAACATCCTCTATTTCATAGATTGAAGTTCTAACATGATTGATTCTTAGTTGCAACACCACATTTACCCCCCAAATGAATTGTAAGCCCTTATATAGCATCTACAGATGACAAAATCACTATAGCTATTAAAGAGAAAAGATAGAGAGATACATTGTAAAGATATTTACATTTTCAGCGCATGAGCGGCATGAAAGCTAGAGGGATAGAGCGAGAGACTATGAGAAAGGAGATGGTGCTTCTTCAATTTGTTAATTTAAAAAAAAAAATTAATCTTGGTCGTTGGTTAAAATGAAAGGGAGAGATTGTGCTAACTGCACAGTACAGTTTTTTTTTTAAGTGGGCAAACAGTCGGAGTTATTACAAAAAATGTAAACGC
Organism: Persicaria tinctoria; assembly: GCA_037127255.1. Taxonomy (NCBI): domain Eukaryota; kingdom Viridiplantae; phylum Streptophyta; class Magnoliopsida; order Caryophyllales; family Polygonaceae; genus Persicaria; species Persicaria tinctoria. The sequence goes on along the minus strand of JBANSL010000009.1, from coordinate 9,703,829 downwards.
GCTCCTGGATCATCCTTACGAATGATGGTACAAAGTTCCCTGTTAAAAGGGATGGTAGATCTATCACTAATGATACCTCTAGTAGATATATAATTTGCAACTTTGTTAGCCTCTCTGTAGATGTGGTTGTACTCAACCTTTTTAAAGTTTGCCTCCATGATCTTGATCTGTTCAATTTGGCGCAAAATCTCACACCTGCTATCTCTTCTGATAATTCCCTCCCTTGATGGAAAATGGAATAAATGTTTCAAGAGCTTTGATAGGATGTTTGTGTCAAAGGCCTTGGAGCGTTAACAGTTGATGAAATACAAAACCTATCTTATTTGTCCGAATATTATTTTATCTTATTATATACTTCCGTTATATTATATATATATATATATATATATATATATATATATATATATATATATATATGTTGGACTAACCATTTCAGGAAGTATATTCGAGATTATCTCTTTCCTTTGGTGCATATGAGGAGATCCTATTCAAAACGGATCATGGCTTCGAAGTGTCCATATATAGAAGATTGAAGATCAAGCCTGATTCTTAGAGCCGTGGGTGAAGATCCTCAGGCGCCATTTCACTCGTATATAAAGGAAAGAAGGAAGAAGACAGAAAATACACAAGTGCTACACACGAGTTTTCATTCAAGCAAGATCTGTCTTCCAAAGTGTCTCTCTGCTAAGCGCTCAAAGAGTTTGTTGTTTATTTCAAAGCCTTTGAGAGTCACTGTGAGCTTATAGGATATATTCATTTAAGTGTTACTCGAGAGTTTATAACTCGGGAAGTTGCACTAGGCTATTGATTTGTGAGAGTAAGAGGATTGTACTAGATAGCTGAGAGAGGTGGGGCTCTTCTAGATTGGTCTAGGACTCCAAGGGAACGTGAGTTGACTAGATTGCAATTGTATAGGAGAGAGGCTTCTCGGTAAGCTATTAGGATCCTAAGCTAAGCGAATCAATAAAGCCTTCTGAATCCTAGGGTTGTGGAAGAACCCTAGGCGGGGACGTAGGCCAAGTTGTGCTGAACCTCGTAAACAATTACTCGTGTTCTTTACTTATTTGCTTTACCTTATTTCCGCACTTGGTTCGATTGTCTAACTTTGTGATTCAGGTTTAATCTCAAAGGTTTTGGTACAAGTTCCAAAAGTCTTGAGACTTTCTGCGAAAAACGGGCATACTCTATTCAACCCCCCCTTCTAGAGTATTTCTTATTACATTGTTTTTATATTATCGAACCTTCATCTTCCTTTCGAGAGAATTCTCATCAGCTCTTGGTTGTCACCTTCTACGATTATGTTTCTTATCCCTAGTCTTGTGGCTAGTCTCAGTCCTTCTTGCACTGCTGCTGTCTCCATTTGAATAACCGTACCTTGATCAACTTCCTGGTAGAAAGTATCAATTACCTGGCCCCGTGAATCACGAATGATTCCTCCCACCTGACAAGTGCTCGTGGGTTTGACATAACCATCTACGTTAATCTTATAGATGGCTCCTACTGGTCTAGTCCAACTAGTTCTAGACCTTTTCTTCCTTTTGTTGGCATCTTTTTTTGTACTTGTAGGATTTGTTGTTCTTCAATCATGTATATCTTTAATAATACGTTTAATTAGGTTACAGAACGTGTCAGGGCTAGTATGTTTGAAGATTAACTTGTTTCTAGTTTCCCAAATTTTTTCCCAAATAACGACTAGATCTTCAAAAAATTGGTTTCCTTGCTTAATCTAGGTAATATTGTCACATAGGGATCCTTGTAAGGAGAGGGTGTGAAAGAGCTTACCTGTTGTGTGTTCGAACCGGGCTATTAGTTCCTTTGTAAATGAGCACTTTGTAAAGAGATGAGTCGCATCCTCATTTTCTTGACTACACAGAGAGCAGGTGTGAGGGACTCTATTGATGTACCTATTAAGTCTGCTAGTCGTGGGGAGAGCATCTATTTTAATTTTCCGAACTAGGTTTTTCCAAACTGCACAGTACAGTTGAAAAATCAACTGGATGGGAGCCGAATCCGTTTTAAATGGAATCAAATCCCCCGTCCCCCTCTCACAAATGTGTATTTAAAAATAAAAGTAAATTAAATTAAAAACAAAAAACAAAAACAAAAACAAATAAAAAAAGAGAAATATGTGAGGAGGGACAGTGAGAGGGGACAAGAACTGGGGACAGATGATTTGAATCCGTGTTAAAGGGGTTTGTCTGAGGTCCAATGTACATCAGTTCAACCACTTGTAGAAAGATAGGCTAGTGGGCAAAGATATGCTCTAACCACTTTGACTAAATACAAATATAATTTAAAGATAAATAAAAACAATATTTAACAATAGGATTTAATTGTTTTATTGTTTGACAGTTTCTTGGTTCGATCAATTCATTATTTTTCATATATCCTTTTCGTTACACATGGTTTTTTGGTTTCCCACGTGTTATTCCAACTTGTTGAAAGCTTGATTGAAATTGTCTGGTACTATCTTGCTTTCTACGAAAAAATTGTCCATGCTAGGCTCTTGCACGCAATCTCCTCGTCAGTTTGATAGGTCGAACGTAGCAAACAAAGTTCCGAGCAATAAGTTATCGATCTCGCAAGTAAGCTCCTCGAATAATGATATCGAAATTTTCAACTTGGGATGGGAGGTTATTTGGCAAAAAAAAAAAAAATCTTAGGTACCTGTGAAATATGTTGAACAATTATACACCGCATAAATTACGTCTTACCTTATGGTACCTCATGAAATTTCTCGGGAAAAAAAAATTAACCTTCTAATCTACGAATATAACATTCACTAGCTTCCAAAATTATATCAAACGTGAAGATGTTTTTTTTTAAATATATATAAATTCGAGGTAAGACAGACAAGTCTGAAGCTCAAGAGACTGATAAATCGGTCAACCGTCAAATATACTATCACAAATACAGAAAAGGTGCAAAATTTCATTACATTAATTTTTTCTTCCGAAAATTGCAGAAAACCACCCTGACTTTAATAAGGATGTTTTGTGGGAAACTACCCCTTAAAACTAAAGTTGTAGAAAACCACCCGTTAAAACCATTTTCTTTGCAAAGTCGCATCCATCACCCATTTTTCGTTAATTGAATGTTAAAGTGCATGAAGAGTCAATTATATGTTTTTATTACTCCCTCCGTCCAAAAATACATGGTCTTTTAGGCCTTGGAACTTTGTCAAAAATACACGGTCTTTTAGATGTATAGGTAATTATTACCTTTAAAATTACTACGTTTTTACTTGTTAAAATTAAATAAAACTCTTGGAAAAATTAAAGAAAACCCTTGAACTTCCAATTATTATTTTAACCTTTAATAATAATAATGAGATTTAAGATGCAAAATAGGTTCCTTAATTAGCGTGCATGAGCTTAAAAGGTCATGTATTATTGGACGGAGGGAGTATTATTTTACTTCATTCAATCGATATTAATTAATTTTTACATTTTAACATGTTTTTTACTTTTGAAAAACGTGTTAAAATGTACAAATTAATTAATATCGATTGAGTATATATATATATATAATTTCATACTTATTAGTAAAAACACTCTATAAAAAGTAGATATAATTGATGTTTTATATATTTAAAAAGTGTATATTAATAAAGGGCTACTTTATGAAAATAATTTTTTTTTTAAAATGATATTTCATATAGTTTTTATTATTCTAAAATATTCTCACTATTCCACACACATTTTTAGAATAATAAAAACTATATGAAACATTATTTTTTTTAAATTTTATTTTCTTCAAGTATCCCATTAGTAATGCACATTTTTTTAAACGTATAAAACATAAATTACACATCAATTTTTATAGATTTTTTTTTGTAAGTGTAAAATTATTTTAAAAAATAATAATTTTTTTGACACTTTATATTACTTTTTTACTTTTAAAAAACATGTCAGGAAGTTAAATATCAACTAGTACCAATTAAATGGAGTAAAATAATAATAATAATAATAATAACAAGGGGTATAATTGAGTTTTTACATACTTTAACATTCAATTAACAGAAATGGGGTGATGGGTGTGACTTTGCAAAGAAAATGGTTTTAGCGGGTGATTTTCTACAATTTTAGTTTTAAGGGATGATTTTCCGCAAAACACCCTATTTTAAGGGTGGTTTTATGCAATTTTGCCTTTTTTTTTTCTTTCGATCAAGATATGAATCGAGGAAATTACTTGTCTTACCCTCTGGTAAGCTTACCTAAGGGTATTCCCATGTCCAAGGAAAAGTGGAATAAAAAGAAATGTTTTAATAGGGGATAAATATGTTTTTTTTTTGTGAGGTTCCATGCACCCCTATGTCATAATTACTACCCCTAATTACTACAAGTCTACACAACTACCATTATTTCTCCTACTAAATACGAAAAATGGTGGTAATTAAATTATTTATGTGTTACTTTACTCCGTATAATTTATAGTTTGAAGTATACAAGTACTTTGTAGATAAATTAGTTGGATCTCAAATTTTTTTTATACTTTGTTTACATTTTACAATTTATACTTTGTAATTAAATATTTTTATACTTTGTTTATACTATACAATTTAATTAGTTCGAACTCCTATTTTTTATACTTTGGAATGTAATTAGTTCGAGCTCTCATTAACCCGGATCGGATACATGCAAGCACTGATGCAATATGGAATATGCCATCAAAATCAAACAGGATATAGGAATCGATAATATAAAGTCAAAAAACACTTGCTTCACTAAACTAACTTGCATACAGCTGGAATGTAATTTTCACCCTTTTTTTAATATAATTGGTATGGAGAACATATTTTTCCTCACAAAATTTTTTTTGTTTTTATGTTTAATGAAATAAAATTTTAATTTGGTCGAAGTAGCTTGATTTTATTTTTATGTTTAATAGATGTATCCATACTGTCGGGCTAGACGTCAGGGTAACAAAAATCACAAATTCGAGCAAATAAAATTATTTCAAGCTCTCGTTAAACATAGTCTGGTTAACCTATGATCAAGAATTCGGAGAAATAAAATTCGTTCAAGCTCTCGTTAACCAGAGTTGTGTTAACATGAAATTGAAATACCCCAAATTATTTTTTGGTATATCGTTTTAAGTAAATATTTTTTTAATAAAGTTCTTTTATTTTGAACTTAGAAAAGTTTTTCAAATTAAATATATACAAAGACTTATAACTATTTTTGAGATAGTTCATGTTATTTTTACGTGCACTTATAATAAATTAATTAGTTTTTTAAGTTTTGTTATTTTAAGGCAGAGTTGGATTTTTTTAAAAAAAGTATTCACCAAAAAATAATTAATTAATAAAACATTATAACTTTCCAAATATTTACACAATTATTTTGAAAGTTATAATGTTACATAAATTTTCGGATATAGTATAATTTACACAATTATTTTGAACCGGTTTTATTTTATTTCATCCGATTCAGGTGAACCAGACCATCAGAAAATAAAAATAAAAAGGCTGAACCGAAACCCTAAACCCTTCCCCTACCTCCAGCCGTTCGAAGTCCTGTAAAAGCAAGTTGAAATCCAGCTCCTCAAATCTCGCCCCAAATCACAAACAAACCATTCCAGGGTCTTCTCTATCAACGCATATCAGTTTCTAATGAGATTTGTTAGACGAATTTTGAGATATTCGTATAAAAATCGGATCGAATGTGAACATCCCAAATCTGAAAGTTTTCCCAAATCCGGCGAAGTTGAAGGAATCAGATCAAATTGAAGATCGTAAGGGCTTTGTGATTGATTACAAACGGGATTTGCAGATTGATTGAAGCCAACTCACCCCGATTTTACCCCGCCTATGAATACATGATTTTTCGGTCGTCAACCTCACACCTCCATTGAATGATCGCTATGCAATCACCCACACTTTATTTATTTTGTTAAAATCAGCACCCTAAACCTTTAATAATTGTCCATACTATTCTTTTTTATTCCAAATCAGCACCCTGCATGTATGCAAAATTCGTAAATAAAATCTAATTTCATGAACTTATATGATCAAATCAAAGCCAATTCTATTAGTGTTACCTATATCAATCCAAGTTTATAAGAAATATCCAAACTGTAAAATTGATACTTATAAACTCAAATTAGTAAAAAGAATTTATACACGCTCTAAGCCTATGGCTATATGAATTCTGTTTTATGTGATCATAGTTGAATGTACATCTTACGTAATTAAACTCATATTGATATAAATTCACATCTAAACTTATAAAGATATAAAATATATGATCAACCGTTCTATACACCGTAAATGACTAAATACCTCCAAGATCTATTTTAATAGGAAATTTTATCCTAATTAGATCGAAATGACCTTCATTCTTTTTTCATAATAATTTTATTCATCTCAGATCATTCAATGAATTAGAATATTCGATTGATTCGAATATTCGATGCATTTAAAGTATTTCCTTCATCTGTCGTCGAATTTTGAAAAATAAGGTATAATATAAAATTATGAATATAACTTATAAAAGTATCATATATTCATAATTCATATTCCCGTTTTTTTTTAAAAAAACTATATCCAGTTATTTATATTTGATTATTAAGTATTTAAACAGATGATATAAATTTCGTTATAGACAAATTAGATTCCTTGTTGTTAGATCATTTTATTTTTGGAAATTAGATTATTACATAATTTATAAAGCATAAATTTTTTTGTAATTTGATCGATCATTTTATTCATTTTAAGTGATTTGATCGATCATTTTATTTTTGGTAATTTTACTTATTTGAGATAATATAAAATTCTAAAAACAAGTATTAAGTATACAACTTATAAAACTATCATATATATATATATATATATATATATATAATATCAAAATATAAGGTTTTATTCAACACTTATTAGTTACTTATATGATTTTCCCTCCAAACTTGCTCTTATAGTATTATTATAAAAAATTAGTAGATAATATAAAGTTTTATTCAACACTTATTAGTTTCTATATGATTTTTTCTCAAAACTTGTTCTTATAGTATTCAATAATTATTATTTACTTATATGGTTTTTCTTCAAAACACGCACTTATAATATTCTTATAAGGAACTATTGTTGGAAAAAACTTATATTAACTAATAAATTGTTATAAAAATACTATAAGTGTGTGTTTTAAGGAAAGATCATATAAGTAACTAATAACTGTTGGATAAAACCTTATATTAACCAATAAATTGTTATAAGAATAACATAAGTGTGTGTTTTGAGGAGAGAAATCATATGTTCTTTCCTCAAAACACACTTTTCTAGTATAATCATAAGCATTTATTAATTAATATAAGGTTTTATTCAATAATTATTAGTCATTATTATGATTTTTCTTCAAAATTTACTCTTATATTATTATCATAAGAATTTATTGAATTTTTTTTCAAAATATTCACAAAAAAATATTTATTTACTAAAATATTCACAACTTTAAAATATTTACAAAAATATTCATTGTTGTCAGAATTTTCAGAAAAACGCGGTCTAGGCCCGCGTTTTTCGTCAAAATTATCAATTTAAACTAGTGGGGGGAAATAATATTTTGCTATAAAAAAAAAAAAAAAAAAAGTAAAACGCGGTCCTGCAGATGAACAGAGGTGGGGTAGGGGTAGGAGCGGGCGGCAAGATGAACGGAGGAACAGAGGTGGGGTAGGAGCAGGCGGCAAGCACCAGCGGCACCGGAGCCCCTCTTGTGCGCCGCCGGGAGAGGGAGAGGGAGGTTCGCTGGGAGCAGACCATGGGCCGGAGCCGAGGTCGGGGCCCGGAGGAGAAGCCCTCGTCACCGGCGAAAGCCGTCCCTTGCCCGCTCCGCTGGCCGCCGGAAACCTCCATCTTCCCAATCGGCTCCGATCGAAGCTCGCTTGAAATCGACGCTCCCACAGCCCTCTCTCCTCTCCCTCTGCCTCCCAGAGCTCGCGACCTCCGGGCTCTCCTCCCTCCTCCGGCCCGGGCAACGTCGTAGCAAACCCTCCCTCTCCCTATTGTAGGCCGGTTTCAACAGTAAGGGAGGCGGAGAGCAGAGGCGAAAGGCGGAGAACATAGGCGAACCCTCCCTCTCCCTCTCCCAGTGGCGCGCGCACAAGAGGAGCTCCGGTGCCGCCGGTGCCTGCCGCCTGCTCCTCCCCCACCTCTGTTCATCTTCCTCCACCGACCCTGGTTTTAGATGTAAAACGTGGTCCAGGACCGCGTTTTACCTTTTTTTTTTTTTTATAGCAAAATATTATTTTCCTTTAGCAGCCGGTTTAAATTGATAATTTTGACGAAAGACGCGGGTCTAGACCGCGTTTTTCTGAAAATTCTGACAATAATGAATATTTTTGTAAATATTTTAAAGTTGTGAATATTTTAGTAAATAAATATTTTTTAGACAATATAAGGGAAAATTGGATAAACTGATATCTATATATATAATTCTAAAAATTTATAAGATTAAAAGAATCTCACTTTGATAAACTAATATCTATATTTTAATTTATATATACTCGTATATTTATTATATTCGTAAAAGAAGAGAAATGGTAGGTGGAACAAGGGGAAAATGAAAAATAAAAAAACACACAAAGGTGTCCCCATGGGGTGTCAAACACAAGTCTCTACCACTTTCCTCCCAATATCAATCCACTATGCCAGATTATGTTATTGTCTCTTTTTTTTAAAAATATTTAATTAATGTATTAAATTTAATAGCTTAGTAATAAAGTGTATCACGATTCACGAGATACATTTATTGGGTGATAAAATAGCACATAGATCAAGTGTATCAGCCGTCGGATAAGAATTGAAATGGACGATTAGGATTGTATCTTATTACTCCTCTTACTTATTCTAAAAATATATATGATATAAAATACGAAAATATCTTTTAAAAATATAATTTTGGGTCCACATCAACTAAAATATTTTTAAAAAATATAATTTAACTAAATAATTTCCTTATTTACTAAAAAAAACTAAAAATTACATTAGATAATTATTAATTAGTCATTTTAAATAATTATAATGTTCTCTCTTATAAAACTTAAAAATATAATGTTCTCTCTTATGAAAAATAAAATTTATTTGATTAATAAATGTAAGGAAAAATGACCGAAAATAATACGAACTATCAACCGTGAACCAAAAATAATACTAACTTTAAAAATTACAAATATATATACACACTTTTTCTAATTAAACCAGAATCAATACAAGGGCTAAAGTTTGCAAAAGAAAAATTAATTTTGACTCAAAACGTAATTAATAATAAATTTTGGTAAAATTTTGAAAAATTAATGAAACTCAATGTTTATCATCTTCCTCAATCATCGAGAACCAGTGGCTGGGCTTAGCAATGGCGGATGCAGATCCAAATCCGGAGACGGTAAGGCGACTTTTTCCTGAAGGTTGAGGTTTTTGACCCTATTCATGTTTGGATATTGGCTAAATTAACGGAACGGTGGACTGATTTGGTTGCAAGTTTCTCAAAAATTACCATGGGAGACATCATTTATTCAAATGTAATCGACTTGAAATCTCGACCATGTGTGATTGGATGATAAAATTAGTTGAGGGGTTTTGAAAAAGGGATAAGCTTAGTGTGTTTCACCGGCAGGGAAGCGACGGATCGACGACGTCCCAACTCCCAGCCATCGTCGTCGCCTTTGCCATCCGACTGCAAATTCCACACCGCGTTCAGAATTTCCGAACACACCTCTACCTCTGCCTTGGGCTTAGATCTCAAATCCGCTTACAGATCTGAAACGACGCTCACCCCCCGATTCAAGTTCATTACGCTTTCAAATGTATTGGAAAAATAGGATACGAATGACGTTGTACATATTATTTAGGTTAGGAGAAGATGATGAATAGTGTTTTCCAATTTTTTTCAAAATTTACATTTGAGATCTAATTCCTCTTTTATTACATTTTTAGGTCAGTTTTGAATCGTCGAGGCTTCAATCTCTTGGAGGACCTGCTGAACGACATTGGGCGAATTCGCATAGTCATGACGGAGATGGTGGTGGCACTAGACAGAGGAATACTAGGGCGGCAGAGAAGTTGGCGGCGAAGAGGGCGGAGCTGCGTAGGAAGACCAGGTCAATAGAGATGGTGGCGCCATGGCGCCACCAAGCAGAGGAACGCTGCATATGATGCTGCATTTTACTGTTTGATTTTTTTGTTTTTTTAAATAAAAATATTTTTCTAAGACCCTAAAATATGTATTAAACATGGTTTGAAATCGCGTTTTTATATAAAAATGTTTTTTATCCGAAATCTCAAAATTGGTTATGTAAATCTACATAACAATACATATGGAAGCTCTTAGAATGTATTTGGTTGAGTTTCGAGCGAGATTAGAGGGTTGAATTTCACCCATTTTTACGGACGGGAGGTTGAAGATGATGAGGTTGAACCGGTTCGGTTCACTTTTTTCCGTCTCCCCTGGGCTCAGTTCAGTGAACCAACCTAGACCACAAATTATGCTCGTGTGGTTTGGTGTCCGTCTGTTGGTCGTGGTTAGTTTCGGTAGAGGAGCAGCTCTGCGGCCCTGGTTGATCGACGTGATCGTGTTGGTGGTGTTTGTGGTCTCCGAAGATCCTTCATCCAGGTGGGGGGAACGTCGTGTGATCCACACTTCCCCAGGTGTCGCCTCTGCCTTACAAGGATTGCTGCTTTCCGTCTTTCCGACGGTGAGACATCGTGTCAGTTAGTGCTGTCCCATGCACTCGCTATCCACTTTTCCGCGACGACTTCCTTTCTCTCGATGCTGGGTCCGCTGGGGTCTTGGGTTTTTTCCGGGTTTTCTTTGGGTGCTCTTTTATTGTACTTTATGTTATCTTTTCTATTTCGTTGTTGTATGTTTAGACGGCTTGCCATCTGTCGGCCTCTCGGGGTCCGGGCATGTCCGGCCTCGAATTATTTCCTTATCAAAATAAAATAAAATATATATATATCCACTTATATATGTTGGAATTTATTTATTTAATTTAATTTAAAATGCATAAATTAAATAATTAGAATAATAAGGGGTTTTATCAATTATCACTTTAAATAAATTCTTATAATTATTTTACTTAGAATAACAATGAAAATTATTCTAAAACTTTAGGGTTTTTTTGGCAGCTAGCCCAATAAAATTAATTAGGTAGCATAACACCCCCTCCTAAAATAACCCATCTCACGCGCGCGTGCCCCCCCCCCCCCTCCCCCCCCAATCTAGTCAACCTGTAGATCGACGGAAGCTTCATATTACCAGCTACGATGGCGATCGTAAAATCAACCAAAAAAAACGACCGAAGCACTGAAATCAAGCTTTCATCCATAGATTCCTGGAAGAAAACCGAAGTTCAATATGAATCCAACACGTGAATTCATCGTCTGAGTCCACCTAGATTTTCCATCTCTGGATATGTCGATGAAACATCCATAGCCAATCTGCACAGAATTTCGGATTCATTCATCAATTGCAAGGAATCAAAGCATCAAGGAGAAGATTGCGAGCATCAGTGTACAGGGAATCTGAAAAAGCAGGAATCAATTTCGGGAAATTTGGAGCCACGAATCAAGGTATGCCGCATAACTTTCAACCTAAATCTGGATGTCTGACTATCAATTGCAAATCTAAATTATGAATTCAATAGTCTAGGGGTTAATTGCTGTTTACCGATATACAGTAAATCGTTATTTGGAATATGTCTGTGCGGGGTAATAGGATATTGACTTGTCGATCTGTGTGTCTGGATACATAATTTGATGTTGAATCCAAAATCTGTTGGTTTATTGTGACATTGGAATCTCTGAATTCATTGCAAACAGGTGCTGAGCTATGGATTTGAAAATTTTGAAAGTGTGTTTTGGAGGAGAGTTGAGGATGATTAATGGGTATTGCGAGTATGTTGGTGAAATTGTATCTAAGGCATTTGTCATCAATCATACTATTGAATTGCAAGCATTGACAGAGCTGATTGGTAGTAGATTCGATATTTGCCTAGCTACATATGAGGTCAAGTTAAGCCACTTGCATCCTTTGCAAAAGTTGAAAGATCTGTTCATAATCAGCAAAGATGACGATCTAAGGACTTTCATGGATATAAATGATTCACCTCAAGTAGCATGGTCATTGCCGTTGAATGTGTTAGCAAAGAAAATGATGAATGGGAATCATCTAACAAATTCAGTTCAACAAACAAGTGTGGTGACAGATTCTGATGATTGCATTCAAGGTACAAGTGTTGATGACACCTTGGCTCTTGCTACTACTAGTTTTGCAGATGAAGAGACAGGAGCATACAATGACAGATATCAAACTGATGGCAACAGTGTGATCAGAGTAACATTTCAGACCAGTTACAACAGCAAACTCAGACATTGAAAACCGACACGGATGGGATGATTCCAGTTTAAACCACATTTCCCGAATTTTTGAGGTTTTCAGTTCATTAATGATGAAATGATTCAAAAGCTGTTGGGACAGTCTCATATTATTACCATACCATATAATACGACGAAGAAAAGAAGACGACAGTGATGACCAATCAGAAGCAGACAATTCCTTCTCTATAATAGGAAGCACATCAACCCGGGAGTAAAAGATTATACTTCCCATGATAAGTAAGAGGATCTGGACGAACATAATCAAACACCTACATATAACAGACACCTATTATAATCCCCTATATAAAAAGATAAGCATCATATAACAAGAAAAATACACAAAGTAAAAAAGAGAGAAAAGGAAGGGAAGTGACAAACCGGATAAGACAATTCCCCTCTGTCATCACCATTGGTAAGCATGAGAGCTGGAATCACCAATACAAATAACAAAGTATCAGCAAGTGCAGACAAGTTGTAAAAGGACCATTATTTCATCCAAAGTAACTAAAACAAACTGGCACCACACATTAATAACAACTACATGGACCCAACAAACAAATAGATGGACACAAATACAACTACATGCCACCACTGTCTTCAACACACCAAAAAAAGAATAAGACAACTAGATGACAGAAGGGACAGGACAAGTCCCCTCTGTCATCACCAGCAATAAGCATGAGGGATGTAAACAACAAGAGGAATGAATAACAGTAAATGCAGACAAGTTGAGAGGATGACATTATTTCATCAAAAATAACTACAAAATGTTACCTTAAGTAAAAGCTATAAAACAAACTGGTAACAACATTAAAAACAACTACATGGAACCAAAAACCGTACACAAAGACAACTAGATGCCATCACTGCGTTCCCACACATCAAAAAAGGAAAGGCAACTAGATGCCATCTATGTAATAAAACACTAGGTCAACTGGATGTGAACATTGACATCAAAGATGATGACACCACACAAAAAGAACAACTAGATGTCACCAAACATCATACACAAAAGGCAACTGTATGTAATGACTGACAACAAACATGGATTCATTTTGAATGGGAAAATTTAATACAAACATCAAGGATGACTTTTCTGTATTCAAGCAAAACAACCAAAAAACCCATCAACAACACAAAATAAACAAAGATATGCAAGTATACAGAACACACAATCTGGAATCCTGCACCAAAATTTAAGAATAAAAAACAACTACCAACTCAACACCTATATAAAGAAGAAATAAAAGGAATCAACAACAATGTCCACTGAAGTAGGCACTAATAAGTTGAATCAATAGGACTATAAGCTACTAAATGGCATCAAACACAAAGAATGAACCACAGATTACCAGATATGGCCACAACACTCAACCAATTCCAAAACCCTAACTCGACTAAAAAACCAAAAACACTCAAAAAGCAAAAAATAAAAAATAAAATCGAATACAGAGTACGAATACACGGTAGGTTTGAACGAAAACAACATTGATAAATGGATCTATACCTGGAGAACCTTCCATCTGTCACGAAAATGGACGAACAAAACCACGAGGGAAATGCGATTCCAAAAAACGACTACAAGGCAGAAAAAAATAAGAAAACGGAGAGCAGTTAGAGAAGGAGAGGACAGATACTGCAAAAGCGGAAGATAACAACGACTCGAAGATAAGGAATCGAAGAAGAAGAAGATGAATCGCCACCACCTGGGAACGGGATTCCTCAACAATGGCGATTTTCTGGAGAGAGGTGAGAGCAGAAGGTAAAGCTGCTAAACACTTAAAAAACATTAAATGGGTGTTGGAACGACTAAATAATAAAGTTACTATGCTATTAAGTTAATTAGAGTAGGCTAGGGTGATATTTCAGCAAATTTTCTCAAAACTTTACCTATTTTACTTAATTAAATCCGAAGTTTCCATTGAAGATGAGTGAGGTAAGAGACATTAATTGTTGATGCTATAATCAAGGTTGTCTACTAATTACTCCCCTAAAAGCTGCATGTAATTATTACCCTACTCTCTTCATTTTTATTTTTTTTTAAGTTTGACTTACTTTTGACCAAAAGTATGTTACAATATTACCTCCAGGTAAGCTTGCCAGAGGGTAAGAGAATCATTGTTCACAAATCGTAGGGACACGTGTCCGGCAATCTCTTTTCAATTTCATTTTTTCAAAGTCGTTAGATTTTCAAACTAGCCGTTGCAAGAAAAATCACCTGCTGTCTTCCGCTCCCACCGTTTCTCTGATCCCTTTAAACGCTTTCTTCCTCTCCGTGTCCACAAGCTTCTTTCCAAAATTTAAGATTCAATTCGTTGGTTTGCCGAGATTTCCATTCGTAGAAATTCAGAGTTCTTTCACTGGTCTTTCTACGTAAGTCTCCCTTTCCTATTTCGTCTACAATTCTTTATTTTTGTTCCACTTTTGTAATTTCATTCCCTAGCGAAAATTTTTCAAGACTGAGGTTGAAATCAGGCAGAATTTTTTAAATACGATGTCTTTGGAATGCAATTTTATCCGATTCGGTGTCAAGAAAAAATTGGCTTTTCATATGGAGCTTCGGACCTCCCAAAGGATTTTCGGGAGAGAATTGGATGAAATTGAAGGGGTTTTCTGCTATCTGTATAGGTTATCTTCATCGGATTTCTTGTAATTTGTTCATTTTCGTTTCAAACTTGATGCTTGAATTTTGATAGCCAGAGAGAAGGGGATCCAATTAGGGTTGTATGACCTGTGAAATTTGTGGGAGAAGCTGGCGATGGAACGAAGATCCGTAGTAGTTCCAGTAATTTTTTGGGACTTTCCTAGGCAGTCTTCCAAGTTCTTCGTTAGATCTTGTTGGAGTCTGTCGATTTTGAGGGTGTTGAAAATTTAGGGTTTTTCTCTTATCAAGCTAACCAAATGAACTTCAGCTTCAACTGATGTTGTTCAACTGGTGTTCTTCAGTGTTTAATTGGGCTCTTAAGCACTTGTTGTATTTGGCGTTCTCAGTCATTGGTGAATCTTTACAGTATAAAAAGAAGACAACATGACAGTTAAGGCTGTAAGTGCACCATCTACCCCAGCTTCAAAGATAGAGAGAATGCCAGTGTCAACCCCAGGAGGCTCTAGAGTTAAGGACGAAAAGATTGTCGTGACAGTCAGATTAAGGCCCTTAAACAAGAAGGAGCAGGCATTAAAAGAACAAGTGGCGTGGGAGTGCGTCGATGACCGGACAATTGTCCATAAACCACCTGCTTCTCATGATCGTAGTGGTCAACCAGCTTCATTCACTTTCGGTATTGATATATGTTTTTCCCCTTGTTTTCTAAGAATTTTCACTTAGTGGGACATTGTATTTTAATGTATCCATTTCTTTTCAAATTTCAGACAACGTTTTTGGACCCGACTGTGTGACCGAGATGATTTATGATGGGGTAAAGGATGTTGCTTTGTCTTCTCTGATGGGTATCAATGGTGGGTGTTTCCTCCTATCTTAGTAAGTTGCTCATAGGCTGCTGAAATGGTGAAATATTGATATTTGGTAGTAAGATGAAACTCTTCCTTTTCAGCGACCATATTTGCTTATGGGCAAACGAGCAGTGGAAAGACATATACAATGAGAGGAATTACAGAGAAAGCTGTTGAAGATATTTACAATCACATTGTAAATGTAAGATCCAATTGAATCTACTCGTAGTTCCAATTTGAAAATATTTTTCTGGTTTGTATTCATCCTACTGAATTTATGACTGATCACTGTGAATTACAGTTGAAGTTTTATCTGGGCATTTATCATAAGAGTTGAAGCTAAATCCTTTTCTTTTCATTTTAGACACCAGATAGAGATTTTACAATAAAGATTTCAGGATTGGAAATCTACAATGAGAATGTGAGGGATCTCTTAAATTCGGAATCTGGGCGTAGCCTTAAGCTTTTAGATGATCCAGAGGTAACGCCATCTGTGAAATACATGGACTAAATTTTGCTGAGTTTCTTTTCTTTGTGCTCTTTTCGCTTGTTGAAGCTGACACTGACTTTTTGTTTCCATTTTCGCAGAAAGGAACTGTGGTTGAGAAATTGGTAGAAGAAACTGTCACTGACAATCAGCATTTAAGACAATTAATAAATATTTGTGAAGGTGAGTGTCCTTTTTTATATCAGTTTGATTTTAATCTAGCTACTTTCAATGTGCTTTACAGTTTTACTTCAACAAGCTTGCCTTTTCAACAAGTTTGAATTTATTTTCCATATAATGTTGTAGCTCAAAGACAAGTGGGTGAAACTGCACTAAATGATAAGAGTTCAAGGTCGCACCAGATCATAAAGCTGGTAAATCCCTTGATCATTATGTGCTGCCTTGCCCTTATTGAGATGAAAACCTATATGACTAAGGAATTGGGTAATGATGCAGACAATTCAAAGTACCAAGCGTGAGAATTCGGACTGTGTACGTTCTTTTGTTGCCAGCTTGGTAAGGGTTCTGTTTTTTTTGTAATATTTTAGATGAATCTGACCCTTTTTATTGGACTGCGAATGTACTAATTTGTAAACAATATGGAACAGAACTTTGTTGACCTGGCAGGCAGTGAGAGAGCATCACAAACACACACTGACGGTGCACGAATGAGAGAAGGGTGTCATATCAACCTCAGCTTGATGACTCTCACCACTGTAATCAGGAAGCTTAGGTAAAAAAATCCCATTAGTTTATCCATACAATGCTTAGATGAGTATTAATGTCAATTTTCTTGACAACCCTGTGACATATTTACCCATTGGATCTTAGTATAGTTTTCTATGGTCAAGCCTCGTATTGGCATGTATTTTTATTTTTTGCAGGAACTAGAATAGGCTGTTTATGTGCTTGAACCGACAGCTTGAACATGAACTAAATATCATGTATGTAACCAAACAGACATGAACATAGAACAAAATCTGTTATAAGTTGTTAGGGTTCATTCATATCTACCATTTGCATGAGTAGTTTTTGTTTCTTTATTGCTCAGAACGTAGTCACTCATCAAGTTATGATTTTATAGAGGAAAATTGTTACGGCTACAGTTTGGGGAATCTGTTTTACAATATATTGTATAAGTCCTTACAATACTTGTCTTCTAGCACAGCCACACTATTCTCCAATCAGGAAAAAAAAATAGCTTTGAAATTTCTCCTTTTTTTGTCTGACAGTGTTGGTGGAAGGAAATGTGGTCATATACCATATCGAGATTCAAAGCTTACACGCATACTGCAGCATTCACTTGGTGGGAATGCTCGGACTGCCATTATATGTACATTGAGTCCAGCTCTGACTCATCTTGAGCAAACCCGAAACACTCTCTTCTTTGCCACCTGTGCAAAGGAGGTGACGAACAATGCTCAAGTGAACATGGTACTGCCATCTGAAAACTTGAATTACATATGAAGGCCCAAATAAATGATGTAAACAATGTCAAAAAAAAAAAAAAACTTTAAAATACCCTAATCTAGTTATGCTTAATTCTAACTGAGGTTTGGTGAATATGCTCTCAGGTTGTCTCAGACAAACAGTTGGTGAAACATTTGCAGAAGGAAGTGGCCAGGCTAGAGGCGGAATTGCGCACTCCTGATCCCTCTAGTGAAAAAGATTTCAAGATTCAACAGGTAGATACATGACTAGTTTAAGCTCTTAAATTCAATTATGATAACTTCTTATTCTCTTGTTTTGATTATTTGAACAATGTTTAGATGGAAAAGGAGATTGAAGAGCTAAAACGACAGCGCGACCAAGCAGAATCTCAAGTAGCTGAGCTACGTAAGAAACTACAAAAGGAAAACATGGTTTGTTCTCATTCTCTCCCTTCTCTCACCACCTATTCCTATATGCCATATACATGTATCATTGTTTGAATGACATGAGTATATTTTATTAATGCGCCTTAGGGTACAATTCCAGCTGATTCACCTCAATCAGTCCGGCAAAGCATTAGGCAGTCATCAACTGCACCGTTCACTCTGATGTATGAAATAAGAAAGTTGGAGCAGCTGCAAGAGCAGCTTGGGCAAGAAGCCAATAAAGCCTTAGAAGTACTACAAAAGGAGGTTACTTGTCACAGGTTAGGTAACCAAGATGCAGCAGAGACGATAGCTAAACTGCAGGCGGAGATAAGAGGGATGAGAGCAGTTCGGCCAGAAGTGGGCGAGGTTGAAGCTGAAAGTACGATTGCGGCCAACAAGAGTGTCAGCACTAACCTCAAGGAAGAGATAACCAGACTACACACACAAGGAAGCACGATTGCGGATCTAGAAAAGCAGCTTGAAAATGTCCAGAAGTCCATAGACAAACTGGTGATGTCTCTTCCAAGCAAAGTTGAAGAGTGTAATGATGAGGCTACTGATCCAAAGGCGAAGTGCCAATCGAAAAAGAAGAAGCTGCTTCCTCTAGCTGCAAGCAACAGCCTCAATAGGCAAACTCTTCTAAGGTCCCCTTGCTCACCTCTGGCTGCTGCTAATCAAGTTGTGAAACAAGAAGCTGAAAACAAAGATCCAAGAAGTGAAGATAATGTTCCTGTTGAATCTCTTCCAGTGTCAGAGAAAGGAACACCGACAAAGAGCTCAGAGACAGGAGATTTTTCATCAAAGGAAGGGTCAGGCCCTTCAGGAGGAGACCGACGCTCAAGCGCTGTCAAAATGAAGAAAATGCAGAAGATGTTTGAGACAGCTACGGAAGAGAACGTTAGAAACATAAGAGCATACGTGACAGAGTTGAAAGAACGCGTGGCCAAGCTGCAGTATCAAAAGAAGCTGTTAGTGTGCCAGGTGAATCTTTTCTCAACAACATCATATGATGATTATCTTAAGCTTTTCAAATCATTTTATATGAATGTTTGCTTACGTCTTAAATCTTCTCGGTTACTAATAGGTTCTTGAATTGGAAGCAAATGAGAATGTGGGATATAACACTGAGAGCAATGAAGATGTTACAGAGAACCAGAAACCAGAACTTTCCTGGGCTGTGACTTTCCGAGAGCACAGGCAGCAGATCATTGAGCTATGGGATATCTGTCACGTCTCAATAATCCACAGGAGTCAATTTTATCTTCTGTTTAGAGGAGACCCAGCTGATCAAATCTACATGGAAGTTGAACTTAGACGTTTGACATGGCTCCAACAGCACCTTGCAGAGCTTGGGAAGGCCAGCCCAGCTCCTGGAGGAGATGAACCCAACATATCTCTCTCGTCCAGGTGTTGATTGCTCACTTTTTGTACGAATCAACTCGTAAATAAAAATGTCTTCAATCTCTAAATTGTCACTCCCTTTTACAGTATGCGAGCACTGAAGCGAGAAAGGGAGTTCCTAGCAAAGAGGGTGACCACGCACTTGAGCCCTGAAGAAGTAGAGCTATTGTACACAAAATGGGGTGTGCCACTGGATGGAAAGCATAGGAGACTGCAATTCATCAACAAGCTCTGGATGGATCCTCACGACCCGAAGCACATAGAGGAAAGTGCTGATATTGTAGCAAGGCTAGTTGGATTCTGTGAAAGTGAAAGTGGTGGTAAAGCATCCAAGGAGATGTTTGAGCTGAATTTCACACATCCTAATGAGAAGAGGCCATGGCTTATGGGATTGAACCAAATTGCAAACTTGCTTCACTTGTGAGAGGCTGTTGGCCAAACCAAGGAACGAGCGAAGCTCCGATACGCTGGTTGGCGGCTGCCACTCCTGAATTGCTTGCACTTTTGTCGGATAAGTCCTTTATGTGTCTTCTTCATGTAAAGTTGGACAAACATTTTTAAGACCTGTCATCTCCTCCCATAATATGCTTGTATTTTGCGATTCTTTGTATCTAGTTTGTAAAACCCCTAACCCATCAACTACTGATTCGATTCTAAACAAGATAAACAACATAAATCTAAAGAACACAAGGATTTGTTAACGCGGTTCGGTTTCCCTACTCCGCGGGACCTCAAGAGGGAAGACCCGGTCCCGAGCATACCACTAACTCGAACAAAGATACAAGATCTGGTTACAAGTGTGGAAATTAGACGAGAAACGCTTAATGAGCTAGCAACTAAACACAGAGAAACGAAAGAGATAAAGGTTCAGAGATTTGAAAGGGTAAGAGCCCCGTTTCACAGCTCTTCAATCCATATGAAGACGATGCAGACTCCAAGTGACAGGAATCAAGCCCTCCCTGGATGAGCAAGGCGCTTCCTTTCAATCTCACTCTTTCTCGCTCTAGGTTTAGGGTTTTTTCTGTCGAAGCCTCTCTCTCATCCTGCTCCAGATTGTGAACAGGAGCATATATATGGAGTAGAGTGTGAAAGCCTTTTAGGGTTACAACGTCTCTAAAGAGATTCGGATGAAGGAGGAAGCCCATGGGCTCTGATGCCACTTACAGAAAGTGTCATCAAAGTTATGGGCTGGCTCAGCAACCGGAATCCTTAGAACATGTAACACCAAACGTAGCCAACATACACACAAACAATAGGTTAGTCTTCAAGTGTAAAGGCTCGGATTTTCAAATCCTATTTTTTTCGGAAAAAGGAAATTAAAAATGAATTTAAATCGAATTAAAAGCTCGTTTAGCAGATTCCGACCGTAATATAAAATTTAACGAACGATTTCCATCCTTTCACCTCGAAAATTGAAAATAATTATCAGATGACGATATCCTTGTCTATTTTAAAAATCTAATTGATCGAGGAAGCAAGAGTCGGGAAAACTAACATTCAGAAACTAATTTCGGGATTCAAAATTCGCGTATTTGGAATTTATTTCCGGGTAAATGTTTACCCATTTCCACACTCTACCCTCACCAACTCCCTCACCATACCTCTTGGAAGGTTACCCCGTCATTCACCATTCACCATCACTCCCGCCCTCTCTCGGCTTCACCGTTCCCTCCCCATCACCATGATGCTTCATCACCAACTTCAATCTCTCCATCTCCATCTTCATCACCACCATCGGCGTCACCATCTTCGATCATAATCTCCATTGCCGCCACCGATTCCTCGTCCCTCCTTCCACCTCGAAGCCACCAGCGGTAGCAGCAGTACCCCTCGGAGCCACCAGGAGCAGCCACCCGAGCCACCGCAGCTCCGACAACCTCCCTTGTCCCCTGTTCCCACAACCAAGGTTGTCGCCCGATTCGTTCTCGAAACAAACTTCCGGTAAGCCGTTCTCACTTGTTTTCGATCGGAATCACCCCCGAGCTCTTCAATCACAATCACCCATGTCCGACGCAGGTCCGACGAGCCATCGCGGGCCACCGACAAAGCCCAGGACTCCATTCGAGAGCTCCGAAGTCGCGAACACCTCGGTGAGCTTCGTTCATTTCATTTGTTTCGTTCGATCCTTTGTTTCATATTGTTATTGGTCGGGAAGAGAGGGTGAGCTGAGTGCGGGACGATGTTGTGTGCTCGAGAGCTCCGGCGAGCTCGGGAGCGGCGAGGTCGTGAGCGTGAGCTGCGTATGCGAGGAGCGAGGTTCAGGCGAGTGAGCAACTGGGCAGTGAGCGAGACCGGAGACAGCGGCGTTGAGGTGCTGGAACGAGCAGCCGCCGGCGAGCCTTCTTCTCCGATCGGTGTCGAGCGGCGTCGCGAGGAGCAACGGCCGGGAGCTGCCTCTGCGTTCCAATTTGATGAAGAAGAAGAAGCGGGCGGGTCCCTCCCTCCATGCCCAGTCAGCGTGGGGCATGCCCAGTCAGCACGGAGCCCACCTCTTTTGTTATTAATTTAAGCAAACCGGGTTGAGAGTTTATATTGCGGGTTCGGTTTGGTTCGGTTCGGGTTTAACCGTTTACTTATCTAATTAGTTAGTGGTGATTAAAATAAAGATAAAATATTATTTTGGGAGAATTATAAAAAAAAAAGGGGTTGGTTTATTAAATGAAAATGGTCGGGATATTAGGGGATTTGAAAATAATTTATAAAGGTGTTTAATAAATGGTATTTAAAATATCATATAATACTATTGAGATTTAAAATATATTATTGGGACTTAAAGATTTGTAAAGAATTTGGAAACGAATTTTAAGATTGGAAAGTAATCTAATAAATAGATTTAAAAGAGAATTTGGCGAGTATTTTCAATGGTCGGAATACTTAACTATCTAACTGGGATTCGAAACGGTTTTGAAACTAACTTGGGAATAAGACTTATTCAAAGACTAACTAGCATGATATTATGATCGTTTGACTAACAGTATGATATGTATGACTAATAGCATGACTTGTGATGAATTATTATATGAGATTAAATGTTGGATAATTATGACGATCTAGTAGGATTTTATATCACACAAATTATGTCTTATGATTTTGATGAACCGTTGAGGTATATGCTGAATTGATGTATATGAACTTGCGGAAATTGGTTGAATGATTTATGGAGAACGATGTGGTCTTGGAGAGCGGATGATGCGATGAAATGACTTTCATAATAGGTTACTTGTTCTATTGATTGAGGTGTGTTTGAGTGCTTAATAGTTGGATGTAGACTTATGTGTATTGTCATTATGTACTTAGGTGATACTTTGTGATCGTGACAACTGTGTGCTGGATTCTTCTTTTGTCGATCTCCTAGCCAGGTAAGTACCTCCGGGGCTTACTCAGTAACCAGTACCTCCTGCCTGATGTGTCATATAGTATGTAGGTGTTGCATATGCATAAGAGCATCTCATGTAGTATCATGCTTAGGAATTGCATTTACGAATGAGCATCCTTATTCTGTATGCGTTTGAATACAGAACGACCGTTATCTGTGAGTCCTAGAGTCCTTGCTAGGGTCATAGGGCAGCCCAGCTTCATCGGGTGTTGTCCTCCTCGAGTCATTTATATATATCACGAGATACGAGATGGGCATGAGATATGATATGATGATGAGATATGATATGATGATGAGATTCGATATGATTGTAACATCGAACTGGCCAGTCTCCACCCTATCTGTAAGGGGGGTGGTGGTAGAAGAGGGATATACCACTTGGTATTCTTTGTTAAGGCCTTACTTAATATTATGCACATATGAATTAGGAACATGATAGTGTGGTTAATATTCCAGTAATGCATGAAGGCATCCTTTATTCTAGGTATAGGCTTATTATATGTCCTCAGCGCGGTCAGAGGACCCGCGGGCGGACTCTTGGCCTGACTTGGTGGTATAGTTTCAGGTACCCGATACACTACTTGATTTTGTGCTGTTATGACGAGGTCTATTCATATGGCGGAGAGTGAGTGTTGAAATTTGACTTCACCAGATTCATGCTTTTGGGATTCTCCCTACTTATACTCTGTTTTGACCCGGCTCTGCCGTGGAACTGGTTGTATCATTTTCAGAACTTATGCCCTTGCATGATAAAGGATTTCTCGCGTTGTAGACTTAGGACAGGTACAGGGGTTTACCCCGGGGTCTCCAACGGACCTTCCAGATTTGGGTGCGAAATCCCGCTTTAAACTACAACCCTTCGGTTTCAAACCTTCAACCTGTACTCGGAGTGCAAGATCCTAACGAGGGGTTTCATCCCTCGAAACGTAACTCGGGAATCATAATCCCGGGCCGTTACAAAGGTGGTATCAGAGCTGAGGTTTCGCAATCCGAGTACAATAGGTTGAAGAGGTTTTGAAAATCGCCCAACATTTTCAAATGGTTTTGGAAAATATTTTATAAAGGGCAAAATGAATTTAATTGGACTTAAAACCTAAAATGAATAAAGGGGAAATAATCTCGTGGGTAGAGACCCAAGCGGTAGACTTCCCTTATGGATGTAGAATTCGGGGAACGGTAGGCAAAATACTAGCTTTTATTTACAGATGGGCCTAGAAGACTCCAAGGAACACCACGGAGGTTGGAGTGTTGAGTTAGGAGGCCGTGAGGTTTTGCCCCTCCGGTGAGTCGTCCCTCGAAGGACGGCATAGATCGTCTCTATGCTTATGTTTATATATGTACATATATGCAATTGGACCCGAGGGCGATCCTCCTTGAAGAGGATCATATTAATCTTGTTGATTGCTTTCGTGTTGAGTGCTATTGTGCGTAGGATAGCAAACTAATCGATATGCCTTGACTTGAATCATGTGTTGAATAACCGTGCAAACGGGATAGTGGGAGAAAAACTTGTTCTTATGTAATCGGAATTCCTGTTTTGTCGAAATAGCCCTTTCATAATTCAAACCCCCTGATGGTTCTGACTCTGTCATCCGCCCAACCAAAACATCTAGGCATGTTAGCAAGGGTCGAGAAGCATCCTCTCCCCTGTTTAGAGTCTTGTTTCGTATCCCACCATCGATGCTTCTATCGAGTCTCGTACCTGTGATTGGGGTCTTTCACGGGGAATTTGGGTCGGTCAACTAAATACCTTCGGAAATCGTGTCAGGTGTGAGGGTTACCTGAGTATGTTAGTGGGAGTGAGGATTTAAATCGTTTCGAGATAGAAGTGAGTTGTCTTATGGAGTCATCCCTTTCGATCATCGTAATGGCCAATCATGTCTTCTTGTCACAAGAGTCCAAACACGAGTTCTACCCTCATCTATCAGAAACAGCGTGAATGTCCTTGTATCCTACCCAGCAAGTCATACAAGCGTCCCACGGGAAAACGGGGTGGTGAGTCGGTGATTGCCCTTAGATAATTCTGTCAAGTTATAATGATAGTCTCCTTGTGATTTCATGAAATTGTATATTGGTATAATTCAGCATGAATTGCCTGGTACCTTGCATGGTTGCACTTATGAGTAGATGTATGTGTCGTAGATATTGAATCCCCATGATTACCGTCTCCCTATGAACTAGGTTCATGATAGTGTGCTCAACTCTCATTGTATGTTAAAACATGAATTGGATGACTTAGCATGCCAGATGAACCTCATTGGACCTCATGACTATGTACATGTTTAATAAGTATTGCTAGTATCATGTAGGATATATGCCTCCCAGTTATAAGCCCTCATATGATTGTGTGACGTCTTAGTCTTACTATGTGAATATGGATGTATGTGATGAGATAGTTGCTATACCAACCCTGCATGAACTGCCCATACCCTCAGCATGATTTTTAGGGTGCATGTTAGCATGCTTGCCTCAATCTCACAATATTATGACTTGCTTATGTGTGTATCTAAATTGAGTGATAAGTCATTCATATGATATCCTGTGATGTTTGCTAGGTCTTGCATAACTTATGCCATATATGTCCCATGTCAGTCTGTGCATACATGTTCCTAGTCTCTCAAGTATGATTGGTGAATGAAATGATAGGTTGCTAGCTTGTTCTGCGCACACATAAAGATGATTATATGAACATGTTATGAATGCATAAATCGATATCCCTTGAGATAGGTGCATACTAGTGTGAAATAATGTGATGATATCTCTTGATTTTTGTGTGCTTGGGTAGTTACGTGCCACAATTATAAGGGCATCGTTGTAACTCTCGGGTTAGGATCTTCTCCTTGGTCTCGTCGTCCCTAGTCCTGGTCCATGTCTGAACTCTTAAGGAAGTTGTGTCGTCCGCCTTTGTCTCTCCCCTATCTCCGTAACTTCTAACCCTTGCAATCCTTCGATGAGCGCCGACATGCAAGAAAGGACCGACGACCAAGTGGCACCATAGCAGCGTAACGGAAGTGTGATGGGTCCATGACCCATAGACCACAGGACTGACGTCGCCAGAAGTATACAAAGGACTAACACATTTGAAAGATGGTAGACGTGTACGTGATTCTCTTAGATGACTCAAGGAAGGACGTTCTTAATTCAAATCGTGGATTCTTCTATACTAATCGGAATTGATGTTTTGCGATAGGCCTAGAATTGACATAGTTGAATGTGTGATGACGGATGTGCTGAATTGGTAGCAATGATTGCCTAACTAACTTGTTTCTATGACGATGTGCCTTGGTGCTTGGTATACTGACTTGTTGCTGAGTAGGTTATGGGTTATATGTCTGGTAGTGCTTCTTCTTGGGCATGAGTTGTGAGATTCTTCAGTGAGACGGGTTGGAAAGTGGCAGGTGGATTAAGGTATTCGGATTAGGTCTTTGGTCGTGTGAAATGGGGTGCATGAATGATGTTTTAGCTTGAGTAGAGCCGAGTGAGTTGGGATGTGTCGAAGATAGTGGTTCGTGAGTATAGATGAGGTTCCAGGTAGGTCTTAGGTGGGGAGTGAGGCTAGTATGTCGAGATTTTGAGGGAAATGTCCTAGTGAGAAGTGGTAGTCTAGGCAGGTAGTGTGTGCGGGTAGTATAAGATAGTGGTTGGGTGAGGTCTAGACTAGCTTCTTTAGGGTGATCTTGAGATCGAGTCTGGGTAGAGGTAGTTAGGATAGTTCTAGAAGCAGATGGGCGAGCTAGGAGTTGATCAGGGGATTCTTGAAGGGAGGTGTTGTGAGACAGATTGGTGTGCCAAGGAAGGTGTCTAGATAGTCTAGGAGCGGATCGTGGGCGGAGTCGAGGATGATCGGTTAAGGAACGTCTGATGAATCGTAGAATTTGGGACTAGGTGGTGTGTGCTGTGAGTGGGAGCAATTTCGGTAAGGGATGAGGTTGAGGAATTTCCAAGGAAGAGTAGTATGAGGTTGCTTGGGAAACTATCGATCGGGATATTAGGTTGTTCATATCAGGGTTGTTCGTGTGATGAGTATTTGGGGTTATTTAGGTAGGATTGGTAATGCTTGGGGAATTTATGAGTGAAGGATCTCTAGATGCGTTGTTGGAGGATTTTGGCATAATGAATGAATCGAGATTTATGAGCGGAGTTCATTGTGGCTATTGAGGTAATTGAGGATGTGAGATGAATCTTCAAGGAAATGCTGGTAGCTATGCAATGATGTAGTTTAGATTCCTAATAAGACTGTGGGTTTAAGGTTGAGATAGAGAGATTATGCGCATGGATTTGGGAACTAGGCAAAGCAGAAGGTATTGAGGACGCTAGAGAGATTTTTGAAGGTTGGTGAAGTTGCAGTGCTTAGGAAATTCGGACGAGGATGTCATAGGAATTCGGTGAAAATGATGATCGGTACATAAGGGATTAAGTGGTACAGATTTCAAAGTTTAAGGAAGCGCGATCTGAGGCAATTTGGAGAAACATGCGGAGTTGAGGGAACTAGTCATGGTAGAGTATGCTGGGAAGAGGATCTAGAATGGGTCGGCTTGAGGGTCATGGTGATTCGTGGTTGGGAGTACCACTAGTTGGGATCTGCGTTAGAATTGGTCAGGGGTGTCAGGTGTGAGATGGTCAGCATGACTTGGGTCCTTAGAGGTGGATGGTTAGTGAGAGTGGTTACTGGCGTGGGAAGTATGATTGGGTTAGCAAGTTGATTCGAGATGTCTCTTTTGGGGATGATGTTCAAGTGGAGTCTTGGTAGTAGATCGAGTTGTTCAGCTTGTCGGAATGAGGGAATTTTGTGATTTGGGAACTCCGAGAGATAGTTTTAAATAGTCGAGTGGAAGGTAGGACTTGAGATCGGGATGTCGAAGTGGATTGACTCTTAGATGGCTTGATGACATAGGAGTTGAGATACCTAGTAGTTGGTTTGGGTATTCGGCCTAGATTGCAAATAGTTATGAGGCTAGAAGGGTTATTTGTGAGCAGGATACAATGATGCCTAGAACTGGTAGTGGATTGAGTTGGTAGACCTCGGTGAAGTTGGTCTTAGTGAAAGGGATGGTGAGTAGTGGTCGTGTCTCATCATGATTGGTAGTGTAAGGCAGATTCTCCTGAGATAGTGATCTAGTGTATACTTTACTTGGGGGTCAAATGTTGTGCGAATTCTATGTTATAGACGATGTTGATTCTCTGATGTGTTGTCGTTGACAATAGGGAACTATTAGTACTAACATAGTTATCCCTGAACTCGATTGAATGCTACTGTACGGAAACAGTTGTTTGCCTCTAATGCAATGACGCTTGGTAGTTAGAATGAGTATGATGTACTTATCTGATGGATATAACATGCTTATATGATTGATATGGTGTGTAACTTCCGTGAGATGGTGTGATAAATTCTACCATATATGATACGATGCTAGAAATGATATGTTATGCTATGTGGCTATTCTTGGGGTGATTATGTTATGCTATTAGACGTGAGGTGCTATTGTTATTCGGTATATATACATGATGCTTGATGATGGAAATGATAGAAATTGAACTATTGAACCTTGATAATGTCTTAGAACCTAGGAAGAGAATATGGGATTAGCCTTTAGAATTGGATGGTAGGATGAATAGAGAGGTTAGGAATGCTTTTAACTAATGCCGAACTTGAAATTTTGAACGGTGTTTTAAAGAGGACGTTGTGATATTTTGAGTTATGATATGACCGAGGAGTCGGAGTAAGGATGTGGTAGGGGCCCATATCACATTCTTACTACGGTCTAATGGGGATATTATGATCATGACAACGCTACTGTGAGGATCTCATAGGGGCACTTATGAGATACTTACGGGATCAATGACATGATCCTTGAACTCAACAATTTCAAACTTCATCCCCTATTTTAAAATAATTTTAGTCTCGGGGACGAGACCTGTTTTTAGAGGTGGATGATGTAAAGGCTCGGATTTTCAAATCCTATTTTTTTCGGAAAAAGGAAATTAAAAATGAATTTAAATCGAATTAAAAGCTCGTTTAGCAGATTCCGACCGTAATATAAAATTTAACGAACGATTTCCATCCTTTCACCTCGAAAATTGAAAATAATTATCAGATGACGATATCCTTGTCTATTTTAAAAATCTAATTGATCGAGGAAGCAAGAGTCGGGAAAACTAACATTCAGAAACTAATTTCGGGATTCAAAATTCGCGTATTTGGAATTTATTTCCGGGTAAATGTTTACCCATTTTCACACTCTACCCTCACCAACTCCCTCACCATACCTCTTGGAAGGTTACCCCGTCATTCACCATTCACCATCATCACCTGCTCCCTCCTTCACACGCTTCACCATCACTCCCGCCCTCTCTCGGCTTCACCGTTCCCTCCCCATCACCATGACGCTTCATCACCAACTTCAATCTCTCCATCTCCATCTTCATCACCACCATCGGCGTCACCATCTTCGATCATAATCTCCATTGCCGCCACCGATTCCTCGTCCCTCCTTCCACCTCGAAGCCACCAGCGGTAGCAGCAGTACCCCTCGGAGCCACCAGGAGCAGCCACCCGAGCCACCGCAGCTCCGATGACCTCCCTTGTCCCCTGTTCCCACAACCAAGGTTGTCGCCCGATTCGTTCTCGAAACAAACTTCCGGTAAGCCGTTCTCACTTGTTTTCGATCGGAATCACCCCCGAGCTCTTCAATCACAATCACCCATGTCCGACGCAGGTCCGACGAGCCATCGCGGGCCACCGACAAAGCCCAGGACTCCATTCGAGAGCTCCGAAGTCGCGAACACCTCGGTGAGCTTCGTTCATTTCATTTGTTTCGTTCGATCCTTTGTTTCATATTGTTATTGGTCGGGAAGAGAGGGTGAGCTGAGTGCGGGACGATGTTGTGTGCTCGAGAGCTCCGGCGAGCTCGGGAGCGGCGAGGTCGTGAGCGTGAGCTGCGTATGCGAGGAGCGAGGTTCAGGCGAGTGAGCAACTGGGCAGTGAGCGAGACCGGAGACAGCGGCGTTGAGGTGCTGGAACGAGCAGCCGCCGGCGAGCCTTCTTCTCCGATCGGTGTCGAGCGGCGTCGCGAGGAGCAACGGCCGGGAGCTGCCTCTGCGTTCCAATTTGATGAAGAAGAAGAAGCGGGCGGGTCCCTCCCTCCATGCCCAGTCAGCGTGGGGCATGCCCAGTCAGCACGGAGCCCACCTCTTTTGTTATTAATTTAAGCAAACCGGGTTGAGAGTTTATATTGCGGGTTCGGTTTGGTTCGGTTCGGGTTTAACCGTTTACTTATCTAATTAGTTAGTGGTGATTAAAATAAAGATAAAATATTATTTTGGGAGAATTATAAAAAAAAAAGGGGTTGGTTTATTAAATGAAAATGGTCGGGATATTAGGGGATTTGAAAATAATTTATAAAGGTGTTTAATAAATGGTATTTAAAATATCATATAATACTATTGAGATTTAAAATATATTATTGGGACTTAAAGATTTGTAAAGAATTTGGAAACGAATTTTAAGATTGGAAAGTAATCTAATAAATAGATTTAAAAGAGAATTTGGCGAGTATTTTCAATGGTCGGAATACTTAACTATCTAACTGGGATTCGAAACGGTTTTGAAACTAACTTGGGAATAAGACTTATTCAAAGACTAACTAGCATGATATTATGATCGTTTGACTAACAGTATGATATGTATGACTAATAGCATGACTTGTGATGAATTATTATATGAGATTAAATGTTGGATAATTATGACGATCTAGTAGGATTTTATATCACACAAATTATGTCTTATGATTTTGATGAACCGTTGAGGTATATGCTGAATTGATGTATATGAACTTGCGGAAATTGGTTGAATGATTTATGGAGAACGATGTGGTCTTGGAGAGCGGATGATGCGATGAAATGACTTTCATAATAGGTTACTTGTTCTATTGATTGAGGTGTGTTTGAGTGCTTAATAGTTGGATGTAGACTTATGTGTATTGTCATTATGTACTTAGGTGATACTTTGTGATCGTGACAACTGTGTGCTGGATTCTTCTTTTGTCGATCTCCTAGCCAGGTAAGTACCTCCGGGGCTTACTCAGTAACCAGTACCTCCTGCCTGATGTGTCATATAGTATGTAGGTGTTGCATATGCATAAGAGCATCTCATGTAGTATCATGCTTAGGAATTGCATTTACGAATGAGCATCCTTATTCTGTATGCGTTTGAATACAGAACGACCGTTATCTGTGAGTCCTAGAGTCCTTGCTAGGGTCATAGGGCAGCCCAGCTTCATCGGGTGTTGTCCTCCTCGAGTCATTTATATATATCACGAGATACGAGATGGGCATGAGATATGATATGATGATGAGATATGATATGATGATGAGATTCGATATGATTGTAACATCGAACTGGCCAGTCTCCACCCTATCTGTAAGGGGGGTGGTGGTAGAAGAGGGATATACCACTTGGTATTCTTTGTTAAGGCCTTACTTAATATTATGCACATATGAATTAGGAACATGATAGTGTGGTTAATATTCCAGTAATGCATGAAGGCATCCTTTATTCTAGGTATAGGCTTATTATATGTCCTCAGCGCGGTCAGAGGACCCGCGGGCGGACTCTTGGCCTGACTTGGTGGTATAGTTTCAGGTACCCGATACACTACTTGATTTTGTGCTGTTATGACGAGGTCTATTCATATGGCGGAGAGTGAGTGTTGAAATTTGACTTCACCAGATTCATGCTTTTGGGATTCTCCCTACTTATACTCTGTTTTGACCCGGCTCTGCCGTGGAACTGGTTGTATCATTTTCAGAACTTATGCCCTTGCATGATAAAGGATTTCTCGCGTTGTAGACTTAGGACAGGTACAGGGGTTTACCCCGGGGTCTCCAACGGACCTTCCAGATTTGGGTGCGAAATCCCGCTTTAAACTACAACCCTTCGGTTTCAAACCTTCAACCTGTACTCGGAGCGCAAGATCCTAACGAGGGGTTTCATCCCTCGAAACGTAACTCGGGAATCATAATCCCGGGCCGTTAGATCAAGAGCCTTGGTGCACCTTGAGTCCGAACTAAGATGGTCTCGGGGTCCCTTAAGTGTGTTCAAAGGCTCATTTAATGTTTCTTCTAGTCTATTACATCCAAGCACTTTCCATCTAGGAGTATAAAATTCACTAGGGGCAAAAGTAAGTTTAAAAATAAAAAAGTATTGTTGATCTAGTGCAAGAAAGCTTCAAATGACCAAACTTGGTGAATCTAGGAGCCCTAGTCGACATACATACCCCTTCAAACACATACCTCCCTAAACACAAAACTTGAAACCCTACCTTGCAACTACAACATCCTAACTTAAGGTTTCAAATCAAAAAAAGTAAATTTCCAAGTTTTCTTCTATTTTCCTTTATTTTCTTTTGTTTTTGTCCATTGTCAAGTACTTTCTCCTTGTTGTCGAGTACTCTCGTGTCCCATATCGAGTTGTTCTTTGCCGATTCAAGTGCTGCGAAGTCTTGTTGTCGAGTGCTCTTGCCTATATAGAGTGTGTTGTGTTTGTATCAAGTACTCTTTGCTACTGTCGAGTGCTATTTGTTTGTGTCGAGCTACTGATTTGCTCTTATTGAGTCCTTACAGCCCTTGCTTCATTCATATAACCCTTCTTTTGATATTATATATCTTGTATTGCTAAGTCTTAAGCTTGAGTATTGATTTGCCTAAGACGGATTGAAACAACAAGCGTGACATGCTAATTAGAGAGGGAGTGTGAGCGAAACACTTGCGAGCTTGTCTATATTTTTACTAACCTTCACATAGTTCTTTGTTTGTCTTTATTTGTGATGTCTTACCAGGGCAACAACACGATTACTTATGCTGAGATGATCAAAAGGTTGAAAACCATGAATGAGGACTTGGTAAGGGCGTTGCAACGTTTTGGATATACCACGGTGCCCGGACAAGGAGTACTACCTAAAAATGCAGCACCACCAGAGGAAAGGGAAGAAACTCATCATATTCCTCCTAATTATGCTAATCAACATCATGTTCCTTCTAGTGTAAATAATCAGTTTGTTGGTAAAATTGAAGAGCATGTTGAAAATGATCAAGATCTTAATTTACTTGTCTGTGATGATAATGATTGCATTGAATATTTGCATGATGATTCTTTTGGTTGTTAGTAAAGTTTTAAGTGTTCAACCTATGCCTTGTGATGATAATCAAATAGAAGATTTGTGTCATACTAAATGCTTAGAAAAAGGCGAAATTTGTAATATGATCATTGATGTTGAAAATAGTTGTAATATTGCTAGCCTTGAAATGATTGAAAATCCAGCCTTGAAAAAGGATGAAAATTTGCTAGCATTTGATGGAAACATAAGGATAAATCAACAAGCTAAAGTGCATATTAAGTTAGAACATTATGAAGATGATATGTTACGTGAATTGTGCACTAATCAAGCTTCTTTTCTTGGTTTTGTAGTGAGCTCTAATGATCTATAATATGACGAACCCAAGTTCAAAGCCATCCATGAATGGTCAATCCCTCCTACAGTCGGTTTTGAGAGGAGTTTCCATGGATATGTGGTATTCGATCCAGGAGCTCGTGTGGATGCATTTGCTGAATCTTATGCGACTTTGGATTTGAGGACGAATCCTTTTCAAGAAAGGGAGATTGATGCGGGACCATCCAAGACACCTCCGGACACACCTATACTTAGGGATGGACCTATGATTCGAGCTCGTGAGAATGATGTCATCCTCAAGAGGAAGAAGAAGGCTCCACCATGGGAGAAGGTTCAAAGGTGCAAGCTTGGTTAATGACGTTTTTAGATTCGTTCAGTAATTTGACAACTTTTTGACGTCTCAGTAAAATGGGTCGTTCGGAGTCTGTATTTATCGGATTGGGTCTTGCTATACCTTGTCGGAACGAGGACGAAAAGATCTACAACTTTTTCTGTTGAAGGTGTTTCCAGATTCGACCTAGAGCTTGACCGAAAATCACATTCTTTGAAGCTGTTTCTGTTTAGACGGGAATAAACTAAGTGTTGGAACTTTATTTTGTTACTATTTTTAGAGATCTTTTTTACTTATGTTATTTTAGTTAATTTAGGGATTTATTTTAATTTCTCTTTAATTATTATTTCTATCTAAAATCAGCCCTTAGGGTTATAAGCAGCGGCTGAATTCCATTGTAAACATTAGACGTACGTCTTCCCTTGAATGAAAATCAGTTTGTGTGAAACACAATTGAGAGAAAGTCAATCGATTCGAAGCGTGACTCATCGATTGCAACTCTTGAAATTGATTTCAGCTTGGTTTGCCTTGAGTTCATCAACCTCACGAGAGCTTTGTGATCTTGGTATCCATGAGCCCCCTCAGCTCCTTGTGCCTCCAAGTTGTCCGCTTGGTTGTGTAGGGTTGTAGAGGCGGGTTATATAGTCATTAGTGTTGGTTCCTACCCTCTACGGAGACCTGAGCTCTTCATCTTGTTCTATATAGATCGACTCATTCCTTATCGGTCGTGTCTTTAAATAAATTTCGAGTCTTGCATATTGTTCATCGAGTCTTTGAGTCTTTTATTTCTTATCAACATCGAGTTCCTTGATCTTGGTGTTTCTTGTCGAGTCCTGTTTATTTCTTTTGGGTTCTTGCTGCGTTCTTGGTTTTTCTTGATCATTCTTAATCGAGTTCTTTACTTTCTTGGTCATTCTTGCTTCCGTTATTTAGTTTCTTGTTTGATTGTCGAAGACCGGGCCATCCTACGGCTTACCCAGTATCACTAAGTCTAGGCTAAGGTAGTTAGCTACAGTTTATTTATGTTTGTCGTTGGTGTTATGAATGCAGTTATGCTATAGTTTAAAGTCGAGTTTGTGGGCAAAGTAGTGGGTAGTTTTTCAGTTCAAGTGTCAATGTTTAAATGTGTAAGTTTGGACAATTTTTCATCAATTGGAGAAGTGGCTTTTACAATTTTTGAGTGTGAGCAAGTTCTGTTCTGTATCACAGAGGAACAAGTTGTGTGTGTGTGACATTTTTGGTTGATCATAGAGATGTATATGTGTGTTGATTCTTGTCTAATTTACAACAGCTTTGTGCGTGCGCTGATAAAAAACAAGGTCGCTAGATATTAAGATGTACGTCGGGCAGCTTGGTTGTTACAACATAGAGGAATAGCCAACAGAATGGAAAAATCAAGGTTATGAACAATTGGTATAGGTTGATGTTCCTAGTTGAAGAGTCTATAAGTCGATGAATAATACTCTAGAAGGAGGGGATGAATAGAGTATGCTCGATTTTTGCAAATCAAAACCTTAAGAAGATTTTCAAAACAACGTGTCAAGACCTTGATATAGCTATCAATCTTGACGAAGTAAAATCGAACAATGTAAAGTAAATGCGGAAAGTAAATAGATGAACACACGAATTGTTAAAGAGGTTCGACACGAACTTGGCCTACATCCCCGCCTAGGGTTATCCAACCAGTAGGATTCAACACTTCTTATTTCACTTCCTTGAGTCTAAAACTTCCTAGAAGAACTACCATTCTTCTATACAAAGCCTCATCATTTCTATTCTAACACTCAACCTTACAAGTGAAATAAAAGCTCTCACCACACACCGGAGTGTGCCTTAGATCGAGTATATGATATACTCTGAATGTAAAATGAATGACTTGTACAATAAGTGCTTGTGTTTCCCTGAACTCTAAAAAATAAACAACACTAGACTTTATGAGAACGTAAGAGAGAAACTGGATCAACAAATTCCTAAGATGACTTGATCTCTTTAGAATGAATGCTTGCTTAGTTGTTATCGCTCATCTTCTTGCACACGTCTATACATAGTTGATCGGCTTCAAGGATAGGGATGAAGAGCCGTTTGAATTTTGAATTCTTTCCAAGTGAATTTGAATTCCTTTCGAATCCATTCTTTCCAAATCCATGACCTGCAATCTTCTCCATGATCAAGCATGTACTCTTGGAAGATCGGATCACCTCGTGTCCTTATATAGCTCTCCCAATCTTTCCTGAAATACAATTCAAGGATGACTACTTTATGGCCTAATGAAAGGTTAGGAGAAAACGTGAGTATATATTTGAATATGGCCCGATCTAGGATGACTACTTTATGGCCCAATGAAAGGTACATAAATAATCTTGGCCCAAAGGATCGTCCTTGCCTCAATTCCTGCACTTAAAGAAATCGGTTCATAGACAAGATAATATTTGATCAAACATTTTAGCCATGGTTTCAAGGCCTTGAAACTAGGTCTTGTTGTTTTGTCTTTCATCACCCTTAAAAACAACCTGCAAGTTAGTATTTTAAGGTCTTACAATCAAGGTGGAGTCTTCACTAGTTGTAGGGGTGTTACGTATACACGAGTACCTGGAATTTGACTTGTACTCGGCTCGCGCTCGTTCACATTAAAAAACGAGTCGAATATAAGCGAGTTCCCGAGCTCGATCTTCATTCGAGCTACTCGTATAATTCGGTTTTTTTTTCCATATAATTTACATATTTGCCCTTCTAAGCTCAAAAATTAATGAGCTAAAAAATTGAACTTATTAAATACACCCATTATATAAGTTCAAAAATGAGCTTAAAAAAAGTTTCCAGCAAAAACAGACGGCCACCATAAATCGAGCTTGCAACGAGCTCGAGCTCAGCTTGAACAAAAACGAGCGAAATGAGCTCGAGCTCGAGCTTCTCTGCAACTCGCGAGCCGGGTTTGAGCAGACGGACTTAACTACCCAATGACAAATGGACTTAACTACCCAATGACAAACTAAGATTATTGTTTTTGTATATTAAAATAAAGAAAAAAAATCTATCCGACACGAAAGGTTACGCTAAGAATATGAATATATACACAAAAAATTTCGTCCCCGATCTTCCAATATAATTAGTTTTTTATTCCATCAGTAATTATAGAGGGTAACAAAATTAAATTGCAGAAAACACAATATCGTCCTTCAATTTGATCCGACACGAATGAATGAATGATCCTCTCGTCTAATGAATGATCCTCTCGTCTAATTATATATTTCAATTTTCTAAAAATATAAAAGTGTTATAATATGTGAGAATAATACAATAGAGAGGAAGTATAGAAAAAGAGAATAGATCTCTATTATTTGTTTGTATTCTCTAGGAGGGTTACAATGCCTTATATAGGCAACAAGTACATAAGGATAAGACTCTAATAAAGTCATCAACCCTTTGGTTTTCCACATGTGGGAGTTTAGGTAGATGAATGGGTAGTAAGGTGAAAACATCCACAATTGGTTTCATAACACTCCCCCTTGGATGTGCACCTCTACCATTACAAATTGTCTTGTTAATTAAAAAAACCTCGCCTAGAAAAACCCAAATGGGACAAAAACTAGGACTAAAGGAAAATGAGTACAAATATCATTTAATACGCGTTGATCATACTTCCTCGTTAAAAACCTTGTTAGGAAAACCCAGTGGGACAAAACCCGATCGAAGGGAAAAAAGAGTACAGTGCGTAAATTCTCCCCCTGAATTCAACATTCTTCTTGCAGCTTTCTCATTCCGATAAGCTCATCGAATTTCTTGATAATTCTGACTTCATGAGCTTTATGATCAAGTCTGAACATTGCCTTTGATGTGTACAAGCCGAAATGTCTTCATATATTGCAATTGACATCGATGCGCTTGACCTATGTGTCTTGTTGTTAAGCTGCTTTCAATGCACAATCATAAGGTACTTCAGGACCTAACGTGCACTTCATCATTTGATCAAGGGATCTATTGTATAAAATGGTGCGTAAGTTGCCTCGTTAAAAACCTTACCTTGGAAAAACCCAGTGGGATAAAAACCAAGATCAAGGAAAAGAGTACAACTTTGTATGGTACTTCGGGACCTAATACAATGTCACCAATTTCACAATTATAGGTACTTCAGGTACTCTTTATAAGGATCTTTAATCAATTTCATGTGACGGGACTTTGACATTAATGCTTCAGGCATTTTCAATCGATATTTTCATTTATATGAGTATGCAAATAGCACGTCCGTCATTTACATTTAGATCCAAAATTATATTCACATCTAGTGAATAGATTTTCCATATAACCTTTGATAGGTTTTTGTGCAATCAACTTGGCTTTATATTTTATTTTGTATAAGCACCCACTTAAAACCAATTGATGTTGCACTTTTTAGTGTTGGAACTACAGGTCCAATGCCATCATGCTTAAAGAATCCATCTTTGCATGACTTGCTTCTTTCTAGCTCTTTTACTATGATTTCGATGTCGACATCCATTATTTATCTGATGATCATCATATTCTCATAGGCTCTTTCCACTTATGGGGAATCATATACAAAGAGCCTAGTGATCTCTAACACTTCGGGTGTACTTGAGAATCACTTGATATTCATTGTGTTGGAGTTACTTCTGGAACTTCCAAATGAGCTAGTATTAGTGACTTTTCACTTTCTTGGCCTTTAGTAAATGCTTTCAATGACATATATGCTAAACCTTATAATCATTTCATTTATTGAACTTCTGGTTCACTTGTATTTATCCGCGGATATGAAATGATAGAGAAGTTGCTTCCGTGCAATCTCTTTCTTAATATTTAGTCTCATTTCCTCTCCCCCTAAATACTGAGCATTTTATCACCATTATAAAGCTCAAGGTATTTGATATCAATAGGGACTCAACCCCCATATATCTTTCAACTTCTTTGTGGTCTCATTGTAGTTCATTTGGAGGAGGTACATCTTGGAACATGTGTTGCTCATTCAAGACCTTTGAATGGCATGCTCTCTTCTGGAGATAATTAGGGAGATGTTATCGTGTCAAATTTGAAATGCAAACAAGCTTGCACGGGCCCATTTGACTAACGACTCGTTTGGGTCGTCGTGATAACATTCTCTACCTTATGTTTCATATGACCAAAGTATTGAGGCATCTGTAATCTTGGAATTACACTGGTCTATATGATAGTGTTCCGTAGATGTCTCATTGAATCCATTCAAGAGACATTAGAGACTTTGCATTTACTTTGAATTTAGATGGTCTTATTATTGATTTTGCCAAGATGATAGACCATATATGTTCGGTCACTCTTATAGAAGATCTTCGAGTCCTAGGATCTTCTGGTCCCTTTTAGTGGGTGTCTATGTGAATTTCAATGATCCCGCACATCATCGATTCACATGAGTGACCGGATGCCACAAAGAAAAAATATTTTATCATTAACTAACTTCTGGTTAGTGTTAAGTTTTAATGGGATAAATGAGTGTCAAATAAACCATATATATACATTCTCATTTCTGTAAGACTTGCTTCTGGCTAGTCATATGAGATACCATGTCAATTTATACATATGTGCCATTGTTACTTCAGGTAACAAGATCAATGCTCTTTTGGAGCTATATGGTATTCATCTTGGTTTTCCATTCAAGATTGTTTGAGAAAACTTCAGGTTTTCAAAATTGTTTGACACTTATAAAACCATAATATTCAACCATTGAACCTTGTATATGGTGATCCATTTAATTTAAATTTAGATGCCATTGAATGGGTATTGTCAGAACTTTCGTTGGTGTCATACTTCAGGTATGAGTCGTTTATAATGTGCTTCAAGACCTTTAGAATTAACCATATAACAGACCTAGCTATAAGCCACAACAATAACTTTGGTCAAGCGCTTAACCATAACCTCTTTCACACCCTCTACCGGAGGGGCATGCTTCAGGCAATGCTTAGAGGATAGTCAGGAAGTGGCATTCTTAACTGGATCGTGTTATGTGGTTACTTCTATTGGCTGTATCAACCAGACAAAAAATAGTTCTGAATATGATAAAACCCACATTCCATGTACTTCTTCAGGAGTACAAATGATAAAATTAGGATCATATACTCTTCTGGAGTTTGTGAAATCCTTTACTCTTCTAGAGTTCATAAAATATTCTTTACTCTTCAGGAGTTAATAAAAATCCACCAGTAGAGTCTTCAGGCTCTTAGGTTGGTGTTGAAAAACTTCACAATCTACAGGATTGTGGTAAACCTTTCTCCCAAATGTTCATTTGTCAAACAAAACTCCGCATTAGACAATAAGTAGTTTCTTCGGGAAACACTTTGAGCATTGAATTACAATAAGTAAAATCATAATAATTTTATTTATACACTTCTGGGTATGATTTTAAATTATCTTTAGGAAGATATACAATATATCTCTTATCATTCATTTACTTCAGGAAATGAATATTGTCACTTCATGACAATTAGTGTCTATTATGTATAATTCGATCATATACTCCAAAAGACGATAAGTTGCATTAAAAAAAAATAGTAGTAAGTTGTCATATACCCATTGACCATATTCTTCAAGAAATGGTGTGATCGATTATTACTCACTTCAGGGAGAAGACAACTTGTATACAACCACTTCAAGGGTTATATATATCTTTACTTACACATCGCTTCATGGATTATATGTGCAACTTTAAAATAAAGCTCATACACTTCAGTGTATGATTTTAATTCATCTTTCGGAGATTATACAAACTTATCATCAATTTATCTCAAAAAATGAATATTGTCACCTCAGGGACAAATATGTATTGATGAGATAGTGAGACATTTTATGAATTTCCTTTTCATATATCTCTTCAGGAGATTATTATCGTTATTGCAGGAACGATTTATGAGCATAATGTGTTCATCCTCTTTAGGGGATGAGTTTATTTCTTTCGAGAGATGATCATAAAAAATAGTTGATATAGGTAATAAAACTATAAAACCAAAAAAAAAATGAAATAAAATTAGCATATTGTCAACTTCTGGTGACAAGAAATTAAACATCCCCATAAATCCAATGTCGTCTACTTCCGGAGACCGTTAGAGATCGAAACCATCTACTACAGGAGATAAATTTCATCATGATATATAAGCTAAAATATTTTATCTTCTTCAGGAGATAAATAAGAATCTCATCTTCTACAAGAGATGTGATACATAAATTGTGTTTACTTTATCTACTTCAGGAGATAAACTACCACTTTTGGGATGATATGCAAATTAACAATTTATATCTACTTCCGGAGATAATGTTTGTTCATCTACTTCGGGAGATGATTTCGTTCATCTACTTCGGTAGATGATATTTATCATTTCATCGCTACGGGATGAGATATATCGTTTCATCACTTCGGGGATGAGATTTATCATTTCATCGCTTCGGGGATGAAAGTAGTCGGTTCATCTCTACGGGGATGAGATTTGTCGGTTCATCCACTTTGGGGAATGAGATTGATTTATCTCTACAAAAATATGTATAATTCTCATAAGTGCATCCTCTTCGAGGGATTATGATATTGATTTGTCTCTACCGGGACAAATATATTTTTATGTGTATATCATCTTCCTTCACTAAGAAAATGTTGAAAAATTGTCTCTTCGAGGACAATATAGCTCTCATATGTATCCCACTTCTAGGGATTAAATCATTTTTCCATTCAAGAGAATAATTTTATTGGATCCACTTCCGGGGATATATCATCATCGCTACATGGATGAGTTTCAACTCTTATAAATTCGATCAATCATCCACTTCGGGGGATGAGATTATAGAAAATGAAACTATAATTTTATTTGATTCGTCCACTTCAGAGGAGAATTCGAAAGACATCACTACGAGGATGTTATAATTCTTATATATATCAACTTGTCCCTTTAATGACAAATTTCGGTGAATAGATCAAAGCATATATGATTCAAATATAAATAAATTAATCATGTGCACACATCCAAAATCAAACCAACAATCTCAAATCCACTCAGCAATTTCAAATTGAATCTTGAAAAATATGCCAAATCGGCATAGATGTACATGTATAAACAATTCATATTTAAAGCAAATTAATGCATGCGTTATAGACTTACAGTAGTATATATCAATCAAACGATTCGAAAACTCACCAAATAAGAACATGAAACATGGAATAATTAATTGATGAATAAAGCAATTTCATTAAGAAATCAGTACTTGTCCCAACCGATCAACTGACAATTGACTAATAATAGCAAAAGCCACGGATGAGAAATAAAATTGGAAGTCAATAATCCTCAAATGTAAAAATGCAAACAACATGGGCACCAGAAAACCCAAACGAAATGCACTGTAATATAAGGGCACATAAATAAAATTTGATTAAAACTGTGATTAATCACGCTAAAATTTATCATCATCGAATTTCATACTCAAAACTGAGATTACCCACCAAAAATATAAACATGGAAATTAAAAGATAGACCAAATCAAAATAGCGACTTGTAAAACATATGGGTGCATCAACAATCAGTATATATCTCAATCAAACAATATCATTTTATACCTGTTTTTACCTTTTTTTTTTCTTTTTGGAGCACAACGGATAGTTTTAGCAATCGACACTTCATCGAATGAGAGGAAACTATGAATAGAACAATCGTGCTGATAACGTGTTATAATATGTGAGAATAATACAATAGAGAGGAAGTATAGAAAAAGAGAATAGATCTCTATTATTTGTTTGTATTCTCTAGGAGGGTTACAATGCCTTATATAGGCAACAAGTACATAAGGATAAGACTCTAATAAAGTCATCAACCCTTTGGTTTTCCACATGTGGGAGTTTAGGTAGATGAATGGGTAGTAAGGTGAAAACATCCACAATTGGTTTCATAACAAAAAGTTTATCTAATTGGTCGCATTTTGTAAATACAAGCTAGCTCACAAATGGGCGGCAACAACCATTAGCTAGCTGGATATTTAATTTTGAATTGGTTTGTGATGAACCGTGATTTCAATTTAGAGTGTTTATAATTAACTCCATCTCTTAATCATTTAAATAATTTAGAATACGTGGAGTATATTATATATATCGTATATATGTACTCGATCGGTTAATAGAATAATAATATTCACATATATATATACACACACAGTGGCGGCCGCAGGATCCTCCGAAAGGTGGGGCGAAATTTCTAGTGTGTACTGCGATATTAGCCTTAAATAAACTCCTTTACCTAAGCTACGACTTTCAGCTTAGCAGTGGATTGTAGAAAAGTAGACTTACATT
The DNA here is from genome assembly GCA_037127255.1 of Persicaria tinctoria. Classification (NCBI taxonomy): domain Eukaryota; kingdom Viridiplantae; phylum Streptophyta; class Magnoliopsida; order Caryophyllales; family Polygonaceae; genus Persicaria; species Persicaria tinctoria. The sequence goes on along the minus strand of JBANSL010000009.1, from coordinate 9,660,803 downwards.
TGCTTGGTTGCTATAGTAGTGGTTTCTCGTCATTCATTTGAAATTAAGGCATTTGTCATCTTTAGGAGTATAAACTTATCAAAATTCAACCATGCTAAATTCAAGGATTTTGCATATTAGCTAGGATTGTAAACTCATCAACTTTATAATATCTTTTGGTTCCCAAACACATGATAGAATTTGTGATTTGAATATGTAGGGTACAAAAATACAAATATTGCATAAAGCTTCACAAATTCAATTCACAAACTCCAAATTCAATTCATAAATTTCATTCTCAAAATCACATACACAATAATTAAAACACAAAATTTATTCTCAAAATCACAAGTTCTAATGAAAATTTCACAAAATTTATTTTCATAATCAAATCCTAATTTCACCAATTTTATGAGGTTTAATTAGTTTATAGCTGGATAATTTGTATATAATAGGGAGCTCGGGAAGTGAGAATATAATTAAATAAGGGGGTAGAAAGATAGAGAGTGGGTGCAAGTTGAAAAAAGAATAAAAAAAAGCTTTTTTGAGGGAGGCGAATTTTTTTCAAAAACAAAAGGAGGCTAATTTCACCAATTTTATGGGGTTTAATTAGTTATATGCTAGATAATTTGTATATAATAGGGAAGTCGGAATATAATTAAATAAGGGGTAGAAAGTAGAAACATAGAAAGTGGGGTGTAAGTTTAACAAATAATAAAAAAGCATTTTTGGGGGAGGTGAATTTTTTTCAAAAACAAAAGGAGGCTAATTTCACCAATTTTATGGGGTTTAATTAGTTATATGCTAGATAATTTGTATATAATAGGGAAGTCGGAATATAATTAAATAAGGGGTATAAAGTAGAAACATAGAAAGTGGGGTGTAAGTTGAACAAATAATAAAAAAGCATTTTTGGGGGAGGTGAAATCTTTTAAAAAACAAAGAGGCTAGTGGGAATTGAACCCACAACCTTTAGTCTCATTTTACTTTCCTTCCTTCCCACCAACCAACTAAGCAAAATGAACTTATTGATTCAATAGTAATCATAGTTTTACTTATTACAACACTGCCATATATATAAATAATTATTTTTATTTTTTTTTCAAACCCCGGGGCGTGTGGGTCGAAAGGTGGGGCGGCCGCGTACGCCCGCCCCACCCTGGGGCCGCCCCTGTATATATATATATATATATATATACAGAGAGAGAGAGAGAGAGAGGGGTAATTTGTGCACACCTCTTAGGGTGTACTTTGTGCACAAATTCCGACCATTGATCTATATGGAAAGAGCGTCCAGGATTATGCCACGTCAATGGTTTTTTTTTAAAAAAAATTTGTGTTAAATGAGGCCCAATTGCACTGGTAAGGTATGACAAGCGCGTGTAACTTAAACTAATAAAACCCTAGCCCTGTTTAGCTTTGTGAAGCGGCAGTCCTCTACCTCCTTCAATTCTCCAGAGCAGCAATTGGTGGCGGGGAAGGCAGAGGTGCGGTTGAGGCCGAAGACGAGGGAGATGGCGGCGACGCCAGATCTGGGCGGTGGCGAAGGGGAAGGCAGAGGTGCGGTTGAGGCCGAAGACGAGGGAGATGGCGGCGGCGCCGGATCTGGGTGGTGGCGAAGGGGGAGGCAGAGGTGCGGTTGAGGCCGAAGACGAGGGAGATGGCGGCGACGCCAGATCTGGGCGGTGGCGAACTCCTTCATCCGCACCCTTCTCCGACCCTCTCCCTCGCCGGAATCCTTTAGCACGAGCGCTGACTGGATGCACGAGCGCTGACTGGATGCTGCTATGGTGGCGACGAAGAGAGAGCATGGCGGCCAACCGCCCAGATCTGAATCTGTGGAAGCAGTTGGTGATGAAGACGAGGACTCGACTGGTTCGCATTCGCAATTGGAGTGTTTGTGTCTGAATCATTGCCAATGGTCTTCGTCTCCTCCATCGGGGAAGGATCCCGTCCAGTCCAGTTGAAGGTCTCGACGACGATTTGGAGCGACGATTTCGCCGGCTTCAGCGCATGGAGGCGTGGCTGGTCTGACTCCCTTGTTCATACTCCCTTCCCTTCAATTCGAATCCGAGGACGACAGTAGATCTGGTCGATGGAGACGATGGGGCTAGGTCGGTGGTGGCGATGGAGGCGGTGGGGCTTGCAATGAAGATGGTAGCATTTTTTTTTAATGAATTTGGGATTATTCGGTGGGGTATAGAATATTATTCGGTGATATTGAATAATTATTCATAGAAATGGTTTTTTTTCATGAATTTAGGGTTTATGAAATATGAAACATTATTCGGTGAATTTTAAAGCATTATTCGGTGAATTTTGAAGCATTATTCGGTGAAATATGTAATTTTATTCGGGAAAAAAAATATTATGAAATATTATTCGCAAAAAAAAAACATTATTCGGTAGTATGAGTCTAATTATTCAGTGGAATTGGCGAATTTTCATATAAGATGGATTGAAAAAGATTAAAAAAACATTATTATTCACAAAAAAAAAACATTATTCGATAGATTGTAAAATATTATTCGGTTGAATTGACGGATTTTTAAGGAAAACGAATTTACGGCTGTTTAAAAAAAAATTATATATATGTTGGGTGAATTAATTGTGTAAAAAAGCAATTAAAAAAAAAAGAGAATGGGGATGGGTGAGAATGTTAAATGCACGTGAGAAAGTGAGAGAGAGTGGGAGAGATTGAGTGTTTTTTGGCAAGGTGACCCACAAATTTAAAAGCAAAAAAAAATCACATTTAATCATAGCCCTCTATCCCCTCTCCATCAACGGTCTAGAATTGTGTACTAGATAGATACACTATAAGGGTTGTGCACAAGAGAACCACTCTATATATATATATATATATATATATATATATATATATATATATATATATATATATATATATATATATATATATATATATATATATATATATATATATATATATATATATATATTTGTGTACTAGATAGATACACTATAAGGGTTGTGCACAAGAGAACCACTCCATATATATATATTTACTCATAGACTCATAGTGAGAACTGGAGTGGTACGCTATTGTTGGCATGTATGTACAACCGCAAAACCGAATAATTCAAAGCTCCGTAAAACTCCGCAAAAACGAAATACTAAGCTAACTCTATGTTCGGATCAACAAAACAAAAAAGGCTAGCTCTATGATAGGACAATTAATTATAATGATGTACTTTTCATGAGAGCACAATTAACGAGGCTTGTAACGCCTCGTTATGTGGTACTGTTTCAACATTGATGGTCGAAGCGTTGGCATTTTGACTGGGTCTAGTTTATTGCTACTTAGAGACGGAGATCTCAAAGATCGAAGTGGAGGGAGACAGTCTTACGGTTATCAACTCCATCAAAGGGAGTTGGAAGTGTACTTGGGAAATTGAGTTGGTGATCGTCGATATTCTGGTTTTGCTCCACGCCTTCGAGTTCTTTTCTATAACCCATGTTTTTTGAGAGGTCAACCAAGTGGCGAACAAAGCAGCTCCTCTCAGATTGAGACAGGCTCAGGGGTCGATTGTTTCTCACCATGAACTTCTTGCTCAGAGACGGAAGTAGGGGTGTGCTGGAAGTAGGGGTGTAGTAAGGATTAGATTGCTTAAATAGCGCAATTGGTAGAGGGGAAGGAGGGGATTAGTTTTGGCGTGGGTTCGAATCCCCTCAGTCTCAATTTTTGTCTGTGCTACCAGCTGTAGTCCACTTTTCATCACACACGGACACAGTAGCGGTGGTCCATTGCATCCATTTTTTTCCATTTTTTTTCTCATAGATTAATTCCATTATTCCAGATCTCTTGAACTAGACATGGCCGTTATTGATAGATTACAAAGGTCTTATATTGTATAGTGGGCCCAAAGGTCCAAAAGGCCAGATACCTTTGTATCCTATATATATGATTATCAATGAATGGAAACCTTCGAGGGAGGACTTTACATTAATTCTGTCATTCTACATGGTATCACAGCCTTTTTTTCTTCCTCACGGAACCCTAATTTGATCCTCCCGCCTTACCTCTCCTCTTACCGTCGTCGGCCTCGTACCGACGCTGTCATCCCTCACCGGTCTTCCTCTTCCTCCGACCTTCCACCAACGTCGCCACCACTTGTTCTCCTTCGCCGGTCACCACAACCCGGATTCACCACCCGACGCTTTCTCCCTCTCGTTGTCCTCCTCCCTCGTGCACAACCACCACCACAGCAGCCCCCCGCTGCTGCCCAGATCGGACTCCAGATCCGGCCTTCCTCAGCCCTCGCTCTTCATATCTCGCTCTCCTTCCTCGCTCCCCGTCGCGCCTCTCCACTCAAAGATCCGGCCTTCCTCATCCTCGCTCCCCATATCCCGTCGCCACTCGCCTTCCCTCGACCTCCCCTCCCCTAATCCGGCCACCAGCAGATTAGATCCGCCAGATCCGGCCACCAGGGGCTTCGATTCACCAGTTCCAAGCCGCCCATCAACCTCCGTCCACACCCTCTCTCTCGCCTCTGTTTCTTTTCCCAAAAAAAAAGATGACGTCCGACCTAGACTGATGCGGTCGCGGCCGCGGCATCGACCGCTGCAGCAGACGCTGCTCTACGCAGTGGCTGCCCCATACGAGGCCTCGCGACACTCCTCCTTCGACCGTCACCCCTCGATGGTCCCCCGGTGCCTGGCTTCAACCCTCATTGGATGCACTCTGGCTCTCCTGCCATGAGACATGCCTATCTGACATCGTCTAATCAAGGATATGTTCCGCCTGATGGGCATCACGCCTTCTCCTCTATGCAGCCGACACCTTCAGACTCTTCTTGGTACATGGACACTGGTGCCACCTCCCACATGACATATTCCTCAGGTAACCTCTCATCTATTTCTTTTAAGGGCCTTGCACACTCTATTATCGTCAGAAATGGTGGTCGTCTTGCTACTTCGGGGATCGGCCACGCCATATTACAGATCCCAACTGTTGTGAACTTAATCTGCCATGTTTTACAATAACTTTTATATCGATTTCTGTATACATTACATGCATTTGGGCTAAGATAGTACATAATCTATGTAGTTTATGTTTATTTGCCAAATTATGGAATCTACACCAGTTTCTGTTTAATTCGCAGAAATCGAGGCGTTTTACAGCAATTCTACAAAAGGTCGGAAAAGCTCGGAAAACCACTACAGAAGTCCAAGGTCAAAGCAGCGGAACAAGTCTGAGAGTCGAGGCTACTCGATCTCGAGTAGGCCTACTCGACCTAGACGAGCCTGTCCGAGCATCGCCTTGTCAAGCAGAGCTGGTCGAGCAAGACAGACCAACCTGAGCTCCGGACTCTACTCGACCTCGACAAGCACTGGTCGAGATCGACGAAGCCCAAAGTCATGCCCGGAGTCGACGAGGAGAGCTGCCCGAGAAGCCGAGGACGAAGCCGAGGACGACCAGGCGAGACTCGCTGCCAGCGACTCCACTCGCTGCAGCGGACCACTCGCTGCCGCGGAAGAGGCCACTCGCTGCCAGCGGATGAAGCAACTCGCGGGAGCGGGAGCGGAAAGGGAGAACTCAACTCGACCTCGATGACCCTTTGTCGAGGTCGACGAGCACCTTGAGTCCAGGTCCGAGCCAGTCGACTAGACCTACCCGGGCAGACCCAGTCGACAAGCCCATCCTACTCGACATCGACGAGGGGTGGTCGAGGTCGACAAGAGCCCAGGAAGCCATGACGAGCCACATCGAGCAGAAGCCACCCGAGGAGTCCAGCCGACGAAGACCCTACTCGAGGTCGACGAGACCTAGTCGAGGTCGAGTAGACCCAGCTTCCAGAAACTTCTCGACGTGGCCTGTCCGACTAGACTTGGCTTTCCTTGGGCGCGAAGGCGGAAGATTCTATCCGAATACATCAAATTCTATCTAAGGAGAGAAGATCTATCAACATCATGAAGACTTACCCTATTTAGTTTTATTTTTTCCTTTTAGATTTATTTCCATAAAACAATTTATTTATCCTTTCAAGTTTTAGATATAGTTTTAGATAAAGATAGATATCTTCTTTCCTAGAATAGCTAGGGAATGAAGGCTATAAATAAAGCCCCAGGGGGCTCAGTTTTATAGATAATTCAAGACACAATTAGTTAGTTCCACAGAGAAGTTTAGGAGTTCTAAGGTTTTTAGGGTTTTGGCTTTCTGCGAAAGTTGATTGCCAGGATTGTAAAAGGCTTTGAATTTAGTTTTTATGCAATTTAGTTCTTTTCATCAATCAATGTCTGCGATTGCGATGAGGCGTGAGTAGTCCACCCACTTTTGGGGCTGGGGTGAGCCCGACGGTGGCCATGTGAGGCGATGCAATAAAGGTCAGATTTTTTGTGCGATTCATCTTCTATCCCTATGAGCATGATTCTTTTGCGAGAGTTGAAGGTGATCCTTGTTTGTGTTATTGAAGCGAAAGTGATCTTAATGCAACTTGGATTAATTATGTGAAAAACGGTTAGTAACAATTAGGGTTTATGCGAAAGCCTCTATATGCCTATTTTTTAATGACGAAAGTTATTTGATGGAAAGCATGATCTTTTGTGCCTTTATGTGTTGTTTTGCATGGTTATCGTTGTGGTGTTGATACCCTGGCTTTGGAAGTCTTTTAGCATATTGAGTTAATTTCTGTCAAATTTCTGAATTCTGTCGAAAATCTGCAAGTTTGTGTTTTCTGTTTCTTGTCGACATAGAGGAGCCTTGGTCGAGATCGAGGAGTGTCTTGTCGATCTCGAGTTGGGTTTGTCTTAGTCGAGTTGGTGTTTTTCTTCTGTTGTCGACTGTGAAGTTTCTGTCTTTTGCTGTTAGTCGATCTCGAGTAGGCTAAGTCGAGATCGAGTACGTCCTGCTGCTTTGTTTTATTTCTTGCTTCGCTTTGTTCTTTGCTTTACTTTCTGTCTTTAGTTTCTTTGCTTTTGTTTTAGTTGCCCTTGCCGGGTTTATTTGTTTCTTTCCTTCCTATGTTTCTGTCTGTTCTGCTGCTGTTCTGAGAATCTGATAGCTACCTGAGAACTGCTGACGTGCTTCCTCGTGGATTCGATCCTGATTTTCTCTTACTACAACGGGAGGAAGTCTTGTATTTAGTTGCTGAGACAGGGAAGTCAGTCTGAACTTTATTTCATATTTATTTCAATACTCGATTTACTCCTGCAACAACACCAACCCACCCACTACACCTCAACGATGTCCTCATTGCCCCAAAGATTGTCAAAAACCTTATCTCTGTCCTTCGGTTCACTACTGACAATAACGTTTCCCTTGCGTTTGATCCCTATGGTTTCTCTGTGAACGATCTTACTACGGGGTTTACTCGCATGAGATGTACGTAACAACATCGGGGAGCTCTACCCTGTCACACCATCTCCTGCGCCCAGTCAGTCGTGCCCGGTCGCCCTCTCGGTATCGTCGTCCAGCCTGTGGCATGCACGCCTGGGCCATCCCAGTGTTGCCGTTCTAGATGTCCTCCGTTCCCAGAGTCTTGTCACCTGTACTAAAGACCCACGCTCTGGTTTATGCTCTTTCTGCCAATCAGGCAAACATGCCAGACTGCCGTTCCAACGGTCTTTGACCTCTGCCCTTGCTCTCTTTGATATCATTCATAGTGACATTTGGATCTCTTCTGTGCCTAGCAAGGAGGGTCACAAGTACTACCTCTTGTTTCTTAATGATTACACTCATTACTTATGGGTCTTCCCGTTGCATTTCAAGTCCCAAGTGTTTCATGTCTTTGCCAAATTCCATACCTACATCAAAACGTAGTTTCACATATCCATCAAATGTTTCCAATGTGACAATGGCCGTGAATTTGACAACAACAACTTTCACTCTTTCTTTGCCGCAAACGGGATCTCCTATCGCTTGTGTTGCCCCTATACTTCTCAGCAGATTGGCAAGGCTGAACGAATCATTAGAACCATTACCAACATGATGCGCTTTCTCCTCTTCCACGCATCTATTCCTCTTCCCTATTGGCCTCACGTCTTATCCACCACATGTTATCTCCTAAACATTCTCCCTTCCACTACCCTACACCATCGCTCGCCAGCTCAGGCACTTTATTACACCATGCCTAGGTATGATCACCATCGCACCATCGGGTGCTTGTGTTTCTGTTGTGAGCCTAATCTGCCATGTTTTATAGTAACTTTTATATCGATTTCTGCATACATTTCATGCATTTGGGCTAAGAAAGTACAGAATCTATGTAGTTTATGTTTATTTGCCAAAATATGGAATCTACACCAGCTTCTGTTTAAATCACAGAATTCGAGGCGTTTTACAGCAATTCGAAGGAAGGTCGGACAAGCTCTGTAATTCACTACAGAAGTCCAAGGTCAAAGCAGCAACGGAACCCGTCGAATCGAGCCGAGAACCCAGGCTACTCGATCTAGAGTAGCTCTTACTGGATCTCGACGAGTATGTCCGAGAACTGCTTTGTCGACCAGGAGCAACGTTGAGAACCAGACCAACCCAGCTTCGGAAGTCTACTCGATCTCGACAAGCCCTAGTCGAGATCGACAAAGCCCAGTGCCACACCCGGAGTCGACGAGGAGAAGAGCCGAGGACGAGAAGCCGAGCACAATCCTAGTCGACCTCGACAAAGCCCTTGTCGAGATCGACGAGCCACCCAGTGCCTCCGAGTCCGTGCCGAAGAGAAGTTGCTCCACCAAGAAGTCCACACCCCAACTCGATGAACCCTTGTCGAGATCGACGAACCCTTGTCGAGATCGACTAAGCCCAGAGTCCAGATCCGAGCTTGTCGAGCACACCTACCCGAGAAGACCTAGTCGACATAACTTTTCTACTCGAGGTCGACTAGGGCTACTCGAGATCGACGAGCGCTAGGAGCCATGTCCGAGTCTGTCGAAGACCAGCTAGCCGAGACGACAAGCCAAGACCAGTCGACCAGGATTTCTACTCGAGATCGACAAGAGCCTTGTCGAGATCGACGACGCTTTCAGAAGCCATGTTACTCGACTTGACGAATTCTACTCGGTTTGGCTTTGCTTGGGCTCGAAGATTGTCGATTCTATCCGAATCTATCAAGACACATCATGAAGAGAAGAAGATCTATCCATGGAAGACTTTATATATATTTTCCTATTTTGGATTTAATTATGTTATGTCTTTTATTTATCATTAAGGTTTTAGATATAATTTTAGATATAGATAGATATTTCTTTCCTAGAATAGCTAGGGAAAGAAGCCTATAAATAAAGCCCTAGGGGCTCAGTTTTATTCATTCAATTTCAGAGACAATTAGTTAGTTACCTAAAGAGAGATTGTAAGTTTGATTTTATGAAATTTAGTGATTTTCATCAATCAATGTCTGCGATTGCGATGAGGCGTGAGTAGTGCACCCACTTCTGGGGCTGGGGTGAGCCCGACGGTGGCCATGTGAGGTGATGCGGTAAAGGTCAGATCTTTTTATGCAATTCGTCTTCTATCCCTATAAGCATGATTCTTTTGCGAGAGTTGAAGGTGATCCTTGTTTGTATTATTGAAGCGAAAGTGATCTTAATGCAACTTGGGTTAATTATGTGAAAAAGGGTTAGTAACAATTAGGGTTTATGCGAAAGCCTCTATTTGCCTATTTGTTAATAACGAAAGTTATTTGATGGAAAGCATGATCTTTTATGCCTTTATGTGTTACTTCTCATGGTTATCGTTGTGGTGTTGATACCTTGGCTTTGGAAGTCTCTAAAATATTGAGTTTATTTTCATCGAAAATCTGAGTTTGAGTTCGAGAATTTGCATTTTAAAGTTTCTGTTTCCACTCGATATAGAGTAGAGCTTGTCGAGATTGAGTACAGCCTTTGTCGATCTCGAGTAGGGTCTGGTCTATCTCGAGTTGAGTTTTCTTCTGTTGTCGTCGATTTTCACTTTCTGTTTTCTGTCGACCTGCCTTTGTGGATCTCGAGTACCTTGTGGTCGAGATCGACTAGCCTTTGCTTTGCTTTTATTTGCTGCTTTGCTTTGTCTTTTCTGTCTCGTTTAGTTCATTGCTTTTTGTTTGTTCTTTTCTGCTTTTATTTCTGTTTCTTTCCTTGTTTCTGTCTTTATGCTATTTTGTCTGTGAGAATTTATAGCTACCTGAGAACTGCTGACGTGCTTCCTCGTGGATTCGATCCTGACTATTCTCTTACTACAACGGGAGGAAGTCTTGTATTTATTTGCTGAGACAGGGAAGTCAGTCTGAACTTTATTTTATATTTATTTCATACTTGACAATCCTCCTGCAACAACAAATTGGCGCCATTGCCGGGGAAGCAATCATTCGCGCCTTAGGTAGTCAGTTCTCACTTTTCTCTTGAGTGAATTCGCAGGTGTATGCGCCGTTCTGGTATCCCACATGAGTTTGACGCTTTAGACGAACCGGAACGCCTCCTACACATAAGAGCTAGACTGCAAAGAGCCATGGCAGCCGCTGAAACACAGGAGCAGCTGATACAGAGGCTTACCAGGGAACTAGCCGCAAAGGATACTACTATCGCCAATGAGAGGACGGCGAGGGAAGCAGAAGCTGAGCTTGCCCAATATCAAACCACTGCAGAGGATTATATGCATCCCACTCTCGTCGTGCTTGAATCGGCGATTCTAATCCCTGATAACTCTTTTGAAATTCGCACTCAATTTCTTATAGAGCTTAAAAATAATGTCTTTTACGGCAGATTTAATGAGTGTCCTCTTGAACATATTACAAACTTTTCTGAGATGTGCCGTACTCTTGCTGAAGGTACAACTCTGGAATATGTCAAGATGAAATCTTTTCGCTGGTCTCTCACTGGGCCTGCACTGAAATGGCTTGAAGGGCTGAAAGCAAGATCACTCACAACCTGGGCCCAAGTAGAGCAAGAGTTTCTGAACAAATTCTTCCCACCCGCCAAAACAGTACATCTCCGCCAGAAAATCACCGCCTTCAAACAGAAGCAAGGGGAACCGCTGGCAAAGGCATGGGAACGCTACAAGGAACTTCTACGATCTTGCCCTACTCATGGACAGCCACCCTACGTCATTCAGAAGATCTTCTTCAACTCTCTTGATCAGGTCACTAAGGACAGAATCAACCATTATACTCGCTATGAGTATCTGACAATGCCGCCAAGTGACGCATGGGGTGTGCTAGAGAAGCTCACTAACTACGACAACAAGTATGGGTCTACTGCAACTTATGAAGAGAACCCATACGCCAGGCCAGCACCATCCATGCCCCTCTATGATCCCCCTAAGGAGATTGATCCAGATGTTAGGGAGCAGTACTACAGAGACCAGAATAAGAAGCTCATCAAACAAGGAAAATATCTCTCTGTCAACCAGCCTTGTATTGAATGCGGATCGCAAAGGCACACCACTCCTGAGTGCCCACACGCAGAACAAGTCAGGATGGCAGAGCATCATGAGGAGGTAGCTTACGCAGGGGGTCCCAATCGCTACATGGGGGACCAAAGGTCTCAGCAATCACAATGGAACCAAGGTGTCCCTAGGAACCCCCCGCCCTACAGAGCTCCAGGACATCCGGAAAGGGACCAGAAAAAGGATGATATACAAACAGTCCTGGAGGAAATACGGAGGAACCACTCAGAAACTAGGCAATCTTTCAACTCCGTCTATACTCAGATGCAAGGTGTCAACTCTAGGCTTGGGGAAATTGATATATGGCGAAAATTAGTTGATACACAGATTGGTCAGCTAGCAGCAGGAATCCCCAGACAGTCAGGTTCGCTCCCTGGATCTTCAGAACCAAATCCTAAGGGAAAGACTGGACATATCGCTGCTGTAAAACTCAGAAGCGGCCATCAATTGCAAGAGCCAGAGGTCGGAAAGCAGCAGAACAACGGAGAAAAGCTGGTCGACCAGAGCCTACTCGATGTCGAGGAAGGTCTACTCGATGTCGAGGAGAACATGCAGAAACCTTCGTCTGCACCACAAAGCAACTCGACAACACCAAATCTAGTTGAGATCGACAAGACTGTAGTCGATGTCGAGGAGCCCCTAGTCGACATAGAGCAGCCTGCAGCACCTCCGACGTCTGTTCTGGTTCCTAATCAGAAAAAGAAGCTGCCTTTCCCCACAAAATCTCCAAAGGACCCGGCAGAAAAGAAATTTCAGCGCTTCATCAAGATGCTTCAGAAGCTCAACGTCACCATCCCCTTCACAGAAGCTCTCAATGAAATGCCATCCTATGTCAAGTTCCTGAAGGAGATTCTGAGCAAAAAGCGATCAATGGCGGAAATCACAGAGGAGTGCAGCCATCTGGACATATTGGAGAAGAGGCCGGATCCAAGTAAGTTTGCTATAACTATTGGATTTGGTCCATATAAAATTAATGCCTTATGTGATCTTGGAGCTAGTGTGAGTATAATGCCTTTAACGATTTGGTCCAAGATTAAGATAGGTGCCCTAGAGCCTGTGGATGCTAGACTTTACATGGCCAACAACACGGTGGTCATTCCAACAGGCATGGTGGACAATGTGCCAGTACAAGTAGGTAAATTCTTTGTCCCTGCTGATTTCCTAGTTGTTGACATGCAAGAGGATCCTGCTTGTCCAATTATTCTAGGAAGGCCCTTCTTGGCGACGGTGGATGCCAACATAAGCGTAAGGAAAGGAGTGCTCACCTTCAACATCAGCGATGAGGTAATTGAGTATTCCTTTAATAAAACTGAAAGGCATACAGGTCCAATGGAAGAGGTCAAATCTATCTCAGATGGCTACATCACCTGCGGGGAACCCAAGGTCAGAAATATGACCCCTGAGGAACTGGAAAAGAGGGATATGGAGGCCCAGGTGGAGGAGATCATGGCAATCCTCAAAGAGAACACAGAAAATCCAATCGACACGGACCAAGGTAAGTCGTTATGGATTAAGTATTTTTCGGATGCCTTGACAGGAACTAAGTATGAGGTCAAGATCGACCAAGACTCCTCGACATCGAGGACCCTAGTCGATCTCGACCAGACCAAGGAGCCTCCACCAACACCAGCCTCGTCGAGCAGCCAGACGAAAGCAGAACCCTACTCGACCTCGAGTAGACTCGTCGAAATCGACCACCACTCGGCCAACTCGACTTCGCCTTCCTCGACGCTGACGACTCCAGAACCAGAACCCTTGTTGATCTCGAGTACGCTACTCGATGTCGACCAACTTCAGCATCCTCGGGCACCGTCTTCCTCGACACAGATTCCACCAGACGGACCAAGCTCGTCGATCTCGACTAAGCTTGTCGAGATCGACCACCACTCGACTCCACCAGTTTCTTCCTCCTTGAAGCTGGAGCCACCAGGAGCGGAGCCTTACTCGATATCGAGTAGCCTACTCGACATCGACAAGACCTGTCCTTCGTCGACTTCCGCATCCTCGAGCAGGCCACCACCAGGACGTGAAACCTCGTCGAGATCGACTAGCCCTAGTCGAGATCGACCAAACACGGTGGTTCCCGATTCCGTCTCTGCAAAGGTAAGCCAAGGTATGGATCTTTCTTCTCCTATTTCCATTCAAGATTTATCTATACATGGGAGAGGTTTGCCTTGGTATGTGCGATTGTGCAGGATTTCCAATGATGAGCCCAAGGAATATGAAGTTGGAGACAAGCTCTATGTCTCTAAATCAAAGGATCATTGGTTTCCCAACAAATTCAACAAGAAGCGGATGGGACCGTTCGTGGTGAACAAAATCCATTCTGGAGGATTGCAGCTGAGAGACAAGAATGGAATCTTATTTGAGGCCCAAGCTACATGGGCCCTGCAGATGCCACCTTGAGCTAAATGGAAAGTCGGCCTAGCGACTATAAAATCTAGAGCTTGTACATAGACTTTTTAGGACTTTTGAGACTTGGTTATTTTTATTTTGGATTTTGAACACTATTACTTTTGCTATTATGGGTATATGTCTTCTACATTTTTTAGGTCCATGGATAGAACCAAGCAATATACATACTCGGCCCAGGAGGTGCTTCCATTCGAAATTTTAGGTCCATGGATAGGACACTGTAATATTTAAGTATGGGGTGGGGGAAGGGCTTACTTTATGCATATTTGCCATATTTGACATTATGTGTGCATATTTCGAATTTATTTCTTTGAATTGCTACATGGCTATTTTGGAATGCATTATTGATTTATGTGCTTATATGCATGTTTTCCAAAGTTTGAAAAACAAATGACCCCCATTTGAAATTTTTGATAAATGTCATGGAAGCTTTATTGAACTCGACGATGCAAAATTGGATTCATTAGAGATATAGCATGAAATTGCCTAGTAAAGGGAAGTCACAATGAAGTGCATTATTTCTTGAAAACCATGAAAGGAGGTAAAATTTGAAATTGCTTTTGACATGTTGCATGATAAGATGATGGAGGACTTTATATTTCCATATAATGCTCATATTGTTATAATCCTAGCCTTACCTATGCTTATGCATCACAAAAGCCATATTATGCCTTATTTCATATATTGCTCCACATGATCTAAATATTTGCCATTCTTTACCTTATCCGGGGATTATGTTGAGAATGATGTTACATTATGGAGATTATCATATGGTGTTTGTGTTGTTAATTATCATTATTGGAGTTTGGCGGGAAATTGTTTGAAATATATGGAAAATTTAATGAGTGAAAGAAAATCCAATCACCTCAGGAGATAAAGGTAGATTGACCATGCTCTCTAAGATAATAGTTTGGAGAGATGGGACATATTGTGAGGAGTCCAAAGCACTAAGTATCCGGGGCCATTCATGACACTCATGTTTGCGACTCGCGAGAAGGCAGTGCTGAGGTTAGAGAGGTAAAAGCATTATTATTGAGAAAAAGCATTATGAAAGGTGATGAATGTTATGAAGAAGGAATGTGGAAATTCAAGTTTGGAAATACTCCATTTCCCCGGATCATTAGCACCACATTGCCAAAATTTGCCCACCTTTAGCCTTTTACCAATCTACTCCTTATTTGAGCTTAAATTAAAGTCCTCTTGATTTTAATGCTTTGTCACATAAAAATTGTTTTTGCATAACCCTCCTTTTGTAAGTAGATGTTGCTTTTGTATAATTGCACATGCATGGATCTGTGACATAAGTACCTTTTCGAGGATGGTAATTGATTGTTGGGTTATATGAGAATGAATCTAAAATGTTGAGAGTTTTGATTTCTTCCCCTGAATGACAAATAAAAGTATTGCTTGAGGACAAGCAAGCTTAAGTATGGGGTGTTTGTTGTGAGCCTAATCTGCCATGTTTTACAGTAACTTTTATATCGATTTCTGCATACATTTCATACATTTGGGCTAAGAAAGTACATAATCTATGTAGTTTATGTTTATTTGCCAAAATATGGAATCTACACCAGCTTCTGTTTAAATCGCAGAATTCGAGGCGTTTTACAGCAATTCTAAGGAAGGTCGGAAAAGCTCGGAAATTCACTACAGAAGTCCAAGGTCAAAGCAGCAACGGAACCAGTCGAATCGAGCCGAGAACCCAGGCTACTCGATCTAGAGTAGCTCTTACTCGATCTCGACGAGTATGTCCGAGAACTGCTTTGTCGACCAGGAGCAACGTTGAGAGCCAGACCAACCCAGCTCCGGAAGTGTACTCGATCTCGACAAGCCCTAGTCGAGATCGACAAAGCCCAGTGCCACACCCGGAGTCGACGAGGAGAAGAGCCGAGGACGAGAAGTCGAGCACAATCCTAGTCGACCTCGACAAAGCCCTTGTCGAGATCGACGAGCCACCCAGTGCCTCCGAGTCCGTGCCGAAGAGAAGTTGCTCGACCAAGAAGTCCACACCCCAACTCGATGAACCCTTGTCGAGATCGACGAACCCTTGTCGAGATCGACTAAGCCCAGAGTCCAGATCCGAGCTTGTCGAGCACACCTACCCGAGAAGACCTAGTCGACAGAACTTTTCTACTCGAGGTCGACTAGGGCTACTCGAGATCGACGAGCGCCAGGAGCCATGTCCGAGTCTGTCGAAGACCAGCTAGCCGAGACGACAAGCCAAGACCAGTCGACCAGGATTTCTACTCGAGATCGACAAGAGCCTTGTCGAGATCGACGACGCTTCCGGAAGCCATGTTACTCGACTTGACGAATTCTACTCGGTTTGGCTTTGCTTGGGCTCGAAGATTGTCGATTCTATCCTAATCTATCAAGACACATCATGAAGAGAAGAAGATCTATCCAGGGAAGACTTTAGATATATTTTCCTATTTTGGATTTAATTATGTTATGTCTTTTATTTATCATTAAGGTTTTAGATATAATTTTAGATATAGATAGATATTTCTTTCCTAGAATAGCTAGGGAAAGAAGCCTATAAATAAAGCCCTTGGGGCTCAGTTTTATTCATTCAATTTTAAAGACAATTAGTTAGTTACATAAAGAGAGATTGTAAGTTTGATTTTATGAAATTTAGTGATTTTCATCAATCAATGTCTGCGATTGCGATGAGGCGTGAGTAGTCCACCCACTTCTGGGGCTGGGGTGAGCCCGACGGTGGCCATGTGAGGTGATGCGGTAAAGGTCAAATCTTTTTATGCAATTTGTCTTCTATCCCTATAAGCATGATTCTTTTGCGAGAGTTGAAGGTGATCCTTGTTTGTATTATTGAAGCGAAAGTGATCTTAATGCAACTTGGGTTAATTATGTGAAAAAGGGTTAGTAACAATTAGGGTTTATGCAAAAGCCTCTATTTGCCTATTTGTTAATAACGAAAGTTATTTGATGGAAAGCATGATCTTTTATGCCTTTATGTGTTACTTTGCATGGTTATCGTTGTGGTGTTGATACCCTGGCTTTGGAAGTCTATAAAATATTGAGTTTATTTTCATTGAAAATCTGAGTTTGAGTTCGAGAATTTGCATTTTAAAGTTTCTGTTTCCAGTCGATATAGAGTAGAGCTTGTCGAGATCGAGTACATCCTTTGTCGATCTCGAGTAGGGTCTGGTCTATCTCGAGTTGAGTTTTCTTCCGTTGTCGTCGATTTTCACTTTCTGTTTTCTGTCGACCTGCCTTTGTCGATCTCGAGTACCCTGTGGTCGAGATCGACTAGCCTTTGCTTTGCTTTTATTTGCTGCTTTGCTTTGTCTTTTCTGTCTCGTTTAGTTCATTGCTTTTTGTTTGTTCTTTTCTGCTTTTATTTATGTTTCTTTCCTTGTTTCTGTCTTTCTGCTATCCTGTCTGTGAGAATTTATAGCTACCTGAGAACTGCTGACGTGCTTCCTCGTGGATTCGATCCTGACTATTCTCTTACTACAATGGGAGGAAGTCTTGTATTTATTTGCTGAGACAGGGAAGTCAGTCTGAACTTTATTTTATATTTATTTCATACTTGACCATCCTCCTGCAACAACAGTTTCCCAAACTGGTCCTCCACAACCCCACACAAGCTTCACCCACGCTCCACACCATGTGTCTTCCTAAGCTATCTGTCTGATCATCCCGGATACCTTTGCCTCGATGTCAAGACCCATAAGCTTATTGTGTCACGTCATGTCACGTTTGATGAGTCTCGCTTTCCCTTTTCTCCTCCTCCTCTCCCCTCTTCCACGCCTCCTATGTCTAAGTCAGAGTCAGAGTCACCATTCTCCCACTTTCTTCTTCCCTAGAGCTCTCCCGGGGCTCCTGCCTCTCCCCCTCCCCCACCACCACCACCCCCTCCCACCAGACCACACACCCACAACGTCTCCGATGTCTTTCGACCCCGTCAGATCGTCTCCATGAACACCGCACATCACCCCGCCGCTCAAAACCATGACTACACCCCTCCGTCCCCTCGCCATGAAGTGATGCCGCGACCGCAACAAGGTGCTGCGCCCGCAGCAAATCAACAACCCACACCCCACCCATCGCCCCACCTACTGGCGGCAGCCGCAACATCATGCTGCGGCTGCAGCCAATCAACCAGCGGTGCTCGCAGCCTTGCTGCGCCCGCACCATTTCCCCCAGGCTCCGCCCCCCTTGCCCTCGTCCTTCCCGCCTCCCAATCACCCCCTGCCTCCACCCCGACCTCCCTTTCCCCCATTCCCACCTCCCACAAAACAGCCCTCCTCGACCCGAATTGTCAGGCGGCTATGCTCGACGAATACAGGGCCTTTACAAAGAATGGTACTTGGGTTCTTGTCCCTCACCCTCCTGAGGCGAACGTCATTTGCTGTATGTGGCTCTTACGTCACAAGTTCCGCTGTGATGGGACGTTGGAGCGCTACAAAGCCCGTCTTGTGGTCAATGGTCGATCTCAGCAGGCATGTATTGATTGTGATGAGACGTTCAACCCTGTGGTCAAGCCTGCCACTATCCGGGTGGTATTGAGTGTAGATTTGTCGCGTAACTGGGCCATCCATCTGTTAGATGTCAAGAACGCCTTTCTGCATGGCCATCTGAATGAGACAGTCTACATGTTTCAGCCGCCGGGGTTTGCCGATGTAGATCGTCCAAAACACGTCTGTCTCCTCAAGCGCTCTCTGTATGGTCTGAAACAGGCTCCGCGGGCTTGGTTCCAGCGCTTTGCTTCTCATATGATACGATTGGGTTTCATTGGCAGCCGTTCAGATACGTCTCTGTTTATCTATCGTAGAGGCTCAGACTTGGCCTTCCTGTTGCTATATGTCGACGACATCATTCTCACCACCTCTTCTGATGCTCTTCGGATGTCTATTATTTCGCAGTTGAGTGAGGAGTTCACCATGTCTGATCTGGGTCCGTTGTCTTACTTCTTGGGAGTTGCTATTCAGCGTAATGCGGCTGGTCTGTTTCTCTTACATAGTAAGTATGCTGCTGAGATTGTTGCTCGGGCTAAGATGGTCAACTGCAATCCTGTCGCCACCCCTGTCGATACATCCAACAAGCTCAGTGCTCATTCTGGTCCTTCAGTATCTCACCTTCACCAGGCCTGATATCAGTTACGCCGTTCAGCAGGTCTGCTTGTTCATGCATGCCCCCAAAGAACCCCACTTTCAAGCCTTGAAGCAGATCATTCGGTACATCAGCGACACCCTCGAGCTCGGCATCACGATCACCCCTTCCTCTAAGCTTGACCTGGTTGCTTACACTGATGCGGATTGGGGTGGTTGTCCTGGCACACACCGCTCCACGTCTGGTTACTGTGTCTTCCTCAACGACACCCTTGTGTCGTGATCAGCCAAGCGTCAGTCTGTCATCTCTCGCTCCAGCGCTGAGGCCGAATACAGGGGCGTTGCCAACACTGACAACATCTCCGCTGTCTATCTGGCTAGCAACCCAGTCCAGCATCAACGCACGAAGCACATTGAGCTTGATCTCCACTTCGTCCGGGACAATGTTGCCATTGGACATGTCCGCGTTCTACATGTCCCGTCCTCCTATCAGTAGTACGCTGATATATTCACCAAGGGTTTACCTCGACAATTGTTCATTGATTTTCGGTCTAGTCTCACTGTACGGACTTTACATCAATTCTGTCATTCTACAGTTATCATCCACGAAATCCAATTTCAATCATTCTTTTTTGACAACAACTGTTTCGTGCCTACCCAAGATTAAATATTGGTAAAAAACTATCTCTAATTTTTAACTTAATAAATATAAAGAAAAATATAAAATTATATGGAAATTCAGCCTATCCAAGATTGTAATTCTGGTTTCGTACCTGTACTGAAATCCTTTGGGACTCAGGATCGGGAGTCGTGTGCACGGGCGCGCACATGCGCTAGTAGCCTAGCACACAAGCCGAGCGGGGTTCCATTCTAAAACCAATTGGCAATAGAAGAAGTAGCCCACTGACTCATATACTAGAGCTTGATTTGTTCAACTTTCCGATGTGGGACACTTTTGGTCTCATTCATATCTCTAACACGCCCCCGCAAGTCCAACTAGGAATGACCATCTAGTTGAGACTTGAACAACTGGGTAACCCAAACCAGGATCGACACGGGACGTTAGGCTATTAGGTGGTGGATCAGCAGGGTCTGACATCACCTGGATTCTTGCCTTGAATCAATTTTTTTTATACATAACTAGTTTTATTGTCCGGGTGCTTTGCGGTTTTTTATTTTTTATTTAATTATATATTTTATTGTAATTATTATGGTGTATTAACAAATACAAAATTGTTTAAAGAAATCGAATCAAATAAATTTCTAAATATTTTTTAACTTCTTAATTAAAAGTGCGTTAAAATCAAAGTGACATTTTTATTAAAGGCAGGAATATCAAACTATTTGAAATTGTTGCCCCATGCTATTACATTTTAAAATGTTAAAATAATTTGCAAAAATATATTTATTTTTTAAATGATAATTCATATACATTTATTTAAAAAAAAATTATAAAAAAATATAGTATTAAATTTTTATATAATTTTAATTTAAAATGCTACGGTAGATTTTAAATTGAAGATGGTCTGTGCTTTAATTATTCGTTTGGGGATATGGTTAAGAACTATAACAAGGTTTGTAGGTTAATAACTTGACATAATCATCTAAATCCCCAAGGGCATCTCCAAATGCCTCGAAGTACGCTGATAACGCAAGAACTGAACCATTAAAAGTTTAAAACATCATCCTACTTTCAGGAAAATAACATTTACGTGATGATCCCTAGAAATGAAGCCAATAGATGCATTGCCAAAGCTGAAGGGACATGGAGCCAGAAAGTTATGAGAGGATGGACACAAAAGCTTGTATAACACAATGATATTGAGAAAAAATTCGTAAAACACACAACATGTTCAATATTATAAACTAGTATCAAACGATATTATAAACTAATGTCAAACGATATTACAAACTAAAGATCATCGTTTTTAATTAGAGGTCTATACTACGTACTAAATAAAACACTATTATTTTTTCCCATTAAAAAAATAAAGAAATATAAAGAAATAAATGAAATAGCTGAAGTAAAGAAAACTAACAAGGACATAAAACACAATAAATAAACATTGAATCAATATTTAACTTATTGTATTCTTAACATGTAATAGTGTATAACTATATATAAAAAATTTAAACTTGCGTAACTTCTTACTAAATTGTCAAAATAGGTAATATAACCTATGACTTCGAAGCTCTCGAGATAAATTATAATATGTGAATATATATCAATTTAAGTAAAATATAAAAGTATTATAATATATTGAAATTAAATTAAAGTGATTAATACACGTACGATTTTCAAACATTCATAACCTTTTTACTCAGATGTTGGATTATAACGTATTTGTAAGCACATATGCTTGTGCCTTACATTGTAAAAGGGCTCGGTTGTGTTAGGCTAAGGGTGTAGGGGCATTTCAGTCTTTTCACATGCCTAACAAACTGTCCTAGTTGCTCAGATTGTATTTTTTAGGCAGGAGAAGTTGTTTTCTTTCTCAATTGATTTTGTAACAACATTGAGAGCTTCAATGGAAGCTTCTTGAAAGCTTTTCCTTCATTTCTCTCTTCCAATTGTTCAATACTTTACATTTTTAAATGGTATCAGAGTTTTTGAGTTTCAATCCTTGACTTATGTGAATCAATTGATCTTCGTTTTGTATTTGGAGTTGTGGTGCTTCGTTTTCTTCCAGATCTGAAGTCCTGTGAGTGTCGACTTGAGATCTTGGTTTGTCACTATGGTTGGATGATGAAATCCGAATCTACAAAGCCAGGGATCTGGAATTGGAGATCCACTCGATAATGGACAAGGCAGAGGGATTGTTGTTACTCCTCTGGGGCCTGGTGCAGGTGTTGGGAGAGGATGGAATTTGGCGAACACATGCATAAAGTTTGGAGAAATGATGCAAGGTATGCATAATTCTCATGTCAATCCCCTTTTTTTTTGTCAAACTCTGATCATCCAGGGATGGTTTTAGTTTCTACTCCCTTTAATGGCACAAACTTCACTAGTTGGAGTCGTAGCATTAGGATGACGCTAGGAGCCAAAGCGAAACTCGGATTTATCACTAGAAGTTGTGTGAAACCAGTGGAAGGGAGTGAGGATCATGAGAAATAGATGCGTGAAGATTCAATGGTCATGTGTCGGTTAATAAATTCTATGACCAGTGAGGTTGTAGAAGGATTCATGTATGTGGAATCCACCAAAGAGCTATGGGATGACATCAAAGAACGGTTCTATAAGTCTAATGATCCGTTAGTTTATCAGTTGAGGCGTGATCTAGCCACTATAAAGCAAGAGAATCTTACTGTTGGAGCTTATTTTGGAAAACTGAAAAAGATATGGGATGGGCTTCT
Organism: Persicaria tinctoria; assembly: GCA_037127255.1. Lineage (NCBI taxonomy): Eukaryota > Viridiplantae > Streptophyta > Magnoliopsida > Caryophyllales > Polygonaceae > Persicaria > Persicaria tinctoria. The sequence continues at coordinate 9,638,609 of JBANSL010000009.1, read as the reverse complement.
GTTCTTAGATACTGTGCATGCGTGCAATTGTGGTGGAATTAATCAGTGTGCTTGTGGATTATTGAAGAGAATATTAGAAAGGGAAGAAAAGGCAAAGGTGATGCAGTTTCTGATGGGCCTCAATGATGGGTATGAGAATTTGAGGAGCAATGTTCTTTCTAAGGATCCTATGCCTAGAATTAACAATGCATTCTAGATGGCTACTCAAATGGAAAGATCTAAAGGTGTTACAGGCACAAGTTATCAGGTTGATGTTGGTGCTTTAGCTGTGTCTAGATTTAATGATGCAGATCAAGATGGCCTTTTGTGGGTCAAACAATGATCTTGATCCAGGCGAGGTCTCAAGACCGATTCGAGGGCTATTGATGGCGAAGAGTGTCATCCTCAAAAGGAAGAAGAAGGCTCCACCATGGAACAAGGCAGTGGCAGATCCAGGAATTTTTGTAAGGGAGGGGTGAAATTTTTTTCCAACAAATGACGGTTTGAAATGTTCGAGTCTAATATTGTACCTATATGCACCGTTGACACCTTCAGTCTTCCTCATTTGTTGAATGACACTAAAAACGTCACTATACTGTTTTGCATATTCAGGAACCTACATCACCAACTGTAATATAACTAGACCCGGGCAAATGTGGGCACGGGTCGGGCTTGGGACGAGTTTTACCCCAAATATTATCCCGGTGTTGCGGGCGCATGTGGGCCGGGCTAAGCTCGCTTCATGGGTTTAATGTATTGTTGAATTTTAATTAATACTGCATATTATTTTTTTTATTAGGTAAAAATTCGAGTTCAAACAAGCCTGAAGCTCGAGAGGCCGACGAATCGGCAGACGGACTAACCGTCAACATACAATCGTAAGCAACACAAATGAACAAGGAAGAAAGAAGAAACCTATTATAAGTATTGATTATAAGGAAGAAAAAAAAAGGGTTATTGTTTTTTATAAAAAAAAATTATGATGCAAAAAAAAAGGGATTTAGTGTTTTTTTTATAAAAAAAAAAAATAGATGCCACAACGAGATAAAAGGGAAAAGTTGTGGGATAAAAGGGGAGAGATGGACCCCAAAAAAAAAGGTTTACTATTTGTTAAAAAAAACAGAGGAAACAAAGGGATAATGTAGGATAAAAGGGGAGAGATGGACCAAAAAAAAAAAAAGGTTTACTATTTGTTTAAAAAACAGAGGAAACAAAGGGATAAAAAAAGAGGAGCCAGGAGGACTCGAACTACGCATGCTTCACTCCCTCATCAAATTCTTTACATGCCTTATCCACTGAGCTAATATGACTTTATGATTATATTCAACTTCAATTCAATATATTACTAAATTAGCAGATATATAAATATACACATACCCTTATTTTGGTAAGCGGGGGTCTTCAGCCACCTCGAGCCCCCCCCCCCCCCCCCCCCCCCCCCACAGATCCGCCCCTGGAAGAAGGTCCAAAGGAGCAAGGTGAGCTAATGTTCAAGTTTGGGTTCGTTCTTAATGGGTTGACAACATTTTGACGTCTCAGTAAAATTGATCGTTAGGAATTCCTATTTATCGGATGGGGTCGTGCCATACCTTGTTGGAACGAGGACGAAAAGATCTACAACTTTGCTGTTGAAGGTTTCTCCAGAATGACCGAAATTCATCATCTTTACCGCAATCATTGTTTGGACGAATTAATTAGATATACTTATTTAGTTAATTTCAAATTTTAATTAATTAGATATACTTATTTTATACAATTAGGAAATAATAAGGTGGAAGGAAAATATCTCATCTAGGTAATTCCTTTTCCACCAAGTTGTTAATTTTCTATCCTTAGTTAGTTTTACTTATCTTAGGAAAGATTTACACGTCTTTAGATTATTTGATTTATCTTTAGTTACCAAAACTCTATCTTCTGCACAAGATAGAATTGATATATTGTCTATTTAAACTCATGTTTTACATTCAATAAAAATTAGATTGCAATTAATATTGAGGAACCCCTTTATGGATTAAAGGGTTCTTCGATTTGCCAATCCAAAGGCTCAAACTATCTTATGTTCTTAATCACCTACGACACTTACACAAATCCCCCACATTCATACGTCAATCACCCAAACTCCAATTACATTTCAGTCCAATCGGCATTCACCTAAACACAAACCCAATTCCAGAAATCCGTCGCCATAAGCTAATAAACGTCGCAAAACAGTCATTTCCCTCTCGTGTAAAATTGTGCCAACTCAAGAGAAATCAAGGAGCTAAGCAAGATCGCGATTTTTAGTTTAGCAATTGGCCGGCCTAGCCAATTGCTATACATCAATTGGTATTCAGAGACAGGTTATTCTACGCTCTTTGTTTCTTTGATGTTACTGTCTTACTGATGTTTTGATTTGATATGGCTTGGGAAGTTTGGGGCGACTGGGAGGATGATCCCGATCCATTGGATGGATTTTTTGCTTTGGAACATGCTAAACAACAACGACGCCAACAAGAGTGACGTCGGAGAGCTTGGCTACAACAACAAACCCTAGAGCGTCAACGCGAAGTCAAAAGACGCCAACTTTGGCTTCAACGTCAAGAGGAAGAACAACGTCAATTGGAGATCGAAGATAAGAGGTGTCGACAACGCTATCAGATTCGGCTTCTCCAACAAAGAGAGGCTGAGGAGGCACGGCGAAAAGAGGAGGAGAAACGCCGCCAAGAGGAGGAACGCCTCCGCGAGAAGGAACGACGGCTAGAGAAAGAGGTACAACTTCTAGCCGAGATTCAAGCACATTTTGCCGCCTTGGATGCACAAGGTCAAGCGAAGTTCGAGGAAGAAGAGGCATGACGTCAAGCCAACCTAGATGCCAAAATAACGGCTATATGCAAAGAGGCCGTGGAGGAATTGATGTCCAAGTTCAAGAAGGGCGTGAAGGAGCCTTCTGTTGAAATCGTTGCCACGGATTCAGCACAGCGCACTGAACTTGTTTCGCAGATTCCCGTTGACTCCGACATCGGAATTGAGTCAACTCAGTTTTGTTGCGAAGCTGACTCGACGAGCTTTCCAACGGTCGGTCACACGCTGCCAGACTCCTCCGGTAAGACCTCCGAATCTATGCTGCAAGTGGACTGCAGTGCTACACCAGATGTGGTAGTTGCTTCTGACGACAACAATGCGGACGTTGGGGACACTTCTATTGAGTTAGCTATTGTACCTCTTGAGAAGGTTCCTAATGTTGAGACTTCTGAAGTTCATTGGGGTATTGAGCCTAATGATATTGTTTCTCTTGATTGCTCAATGTTCCCTATGACAGGTGTTGTTTTTGAGGTTCCTTTGCCTCGAATTCTGCTGGCGCCATCTCAAGTTGATTGTCAAGGAAGTTACTTTTTGATTGCTGATCCTTCCCCTTTGCTCTTCAATGACTCGATTCGAGGACGAATCGAAGCTAAGAGGGGGAGAATGATGCAGATCAAGATGGCCTTTTGTGGGTCAAACAATGATCTTGATCCAGGCGAGGTCTCAAGACCGATTTGAGGGATATTGATGGCGAAGAGTTTCATCCTCAAAAGGAAGAAGAAGGCTCCACCATGGAACAAGGTCCAAAGGAGCAAGGTGAGCTAATGTTGATGTTTAGGTTCGTTCTTAATGAGTTGACAACTCGACGTCTCAGTAAAACGGATCATTCGGAATCCATATTTATCGGATGGGGTCGTGCGATACCTTGTTGGAACGAGGACGAAAAGATCTACAACTTTGCTGTTGAAGGTTTCTCCATAATCAACCTCAAGAATGACCGAAATTCATCATCTTTACCACTGTCACTATTTGGACGAATTTCCACATATTTATTTAGTTAATTTTGAATTTTAATTAATTAGATATACTTATTTTATACAATTAGGAAATAATAAGTTGGAAGGGAAATATCTCATTTTGGTAATTCCTTTTCCACCAAGTTATTAATTTTCTATCCTTAGTTAGTTTTACTTATCTTAGGAAAGATTTACACATCTTTAGATTATTTGATTTATCTTTAGTTACCAAAACTCTATCTTTTGCACAAGATAGAATTGGTCTATTGTCTATTTAAACTCATGTTTTACATTCAATAAAAATTAGATTGGAATTAATATTGAAGAACCTTTTTATGGATTAAAGGGTTCTTCGATTTCCCAATCCAAAGACTCAAACTATCTTATGTTCTTAATCACCTACGACACTTACACAAATCCCCCACATTCATACGTCAATCACCCAAACTCCAATTACATTTCAGTCCAATCGGCATTCACCTAAACACAAACCTAATTCCAGAAATCCGTCGCCATAAGCTCAAAAACGTCGCAAAACAATCCTTTCCCTCTCGTGTAAAATTGTGCCAACTCAAGAGAAATCAAGGAGCTAAGAAAGATCACAAATTTTAGTTTAGCAATTGGCCGACCTAGCCAATTGCTATACATCATTTAATCAACAGATTGAGATAGAAGCTAATGTTGTTAACAGATTTAGAGCTGAGCAATCAAAGTAGTTTGATCAAGCTAAGAGAGATTACAAGATGGCTAAGCTAAACATACTTTGTGATCACTGTGGGGAGAGAGGTCATACGAAGGATTTTTGTTTCAAGCTTATTGGATATCCTGAATGGTTTAAGGGGCCTAAGGATGATGATAAGCCTAAGCCTCATGGTAAATTTACTGCACAACTGGAGTGTGGTACTCAGGATACTACTTTTGATGAGTTTGTCAGTGGTCACAACAATGTCAGGCCATGGTGCTTGTTGTTTTTCAAGAAGTCATGAAGATGATGAAAGGAAAAGCACCCATGGAGAGTGTTGACAGTTCTGCCAATCAGGCTATGATACACTTTGCAGGTACATTAAGTGTTTCATTTTTAATTGGCATTAATAAAGCTCAAAATGATGTCTGTATAGTAGATACGGGGGCAACTGATCATATTGCCTTTGTTGTTGATATATTTTCTGATATTTCTGATTTGAAACCTCCTATTAAGTGGGATTTCCTGATGGAAATTGTATTTGTGTCAAACAACATGGTACAGTGATATTGAGCAGTGATTTGATTTTGAGAAATGTGTTGTTAGTACCTCAGTTCAAGCATAATCTACTATCTGTGTCAAAGAGTTTGTTTGATCGTCAGTTGAGATTCAGTTTTGATGCTCATTAGTGTTGGTTACAGGACCTTACAACAAGAATTATCCTAGCTAGAGGAACTGAAGATAGAGGCTTATATGTGCTCAAGGCTCATGGAGTTAGGAAGATAATTTTGTTGGATTCTAAATCCTTTAATAATAGTTGTTTCAGTTGTAATAACATGCCTCTAATGCATGCCAGACTTGGACATATGTCCTTTTCTAAATTTCAGCATATCCCTGGTTACAAGGGTAGTGATGTAAAGGATTTGAATTGTGATACTTGTGATATGACAAAGTTTCACAAATTACAGTTTGACAGATGTGATGCTATTGCTTCTTGTCCATTTGACCTCATTCATGTGGATGTTTGGGGTCCTTATAGAGTTCAATCTAGATGTGGTGCTAGATATTTTTTGACTATTCTTGATTATCATACCAAAACTATACGGGTTTACTTAATGCGAGACAAGATGCAAGTTCTTAGACTGCTTACAATTTTTTTTTGAAAATGGTTGAGACTCAATTTAAAGTTTCAGTTAAGACTGTTAGAACTGACAATGGGACTGCATTCACTCAGAAAGGGTGTGTGGATTTGTTAGCATCTAAAGGCATTGTTCATCAAAGACCTGCCCAAGGGGTTCATGAGCAAAATGGTCGTGTTTGAAAGGAAACAAAGACATCTTTTAGAGACTGCTAGAGCAATCAGATTACATGCTAAATTACCTCTGAAATTTAGGGGGGACTGTGTGTTAAGTGCCACTTACATTATCAACAAAATGCTTCATCAGTCTTAAGTTGGAAATCGCCTTTTGAAATGATGTATAAAATGCAACCTCAGTATGATCAGTTGAAGGTAATAGGGTGTCTTTGTTATGCTCTTCAACCAAATAATCACAGGGATAAGTTGGGGGACATTGCTCGACGTTGTGTCTTTTTAAGATATCCTCCAAGCCAAAAAGCATATAAACTATCTGATCTTTCAGGCAAACTGTCATTATTAGCAGGCATGTCAAGTTTGTTGAAAATGTCTTTCCATTCAAATCACCAAAGCCAGCCCCTCGGTGCTCAAATGAGTTGGTTGATGAGATTGATATCCCTGATTTCTCCGACAGTAATCCTATTGCTCCTGACACACTCGCTCCTGCATCAAGTGATCAATCTTCATCCTTGCCCAATATCAATGATATTGCCACTCCTCCTTTTTCTGAGAATTTACCTTCTTCTACTCCTCCAAATATTGCTCCTGTTTCTCCAAATACTTCAGTTGATCATCCCATGTCTCTTATAAGAGATGTTCACAGGCCTACCAGGTTCAAAGTCTTTATTTGTTCAGGTTTACCTTTGAGAGGTCAGTCTGTATCATCTTCTTCAGAGTCTTTTGCTATGTTCAATATCCAAAATCTATCATATATGTCATCCTCTTATGTTCAGTCCTTGGCAAATATGTGTGATGTGTTTGAGCCTAACTCATATACACAAGCTAAAGGTATAACTGAATGGGAAAATGCTATGAAAGGAGAACTAGATGCACTCACTACCAATCATACTTGGAGTGTCACTCCCTTACTTGAGGGCAAAAAGGCCATTGGTTGCAAGTGGATTTTTAAGATCAAACACAGACCTGATGGATCCATTGCGAGATACAAAGAAAGGCTCGTGGCTAAGGGATACAATCAAGTTAAAGATAAAGATTACAAGCAGACCTTTTCTCCAATGGCCATGTTGTCCACAATTAGAGTGATTTTGGCACTTGCAGCTTGCAAAGGGTGGGTGCTTCATCAACTAGATGTTAATAACGCTTTTCTACGTGGATATCTTGATGAGGAAGTGTACATGACACCTTCACCGGGATTCAAGGTACCTTCTGGTCATGTATGCAAACTGCAAAGGTCATTGTATGGTTTCAAACAAGCTAGTAGGCAGTGGAATCATGAACTCACTAAGTTCATGATCAGGCTTGGCTATGTTCAGTCTAGTCATGATTTCTCTTTATTTGTCAAGAAATCTGGTAGCCTTATGACAGTAGCTCTAGTATATGTGGATGACATGCTACTTATGGGCAACTCAAGTGAGGAAATTGGGGTGACTAAAACAGCCCTGCATAAGGAATTCACTATTAAAGACTTAGGGATGGCAAGGTATTTTTTTAGGAATGGAGATAGCTAGATCATCATCTGGAATTTTGCTCAACCAGAGAAAGTATCTGCTTGACATACTTTCTGATGCTCATTTGGAGAGGTGCAAGCAAGCTAATTTCCCTAACTCATAGTTTTGCATGTGATTCGAAGACATGGTTGTTTGGATTGTGAGGATTTGAGTTTATTTAGTTATTCATGTTCTTATTTATCATCTTGTGCTTAATTTGTATTTGTGTTCCTTTCTATGCCTAATCAACATGTTAGGAATTGCATCTCTAGCTATGAATTCGTTGTTGTTTTCTTGATAGCAAACAAAGGTATTGATGATAGTGATGTTTCTTTGTCTTTGTAGTGGATGATTTCAGTTGATCTATGTTGAGGATATTTGATTAAGATTGAGTTCGGTATACGCCTATTAGTCTTGATTGAATAGAGTCAACGTGCCAATTGGTCTTGATTACTTGAGTTCTTAATGCTATTTTGTAGTGATATCGAATAAGATGAGTGAATCTATGCAGATCTCTCAACTTTCGTCAAGTAGACCTAAGAATATGAATAATTGATAGATCAATCTGAGGACCATGAATTCCAACCATTGTCAGAGAATTACAGGTGAAATGTTCTTTCTATCTTGATATCAATCTACTTTGTGATTTGCAATCTGGTTACTTTTATATTTGCTATTTGTCTAAAGGTTATTGCTTTTGCTTTAAAGAGTCTTGTCTAGAGTTATTGAACAGGAAATCGCTTCTCCCTATGGGTTCGACACCGGACTTTCTTGCTATACTAGTAGTTATTTGGTTTATCAATTGATTGATTGCTTAATCTATTGGTTGTGTGTTTAAGTTTTGATTTTTATCACTACTTTGGGAAGGGAAAAATTGCCAACAACATTCGTCCCGCATCAAACTTCTTGGCGCCGTTGCCGGGGAGAAGAAAGGAGTTTGCTTTTATTTAACTCTATCAATTACTCTTTCTTTTGAGTCTGTTTTGTCTTTGCATGGTTCAAACTAGATCTTATAATTCATCGTCTTTGTCTTTTGATCCCGAGGTTGAAAGATCTTTCTGATTGAAAAGGGGCTCGAGTTTGAGACAAACAAAGAGATGGCATATGTTGTTGTTAATCCGCCAAGAAGGACCCTGAGAAACTTAAAGGAACCTGATTCAAGTTTGAGACAAACGAAGAGATGGCAGGCGTTGTGATTAACTGCTTTTGTGTAGCTTTGGTGTATATATTTTTATCAGTGTTGTGAATTAAAATAATTGGTTTAGTACATTTACAAAATAAAATAATTTATGTATTAAATAAAATTTAGGCATGAATATTTACCTGTTTGTTGTGTACGTAGAATCAAATATCACAACATCTCCAAAAATTGAATAATCTTTCCTTGATACTGGATCCGCCCAAAATACCATGGTCAATCTGTCTTCTTTGTCCACAACAAAGTTATAATAAAAAGCATTGCAAACCTCTTTCTTTGTTGCCAATCTATTTATCAACATTTGTGCATCTGAAACCTTCATAAAAGCCATCAAATCTCGCTTGAAGTTCTTGAATTGAATAACAGTTGCCCCACCCTCCGACTAATTGCCTATCATTGTTTCATAAAGCTTGAATGCTCTAACTATACCGATTTTTGATTGTGCACAGTCCATCACAAACTTTCGATGGATCATTTCCAGTTTGAAGTTTGTCTTTGCATACTTCCTTGTGATCCGGCCTATTCATGAGCTTGTGTGTATGTCGTTCTTCAAATGCAATCACCTTATACTTCCCATATTTTGTTCTTCCAAAGATAACTCTAGCTCTACATCCACATCTATTAGAGATTGTATTCTTTTTTCCAGTTGAATTTGCACCATTTTTCAAACCTTCTCTGTTGCAAACAAGATATTTAACCCTGATAGCACCTCTCGTTTTCATACACGTGTTGTTGCGTGTTTTAAAGCCACACATTGGAGAATATTTCTCATACTTTTCTACCCCTTCGTCAAGTGTATCAAAAATCATCCCAACAGGAAGTTTCAATTCTTCATTACACAGTGGCAGCCAATACTTTGTACTCCATGGTGAAATTTCCAATACATAGTTCTTGTCTGTTTGTGAAGCACTCTCTGATGCTGGTATGACTTGGGGGTAACAATGTTTGTTGTTTCTGAATCTGCATAATGCGATTTATTAAAGTTGATTCAGTATAAATATAATAGGTTTCAAATCAAACAGGGCATATCATAATCTGATTTATTAAAGTTGATTCAGTATAAAAAACAGGGTTCACTCACTTAATCAATTCCTATATTATAGTTTGGTTCAGTTTGCATGATATATAAATGGTGCAGCACACTTCCCTAAAAGAGATTTAATCAATGCATATATTAGAAGTTGGTTCAGAAAAAATATAATAGCTAGGTTTAGCATGCATGACAGAGAAATGGTGCAGTAAGTTGGCATAAAAGATATTGATAAATATCAGTGAACCCTACCCTGACATATCTGATGTTTGATCAATGAAAATACTAGTGAACCAATTTAGGTGAACCAAAACATGTAGCCTAAGTTCTCAGTGAACCAATCTCAGTGAACAATTCTTAGTGAACCAATTTCAATGAACAATTCTTAGTGAACTACATCCTAACATATATTATATTAGTGAACCAATTTCAATGAACAACTCTTAGTGAACTAATTTCAATGAAGAATTTCAATGAGCAATTCTCAATGAACCAATCTAAGTGAACAATTCTTAGCGAACCAATTTCAGTGAATCAATCTCAAAGAAAAATATAAATGTAACAAATTTGAGTGAACCAATTTTAGTGAACAATATATATCAGTGAACCAATCTTAATGAAGAATATAAATGTAACAAATCTGAGTGAACCAATTTCAGTGAACAATATCAGTGAACCCATCTCAATGATCCAAAACAAGCGACCAAAACTCAGTGAACCAATCTCAATGAACAAAAACATGCGACCAAAACTCAATGAACCAAAACAAATGGACCTGATCTAAGTGAATCAACAGATATTTGATTAATGCAACTATAAGTGAACTAATCACAGTGAACCATTCTCAGTGAACAATTCTTAGTGAACCACACCAATTTAACTAAAATAAATCTCAGTGAACCAAAACATGTTGACAATGCAAATATCAGTGAACCAATTTAAGTGAACAAATCTCAGTGAATCAATGTTTCAACATATGGTGCAACACACTGAAACAACAGATTTTCGATGAATTCAAATATTAGTGAACCAAACTGTGAGGACCAAAACATATGCACACAATCTCACTGAACCAATGTTCTATAAAGCAAATAACCAGCAACGACATGATTTAGGCATAAACGTAACTTCAATTAAAAGAAAAAGAATTTTTTTTCATTATTACCTTTCTCCATTGGCGAAAGTACGAACATATGTTTTCGTTGTCAATGTATCAGATCTGGAAAATATTTGCTCAGATTCTCGTTGAAGAAGGAAAAAGTTGAAAAGTTAGAGAGAGTTTCGAAGATTCGATAAAAATTGTGGAGAGATTTGAAAATCGTGTGTTGTGAATGGTGGAAAAAGCTTTTTATATTGAGCACGTGTGGAACACGCGATGTGTGCGCGTGGGCGTCAAAAACATGCGCGTGGCGATACCCGATTTCAGCCTGTTAGAATTTGAGGGATAAACGGATTACCTCGAATAGCGGAAGCGGAAGCGGAATCTAGATCGTCGTGCCTTCGAATTTGATCACCGGGTAGATCTCCATAGCCCTAAATCTCGTTAGAGATTCAGGAGCAGTGGAGAACCTACGATTCACAGCCTACACACCATGGGAGAGCGTTGGAGAGGAAGGAGACTCTCTCCACGAAGGAGAGTTCTATGTGGGTTTCTCTACGTGAGAAGAGCGTCTGACGAACAGACTGTTTCTCTAGGGTTAGAGCTTAGGAGAGAGGAGTATCTCCTATATATCTCTTTATTTATTAGATAAATTAATATATAATGAATATATATTATTTATCCTAATATCAGTTAGTTCATTCTTAACGAATAAGAATTACTTACCTAATTACGTAAATTAGGATTTTATATCTTTTGGGCATATATATAAAATAATGTCCGAATTATAAAATAATTCTAACATCTCTCACTCGCACAAAAGATTATGTTCCTCCAAAACTCAATCTCATACTTGTCGTGTATAGGCCGTGCGACCCGGCAATACTACCTGCATAAAAATCCCGTTGGGGACTAGGTCACAACGTTAGTTGAAAAGTATTGCTGCATCCCTAGGATTATCTTTCATCGGACTAGTTGATACATAAAACTGGATCCCTCTCAGTTTTGTTCAACTGTAATGGCGATTCACAACAGTACGTAACTGTCGGATCCAGCAAATCCCATTTTCGTCAACGATTACTCATAATACCTTCCTTTCGCATTGGCATTACTTTCATGTAAATGATGACCACTTTCCCAGAAATGCCCCACTTAGACCGCATCACTCATGGCCATCGGGACACAACCAAAGTAGCGCATCACCACAACAATCAGTAACCCAAGCCGTTAGTCACTAAGGGTTGCCATGTGTACATATCTTAGCTCACACAGTGATAGAGATGGGATCGATCTATCACCTCATAGGGCCGTCTAGCACACACTAGTATGACAGTGTGCTACAGGGAGCGCTTCTCTAAAGCGTTGTCCACTCAACATGTAAATGTGTTCATCTCACAGTCACGTAGACTTGAGAACCATTTACCCTACAACACCTTGCTTTTCTGAACCAATGGGCGTAGGAGCATAGTTACAAGTCATATGAATGACTTACTATAAATTACCCACTCAGTCTTTCCCAACCGGAGAGACTTCATCCTGACATCCAAAGATAGTCAAGACGGTTATCATCTCATTCCGCTCCCATAAGAATTGAGATACCTTACACCTATAGTGACGAACACTTATAGGAACGTTTGTTCGTGTGAGAGAACAAACTATGGTTCAGTGACATGTAACATATTTCATATTTACATCACCAGTTTTCACCATATCAATGGCACAGCATATGAGTTAAGATCAAAGTCTCCCACTTGCTAAAAACTCAAATCAGAGAGGTGGCTCGCATAACCATCAAGAGTCAAACATATTATGACAACGTTGTTTTTGAACAACGTCTCTCTGACTAGACAGGATTTGATCTGAATATCATTTGATCTCCAACATCCTTTGGAAATCCTGGTATTGACAAAAATGGTCAGTCACAACCCATAGTCATGACATCCGCTTACCATATTTCGCCACAACCAAATTTTGTTTTCAGGAGAATCCTTTTTCATAATCTCCTCGGAAGCTACCGATGATGTAAGAACCTCAGCTTCCGTGGTGGAAGCATAAGCAAGACAGTTTCTTGCTAGACATCAACGTCTCTTCTCCTTGGAGATAAGACCTACGGACTGATGTTGATACATACATCAGTGTCTCCTCCCTTAGATCACTAAGATCCGCATCTATGTTCCAACATGGACATAGATATCATCCACCATAACACAATACACAGTCTACAAGAGTGCTTTTGCAATCATTCACTGTGTTCAGTGCATAAGACTCGAATCAGTCTGTAAATAAACACATGTTCGCTTGTCTCATCTCAGCATACAACAGAATGCGAGATTGCACTCAGTTTCTCAAGTGTTCCTCACTTAATCCACTTCCTATATGAGTCCATTTACACATTTCCATATATGAGAATGACATGTTTAAGATTATACGAAATAACCTCATAGACAACTACCCAATTTCTATGTAACAGATTCACCTGACAATTGTATCAAAGTTGTCATGCTAGAATCACAACATAGCTGGCTATTAGTATGTCATCTGCAACATCAGAAAGTTAAACTTTCCAATATGACATACTTACAATGATTCAAAGTACAAAACATCTTATCATTATCATCTAGATGCATGTTTCGATGCTTACATAGGTATGAGTACAAGACTAGTGTCTTTCTCAAAACCTTAGCAGAAACTAATCTAGAAAACGAATTTCCAGAAGTCCTCCCACTGGGAAAAACTTTGCTATCTAGGTCAACTTGTAAACGGATACAAGCTTTTGTAGCCATTCATCGGTCTGATTGAACACAATCTAACCATGTAGAGAGAAGGTTCCAACCTAACTCTCTAGATCCAGGGTATAACTCTCAATGGATCACTCCGCCTATAAAGCTTTAAGAACTCAATTATCTCATTGCTTTATGTCTAGGCATGATAGAAACCAGTTCGAAACAGGCTTCTTCCATGGACTCATTATTTGTCATCACCATCCGCTGGTTGTGTCTTAGATCTACCAACAAATCACAGACTCTCAGTAGTGATCAGTGCTATCTCATTTGGATACTTTTGGAGCAACCACATCTAATGTGTTTCTGAGATATCTCGTGTTCAAAACAACTCCCACTCTAAAGTGGTTTCGATATGCTCATAATCGTTCTATATAAAAATCCTGAACTCAAAACACATTCGTTCAACAAGTTGTGAGCCAAGAACGAAACTTCTTTAGCTCTGAACATTCTCAGGAACACTAGATCACGACTAATCCAGAATATCCTGAATGTTAATGTGGCTAGACTTGTATTACAACTATCATAGGACGATGTAATGATTGAACTACCAGATGCTATGATGTGGTTTCATCAATCAAAACTCATCCTAAGTCGTCTTAACAACTGTCTCACAATCATTATTAAGGATCCCTGAGCTACGTAAACTCATTTTCCTTATCAGATTGCTCTCATCAATCTTAGAAGTTCGCATTTCCAAGATCATTTAAGAATGTGATCATGTACCTAGCCTCATGCCTAGTACACACATTCTACATGTTACCTTTTATCCAAATGGATTTGATGCAAATAAACAGATAAGGCTAAAATTTTCAAGAACTAGCTGTTAAGCTTATTCTACATTTTAAGGTTCACCAAGTGACCCTTAATCATAAGTACATCTCCCAGAGATCATCTTATATCTTTAGCCTTTAACATGACACTTGTGCCATCTCCAGGAAGTGACTGACCAAGGATTGTCCAACAAATGAACTACTCCACAAATCAGCACAATACGCACTCAGTAGAAACCAATGCTTGGTGCTCGGATTTGACCATTTTGTGCAACTTTAGTCAACAGAAGAATTTAAGACAGAAAACCTTTTTGAATTTCATCTGATTTCTCCATCACTCAATGTGAGAGAAAGCATGGATTTATGTTAACCAACAAGCTCACCTTGTATATCAACATCCATTTATACACCCTTAGATCCATATTGATCTAAGGAGATAATGAAATTCAAACAGCACAAAAGAATTTGTGCTTTAAGCTTCTAAATTTTATAGAACGCAATCTACAAAAAATGTAGTGATCTGTTAAAGTAACAGATTACCCTCGAAGCCTCAAGAAAAGTGCTTAACACAATAAGCATCTAATCTCTTTGGACAATCCCATAATGATCATCCTAGACATACCCCAAGGTGTGTCACGTCATTTTCAGATAAGGAAACATCCTCTTCTGACAACTCTGTCTTTTCTCAGGTTCCGTGGAACCTATTCTCTCACTCGCTAGTAGAATACCTTTTAGAGTATGCATTTCATCTACCCTTTATCACTTTGCAAAGTCGTTAAACTATGCTTCCATAGTGACAATTCTCATGAATTACAAAAATTCAGTGAGGATTAGAGAATACCAAGATCTAAACTTGACACTATCTTATACGATTGGCTTCAGCTAAACTTCGAAGTTCAGCACCAATCCTTGGGTATATCATCTGATCTAGTTGCCCAGTGATCAACTTGAACCAAGTAGATCGCAACTTCATCATTTGGACCTAGCAACGAATTGCTTATTCCCAATGATCAGATTATGCATAAGCTACAAATCTTATTTACAACCATTATCACAAAAGTGACAAATTAACCTCTTGTTACTGAACCAAAAGTCAGTAAGCTTCTGATCTTAACATTGGAACCGAAATCCAATAAGATCTCAAGGTATGCTCCATCATGACATCACATGGTCTTTGTAAGGAAACTTCAGAAGCCCCTGACATTTCAGGAAAGCTAAACTTTTATTACTACGATATAAATCGATGTAACCTGAGTTCTGCTAACTTCTGATTCAGATCAGTGAAATGAGTATATCACCCGTCCATCACCATTGACCAGAAACATGTTACCGTTTATGCACGAAGCATAAACCAACACATATCATCATTTACTATGACCTTCGAAGCAAAAACATACATATAGCATGCAATCAACTCCGTTAGAACACAGATTCATGATGACATAATCGCCCGTCTGACGATTTTCAAACAACGTATGTTTAGGGTTATCTTTTGAACTGTGCGAGTCAGTCTAAAGATTTGCTCCCACTAGGACCAACGCCCCTAAGTGAAACAGAGTACACTAAATAACAATTTTCTTTAGCATGAAAATGCCTTAGAAACATGCAATAGTTTTACAACTCTTTTAATCTGAGAAAATTCAAAGTGATCTTTACAAATTAGAAAATAATTTTTAAAGCCTAGGACTCAAGAGTTGAACTCTCATCAAGTCCACCTGCTCATTTTCTAATTTTCAAGGGAACTACTTTACTGTTGACGTACCCGAAGTACTCAACATCAACTCACTTTATTTGTATGTCCAACTTATGGATATACACTAGAACAAATCCAGTCTAATCGAGCAAAGTCAGATAACATGTCTTCATTAGGACTATCGACTTTCAGGATCCTAGACATATAGGTCCTTACCCCTTAAGGGTTCATTCAGAATTTTTGGAACCACGTTTAAAAACGCTATTCAAAATTACTGAACATATTTCATCCATTTAACAAATGAATCACTTGCTCGATTACCTTGCAATCACACTCAAACAAATCAAGTGTCTTTTCATAATTTCAAGTACATCACCACGTTAGTAGTAAAAACAAGAAATTATTCGCAAGGTTCAGAGATGCATCCCGAATGCTTATCTCTAATACAATCTTTACATAAAAGATTTATTTCTCAGATTTTAATTAACTTACATAAAGTCAATTTTCCATTTTAAGTTAATAAGTTATACGCAATAACTATCCATTAACTCAAAATAATATTAAACAACTCACGATTGAATTATTTAAATCCGCTCAATTTTCAAGTAAAACGATATTTAACCAAGGTTAAACATTCTTGAAAAACAAATTCTTTGAAAAAGAATTTTAGAGAGCTCAGTCCGTATGTGAACGTATTAACATAACTTAGGACTCATCATCGCTCGTTATTAGATAAAGGGCCAAGTAGGTCGTTATATCATATAACTTTAAAGTTCGTTCGCTTCTATCAAAAATTCAATCAGACACATAGTCCGATCCAAATTTTTTGAGAGCAAACATAACCGAAAAGCTGTTTCAACGGACCTAGTTCACATAACTTAGTCACAGCTTGGTCATATAAAAGCGATGATTCGCGTTCGAACCGAATCGGCCTAAACCCAATTCATCAAACGCAACCCACCATGTCTCAGTCCGGGTCCGAACCCGACTAAGACAACTCCAATACTCGGTCAAACACGACAAGTCACGGTCCAGAACGAATCTGGACTAACAAGTCACGTTCACACCATAACAGCAAATCCAATTGGAAAAATATGCTCAGCCAATTTCCCAAAAACAAATTGGACAGGCCCAAACGAAATAGGCCCAAACCAACCAGCTCATCAAATAAGGAGCCAAGCCCAGATGAGTCAAAACCCTAACTGAGGCCCAGAAGCGACCCGAAGGCCCGACCAGGCCCGAGAGCCTAGGTCGCCCGCACCCGGCTCGGCCCGAAGCCAGACCCGACTTCGCCCGTTGGAGCTCCAGCCGCCATGGCAAGCTCGGACAGATGGGCGGCGGCTTATACAGGCGGTGGCGCCAGACGCCGCCAGCGCCCTCGGAGGACGGGCAACATCACAAGCGCCGCCTGGCCCTTGCGTCGCCTCGGCCATCTTCTCCACCTCCCACTGGCCATGGCTGCGAGCTCGAAGAACCCTCCATCTCCGCCTCCTCAGCCTCCCACTGCCCAGGAGAGTTCCCTGCCGGTGAGACCAAGGCGATGACGCCGCCGCCTCCTAGTGCTCCTTCGGAGGAGCACGGTGGCGTGCAAGGCGCCTCCAAGCCTCAGATCTCCGGCGAGAACTGCCCAGGAGAAGTAACGAACCCCGTCGATCATCACAACCTCGAAAAACCGAACAAAATTGCTCAGATTTCTTGGGGCTTTTATGGATTCAAGGTCTGGGATCTCAAATCCATCATCGTTCTCAACCAATTCGAACAACAAAGCTTCGAAATTCAGATCTAGGTTCACTATTCACGAAGAACAAAAACCCCTAAAACAGATCTGAAATTTCGGATGAAATCTACCAAGAAATCAACCATTGAAGCGTCATAGATCACACTCACAACGTAGTAAGCAAGATCGAGCCGTACATGTTCGAATTCAATCACAAATTTCTCAAAGAATAGTCGAACCCAATTCCGAAAAACAAGAGGACGAAATCCCCTATTTTCGAGCAACAGATTCAATCTTGCAAGCACACTCACAAGGATATCGAAACGAAATCGAATCCCTTCAAAACGTATGCAATCAGAGAAATTAACCAAGGAGATTGGAGAAGAAAGGAGGGCAAGATGAAGAAGGAGGGTAAACAGGTATGCGTTCGGCTTCAACAAAAAACTAATTAAAAGCATATGATTCTCCAAAGGAAAGAACACCTACAGTGGCCTAGTTCATCAACCCAGAACACGGTAAAACCAAAAAATTGGACCTTTTAATCGAATTTAGTTCTAGGAACCTAATTCATGCTGTTATTCAATCCGATTGAACAAATTCAAAGGCAATTTGAGCCTAAAGCTCTGATACCAATGTTAGAATTTGAGGGATAAACGGATTACCTCGAATAGCGGAAGCGGAAGCGGAATCTAGATCGTCGTGCCTTCGAATTTGATCACCGGGTAGATCTCCATACCCCTAAATCTCGTTAGAGATTCAGGAGCAGTGGAGAACCTACGATTCACAGCCTACACACTATGGGAGAGCGTTGGAGAGGAAGGAGACTCTCTCCACGAAGGAGAGTTCTATGTGGGTTTCTCTACGTTAGAAGAGCGTCTGACGAACAGACTGTTTCTCTAGGGTTAGAGCTTAGGAGAGAGGAGTATCTCCTATATATCTCTTTATTTATTAGATAAATTAATATATAATGAATATATATTATTTATCCTAATATCAGTTAGTTCATTCTTAACGAATAAGAATTACTTACCTAATTACGTAAATTAGAATTTTATATCTTTTGGGCGTATATATAAAATAATGTCCGAATTATAAAATAATTCTAACACAGCCAATAGAAATGTTTCTTTCGTTCTCACCGGTAGAGGTGTTCTCCCCCGAACCCTACACTATATATAAGATTGGATATGTATTGTCTTACAAAAAAAAAAAAGAATAAGATTATTTTGTATTGAGACATTATTTAGATAAAGTACGTCAACTCATGACTTGGCTCTTTCGAGGAGTTATGCAGGGAATATACACAATTTATTGGCGCCCCATTACCATTCGAATTAATCAATGAAATTTGTGTACGACGCATTCTTAGTTGGTTTACTCTTCTCAACTGTGTGCATTTTTTCTTTTATATGGCAAGTATTATTAATTAACACAATTGGACTTGACATATATAATTGCATTGCATTCCATTTCCATGTCTCTATAACTTTAATTTCACCGATTCGAATCGTTTCTCTGTTTCCATAGCATACAAAAATGAAGCTTGCGGAGATCGGCTGCTTCATCTTCTTGTTCATTACCTCCATCTTCCTTACAGGAATCCATGGCAAACCTCCCTTCTTTATCTACATCTACTGCTTTACAGACAGCGGCAACTACACCGCCAACAGCTGTTAGCATTATATTTATTATACGTGTACAATTACCATTGTACCCTTGGGTTTTCACCCATTGATATATATACAGGAGTAGGCCTCTGAGATCCGTTAAGGACTCAGTTCTCCAAACACTTACATGGTATCAAGCTTTTGAGTGAAACCCTAACTTTTTTTTGTTTCACACATACCGATCCACGCCGCCGCAGCCCTAGCCGCCGCCGCTACTCCCTAGCCGCCGCCGCCCACCAGCCGCCGCCGCCAGCCTGCCGCCGCCGCCCCCGTGCCGCCGCCAGCCAGCCGCCTCCGCCCCCTGCTGCCGCCGCACCACACCCCCAAGCCGCCGCCGCCGATCCCTTCAGCCGCCGCCGCCGCCCTTTTTTACCCCTTCCGCCGCAAATTTCCCACCTTTTCTCAATGTCTACCGACGAGAGTATCAACCCTAACCCTAACCCTAACCCCAACCCTCCACCACCACCACAAAACCCCTTTCACTCCGCTCAATCCGTCACCAACATCAAAAATCAAATTCCCCTAACACTTGATCTCAAAAAGGTCCAATACCACACATGGGCAGAGCTCTTCCAAACCGCCTGTAAGGCTCATGACGTCATCACCCACATCGACGGCTCTGATCGTCCGAATGATGTCCCTGAGCCCCTCTGGAACCGCCTTGACTCCATCGTCCTTGGATGGATCTATGCCACCATCTCTGAGGACGTCCTGATTACCGTCCTCCAACCAAACTCTACCGCCCGTGATGTCTGGCTCCGCATAAAGGGCCTCTTCCATGACAATCAATCCGCTAGGGCAGCGGATCTTGAGGGCAAGTTCATCAACACCCGTCAGGAAAGCTTCTCCACCGTCTCTGACTACTGCCTTGCCATCAAAGCCATTGCTGATCAACTAGGTGATGTTGGTCACAAAGTTAGCGAAGAACGCCTTGTTCTTCAACTTATCAACGGCCTTTCCACCAAATTCGATGTCGTCGGTGGCATGATTAGCAACACATCACCACTTCCGACCTTCATGGTGGCTCGTAGCATGTACTCCTCTTTTTACTTCTTTTCGTTCCAGTCTTGCTATTCGCTCACCTCTAGCTGCGACTGAGGGAGGATGTTAGCATTATATTTATTATACGTGTACAGTTACCATTGTACCCTTGGGTTTTCACCCATTGATATATATACAGGAGTAGGCCTCTGAGATCCGTTAAGGACTCAGTTCTCCAAACACTTACAACAGCTTCTACTAGAAAAACCTCAACTCTCTCCTCACTGACCTCTCCTCCGAATCCTCCTCCCTCTCCTTCTCCAACTCCTCCACCGGCACTTCCCCCGACGACATCTACGGCATCTTCTTCTGCCGCTACGACCTCCCCTCCACCGACTGCAGCGCCTGCGTCAAGGCGGCAGTCGCAAAACTTACTTCCAACTGCACCCAGGAGAAGGAAGCCATGGCCTACTACGAGCAGTGCACTGTTCGGTACGCCAACCGGAACATCTTCTCCCTCGAGGAGGAGTTCCCAGAACGTTGGTACTACAGCCTGACCAACGTTTCCATGAATGTCACCGAGTTCTACTTGGATTTTTCCAGCGCGCTCGATGGGCTCATCAAACAGGCTGCTTACAATACCTCATCGCCCAAGTATTTCAAGACGCTGGTGACTAGAATCTCATCTTTTGACACGTTGTATGTGCTCGTGCAGTGCACTCCCGATATTAGCGCATTAGATTGCGATCGGTGCTTGAGGACCATTGTTCGGAACACTCCAAAGGGTAGTCAGTGGGTCATGTTTTTTCAGCCTAGCTGCCAGATGAGGTATGATCTCGATCCCTTTTTTGTGCTTTCGGCACCGCCGCCATCACCATCACCACCACCGCCATCATCACCGTCTGCACCTTCTCCAACAGCACCTCGCAAAGGTAATACGGAGTACTATATATCTCCTTTAATTCGATCGATCGGGTTGGACAAAAAATTCTTTTACTGTCTTAATCTTAGACCTCATAGTCATACATGTGATTAGCCATTTATTTCCGGAAAATACAAAATTTCAAGAAATAGTTTGCAAATATAAACAGAAGAATTAGAATCGCTGAGAATAGGAATTCTTCAAAATAGTGGAATATTTCAACTTACCATTAGAAGATGGATAATTTCTACTTCACCTTCCCCTTTTTGGGTTAATTTTTTCCTTCAAATTTTTTGTTTATTATTTTATTTTTTTAATAAAGATCAGTGCACCATTTCACAAGCAAAACCCTAGACACCACCGGCACCCAGGTACCGCCGCCGCCCGTGACCGTCGAACCCTATCCCAACCACTAAGCCCGACCGAGCCTCACTTCACCCAAAATGGCGACAAGAAAGCCACAAACATAAAACCTACAAACCAAACCCCAACTTGGCCGTATGAAAGTCGATCCCGCTTCAATCATGAATGGGATTGTAAACCTCCAAATCATGAAATTTGTACCCTTAATCAGCCCCTCCAAGACTCAAAAATGTCCAAATCTGAGTTAAGGGGAATGAAGAACTATAATCGCAATCAAAAGAGATGGATCTGGAAAAAAAGAAGCAGGAAGAAGAAGAGGAAAAAAGGGGACGGCGGGTGGCGGTCGGTTCGGTCGTGGCGGCGCGGCTGGGCTGCTGGTGTCGGGAGGCTGTTGTGGAAGAAGTGCGGTGCTTCTCCGTCTGCTGGTTCCCGCAAAATCAAATGTATTTGCAAAGAGAGAAAAACAACGAAGTCAAGAAAAATTGGGGTCGGACGTTCCGACCTCTGGCGGCGCCTCAGGTTTGCGGGTGGCAGGTGGCCTCCTTGGCTTGCTTGCTGCGTCCCCTCCCTTGCGGCTTACTGGAAAGGTCATTTTGAACAGAGGTATTCTATTCCTATTCTCTACGATTCCATTTCGATCAAATGTCCTTGTACTCGGATATGGATGATGGGCCCCTATGCTTGCTCTATATTAATCCCAATGATCCCACTGATGCTATATATTCCCAAATTTGCAATTGTGTTTTGGAATACTCACTGTCATCACTGCCCCTGTATTATGCACAAAGGAAAAGAAATGAACAACCTCAAAGAAGCTATATGCTTTGAAAAGAAAATTACCATTGACCCAGTTGAAAAAATGACCCAAATGAGACAAAGGATGAAAACTCTTGAGTCTATGAAACTCGTGATGGTGGGCACCCAATCTAGTCAATTCCGTTTCCTGTTGTCGCACTCTCGACTCAGGATCCGGGTTGCTGCGATTTTTGCCCATCTTGACTTGGAGATGGTTGGATCATGTGAACCCACGCTTAAAAAGAAGCATTCTTTGTATCCCAGATTAACTACACTTGATTCCAAGACCCTTTATGAACTTTATTCTGACCGCAGAAAATTAGTATTGATCAAACAAAATCGAAAGACTGATTGGAGGCTTGAACACTGGAATTTGAGGAAAGCATTGATGATAATGAAGCAAATCTTGGGGTCACGCTCCTCCTCTGCATGCAACCAGGACATTAGGAGTCGTATCCGAAAACAAAGAGCAACCGAAAAGAGAGACAACAAGATAAATGATGGGCATATTGGTCCCCCCGACCCCAGGTGTGTCCTTTTATTGTCACTATACTCTACTTGGTCTATGCACCCTTCCCTGATTTACTCTAGCGAAGTTGAGTGCAACTTTGAATGGCAAACTGAACCTATTTGTGAAATTGAGTATGTGAACAATTACAATAACTATGCCAAACGATCCAAATACCCTGTCAATATTTCTTCCTTTCTTTGGGAGTTAAGCAAGAACCCAAGCAAGCATGATCTATGCCTAATAAGAACATATGAGAAATATCCATGGGAGGTGAGCGAAAGACTAGGACAAAAAAGGAAGATATACGCCTATTTGTGGCTTCGATCCTACCAATTGATAGAACTAATAAAACACACAAACCAAGAGAATAGGGAACCAACTAGTGACAACAACCAAAACATAATGAGCAACACATTAGAATGTGAGGACAAAAAACAGAAATCTATTACAAAAATATCGACAAATAAAGGAATGCACGAAAATCACAACCGGCAAACAAAGAACAAAGTCAGTGACCAAGCAAAATTAGAAAAGCATGAAAATGGGCTGTTCAGAAAATTTACAACCCATCAGATAATAGGCTATCAGATTGTAGCTGTATCTAAGAGAAAGTGCAACGTTTGTGCACCCCGATCAATTCCGGTTGGTAGCCTTGAAATTGTTTGGTCGGGCTCTTTAAAATTACAAATCCTTTGGAACTTTGAACAACGACGAACCCCTCTGCCACGTAAGACTTACAAACTGGTACCCCTTGAATGGACGCAAAGTACTCATATATGGTGCCCTTGTTGTCATAAAGCTGGAAAACTCCACAACAAGCCCGAACTTTTCGAAAACAGAAAATATAAAATGACAAATAAAACACACCATAATCAAGAATGAAGATAAGCTCATGGAATTGTTGTGGAATCGGGAAACGAAATCTTTGGACAGAAATTGAAATTTTCTGTAAAATTGAAAACATTCAAATCATGGCACTTCTGGAGACTAGGACGGAAGTGCAGCCCCCGGATGCGGTCTGGAGAAAGGCCGGGTTTGACTCGATTTGTTGGTCTCCGGCTCGGGGGAGATCGGGGGGTATCTGTCTGCTTTGGAAAGACTACCAGATGGTTAGTGGAAAAATTAAAATAATGACTAAGGAGGATCGATTTATCACTATGTCAATTACAGACAACAACTTAGGAACCAATCTGGCATGCTGTTTTGTTTATGCTCCTGCCCAAGAAAATGAAAAAGCTGATTTCTGGGAAAAGCTTTCGACCCATATCCAAGGACTTAATGTCCCCGTTATTGTGATGGGAGATTTAAACGAGATAATTGACTATTCTGAGAAATCCGGGGGCAACCCACCCAACCCTAACAGATTTCTCCGACTTCTCTCGTTCAAAGACCAATGTCAACTATTAGATATCCCTTCAGTTGGGAATAGCTTTACTTGGAGAAAGAATAAGTCCGATACTAATAACATCTATGAGAAACTGGATCGAACCTTAGTACAAGACCAAATCATTGAGTGGTATCCTAATTTAGCAACGAAAAATTACGCATTCTCCTCCTCAGACCACTGTCCGATATCGATTGATCTCAAATCATCATGGGAGAAAAAAGCAAGACCGTTTAAATTTGAGAAAATGTGGTTGCAGAGGAAAGATTATCGGAACATTGTGTCTCAAGCATGGAGATTGCGGTGCTCGGGGTCTCACATGTTCCAAGTGACGAGGAAAACCCAACTACTTAAAAAACTCTCAAAAGAATGGAATAAAATGACATTTGGAAACATTTTCAGACAACTCAAGGACATAGAAGAAAAACTAGCAAACCTCCAGAAAAATGCAACCCAAACAACCCAAATTAACAACTCAAAGGAGCTGAGACTTATTAAAAAGAAGAACAAAATTTTACAGTTTCATAACTTGTATTGGCGACAGAGGGCGAAAACGAAGCATCTAAAACTTTCGGATACGAACTCAAGCTACCACCATAAAGTAGCTACAGGCCGCAGAAATAGGAAAATAATCAGAGAAATTACGACACAAGATGGAATTATAATTGTTGGGGAAGATAATATAAGAAAGGAGATACGGAGAGATTTTGAACAAAGATTCCAAGAAGAAAGAATAGATTCTCGACTACTTGAAGAACATCTACAATTAATAAGTCCTGAAATCACTCAATCAGAAAATGACTTTCTGATTAGACCAATAACAAACCAGGAAGTTAAGAATGCGTTTTTCTCCATTGGAAAAGACAAATCTCCTGGACCTGATGGTATGACAGCCGAATTCTACCAGCATTATTGGGACATTGTGGGACCGTCTGTAACCAAAGCAATAAAGGGATTCTTCCATTCCGGACGAATGCTTAAGCAAATAAACCAGACATTTATCACTCTGATCCCAAAATGTGATAACCCAAAAACAACCAATAACTATAGACCTATTAGTCTCTGCTCGACAATGTACAAAGCTATATCAAAGATATTAGCGGAAAGATTGAAATCTGTCATGGGAAAATTAATCCATCCTCTTCAAGGCGCCTTTGTTGCTGATAGAGCTATCCAGGACAATATATTGATTGCACATGAAATTTTTCACTCCTTTCGGGGGAGGAAAGGAAAGAATGGCTGGGTTGCAATCAAGTTAGACATGGAGAAAGCATACGACAGGATGAACTGGGACTTCATATTCTCGGTAATGACCAAGTTTGGATTCTGTTCAAGATTTTGCGACTGGATTAAAGAATGTATACAAACGGTGTCATTCTCCGTGCTTGTGAATGATGAACCATCTAAGACTTTTCGACCTTACAGAGGCCTCCGACAAGGTGACCCTATCTCTCCGTACCTCTTTATCCTAGGCGCTGAGATTCTAGCTAGAAAGCTCCAACGACAGAACAATGAGTCCCAAAACTCAATCGGTTTTAAGATATCTAGGACTGGGATTTCCATCCCCTTTCTATCATTTGCGGATGACATTATGATTTTTTCCAAAGCAACTACGGAAGCTTGTCAAACTGTGAAAAAGATCCTGGATGACTACTGTCAGATTTCTGGCCAAAAAGTTAATTTCCAGAAGTCTGCGTTTCAAACAACTAAAGGGATCACACCCGACCAAAAGCAACGTATTCAATCATGCCTTCAGATCACTAACCACACTACCCTAGAAAAATATCTCGGTTGCCCGATTATTAATGGCAGAGTGAACAAGAATACGTTTGAAGATATTCTAGGAAAAACTAGGAACCAACTTACAAAATGGAGAGCAAATGAATTAACCCAACAAGGAAGAGCAATTCTGGTTAAAGCTAACCTCGCTGCTAAACCAACCCATATTATGCAAAATTTCATGCTCCCAGCTTCTATTCACAATGACCTTGATAGACTAAACAGAAATTTCTTCTGGAACAAGGATCCAAACTACAAACCCCTCATTAGATGGGATAAGATCTGTAGACCCAAGAGAGATGGTGGACTCGGTCTCTACAAGACCAAAGACATGAACAAAGCTCTCCAAATGAAACTGCTTTGGAAAATCCTTGCTGAACCTAACAATGAATGGGTTAAAATTGTCCGAGATAAATACTTGAAGAGTGATACCATTTGGGATTACAAAAGGAAGAAGAATTCTTCCTGGCAGTGGACTAAAATGATGGAGCTCAAAGATGAATTTTGCTCTGCTCTAATCTGGCAGGTAGGAAACGGGAAAACCATTAGATTCTGGAAAGACAAATGGCTACCAACTGAATCGAATCTCAGAGAACAATGCATCCGCAACCAAGTGAACGAACGAGAGACAATAAACCAGTATATAACACATGAAAAAGTATGGAACAAAGAAAGACTAGAACAATCGCTCCCCCCAGAGATAGTAGAAAAAATCCTTGATGTCCATATTCCTCATAATGATATAGAAGATAGACTTTATTGGATGGCCAGTCGTAACGGTTGGTTTTCTACGGCCAGCGCTTTAGACCATATCACTAAGACAAGAGGAATAACATCAGACCCTCTTGATTGGATTTGGAAGATCGACTGTCCGCCAAAAATAAAAAATTTTCTTTGGAAAAATTTACTCAATGGAACCCCGACCAAAGTCAGACTCCAAGGAAAAGGAGTGCATGTACCTTTGGACTGTCCTCTCTGTAACTACAATGGCGAAAACGATACACACCTTTTCACTGAATGCCCGAAATCATTAGAATTCATTAGGAGAATTGATGGACAAATTGAGCAAAAAATTTGTAACACTGATAAAGAGGATAAACCCTATAAGAAACTAATAACGGAGATCTTTGAAAACCTACCTGGAGACCAAAAGTCGACCCTCGCGTGCTCCCTTTGGGGAATATGGTCGATGAGAAATAGGATACTGTTTGATAACAAAGATATAACAACAATGGAAGAATGGATAAACAATGTAAAATGTTATAAAAGAAGCTGGAAAAAAGCGCAATGCGAGGAACAAGAAGAGGACCAGATCAACACTAAAACAAACCTCCGACAAAAAAACATAAACAAGCACAAATTGGTAAAATGGAAAAAACCGGTTGCCGGTTGTGTCAAGGTTAATTTTGATGGTGCTAAGGTCGGGTCGGGTCTCGCAGCTTCAGGATTTGTTATTCGTGATAGCCTTGGGACGGTTCTATCATGTGGTGCCTGCCCGTGCGGATCCGTTTCTGCAGAGCTTGCAGAGTGCCTTGGTCTCCTGATGGGTCTCCGTGAAGCTTCTAGGATGGGCTTCTCCTGCCTCGACGTGGAGGGCGACTGTCTTCTGCTGATTAATGTCATGAAAGGTTTGTGGCGATGTCCTTGGGAGTTAGAGATGGTGGTCTCGGATGCTCTTGCCTACTGTCGTGATCTCCACAGCATCTCCTTCTCCCACACATTTCGTGAAGGGAATCAGGTGGCTGATAGATTGGCGCATATCGGTCTATCCTCATCTTTCGTCACAGACTGTGCTCCTGCTGAGCTGGGAGCCCTCGTCCGTCAGGACGCCCTTGGGCGGTGGTTCAACCGCGGTTGACCACCCCCAAATCCTTGCCTTGTATCAAAAAAAAAAAAAAAAAAGAATCTTCAATTTGTCCATATAATGAGAATGACAAGGTAATATATGAAGGTTATAAGAATAATTTTAAAGAAATTGCCATGAATTTCCCATGTTGAATCAAATAAAATGTATAGTGACTTTATTCAATGAAATTGCTAAGAATAATTTGAAAGAAATTGAT
Source organism: Persicaria tinctoria (assembly GCA_037127255.1). Lineage (NCBI taxonomy): Eukaryota > Viridiplantae > Streptophyta > Magnoliopsida > Caryophyllales > Polygonaceae > Persicaria > Persicaria tinctoria. Next base: position 9,610,594 of record JBANSL010000009.1, on the reverse strand, counting down.
TTTCAACCAAACATTTTTTTCTGTTAATTTATAATTTATGGCAGGCTATTTTATGGAAAGTAACTTCCCAAACAAGTGAATTTTATTCGTTTAACTGAACGAATCCTTGTTCTTCTTCCATTATATCGAGACTAATTTTTTTTTTAAATATGTTGAGAGATGTGAATGGAGAAAAAAAAAAGAGTCATATGTACATCCAAGGTTCTAAATATCGGGTATCGGGCTCGTATCGGTTAGGAGTAAAAATGATATATCGGGGATATATCGGGATATATCGAGATATATCGGATTTATCGGTTTCACTAATTTTTAACTATAAGTACTATATTTATACTTCAAAATATAAAAATATACATGAAAAAATAATATTTAAATTGCAAAATTATCAAATAAACTTGATAAAATAAAAACATCTTCATTCATAAAGGCTAAAGTTAACTTATCAAAGTTGGCAGTTCTAAATATCCCCGATATATTGCCGATATTGGCCCGATATATCAGCGTTGACCCGATATATCGCCGATATTGGCCCGATATATCAGCGTTGACCCGATATATCGTCGATATTGACCCGATATATCGGCGTTGACCCGATATATGGCGTTGACTGATATTTTTCAACCGATATGCCGATATCGTAGCGGATTCTAAATATCCCCGATATATCGCCGATATATCGGCCAATATATCCGATATTTAGAACACTGTGTACATCTAAAGTTGAGCATAACAAGTTGTTTTAGTATATAAGTCGGTTCGCTACTCGTTTTATTGTCAATTGGTTTTAGGATGTGAAGAGTCTATAAGGCGATGAATAATACTCTAGAAGGGGGGATGAATAGAGTATGGACGATTTTCGCAACAATAGAAATTTAGTGCAACTTGTCAAGACCTTGATATAGGCTATAAGGACTTGACAAAGTAAAATCGAATAAGATAATGTAAATGCGGAATATAAAAGATGAACACACGAATTGTTAACGAGGTTCGGCACCAACCGGCCTACGTCCCCGCCTAGGGTTATCCAACCCGTAGGATTCAGAACACTTCTTATTTCACTTCTCTTGAGCCTAGAACTTCCTAGAGAAACTTCCCTTTCTCTATACAAAGCCTCACCGCTTCTATTCTAGCTCTCAACCTTACAACTGAAATAAAAGCTCACACCACACACCAAGTGTGCTTTGATCGAGTATGAAAACTCTAAGTGTAAAATGAATGACTTGTACAATAAGTGCTAGTGTTTCTCTCAACTCTTAAACAGTGATCAACAACTAAGCTTTTTGAGAATGTAGGAGAAACTTGACGAATGCTTTAAGATGCTTGTGATTGCTTGAGTGCTTGCTTAGTTAGCTTCCATTTTTCTTAGCCTTCGTCTTTTTATAGTAGGAACACTTGTAGAGTTTCTTGGAGGGAGAACCGTTTGAATTTCAAATTCTTTCCAAAACATTTGAATTCCTTCCAAAACAGATCCTTTGTATGTCTTCCAAGATGTTCCTTCGCCTTTCTTCATGATCAAGTATGATCAACTATCGATCGATTCTTTCCTTGTATAAAAAGTGAAATCCTGAAAGAGCTTCCATAATGTGTCTAGTACATAAAGTGGGTTAGATGAGAAACTCATGTATAAATCGATAAAGCCCAAATCACATCTCATAGCCCAATATAAAGCCCATTATAATTTAGGCCCAAAAAGGTCGGTCCTCGGATTCTTTCCTGTAAGAGAACAAGTCAAAATAGAGAAATGCATAAGTGATCAAACATTTTAGTCTGGGTTTCAAGACCTTGAAACCCAGCCTTTTGTCTTTCATCATCCTTTAGATCACCTGCACGTTAGTTCTCAAGATCTTACAATCAAGGTGGAGTCTTCAATCTCCCCCTTGATGGAAGACAAAACCTGTTTCAATATTCATAACATATTTCCAGCAATCAATAAGGGAATAAGCATATTATATAATATGAGCAGAAAATGTTTGGATCATCTAAGTTTTAAAAACATCAAGCACTTAACGAACTAGTGCCAAAACGCAGGGCAACCAAAACATTCTCCCCCTTTTTGTCTTCCAACAAAAGGGCAGAGAGGTGAAAATGTCTGAAACACGAACCAAAAAACAACCAAAGGACCAGAAGTTTTAAGAGATACATAGCAAAAGACGAGTTTTTAGAGAGTAGAGAAAAGAGAGTGGGAGATTAGGCCTTGAGTCAGAATCCCCATCTGCAGCCTTCTTCTTCTTGCTTCTTAGAGCCTTCTTGCCTTTCTTATCAAAGGATGGCTCAGCAGCAGAGGATGTGCCAGGGGCGCCAGGGGCATTAGGATCTTCAGGAGGGGCAATGACAGCGCCTTCCTCAACCCATTCGCCAAAGGTGGGGTACTGCTTGTTGGGTGGAAGGTATTTCCTTCTGACCTCATCTCTGCACCTCTTCCTCCACCTTGCAAGGGCGTCTCCGGTGACCTTGTCTCGCTCCATCTCGGCAAGCTGTCTCTGATGCTCCACATCCCTGTATTTCTTGACCACACCATATTGCTCGACAGTGAGGATGGTGGGTTCATGATGAGTGGGGCGCAGGATAGGAACGAATCCTTGTTCTTGACCACACCATATTATTCGTTTAACTGAACGAATCCTTGTTCTTCTTCCATTATATCGAGACTAATTTTTTTTTTAAATATGTTGATAGATGTGAATGGAGAAAAAAAAAAGAGTCATATGTACATCCAAGGTTCTAAATATCGGGTATCGGGCTCGTATCGGTTAGGAGTAAAAATGATATATCGGGGATATATCGGGATATATCGAGATATATCGGATTTATCGGTTTCACTAATTTTTAACTATAAGTACTATATTTATACTTCAAAATATAAAAATATACATGAAAAAATAATATTTAAATTGCAAAATTATCAAATAAACTTGATAAAATAAAAACATCTTCATTCATAAAGGCTAAAGTTAACTTATCAAAGTTGGCAGTTCTAAATATCCCCGATATATCGCCGATATTGGCCCGATATATCAGCGTTGACCCGATATATCGCCGATATTGGCCCGATATATCAGCGTTGACCCGATATATCGTCGATATTGACCCGATATATCGGCGTTGACCCGATATATGGCGTTGACCGATATTTTTCAACCGATATGCCGATATCGTAGCGGATTCTAAATATCCCCGATATATCGCCGATATATCGGCCAATATATCCGATATTTAGAACACTATGTACATCTAAAGTTGAGCATAACAAGTTGTTTTAGTATATAAGTCGGTTCGCTACTCGTTTTATTGTCAATTAGTTTTAGGATGTGAAGAGTCTATAAGGCGATGAATAATACTCTAGAAGGGGGGATGAATAGAGTATGGACGATTTTCGCAACAATAGAAATTTAGTGCAACTTGTCAAGACCTTGATATAGGCTATAAGGACTTGACAAAGTAAAATCGAATAAGATAATGTAAATGCGGAATATAAAAGATGAACACACGAATTGTTAACGAGGTTCGGCACCAACCGGCCTACGTCCCCGCCTAGGGTTATCCAACCCGTAGGATTCAGAACACTTCTTATTTCACTTCTCTTGAGCCTAGAACTTCCTAGAGAAACTTCCCTTTCTCTATACAAAGCCTCAACGCTTCTATTCTAGCTCTCAACCTTACAACTGAAATAAAAGCTCACACCACACACCAAGTGTGCTTTGATCGAGTATGAAAACTCTAAGTGTAAAATGAATGACTTGTACAATAAGTGCTAGTGTTTCTCTCAACTCTTAAACAGTGATCAACAACTAAGCTTTTTGAGAATGTAGGAGAAACTTGACGAATGCTTTAAGATGCTTGTGATTGCTTGAGTGCTTGCTTAGTTAGCTTCCATTTTTCTTAGCCTTCGTCTTTTTATAGTAGGAACACTTGTAGAGTTTCTTGGAGGGAGAACCGTTTGAATTTCAAATTCTTTCCAAAACATTTGAATTCCTTCCAAAACAGATCCTTTGTATGTCTTCCAAGATGTTCCTTCGCCTTTCTTCATGATCAAGTATGATCAACTATCGATCGATTCTTTCCTTGTATAAAAAGTGAAATCCTGAAAGAGCTTCCATAATGTGTCTAGTACATAAAGTGGGTTAGATGAGAAACTCATGTATAAATCGATAAAGCCCAAATCACATCTCATAGCCCAATATAAAGCCCATTATAATTTAGGCCCAAAAAGGTCGGTCCTCGGATTCTTTCCTGTAAGAGAACAAGTCAAAATAGAGAAATGCATAAGTGATCAAACATTTTAGTCTGGGTTTCAAGACCTTGAAACCCAGCCTTTTGTCTTTCATCATCCTTTAGATCACCTGCACGTTAGTTCTCAAGATCTTACAATCAAGGTGGAGTCTTCAATCTCCCCCTTGATGGAAGACAAAACCTGTTTCAATATTCATAACATATTTCCAGCAATCAATAAGGGAATAAGCATATTATATAATATGAGCAGAAAATGTTTGGATCATCTAAGTTTTAAAAACATCAAGCACTTAACGAACTAGTGCCAAAACGCAGGGCAACCAAAACATTCTCCCCCTTTTTGTCTTCCAACAAAAGGGCAGAGAGGTGAAAATGTCTGAAACACCAACCAAAAAACAACCAAAGGACCAGAAGTTTTAAGAGATACATAGCAAAAGACGAGTTTTTAGAGAGTAGAGAAAAGAGAGTGGGAGATTAGGCCTTGAGTCAGAATCCCCATCTGCAGCCTTCTTCTTCTTGCTTCTTAGAGCCTTCTTGCCTTTCTTATCAAAGGATGGCTCAGCAGCAGAGGATGTGCCAGGGGCGCCAGGGGCATTAGGATCTTCAGGAGGGGCAATGACAACGCCTTCCTCAACCCATTCGCCAAAGGTGGGGTACTGCTTGTTGGGTGGAAGGTATTTCCTTCTGACCTCATCTCTGCACCTCTTCCTCCACCTTGCAAGGGCGTCTCCGGTGACCTTGTCTCGCTCCATCTCGGCAAGCTGTCTCTGATGCTCCACATCCCTGTATTTCTTGACCACACCATATTGCTCGACAGTGAGGATGGTGGGTTCATGATGAGTGGGGCGCAGGATAGGACGTTTCTTCACTTGATTTCCACAGTTGAGGATGACATTCCCTGTCTTCTCACGCACATGATCGAAAGTTTCTTGCTCCATTGGCATGATAGAGCCTGTAGCAGTGTAGGTGAGAGCATTGAGAAGCATCATCTGATCAAGCTTGCAGTTGACCATAGAGAGGAGCTCATGAGTCTGGTCCTGGCGAATCACCACATCCGACCACATCCTACTCAGATCAAACCTAAGGTTTTGAATCTCAGTCTCCACAGCAACCAATCTATCCTCGCTCATATTAGGTTCAACAACCTGTTTTCCCATCGAGTCTTTCCTCAGAAACCATTGCCCCCTCAGGTTTTTGACAATACCCAATCTCTCTAGACAACCTTCATCAACAATTCCACTATAGGTTTGCTTTTCTTCTCCTGATGTGTCGATGTCAAAGGCTTCAAAGATTTTGGGCAGGAGGTTTGCATAGGGTAAAGGCATAGGCCGAGATGAGGTGGAGACATGGGTCATGTAGTCGAGGATGAGTTTGGGTAAGTCAGGCTCGTATCCGTTCATGATTAGGAAAATGATCTCGAGAAGATTCTCGGTCACCAATTCCCTGGAATGGATGCGTGGGAAGATACAGCGAGCTAGAATGGTGAAGATGAGCTTGGCTTGAAGGTTTAGGGCAGTGTGGGTGGGTTTGAGGGTGGATGAAGATCCAGGGCCTTGAGATTTTAGGAAGAATTCATCTCGTGCTCGTGAGAGACACTCAAATCGGCTTGGGAATTCTTTTGTGGGAATCTTAGTTGGAAGATCAAGGATGAGAGCAAGGCTTTCAGGAGAGAGGCGGATTCGGGTGTTCTTGACCTTGGAAACTAGGGTTAGGGTTCCATTTACCCGATGAACAGTAAGATTGGCATAAAAAAGTCGGGTAAGTTGGGGATAGGCAAAATTGCCAGGGTTGAGCAAGGTCCAGAAACAGGTAGATTTGAGGAGGGAAATGCAAGGCAAGGGCATGGATTGGAGGAGGTTGAAATCGACAGCGTCACAGAAGCATAAGCGACGGTTGCAAAAGTCTTGTTTCCAGGACTCCTCAACCTCTTTATTGCAAAACCAATTGGGGGAAATGCCAGAAGGTACCTGAGGAGGCCGAGCAGGAGCAGAAGTGGCTGGAGCTTTGCCTTTGGATTTCCTGATCAGAGGTGGTGGAGATGGTGAGTTCTCGCTGGAATCCTCGGAATGTTCTTCAGATTCCTCCATTATTTGCTTCCTCTTGTTGGCCGGCATCTTGTACCTCTTAGCAGAAGGTGCTGGAGACGGAGATGCTGATGAGCGCTTCGATCCCACCATTTTCATTTCAGAAACAGAGAGTTTTGGAACACGGAGAGGGAAAGAGAATGAACGCAGAGAGAGAGTGAGGGTGGAGTGGATTAGACCGTGAGGAGGGAGAGATTAAAAAGCAAAAAATCTGGAAACAGAATCGTCTCCCTTCTTTTTCAAATTGGCAAGTACAGATTCATTAACTCACTTGAATAGTAAGTAATGATGATCTGATTTTTCTAAACCCAAAGTGTCACATCCACTTGCAAGAATTAAAGAGATTTGGGATAATTTTGAAATGGGAACCAAAATATATGAAAATCGATTTTTAAAAGGGGTAAATAAAATCAAAAGACACATTTGTTTGAATATCCATAAGATACTAACAAAGTTTGATCCAATATAATTTTATTCGGATGAACATCTCGAAACCTTATGAGGTCAAGGCCTTGAGATGTCATTTGAATTTTGAACTTTCATGTAGGGAGTAATTACTCCCCCAAAGAAAGTGCTTCCCTATTAATCATACCCAACTCCAATCTAAGAAAATTGAAACGATCTTCAGGGAGTGGTTTAGTAAAAATATCAGCTAACTGAAAATCAGTGGATATGAAGGATATTGATACATCACCTTTCTCCACATGATCTCTTATAAAATGATGCCTCACATCAATGTGCTTGGTTCTCGAGTGCTGCACTGGATTTTTAGTGATTGAAATAGCACTAGTATTATCACACAAAATGGGAATACCTTTAAGATCAATTCCAAGGTCTCTGAGTTGTTGTGCTATCCAAAGAATCTGAGAGCAACATGCACCAGCAGCAATGTACTCGGCTTCTGCAGTTGATAAGGCTACTGAATTTTGTTTCTTAGAGTGCCAACTTATCAAGGAGGATCCTAGGAGTTGGCAACATCCAGAAGTGCTTTTTCTATCAACTTTGTATCCTGCAAAATCTGCATCTGAGTAGCCTTTTAAATGAAAGTTACTCTGTTTGGGATACCATAGCCCAAGGTCTTGAGATCCATTTAGGTATCTAAAGATTCTTTTTTACAACAATAAGGTGAGACTCTTTGGGGTCACTTTGGAATCGAGCACACATACAGACACTGAACATTATGTCAGGTCTACTAGCAGTAAGGTATAGGAGTGAACCAATCATACCTCTGTACTTTTTTTGGTTCACATTCTTACCATTTTTATCTTGATCAAGGGAGAGAGTGGAGCTCATAGGGGTCTTTGCTACCTTTGATTGTTCCATTTTGTATTTCTTTATTAGATCCCTGGTATATTTCCCTTGATTCAGAAAAATACCCTTACTTGTTTGATGAACTTGTAAACCAAGGAAGAAGTTTAATTCTCCCATGAGACTCATTTCGAATTCCCTGCACATAATTTCAGAAAACTCCTTGCAAAGGGAATTATTAGTAGCACCAAATAATATATCGTCTACATATATTTGAACAATCAAAACATCATTTCCACGAGTTTTGATGAAAAGAGTTTTATCAATCAATCCTCTTTGAAAACCATTTTCAAGAAGGTATTTGGGCAATCTTTCATACCAAGCTCTTGGGGCTTGTTTGAGACCATAGAGAGCTTTGTCCAATTTATACACATGATTAGGAAATTCTTCACTTTCAAAACCTGGTGGTTAAGCAACATAAACCTCTTCTTCTAAGAACCCATTTAGGAATGCACATTTGACATCCATTTGAAATAGCTTGATGCCCATGAAAGATGCAAAAGCAAGTAATATTCGTATAGCTTCTAACCTTGCTACGGGAGCAAATGTCTCCTCGTAGTCTATACCTTCTTCTTGATTGTATCCTTGAGCAACAAGTCTTGCTTTGTTTCGAATGATCTTGCCTCCTTCATCCAGTTTATTTCGAAACACCCATCTAGTGCCTATGACTGATTGGTGTTGTGGCCTGGGTTGAAGAGTCCATACCTTGTTACTTTCAAACTCATTTAGCTCATTTTGCATGGCAGTGATCCAATCCGAGTCCTTGAGTGCTTCAGCTGGGGTTTTTGGTTCTACAAGAGAAACAAAAGCATAGAAGGCACAAAGATTCTTTAATCTGGATCGAGTTTGTACCCCAAAGGATGGATCTGATATGATATCTTAAGCTGAGTGTGAAGAGGCATGTTTGAATTTTCGTAGCTTTGGACCCTGATTGTTGGAGATAGTAGCAGGTCTCTCTTCAAGGTCTTGAGAGATAATTTGAGTGTTGGATTCTTCAATGACTGAATCCAGATTCTGTAGTCCCTTCTCAAGGTCTTGAGATAGCTCGTTGGTATATTGGATTTGTTCTTGCATGTTTCTTTCTTGGTCCTGCTTATTTTCAGCCTTGTCCTCTTCTTCTCCATCCGAATCATGATGATTTAGATTGATATCTGCAAAACCTTCACTTAACACACCATTGTTGCTTTCGTCGAATACCACATGGATACTCTCCTCAACAATTTTGGTGCGCTTGTTATAAACTCTATAAGCTTTGCTAATAGTAGAATAACCAAGGAAGATACCTTCATCACTACGTGCATCAAATTTCCCAAGATTATCTTTGCCATTGTTATGAACAAAGCAAGTGCATCCAAAAGGTTTGAAGTAGGAAGTGCATCCAGTAGATTTTTGGCAAACCATTTTCCAAAAGCATTGTCCTAGACATGTCCTCCAAAGTGCGGTTCTTTCGTTCCACAACTCCATTTTGTTGAGGAGTTCTAGGTGCTGAAAAGTTGTGTGAAATTCCATATTTAGCACAGAACAAATCAAATTTAAGTTGATCAAATTCTCTACCATGATCACTCCTAATGGAGACAATAGGTATGTTTTTCAAGGTCTGCAACTCTTTGCAAAGTTTAGAAAACTCGAGCGAAGCCTCTGATTTTTCTCTTAAAAAGGAGATCCATGTAAAACAAGAGAAATCATCAATAATAACCAGGATGTATTGTTTACCCTTTGGAGATTTGACACGCATAGGTCCACACAAGTCCATATGTAACAACTCAAGAGGGCGAGAGGAACTTACAACCTTTTTAGGTTTGAAGGAACTGCGTGTCTGTTTGCCTCTTGTGCATGCATTGCATAGATCTTCTTTTTTGAAGTTTAGATCAGGCAATCCTCTTACAAGATCTCTTGTTTTGAGCTTATTGAGGGTGTGCATGCTTACATGACCTAGTCTTCTATGCCATAGGCTGGGGTCTTCTGTCAAGACCTTGAGACACTTGACTTTTGTACCTGTAATATGATTAGCATTTACAACATAAGTGTTGTTGTGTCTGTGAGCAGTGAGGATTAGATCACCAGTCTCTTCATTCCTGACTTCACACTTGTGTCTGTCAAAGCCAACTTTGTTTCCTTTGTCACACAACTGAGAGACACTTAAGAGGTTATACTTTAATCCATCAACAAGATAAACATCCTTAATGCAACTTTCTGAATTACCAATATTACCAATACCAATAATGTTGCACTTCCCTTTATCACCAAGAGTAATTGTTCCAGTGGTTTGTTCCTTAAGATCTTGAAATAGATATTTCTTTCCACTCATGTGTCGTGAGCATCCACTGTCCATTATCCATTTTGGCTCTTTGCTCTTGATGATATCCTGCAATACCAACATCAACCTTTCCGGCTAGACCAATACATAGTTTTAGATTCATAATGAGGATAGACCAGGTTGGGTAGTTTTGTCCCTTTAGGAACCCAAACTTGTTTTATCTGTTCATTAAGTCGAACTGGAAATGTATTTCTAATGATGTAGGGATCTTTTCTCCTATATGGACAAGTTTCCCTAACATGGCCTTTCTTACAACAATGGAAGCAAGGTGAATTGAATGAGTGAAGTCTGCTGGTCTTGACACTTATCGGTCAGCTTTGCCTTCTCTTTCTCTAAATCCTCATTACGATTCTTTAGAGATGAGAGGCTTTGCCTGAGATCAGGATTTTCTGAGCTCAAGGTTTTGACTTTAATGTCAAGGGCCGACCGAGATGTTTCAAGATTTTTCATTTCCAGCGACATATCACTAATACATTTTTGTTGATCTATCAGCTTTTCTTTCAAGGTGTTGATTTCACTGCTATAAGCATCTTCATTAGAAATCATATTTCTTAGGACTTCAGAAAGAATATCGGGAGGACTAGACATTAGGTTTCTTACCACTTGTTCAAGGTCTTGAGTCTGTGATCCTTCGTGTTCAGCCATAAGACAGAGATTTGCCTGCTCTTTTTCGGTGTTTGAGTCACATGATGAATCTGAGTCACTCCAGGTTGCAAGCATAGCCTTTTTCTTTTCTTCATATTTCTTGAACTTATTTCTTTTCTTCATAGGGCACTCCTTTACGAGATGATCTGTCTCGCCACACTCAAAACATGTTAGTACTTTTGGCTTCTTTGACATGTTGGGAGACTTGCTTTTGAATCTAGATGAATCGGTATTTTCACGGTTGGAAAATTGTTTTTTCATCTTCAAAATTCGAGCTAATCCCCGTGTGATGAGAGCAAAGGGATCATCTTCGTCGTCTAATTCATCACTCTCAGATTGTGAGTGATCTTTCTTAGCTTTGAGAGTAAGGTTCTTTGTTGTTGAGGGTACTTCTCCATCTTCCTCGTTTAATATCATCTCATGAGTGATAAGTTTTCCGAGAAGATCATCTAATGGTAGTGTAGAGAGATCTTGAGCTTCCTCAATTGCAGTAACCTTGGGACCCCACTTGGTTTTTGGAAGGCTCCTTAGAACCTTTCGAACCTTTTCTGGGTTGGAGAAGGTTTTTCCAAGTGAGTCGAGGTTGTTTACAATTTGAGTGAATCTCATAAACATCTCCTTTACTGTCTCATCAGGATTCATCTTGAAAAGTTTGTATTGCCTGAGAAAGATATTAATCTTACTCTCTTTGACTTGACTTGTGCCCTCATAAGTAACTATAAGTTTGTCCCAAATTTCCTTGGCACTTTTGCAAGCTGAGACACGATTAAACTCATTAGCATCGAGAGCGCAATGTAGTAGATTCATAGCTTTGTAGTTCTTAACAATGTTCTCAAGATCAGTCTGATCGTAATCAGACTCAGTTTTATCAACTTGCTTTCCATCGACAATCTTTTTACGAACGTGTGGTCCATTCTTGACCAGGCCCTATAGCTCAAGGTCTTGATCAATGATGAACATTTGCATCAGTGATCTCCAGTGGACAAAGTTATTGCCACAGAAAAGTGGAGGCCTATTGGTTGACCTTCCTTGAGCAAAACCTTCATCACCTATGGTAGACATGCTGAAAACTCACAAGATTGTTAAATCAAAACAGTGAGCCAAGCTCTGATACCAATTGAAGAGTCTATAAGACGATGAATAATACTCTAGAGGGGGGGGGGGATGAATAGGGTATGGACGATTTTCGCAACAATAGAAATTTAGTGCAACTTGTCAAGACCTTGATATAGGCTATAAGGACTTGACAAAGTAAAATCGAATAAGATAATGTAAATGCGGAATATAAAAGATGAACACACGAATTGTTAACGAGGTTCGGCACCAACCGGCCTACGTCCCCGCCTAGGGTTATCCAACCCGTAGGATTCAGAACACTTCTTATTTCACTTCTCTTGAGCCTAGAACTTCCTAGAGAAACTTCCCTTTCTCTATACAAAGCCTCACCGCTTCTATTCTAGCTCTCAACCTTACAACTGAAATAAAAGCTCACACCACACACCAAGTGTGCTTTGATCGAGTATGAAAACTCTAAGTGTAAAATGAATGACTTGTACAATAAGTGCTAGTGTTTCTCTCAACTCTTAAACAGTGATCAACAACTAAGCTTTTTGAGAATGTAGGAGAAACTTGACGAATGCTTTAAGATGCTTGTGATTGCTTGAGTGCTTGCTTAGTTAGCTTCCATCTTTCTTAGCCTTCGTCTTTTTATAGTAGGAACACTTGTAGAGTTTCTTGGAGGGAGAACCGTTTGAATTTCAAATTCTTTCCAAAACATTTGAATTCCTTCCAAAACAGATCCTTTGTATGTCTTCCAAGATGTTCCTTCGTCTTTCTTCATGATCAAGTATGATCAACTATCGATCGATTCTTTCCTTGTATAAAAAGTGAAATCCTGAAAGAGCTTCCATAATGTGTCTAGTACATAAAGTGGGTTAGATGAGAAACTCATGTATAAATCGATAAAGCCTAAATCACATCTCATAGCCCAATATAAAGTCCATTATAATTTAGGTCCAAAAAGGTTGGCATCGGATTCTTTCCTGTAAGAGAACAAGTCAAAATAGAGAAATGCATAAGTGATCAAACATTTTAGTCTGGGTTTCAAGACCTTGAAACCCAGCCTTTTGTTTTTCATCATCCTTTAGATCATCTGCACGTTAGTTATCAAGATCTTACAATCAAGGTGGAGTCTTCAGGATGAAACCTTGTTTAGCTTATGAATATGCTAAACTACTAACGTCTGTACACATATAGAGTCCTAACTATAATTTGCAATTAAAATACGTATATTTTATAATTTCCTAAACTGAATTGATTGCTAATCTTTTGTTAAAAATTAAGTGTGTGATTAGGTGCTCGTTTTGATAAACGTAGGAAGTCTACTTCCCATGAATTACACTTTCTGGGATTTTATGAAACATGTTTGGTTGAAAAATGAAAAAAATGGTGGATTTGATATATTGAGGTAAATATGGGATTTTTATTAGTAAGAAAATGGTGGAAGCTGTCTTACCATGTACCCCCTTGGTAATTTCAATTCCTGTGTTTCACAGGAAGTTAAATTTATGGGAATTTCAATTTCTGGGTTTTTGGAGAACAAATTTTTTAACCAAACGCAGATATTCTATTCAACTTTCTGGGATATTCCACTTCCTGGGTTTTTTAAACCAATCCAAACGAGCACTAGGAATTTAGGATAGATAGCTAGAAACACCAATTAATGTGTTTGGTTTAGCCCCAAAAGACAATATGATATTTGAGAAAGTAAACAGAGTGTAGAAGCGAAGCATTTTTATTTATTGAGGTTGTTCTTAAGCCGGATATAGTTGCAGGAGGAGCAACATACTATGTTATAAGAGCAGTGATACCAGCAACGGTTGGATTATTATTGCTTCTCATTGGAATCGTTATCTGCTTGATAATGAGACGGCGGGCGAGACCGAGAGACACGTCAGCAGGTTTACCTCAACCCCAACTGGCGGTTGAATCCAATACAGGAGAAGGTAAAGTGCAAACTGGGGATCAGTTCGTCCAGTTTGATTTCAGGACTGTAAGATAGCGGAATTGATGTAAAGTCCTCCTTGAGGGTTTCCATTCATTGATATAACATATATATAGGTTACAAGGTATTGGGCCTTAACGGGCTTTCAACCCACTATACAATAGGAGACCTATGTAATCTATCAAACCCCCGCAGTCGAAACGGGAGGGGTCCGTACAGTGAGACTGGAACGAAAATCAATGAATAACTGTCTAGGTAAACCCTTGGTGAATATATCAGCGTACTGATAAGAAGACGGGACATGTAGAACGCGGACATGTCCAATGGCAACCTTGTCCCTGACGAAGTGGAGATCAAGCTCAATGTGCTTCGTGCGTTGATGTTGGACTGGGTTGCTAGCCAGGTAGACGGCGGAGACGTTGTCAGTGTAGATCAGAGTGACCTTCTGTAAGGGGCATCGTAGCTCAAGCAGGAGATTGCGGAGCCAAGAGCACTCAGAGACAACGTTGGCAACACCCCTGTATTCGGCTTCAGCGCTGGAGCGAGACACGACGGACTGACGCTTGGCTGACCAAGACACAAGAGTGTCATTGAGGAAGACAAAGTAACCAGACGTGGAGCGACGTGTGTCAGGACAACCACCCCAATCCGCATCAGTGTACGCCACAAGATCAAGCTTAGAGGAAGGAGTGATGGTGGTGCCGAGCTCGAGGGTGCCGCTGATGTACCGAATGATCCGCTTCAAATCCTGAAAATGAGGTTCCCTAGGGGCATGCATGAACAAGCAGATCTGCTGGACGGCGTAACTGATATCAGGCCTGGTGAAAGTGAGACACTGAAGAGCACCAGCGAGGCTCCTGTACAGGGTAGGATCATCAACCAAAGGACCAGAATGAGCATTGAGCTTGTTGGAAGTATCGACTGGGGTTGCGACGGGATTGCAGTTGACCATCTTAGCACGAGCAACAATCTCAGCAGCATACTTACTCTGTGAGAGAAACAGACCAGACGCATGCCGCTGAACGGTAACTCCCAAGAAGTAAGACAGCGGACCCAGATCAGACATGGCGAATTCCGCACTCAACCTCGAGATGATGGACGTTCGAAGAGCATCAGAAGAGGTTGTGAGAATGATGTCGTCTACATAGAGCAGCAGGAAAGCCAAGTCCGAGCCTCTGCGATAGATAAACAGAGACGTATCCGATCGGCTGCCAGTGAAACCCAAGCGGAGCAGATGAGACGCAAACCGCTGAAACCATGCCGGTGGAGCCTGTTTCAGACCATACAAAGAGCGCTTGAGGAGACAGACATGCTGTGGACGCTCAGCATCAGCAAACCCCGGGGGCTGAAACATGTAAACCGTCTCATTCAGATGACCATGCAGAAAGGCGTTCTTGACATCCAGCTGATGGATGCCCCAGTTGCGCGACAGAGCCAGACTCAGCAGGACCACTCGGATAGTGGCAGGCTTGACCACAGGGCTGAAGGTCTCATCACAATCAATACCGGCCTGTTGAGATCTACCGTTAACCACCAGACGGGCCTTGTAGCGCTCCAATGTCCCATCAGAGCGGAACTTGTGACGGAAGAGCCATATACAGCGAATGACGTTCGCCTCAGGAGGGCGAGGCACAAGAACCCAAGTGCCATTCTTCGTAAGGGCCCTGTATTCGTCGAGCATAGCCGCCTGCCAATTCGGGTCTAGGAGGGCTGTTTTGTGGGAGGTGGGAACGGGGGAGAGGGAGGTCTGGGTGGAGGCAGAGGGTGAAAGGGAGTCGGGAAAGATGGGGGCAATAGAGGGTAAGGACGCGGGCACGCCAGCGGAGGACGTGGGAGCGCCAGCTTGGGGCGCGGGCGCGCCAGGTTGGGGTGCGGGCGCGCCAGCTTGGGACGCGGGCGCGCGTAGGGGGAGGCTTGGATGTTGGTGGAGGGAGGGGCGAGGTTCTTGCGGGGGGCGCCGCAAAGTGGGTTGCGGCGGGCGCAGTAAGTCATGCGGCGGGCGCCGCGCGTAGGGGAGGCGCTGATGTTGGTGGAGGGGATGTGGGGTGTATAGCGGGGTGATGGTCGGCGGTCATGGAGACGATCTGTCGGGGTCGAAAGACACCGGAGACGCTGCGGGTGTGTGGTCTGGTGATGGATGGTGGCGGGGGAGGTGGGGGAGGGGGAGACGCAGGAGCACCGGGAGAGCTCTGGGAAGAATGAAGTGAGGGAAAGGCGACTCAGACTCTGTGGACGACACAGGGGGTGTGGGGGACGCGAAGGGAAATCGCGACTCATCAAAGGTGACATGACGAGAGAGAATGATCTTGTGAGTCTTGATATCGAGGCAAATGTAACCGCGATGATCAGACGGGTAGCCAAGAAAGACACAAGGGGTGGAACGAGGGTGAAGCTTGTGGGGGCAGTGGATGACTGATTAGGGAAGCATAAGCAACCAAAGGTACGAAGGTGATCATACCTAGGCTCGGCGTAATAAAGAGTCTGAGCTGGCGAGCGATTTTGTAGGGTAGTGGAAGGGAGAATGTTTAGGAGATAACATGTGGTGGATAAGGCGTGAGGCCAATAGGGAAGGGGAATAGATGCGTGGAAGAGGAGAGAGCGCATCATGTTGGTAATGGTTCTGATGATTCTTTCTGCCTTGCCATTCTGCTGAGAAGTATAGGGGCAAGACAGGCGATATGAGATCCCATTTGCAGCAAAGAAGGAGTGAAAGTCTCTGTTGTCAAATTCACGACCATTGTCACATTGGAAGCTTTTGATGGACATGTGGAATTGTGTTTTGATGTAGGTATGGAATCTGGCAAAAATAGGAAACACTTGGGACTTGAAATGCAACGGGAAGACCCATAAGTAATGAGTTTAATCATCCAGAAACAAGAGGTAGTACTTGTGACCCTCCTTGCTAGGCACGGGAGAGGTCCAAATGTCGCTGTGAATGATATCAAATGGAGCAAGGGTAGAGGTCAAAGACCGTTGAAACGGGAGTCTGACATGTTTGCCTAGTTGGCAGGAAGAGCATAAACTAGAGCGTGGGTCTTTAGTACATGTGACAAGGTTCTGGGAACGGAGGACATCTAGAACGGCAGCGCTGGGATGGCCCAGACGTGCATGCCAGAGGCTGGACGACGATGCCGAGAGGGCAACCGGACACGATTGACGGGACGCAGGAGGTGGTGTGACAGGGTAGAGCTCCCCGGTGCTGTTACATCTCATGCGAGTAACCCCCGTAGTAAGATCGTTCACAGAGAAACCATAGGGATCAAACGTAAGGGAAACGTTGTTGTCAGTAGTGAACCGACGGACAGAGACAAGGTTTTTGACAATCTTTGGGGCAATAAGGACATTGTTGAGATGTACTGAGTGGGTTGGGGTCTGTAAATTGGCGTGTCCAATACCCGAAGTAGCAAGACGACCACCATTTCCGACGATAATAGAGGGGGCAGGGCCCTTAAAAGAAATAGAGGAGAGGTTACCTGAGGAGTTCGTCATGTGAGAGGTGGCACCAGTGTCCATGTACCAAGAAGAATCTGAAGATGTCTGCTGCGTAGAGGAGAAGGCGTGATGCAGAGCTGGCGGAACATAGCCTGGATCAGGCGATGTCAGACAGGCGTGAGGGCCGGCATGTCGAGAGGTAGAGTATGGGTGCATGGGGACGATGCGGGAGGGTGGCCTAACGCGGGCTCGCTGAGGACGACGCGGGCGCGCTGAGGACGACGCGGGCGCGCTGAGGACGACGCGGGCGCGCTGAGGACGACGCGGGCGCGCCTGGGGACAACGCGGGCCGAGAGAGAGGGGGGGAGGGGAAGGGTGGCGGTGCAGGGGATCCGAGGATGGCGGTTCCGGCGACGGTGGCCTTGGAGAGGGAGAAGGCGGCGGTGTCTGTAACACCCCCTTTTATAACCCAAGGGAATGCTACAGCGCCAGTGGTTACTCGGACTTTAATGTCTTCATAACCACCTTAGGATTATAGGGACATGCAACCATGCTCCCATAAACAAGATGTTAATATTAAATATATAAATAAAATACAATTAAATTGCGGAAGACTTTAAGTGGGACAAATAATTAAATGTACAACAATGCCGTTACAATATTTCGATAGCAAAAACAAGATAACATTTATACTTTAACGATAAAAGAGACTCTTGAATCAAAACGATGGTAAAATACTAAAAACATTTGAAGACGATTCCGACTCACATTTCCGACCTTCGACCTTGTAGTGCTTTATCTAAACATGTGGAAACCAGCCATCCAAACAAAGGACGGTTAGTTCGCGAGAACTAGCAAGTGACGGCACGAAAGCAGAGACAACTTTGGATTCAAGTGACCATAAAACGGTAAGAATTAAATCCAAATGAGATTTGAATATTTGAAGTGAATTGGCTTATTTGTGACCCGACCCTCCTATGACACGGAAAATCCAAAAGGATTGAGTTACAAAAGATGTATTAGGAATCATATTCCGATTAAGGATGGAATATGACATAGCTTGAAACGATTCATGATTACTACCCATTTCATTATTAATACGTTTTTATTATAATGTCTAAACTAAGTATTGGTTCAAAAGGTACTCGATGTGGCCCAAAATCGACCCAGAGGGCAGGACTCTTCCGGAGAGTTTTAAACCGCGGGCTGAGACAGTCGATTAAGGGTTGATCTTGTGTTCCCCAATGCCTAGTTCAAACCATGTTCGTTACTTATACATTAATCTTCACTCACTTACACACATGCTATGCATTTTACATCTTTTATCTTTTTTTATCAACTACTACCGGTCCCACTCTGTCTATAGTGGATAGCAACCTACAACCATTGGTTGTGTAACACCTCGCATGGAAGTGTAGTTTCATGAAACCTTAAGACCGAGGAGTAACGGCCCCGACCTACACTTTACTCACACTTCACTTACCATTTCACATTGCTTTTCGTTGATTGATATGTTTTACTTTAATTGATTACTTTACTTTACAATTCAACTCTATGATTCACATTGGTTTACATTGATTGGTTTGGATTCGATTTAGTTTCACTCGCAACAAACGATCCTCACATTATTACTAATTATTTACAATATTGATCACAACGAAATAAACATAATGGATACATAAAAGAAACATATCCCTTTCTTAATCAATTAGCATGAAGGAACAAAATAATCATGCTTTAATAAAAAAGGTGGGTATCTATGTCATTATTATATAGAGACGTCGAATAATAACATTACCCATTTATACTTGCCAAATTCAAATTGACGGTTGAATAAATCACACAAAGCGGATGGATTGCAATTTATTTTAATTAATTTGGCAAGCATTCCAACGAAAAGAAACAACTATAGACACGAAAGGCACAAGTGAGCAGAAAGGCTCGGAAGGTCACTTGCCTCGATTTGGAGTTGCAAGCGTTAACGGTTGGTCGACTTCGAATTCTTCGTATGAGCGTGTGGGTTGATGAGCCTCTGCGGTTTAACGGAATTGGAAGCAATTTATGCCCACATAAAAATACGGGTTAGAATCTGGAATTTTAGAAAACTGGGAAAGGGCATATTTTGACAAAACCAAAACTTAGGAAGGTTTTCTGTAATTACCCTCCTTCAACCTTCAACCCGATACACTTTTGCACAGTGCTTTCCCGGCGAGGCTCTGTCTTCACTTCGGCAAGACACTGGCGGCGGCACGGCTCACGGCGGCGCACGAGGCTGGCGGCTACGGCTTCCTGGTGGCTGAGCGCTCCTCCGGGTGGCGGCTGGTGGCTCCGGGAACGGCGGACGAGGGCTACCGATTTGCTCCGGCGAGGTTATTCGAAATTGGGGCTTTCGGTTTCGGAATGATTTTCTGAAAACTTTGTGAAGGGAAACGTTGCTAGAGGCGTTTAGAATGCAATGGAACCGTTTGAGAGCTCGGAGATGGAGAGGAGTGGTGATGGTGTGCTTCGAAAGTATCCCGAAAGGGGTATTTATAGGAGAAGGATTTGGGGATGGATTTGATTAAAATAATTCCACAAATCGATCAGATAATCACTCTTAACGCTATCCCGATCCTCAATTTGGTGAGATTCGGCCTGACTGAAGCGGATTGGGGTGATTTTCGAAATTGGAGATAAGCTCGTTCGGTTGCGTTTTTATACCGAATCACAAACTTGGTTACATAAATCTCAGCTGTAACGAGTAGGGAACATTCTAGAAACAAAATCGTTGAGTTTCGGGCGAGATTTGAGGGAGGTAAAAATTACCCAATTTCAACCGTGAACGCAGGCGGGAGGTTGAAGAAGAAGCGGTTCAGTGAACCCGGTTCACACATTTTCTTTTCCTTTTTGATGGTTCGGTTCAAGTAAACCCAAAAGAAACCCGGTTTTGCTTATAACAATGTATATATCCGAATATTTTTATTTTAAAGTACTAGCTAAATTAATTAAGAAGAATAACAACACATTTAATTTAAATACATTTTATTTTATGCAACAATGGTTTATTATCACCTTATATTACATATATATATTTTACGGAAACTAAAATAAGTTATAACGATAAATCTCTCTTTATTTGAATAAAAATATGCAAACTTGTTTTAAAATAACATGACTTAAAATAAATAACTTACTTATTAAATTTCACTTAAACGAATAAAAATGAACCGGGTCAAAATAGTTACGAACTTTATATACATTTAATTTTCAAAAATCATTATTCAGTTCAAAATAAAAGAACTTTTATAAAAATATATATATTCTTAAAATGAAATCCCCAAAAATACTTTGGGGTATTTCAGTGTCGCTGTGCGCGGAGTAATCGAGAGCAGGGGCCGGAGAGGCGGCGGTGAGGAGGAAGGTCGGAGGAAGAGGGAGGATCAATTTAGGGTTCCGTTAGGAAGAAAAGGCTGTGATACCATGTAAGATAGCGGAATTGATGTAAAGTCCTCCTTGAGGGTTTCCATTCATTGATATAACATATATATAGGTTACAAGGTATTGGGCCTTAACGGGCTTTCAGCCCACTATA
Organism: Persicaria tinctoria; assembly: GCA_037127255.1. Lineage (NCBI taxonomy): Eukaryota > Viridiplantae > Streptophyta > Magnoliopsida > Caryophyllales > Polygonaceae > Persicaria > Persicaria tinctoria. Next base: position 9,590,003 of record JBANSL010000009.1, on the reverse strand, counting down.
CAATAGGAGACCTATGTAATCTATCAAGGACTCTTGACACCGCAACCAGCCAGTTTTCACAGGCCAACAAATTGGGTCAAGGTGGTTTCGGTATCGTTTACCGGGTAATTACACCTCTTCCTTAATTAACCTTGATTAATTATACATAAATTAAGTTATATAACATTATTTAGTTTATAAATTAAACAAAGAACTTGAGAGTCGAGATGAATTATAATATGTGAATGTCAATTTAAGTAAAATATTAAAATATTATAGTATATTGAAATAAAACTAAAGTGATTAATATTGCTGTAATTTTCAAACATTTATAATTTTTTACTCAGATGTTTGATTAGGGCGTATTATATATCAAAACGAAGTTATCGACAAGGAGAATACACCTAAGTAATTTGTCGGATGAGAAGGGGGTCACATGACCCCTAGGACCCCCCTAGGCCCGCCTCTGTATTGATCGACCGACCTTGAATTGTTATGTATTATATATATATATATATATATATATATATATATATATATATATATATATATATATATATATATATGCATGCTGTTACGAGGGTGAGAAGAGAGAATTTGATGGGAAATTGTTAAGAATATATGATAATGTGATATGGGATAGTATCCCACGCTGAATATAAAGTGAATCCAAGTCTTGTACATAAGTGGGTGGGCAACTCCTTCTAATACCAATTGGTTTTTGGATGGAACTCCACCCGACTTGTGTGCTCGGTTTGGTTGGCACGTGATGCGTTTAGGCATGTGTGGCCCCTCACGTCAGATGACCTACCGTTATTTCACAAAAATGGTCAACTGTTTCATTCATTCTTCCAACCTGAATACATGGGTATTTATAGTGTTGACCGAGATAATTACAATTGATCAAGTTGAAGGCTGATATAAGCCCAGCTTGGAAACAATGTGTTGATGTGAGGACATCAACCAATTACTCAGAAGAGGGTAAATAGGCCAACTCAAGTAAACCATCAAGCACTTTGTCACGTGTGAAATGGCACTCAACCTCGATGTGCTTCGTATGCTCATGGAACACGGGGTTGCAACCTATTTGCATTGCTGAGCGATTGTCACAGTTAAGTGTAACAGGAGTGAGCGAAGAAACAACAATATCATTAAGAAGACGAACAAGCCAAGCTACCTCAGTACGTAGTTGCATTCACCATTTCTCTGTACTCGAATTCGGAGGAGCTGCGAGAAACAATAGACTGTTTATTTGATTTCCAACTGATGTGAGAAGATAAGTAAGAGAACAAAACCAGTGACCGATCGACAGGTCATGAAACAAGCATCCCAATCCGAATCAGACCAAGCTTTCAACGAAAGAGCAGAGCAACCATTTAGAAGAATACCCCATCCAGAAGTATGCTTGACATAGCTCAAAGTGTGTAACAGAGCATGCCAACTCAAGTAAGCCATCAAGCACTTTGTCGCGTGTGAAATGGCACTCAACCTCGATGTGCTTCGTATGCTCATGGAACACGGGGTTGTAACCTATTTGCATTGCTGAGCGATTGTCACAGTTAAGTGTAACATGAGTGAGCGAAGAAACAACAATATCATTAAGAAGACGAACAAGCCAAGCTACCTCAGTACGTAGTTGCAACTAATGGGAGAAGATAAGTAAGAGAACAAAGCATGTGACCGATCGACGGGTCATGAAACAAGCATCCCAATCCGAATTAGACCAAGCTTTCAACGAAAGAGCAGAGAAACCATTTAGAAGGATACCCCATCCAGAAGTATGCTTGACATAGCTCAAAGTGTGTAATAGAGCATCCCAATTAGGAGTATGAGGAGCTTGCATAAACTAACTTAAACACTGAACTGCAAAGCTCAGGTCAGGCCTTGTGTTAGTAATATAATTGAGCCAGTGTTCTAAAAATCGCGCCTAGGCGCCGCCTGGGCGCAGCCTAGGCGCTAGGCGGGACGGGACCTAGGAATTTTTAAGCCTAGGCGGACCTCTAGGCGGAAATTCATCCAGGAACCGCCTAGGCACCGCCTGGTCCCGCCTAGGCGCCGACTGGGTCCGACTAGTCCCGCCTAGGCACCGCCTAGTCCAACTATTATTCAATTTGCGCTTCTAAGCATATGATTAGTTGACTTAGGTTTTTTTTATCCCCTATGTCGGGATGCATTTGCTTTTCAATCGAACTTATAGTTTTGGATTTTAGGAGGTTTAGAATTGTTAGTCAGATATGTACGTTTGCATTTATTTACTTTAGTGTTAATTAACTACTAAAAATTTGGGTTTATGAGTGATATTATGGATTATTATTAAATTATATGAATTATTGACAAGTGTTATTCGTCAAAATATACGGAAATAATCAAGTTTGTTCTAAGTCCGACTTGGCGCCGCCTAGGCACCCGCCTAACCGCCTAGGCGGCCACCCACCGCCTAGCGGCCGCCTAACGCCTTTTAGAACATTGAATTGAGCTTACCCACTAAGGTTCGGTAAGAGAAAAGGTCAAGTACGTAAAGGATCGCCATCAGAAGCATTCAATTTAAGGTGCAAAGGCAATGGAGTAGAGGCAACCTTATCAAGAGAGTAAGGGAGAGCACACGTCATATCACGAGCAAACTTGGATTGTGTCAAAGCAATCCCAGAAGCCAAATACGAAACCTCTATCCTAAGAAAATAATGAAGCCGACCCAAATCCTTAATGCTGAAAGTTGTGTCAAGAAATGACTTGAGAGAACATATTTCAACACTATCCGTGCATGTAACAAGGATGTCATCGATATAGACAACAAGTATAGTGATTAATCCAGCTCGATGTTTAACAAACAAAGAATACTCATTCTTTGATTGGTGAAATTGAAGAGATAAAAGGGTTGTAGTGAGCTTTTGAAACCATTGTCGTGAGGCCCGTTTGAGACCGTATAAGGACTTTTTGAGCTTGCAAACAGAATTAGAGGGATTAGGAATACCTTCATGCATTACCATGTATACATCCTCATGAAGATCTCTATGAAGAAAAGCATTATGCACATCTAGTTGATGCAAAACTCATTGGTTTGAAGCAGCAACAACAATCATGGTTCGTATGGTTGTCATCTTAACAACCGGAGAAAATGTTTCATGGAAATCAATGCCTTCTTTTTGGGTGAAACCCTTGGAAACTAGATGAGTTTTGTACCTCTCAAGGCTCCCATCAGATTTCAATTTGACCTTTAAAACCCAACGACAACCAACGGGTGTCTTTCCAGAAGACAAAGCAACAACATCACAGGTGCCATTGGCTTGTGGAGCTTCTACCTCTTTCTTCATAGCAGCAACCCAGTTTGGATCAAGTGATGCCGCTTTGTATGATGTAGGCTCAAGATGAGAAGAAAGGGAACTTAAGAAAGCAAAGTGAGTGTTTGGTAAAGAAAAAGAAGAAGCCAAATTGTGAGAAGATGAGGTGTTTGAACTAAATGTGCAAACATAATCATTCAAGTAAGAAGGAACATGATGTGATCTTGTTGACCTACGAAGATTGATAGAATCGTGATGTATAGGAGGAAGAGCATGAATGGGTGGAACAGGATGAGGAGAAGATGGAATAGGTGTAGAAATAGGGCTAAATATGACATCCTAATCAGGATCCTATAAAGTAGGTAGAGTGGGTGAAGAAGATGGAGGTTTAAGATGGTAAAGAAAATGAGACTCATGAAACACAATATCTTTGGTGTGGTATATGCGAAGGGAATGTAAATCCAAAGCCTTATAAGCCTATAGCCAAAAACATAACCAAGAAAGGCACAAGGTACATCCTTGAGGGGGGAATTTGTCACCACCATTAGGATGGGTAGAGACGAAGCAAAGACAACCAAAAGCCTTCATGAATGAATAATCATGAGGCTTTTTTAACAGTCGAAAATATGGAGTTTTGAACTGTAAAGCAGCATTATCTGACCGAATGATGTAGATTGTGCTGATTGAAATTGAGTACGAACAAAAGCAATGAAGGATTTCAAAATGGTGAGAGCAGTGCTTTTAGTTGGCATCAAGTATCTCCACGTACATCGAGTGCAGTCGTCTACAATGGTCAAAAAAATATTTGTGGCCATTAGAGATAGGATTCCGATAGGGACCCCATGTATCAATATTAAACCTGTCAAACGGGTCATTCGGGTCGGGTTCGGGTCGGGTCACTTCGGATCCCGGATAAAACGGGTCCCGGGTAAAACGGGTCCCGGGTATATCCGGGTTGACTCGAACCCGGGTTTGACCGGGTTTCGGGTCATTTCGGGTCGATTTTGGGTTTGATAGTTTTAATTCTTTACAAACAAATTCTACAATTAGCACGATAAAATAGAAAATTTTAAAACTGAATATTGACTATCAAAGGGTACAATAAATCACTTACGTAGTATAAAAATGTTGTATTTTCACAAAAGAAGGCAACCTCATTACTTCTAAAATATGAAATGGATTCATATTACGATAAGAATAAGATCCAATTATAACATCCAACAAGAAAGTAAACTTATCTTTCCAAACCGCAATAAGTTCATACATTTAAAAATAATAGAAATAGAAATAGTTCAAAAAGAACAGTTATAATGACATCTTCGAATAGAAATAGCACAAAAACATCAACAAAAGGTCCACACAGACAGCCACAAAACCCATGTTCAGTTTCCCCTACAATCTCACAAACTCTCATGTTCTGTTTTTTAAGTGAATGAATCAATTAACTAACCATTACAATCAACTAACTAGTGAAACAATTAAGATGTAAACAATAGCAAGATCTGAAAGATGTTTTGTAATGTCAAATTGAAGTATCTAGCAAGATACTTCAATTTTAGAAAGATCTGAACGATGTTTTGACATTACAAAACATCCTCCAATCAAGAACTATCTAGCAAGATCTGAACGATGAGAATTTTAGGAGATTTACTGAATCAGCTGAGCTTCACTTTCAAATTGAATTTCAATTATAGGAGATTAGCCGACCTAGACCTAGGGTTTGAACGAATCTGAATGAAACTGAACGAATCTTAACGAAATGGAAACCGAGTAAGATCTGGAAGTAAAACACTGAATTAGGACTTACCAATTATCACAAATCTGGACGGGCAGATTAATAGCGGATAGCGAGAGAAGGGTCAGCACTCGACAACAGGAACGATGGCGACTTGTGAAGACTTTGGCTTCTGGTCGGAGGGACGGCGGCGGCTGGTGACAGGAACGACGCCGGCTGGTGACGGGTTGAATCACACCCTCGAAGAGGAAGACCAGTTGGGGACCGATTGAAAGGCGTTCCTCTGTAGGTTAGAAGAAAGTAGCGACAACAATTCTGGGCCTGCACTCGATGAAGACGCCCGCTTCTGGTCGGAGGGACGACGCCGGCTGGTGACAGGAACGACGGTGGCTGGTGAGGGGTTGAATCGCACCCTCGAAGAGGAAGACCACTTGGGGACCGATCGAAAGGCGCTCCTCTGTAGGTTAGAAGGAAGCAGCGAGCAACACATTAAAGAAATCCGACCCGACCGGGTCGACCCGGACCCGGACCCGGTTGACCCGGAAAATTACCGGGTAGTTCGGGTTCGGGTAAAAAAAATCCCGGGTAAAAAAACCCGGGTCTTGACCCTAAATTAACCGGGTCTACGGGTCGGGTTTTCCGGGTCGGGTTGTATTTTGACAGATCTAATCAATATGTATGAGCTCAAAAGGTTTGCTGGTTTTAGGGATAGAAACATGAAATGAATTCATGTGTTGCTTGACTTTAGGACAAATTCGACAAAGATGAGAGGTTTTAATGTTGTCAGTAATGAAATCAAGATGCTGCAACTAAGAAAAAGGCACATGACCAAGACGACAATGCCACAATTCAACAGTATTGTTGGACAAAACAGTAGATGAAGCATAAACAATTGGTTTATTTAGGGAAATAGAGTCAACAGAAATCACATCAATACCAGTCTTACAAGGAAAAATCATATTAGCAACATATAGTTCATTAATAGCTCTACCAAGTACAACCAACTTCTTCATCAAACGACGCTGAAGAAAACAAAAATGAGGTATGAAGAGAACATTAAGATGTGTATCTAATATAATAATCTTCTTAACATAAAAAAGATTGAAACAAAAATGGAATATAAAGAACATTATGTAAAGTAAGAGATGGATTAACAACAACAGAGCCGAAATGAGAAATGGAACCAAATTTGCCATCAGGCATAGTGATCTGAATAGATTTAGGTAAAGAAGAAGTAATGTTTATGAGGAGTAAGATGGTCAGTGGCACCACAATCAACTATCCAAACTCGATTAGCTTCAGAAAATAAAAGTAGCATAATTGGAATTAGAAGGACCTTTGCCTGGGTGGATAACCATTTCTTTCAGCACTTGTCAACCAAATGACCGCCAAGCTTACAAAAATTTCAAAACAATGTGTGTCCATGGATTTTCTAGTAAGTATCAATGACATCTCCACCAATTTAGCAGTGTTCACAAAACAGAGTACCAGATCCACGACCTTGTGTAACTTTAGAGGAAGATCCACGACCTCGGGAAGGTGACGATTGACCATGGCCAGCACCATAGGATTTCAGATCGGAAATCTTCTGAGAAGTAAGAGCCGAAGACAAATCTATTTTGGAATCAGAAGAGGAGTTGTTGAGATCGTGTTGTTCCTCTTATTGGAGAATAAGCTTGTAGACCTCAGACATAGGCAACGGTGGTTGAGAGATCAAAATCTGAGCTCGAACATCATTGTAGGATTCATTAAGGCAACTAAGAACTAAATAACATGCTGATCATCAAGCAACCTCTAAAGAAGACTCGCATAACCGCATTCGCAAACATGAGACAATTAAAATGGAGTAGTTATCCCAAAGCTTCTTCATCTTAGTAAAGTAAGTTGTAACATACATAGATCCTTGCAAAAAAAGAAAACAATTCTCTCTGGATTTGAAAATTACGAGTGCGATTAGAACGAGAGAAGCGAGAAGCTAGATCCGACCAAATCATGACAACGGAGCAAAAATAAAGGACCGATTAAGCAATATCCTTGTCAACCGAGTGAATTAGCCATGAAACAACCATGCTATTACAACGACCCCACTGTGCAACAAGTAGAGGATCCATAGAACTAACACGCAACTAGTACCAAATCCAATTTTATTTTTTGGCCATGAGAGAGATCTCAACAAAACAACGTTAGGACATATATGTGCGATCAATGAGCAGAGAAATGGAGAGAATATAATTCGTATGATTCGAATGATGAAGAAAGAGCTCATCATTTGGCTCAATAACAGGAGCAGATCTAGTGGAATCCACCATGAATGATGGATGGAGGAAACCCTAAACTAATACCATGTTACGAGGAAGAGAAGAGAGAATTTGATTTGAAATGTTCATATGTTTCATTCATTCTTCCAATCTCAACAATACATGGGTATTTATAGTGTTAATCTAACTACAAGGGAACCACACTTTTAACTTGATTACAAACAACCACTATGTGTCAACACATGCAGGGTGTGCTTCAAAATGGGCAACATGTAGCTGTGAAGAGACTCTCCAAAGTATCAGGACAAGGAGTTAAAGAATTCAAGACCGAGATCGAAGTGGTTGCTCAACTTCAGCACAAAAATTTGGTCCGACTAGTAGGATATTGCATTGAAGGAGAAGAGTGGTTGGTCGTCTATGAATTCTTACCAAACTTAAGTCTTGATAACTTTCTTTTTGGTACGTACGCAGTTCTAGCTACCTACCTACCTGATCGATTTGATCAATTAGATTATACGAATGATGACTAAATCAAAATGACCTGGGTAAAATAACATACAATCTACAACGTACGTGCGTTGTAGGTTCGGTCAAGGGAGCCTCTTTAACGTGGGCAATAAGATACAAGATCATAGTTGGAATTGCACGGGGACTTTACTACCTTCATGAAGACTCGCGAATCAAGATTGTACATCGAGATCTCAAAACAAGCAATATCTTACTAGACAACAATCTGGACCCCAAAGTTGCCGATTTTGGTATGGCCAGGCTTATGCAAGTGAATGAAACTCAATCAATGACCACAAAAGTGGTTGGGACATTGTAAGTACTTTAGCTCTATATAATAAAGAGCTAGCTCAATCATTTTATTTCTGCAATCATATATGCTACTGATTGAAATTATTCAATATGCAGTGGATACATTGCACCGGAATATGCATTGGCAGGACGATGTACTCCAAAGTCGGACATCTATAGCTTCGGTGTCATAATTATGGAGATTTTGAGTGGAAAAAGTTGCAGCCAATTTTATCAAAGATCTCATGGCGAGGGTCTTCTACGATATGTAAGTTACTAGCTATATACTTCGTACACCACAATTACTATATAAGCATAAATAAATCGACACCTTTACAACAAAATTGATATGAACATTATTTATTTTGCAGGCATGGAGGGTTTGGTCAGAAGATGCAATTGAGCAGCTGGTGGACCCTATATTGCAAAACAACTATTCGAGAAATGAGGTTGAGAGATGCCTCCGAATAGCTTTGCTATGTGTTCAAGACGACGAGGCCAACAGACCTACAACACAGGCTTTGTTTATGATGTTAAGCAACAACTCTATTGAGCTTCCATCTCCATTCAAACCAGCACTCTATTCCAACAACATTGGCATGCCTGCAGAAGGCAGCCAAAAAGGAGAACATTCATTCGACCAGTTGGAAACTGACCCTGGGATAAGTAATACTTGGTACGAGGAGAAGGATTTATATGCTCGTTAAACTTATAAGGTTGTGTGTGTGTGTGTGTGTGTGTGTGTGTGTGAACTTGCTTCAGTGGTGTATGTTTGGCACTCAATCAATTATATATTGTCATGTGTTATTGAAGAGTCCACCTTCATTGTAAGACCTTGAAAGCTAACTTGCATGTCTTTGACAAAGGATAATAAAAGCAAAACAAGACCCTGATTTCAAAGTTTTGAAAGTAAGGCCAAATGTTTGATCTCATCTTTGGAACTGATAATATGTTATTCGTTAATATGGTTTTATTATGCAATATGTTATAATATACATATAGATATTACCAAGTGATGTATCACCTCCTATAACCTCCACCATTACTTTTCTTCTATAACACCCACATGGTGGAAAACCAAAGGTCCATATTGATGGCCCTTTTATCTTGTAACCTTCCCCATCTATGCCTATATAAGGCCTTGTAGTTCTCATTGAGAGACACACCAATACAATACAATCTCTCCTCTCTACATATTTCTTGTCTTATTTTATCACGTTATCAGCACGATTCGCTCGGTAAGGATTCACGGATGTATAGCCGTGCACTCTCACACCTTTATACATATGCCTGCAATTTGATTTAATATATACTGTTCGACCGATTTTTTCCCACCTATATATATGCCTCCAATCGATCTGTAGTGCATTTTGTGAATTGGCAACACTAATTGTGAATAAGGCACCCATGCAGTATATGTGATATATCTCCTCTCTACATAAGGCACTCATGCAGTATATGATGGAATGTCAAAATCGAAATGATTGGGAGAGTTGGAAATGTGCAATCAAAGTAGAGCTAGATTCATTAAACAAACGCGGTGTTTTTGGACCAATAGCTCCAACACCAAAAGGCGTTAAACCAGTCGGCTTTAAATGGGTGTTCGTACGAAAACGCAATGAGCGTAATGAAGTAGTAAGATATAAAGCCAGACTCGTTGCACAAGGCTTTTCACAGAAGCCAGGAGTGGATTATATAGAAACGTATTCACCTGTAGTGGATGCAACAACACTTAGATTCCTAGTTGGTTTGGCGGTTGTTGAACAACTTCAAATGCAACTTATGGATGTAGTAACTGCTTACCTTTATGGATCATTAGATACAGATATATACATGAAAATCCCCGAAGGATTAGAAATGCCTGAAGCATTAAGATCAAAACCTCGTCACATGTACTCCATCAAGTTAAAGAGGTCCTTATATTGGTTGAAGCAATCAGGTCGCATGTGGTATAACCGCCTTAGTGAGTTCCTACTAAGGCATGGTTTTATAAATAACCAAGTAAGCCCTTGTGTCTTTATAAAGAGGACAAAGTCGGGTTATGTAATTATAGCAGTTTATGTTGATGACCTAAATATTATTGGGACTCTTGAAGAGATTCAACAAACAGCTAATTACATGAAAAAGGAATTTGAAATGAAAGATCTTGGAACAACCAAGTATTGTCTCGGCCTGCAGTTCGAGCATACAAGAAATGAAATTTTCATCCATCAGTCAACTTATGTTGAAAAGGTCCTAAAATGCTTTAACATGGACAAAGCATATCCATTAAGTACACCTATGGTTGTACGATCACTTGATGTAGACAAGGACCTTTTTCGTCCTCGACTAAACAATGAAGAGATATTAGGTCCTGAAGTACCATATCTCAGTGCAGTTGGTGCACTTATGTATCTTGCTATGAATACCCGACCAGATATAGCTTTTGCAGTTAATCTGCTAGCAAGATATAGTTCAAAGCCAACAAAAGGACATTGGAATGGTGTCAAGCACATTCTACGTTATTTACGTGGAACAAGTGACATGGGGTTATATTTTAAAAGATCTAAAGGAGTACATGGTGCAAAATTGGTTGGCTATTCTAATGCAGGTTATTTGTCAGATCCACACAAGGCCATCTCGCAAACGGGGTACTATTCATGTATGGTGGAACTGCCATTTCATGGCGTTCAACAAAGAAGTCTCTTGTAGCTACATCATCAAATCATGCAGATCTTATCGCATTGTATGAGACAGGAAGAGAAAGTGTGTGGCTCAGATCACTCATCCAACATGTCCAGGAATCTTGCGGGTTGGAGTCCATTGTAAAACACCCGACAGTTTTGTATAAAGATAATGCAGCTTGCATCGTCCAAATCAAGGAAGGTTACATTAAAGGTGACAAGACCAAGCATATATCGTCGAATTATTCTCCACTCATGAACTCTAGGTTGAAGGCAAAGTTGATGTCCAGAAGATTGCATCAAGTGAAAATCTGGCAGATCTGTTCACTAAAGCATTGCCTACAAGGGTATTTAAGCAACTGGTACACAATATGGGAATGCGACGCTTGAAGGACGTGTGCAAAGTTGAGGGGGAGTAGTTTGCTCTAGTGTTGTACTCTTTTTCCCTTGATCTTGGTTTTTATCCCAATGGGTTGTTCCAGACAAGGTTTTTAACGAGGCAATACGCAAACTATGAGGTGCACATCAAGGTGGAGTGTTATAATATACATATAGATATTACCAAGTGATGTATCACCTCCTATAACCTCCACCATTACTTCTCTTCTATAACACCCACATGGTGGCAAACCAAAGGTCCATATTGATGGCCCTCTTATCTTGTAACCTTCCCCATCTATGCTTATATAAAGCCTTGTAGTTCTCATTGAGAGACACATCAATACAATACAATCTCTCCTCTCTACATATTTCTTATCTTATTTTATCACAATATTTTTTGTTCAATTATTTTGGGCCTTATTTATTCTCTATATGAGGCCTTAGATAATTTGGCATTAGGCTTGATGATTCGTGCTACAGGAATTTGAAGTTAATCGATTAAATTGATTGAAGGCTGTTTTGTATATATAATATCCTTGCTTGACATTTTTTAGATATTGTTGATTAAGATCTTAAACATGTTGAGAAAGATCTTACGATTTAGATTTCAAACGGAAGTTGAACTTGGAGATTTTCTCTCAACCAAAACAAGATTGCATGGTGGAGCAACAATTTCAGACCTTAGAGAGCCAACAATTCAAATTCAAAACGTTCTTCAAGCTAGAGGATTAAAGACTATAAAGATGGAGAAGGAAGAACACAAAATACTGAAGTGAAAAAGGCACAAACACTCGAGTTCCCCACTGGGTGGAGTTCCGGTAGAGTTTCTAAAAAACTCTACCCATAGAGTTGAGAGAATCTCAACCACTGATTTTAAAATCAGTGGTTAAAAATCCCCCATCCTTTCCCTCCCTCCCCCCACCACCATCCTCAATTTTTTTTATTTATTTTTCTTTTCTTTTAATTTTTGTGAGAGAAAAGGGAAACTCTACCAACTCTACTTGGTAGAAATTCCCTTGAACTCCACTGGATCGGGATCCTTCTTCACTGAATTCAATCGATCACAGTTTCTCTCGCGTTTTCTCTTTATTCTTACTTATTTTATCTTTTGAGAGTTTGAGGGAAACACAAGGGTTTTATAGTATAATTCATTTGTTTTACATTAAGAGCATTCCATACTCGAACATATACACACTTTGGTGTGTGGTGAGGGTTTTTATTTCACTTGTGAGTTTGGATTGCTAGAATAGAAGCGGTAAGACTTTGTATAAGAGAAGAGAAGTTCTTCTAGGTTGTTCTATGGCTCATAAGGAAAGTGAAATAAGAGTTGTTGAATCGTCTTTGCCAATGAACATATATAAACAAGGGCGTATTGGTTTGTGAGACGTATTCAATGAACATATGTACGTAACACGTATTCAAAGAAACTACATTTCCTTGTAATAAAATCCATTGGCAAAGACGTCATTTGTGAGTGTGAAATAAGTTTGCAACCCTTTTTGGCCATGAGGAAATATAATCTAAAATGCATCGCTTACAGTGGCATCAAATTGAGACGCCATGTTAGACTAGCTACTCTTACCCATCAGTTTAGCTTCTATAAGGGGTGTGAGGGCCTTCGACTTTCTCACCTTGCCCTTGACGATGATGTAGTGTTCTTTTGCAAGGGTAATGTGGAGTCGATGAGGGTGATTATGGGCTGTTTACGCAGATTTGATGGGGGATTTGGTCTTGCTGTTAATGTGGCCAAATCATCCGTGTATTTAGCCTAGGTGCCGGATGTGGAGGCCTCGGCCACTAGGGACACCCTCTCAATACTTGGGGTGCCTATTGCTCATAAATAGGTAAGTGATTAATTTCCTTGAATAGGTAAATAAAGAGAGGCAATTCCGAGTGATTAATTTCCTTGACATATGAAGAAGACACTTGTGAAATAGAATGTAATAATACATGTTTCCAAAGCAAAATTGCTTCACAAACAGCATACTTGTACTCCAGAGGTTCGAAAACTTTAAACTGTGCATTATAATGCAAAAGAAAAACACAACATTAAACTCATTTAGAAGACGTAAACATGAAAGGGCATAGACTGAAATAAAAACAAAAAATACACATGCCCCGGTGCTATTGGTGCCTTAAGGAGACTTGAGAATCAAGTTGCAATGGTTAATGATATCAGCGGTGAGTCCAGCCCTCTATTTGTCAAGACAGATCCCCCCTCGTCCTTCGTTATCCCCATTACCTTCCTCGTTCTCCTTTGCTTTTATTATCTTCGTGCTTTAGTTAACAACAAAAGTAAGATACAAAAATGGCTAGATTCGGGATGCAGGTCCAAAATCCAGGAACTACAAAGAAGTATGCTAGTGAGATAAAAACAAAAACCACAGATTCAAGAAATCTTTCATGAAAGGCAAAACGTTTACTACATTAAGGCATTTAGGCAATTATAAATAGGTAAGTGATTAATTTCCTTGACATAAGAAGAAGACACTTATGAAACAGAATGTAATAATACCTGTTCCCAAAGCAAAATTGCTTCACAAACAGCATACTTGTACTCAAGAGGTTCGAAAACATTAAACTGTGCATTATACTGCAAAAGAAAAACACAACGTTAAACTCATTTAGAAGATATAAACATGAAAGGGCATAGACTGAAATAAAAACAAAGAATACACATACCCCGGTGCTATTGGTGCCTTAAGGAGACTTGAGAATCAAGTTGCAATGGTCAATGATATCAGCTGTGAGTCCAGCCCTCTATTTGCATGCAAATGTTATTCATGTTTGGTAAGAATAATGAGGTAAAGAGTAGAAAAAACAACAGCTTAAAAAAACATGGGACATGCCAAGTAAACGACAATATATGTTATATGATCATGAATGTGTATGTGAATGTGAGTAATGCATATATACTATTGAAATGCATAAAGAACACTAGCCCATAAAATTAAATACACAATAACATCAATAAATGGTAAATTTGAAAAGTGGGGTGAGAAATGAACAAGAATGAAAGCGGGGAGAAAGAGAAAAGGCATGTTGTTTTTTCATTTGGTAGAAAATAGCAAGCAAGAGGGAGCACATTCCATTATTTACGGAGTAGCACTTAAAAAGAAATAAAAAAAAGGGGCCTAATTTCCAATTTGAACAAGAAGATAGCAAATAACTTAAAACTCTTTGCTAACAACATCAGCAAACAAACAAGAAAAAGCATTTGTAAAAATAGTTCTTAAACAATCTTGTGTATGTTAAGAATGCATTGGACAACTATGAAAAAAGAGGATGCATGAAGCTTTCAACTTAAGCTGAAATAATGATATCTCAAATAAATGTCTTACCGAATGATGATGCAAAAAGAGAAGAACAAATTTATGCATCATGGGCTGGTGCACCACCTCACATAATGCCAATAGAAATAATAAAATGAAAATGGAACACAATGGTTCTGGTCCTCTTAAAAAGAGGAAAACATTACAACACATCTTCACACTACATCTCCAAAAATCATAAACTGATAGACTCGACTTCATGGTAATCAAATGACGTGAATAACACCTAGAAGGATGACAGAGACTCATAAATGGAAAAAAGCACAAATACAAATAAGATGAAAAGAACCATCAAAACACAAAAAATGACCCCATATAAGTACTTGTAGAGAATAGTGTTGCCTATAAAGAAAAAAGAGCATAACCTGTCCAAAGTGAACGAGGAAAACCAAAATACACTTTATGTATGCTTCCACAACTATAGCATTTAAACTAGTCATCGGTGCAGTGACAACCTGCAAAAAAGAAAACATTACAATAGTTCACTATAAGAGCAATTCAATGTGAAATTCTTAACATATATAGAAGTGGTTAGATATTACATACATTAAGAAGAAGTTCACATGCTTTCTGAAATTGCATTAGACCAATGAGAAGGTCACACCACATTTGTGAAAGTGTTCTCAATTACACAATCAATGCAATAAATTCAATACAAAAGACTCTCGCACTGAAAAACAAAACTCACAAGCCAAACATTTTCAAGTTAAGAAATCACGGGAACATAAAAGTTAAACAAAGTTTTGAAACAATAAAAAAAAATAGACGTAGGATGAGCAAGGCAACAAGAAGAGCCCCAGGAATGGGAAGGAAGAGGCTGCCAACAACCCTAGGACGCCAATTTCTCGACTAGTTTCAATAGGTCACAGATCCATCCGCTCATGCTCCTCTCAGGGATGGTGGAGGAGTCGGTGCACCGGTAATCCCTCCCTAACAAGTGCCTCACCTTGATCTTCCAATCCCTCTCAACTGGTGACTAGAGGCGTCGCTCCCTCGTCTACAAGCGCTGACTGAGGATGAAGGAGGAGATCGAGTCATTACCGGCTCTCGCTAAGCACCCAATAGGATCTCGACTCCTGAATTGGGACCCTATTTTCCCGATTCAACTCCATGGAGAGAGAACCTCCTAATTGATGGGGAGATTACAGATATGAGGTTTTGATGATCTCACTTTTTTTTTTAAATTGAAAAATAACCTAATTTTAAAATCGAAGAATCAAAAGAAGATGAAAGAGAGGAGAGGGGAAACACTGTACCTGAGAGAGAAGTGACGCTCTCTATAGCATCCGCTGCCTCGACGTCGACGACAATGACCTCGTCACGCCCACTCCGAGCCTCCTCGAACCCAGTCTTCTTGGTGCCGTCGCAAGGAGACAAACAAGTCCTTAGATATGCCAATCTGTGGGGGTGAAGATGCAAAGGAGAGGAGATGGGGAGAGAGGGTTGTGGAGTAGATTTGGAGATGGAGATGGGGCTTTCGCTCCAGCGAGAGAGTAGAACTAAGGGCATCTCTCGTAGTAAACAAAAAAAAAGGGTTTTGGCCTAATTTTTCTCCCGCCCGAAACCAAAACTCATTTTAGCCTTTTAATTTTTGGCCTATTACTAAAAGATAGGCCAAATTTAGCTTCTTCTTTTGAAAGGTCAAATGTTATTTATTTATTTTTTAATTGTTTCATATTTGTGTAAATCTATAAATAGAACAATTATATATCTCTATATTATATAGTTTTGATTTTTAATTAAAATTAAAAGTTATAGTATTGTAAAAATATTCAAGAGCTCTTCGATATAACTATAATATTTGACATGTTTGAATTATTATTGCATAAATAATATTTTTAGAAAATGACATTAATTTTTTTTTAATTATAGATTCATCAAAATTATAATTAAAAATAAATATTAGGTTGCTTAATGTACTAAAGAATAAAAAACAAGTATAAAATGAAACTACTAACTATTGAATCATAGTCACAAGAGAATTCATTGTTGATTAAAATTGAAAGAATAAAGATAGGATCAAGTGACGGAAATAAGATGTGAAAGTTCACGATTATTTATAAGATGTTTTAGCCTGGCAAAATTGGCCTACGAGGGCAAAAACAAAACTGTATAATAGGTCAAAAGAGAATATTATGTAGAATATTATTTTTTGGTAGGCTATTTTCCCTAGTCATTATGGCCTACGGGGGAAGATGCTCTAAGAACAGACGGGAAAAAGAAAGTAAAAATTTGAGAGAATGGGTGATGATAAATTCACCACTAATTTTTACTATTTACACCGCAAAGCCACCGCATACCTATGCGGTGGCTTAATCTCATTTTCCTCTCACCCACCGCATAACTATGCAGTGGGTGTGTTGACCGTATGCCGACCCACCGCATGTATATGCCGTGGGTTAGCCCATAACGGACTCCGTTATGGGGAAATCCGATTTTCTGAAGATATCTTAAACCCACCGCATAAGTATGCGGTGGGTTTGTTGGATTTTTAAAAACCCACCGCATACCTATGTGGTGGGTTGTTACCGCGGATGGCGGCCCATTATAAATAGGCTTGCGGGCCCCATTCTCCGACACACTTTCCGACTCTTCTCCGATTCCAATAATTGTCTTGCTTTTCGAGCCCGAGTTTTTGTTCCGTCGTTTCTCTTGTCCCCTATTTATATCCCCACTTTGAACCCGACTGTTGAGATGGTTGATGTAAGGAGGAAATCGAGTATGCAAATAAAATATAAATAAATCACATCAAACCAGATTCCGTCCCTTGCAAGTAATTACAAGACTTCCTCCCGATGCAGCAGCGGGAAGTCAGGATCGATCCACGAGGAAGCGTGTCAGCGGATCCTAGGCAGCGGTGGAGTCTCATGTTGTGAACTGAATCTGCCATGTTTTACAGTAACTTTTATATCGATTTCTGTATACATTGCATTCTTTTGGGCTAAGATAGTACAAAATCTATGTAGTTTATGTTTATTTGCCAAATTATGAATCTACACCAGTTTCTGTTTAATTCGCAGAAATCGAGGCGTTTTACAGCAATTCTACAGAAGGTCGGAAAAGCTCGGAAAACCACTACAGAAGTCCAAGGTCGAAGCAGCGGAACATGTCTGAGAGTCGAGGCTACTCGATCTCGAGTAGGCCTACTCGACCTAGACGAGCCTGTCCGAGCATTGCCTTGTTGAGCAGAGCTGGTCGAGCAAGACAGACCAACCCGAGCTCCGGACTCTACTCGACCTCGACAAGCACTGGTCGAGGTCGACGAAGCCTAGACGTCATGCCCGGAGTCGACGAGGAGAGCTGCCCGAGAAGCCGAGGACTAAGCCGAGGACGACCAGGAGCACTCGCTGCCAGCGACTCGACTCGCTGCAGCGGACCGTTCGCTGCCGCGGAAGGGGCAACTCGCTGCCAGCGGATGAAGCAACTCGCGGGAGCGGAAAGGAAGGACCCCGCCCTACTCGATCTCGACAAGAGTTGGTCGAGATCGACGAGCACCTTGAGTCCAGGTCCGAGCATGTCCGAGCCAGTCGACTAGACCTACCCGAGCAGACCCAGTTGACAAGCCCATCCTACTCGACATCGACGAGGAGTGGTCGAGGTCGACAAGAGCCCAGGAAGCCATGACGAGCCACATCGAGCAGAAGCCACCCGAGGAGTCCAGCCGACGAAGACCCTACTCGAGGTCGACGAGACCTAGTCGAGGTCGAGTAGACCCAGCTTCCAGAAACTTCTCGACGTGGCCTGTCCGAGTAGACTTGGCTTTCCTTGGGCGCGAAGGCGGAATATTCTATCCGATTCCATCAAGTTCTATCCAAGGAGACAAGATCTATCAACATCATGAAGACTTACCCTATTTAGTTTTATCTTTTCCTTTTAGATTTATTTCCATAAAACAATTTATTTATCCTTTCAAGTTTTAGATATAGTTTTAGATAGAGATAGATATCTTCTTTCCTAGAATAGCTAGGGAATGAAGGCTATAAATAAGGCCCTAGGGGCTCAGTTTCATATATAATTCAAGACACAATTAGTTAGTTCCACAGAGAAGTTTAGGAGTTCTAAGGTTTTTAGGGGTTTGGCTTTCTGCGAAAGTTGATTGCCGGAATTGTAAAGGCTTTGAATTTAGTTTTTATGCAATTTAGTTCTTTTCATCAATCAATGTCTGCAATTGCGATGAGGCGTGAGTAGTCCACCCACTTCTGGGGCTGGGGTGAGCCCGACAGTGGCCATGTGAGGCGATGCGATAAAGGTTAGATCTTTGGTGTGATTCATCTTCTATCCCTATGAGCATGATTCTTTTGCGAGAGTTGAAGGTGATCCTTGTTTGTGTTATTGAAGCGAAAGTGATCTTAATGCAACTTGGATTAATTATGTGAAAAAGGGTTAGTAACAATTAAGGTTTATGCGAAAGCCTCTATATGCCTATTTGTTAATGACGAAAGTTATTTGATGGAAAGCATGATCTTTTGTGCCTTTATGTGTTGTTTTGCATGGTTATCGTTGTGGCGTTGAAACCCTGGCCTTGGAGGTCTTTTTATATATTGAGTTTATTTTCTGTCAAAAATCTGCAAATTTACATTTTCTGTTTCTTATCGATCTAGACGAAGCTTTGTTGACCTCGAGGAGTGTCTTGTCGAGGTCGAGGAGGGGTTGTCTTAGTCGAGTTGTGATTCTTCTGTTTTTGTCAATTTTATGGTTTCTGTCTTTTGCTGTTAGTCGATCTCGAGTAGGCTAAATCGAGATCGAGTACGTCCTGCTGCTTTGTTTTATTTCTTGCTTCGCTTTGTTCTTTGCTTTACTTTCTGTCTTTAGTTTCTTTGCTTTTGTTTTAGTTGCCCTTGCTGGGTTTATTTGTTTCTTTCCTTTCTGTGTTTCTGTCTTTCTACTGCTCTGCTTCTGTGAGAATTTACAGCTACCTGAGAACTGCTGACGTGCTTCCTCGTGGATTCGATCCTGACTTTTCTCTTACTACAACGGGATGAAGTCTTGTATTTATTTGCTGAGACAGGGAAGTCAATCTGAACCTTAATTCATATTTATTTCATACTTGACCATCCTCCTGCAACAACATCTCACGGTCAGAAGTCGACAACAGGTGCTAGATCTCGACTTAGGGTAAGTCGACAGGAGATCAGGCTAGTCGAGCAGCGCTGCAGCAGTCATAGGGGTCTAGTCGATCTCGACCAGAGGCTACTTGAGATCGAGTACGGCCTTCGTCGACGTCGGATTGGGTTGTCGAGTACCTGCACACAGAAGCTACACCGATGCTAGATCGAATATCAGTAACTCGAGATCAACCAGACTTGGTCGAGATCGAGTAAAGGCAGAAAACGAAATAAAAGAAATAAGGTAAAGGCAAAGGCTTTGGGGATTCGAACTAAACTGTATGTAAAAGGGCTTCCAAGATTGGGGTTTGCGACAACGATAACCAGGCATGCATAAGACAGGAATAAAACAAATAATCATGTGAATCGCATCAAAGGACTAAGCTTTCGCCTTTTCCAACAATTAGACAACTCTTTCAAGAAACCCTAATTGTCTCTACTGATTTTATGTTTACAATCCAAGTTGTTAGCATGGACCTCCATTAAATGGGTAATAAACACATAAACAAATAGTAGATGCTCAAAACATGATAAAAGTCGGATTTTTACCTCAAACGCATATGGCTATCGTCGGGCTCGCCCCAACCCTAGAAGTGGGTGGACTACTCGTGCTTTGTCGCAACCTCAGACATCGATTGAAAGGAAATAACAACTTGCATTAAATCAAACTGTAGAAAGTACAACAAAACAAAGCCAACTTGCTCTCGCTCCTTTGCTCCACTCGGCCTCACTTTCTCTCTCTACTACTTCTTCTCCTACTGAAATTGAATGACTAGAAATCAGCCCCATGGGCATTATTTATAGGCTTCTATTCCTTGCTATTCAAGGATAGAAACATCTATCTATATCTAAAACTATATCTAAAAGGCTTAATGATAAATAAAAGCAACAAAAGAATTAAATCTAAAAAGGAAATAATATCTAAAAGTGTTTAAGTGGATAAATCTCTCTTCATCATGATAGAACTTGATAGATCGGATAGACACGGCTATCTTCGGCTCCAAGGACTCCAACTCCGAGTAGGACTGCCCAGCGCGTTACGCGGCTTCTGGAACCTTCGTCGATCTCGAGTAAAGCTTACTCGATCTCGAGTAGGAGTGTCGTCGACTTGGCTTGGCTCGGCGTCTCGGCTAGCAGGTCCTCGATGTGGCTCGGACTTGGCTCAAAGGCTTGGTCGATCTCGAGTGCCCTTGTCGACATCGAGTAAGGATGGTTCGTCGACTAGTGTGGCTTGGGTTGGTAGGACAAGTCTTCTCGATGTGCTCGGTCATGGCTCCTTGGCTTTGTCGATCTCGAGGACCTCTCCTCGATCTCGAGTTGGGTGTCCGAGCATGGTCGGGTAGTCTCTCCTCGGCATCCTCGGGTGGCCTTCTCGACTCCTGGTTGTCTTTGAAGCTTTGTCGACATCGAGTAATGGTACTCGATCTCGAGTAGGTTGCTGGAGTCGGGTTGTTCGTCTTCGGCTTCTTGACATGATCCTCCTCGATCCTGGCGGGTGTCTAGACATGACTTATCGAGATCGACTAAGGCTTGTCGATGTCGAGTAGCTTTGAGCTCCGGTTCTTGCTTCTTGATTTTATCCCGAAATGGTTACATATTCTGCAATATTAAACAGAAACTTATGTAGATCTCCATTTTTGACAAATAAGCATATACAACATAAATTCGACATATTCCCAACCCGAAATATGCAAAATGTAAAAAATATGGAACTATAACATGCATAAAGACATGGCTACTTTGGAGACATCAAATCAATTTGGCTATGGATAATTTTGTGGAGTTTATAATAAAAGTCTCAGGCTAATGTTCTGGCTTCAAGCAGGGACAATGTAGGGTAGGTAAAGAGGGGATAAAATTGGCTTAAAAGGTGCCTCCATCCTTTAATTCTCATTCACATAAACATATAAATGCATTGGCTTTGAATAACTATCACAACATTTAGAGATGCATAGGAAGAGTAAATACACTCAAGAAAGCAGAGGGATTTTCAATGTTCTCCCTATAAGGCCAAGATTCTCACTAGGACAATTTTTGTTGGATTTTAACCTTTAGCTTAGGATCATATGTGCTAAATTTCATCACAAGTTCATAATCCACATAAAAACCATTTTCGAGGACTTAGGCTAAACCTTCCAAACATGGCATAGGATTTATATGATCAAGTCAATCATTATTTATCATCATAGGACATCTAAGTTAGGGTATAAAAACTAAAACAATGCAAAAATTTAAACATGCATTTTTTCCTTTTTTTCGACATTTTTTTTTCTTTTTTCTTTTTTCTTTTTATTTTTCTTATGCAAAAAACAAGACTAAAGTATGACAAAAAACTAAAATGTATAAAATTAAACATGAATGCATAACATAGAAATTAAAATTTCACCATGTAAAACCAAAAGCAAGACTAAAACATATAATAATGATAATGAGCCCTTGCCCCACCCCATACTTAAAATATACAGTGTCCCCACTGTATAAAATAAAAAACAAGAGTAAAGGAAGGAACTCACAGGATAACACATCGAGGATGGCAGATCAGTGCATGTCGAGTAGATATGCTTGTCGATCTCGAGTACAGTGTACTCGATCTCGAGGAGCTTCATTTGCGTCCAGTGGTTTTTGAAGTCGAGGAGCTTCTGGGCTTGTCGATATCGAGTTGGCCTACTCGACATCGATGAGTTTCTAGGCTGCTCCTCCTTGTCGTCGTCGACTTGGCCTTCGTCGATTCTGACTGTTTTTTAGGGACTTCTTTATTCCACTTTTCGCGATCCTTATATGCTTGCCGTCCTAAAAGTGTTAGATTGCACACAAAAACAAGACTATCCACATGAAGTATTCTAAAAGACATAAAACCAAAACCAAAAACCAAAAAGTTCAAGAGTCCCAAAATTCATAAAGTTTTATATACATGCTCTAGATTTTAGAGTCGCTAGGCCGACTTCTCCGTTTGCGCTCAAGGACCATTAGTGTGGGGCCCGCTCATGCTTGGCCCTTCTCCTGGATCATCTTGGTCCTGATGGTAGTATGCAAGCTCAGCTGACAGGTGGTTGCTTGCATCATCTCCCTTCTCTTTCCTCTTCTTCCTTCCAGCTCTTAGCTTTCGCAGAATTTCTCGCCACGGGACCTTACCTCCTCTTAAATTATTGAAAATCTTCTTTAGGGACTGAGGGGGAGTAGAATTCATACCCGAACTTACCTTTTCGGACCCAAAACAGAAATCTTTGGGCTTGGGGCTAGTCGATGTCGAGTACTGCTGGTCGAGATCGAGTACAGGGACCCCATACTTAGGCTCTGGGCAAGTCAGTGGCTCAGTAGAGGAAGTCGGCATCGACGACTCTTGGTCGAGATCGAGTAGCACCCTTGTCGAGATCGAGTAGCTCTTGTCGACCTCGAAAACAGTGCTGGTGCTTTCCTCTGCTGTTTGCTTGGTCCCGTGGTTGTTGATGCTTTTCACCTCCAGCCATGATATTTCCTCTTTTGCAGGGCCAAAAGAGAAATCTAAAACCTCATCGCCTATGGTGAAGGTGAACGATCGATTCTTGACACTAATTCTGGCATCTGCAGTAGCTAAGAATGGTCTACCAAGAATAATAGGGCTTGTAGGATCTTTAGCGCAGTCTATAATAAGGAAATATGCTAGAACAAAGAATTTACCAACCTGGACGGGGACATTCTCAACTATACCTGTTGGGATGACCATTGTATTGTTTGCCATTTATAATTTGGCATCCACAGGCTCTATGCATCCTATTTTTACCTTCCGCCAGATTTTTAGAGGCATGATGGTTACACTTGCTCCTAAATCACACAGAGACTCATATTTATATCGTCCAAAACCCACAGTAACAGAAAACTTACCAGGGTCAGGTCTCTTTTCAGGGAAGTGGAGTAATTTGCATTCGCCTGCGATCTCTGAGATGGATCGCTTATTTCTTAGGATTTCCTTCAGAAATTTGACATATCCGGGCATCTCTTGCAGGGCTTCTGTAAAAGGAATAGAAACATTCAGTTCTTGCAGCATATTAACAAATCTGGTAAACCTACTTACAGTGGGATCTTTTTGTGCTTTGGAAGGGAAAGGCAGTGGCTTTTTCTGCTTTGGAGCCAGATCAGACGTCGGAGGTGTTGTAGAGTCGTCGACGTCGACTTGCTGTTCCTCGATCTCGACCAGAGGCTCCTCGAGATCGACTTGGGTGGTCGACTTCGACTTGCTGGGCTGCGCAGTGGAGTCCGAGCTCAGCTTCTGGTCTGTGTCGGGCAATCTCTTATCGAGGTCGAGTAGACTTTGCTCTGTGTCGAGTTGCTGCTCTGCCTTCCCTTGCTGTGTACCGACATCTGGCTCGTGTAATTGATGCCCACTTATGAGTTTGATTGCTGCGACGTGTCCGGTCTTGCCCTTAGGATTTGGTTCTGTTTGTCCAGGGAGTTGTCCCGTGGGATCTGTGCAGCGATTTGACCCATCTGGGTCTCTATTCCCCTTTTCTAGATGTCCAGTTCTCCAAATTTTGTAGTGATGTTCTGGAACTGGTTGTTGATGGTGCCCTGATTCCGACGCATCTCCTCAAGGATGAGTTGTAGATCATCCTTCTTTTGATCCCTTTCTGGATGTCCTGGAGCTCTGTAGGGTGGGGGGTTCCTAGGAGGACCTTGGTTCCACTGAGGTTGATAGAACCTTTGATCTCCCATGTAGCGATTTGGACCCCCAGCGTAGGCTACCTCCTCACGTGTTTCTGCCATTCTGACTTGCTCAGCGTGTGGGCACTCAGTAGTAGTGTGCCTCTGTGATCCGCATTCTATGCAAGGCTGGTTGACAGATAAGTATTTGACTTGCTTGAGGAGCTTGCGATTCTGGTCTCTGTAGAACTGCTCCCTGACATCTGGGTCAATCTCCTTTGCTGGCTCATAGAGTGGCATAGATGGTGCTGGCCTAGCATATGAGTTCTCCTCATAGTTTGCAGTAGACCCATATTTGTTGTCATAATTGGTGAGCTTGTCTAACACACCCCAGACGTCGATTGGCGGCATCGTCAGATACTCATAACGAGTATAATGGTTGATTCTGTCCTTAGTGACTTGATCAAGAGAGCTGAAGAAGATCTCCTGAATGATGTAGGGTGGCTGTCCATTAGTAGGGCAAGATCGCAGCAGTTTTTTGTAGCGTTCCCATTCCTTTGCTAGCGGTTCCCCAGGCTTCTGTTTGAAGGCGGTGATTTTCTGGCGGAGGAGTGCTGTCTTGGCAGGTGGGAAGAATTTATTTAGAAACTCTTGCTCTACTTGGGCCCATGTTGTGAGTGATCTTGGTTTCAGCCCTTCAAACCATTTTAGTGCAGGCCCAGCGAGAGACCAGCGAAAAGCTTTCATCTTGACATATTCCAGCGTAGTACCTTCAGCAAGAGTACGTCACATGTCAGAAAAATTGGTAATATGTTCAAGAGGACACTTATTAAATTTACCATAAAAAGCATTATTTTTAATCTCTTATAAGAAACTGAGTGCGAATTTCAAAAGAGTTATCAGGGATGAGAATCGCCGATTCAGGCACGACGAGCGTTGGATGCATATAATCCTCTGCAGTGGTTAGGAATTGGGCAAGCTCAGCTTCTGCTTGCCTTACGCGCGCAGCTTCTTGTTCCCTCGCTGCCCTTTCAGCGGCGATAGTAGTATCCTTTGCGGCTAGCTCCCTTGTAAGCCTTGCGATCAGCTGTTCTTGCGTCCCAGCAGCCGCCATGGCTCTTTGTAGTTTAGCTCTGATGTGTAGAGGGCGCTCTGGTTCGTCTAAGCCGTCAAACTCAGGTGGTTGACCAGAACGGCGCATACACATGAAAAGTAACTCAAAGTAGACGTGAGATTTAACTACCTAAGGCGCGAATAATAGCTTCCCCGACAACGACGCCAATTTGATGTAAGGAGGAAATCGAGTATGCAAATAAAATATAAATATATCACAGCAAACAAGATTCCGTCCCTTGCAAATAATTACAAGACTTCCTCCCGATGCAGCAGCGGGAAGTCAGAATCGATCCACGAGGAAGCGTGTCCACAGATCCTAGGCAGCGGTGGAGTCTCACGGTCAGAAGTCGACAACAGGTGCTAGATCTCGACTTAGGGTAAGTCGACAGGAGATTAGGCTAGTCGAGCAGCGCAGCAGCAGTCACAGGGGTCTAGTCGATCTCGACCAGAGGCTACTCGAGATCGAGTACGGCCTTCGTCGACGTCGGCTTGGCTTGTCGAGTACCTGAACACAGAAGCTACAGTGATGCTAGATCGAATATCAGTAACTCGAGATCGACCAGACTTGGTCGAGATCGAGTAAAGGCAGAAAACGAAACAAAAGAAATAAAGTAAAGGCAAAGGCTTTGGGGATTCGAACTAAACTGTATGTAAAAGGGCTTCCAAGATTGGGGTTTGCGACAACGATAACCAGGCATGCATAAGACAGGAATAAAACAAATAATCATGTGAATCGCATCAAAGGACTAAGCTTTCGCCTTTTCCAACAATTAGACAACTCTTTCAAGAAACCCTAATTGTCTCTACTGATTTTATGTTTACAATCCAAGTTGTTAGCATGGACCTCCATTAAATGGGTAATAAACACATAAACAAATAGTAGATGCTCAAAACATGATAAAAGTCGGATTTTTACCTCAAACGCATATGGCTATCGTCGGGCTCGCCCCAACCCTAGAAGTGGGTGGACTACTCGTGCTTTGTCGCAACCTCAGACATCGATTGAAAGGAAATAACAACTTGCATTAAATCAAACTGTAGAAAGTACAACAAAACAAAGCCAACTTGCTCTCGCTCCTTTGCTCCACTCGGCCTCACTTTCTCTCTCTACTACTTCTTCTCCTACTGAAATTGAATGACTAGAAATCAGCCCCATGGGCATTATTTATAGGCTTCTATTCCTTGCTATTCAAGGATAGAAACATCTATCTATATCTAAAACTATATCTAAAAGGCTTAATGATAAATAAAAGCAACAAAAGAATTAAATCTAAAAAGGAAATAATATCTAAAAGTGTTTAAGTGGATAAATCTCTCTTCATCATGATAGAACTTGATAGATCGGATAGACACGGCTATCTTCGGCTCCAAGGACTCCAACTCCGAGTAGGACTGCCCAGCGCGTTACGCGGCTTCTGGAACCTTCGTCGATCTCGAGTAAAGCTTACTCGATCTCGAGTAGGAGTGTCGTCGACTTGGCTTGGCTCGGCGTCTCGGCTAGCAGGTCCTCGATGTGGCTCGGACTTGGCTCAAAGGCTTGGTCGATCTCGAGTGCCCTTGTCGACATCGAGTAAGGATGGTTCGTCGACTAGTGTGGCTTGGGTTGGTAGGACAAGTCTTCTCGATGTGCTCGGTCATGGCTCCTTGGCTTTGTCGATCTCGAGGACCTCTCCTCGATCTCGAGTTGGGTGTCCGAGCATGGTCGGGTAGTCTCTCCTCGGCATCCTCGGGTGGCCTTCTCGACTCCTGGTTGTCTTTGAAGCTTTGTCGACATCGAGTAATGGTACTCGATCTCGAGTAGGTTGCTGGAGCCGGGTTGTTCGTCTTCGGCTTCTTGACATGATCCTCCTCGATCCTGGTGGGTGTCTAGACATGACTTGTCGAGATCGACTAAGGCTTGTCGATGTCGAGTAGCTTTGAGCTCCGGTTCTTGCTTCTTGATTTTCTCCCGAAATGGTTACATATTCTGCAATATTAAACAGAAACTTATGTAGATCTCCATTTTTGACAAAAAAGCATATACTACATAAATTCGACATATTCCCAACCCGAAATATGCAAAATGTAAAAAATATGGAACTATAACATGCATAAAGACATGGCTACTTTGGAGACATCAAATCACCCCATACTTAGACTTGCTTGTCCTCAAGCAATAACTAAACAATAACCAAGACCTACAATACATCCTTCAAGTCTTTGCCTTTGTCAAAAGAAACATCTCAAGTAGTAGCAATGTAAGACAAGTGAATTTAACGTCATCACACATATATGAGCGATCCATAGGCATAGGCAGTATAAATCCAACCTCACAGGGATAATGTGTTTACACTCAACTCTCAATGTGTTTAGGCTATGAAGATCAACTCTCAACTCGATTCCATATACAATCTCATAAACATTGTAATTTAAATATGAATCCACTTCGCAACCAATTATGAAAATGCAACAAGTGTAAAGGCTAGGATTTTTAAATCCTAATTATTTTCGGAAAAAGAGAATTAAAAATGAAATTTAAAATCGGTTTTTAAAACTCGTTTAGCGGATTCCGACCGGAAAGTAAAATTTGGCAAACAATTTCCGTCCTTGACCTCGAAAATTCAAAATAATTATCGGATGGCGATATCCTTTTCAATTTTAAAGATCTAATTGATCGAGAAAGCGGGATTTGGGAAAACTAACATTTAGGAACTAATTTCGGGATTCCAAATTCGCGTATTCGGGATTTATTTCCGAGTATTGATTAACCAATTTCACACTCAACCTCTCACCCACTCCCCTACCTTGTCCTGCAACCCGAGCCCATTCCCCTGCCTATATCCCCCGTCACTTCCCCTGTTCCGCCATCACCCATGCCCAAACTCACCATCACACTCTTACCATCTTCCTCCTTGCTTCCTCCTTCCTCAAGAGTTGCATAAACAGCATCAGTTCACACTCCTCGAGAGCACAGCAGCAGCAGTTCGACGCCATCACCGAACCTCCACCGTCACCTTCACTCCCGCTACGCCACCACCGATCTCCATCGCCATCTCCACCTCCACCCTCGTGTTCCTCAACGAGCAGCAGCTACAGCAGGCCTAGCCACCTCTACTGGCGTTCACCACCACCCCGACGCCGCCCCAGAGGCCCTAGCGCCTCCATCGAGCCACCGGAGCTCCACCACCTCGCTCGAGCGCAAACTCCGTTCGGTAAGCTTCAACCTCTCGTTCGATCCGAAATTCCATGGATGAACCCTCCTTTGACCTTCATTTACTCTCCTAGGTCGAATCCGAGGTTCCTCCATCTCCGACGCAGCGAATCGAGTCTCCGACAGAGCTCCGACGTCCGCGAACACCTCGGTGAGCTTCGTTCGTTTCAATCCTTGCCTTCGATCCTTTGTTTAACATTCTTAGGGGTTGGGCGTTGTGGGTTGAAGAGGATGAGAGGGTGGCCGGAGCCCCGCGCTCGCCGGCGAGCAGCCCTCCCCTCCCTTTTCTTTTCCTCCATTTTTGAGCGCGGGGAGTCGGAGGAAGTTGATGATGAACAGTAAAATGGTTCGGTTTTAGTTTTGTTTTAAAATGGTCCGGTTCAGTGATTTAATTAATAAACCGGTTCGGTTCACTTTTAAAAAAAGAATGGGTTTGGGTTTTAAGGGGCTGATTTTTATTACATAAAAATAGTTGGGGTTTTTGCAAGGATTGAGAAATGGCTTGTGTAAGTATTTAATAAATGGTAATAAAACAAAATATAATAGTATTTGAGGATTTAAAAGATCAAATATTAATTTTGGAGATTGTATAAAAGGTTAAAAAGTGATTTAATAAATAAATTGAAAAAGGGAATTTAGCGAGTATTTTCAAGGGGTCAGAACCCTTAACTGGTTAATTCGGATTTGAAGCTAACTTGGGAATAAGACGATGATTAATAGCGGGATATTGTGGTGAATTTCATAAGAGATTAAATGTTTGATAATTATGATGATGATATAATATGGAAAGTATAAGTATGATTTATATAGGGAGTATATTTTTTTTAAACTGATGAGTTGACAAGTTATGATGAATGGTATGAGATAAGAGATGGTTGATCGTGATAAATTGAAAGTATGATTGATGCAAGCTTACTTATCTATATGCTAATTTGAGCGAGTAATATATGTGTTCAAAAAGGCTATAGAAGTATACTTAGTATATTCTCGTTATGTGATTAGGTGATATTCTGTGATCGTGACTACTGTGTGCTGGGTTCTTCTTTTGCTGACCTTCTAGCAAGGTAAGTACCTCCGGGGCTTACTCAGTAACCAGTACCTCCTTCCTGATGTGTCATATAGTATGTAGGTGTTGCATATGAATAAGAGCATGTCATATAGTATCATGCTTAGGAATTGCATTTACGAATGAGCATCCTTATTCTGTATGCGTTTGAATACAGAACGGCCGTTATCTGTGAGTCCTAGAGTCCTTGCTAGGGTCATAGGGCCGCCCAGCTTCATCGGGTGTTGTCCTCCCCGAGTCATTTATATATATATCACGAGATACGAGATGGGCGTGAGATTTGATATGATTATAGCGTCGAACTGGCCAGTCTCCACCTTGTCTGGAAGAGGGGTGGTGGAAAAAGAGGGATATACCGCTTGGTATTCTTTGTTAAGGCCTTCTCAATATTCTGCACATATGAATTAGGAGCATGATAGTGTGGTTTTATTTCAGTACTGCATGAAGGCATCCTTTATTCTAGGTATAGGCGTATTATATGTCCTCAGCGCGGTCAGAGGACCCGCAGGCGGACTCTTGGCCTGACTTGGTGGTATAGTTTCAGGTACCCGATCTACGACTTGATTTTGTGCTGATATGACGGGGTCCATTCACATGGCGGAGAGTGAGTGTATGAACCCTGACTTCACCAAACTCATGCTTTTTGGATTTCTTCCTATTATACTCCGTTTTGACCCGGCTCTGCCGTGGCACTGGTTGTATCGTTTTCAGAACTTTCGCCCTTTGCATGATAAAGGTTTTCGCGTGTTGTAGACTTAGGACAGGTACAGGGGTTTACCCCGGGGTCTCCAACGGACCTTCCGGGTTTGGGTGCGAAATCCCACTTTAAACTGCGCATCTTCGATTTCAAACCTTCAACCTGTGCTCGGGGCGCAAGATCCCAACGAGGGGTTTCATCCCTCGAAATGTAACTCAGGAATCATAATCCTGGGCCGTTACAAAGGTGGTATCAGAGCTGAGGTTTTGCAATCCGAGTACAACAGGTTGAAGATGGTTTTGAAAATCGCCCAATGTCTTCAAATGGGTTTGAGAAATGCTTTCAAAAGGGCAAAATGAATTTAATTGGAATTAAAATGTAAAATGAATAAAGGGGAAACAATCTCGTGGGTAGAGACCAAAGCGATAGACCTCCATTATGGATGTAGAACTCGGGGAATGGTCGGCAAAATACTAGCTTTGATTTACAGATGGTCCTAGATAACTCCAAGGAACACCATGGAGGTCGGAGTGTCGAGTTAGGTGACCGTGAGGTTTTGCCCCTCCGGTCAGCCGTCCCTCGAAGGACGGCATAGATCGTCTCTATGCTTAATTTATACATATATGCAATTATGCCTGAGGGCGATCCTCCTTGAAGGGGATCATATTAATCGTCGAGTGCTTCTGTGCTGAGTGTTTAAATTAACCGTTCATGTAGTACTCATGGTCGATACTAGACGCGGTTCTGTTGGGCGTGGGGGTAGGGCACATCGTGGTCGGGGACGCCCCCGTCGGATTGCTGTTGAGAGCGTCGAGGAGCGCGCTGCTGATAATCACGTTGAGGAGCGAGCTTCACCTCCGCCGGCTGACGATCAGATTCCGATTCCCACAGAGACTAGACTTGGACAGCTAGAGGCGACACTTCACGATATTCTGAGCGAGTTACGGGGAGAAGCCCGATCTACAACACCGACGCCCGAGGTCCCTGTTCAGCCAGCCGAGCCCGTAGCTGATGCACGCCCGGAGAAGCGCGTCGACTGGGTCAAGACATTAGCTCAGTGCTGTCCTCCGGATTTTACTGGAGAGGTTGGGGGGGATATTGAGAGATGGTTCCGTGAGATGGAGGGGTTGTTCGACCATGTTGCTGTCCCCGCTTCCGAGAGACAGAGACTTGCCGCAGGTCGTCTACAGGGAGACGCTTTTGACCGCTGGTCTTTATTTAAGATAGATCAGGCGGAGTGGACCTACGAGGAGTTTAGGTATCCTTTATGCGAGGCTACTACGACCGATCAGCTTCTGTCTCTACCATCGTTCGCCAGTTCAAGAAGGAACTGGTCTACTGTGCTCACTTGTGCCCTTCCGATGAGAGCCGGATTCGCATGTTATCGATGAGACTGCCGCCTCCAGTACTTCTGCATGCCTCTAGCTTGGGAGCTGTCAGCTTTGATCGATTCTTGGAGGTCATCCTCCTGTACGACCAGCAGCGGATCTTATCCGAGACTGCATACACCCCTTCTCGCCCTGAGGCGAAGAGAGCGAGACCAGCGGATGGTCGCGGAGACGACAGATCCAGGAGAGGAGGCTATGGAGGAGGATTTAGAGGGGGATATTACGGAGTTACACCGAGGGCACCCCAGCCGCCCGGTCCAGCTGTTAATGGAGGAGATGCACGAGTGAGGAGTGTCACTTGCCATGGATGCTTCGAGAGAGGTCATTATGTCGCTTCCTGCCCAGATCGTTCGATTGTCTGCTTCACTTGCGGCACCATGGGGCACAGAGCTGCCCGTTGTCCCCAGGACGGTAGAGCCCCGCCGACTGCACAGCCACCGAGACTTCCTGTGGCTCCACAGCCGCCACTGCTGACCTATCCCCCGGGTCAGGGGCGAGGAGATGCTTCTGGTAGAGGTCGAGGAGGAGGTAGAGGAGGTAGAGGAGGTAGAGGTTACGATCGTGGAGGCAGAGGGCCGTCAGGGCCAGGTCAGGGTAGAGGTTCATCATCTGCAGGACCGTCTGGATCCGGGTATGATCGTGGCCAGAGTTCTGGAGGCCGAGGACCAGCATTACCCCCACCGCCCCGCGTGTTCCAGATGAGAGCTGATGACCGCACTGCCCCTACTTCCGCAGGTACTATACATTTCCATGATGCGTGCTTGTCTATATTGTTTGACACTGGTGCTACTCACTGCTTCATAGCAGAGGCGTGCGTTGCTAGGCTGAGCCTGAGCTGCACGAGTGGTTTACCCCTTACTATTGGCCTAGCGGACGGGGCAAAGGTTAGGACGAGTCGGGAGATTTTAGGTTTCCCCATCCATATAGGTGAGCGTGAGTGGCCAACCGACCTTATTGTCATGCCATTGAGGATGGATGATCTCATTCTGGGTATGGATTTCATGGACCACTATGGAGCGATCATCAATCTGAGGACGAGGACGGTGTCTATCTTGGCAGATGACGGGACTGAGCACCAGGTTTGGGGGAGCGACCCCAAGAGGAACGGAGCGCTCATTAGCGCAGTCAGAGCCGCCAGACTTCTAGACCAGGGATGCATTGGATATTGGTGTTACGCTTTAGAGGTGAATCGCACACATCCCAGCTTGTCAGATGTCCCTGTTGTCAGAGACTTCGCAGATGTTTTTCCAGATGAGCTACCGGGACTTCCCCCGCCGAGAGAGGTTGACTTTGGGATCGAGCTAGACCCAGGCACCAGACCTATTTCACGAGTCCCTTACCGCATGGCACCGACGGAGATGGCGGAGCTGAAGGCTCAGTTGGAGGAGCTAGCCGAGAAGGGTTACATCAAGCCTAGTGCATCACCTTGGGAAGCACCAGTGTTGTTCGTCAAGAAGAAGGACGGGTCATTGAGGCTTTGCATCGATTATAGGGAGCTGAACCGTGCGACGGTGAAGAACCGTTATCCCCTTCCCAGGATTGACGACCTGTTGGATCAGCTGCAGGGCGCCGTTGTCTTCTCGAAGATTGATTTGAGGTCCGGTTATCACCAGCTGAGAGTAAAGCCAGAGGATGTCCAGAAGACCGCTTTTAGGACCCGCTATGGTCACTACGAGTTCGTGGTCATGCCGTTTGGGCTGACCAATGCACCAGCTGCTTTCATGGAGCTCATGAACCGCGTGTTCATTGACTACCTGGACAGATTCGTTGTCGTGTTCATAGATGACATTTTAGTCTACTCGAGGAGTAGAGAGGAGCACGGGGAGCATTTGAGGACCATCCTCGAGACGCTGAGGAAGCATCAGCTGTATGGGAAATACAGCAAGTGCGAGTTCTGGCTCACAGAGGTGGCTTTCTTAGGCCATGTGATTTCAGCTAAGGGAGTCGCCGTGGATCCAGCGAAGATTGATGCTATCGTTGCTTGGGAGGTGCCCAAGAACGTCAAGGACATCCGCTCGTTTCTAGGATTGGCCAGTTACTACAGGAGATTCGTCCAGGGTTTCTCGAGCATTGCTAGGCCGATGACGCAACTGCTGAAGAAGGATGTTCCTTTTGAGTGGAGTGTGGAATGTCAGGCCAGCTTCGAGCTTCTGAAGGAGAAGCTGACGACCGCCCCAGTGCTAGCATTGCCAGAAGGGACAGAGGACTTCGTCGTCTACACAGACGCTTCGCGTTCCGGCTTGGGGTGTGTTCTGCATCAGAGAGGTCGAGTCATCGCTTATGCTTCGCGCCAGTTGAAGCCTGCAGAGGTGTCCTATCCTGTTCATGACTTAGAGTTGGCAGCTGTAGTTCATGCTCTAAAGATTTGGAGGCATTACCTTTACGGCACTTCATGCAAGGTAATGACAGATCACAAGAGCTTGAAGTATATTTTCACTCAGAAAGAGCTCAACATGCGGCAGAGACGGTGGCTAGAGCTTCTAAAGGACTATGACTTGGACATAGTTTATCACCCAGGAAAGGCCAATGTGGTGGCAGATGCGCTCAGTAGGAAGACTCACCAGGAGGCATCAGTTGCGAGGCTTACAGCTCAGAGGGATTTGCAGACAGATTTGATGAGGTGTTGCTTCGAGGTGTGGGTTCAGCGGGAGAATGGACAGTTATCATTCTTGGAGGTTCAGGCTGAGTTGACCGAGGAGATTCGACGAGGTCAGGCAGACTGTCCAGAGATTGCAGTTCTGAGGGATCGGATGGCCCAGGGTCGATTCAGAGAGCTTGTAGAGAGAGGAGATGGGATGCTGACCTTTCAGGGCAGAATTGTAGTTCCGTCGACGTCAGGTCTGAGGCAGAGGATCACGCAGGAGGCTCACTCCACTCCTTATTCTGTCCATCCAGGGACGAATAAGATGTATCAGGATTTGAGGAGATATTATTGGTGGCAGAGGATGCGAGCAGGCATCACAGATTTTGTAGCCAGATGTCAGGTTTGCCAGCAGGTTCGGATTGAACACCAGAGACCGGGAGGACTTGTCAGGTCGCTTCCAGTTCCCGCGTGGAAGTGGACAGATATCTCGATGGACTTCGTCACTGGGCTGAGGCGAGATGTCAGAGGATTCGACGCCATTTGGGCCGTGATCGATAGGTTGACCAAGTCGGCTCACTTCATTCCGATTCAGGAGACATGGCCAGCATCGCGGTTAGCTGAAGAGTTCATTTGCCTGATCGTGAGACTTCATGGAGTACCTGAGAGGATCGTATCTGACAGAGATGGACGTTTTACCTCGAGGTTTTGGCAC
Organism: Persicaria tinctoria; assembly: GCA_037127255.1. Lineage (NCBI taxonomy): Eukaryota > Viridiplantae > Streptophyta > Magnoliopsida > Caryophyllales > Polygonaceae > Persicaria > Persicaria tinctoria. Next base: position 9,555,104 of record JBANSL010000009.1, on the reverse strand, counting down.
CAAATTCAGGAGAGCCTAGGTACTAGACTGCATTTCAGTACAACTTTTCATCCTCAGACAGATGGACAGAGTGAGAGGACGATTCAGACCTTGGAGGATATGCTGCGATCATGTGTTTTGGAGTGGGGAGACCGTTGGGTTAGACACCTACCATTGGTGGAGTTTTCATACAACAACAGCTACCATGCGTCGATCGAGATGGCTCCATATGAGGCTCTGTATGGGAGGCGATGCAAGTCGCCAGTTTGTTGGGATGAGCCTGCGGACACGGTTTCATCTTTACCGGACCTAGTTAGAGAGACCATTGATAAGGTGGGACGCATCCGTGAGCACATGAGAGTCGCTCAGGATCGCCAGAAGAAGTATGCAGACAGGCGGAGGATAGAGATTGAGTTCGAGGTAGGTTCGCATGTGTGGCTTCGAGTTTCGCCTACCAGAGGAGTCCGACGGTTTGGGATCAAAGGGAAGTTGAGTCCGAGGTATATTGGCCCGTTTGAGATTCTGGATAGAGTTGGAGAGGTGGCCTATCGTTTAGCTTTGCCCCCATCTTTGGCTGGTGTTCATGACGTCTTTCACGTCTCACAGCTTCGCCAGTATATCCCTGACCCTAGCCATGTCCTAGACTATTCAGACCTTCAGGTTGAGCCTGACCACACCTTTGTAGAGCGTCCTGTGAGAGTTCTTGACCGTCGAGTCAAGAGGCTTAGGAACAGGGAGGTTCCTTTGCTTCTAGTTCAGTGGTCTAGGAGGAGCCCTGAGGAGGCCACGTGGGAGACTGAGGAGAGTATTCGGGCTAGTTATGGGGATGTCCTAGACGAGTTGCTCGCATCCTATGTCGAGCCGAGTATAGATATTTCCCTGACCTCCCGAGTGCGGTGAGTTGTCTTGTTGGATTGGGGTTGGTTGGTAGTATCTCTTTGCTTGTGTACTTATGATTGGTAGTTATGTGCAGATCCTTGGTGATATGATATGATGAGCTGTGACGATGTGATGACTTGCTAGATATTTTATGGTATGCGACTATACTTGACGTGTTTAGGTCATGCTATTAATATGTGATATGAGTGTCACTCTATATATATGTAAAATAAAATAAAATAAAATTACCACACTAGTTTCATTATAACGCCCCACGAGGTGGGTAAGTATTTGAGTTATGATATGGCCTAGAAGTCGGAGTAAGGGTGTGGTAGGGGCCCATATTACATCCTTACTACGGTCTATTTGGGAATATTATGATCACGGCAACGGTACTGTGAGGACCTCATAGGGGCACTTATGAGGTATTTATGGGATCAACGACATGATCTATGGACTCACCGATTTCAAACTCCATCTCCTGTTTTAAAAATGATTTCAGTCTCGAGGACGAGACTTGTTTTTAGAGGTGGATGATGTAAAGGCTAGGATTTTTAAATCCTAATTATTTTCGGAAAAAGAGAATTAAAAATGAAATTTAAAATCGGTTTTTAAAACTCGTTTAGCGGATTCCGACCGGAAAGTAAAATTTGGCAAACAATTTCCGTCCTTGACCTCGAAAATTCAAAATAATTATCGGATGGCGATATCATTTTCAATTTTAAAGATCTAATTGATCGAGAAAGCGGGATTTGAGAAAACTAACATTTAGGAACTAATTTCGGGATTCAAAATTCGCGTATTCGGGATTTATTTCCGGGTATTGATTAACCAATTTCACACTCAACCTCTCACCCACTCCCCTACCTTGTCCTGCAACCCGAGCCCATTCCCCTGCCTATATCCCCCGTCACTTCCCCTGTTCCGCCATCACCCATGCCCAAACTCACCATCACACTCTTACCATCTTCCTCCTTGCTTCCTCCTTCCTCAAGAGCTGCATAAACAGCATCAGTTCACACTCCTCGAGAGCACAGCAGCAGCAGTTCGACGCCATCACCGAACCTCCACCGTCACCTTCACTCCCGCTACGCCACCACCGATCTCCATCGCCATCTCCACCTCCACCCTCGTGTTCCTCAACGAGCAGCAGCTACAGCAGGCCTAGCCACCTCTACTGGCGTTCACCACCACCCCGACGCCGCCCCAGAGGCCCTAGCGCCTCCATCGAGCCACCGGAGCTCCACCACCTCGCTCGAGCGCAAACTTCGTTCGGTAAGCTTCGACCTCTCGTTCGATCCGAAATTCCATGGATGAACCCTCCTTTGACCTTCATTTACTCTCCTACGTCGAATCCGAGGTTCCTCCATCTCCGACGCAGCGAATCGAGTCTCCGACAGAGCTCCGACGTCCGCGAACACCTCGGTGAGCTTCGTTCGTTTCAATCCTTGCCTTCGATCCTTTGTTTAACATTCTTAGGGGTTGGGCGTTGTGGGTTGAAGAGGATGAGAGGGTGGCCGGAGCCCCGCCCTCGCCGGCGAGCAGCCCTCCCCTCCCTTTTCTTTTCCTCCATTTTCGAGCGCGGGGAGTCGGAGGAAGTTGATGATGAACAGTAAAATGGTTCGGTTTTAGTTTTGTTTTAAAATGGTCCGGTTTAGTGATTTAATTAATAAACCGGTTCGGTTCACTTTTAAAAAAAGAATGGGTTTGGGTTTTAAGGGGCTGATTTTTTATTACATAAAAATAGTTGGGGTTTTTGCAAGGATTGAGAAATGGCTTGTGTAAGTATTTAATAAATGGTAATAAAACAAAATATAATAGTATTTGAGGATTTAAAAGATCAAATATTAATTTTGGAGATTGTATAAAAGGTTAAAAAGTGATTTAATAAATAAATTGAAAAAGGGAATTTAGCGAGTATTTTCAAGGGGTCAGAACCCTTAACTGGTTAATTCGGATTTGAAGCTAACTTGGGAATAAGACGATGATTAATAGCGGGATATTGTGGTGAATTTCATAAGAGATTAAATGTTTGATAATTATGATGATGATATAATATGGAAAGTATAAGTATGATTTATATAGGGAGTATATTTTTTTTAAACTGATGAGTTGACAAGTTATGATGAATGGTATGAGATAAGAGATGGTTGATCGTGATAAATTGAAAGTATGATTGATGCAAGCTTACTTATCTATACGCTAATTTGAGCGAGTAATATATGTGTTCAGAAAGGCTATAGAAGTATACTTAGTATATTCTCGTTATGTGATTAGGTGATATTCTGTGATCGTGACTACTGTGTGCTGGGTTCTTCTTTTGCTGACCTTCTAGCAAGGTAAGTACCTCCGGGGCTTACTCAGTAACCAGTACCTCCTTCCTGATGTGTCATATAGTATGTAGGTGTTGCATATGCATAAGAGCATGTCATATAGTATCATGCTTAGGAATTGCATTTACGAATGAGCATCCTTATTCTGTATGCGTTTGAATACAGAACGGCCGTGATCTGTGAGTCCTAGAGTCCTTGCTAGGGTCATTGGGCCGCCCAGCTTCATCGGGTGTTGTCCTCCCCGAGTCATTTATATATATATCACGAGATACGAGATGGGCGTGAGATTTGATATGATTATAGCGTCGAACTGGCCAGTCTCCACCTTGTCTGGAAGAGGGGTGGTGGAAAAAGAGGGATATACCGCTTGGTATTCTTTGTTAAGGCCTTCTCAATATTCTGCACATATGAATTAGGAGCATGATAGTGTGGTTTTATTTCAGTACTGCATGAAGGCATCCTTTATTCTAGGTATAGGCGTATTATATGTCCTCAGCGCGGTCAGAGGACCCACAGGCGGACTCTTGGCCTGACTTGGTGGTATAGTTTCAGGTACCCGATCTACTACTTGATTTTGTGCTGATATGACGGGGTCCATTCACATGGCGGAGAGTGAGTGTATGAACCCTGACTTCACCAAACTCATGCTTTTTGGATTTCTTCCTATTATACTCCGTTTTGACCCGGCTCTGCCGTGGCACTGGTTGTATCGTTTTCAGAACTTTCGCCCTTTGCATGATAAAGGTTTTCGCGCGTTGTAGACTTAGGACAGGTACAGGGGTTTACCCCGGGGTCTCCAACGGACCTTCCGGGTTTGGGTGCGAAATCCCACTTTAAACTGCGCATCTTCGATTTCAAACCTTCAACCTGTGCTCGGGGCGCAAGATCCCAACGAGGGGTTTCATCCCTCGAAACGTAACTCGGGAATCATAATCCTGGGCCGTTACAACAAGAATTATCAGGAGGACTTCGCTCAATAGAAGTCTTCAAAGAAGATTCCATTCGGCGGGGTTGTATTGGGGCTTGGTAAGAAATATAAGGGTATAGAATTATTTGGCCATTTGGTGCTTAATAAAATTCGAGAATCAAGACTCCTAAATCTCCAACACAACCAAACCATAACTTTCAATCATATGCATCAACCAAACTCTCCAATTTATCTTAATGAAGTATGTAACCTTTCAAACTTCCTCAACCTCTCAAAAGTATGTATCTTGCGAATAATGAAATAAATAAGGTAAATTTGGCTCATGCACTTTATTTATGGAGTTTATAATAAAAGTCACAGGCTAATGTTATGGCTTCAAGCAGGGATAATGTAGGGTAGGTAAAGAGAGGATAAAATTGGCTTAAAAGGTGCCTCCATCATTTAATTCTCATTCACATAAACATATAAATGCATTGGCTTTGAATAACTATCAGAACCGTTAGAGATGCATAGGAAGACGTAAATACACTCAAGAAAGCAGAGGGATTTTTAATGTTCTCCCTATAAGGCCAAGATTCTCACTAGGACAATTTTTGTTGGATTTTAACCTTTAACTTAGGATCATATGTGCTCAATTTCATCACAAGTTCACAATCCACATAAAAACCATTTTCGAGGACTTAGGCTAAACCTTCCAAACATGCCATAGGATTTATATGATCAAGTCAATCATTATTTATCATCATAGGACATCTAAGTTAGGGTATAAAAACTAAAACAATGCAAAAATTTAAACATGCATTTTTTCCTTTTTTTCGACATTTTTTTTTTCTTATGCAAAAAACAAAAAGCAAGACTAAAACATATAATAATGATAATGAGCCCTTACCCCACCCCATACTTAAAATATACAGTGTCCCCACTGTATAAAATAGAAAACAAGAGTAAAGGAAGGAACTCATAGGATAACACATCGAGGATGGCAGATCAGTGCATGTCGAGTAGATATGCTTGTCGATCTCGAGTACAGTGTACTTGATCTCGAGGAGCTTCGTTTGCGTTCAGTGGTTTTTGAAGTCGAGGGGCTTCTGGGCTTGTCGATATCGAGTTGGCCTACTCGACATCGATGAGTTTCTGGGCTGCTCCTCCTTGTCGTCGTCGACTTGGCCTTCGTCGATTCTGACTGTTTTTTAGGGACTTCTTTATTCCACTTTTCACGATCCTTATATGCTTGCCGTCCTAAAAGTGTTAGATTGCACCCAAAAACAAGACTATCCACATGAAGTATTCTAAAAGACATAAACCAAAACCAAAAACCAAAAACCAAAAAGTTCAAGAGTCCCAAAATTCATAAAGTTTTATATACATGCTCTAGATTTTAGAGTCGCTAGGCCGACTTCTCCGTTTGCGCTCAAGGACCATTAGTGTGGGGCCCGCTCATGCTTGGCCCTTCTCCTGGATCATTTAGGTCTTGATGGTAGTATGCAAGCTCAGCTGACAGGTGGTTGCTTGCATTATCTCCCTTCTCTTTCCTCTTCTTCCTTCCAGCTCTTAGCTTTCGCATATTTTCTCACCACGGGACCTTACCTCCCCTTAAATTATTGAAAATCTTCTTTATGGAATGAGGGGGAGTAGAATTCATATCTGAACTTACCTTTTCGGACCCAAAACAGAAATCTTTGGGCTTGGGGCTAGTCGGTGTCGAATACTCCTGGTCGAGATCGAGTACAGGGACCCCATACTTAGGCTCTGGGCAAGTCAGTGGCTGAGTAGAGGAAGTCGACATCGACGACTCTTTGTCGAGATCGAGTAGCACCCTTGTCGAGATCGAGTAGCTCTTGTCGACCTCGAAAACAGTGCTGGTGCTTTCCTCTGCTGTTTGCTTGGTCCCGTTGTTGTTGATACTTTTCACCTCCAGCCATGATACTTCCTCTTTTGCAGGGCCAAAAGAGAAATCTAAAACCTCATCGCCTATGGTGAAGGTGAGCGATCGATTCTTGACACTAATTCTGGCATCTGCAGTAGCTAAGAATGGTCTACCAAGAATAATAGGGCTTGTAGGATCTTCAGCGCAGTCTATAATAGGGCTTGTAGGATCTTCAGCGCAGTCTATCATATTTGAGCGGTAGGATTTCGACATTTGATAAGTCATAAGATATAGTATTAAGTTGAAATCGAATAAGTCATACGATATAGTAATGTGTGTAACAAATAAAAAGTATCGTATTTGAGCGATAGGATTTCGACAAATATTTTTTATGGTACACAGACCACATTAACGATGGGGTTATGAGATAGGGTGGTTCTACAATCTGCCAGGAGGGCTACCGCCAGGGAGAGACAGACGTTGGAGGATGTACAGGATCCTATGGATAGGGATAGTGAGGCGGTAGGTGCGAATACTGGGGTTGAGCCATCGAGTCAGTCAGTTGTTGACCATAGTGACGGATTGGGGCAAACATCATAGTCGTCTATAGAGACATATCAGAGTTTGGTGTAGATTGAGCTAGATATGATGACTGACCGCACCGATGACCCAATGGTGCAGTCAGCGGATCAGTCTAGCTGAACGAAGGCTTTGGAGATGATGCAGGAGTACATGCGGGGGGGGGGGGCATCACCGCAAGTTGGAGCGGAGCAAGTGGGTGAGAAGTCGCAGACTCAACAAGATGGGTATCATGCTTTTCAGAGCGACCAGCTGAACTCGTATGACGACACGACACCTCTGGTCGGAGATGTGGGTGTTGGGACGGGTCATGCTCGAGCGTAAGGTCAGGATCCATGGGTAGTGGGGCAAATAGATTTTACGTCGTTCACACCGTTAGTATCTACGGGTGGGGCGATGACGCCTAGGAGTCAGCATGAGGCGCCAACGACGACACTTGGGAGCTCCCAGCTTGAGTCAATTGTTGGGAGTTAGGAGAGGGATGTATGAGGACACACGAGCGAGTCAGACCCGCATACTGAAGTTCGGGGACCTCCAGATGTTTCGAATCATGCGGCAGAGGTGCAGCGAGTTGAGCCTGCAGTTGGTGCGGACCTTCACGATCCGCTTTATGGGCCATCTAACAATCTTGGTCAGTGTTGTGAGCTGAATCTGTCATGTTGTACAGTAACTTTTATATCGATTTCTGTATACATTGCATTGATTTGGGTTTAAATAGTACAGAATCTATGTAGTTTATGTTTATTTGCCAAATTATGGAATCTACACCAGTTTCTGTTTAATTCGCAGAAATCGAGGCATTTTACAGCAATTCTACAGAAGGTCGGAAAAGCTCGGAAAACCACTACAGAATTCCAAGGTCAAAGCAGCGGAACCAGTCTAAGAGTCAAGGCTACTCGATCTCGAGTAGGCCTTACTCGACCTAGACGAGCCTGTCCGAGCACCGCCTTGTCGACAGAGCCTGATCGAGAGCCAGACCAACCCGAGCTCCGGAAGTCTACTCGATCTCGACAAGCCCTAGTCGAGATCGACGAAGCCCAGACGCCACACCCGGAGTCGACAAGGAGAGAAGCCGAGGACGAGGACGCCGAGCAACCCTACTCGAGATCGACAAGACCCACCGTGCCAGTCCGAGTCCTTGCCGAGGACGGAGCCGAGGACGACCAGGCGACAATCGCTGCCAGCGACTCGACTCGCTGCAGCGGACCACTCGCTGCCGCGGACCACTCGCTGCCGCGGAAAAACCCGCTGCCAGCGAGATGCACCAAGCCGACGAAGAACTCTACACGATCTCGATGAGCCTTGTCGAGGTCGACGACGCCTAGGAGCCTTGTCCGAGCCTTATCGAGTAGAGCCACCCGAGGAGACCTAGTCGATGACCAGTCCTACTCGACATCGACTAGGGTTTGTCGAGGTCGACAAGCACCAGGAACCAAGTCCGAGCACGTCGAGTAGATCTAGCCGAGGAAGTCCAGTCGACGAACCACCCTATTCGAGGTCGACGAGCCGTGGTCGAGGTCGAGTAGACCAGATTCCAGAAACTTCTCGACGGGACCTGTCTGAGTAGAATTGGGATTCCTTGGGGCCGAAGGAGGAAGATTCTATCCGATTCCATCAAGTTCTATCCAAGGAGACAAGATCTATCAACATCATGATGACTTACCCTATTTAGTTTTATCTTTTCCTTTTAGATTTATTTCCATAAAACAATTTATTTATCCTTTCAAGTTTTAGATATAATTTTAGATAGAGATAGATATCTTCTTTCCTAGATTAGCTAGGGAATGAAGCCTATAAATAAGGCCCTAGGGGGCTCAGTTTTATTCATTCCAAGACACACACAATTCCATTCAAGTAGAGAAGTTTAGGAGTTCTAAGGTTTTTAGGGTTTTGGCTTTCTGCGAATGTTGATTGCCGGAATTGTAAAGGCTTTTGAATTTAGTTTTAATGCAAGTTAGTTCTTTTCATCAATCAGTGTCTGCGATTGCGATGAGGCGTGAGTAGTCCACCCACTTCTGGGGCTGGGGTGAGCCCGCCGGTGGCCATGTGAGGCGATGCGATAAAGGTCAGATCTTTTGTGCAATTCATCTTCTATCCCTATGAGCATGATTCTTTTGCGAGAGTTGAAGGTGATCCTTGTTTGTGTTATTGAAGCGAAAGTGATCTTAATGCAACTTGGATTAATTATGTGAAAAAGGGTTAGTAACAATTAGGGTTTATGCGAAAGCCTCTATTTGCCTATTTGTTAATAACGAAAGTTATTTGATGAAAAGCATGATCTTTTATGCCTTTGTGTGTTACTTTGCATGGTTATCGTTGTGGTGTTGAAACCCTGGCTTTGGAAGTCTTTTAGCATATTGATTTATTTCTGTCGAAAATCTGCGTTTGTCTTTAATTCTGCAATTTTAAGTTTTCTGTATTCTTTGTCGATCTAGAGGACAGCTTACCCGAGATCGAGTAGCTTCTGTGTCCTCATTTTATTTGCTGTTTCGCTTTGTCTTTTCTTGTTTTGCTTGTTCTTTGCTTTTATTTTAGTTGCCCTTACCGGGTTTATTTGTTTCTTTCCTTTCTGTGTTTCTGTCCTTTCTGCTGCTTCTATGAGAATTTACAGCTACCTGAGAACTGCTGACGTGCTTCCTCGTGGATTCGATCCTGATTTTCTCTTACTACAACGGGAGGAAGTCTTGTATTTATTTGCTGAGACAGGGAAGTCAGTCTGAACTATATTCCATATTTATTTCAATACTCGATTTACTCCTGCAACAACAGTCAGGACATGGGAGGAGATCAGGTGGCACATGCCCCGGTCCATGGTGTGTAGTGGAGGCAGCGACAGCGTGGCGAGGGTAGTAGTGCACGGGGTGCGAGGCGACATAGCGAGGCTAGCGGCTCTGGGGTAGTTGATCCCGAATGGCCGGGGGGCCTCATATCGTTTCTCTCCTGAGAGATTACCAGACACACATTGCACAAGCCGTATGGAGACGGGAGGAGGAAGCATTGCGGAGGGTTGTGCGTGTGCAGAGAAGGGGACAGTGGTTGGGCCGGGTTGAGGCGATGTTGAAGGTGGATGGCCGGGAGTCATGGTTTCCTGCAGTGCATGACAGTGGCCTATGAGAGCTACGAGATTTTGAGTGGGATCATGTGGATCATAGTCTCATCAGTGCATTTGTTGAGCACTGGCATCCCGAGACGAACAGTTTCCACTTTGCATGGGGAGATATCACTATCACACCGCACGATGTCTTTTTCATACTCGGGTATGGTAAGACGGGGAGTGTTTATTCATCTGGATGACGTGGTCGCCGGGAGGGAGCGGGTTGAGGTTTTGTACGGCTTGACCCAGGTGGAGCGGGAGAGCGCCTTCGGCCATGGTGGCCGGACTGTTGCGACCCTCCTGCAGAAGATAGAACCGATGCGACAGAGGGTGCCAAAAAAAAGTTTTTTTTTATAATTTAATTATTTTAGACATCTTAAATGGCTATCGAAAAATAAATAATATTTTAAGACTCACAAGCATTACTATTAACTAATGTTTATTTTACATCTTGGATGAGGCTTCTTAGATCACTTTTCTACCCTTAAGGATCTTTTTTTTTACCATCTTACCTTTATTTTCACTATCTATTTCCCTCTCTTTCTAACCATCTTTCTCATGAAAATAATGAATAAGTTATGTATATCTACATAACTTTAAAATTATTCACACAATCATGTGCTTATGATTTTTTTAATATTTGTACGGGAGCTTATATTTTACTTTTTAGATCTATGCTAATGATAACAATTATATATTTATTTTAAATTATATTAGGTGGTGTGTTTGTGTATTATTACTACTTTACCTTATTAAATCATTTGCAAAATTTGTATTGTATCTCTTTCCAACTATTTTATAAATTATAAAAAAAATACTTTGTACATATTTTTGTTGTAAACACATATCTATATTAATATAGTATTACATAGATATATAAAATGATGTTCAAATTAAAATGGATAAAGCTCTCGTGCCTCTAGTTTCCACTAAATAATTGTTAGGGTTAATTCTTCCCACGCCCATTGCCTCTGCCGGTTGATTCCTCCCATGCCATTGCCTCCTCCTTCTCCCACACGCCTCCTTCTCCCGTTCTTTCTCCCTCCTCTCTCCCAGACGCCTCCTGTTCTTGTCCGATTCTAATTTTGATCCAACTTCTTTCTTCTTCTTCTCCCGTTATTTCTCCTTCCTTCAGACGCCTCCTTTTGGTACGTTGTCTTCTTATTCACAATCCTTTGGATTTCGCGGATGAGCTCACGGAGAAAGGATCTCGCTGACTCCGAATTGCTTCAACCGTGGCCTACAAATTATGTATATTGCTAATTTCTCTGCCTTTCTTTTCCTCTAATGTTCAGTCGAATTGGTTAACGCTTTCGGTTTCATCATTTTCCTCTAATGTCTTTTGTTGTTCATTCAAATAGGTTAGTGCTATCGCTAATTCCTTTTTCTATGTCTATCACTAATTTTTCTCCCTCCAATGCTCTCTATACATGTAGGTTTAGTCTCGAAATCTATGAAATTGTTGTTGTTTTTGGCTTCTATAGCACTTTTGAGCTCCTGACGTTATAGTTTTTTTTAGTTAAATAGTTCTTTCGTTACTCTTTGCAGATTTTGGAAGGGCGTTCTTAAGTTGCCAGAGAATAGAGAATGTGTTGATTGCAAATCCAAGTATGTTTCCTACTTGTCTGTGTTCAAATTTTTTTCGGTTTGTTTGAAACTTGTCTTCAACTAACATAGCAGGTGATCCTATCCCGTTTTTAGTTCAATGAGGATCCTTCCAGTTTGTTTGAAACTTATCTGACTTTGTTAAACCCAACTTCTTCCTTCAATAGCCATATAAATGTGGTTCAATAGGAACCTTGGTTCCCAACTTACATTTTGGGCTTTACCTAACAATTTTATTTCAATATAATTGCTTGCCATCATCAATTGTTTTGTTAAAATGAAAGATCTGTCCATTCTAAATTTTCTACTCCCTCCCTTTTGCAGTTTATTACGTATTAGAGGATGATTTTTTTTCTTATTGATCTTTTTATATATAGAGTATTATTAGGTAATGTGTATCTGGATTATTGAACTATTTGGCATTTTATGCGATTTGTCTGTTGTGTTAAGAATATGAATTCCTTTCAACTTCCAATTTGTATACCTATTGTAACATCGTTCCCAAGTTGGCCCATTGTTTTTTTTTTTTTTCATTATCTTACCAGCCATTATGCTTTTTTGTTCTTCTGGTCATTTCTTTCATTCGTGAGCATGTATATTTCTATCTTTTATGATGTGTTTTGCTTCTTTGCCCACCTAATCAAGTGTGAGACAATGTGATTTCAGACACATAGGATAATCCAGGAACCTGGTGTTGAACAGCTTAAGGAGCCTATCTTCAATGAGATTACTGATTCGTTGTCTAGAAGATTTGAACTCAATTTCCCTATACAACATCCCTCCTCTCTCTCTCTGGTTTCTTGGTAAATAGGTGGCCTTTATACTGTTATGTCTTATGAAAGACTTTGACCTGTTTTTTATTCATTTATATTAGGAGCAAGAGCTGTTAGTTCTGTTGCTTCTCTTATGGAGAAAAATTCAAAGGTAGGGAATTCAAATTAGGATTTACCCTTATATATACTTTGGTGTATCAAAATTGCAAAGTCAAGTTATATCTTTTTACTCAATCTAGCCGTTAGTTCTGTTGTGAATGATAAAAGTTGTGAGGCCTAATTTCATATTTATTTTCCAGGCTATTATGGATATAGGACAGGTTATACAATTTTATGACTCTGATATGAATTTTCTTGCGTGGGGCTTTGGTGGAAGGGTCAAGGACAGCATCCCCCATTGCTTTGGTACTTCTTTTTGTCTCTCTCCTTTTGTGTAGCACATCCAAACTGATGCGGGACCATCTTCTACAGCTCCAGATACACCAATCATTCTTGGAGAAGGACCTATGACTGGAGCCCGAGCTAAGAAGCTTCAGAGAGACTCATTCGCATTTGTGAGTCATGCTTTGTTTTCGAGCAAGGTTCAACTCCCCAAACCAACATTGAAGACATACATGTGCATTGGAATTCAAGAAGAGGCCGAGCCTCCTTAGTTATATGAGTGCCGAAATTGTCTTAAGTGTTGAGGCTCCATATGTTTCTATTTTTAGTATTAATTTTACTTAAGTTATTTTAGGAAACTTTAAAGGTTATTTTTATTATTTCCATTAGATGTTAGTTTATCTTTCCTATCATCAAACTCGGCCCATCAGCCTTCTAAGGCCTATATATTGCCGATCATACCTTGTAGAACAATTGGAACTTTTATGAATAGAATTAGTCTCTCAAATTTGTATGAAACACATTGAGTGCTTGTTGAATGATTAGAGTCGTGCTCATCATTCACGAATTGGTATCTGTCTCAGCTTGGTTTGCTTTGTGTTCATCAACTTCGCAAGACTTGGTGATCCTAGTATCCACGAGCCCACTCCTTGTTCCTCTAAGTTGTCCGTTTGGTTGTGTAGATTTGTAGAGGCGGGTTATATAGTCATTGGTATTGGTTCCTACCCTCTTAGGAGGCCTGGGGTCTTTATCTTGTTCTATATAGATCGACTCAATCCTTATCGGCCATGTCTTTCAATTCTTGTTATTCAATTTCGAGTCTTTCTTATTTTTTATCTAGTCTTTGTTTCGTCGACATCGAGTTCTGTCCGTTCTTGGTGTTTCTTGTCGAGTCTTGCATCTTTATTTTGAGTCTTTGCTGCGTTCTTGAGAATCTTGGTTGATCTTGAATACTTCTTGGTCGATTCTTGCTGATCTTGTTGAGTCTTTGTTATTTCTTGCTTTCGTTCTTGAGTTTCTTGTTTGATTTTCGAAGATCGGGCCATCTCACGGCTAACCCCGTATCACAAACCCATTAAGGTATTGTGGATTAAGTGATTCTCGTTCACTCTCAATTTTACAGGTTCTTTATTCATATATTGATGGCATATGCATTCAATTTCTGGACATGTTTTGTGCTTTATGAAGAGTATGAATGAATCACATCAATGAGGCTGCAGTTCCTTGCATCAGCAAGAAGACGCCTCGATCAATTCATTGTAAGACTGTAAGAAACAAATAAACCCGGCAAGGGCATCTAAAACAAAAGTAAAGAACAAGGCAAGAAATAAAGCAAAGCAAAGCAAAAAAACGAAAAGCAAAGGCAAAGGGCTACTCGACCTCGACAAGAGGCTCCTCGAGATCGACAAGAGTAACTCAACAGAAAGTGAAAATCGACGAAAATAGAAGAAAACCAACTCGACCTAGACCAGTCCTACTCGAGATCGACCACAGCTTACTCGATCTCGACAAAGCACTACTCTATGTCGACAAGAAAGACAGAAAATATAAATTGCAGAATTCGAACCAAAACGCAGATTTTGACAGAAATTAACTTCAATATATTAAAAGACTTCCAAAGCCAGGGTTTCAACACCACAACGATAACCATGCAAAGTAACACATAAAGGCACAAAAGATCATGCTTTCCATCAAATAACTTTCGTCATTAACAAATAGGCATATAGAGGCTTTCGCGTAAACCCTAATTGTTACTAACCCTTATTCACATAATTAATCCAAGTTGCATTAAGATCACTTTCGCTTCAATAACACAAACAAGGATCACCTTCAACTCTCGCAAAAGAATCATGCTCATAGGGATAGAAGATGAATTGCACAAAAGATCTGACCTTTATCGCATCGCCTCACATGGCCACCGTCGGGCTCACCCCAGCCCCAGAAGTGGGTGGACTACTCACGCCTCATCGCAATAACAGACATTGATTTAAAAGAAATAACTTGCATAAAACTATATTCAAAAGCCTTTACAATCCTGGCAATCAACTTTCGCAGAAAGGCAAAACCCTAAAAACCTTAGAACTCCTAAACTTCTCTGTGGAACTAACTAATTATCTCCAAAATTGAATTATGTTATGGAATGAATAAAACTGAGCCCCCTAGGGCCTTATTTATAGGCTTCATTCCCTAGCTATTCTAGGAAAGAAGATATCTATCTCTATCTAAAATTATGTCTAAAACTTGAAAGGATAAATAAATTGACATAATGGAATTAAATCTAAAATAGGAATTATATCTAAATGTCTTCAATGGATAGAATCTTTCTCTTCATGGTAGATCTTGATAGTTTTGGATAGAATCGGAAATCTTCATGCCCAAGGAATGCAAAACCGAGTAGGATTCGTCAAGCCGCGTCGAACAGCTTCTGGAAGCTTCGTCGACCTCGACAAGGCTCTTGTCGATCTCGAGTAGAGGTCTTGGTCGACTGGCTTGGTTCGTCGTCTCGGCTAGCTGGTGCTCGACAAACTCGGACTCTGGCTCACGGTGCTCGTCGTCGTCGACAAAGCCTAGTTGACCTCGAGTAGACTGGCTTCGCCGACTAGGTCTTCTCGGGTAGATCTCCTTGATGTGGCTCAGACATGGCTTCCTGGGCTCGTCGACCTCGACAAGCACTCGTCGATGTCGAGTAGGGTGGGTCTTACCGACTAGGTGCTCTCGGGTGGCTTTACTCGACAAGCCTGGATCCGGACTCAGGGGCTTGTCGATCTCGACCAAGCTTCGTCGAGATCGAGTAGGGCTCTTCCTTTCCGCTTCCGCGAGTTGCTTCTCCCGCTGGCAGCGGGTTTTTCCGCGGCAGCGAACGGTCCGCTGCAGCCAGTTGAGTCGCTGGCAGTGAGTGCTCCTGGTCGTCCTCGGCTTCTCTCCTTCTCGACTCCGGGTGTGGCGTCTGGGCTTCGTCGATCTCGACTAGGGCTTGTCGAGATCGAGTAAGGTCCGGAGCTCGGGTTGGTCTGGCTCTCGATCAGGCTCTGCTCGACCAAGGTTGCTCGGACAGGCTCGTCTAGGTCGAGTAGGCCGACTCGAGATCGAGTAGCCTCGACTCTCAGACTGGTTCCGCTGCTTTGACCTTGGACTTCTGTAGTGCTTTTCCGAGCTTTTCCGACCTTCTGTAGAATTGCTGTAAAATGCCTCGATTTCTGCGAATTAAACAGAAACTGGTGTAGATTCCATAATTTGGCAAATAAACATAAACTACATAGATTCTGTACTATCTAAACCCAAATGAATGCAATGTATACATAAATCGATATAAAAGTTATTGTAAAACATGGCAGATTCAGCTCACAACAAACACCCCATACTTAAGCTTGCTTGTCCTCAAGCAATACTTTTATTTGCCATTCAGGGGAAGAATTCAAACTCTCAACATCTTAGATTCATTCTCATATAACCCTGCAATCAATTACCATCTTCGAAAAGGTACTAGTGTCACAGATCCATGCATGTGCAAATATGTAAAAGCAACATCTACTCACAAAAGGAGGGTTATGAAAAAACAATTCATGTGACAAAGCATTAATAATCAAAAGGACTTTAATTTAAGCTTAATAAGGAGTAGATTGGTAAAAGGCTAAAAGGTGGGCAATTTTTGGCAATGTGGTGCTAATGATCCGGGGAAATGGAGTATTTCCAAACTGAATTTCCACATTCCTTCTCCATAAGATTCATCACCTTTCATAATGCTTTTATCAATAATAATGCTTTTACCTCTCTAACCTCAGCACTGCCTTCTCGCGAGTCGCAAACATGGGTGTCATGAATGGCCCCGGATACTTAGTGCTTTGGACTCCTCACAATGTGTCCCATCTCTCCAAACTATTATGTCAGAGAGCAGGGTCAATCTACCTTTATCGCCTGAGGTGATTGGATTTTCTTTCACTCATTAAATTTTCCATATATTTCAAATACTTTCCCGCCAAACTCCAATAATGATAATAATCACAACATAAACACCATATGATAATCTCCATATATAATGTAACATCATTCTCAACATAATCCCCGGATAAGGTAAAGAATGGCAAATGTTTAGATTATGTGGAGCAATATATGAAATAAGGCATAATATGGCTTTTGTGATGCATAAACATGGGTAAGGCTAGGAATATAAACATATGAGCATTATATGGAAATATAAAGTCCTCCATCATCTTATCATGCAACGTGTCAAAAGCAACTTCAAATTTTACCTCCTTTCATGGTTTTCAAGAAATAATGCACTTCATTGTGACTTTCCTTTACTAGGCAATTTCATGCTATATCTCTAATGAATCTAATTTTGCATCGTCGAGTTCAATAAAGCTTCCATGACATTAATCAAAATTTTCAATGGGGGTCATTTTTCTCAAATTTTGGAAATTCATGCATATAACCACATAAATCAATAATGCATTCCAAAATAGCCATGTAGCAAATCCAAGAAATAATGCACAAGTTATGTCAAATAAATCAAATATGCATAAAGTAAGCCCTTCCCCCACCCCATACTTAAATATTACAGTGTCCTCACTGTATAAAAAACAAGGTAAGGGTAAAGAAAGAAACTCACTAGACAGGTGTGCAGAGCCTCTTAATATCGAAAAGAATCGCCTGGGCCGAGTCTGAATATAGTTTGCTTCTATCCATGGACCTGAAAAGTGTAGAAGACATATACCCACAATAGAAAAACTAAAAAAATGTTCAAAACCAAAAACAAACAAAACAATGTCCCAAAACGTCCCAAAAAGATAAATGTACATGCTCAAGATTTTATAGTCGCTAGGCCGACTTTCCATTAACGCTCAAGGTGGCATCTGCAGGGCCCATGTAGCTTGGGCCTCAAATAAGACTCCATTCTTGTCTATCAGCTGTAATCCTCCAGAATGGATCTTGTTCACCACGAATGGTCCCATCCGCTTCTTGTTGAATTTGTTGGGAAACCAATGATTCTTTGATTTAGAGACATAGAGCTTGTCTCCAACTTCATATTCCTTAGGCTCATCATTGGATATCCTGCACGATCGCACATACCAAGGCAGACCTCTCCCATGTATAGATAAATCTTTAATGGAAATAGGCGAAGAAAGATCCATACCTTGGCTTACCTTCGCAGAGACGGAATCGGGGACTACTGTATTTAGTCGATCTCGACTAGGGCTAGTCGATCTCGACAAGACTGCTGGTCCTGGTGGTGGTCTGGTCGAAGATTCAGAAGTCGAGGAAGAACAAGGCTTGTCGATCTCGACAAGTCTGGTCGACCTCGACAAGGACTCCGCTCCTGGTGGTTTGCTCATCAAGGAAGGCAGGGCTGGGCTCTCCGAGTGGTGGTCGATCTCGACAAGCTTAGTCGAGATCGATGAGGCTGGTTCGTCAGGCGGCTTCTGTGTCGAGGAGGATGGAGTCGAGTTAGGGCACTGGTGGTCGACTTCGACAAGTCTACTCGAGGTCGAGTAGGGTGGCTCCTCTGGTTTGCTGCTCGACGACGCTGGCGCTGGTGGAGTCTCCTTGATCTGGTCGAGATCGACTAGGGCTCTACTCGATGTCGAGGAGCCTTGGTCGATCTTGACCCCATACTTAGTCCCTGTCAAGGCATCCGAAAAATAATGAATCCACAACGACTTACCTTGGTCCGTGTCGATTGGATTCTCTGTGTTTTCCTTGAGGATTGCCATGATCTCCTCCACCTGGGCCTCCATGTCCCTCTTTTCCAGCTCCTCAGGGGTCATATTTCTGACCTTGGGTTCCCCGCAGGTGATATAGCCAGCTGAGATAGATTTGACCTCTTCCATCCGACCTGTATGCCTTTCAGTTTTATTAAAGGAATACTCAATTACCTCATCGCTGATGTTGAAGGTGAGCACTCCTTTCCTTACGCTTATGTTGACATCCACCGTCGCCAAGAATGGTCTTCCTAAGATAATTGGACAAGCAGGATCTTCTTGCATATCAACTATTAAGAAATCAGTAGGGACGAAGAATTTACCTACTTGTACTGGGACATTTTCCACCATGCCTGTGGGGATGACCACCGTGTTGTTGGCCATGTAAAGTTTAGCATCCACAGGCTCCAAGGCACCTATCTTAATCTTGGACAAATTGTTAAAGGCATTATACTCACACTAGCTCCAAGATCACATAGGGCATTAATTTTGTATGGACCAAATCCAATAGTTTTAGCAAACTTACCTGGATCCGGCCTCTTCTCTAATATGTCCAGATGGCTGCACTTCTCTGTGATTTCAGCCATTGATCGTTTTTTGCTCAAAATCTTCTTTAGGAACTTGACATAAGATGGCATTTCATTGAGAGCTTATGTGAAGGGGATGGTGACGTTAAGGTTCTGAAGCATCTTGATGAAGCGCTGAAACTTTTTCTCCGCCGGGTCCTTTAGAGATTTTGTGGGGAAAGGCAGCTTCTTTTTCTGCGTCGGAGCCAGAACAGATGTCGGAGATGCTGCATACTTCTCTATGTCGACTAGGGGCTCCTCGACATCGACAAGGCCTTTGTCGACATCGACCAGATTGGGCCCAGTCGAGTTGCTGTGTGGTGCAGACGAGGATTCTGGAATTTTCTCCTCGAGGTCGACAAGGCTCTTGTCGAGATCGACCACGGCTTTGTCGAGATCGACTTGCTGTTCCTCGTCGTTCTGCCGCTTTCCGACATCTGGCTCTTGCAGTTGATGGCCGCTTCTGAGTTTTATAGCAGCGATGTGTCCAGTCTTTCCCTTAGGATTTGGTTCTGAAGATCCTGGAAGTGTCTCTGACTGTCTGGGGATTCCTGCTGCTAGCTGACCAATCTGTGTATCAACTGTTTTCCGCCAGATATCAATTTCCCCAAGCCTAGAGTTGACACCTTGCATCTGAGTATAGACGAAGTTGAAAGATTGCCTAGTTTCTGAGTGGTTCCTCCGTATTTCCTCCAGGACTGTCTGTATATCATCCTTTTTCTGCTCCCTTTCCAGATGTCCTGGAGCTCTGTAGGGTGGGGATTCCTAGGGACACCTTGGTTCCATTGTGGTTGCTGAAACCTTTGGTCCCCCATGTAGCGATTTGGACCCCCTACGTAAGCTGCATCCTCATGGTGCTCTGCCAGCCTGACATGCTCTATGTGTGGGCACTCAGGAGTGGTGTGCCTTTGCGATCCGCATTCTATGCAAGGCTGGTTGACAGAGAGATACTTTACTTGCTTGATGAGCTTCTTATTCTGGTCTCTGTAGTATTGCTCCCTAACATCAGGATCAATCTCCTTAGGTGGCTCATATGGGGGCATGGATGGTGCTGGCCTGGCGTATGGGTTCTCTTCATAGGTTGCAGTAGACCCATACTTGTTGTCGTAGTTGGTGAGCTTCTCTAGCACACCCCATGCGTCACTTGGCGGCATCGTCAGATACTCGTAGCGAGTATAATTGTTGATTCTGTCCTTAGTGACTTGATCAAGAGAGTTGAAGAAGATCTCCTGAATGATGTAGGGTGGCTGTCCATGAGTAGGGCAAGATCGTAGCAGTTCCTTGTAGCGTTCCCATGCCCTTGCCAGCGGTTCCCCTTTCTGCTGTTTAAAGGCGGTGATTCTCTGGCGGAGATGTGCTGTCTTGGCAGGTGGGAAGAATTTGTTGAGAAAATCTTACTCTACTTGGGCCCAGGTTGTGAGTGATTTTGCTTTCAGCCCTTCCAGCCATTTCAGTGCAGGTCCAGCGAGCGACCAACGGAAAGCTTTCATCTTGACATATTCCAGAGTTGTACCTTCTGCAAGAGTACGGCACATATCATGAAAATTAGTAATATGTTCAAGAGGACACTCATTAAATCTGCCGTAAAAGGCATTATTTTTAAGCTCTATAAGAAACTGAGTGCGAATTTCAAAAGAGTTTTCAGGGAGCTCAGCCTGTGCTTGTTTCAAAAGAGTTTTCAGGAAACTGTGTGCGAATTTCAAAAGAGGCATTATTATTAAGCCGATTCAGGCACGACGAGAGTTGGGTGCATGTAGTCCTCTGCCGTGGTTGGATACTGGGCAAGCTCAGCCTGTGCTTGTTCCCTTGCTGCTCTCTCAGCGGCGATAGCAGCATCCTTTGCGGCCAATTCCCTGGTAAGCCTAGCGACCAGCTGGTCCTGTGTTTCAGCAGCCGCCATGATCCTTTTGAGTTTGGAGTGGATGTGTAGGTAGCGCTCCGGTTCGTCTAAGCTGTCAAACTCAGGTGTTTGACCAGAACGACGCATACACCTGCGAATTCACTCAAGAGAAAAGTGAGAACTGACTACCTAAGGCGCGAATGATTGCTTCCCCGGCAACGGCGCCAATTTGTTGTTGCAGGAGGATGGTCAAGTATGAAATAAAGTTCAGACTGACTTCCCTGTCTCAGCAAATAATTACAAGACTTCCTCCCGTTGTAGTAAGAGAAAATCAGGATCGAATCCACGAGGAAGCACGTCAGCAGTTCTCAAGTAGCTGTAAATTCTCACAGAAGCAGCAGAAAGACAGAAACAGAAAGGAAAGAAACAAATAAACCCGGCAAGGGCATCTAAAACAAAAGCAAAGAACAAGGCAAGAAATAAAGCAAAGCAAAGCAAAAAAACGAAAAGCAAAGGCAAAGGGCTACTCGACCTCGACAAGAGGCTCCTCGAGATCGATAAGAGTAACTCGACAGAAATTGAAAATCGACGAAAACAGAAGAAAACCAACTCGACCTAGACCAGTCCTACTCGAGATCTACCACAACTTACTCGATCTCGACAAAGCACTACTCTATGTCGACAAGAAAGACAGAAAATATAAATTGCAGAATTCGAACCAAATCGCAGATTTTGACAGAAATTAACTTCAATATATTAAAAGACTTCCAAAGCCAGGGTTTCAACACCACAACGATAACCATGCAAAGTAACACATAAAGGCATAAAAGATCATGCTTTCCATCAAATAACTTTCGTCATTAACAAATAGGCATATAGAGGCTTTTGCGTAAACCCTAATTGTTACTAACCCTTATTCACATAATTAATCCAAGTTGCATTAAGATCACTTTCGCTTCAATAACACAAACAAGGATCACCTTCAACTCTCGCAAAAGAATCATCCTCATAGGGATAGAAGATGAATTGCACAAAAGATCTGACCTTTATCGCATCGCCTCACATGGCCACCGTCGGGCTCACCCCAGCCCCAGAAGTGGGTGGACTACTCACGCCTCATCGCAATAACAGACATTGATTGAAAAGAAATAACTTGCATAAAACTATATTCAAAAGCCTTTACAATCCTGGCAATCAACTTTCGCAGAAAGCCAAAACCCTAAAAACCTTAGAACTCCTAAACTTCTCTGTGGAACTAACTAATTGTCTCCAAAATTGAATTATCTTATGGAATGAATAAAACTGAGCCCCCTAGGGCCTTATTTATAGGCTTCATTCCCTAGTTATTCTAGGAAAGAAGATATCTATCTCTATCTAAAATTATATCTAAAATTTGAAAGGATAAATAAATTGACATAATGGAATTAAATCTAAAATAGGAATTATATCTAAATGTCTTCAATGGATAGAATCTTTCTCTTCATGGTAGATCTTGATAGTTTTGGATAGAATCGGAAATCTTCATGCCCAAGGAATGCAAAACCGAGTAGGATTCGTCAATCCGAGTCGAACAGCTTCTGGAAGCTTCGTCGACATCGACAAGGCTCTTGTCGATCTCGAGTAGAGGTCTTGGTCGACTGGCTTGGTTCGTCGTCTCGGCTAGCTGGTGCTTGACAAACTCGGACTCTAGCTCACGGTGCTCGTCGACCTCGACAAGGCCTAGTCGACCTCGAGTAGACTGGCTTCGCCGACTAGGTCTTCTCGGGTAGATCTCCTCGATGTGGCTCGGACATGGCTTCCTGGGCTCGTCGACCTCGACAAGCACTCGTCGATGTCGAGTAGGGTGGGTCTTGCCGAATAGGTGCTCTCGGGTGGCTTTACTCGACAAGCCTGGATCCGGACTCAGGGGCTTGTCGATCTCGACCAAGCTTCGTCGAGATCGAGTAGGGCTCTTCCTTTCCGCTTCCGCGAGTTGCTTCTCCCGCTGGCACCGGGTTTTTCCGCGGCAGCGAACGGTCCGCTGCAGCGAGTTGAGTCGCTGGCAGCGAGTGCTCCTGGTCGTCCTCGGCTTCTCTCCTTCTCGACTCCGGGTGTGGCGTCTGGGCTTCGTTGATCTCGACTAGGGCTTGTCAAGATCGAGTAGGGTCCGGAGCTCAGGTTGGTCTGGCTCTCGATCAGGCTCTGCTCGACCAAGGTTGCTCGGACAGGATCGTCTAGGTCGAGTAGGCCTACTCGAGATCGAGTAGCCTCGACTCTCAGACTGGTTCCGCTGCTTTGACCTTGGACTTCTGTAGTGGTTTTCCGAGCTTTTCCGACCTTCTGTAGAATTGCTGTAAAATGCCTCGATTTCTGCGAATTAAATAGAAACTGGTGTAGATTCCAGAATTTGGCAAATAAACATAAACTATATAGATTATGTACTATCTAAACCCAAATGAATGCGATGTATACAGAAATCGATATAAAAGTTACTGTAAAACATGGCAGATTCAGCTCACAATAGCAGTAAATAAAGAACTCGATGAATTGTTTACGAGGTTCAGCACGAACTTGGCCTACGTCGCCGCCTAGGGTTCTTCCACAACCCTAGGATTCAACCGGCTTTTATTGATTCACAAGACTTAGGATCCTAGTAGCTCCCCGAGAAGCCTCTCTCCTATACAATTGCAATCTAGTCAACTCAAATTCCCTTGGAGTCCTAGACCAATCTAGAAGAGCCCCACCTCTCTATGCTATCTAGTACAATCCTCTTACACTTGGTGAATCAATCGCCTAGTGTTCACTTCCTGAGTTACAAACTCTCGAGTATAACACTATAACTGAATATATCCTATAAGGTCACTGTGTAACTCTCAAATGCTTTGAAATGAAATAACAGACTCTTAAGGACTAGTAGAGAGCACACGAAGAAGACAGATCTCGCTTGAAGGTTTGAGTATATGAAAGCTTGTGTTCAACAAATGTATGGCTGTCTTCTTCTTCCTTTTCTTTATATTGAAACAAATTGGCGCCTAAGGATCTTCACCAACGGCTAGACTTGACCATGGCTTGAGCTGGATCTTCTATCTTTGAAAACTTCGAAGGTCATGATCTTCCGATTTGAATCTTCTCAAATTTTCAACATAAGGAAGGAAATAATATTCGAAAATACTTCCTGAAAGGTTAGTGTATATATAATAATATAATGGAAGCATATAATAACATAAAATAATATTCGAACATAATATCATATAGAACAGGTTTTGTGTTTCATCAACATTGTTAAAGCTTCAAGACCTTTGACACAAAGAGATTGTCAAGACCTTTGAAACTTATTTCAATTTGCATCAAGGGATGGAGTTATCAAACCCCCCCTTGATGAAAGACAAGACCTGTGCATCCCTGCAACTTAGGCAAGAAAATATAGTAAAAGTAAAATCGGACTAAGTACCTCCATAGGTTAGACAAATGTTGGATCAAAATTTTAAAGCATGAAAACCATCCAACTGAAAACAAACCAAAGGTCTTCCAAGACCTTTAAATCGCAACAGTTTTAAAAAGTCTAACACCATCACGGATCATCTCCCCCTTTTTGTCTTTCAACAAAGGGAGGAGGTAAAACAGTCACCAAAAGTTTTGAAACAGTTTCCAAAAACCAGCAATGTTTCAGATTTGGGGTTAGGGTAGGGTAGGGTAGGGTTAAGCTTCATCGTCCGGAGCATCATCAGTGAGCCTCGTCCACAGACCTTGCAACAGCTTGTTTATCCCGCTCATCTCTGTCATAAACTCCTTGTGCAGCTCCTTGAGATCTAAGTGAACTTCTTCCAAGCCCAACTCCAGGTTGTCCATGCGTTCATCAACGGCTGAGGCAGTGGGAAGAGCTTTTGAAGGAGAGGCAAGACTCAAAGTCCCTTGGGGGACCGAGTGACGCCTATCTTTTCAAGGCTCTTGGAGTCGAACTTACCCATATGACGTTGTTGTTCTTCATTTTTGAAATCGATTCCAGAAGCATTGAAGATTTGGGTCAAAAGGGTGGCAAAGGGGAGGGGAGTTCCTTTCCTGGCTTTTCTTGTGTGAGCCATGGATCCTAAAATGGTTTTGGCCAGATCAAGATCAAGGCCATTGAGGATTCGGTAAAGTAGGACCATGGCATTGTCGGTCAGAAGAGAGCCAGAGTTTAGACGGGGTAAGAGGCAACACACAATGATGTTAAATATGATCTTTGCCTCTAGGGTAAGGGATGAGTGGGTTAGCTGCTTTGAGGTGCTGGTAGATGCTTCGGGTAAGAGGTATTTGGATCGGGCAAGAGTAATGCAGTCTTCTTTAGAGGGGTTTTCTTCAGAGGGTGGACAAGGGCTAGGTAGGCCAAGGAAATCAGCGAAATCAAAGGAGTTGAAAGAGATTCTAACTTCCTTGACGACAGATTCCAAGAACCAACCATCGTTAATGTGTTTGGCTTTGAGGTTTACATAGAACAGGCGAGTGAGTTGTGGATAATAGACGGTTTCGAGATTGAGAAGGGTCCAGACTGGGGATTTTTTAAGGATAGCAATGCAAGGTAAGTTCAAAGCTTCAAAGAACGCAATATCCAAAAAATCAGAACAGCAAATCCTACGAGTTCAAAACTCATCTACCCACTTTCTAGCCGTTTCAGCATTTTCAAACCATGAAGAGGGTAAGGATAGGTTTACCTAGATGTAGGCGGGTGGATCAGCATTCTTCCTTCGAGCCTGTGTTGGAGCAGTCCTCTTGGCAGGCGCCTCAAGGCCTCTGAGGGTGCCCTTCCTAGTACGCTTTGGAGAAGGAGGCTTGACAGCAGCCTGGGCTTTCCGCTTCTTCGGAGACGGGGGAGGAGGAGGAGGAGGAGGAGAAGGAGAGGGATTATGTTTAGGCTCCTCATCCTCTTCTTCCTCTGACCCCGAGTCCTCAGCGGACCTTGCGTCGTCTCCATCAGCATCCTCGTCCTCGCTGGATTTGTCTTGCTCCTCGTCTTCTTCCTCAAGCTCCTCTTCAAAAGGAACCTCCTTGAGAGCCTCCGCCTCGACTTCCTTTCAGATTTTCTCAGCTTCCTCCTCGACCAGCTTCCTTGCAAGCTCGGCCTCCTCCTCGGCCTTTTTCTTCCTTAAAGCTTCTTCTTCAGTTTCCTTGGCTGCATCCCTTTCTAGAATAGCATCAAGATCCTCCTCTTCTTCTTCCTCATCCACCTTCTCAGCGATGACCTTCTTTTTCTCTTTCTGTTTTGCACTAAGAGGCTTCTTAGCAGAGCATTTTTGAGATCCCTTGGTTACTGCAGACGTTCTCTCATCGATGGTGCTCTGGACAACAGCAGGGATGATGGCTTGAGGAGTGTGTTCAGGTGTAGGAGAAGTAGCAGTGGTCTAGCGTCCCTTGGGGGTGGCGCCAAGTCTTTTGGGAGTGGAAGCTTTCTTCGATTTGGGAGCCATGGAGGTAATCGGCTAGGGATTTTTTTTAGAACAGTTTGAGAGGTTGAAGAAAGAGAATTTGGAAGGGTTTGGATAAGTCTGAATTTGTGAGGGAGTCGGGTACAGAATTGGGTTTAAGTAGAGTGAGGTGATGGAGTTGATTGGACGGGTTTAGAGTTCCAAGGAAGGTAATCATAACATTGCCAATATAAAAAATTTCCATTCAAAATTCAAATCAACCCATTAAAATAGGAGGAAAATGACCGAAATATTTTGTTCCAAAAATAAAATATCTCAACGGAAAAAATATGTGACAAATAGAATTTTAAAATCCGTTAAAAATATACTTGATCAAATATCTAAAAAGATATTAACCAAATATATGTGATCCGATATATGTAATCTACCATTTAGTTCATACACCTTGACATAATTCTCAAAGGTCTTGACACTGAGTAGAATTTATCTTTCGTAAAGGGAAAGCTCCCCCTACGAAAGTGCATCCTTGTTAAGCATCCCAATCTCTCGTCTAATGAAGGTGAACCTGTCCTCTACTAAAGGCTTAGTAAAAATGTCAGCCTATTGATAATCAGTTGAAATAAAGGAAATGGACACATCACCTTTTTCAACATGGTCTCTAATGAAATAATGCCTTACATCAATATGTTTGGTCCTTGAATGCTGAACAAGATTCTTTGTAATGGAGATGGCACTTGTATTGTCACACTTAATGGGAATGACTTTGAGGTTGATGCCAAGATCTCGCATTTGTTGAGCTATCCAAAGGATTCGGGAGCAACGAGCTCCAGCTGCTATGTATTCGGCTTCTGCAGTGGATAGAGCGACTGAGTTTTGTTTCTTTAAGTGCCAACTGATCAAGGATGCTCCTAAGAATTGGCAACATCCTGATGTGCTCTTCCTATCCACCTTATAGCCTGCAAAATCTGCATCAGAATACTCGATTAATGTGAAATCCTTTTGCTTTGGGTACCATAGTCCAAGCTTCTTAGTGCCATTGAGATATCGAAAGATCCTCTTCACAACCACGAGGTAAGATTCTTTAGGATCAGCTTGAAACCTAGCACACATGCAAACACTAACATGATGTCAGGTCTACTAGCTGTAAGATATAGTAAAGATCCAATCATTCCCCGATACTCCTTTTGATTGACACACTTCCCAGTCTTGTCTTGATCTAGGGATAAAGTTGAGCTCTTGGGAGTCTTGGCTGCTTTGGATTGATCCATCTTAAACTTCTTCAAGAGATCCTTAATATACTTGCTTTGGTTGACAAAGATCCCTTTCTTAGATTGATGAACTTGTAATCCCAAAAAGAAGTTGAGTTCACCCATCAAGCTCATCTCAAATTCACTGCACATAATGTCAGAAAATTCCTTGCACAAAGATGTGTTAGTAGCACCAAATAATATATCATCAACATAAATTTGAATAACCAAAATGTCCTTTCCTTTGGTCTTGATAAAAAGAATCTTGTCGATCAACCCCCTTTTAAAATCATTTTCTAAAAAATATTTTGACAAGCGCTCATACCAAGCTCTTGGGGCTTGTTTCAAACCATAAAGCGCTTTGTCAAGTTTATAGACATGATTAGGAAATTCCAAACTTTCAAAACCCTGGGGGTTGATCCACATATACTTCTTCCTCTAAGAACCCATTAAGAAAAGCACACTTGACATCCATTTGATATAACTTTATGCTCATAAAAGATTCAAATGCTAATAAGATGCGAATAGCTTCAAGCCTGGCTACGGGAGCAAAGGTCTCCTCGTAGTCAATACCTTCCTCTTGATTGTAGCCTTGAGCAACAAGCCTTGCTTTGTTCCTCACGATCTTACCATTCTCATCTAGCTTGTTTCGAAATACCCATCGTGTGCCAATGACTGATTGATGCTTTGGCCTAGGCTTCAAGGTCCAGACTTTGTTCCTTTCAAATTCGTTAAGCTCACTTTGCATAGCAATGATCCAGTCTGGCTCTTGAAGGGCCTCATCTACCTTCTTTGGTTCAATAAGAGAAACAAACGCGTGAAAAAGCACAAAGATCTGTAAGTTTAGAACGAGTTTGAACACTAGAAGTAGGGTTAGAAATGATATCCTTTAATAAGTGTGATGAGGAGTATTTGAATTTTCTTTTGCTAGTCTCAGCTCCATGATTCGTCACACCAGCAGGATTGACTTGTGGTACATCTGACTCCGTGGTCCTGTTAGGTTCAGTTACAACAGTTTCTGACGTCTCAACACTGTTGGATTGGACACCAAGGGCTTTGGACGAATCTTCAACACCTTGGGCCAATTCTTCAGTGTTGAGAATCTGTTCCTGCATGTTCCTCTTCTTTGTGTTCTTGGTAGCGGCATCATCACCTTCCTCGTTCTCTGCATGGATGTTAAGATCTATATCTGCAACACTTTCACTCAAAGAACCGTCATTGCATTCATCAAATATAACATGTATACTTTCTCCAACTAACTGGGTCCTTTTATTGAAGATTCTATAAGCTTTGCTGACGTGCGTGAGGGGAGATCGATGCCTATGCTCACTCCAATCAAATAAATTTATGCTCGAATCCCTCTATAGTATAGTGGAAATCAAGGTCGATCCAAGGGAGTATGTCAGCGGTTCTATCCTAGTTGTTTTATGGACGAAAATAGGGGAATAAATGGCGCAAATAGGGGCTGTAAATGGTGGTGAACACACTGATTTTGGCTCAAGTAACAATTGATTTCAATGTATGAGAAGGGACTTCCAAGATTAGGGCCAACCACAACAACAAACACATGTATAAATCAATGAATCGTGTAAGAAATCATGCTTTTATCTCAATCAAACAAATCAAATCACTTTCGTATAAGAGACTTATTTGACTATACCTTTTCTTAATTAGGTCTTTTTAACTTTCATCAAAAATCCCTAATTACTATCAATGTTAACAATCTCCTTTGATGAATTCAATTGCAACAATGAACGCCCTAGATTTTCATCAAGGGTTAAACACATAGGTAGAAATAGATAAAAACATCTCATAAATATAGATTCATTCATTCACACACATGCCTATTGTTGGGTTCACCCCAACCCTAGAAGATGAGGAAACTACTCACTCATTGCAAAGGAAAACATAAAAACAATGGAAGAATTCATAATCTTAAATTGCATAAATCAAAACCTTAAATCACGTTCAAACGTTCCACAAAAACTCCCTGAAACGCCGCAAGTTGCTGCTGTAAAATCACCGTCCTCTGCTGTGTAAAATCAGCCGTGTGTTGTGTGTGGAGAGAGATCCTAATTAGCCTCTAATTGGCTTTATTTTAAAGATAAAAATTCTAGACTTAATCTCCAAGGAAAATAATAAAAATCTAACTAAGGAAAGATAAAATATTCCAAGTCTATCTTAACTAAAAGATCCTAAAAGAAATTTAGAAGAAAATCCTAATTAAAAAGCCCAATAAGTAATAAAACAACCCGCAGAAATTTCTCCTGGTGCGCAGGGTATCGGCGCCGAGGTCTGAGATGTCGGCGCCGAGGTACCTGTGTGAATGCAGTAGCTTCTGATTTTTTCAGCTTTTCGACTCTGTCTTCAATCGCACTTTCCCGAGTCCTCGTTAATCCGATTGACGCATATGAATATGCGTTGGAAAGCTCTTTTCAAGGACTACATATCTCATGAAGGCTCCAGATCTTGAATCAAAGTGATAGATGGCGAAAATAAGGCTTTTCTCCAGCTTCACCTCTTTTTCCTTTTGCTTTGCTTCTCCATAGCCTTCATGAATTTTCATTAAGCTCTAAAGTGCGTCAAAACTCCTCCAAATCAGCTCCAAAACCTACAAAAACACCACCAAAGCTTGTGTAGACTCCATATCTTGAATAATACGAAAACTAACACAAACGACACACTTTCCTAACACAAAAGCTAATAAAATGACTCAAATGGAATGAAAACATGATGCAAAATAAGACTAATTATGCGGACATCAAAACACCCCATACTTAGACTTGCTTGTCCTCAAGCAATAACCAAACTATGATCAAGACCTTTAACATATCTTCAAGTCTTCGCCTTAGTCAAAAGCAACATCAATTTAGCACAAGTGCAAATAAGAACAAGCATTGAACCATCATCACATATATTTCGGTAACCTTAGGCAAAGCAACTAGAATCCAACCACTCAAGGGAAATAATGTGTTTTCACTCCCTTTCGAATGTGTTTAGGCTTGAAGTACATCTCTCAACTCAATCCTTTATGACATTAAGCTACATAGAAATTGCAATTAATATCACCAATCAATTCACCGAGATGTCAAAACATGCATTAACCATCAAGAGGACTTTGGCTCAATGGCCTTCAAAGAAGGACTCATTCGGCCGGGTTGTAATGTGGCTTGGTAAGAACGTAAAGGTAGGAATCATTTAAGCCATGTGGTGCTAGAAATCCGGGAACCAAAGACTCCTAAATTTCCAACTTGACTCAACCAAACAACTCCATCATATCCAAACACTTCCAAACTCATCTAATTTAGCACAACTCTTCAAAAACCCCAAAATATCGAATATGTCTCGCATAAATAAATAAGGATAAATTTGGCTCATGCACAACTTCCCATATATTCTATTCTTTTTTTTCTCTTTCTATTTTTTTCTGTTTTTTTTTCTGTTTTTTTTTTTTCGAAACTAATGTGCATTTATTTAAGTATAAGAGCCAAAAATACCTTTTACATCAAAAGCGGCGAGAATAATAAAATACCAACTCAAACATGTATCCCAATACTTTAACCAAATCATGTGTCTCAAACTCCTCAAACATCAACCTTTACCAACACTAAGTCCTAATTCCCGGATAAGGAGGTAAGACTAAACATTGGCTAATAGAAATTTTGTGGAGCTATATAAAAAAATAGGCTATAAGGCTCAAAATGGTTACAAGCAAAAGAAACATGTATAAGGTAGGTAAAAGAGGATAAAAAGTGGCTAATAAAGAGTGCCTCTATCCTTTGATTAAATTATGCAATAACTAGGTATCTCATATTGGTTTCAAGACTTAGATATACACCGCAATATCAAGAGGTAATGCATAAGGAGAGTAATACACACATCAAAAAGAAAGGAAAAATATAAAGAACAATTCCCCATAGGCCAAATAACTCACTAGGACACGTTGGATTCCAATCACCTAAATCCTAAAGTCATATATGCTCAATTTCATTTGCAAGTCAAATTTCACATACAAAAAAAAATATTTTGAGCGACTTAGGCTAAACCATCCAACGATGCCTTAGGATATTACATGATCAAGCTCAATTATTAGATTTCGTCATTGGACATCTAAGTTAGGTGTTTTTAACTAAACTAAACTACTATGCATTTTTTTTCTTTTTAGACATTTTCCGTTTTTTTTTTTTATATATATATAAATTCGAACAAGAGTGTATGCAAAACATGGTAAGAGTGTATGCAAAACATGGTAATAGACTAATCTACTTTATGCAAACATGATGTTATAAATAAATAACAAGTGCAGAACTTAATATGCTATATGACTAATATATGCAATATGCAAACTAGCTATTACAACCCCAAATTAGCCCAAGCAAGTTGGGACTAAATAAGATGCAAAACACGGACAAATGAAGCTAATAGAAGACAAATGAAGCGATAGAAGACAAATGAAGCTAATGGAAGTCAATCAGTACCTAATCGATCATAGCGCCAGAAATCAGTAGTACCCACACCCAAAATAAGAACATCAAAATGTCATATAAAAACATCAAAATGTCGCCCAGAAGTTACCCCACCCCATACTTAAAACCAACAATGTCCTCATTGTTAAACCAAGCCAAAAGAAGTAAAGGGTAAGGGAAGGGAATAAATACCTGGGTAATCACTTACCTTCCCGCTCTTGTTTCAAGTATCTGATACCCGGTTTGACATGTTTGGGCAATCCTAAAAAAATTCGTACTTGTTTCTCCTAAAAAAAAAATTTCAAAAAACTAAATAAATAAAAAGAACAAGCGTAAAATAAAATAAAATAAAATAAAGTAAAATAAAATCGGGTTGCCTCCCGAAAGCGCTATATTTAAAGTCTATAGCTCGACTTACTTCCCTTTATATCAATCGGAGAGGGTGAGTGCCCATGAGGCACGAATATCCTCCTCAAACGTGGCATGCTCATAATACTTCTTCAATCGGTGCCCATTGACTTTAAAAGTCGCACCGCTTTCATCTAAAAGCTCCACCGCTCCGTGAGGGAAAATCGTTTGAACCATGAATGGTCCACTCCATCTTGAACGCAACTTCCCTGGAAATAGTCGGAGTCTAGAGTTAAAAAGCAATACCTTATCACCTACCTCATAAGTCTTGGGCACTAGCTTTCGATCATGCCACTTCTTGGTCCTTTCTTTGTAGATTTCGGCATTTTCGTACGCCTTAAGCCTCAACTCCTCAAGTGCTTGTAGGTCAATAAACCTCTTTTTCCCGGCCTCATCGAGATCCATATTGAGCTCTTTGAGAGCCCACATAGCTTTGTGCTCCAACTCGACGGGTAGATGACATGACTTACCATACACGAGATTGTAGGGAGTGGTGCGGAGAGGCGTCTTATATGCCGTCCTATAAGCCGATAATGCGTCATCGAGCTTTGATGACCAATCCTTCCTTGATCTTGACACGGTCTTCTCCAAGATAGCTTTGATTTGCCTATTGGATACCTCAACTTGACCGCTAGTTTGGGGGTGGTAGGGTGTGGCTATCCGATGATGTACCCCATACTTGGTCAAAAGCGCCTCAAAGCCTCTTTCTATGAAATGCGAGCCTCCATCACTAATTAGGACCCTGGGAACACCAAAACGGGGGAAAATATTAGTTTTGAAAAACTTAGCTACAACTCTAGCATCATTAGTTCGTGTAGCTATGGCTTCCACCCATTTGGAGACATAATCAACCGCTACAAGGATGTACTTATAAGGGCCTGAGGATGGAAAAGGGCCCATAAAGTCTATGCCCCAAACGTCGAACAATTCGACCTCTAGGATCCCCGTGAGCGGATTCTCGTTCCTCCATGTTATGTTCCCGGCCCTTTGACATTCATCACATGATGTCACAAATTCCTGCACATCTCGAAACATGTTAGGCCAATAAAATCCACTTTGAAGTATCTTCGCGGTGGTCTTAAAACCTTTAGCATGACCCCCGGTGGGGAGAGTATGACAATGACGAATAATACTTTCTACCTCATCCTCCGGAATGCAACGACGGAAAATATGATCACTTCCTTGTTTGAACAAGTAAGGATCGTCCCAATAATACCTCGTGACATCATGTAGGAACTTCTTTTTACCTTGTGAAGTTAAACCCGGCGGAATCTCACCTCCTACAACGTAGTTAGCATAATCCGCAAACCAAGGTATACTAGCCTTCCTAATAAGAAAAACATCATGAACGGGGCTAGAAGGAGGAGTAAAGAAGAGTTCCTCACCTAAA
Source organism: Persicaria tinctoria (assembly GCA_037127255.1). Taxonomy (NCBI): domain Eukaryota; kingdom Viridiplantae; phylum Streptophyta; class Magnoliopsida; order Caryophyllales; family Polygonaceae; genus Persicaria; species Persicaria tinctoria. Next base: position 9,521,689 of record JBANSL010000009.1, on the reverse strand, counting down.
CTTACCTCATCCGATGCTCCAAACGTTTCAACTTTATGTTCTGCTATAGGTGTCGATGCCGAGACCTGAGGTGTCGGCGCCGAGGTATCTGTGTGCTGCACGCCTTCTGCAGAAACTTGGGCTGTGTAATTGGGTGTCGGCGCCGAGGGTGTGGGTGTCGGCGCCGAGGTACCTGTAGGAAATAAAGTTTCTGCGCAAATAAAAGGGTTCGACGCCGAGGTCAGAATGTCGGCGTCGATACCTGTACTTACCTTACTTACCCTTATGCGCAAGAGACTTTCATCAGCTCGTGAGTCATCGATGGACACCATATTTTCCGAGTCTTCAATGTGCTTAGGTGGCAACCTAGAGAGGTGGTCGGCCACAAGATTCTCGGCCCCTTTCTTGTCTCTTATCTCGCAATCGAATTCTTGAAGAAGGAGCATCCATCGTAGAAGTCGTGGTTTGGCATCCTTTTTGCTCATCAAGTATCTCAAGGCGGCATGATCGGTGTAGACAATGACTTTCGAGCCAACTAGGTAGGAGCGGAACTTCTCGAAGGCGAATACCACGGCTAGAAACTCTTTCTCCGTGGTTGTGTACCTTGTTTGAACATCATCCAAAGTTTTGCTCGCGTAGTAGATGGCGTGCAATTTTTTGTCCTTCCGCTGTCCAAGAACCGCTCCAACGGCATAATCACTTGCATCACACATGATTTCGAATGGAAGTGACCAATCGGGTGATTGTATGATTGGTGCCGTGACCAAAGCTTCCCTCAACCTATTAAAAGCATCAAGACACTCCAAAGAAAACTCAAAAGCAACTTCCTTCATCAATAGGTTAGTGAGTGGTTTAGCTATTTTGGAGAAATCTTGAATAAAACGACGATAAAATCCAGCATGCCCTAAAAAGCTACGGACATCCTTTACCGTCATTGGAGGAGGTAGCTTCTCAATAAGCTCAATCTTGGCTCTATCCACCTCTATACCTCTCTTGGACACCAAGTGTCCTAGCACGATTCCTTCTTGCACCATAAAATGACACTTCTCCCAATTAAGCACAAGGCTTGTCTCTTCACACCTCTTGAGTACCCTGGCCAAGTTAGCTAGACAAGCATCAAAAGTAGTACCATATACGGAAAAGTCATCCATGAATACCTCAACAATATCCTCAATCATATCGGAGAAGATTGCCATCATGCACCGTTGGAAAGTGGCCGGCGCGTTGCATAGCCCAAAGGGCATTCTCCTATAAGCGAATGTACCATAAGGACACGTGAAGGTGGTCTTCTCTTGGTCATCCGGATGAATTGGAATCTGCCAAAACCCCGAATATCCGTCAAGATAGCAAAAATAATCATGTTGGGCTAACCTCTCTAGAACTTGGTCGATGAAGGGAAGTGGGAAGTGGTCCTTCCTAGTGGCGCTGTTGAGTTTCCTATAGTCGATGCACATGCGCCAACTCATGGTAGTCCTCTTCGGCACTAACTCACCCTTATCATTTTTCTCTACGGTCATCCCTCCTTTCTTTGGTACCACATGCACGGGGCTAACCCATTTGCTATCCGAGATGGGGAAGATAATCCCTGCGTCAACCATCCTCAATATCTCCTTCTTCACCACCTCTTTCATGTTGGGATTCAGCCGCCGTTGTTGCTCGATGGAAGGCTTATGCCCTTCCTCCATGTGAATTCGGTGCATACACAAAGCGGGAGAAAGACCTTTGATGTCTTCTAAAGAATAGCCCAAAGCCTTCCTATGGGTCCTAAGAACAACTAACAACTTCTCTACCTCCTGCACACTAAGTGAAGAATTAATAATAACGGGGAAAGTAGAATTAGGACCAAGGAACTCATACCTCAAAGTGTGCGGTAATGGCTTCAATGTCAAGGAGGGCTCTTGTGGGATTAAGATGGGTTCAACCTCCTCCGTCTTCATTACTTCTCCAAGAAGATCAACTTCAATCCGTGAAATAGAAGCTTCCATGTCGGAAATAGGCGTAGGAACCGACCATGCATAAGCTGGCATCGACGGTTGCAACACATCTTCTCCACGTTGTCCCACTGCTGAAGGTGTCGATGCCGAGGCTGAGGGTGTCGGCGCCGAGGGTTCAACAGTGACCATTTCAATTTCCTCGTTCTCATCCTCTTCAAGGGTGGCTAAGAGCTTTTCAATAATGCTTTCCTCTTCTTCGGTGGCTGATATGCGCATGGATTCCTCATGAGCGAAGGTCCTCTCCATGTCTGTGTAAACCATCTTGACTTCCGTTTTCTTTACCTCCCTTAGATTGGGGTCAAATTGAAATTCAACTAGCTCATCCCCAATTTGGAAAGTTAAAAGACCCTTCCTTACATTGATAATCGCATCCACCGTGGCTAAGAAAGGGCGCCCTAAGATAATAGGCACAACAGGATCTATAGGCATATCAAGTACTATGAAATCAGTGGGAACATAGAACTTACCTACCCTTACCGGTACGTCATCCATCACACCGGTAGGTTCCACCGAGGAGTTGTCCGCCATATAGAGCCGCATGTTGACGGGTACTAGTGGTCCCATGTTAATCTTAGACCATATGGAGAGTGGCATAAGGCTTGCGCTTGCACCAAGATCACATAGAGCTCGATATCGATGTTCGCCTAGGCCAATGGTGATGGTGAACTTGCCCGGGTCAGCTCTCTTTTCGGGAAAGTTGACGGCGTTGCAATTCTCCGAAATCTCCGACATAGACCTCTTATTGCTCAAGATCTCTTTCAAGAATTTGATGTATGCCGGCATCTCTCGAAGAGCTTCCGTGAAAGGAATGGTCACATTCAAGCCTTGAAGAACCTTTACAAACCTCCTAAACTTCCCTTCGGTTGGATCCTTGAGAGCTTTTGATGGATAGGGAAGCTTGGGTTTGGCTTTTGGAGTGGTCAATACATCGGGAGTAGGTGTAGGTTGGCCTGCAGAGGTATCGGCGCCGAGGGTCTGTGTGCCTATGACAGTTTCTGCAGTAGCTTGGTTTGCTGTCAGAGTGTCGGCGCCGAGGTCAGAGGTGTCGGCGTCGAGGCCTGTGTTGGGCTGGCCAATTTTTTCTTCTTTCTCCTCGGTTTCCCTTTCCGGTAGAACCTTCCCACTCCTTGTTTGAATGGCTGCGATATGTTGGGATTTGGGGTTAGCTTCATTTTGGCCGGGTAGTTTGCCACTTGGCTTTGGAATTTGAGCCGCCAATTGTCCTAATTGGGTCTCAACGTTCTTCCTCCAAATATCGATGTCCCCGAACCTTGCATTCATCCCTCGCAGCTGCGTATTGATCTCCAAACTGGATTGTCTCGCATCCGCCTTGGCCTCAGCTTGGCCCTTCCTTAAATCTTCCAAAATAGATCTCATATCATCCCTAGGTTGCTCACGTTCCACATGGCCTGGAGGTCTATATGGGGGCCGTTGATCATGTTGAGGAGAATGGTTACCCCAATTGGAGTGCCCATCGTTCCTTTGATAGTAATTGCCTTGGCTCCTATAAGGACCTCTCATGTAGTTCACTTCTCCATATGATTCAGCGGATTTCACTTGATTGACATGTGGGCAAGCGGTGGTAACGTGGGAAGTGGACCCACATTCTATGCATGGCTTGTTGTTGGAGAGAAACCTTACTTGCTTCTTCAATTTTCTATTCTCATCCTCAATATATTGTTGCCGCACATCAGGGTCAATCTCATCGGAAGGTTGATAAAGTGGCATCGATGGAGGGGGCCTCGCATCAATGTTCGTGGGGGTCCCATAAGTAGTATCAAAATCCGTGAGCTTATCAAGTGCATCCCACGCCTCTTGAGGAGGCATCTCAATGTATCTATAGGAGGTGTGGATGTTGATCCGATCCTTAGTAGCCGAGTTGATGCCATTGAAGAAGATCTCTTGCAAAACATAAGGTGGTTGCCCATGAGTAGGGCATTGGCGAATCAACTCCTTGAACCTCTCCCAAGTTTCGACAAGAGTTTCATTCCTTAATTGCTTGAAGGTCGTGATCTTTTTGCGCAGCTCCGTCGTCTTCATAGGTGGAAAGAACTTGCTCATGAATAGATCATGAAGCTCCTCCCATGTGTTGATGGATCGCGGCGGCAAGCTTTCGAGCCAATGAAGCGCTTTTCCCACTAAGGACCAACGAAAAGCCTTCAAGCGAACATACTCCAAATTGTTTCCATCGGCTATGGTGTCACACATCTCCTTGAACTCCTTCATGTGCTCCATAGGGCACTCATTGGGTTTTCCTTCGAAAGGAGTCCGCTTCACCATGGTGAGGAAGCTAGTCTTGATTTCAAAGTTGATATTGGGGAGAATGATCGCCGACTCCGGCACCCGCAGCGTAGGGTGCATGTATTGACGAGCATTGGTTGGAATTCTCTCCAACTCTTCCCTAAGATTTTCGGCCTCCTCCCTTGCTATCCTAGCAGCCTCGGTCTCTCTTTGCCGAGCTTGATTAGCAGCGACTTCCCGCTGCGCAGCCTCTTGATTCTCTTGGCGAAGCCTTTCTAGCTCCGCACGAAGTGTCTCCAAATCCTCCATCTTTTGCCTAAGCTTTTCCTTTAGAAGTTGGTGTAGAACACGTTCAGGCTCGGTGAATGGATCGTATAGAGGACGGTCACTTCTTCGCATAAACCTAAAAACAAAAACAAAGAAAACGAAATTAAAAAGAAAGATGGGGATGGGCTATTCCCAACCCTAAAACAACTAGATTAGGCGCGATTGATTACTCCCCGGCAACGGCGCCAATTTGCGTAGCGTGAGGGGAGATCGATGCCTATGCTCACTCCAATCAAATAAATTTATGCTCGAATCCCTCTATAGTATAGTGGAAATCAAGGTCGATCCAAGGGAGTATGTCAGCGGTTCTATCCTAGTTGTTTTATGGACGAAAATAGGGGAATAAATGGCGCAAATAGGGGCTGTAAATGGTGGTGAACACACTGATTTTGGCTCAAGTAACAATTGATTTCAATGTATGAGAAGGGACTTCCAAGATTAGGGCCAACCACAACAACAAACACATGTATAAATCAATGAATCGTGTAAGAAATCATGCTTTTATCTCAATCAAACAAATCAAATCACTTTCGTATAAGAGACTTATTTGACTATACCTTTTCTTAATTAGGTCTTTTTAACTTTCATCAAAAATCCCTAATTACTATCAATGTTAACAATCTCCTTTGATGAATTCAATTGCAACAATGAACGCCCTAGATTTTCATCAAGGGTTAAACACATAGGTAGAAATAGATAAAAACATCTCATAAATATAGATTCATTCATTCACACACATGCCTATTGTTGGGTTCACCCCAACCCTAGAAGATGAGGAAACTACTCACTCATTGCAAAGGAAAACATAAAAACAATGGAAGAATTCATAATCTTAAATTGCATAAATCAAAACCTTAAATCACGTTCAAACGTTCCACAAAAACTCCCTGAAACGCCGCAAGTTGCTGCTGTAAAATCACCGTCCTCTGCTGTGTAAAATCAGTCGTGTGTTGTGTGTGGAGAGAGATCCTAATTAGCCTCTAATTGGCTTTATTTTAAAGATAAAAATTCTAGACTTAATCTCCAAGGAAAATAATAAAAATCTAACTAAGGAAAGATAAAATATTCCAAGTCTATCTTAACTAAAAGATCCTAAAAGAAATTTAGAAGAAAATCCTAATTAAAAAGCCCAATAAGTAATAAAACAACCCGCAAAAATTTCTCCTGGTGCGCAGGGTATCGGCGCCGAGGTCTGAGATGTCGGCGCCGAGGTACCTGTGTGAATGCAGTAGCTTCTGATTTTTTCAGCTTTTCGACTCTGTCTTCAATCGCACTTTCCCGAGTCCTCGTTAATCCGATTGACGCATATGAATATGCGTTGGAAAGCTCTTTTCAAGGACTACATATCTCATGAAGGCTCCAGATCTTGAAACAAAGTGATAGATGGCGAAAATAAGGCTTTTCTCCAGCTTCACCTCTTTTTCCTTTTGCTTTGCTTCTCCATAGCCTTCATGAATTTTCATTAAGCTCTAAAGTGCGTCAAAACTCCTCCAAATCAGCTCCAAAACCTACAAAAACACCACCAAAGCTTGTGTAGACTCCATATCTTGAATAATACGAAACCTAACACAAACGACACACTTTCCTAACACAAAAGCTAATAAAATGACTCAAATGGAATGAAAACATGATGCAAAATAAGACTAATTATGCGGACATCATTTGCTACTTGTGGAGTAGCCAAGAAATATACCTTCATCACTACGTGCATCAAATTTCCCAAGGTTATCTTTTCCATTTTTATGAACAAAACAAGTTCATCCAAAGGGTTTAAAATAAGATATAAGTGGTTTGCGGCCTTTGAAAAGTTCATAAGGAGTTTTCTTTAAGATGGAACGAATAAGACAACGATTCAAAATATAGTTAGTTGTGTTAACAACTTCAGCCCAATAGGTTTTTGGTAATGCATTTTCTAAAAGCATGGTCCTCGCCATATCCTCTAAGGTGCGGTTCTTTCGTTAATGTTGTAAGCCTAATTTGCCATGTTTTATACTTACTTTTAAATCGATTTTTGCATGCATTTCATACATTTGGGGTTAGAATAATACAGAATCTGTGTAGTATATGTTTATTTGCAATATATGGAGGTCTACACAAGTTTTGGTTATATTTCGCAGAAATCGGACGCACTTTGGAACTTAAAGGAAACTCATGGAGAAGCTAAGAATGGTGCAGCTCGAGAAAAGGCCATTTTTCACCATTGTTCGTTCTGAATCAAGCTTTGGTGTCTTCATGAGAGTTGTAGCCCTCAGAAAGAGCTTTCCAACGCATGGTCATATGCGTCAATTCGACGAATGAGAACTCGGGAAAGTGCGTTTCAAGAACAGAGCAGAAAGCTGAGAGAACTTTACTCGATCTCGAGTACACTTACTGGATCTCGACAAAGGCTGTCCGAGCACACCTGGTCGAGCAGAGCTGATCGAGGACACTGAGTTAGAGACAACCCGACTCCCGGAACCCTACTCGATCTCGAGGAGGCCTTGTCGAGATCGACTACACCTCAGTACCATGTCCGGAGTCGACAAGTTGACACAAGCCGAGAAGCCGAGGACGGAGAAGCCGAGCCAACTCTACTCGATCTCGAGTACAGCTAGTCGAGATCGAGGAGCCAAGGAGCACCAGTCCGAGCCTTGTCGAGCAGAGCTACCCGACCAAGCCAGCCAGCCCAAGTCGACGCCAGGCTACTCGAGATCGACTACGCTAGTCGAGATCGACCAAGCTTCTCCGACACCTGCTTCCTCGACGCTGAAGCCACCAGAAGCCGAATCCTACTCGAGATCGAGTAGCCAACTCGAGATCGACCAACCACCAGCTCTTGCATCCTCGAGCAGCTCACCACCAAAATCTGAAAACTCGTCGAGATCGAGTAGTCCTACTCGAGATCGACCAAACACTGTGGTCCCCGATGCCGTCTCCGCGAAGGTAAGCCACAAGGTATGGATCTTTCTTCTCCTATTTCCATTAAAGATCTATCTATACATGGGAGAGGTTTGCCTTGGTATGTGCGCTTATGTAGGATATCCATTTATGAGCCCAAAGAGTATGAAATTGGAGACAAGCTCTGTCTCTAAATCAAAGGATCATTGGTTCCCTAATAAATTCAATAAGAAGTGGATGGGGCCTTTCGTGGTGAACAAGATCCATTCTAGAGAATTGCAGTTGATGGACAAGAATGGAGTGTTATTTGAAGCCCAAGCTAGATAGGCCCTGCAAATGCCACCTTGAGCATAAATGGAGAAGTCGGCCTAGCGACTATAAAATCTAGAGAGTGTACATAGACATTTATTTTTGGACATTTTGGACATTGTTTTGCTTTTTTTTTGGTTTTGAACACTTTTAGTTTTTCTATTTTGGGTATATGTCTTCTACACTTTTCAGGGCCATGGATAGAAGCAAGCTATATTCTGACTCGGCCCAGGCATTCTTTCATTCGAAATTTAGAGTCCCTGAACACCTGTCTAGTGAGTTTCTTTCTTTACCCTTGTTTTTATACAGTGAGGACACTGTAATATTTAAGTATGGGGTGGGGGAAGGGCTTACTTTATGCATATTTGCCATATTTGACATTATTTGTGCATATTTGGAATTTATTTCTTTGAATTGCTACATGACTATTTTGGAATGCATTATTGATTTATGTGCTTATATGCATGTTTTCCAAAGTTTGAAAAAATAACCCCCATTTGAAATTTTTGAATAATGTCATGGAAGCTTTATATTGAACTCAACGATGCAAAATAGGATTCATTAGAGATATAGCATGAAATTGCCTAGTAAAGAGAAGTCACAATGAAGTACATTATTTATTAAAAACCATGAAAGGAGGTAAAATTTGAAGTTGCTTTTGACATGTTGCATGATAAGATGATGGAGGACTTTATATTTCCATATAATGCTCATATTGTTATATTCCTAGCCTTGCCTATGCTTTTGCATCACAAAAGCCATAATATGCCTTATTTCATATATTGCTCCACATGATATAAATATTGCCCATTCTTTACCTTATTTCCTATCCGGAGATTGTTATATGGTTGTTGTGTTGTTTTTATCATTATCGGAGTTTGGTAGGAAAATATTTGAAAATATGGAAAATTTAATGAGTGAAAGAAAATACAATCACCTCAGGAGATAAAGGTAGATTGACCCTGCTCGCTGAGATAATAGTCTGGCGAGATGGGACACACAGGTGAGGAGTCCAAAGCACTAAGTATCCGGGGTCATTCATGAGACCCATGTTTGCGACTCGCGAGAAGGAAGTGCTGAGGTTAGAGAGGTAAAACCATTATTATTGAGAAAAAGCATTATGAAAGGTGATGAATCTTATGAGAAAGAATGTGGTATGAAATTCTGTCTGGAAATACTTCATTTCCCCGGATCAAAAGTACCATATGGCCAAAAATTGCCCACCTTTAGCCTTTTACCAATCTACTTCTTATTGATCTTAAATTAAAGTTATCTTGATTATTAATGTTTTGTCATGAATGAATGTTTTTGCATAACCCTCCTTTTGTGAGTAGATGTTGCTTGTTAATTGCACATGCATGGATCTGTGACACTAGTACCTTTTCGATGATGGTAATTGATTGCAGGGACATATAAGAATGAATCTGATATGTTGAGAGTTTTGATTTCTTCCCCTGAATGACAATTAAAAGTATTGCTTGAGGACAAGCAAGCTTAAGTATGGGGTGTTTGTTGTAAGCCTAATTTGCCATGTTTTATACTTACTTTTAAATCGATTTCTGCATGCATTTCATACATTTGGGGTTAGAATAATACAGAATCTGTGTAGTATATGTTTATTTGCAATATATGGAGGTCTACACAAGTTTTGGTTATATTTCGCAGAAATCGGACGCACTTTGGAGCTTAAAGGAAACTCATGGAGAAGCTAAGAATGGTGCAGCTGGAGAAAAGGCCATTTTTCACCATTCTTCGTTCTGAATCAAGCTTTGATATCTTCATGAGAGTTGTAGCCCTCGGAAAGAGATTTCCAACGCATGGTCATATGCGTCAATCCGATGAACGACGACTCAGGAAAGTGTGTTTCAAGAACAGAGCAAAAAGCTGAGAGAACTTACTCGATCTCGAGTACACTTACTGGATCTCGACAAAGGCTGTCCGAGCACACCTGGTCGAGCAGAGCTGATCGAGGACACTGAGTCAGAGACAACCCTACTCCCGGAAACCTACTCGATCTCGAGGAGGCCTTGTCGAGATCGACTACACCTCAGTACCATGTCCGGAGTCGATAAGTTGAGACAAGCCGAGAAGCCGAGGACGGAGAAGCCGAGCCAACTCTACTCGATCTCGAGTACAGCTAGTCGAGATCGAGGAGCCAAGGAGCACCAGTCCGAGCCTTGTCGAGCAGAGCTACCCGACCAAGCCAGCCAGCCCAAGTCGACGCCAGTCCTAATCGAGATCGACTAGCCCTAGTCGAGATCGACGAGCGCCGTGTCCGAAGCCGCGTTACGCGGTTTGCTGTCCGACGCGGTTTGGCTTTCCTTGGGGCCGAAGGAGTCCGAGATATCCGAGATCTATCAACATCTATCCACACCTATCAACACATAGAAGATTTTGCTCTTTAGATAGAATTTCCCTTTTTTGATTTAATTCCTAAATTTCTTTTATTTATCTTTTAAGCCTTTAGATATAGATTTAGATAAAGATAGATATTTCTATCCTTGATTAGCAAGGAATAGAAGGCTATAAATAAAGCCTTAGGGGCTAGTTTTTCATATATTCAATTTCAGACATAATTCCATTCAAGTAAGTAGGAGTAGAGAGAGAAAGTTTGTGGCGAGCAAGGTGGAAATGTGAAAGCGGATTTGTCTTGTTGGTTGTAAGCTTTCTTTATTTAATTCAATGCAAGTTAGTTTCTTTTGTTATTTAATATCTTTCTTGATGATGAAGAGCGAGTAGTCCACCCACTTCTGGGGCTGGGGTGAGCCCGACGGTGGCCATGTGAGGTGATGCGGTAAAGGTACAATCTTTTGATGCAATACGTCTTCTATCCCTATGAGCATGATTCTTTTGCAAGAGTTGAAGGTGATCCTTGTTTGTATTATTGAAGCGAAAGTGATCTTAATGCAACTTGGATTAATTATGTGAAAAGGGTTAATAACAATTAGGGTTTATGCGAAAGCCTCTATATGCCTATTTGTTAGTAACGAAAGTTATTTTGATGGAAATCATGATCATTTATGCCTTTATATGTTACTTTGCATGGTTATCGTTGTGGCGTTGATACCCTGGCTTTGGAAGTTCTTTATTATATTGAGTTTATTTCTGTCGAAATTCTAAAATCTGTGTTCGAATCTGGAATTTATATTTTCTGTGTTTTAGTCGATACAGAGGAGAGGCTTGTCGAGATCAAGTAGACCATAGTCGATCTCGAGTTGGCTTTTGTCTACGTCGAGTTGAGTTTCCGTCTCTGTTTTCGATTCTGCAATTTCTGTTTCTGCTACTTCTTGTCGATCTCGAGTTACTACTAGTCGAGATCGAGTTAGCTTATGTCTTTGCTTTGTTCTTTGCTTTCGTTTGCTATTTCTTGTCTTCGTTTGTCCTTCCTTCTTTGTTTCTGTCTTCTGTTTGCTTTTCTGTGAGATTTACAGCTGCCTAGGATCCGCTGACACGCTTCCTCGTGGATTCGATCCTGACTTTCTCTTATTGCATTGGAGGAGTCTTATAATTATTTGCGTGGGCCTAAATCTGGTCTGAATTTATTTCATTATATTTCATACTCGATTTCCTCCTCACAACACGTTCCACAACCCCGTTTTGTTGATGTGTCCTAGGAGCAGAAAAGTTATGGGAGATGCCATATTTAGCACAAAACAAATCAAACTGAAGTTGATCAAACTCCCTACCATGATCACCGAAATGACACTATGGGCTCGTTTCTTAAAGTTTGCAACTCCTTACAAAGTTTTGAAAACTCACATAAGGCCTCTGATTTTTCTTTTAAAAATGCAACCCAAGTATATCTAGAAAAATCATCAACAACGACTAGCATGTACTTTTTACCATTGGGAGATTTGACTCGCATAGGACCACATAAATCCATATGTAAAAGTTCAAGGGGTCTAGAAGAACTTACAACCTTTTTGGGTTTGAAAGAGCTACGTGTTTGTTTACCTCATGTGCATGCATTGTATATATCAATACCTTTGAAGTCCATCTCAGGTAGCCCTCTTACATGCCCTTTGGACACAAGCTTCTGTAGTGTATGTGGACTCACATGATCGAGTCTCCTATGCCAGAGCTTTGGATCGTCCATCAAAGCCTTTAGACAGGTGAAGCTTCCTTGTGTCACTTGATCAGCATTTACAGCGTATATATTATTGTAACGATATGCAGTCAATATAACTTCACCTATATCTTCTCTGCACACAACGATGTCACATTTTCCTTTGTCACCAAGAGTGATTGTTCCTATGGATTGCTCCTTTAGATCATGAAAGAGAGAACTCTTCCCACTCATATGCCTCGAGCATCCATTACCAATGATCCATTTGTGCTCCTTCACATTGGTGATCTCCTACAAGATAAACAACAACATTTGTGGCTAGACCAATAAGCAAATTTAGATCCATTATTGGGGTAAACCATATTTTATAAAATGGTGCCTTTTGGAACTCAAACTTGTGTTATCCGTTCTTTTCTCAAATGAACAGGAAATGTATTGCGAATGATATAAGGATCCTTTCTTCTATAGGGGCAGGTCTCTTTTACATGTCCCTTTCTAGCACAGTGGTGACATATAGGAGAGGTTCTACTTCCTTTTGCCTTTACAAAGGTGGTAATGTGCTCCTTCTTTAAAAACCTTGGATTGTAACCAATACCACTTTTGTTTAGAGAACTTTGTTTCTCACCCAACATCTTATCAAGAGTGCCTTTGGATTTGGTAAACCTTATGAGGGTTGTCTGTTGGTCTTGAATCTTATTATTCAGGGAGATCTTCACGTTCTCTAAGTCCTGATGTTCACTTCTTAGAGAGGAGAGATCTTGCTTGAGTTCAGATTTCTCTGAGTCAAGAGTCTTCACTTTAATGTCAAGACCTAAATAAGAAGCTTCAAGACTTTTAACCCTCATAGACAGATCCTCAATAGTTCTTTCCTGGTCCACAGTTCTCTTAATAAGAGTGTTAGTCTGGGCAATAAGTTTCTCTACATTGGCAATTATATTAGAAAGGAATTCCGATAATACCTCTTTTGGACTTTCCATAAGTTCTCTTACAATTACCTCAAGCTTCTCATCGTGGGATTCATCTTCTGAGGCCATAAGACACACATTGGCCTTCTCATCATCGGAGTCAGAGTCAAAATCGCTCCAAGTTGCCACCATGGCTTTCTTTTTCCATTTATCACCCTTCTTGGACTGGCTCTTTGTCTTTTGAGGGCAATCCTTCACAAGATGATATGTTTCACCACATTCAAAACAAGATGATCTGTTGTATTGAGACTTACCTCGAAATTTAGAAGACTCTGATCCATCCTTGTTGTTGAATTGTTTCTTCATTTTGAGGATTCGAGCAAGGCCTCTTGTGATAAGAGCAAAAGGATCATCCTCATATTCAGAATCAGATCCATCTTTGGGCTCATCCTTCTTAGACTTGAGTGCCAAGTTCTTGGTGCTTGTAGGAAGTTCTCCATCGTCTTCATTAAGGATCATCTCGTGAGTGATCAGCTTTCCAAGCAGGTCATCAAAGGGTTGAGTGGTGAGGTCCCGTGCTTCCTCTATAGATTTTACTTTAGGACCCCATTTTTCTTTTGGGAGGCACCTCAGTATCTTCCTCACTTTCTCCACGTTTGTAAAGCTCTTGCCGAGAGAGTCAAGGTTGTTGGTGATTTCTGTGAATCATGTGAACATGACCTTGATTGACTCATCAGACTTCATTTTGAAAAGCTCATACTTTCGAAGGAAGATGCTGATCTTAGTGTCCTTCACATGGCTAGTTCCTTCATAAGTGACAACCAGCTTGTCCCAAATCTCTTTAGCTGACATACAACATGAAATACGGTTAAACTCATCAGTGCTAAGACCACAATATAGTAAGTTAATAGCCCTGTAGGTTTTGGAGACGAGCTCAAGATCCGCTTGGATGTATTAAGACTCCTTCTTTGCGACTTTGGTTCCATTTGGTCCGTCTTTCTCTGGAATCTTTGGCCCATTCTCTTATGTTCCAAAGTTCCAAATCTTGGTCTATGATGAACATCTTCATCAATGATCTCCAATGTACAAAGTTGTTTCCTACAAAGAGTGGTGGTCTGCTGGTAGACCTTCCCTGTGCAAATCCTCTGCTTGCTTCACCAGACATGATCGAAAACTCACAAGATTGTTAGATCAAAAGCAGTGAGTAAAGCTCTGATACCAATTGAAGGTTCGATAAAGTAAAACAAAGTAATATAGAAATACTCTAGAAGGGGCACTACTAGAAAAATGCAATTAGACATCTGTTGTCAACAGATGTCTTTCAAAAAAAATTCCGATCTCTTTGTGCGTGTAGTAAAAGATCAAACTTTCCACATCGGTTTTAAGCAGATGTCGTTTCTTAATTAAAACCCCTCAATTTTGGTTATGACATATTCATTTGTTGATGAATATCCATGATTTGTTATTTGAAAAAATATGAAGATGTCCTCCTAAAGCAAAAAAGTGACATTTACATCTTTATTTATAAAATAAGTAATGTCTTAAGACAAAATAGACAACAATTTTTGTTTTAGTGATCATGTTTATAATCATATCTGATATATAATTTATGATTTTATATTGTTTTAATTTAACTGACCACGTGAAATATAGGAATAACTGATGTCGTTTCCCACATTTATATCAGTTTTTTCAAAATAAAATGATGATGTTGCTACAATAACACATTGATTTATTTGACAAATAACGATGTTAGTTTGACAAATATATATCAGTTCATATATCATTTTAATGTTCAAACTGATGTTGCACATTGATTTAAATGAATGAATTGATGTGTATAATTATATTAGCATCTGTTTCCATAGACTTACATATATCTACCACAAACATTACCTAGCTAGCCACAACATCACAAAAAACATACAATCACTTGTTGATAAAGCCCATCATCATGATGCCACCTCCTTCCGCTCACAAAGAAGGTACCTACCTACGCTACGCATCATAAGCAAAAAGAAATATCTAAAGCTTATCGAGTTTGATCCTCAAATCATTAAACTTTTAGTCACATTTGACTAAAATAAATCCTCAAGTCATAGCAGCTGAGGAAAGGAGTCGGAAGAAGGAGTTGTTGTCGGATCCCGGCTTCGGTGACAATGGGTGGGAAGGTGGCTCTGTCTTCATTGTACCTTTCCAAAGATAACCATTGTACCTTTCCAGGTTCTGTCTTACAACTTGAGTGGTGTTATCCATTGTGCATTTGTACCTTTCCAGGTTCCCCATCTGATCACGCCACGAGGTTATAAAATCTTCCTCTTTAAAGACTATTCCGAGTACTAGTATTCCAACTGCTAGACACTGCATTCGAGGGAAAAAAACCCAAAAAAATAATTTAACTGCTAATAAACTCATAAAGCTCATGCTCCAAGAAATCTTAGGCATGTCAAACACCACATTGTTTTCCTGAAATATCAGTAAATAGAGCACTGAAAAAAGAATAAGTATGAATTGAGTTATGAAACATACGCCCTGATTATGATTCTCTCCAACTGCTTTAAACTCAAATTCCTCAATGTCTTGTCTCCTAGTCGTTTAGCCACCTTGCTCCCAATGAAGAGCGGATTATATCGGAAGATAAAGTGGAGCGCCAAACCTAGGTTTCAAATTCCATTTAAAAGATTCAAGTAGAACCCAACAGTTTCAAAGTACCTTCTGCAGCCACATGTTCAAGATACAAGTAGAATCCACGGATCTAAGAACTCTCTTTACTTCCGAAATGAAAAAGATGAGTGCAACATTTTAGACTTCAATGTTCTGCCAAAAATAACAGGTTACTAGATCATGATGCGAGCTTAGAGCTCCAGTTTACTTAAAAAAGATCAAAACCAATAATCTCTTGTTCACAAAAGATACAAACATGTTTAGAAAGTTGTTAAGGAATGTAAGTGGAAGTGTTCCTTTTTGACACAATAAAACGTCACCGTGAAAAGAAAAGATGGCATAGTTTGGCAAATACTAGTATATATAATGCTAGTTTGTGCTGAAGCCAAAGATTTTATTATTTGGTGAAAAATCATCTGTCTAATGTCCAATTGTGCACTGTGTCAAACCGGAGACAATGTTGAACCATTAATTACTAGTAGGCTAACACCTATGATTTACAAATACACACATTCAGGAGCAATTGACATCTTGTGCAATTTTAATCCATCAAAGTAATAGGAGATCTAGATTTACGGCAGGGGAGGTTGTATTGGATAAGATTCCATTATTATCTCACTTGTTCTAAGTGTGTAACTGGAAATTTATCTTCAATTGCCTAATCTACTTCTTTTGAGCTAAAAACACATAAACCTCGATCAACAAATTTTTGATTTGGCTAGTGGCTAGTAGAAACAACTCTAAATAAGAAACCAAACAACAAAACATGCAATCAGATGAACAGAAATAAATTTAAGCACGAATCAAACAAATTTAAAAATAAATCTAGCAGACCAGGAGCAATCGCAAATCAATCAGGCAGGACCATCCAAATCTAAACTATATATAAATAAAACCTAAGAGGATAAATTACCATCAGCAATATCAAATCATGTACCATTATCTAACCCTAGAGGAATTATATACTGGGCTAACTGAGAAGCTAAAATATTGTATAATGAAAAAGAAATCAGTAAACTCTAAACTCATTACTTACCGAAACATGCAAAATAGTAGCATATCCTCTGCAATGTCACTTCTCATGGAAATTCATACAAATATTATCAAGAAAATGGTTTCATGAAAAAGGAAAATTTATATTAGAAGAACTGCATTGATTCTCAGCCATCTGTTATGGCAAATGAGAACCAATGCAAGCATGTCAATGTGAACAAGTAGGACATTAATGCAGGAGTATTACAACCAGAAAGAGTATCAACCATGAAGATCATGGTTCTTACCAATAGTGATGAAGCTACCAAACTCAGCTACAAAATAAACTCAAGAATGTTTGATAAAACATTGCATTATTATTTTATTGATTTATATCAATCTTGAAGAGCATGACTATTTATTGAAAAAGGAATGGGGATTTATCTTGCTTTGGATGAACAGCTTTGTGATAATGAGGATCAGAATCCTTGTCCAGTTCCTTGTGGAAACGAATTGGCTCAGATAAAATTTTTGAGACAATCTGCAAAAAAATATTTCAAGGATAACAAGTCAGTAATGAAGTGATATCGTTATATCATGCACTTAAAAAGTACACATGGACACTGTATGTACAAAGACATTTTAAACTACTGTGTACAATTGATAGAAATGTTGTAAAACATTGCACAAGCAACAGGAAGCCCTTTGAACTCTTGTGAAATGCTTTGATTACCAAATAGAGCAAGCATTCATTAGAGCAAGCATTCATTGATTGATCTAACTTCCGATCTTCAAATTATGGTTAGCATATATTTCAACATATATAATTTAAATTACTAGAGGCTTATCATGATAAACAAAGACTGAAATTGGCCTTCCATATATTCTGAATTTTCAAACAAACACTAGATATCATCAACAAAAGCAGATTAGGAAGACAATACCTTCTAAGAAGCTGGTTGCTTTCTATGGAGAGTGCATCAACCTCCTTCAATTGATTGCTTATCTTCTCATCAAGACTCCATGATTTCTCCTCCTACTCGGTTCTCACTGATTTCGCCAGTGATTTGCAGAAAGTGTTGAATGCCAGGTAAAAGCTTGCTCCGAATTCCCTAGAATAAACACAAAATTAGTGGAGTCTCAAAGAAAAAGTTTATATATCCCACAAAGAAACCCTAAATTGAAGCCTTAATCTCAATCATGCAAGAACAAGTCCAGATTTCAAAATCACAAACCCTAAACAAGTTGAAATCAACGAAATGGGAAGGAGAGTAAAGCATCCTACCATAAATAACTCGATGAAGCTGAACAAAGTAATAGGAGAAGGAGAGTAAATCATCCTACCATAAAGGCAGCCGGTGATGAAGTGGTGGTCCTGATGGCAGTCGGTGATGCGTCTGTTGTTTGGGAGGTTGCGCCGCAGAGAGAGATCGAGTGAGAGAGAGAGTAAGAGAGGAAATAGAGGAAGATCGAGAGAGGGAGAGAAAGAAAGAGGGCCGAGAGAGAGAGAGATTTCAGATCTGTGGAGAGAGGAGGAGAAGGCGAGGATGAAAGCAGAAAGAAAGAGGAGAGATGGTGGTGGCGGCGGTGTTGATGGCGACGGCGGCGGCAACGGCGAGGATGGTAGTGGCGGGTAAGAGAGGAAATAGAGGAAGATCGAGTGAGGGAGAGAAAGAATGAGGGGCGAGAGAGATAGATCTCAGATCTGTGGAGAGAGGAGGAGAAGCCGAGGATGAAAGCTGGAAGAAAGAAGAGAGATGGCGGTGGCGGCGGTGTTGGTGGCGACGGCGGTGGAAACGGCGAGGATGGTAGCGGCGGTAGTGGTGGTGGTGGTGACATCCAGGCTATGGTGAAACAGAGAATTGGGAGCCTGGGAGAAAGGAGAGTAGGAGACGTTTGGTGGACTTCAATCTGTTCACACAAGTTTGAGGTAGAGCTCTTGTTTTGACTAAGTATGGGCGGGTGTTTAAAAAAAATTCTAAGTATGAGCGGGCGTTCAAACATTTACAAAATTTTATCGGGCGCGCGCTTCAATCGTTTTTAAAATTAAATATTTAACATCTGTCAAAAAAGTCATCTGTTCTGTTAAGTTTTTTTAACATCACAAATTTATTATTTGATGTAATAGATTAATTTAACATCGGTTGATTTATTGACAGACTTAAATTACATGATGTCTAATTGCAGTTTTCTAGTAGTGGGGGATTGAATAGAGTATGCCGGTTTTTCGCAGATAATCTCAAGACTTTTGACAAGGTTCGATAAAGTAAAACAAAGCTCTGATACCAATTAGACTTAGTCTTTTATCTGAAAACCTGAATCACAAAGTTAAACAATCGAACCAAGTGCGGAAATAAGGTAAAGCAGTAAATAAAGGACTCGATGAATTGTTTACGAGGTTCAGCACGAACTTGGCCTACGTCCCCGCCTAGGGTTCTTCCACAACCCTAGGATTCAACCGGCTTTTATTGATTCATGTTGTTGCAGGAGGATGGTCAAGTATGAAATAAATATAAAATAAAGTTCAGACTGACTTCCCTGTCTCAGCAAATAAATACAAGACTTCCTCCCGTTGTAGTAAGAGAATAGTCAGGATTGAATCCACGAGGAAGCACGTCAGCAGTTCTCAGGTAGCAACAGATCTCCCAGACAGAATAGCAGAAAGACAAAAACAAGGAACGAAGAAACAGAAATAAAACAGAAAAGAACAAACAAAAGCAAAGAACTAAACGAACACAAAAAAGACAAAGCAAAGCAGAAACAAAAGCGAGGACACAGAAGCTACTCGATCTCGAATAGCTGTCCTCTATATCGACTAGGGAAGTCGACAGCAGAAACTCAGAAACGAAAGCAAAACAACTCGACATGCAAATCAACTCGATCTCGACCACACCTACTCGAGATCGACAAAGGCTTCTCTAGATCGAGTAAAAGACAGAAACTTTAAAGGCAAATTTCGAATGCAGAATTCAGATTTTCGGCAGAAATAAACTCAATATAATAAAATACTTCCAAGACCAGGGTATCAACACCACAACGATAACCATGCAAAGTAACACATAAAGGCACAAAAGATCATGCTTTCCATCAAATAACTTTCGTCATTAACAAATAGGCATATAGAGGCTTTCGCATAAACCCTAATTGTTACTAACCCTTTTTCACATAATTAATCCAAGTTGCATTAAGATCACTTTCGCTTCAATAATACAAACAAGGATCACCTTCAACTCTCGCAAAAGAATCATGCTCATAGGGGTAGAAGATGAATCGCACAAAAAGATCTGACCTTTATCGCATCACCTCACATGGCCACCGTCGGGGTCACCCCAGCCCCAGAAGTGGGTGGACTACTCACGCCTCATTGCAATCGCAGACATTGAATGAAAAGAAATAACTTGCATTAACTAAATTCAAAACCTTTACAATCCTGGCAATCAACTTTCGCAGAAAGCCAAAACCCTAAAAACCTTAGAACTCCTAAACTTCTCTATGAAACTACTTGTTTCTCTCTGAAATTTGAATCAATGAAAAACTAGCCCCAAGGGCCTTATTTATAGTGATCAAACCTCGCTAATCAAGGAAATAATCATCTATCTCTATCTAAATCTATATCTACTTTGCTAAAGGATAAATAAAATGCTTAATGGAAATAAATCTAAAAGGAAAAAGATAAATCTAAATAGGTAAGTCTTCATGTCTTGATAGATCTCCTTCCATACATAGAACTTGATCAAATTTGATTAGAATCTTCCTCCTTCGGCCCCAAGGAATCCCAACTCTACTCGGACAGCACTTCGCCGACGTGTTTCTGGAATCCAGTCTACTCGACATCGACAAGGGCTCGTCGACCTCGACAAGGATTGTTCGTCGATTGGACTTCCCGGCTAGCTCTGCTCGATGTGGCTCGGACTTGGTTCACGGCACTCGTCGATCTCGACTACTCCTTTTCGAGATCGAGTAGGGATGTTCACCGACTAGGTTTTCTCGGGTAGGTGTGCTCGACAAGCTTGGATCTGGGCTCTGGGCGTCGTCGATCTCGACTAGGGCTCCTCGAGATCGACTAGGGTGTGGCCTTCTCTGGTCGAGCAGCTTCTCCTCGGCATGGACTCGGACTGGCGTTGTGGGGCTTGTCGATCTCGACTAGAGCTTGTCGAGATCGAGTAGGGTTGTTCGGCATCCTCGTCCTCGGCTTCTCGGGCAGCTTCTCTCCTTGTCGACTCCGGGTGTGGTTCTGGTCTTTGTCGATCTCGACTAGGGTCTTGTCGAGATCGACAAGGCTATTCTCGGACATGCTCGTCGAGATCGAGTAACCTTGACTCTCAGATTGATTCGACTGGTTCCGCTGCTTCTTTGACCTTGGACTTCTATAGTGGATTTCCGAGCTTTTCCGACCTTCCTTAGAATTGCTGTAAAATGCCTCGAATTCTGCGATTTAAACAGAAACTGGTGTAGATTCCATGATTTGGCAAATAAACATAAACTACATAGGTTCTGTACTATCTTAGCCCAAATGAATGAAATGTATGCAAAAATCGACATAAAAGGTAATGTAAAACATGGCAAATTCAGCTCACAACAATTCACAAGACATAGGATCCTAGTAGCTCCCCGAGAAGCCTCTCTCCTATACAATTGCAATCTAGTCAACTCACGTTCCCTTGGAGTCCTAGATCAATTTAGAAGAGCCCCACCTCTCTATGCTATCTAGTACAATCCTTTTACACTTAGTGAATCAATCGCCTAGTGTTCACTTCCTGAGTTACAAACTCTCGAGTATAACACTATAACTGAATATATCCTATAAGATTACTATGTAACTCTCAAATGCTTTGAAATGAAATAACAGACTCTTAAGGACTAGCAGAGAGCACACGAAGAAGACAGATCTCGCTTGAAGGCTTGAGTATATGAAAGCTTGTGTTCAACATATGTATGACTGTCTTCTTCTTCCTTTTCTTTATATTGAAACAAATCGGCGCCTAAGGATCTTCACCAACGACTAGACTTGATCATGGCTTGAGCTAGATCTTCTATTTTTGGAAACTTCGAAGGCCATCAGATTAGAATGAAGGAAGGTGGTGAATGGAAAACAGCATTTAAGACTAACTTTGGCTTATATGAGTGGTTGGTTATGCATGTTGGTTTAACTAATGCTCCAAGTACTTTTATGCGCTTAATGAATCATGTGCTTAGAAACTTTATAGGGAAATTTATTGAACCCTTATATGCTAATTTAAAGAAATGTGAGCTATGTAATGAACAAGTGTCTTTTCTTGGTTTTGTAGTAAGTTCGAGTGGACTGCGTGTCGATGAGGCGAAGATCAAAGCCATACAAGAATGGCCGATACCCACCAACATCGGCCATGTGCGCAGCTTCCAAGGTCTCGTGAGCTTCTACCGACGATTTGTGCGCGACTTTAGCACAATTTCAACACCTCTCACCGAACTCACAAAGAAGAGGAGTGAGTTCACATGGGGAGCAGCTCAGGAGGAAGCAGTCAACAAGCTTAAGGGCAAACTCACACACGCACCATTACTAGCACTTCCGGACTTCTCTCGGCCATTTGAGGTTGAGTGTGATGCTAGCGGAGTTAGAATTGGTGGAGTCCTTATGAAGGTAGGTAAGCCTATAGCCTTCTTTTCTGAGAAACTTAAAGGTGCTTGTCTTAATTACTCTACCTATGATAAGGAATTTCATGCTTTGTATAGAGTTCTTAAGACATGGTCTTGCTATCTATGGCCTAGCGAATTTATTCTTAGGACTAATCATGAATCCTTGAAACACTTTAAAAGCCAAGATAAACTTGATAGTAGACATGGTAGATGGATGGAGTTCATTGAGACATTTCCTTATGTAATTACATATAAGAAAGGCAAAGACAATGTGGTTGCTGATGCATTATCTGGAAGACATGTTTTATTATCCACTTTGGATTCTAGAGTCTTAGGCTTTATTTACATAAAGGAATTGTATGAACAAGATGCTGATTTTGGTAATGCTTTTCGAAACTATTATCTTAGAGAGCAGGGTCAATCTACCTTTATCTCCTAAGGTGATTGGATTTTCTTTCACTCATTAAATTTTCCATATATTTCAAACAATTTCCTTCGAAACTCCGATAATGATAATAATCACAAACACCATATAATAATCTCCATAATGTAACATCATTCTTAACATAATCCCCGGATAAGGTAAAGAATGGCAATATTTAGATTATGTGGAGCAATTTTTGAAATAAGGCATATTATGGCTTTTGTGATGCATAAGCATATGTATGGCTAGGATTATAAACATATGAGCATTATATGGAAATATAAAGTCCTCCATCATCTTATCATGCAACATGTCAAAAGCAATTTCAAATTTTACCTCCTTTCATGGTTTTCAAGAAATAATGCACTTCATTGTGACTTTCCTTTACTAGGCAATTTCATGCTATATCTCTAATGAATCTAATTTTGCATCGTTGAGTTCAATATAAACTTCCATGAAATGATTCAAAAATTTCAATGGGGGTCATTTTTCTAAATTTTGGAAAACATGCATATATGCACATAAATCAATAATGTATTCCAAAATAGCCATGTAGCAATTCAAAGAAATAATGCACACATAATGTCAAAAATGGAAAATATGCATAATGTAAGCCCTTCCCCCACCCCATACTTAAACATTACAGTGTCCTCACTGTATAAAAACAAGGGTAAAGAAAGAAACTCACAAGACAGGTGTGCAGGGCCTCAAAATGTCGAATGGAAGCACCTCCTGGGCCGAGTATGAATGTAGCTTGGTTCTATCCATGGACCTGAAAAGTGTAGAAGACATATACCCACAAAAGAAAAAACAAAAACCAAAAAATGTTCAAAACCAAAAGCAAAACAATGTCAAAAAAAAGTCCTAAAAAGTCTATGTACATGCTCTAGATTTTATAGTCGCTAGGCCGACTTTTCCATTTAGCTCAAGGTGGCATTTGCAGGGCCCATGTAGCTTGGGCCTCAAATAAGACTCCATTCTTGTCCATCAGCTGTAATCCTCCAGAATGGATCTTGTTCACCACGAAAGGTCCCATCCGCTTCTTGTTGAATTTGTTAGGGAACCAATGATCCTTTGATTTAGAGACATAGAGCTTGTGTCCAACTTCATATTCCTTGGGCTCATCATTGGAAATCCTACATAAGCGCACATACCAAGGCAAACCTCTCCCATTTATAGATAGATCTTTAATGGAAATAGGAGAAGAAAGATCCATACCTTGGGTTACCTTCGCAGAGATGGAATCGGGAACAACTGTGTTTGGTCGATCTCGACTATGGCTAGTCGATCTCGACGAGTCTACAGGTTCTGGTGGTGGTCTGCTCGAGGATGCGGAAGTCGACGAAGGACAGGGCTTGTCGATCACGACAAGGCTGGTCGACCTCGAGTAGGCTTCTGCTCCTGGTGGCTGCAGCGTCGAGGAGGAAGGATCTGGTGGAGTTGAGTGGTGGTCGATCTCGACAAGGCTGGTCGAGATAGAGGAGCTTGGTCCGTCTGGCGGAGTCTGTGTCGAGGAAGACGGTGCCCGAGGATGCTAAAGTTGGTCGACATCGAGTAGCGTACTCGAGATCGACAAGGGCTCTGGTTCTGGAGTCATCTTCGTCGAGGAAGGCGAAGTCGAGGTGGCCGAGTGCTGGTCGATCTCGACAAGGCTGGTCGAGATCGAGTAGCGTCCCGCTTCTGTCTGGCTGCTCGACGAGGCTGCTGCTGGTGGAGTCTCCTTGGTCTGGTCGAGATCGACTAGGGTCCTCGATGTCGAGGAGTCTTGGTCGATCTTGACCCCATACTTAGTCCCTGTCAAGGCATCCGAAAAATAATTAATCCACAACGACTTACCTTGGTCTGTGTCGATTGGACTCTCTGTGTTCTCTTTGAGGATTGCCATGATCTCCTCCACCTGGGCTTCCATGTTCCTCTTTTCCAGTTCCTCGGGGGTCATATTTCTGACCTTGGGTTCCTCGCAGGTGATGTAGCCAACTGAGATAGATTTGACCTCTTCCATTGGACCTGTATGCCTTTCAGTTTTATTAAAGGAATACTCAATTACCTCATCGCTGATGTTGAAGGTGAGCACTCCTTTCCTTACGCTTATGTTGGCATCCACCGTCACCAAGAATGGTCTTCCTAAAATAATTGGACAAGTAGGATCTTCTTGCATATCAACAACTAGAAAATCAGCAGGGACAAATAATTTACCTACTTGTACTGGCACATTGTCCACCATGCCTGTTGGGATTACCACAGTGTCGTTGGCCATGTAAAGTCTAGCATCCACAAGCTCTAGGGCACCTATCTTAATCTTGGACCAAATTGTTAGAGGCATTATACTCACACTAGCTCCAAGATCACATAAGGCATTAATTTTGTATGGACCAAATCCAATAGTTATAGCAAACTTACTTGGATCCGGCCTCTTCTCCAGTATGTCCAAGTGGCTGCATTCCTCTGTAATTTCAGCCATTGACCGCTTTTTGCTCAGAATCTCCTTCAGGAATTTGACATAAGATGGCTTTTCATTGAGAGCTTCTGTGAAGGGGATGGTGACGTTGAGTTTCTGAAGCATCTTGATGAAGCGCTGAAATTTCTTTTCTGCCGGGTCCTTTAGAGATTTTGTGGGGAAAGGTAGCTTCTTTTTCTGATTCGGAGCCAGAACAGACGTCGGAGATGCTGCAGGTTGCTCTACATCGACTAAGGGCTCCTCGACATCGACTAGGCCCTTGTCGATGTCGACCAGGTTGGGTGCAGTCGAGTTGTTGTTCGGCGCAGACGAGGATTCTGGAAGTTTCTCCTCGACATCGAGTAGACCTTTCTCGACATCGAGTAGGCTCTAGTCGACCAGTTGTTCTCTGTTGTTCTGCTGCTTTTCGACCTCTGGCTCTTGCAATTGACGACCGCTTCTGCGTTTTACAGCAGCGATATGTCCAGTCTTTCCCTTAGGATTTGGTTCTGAAGATCCAGCGAGCGAACCTGACTGTCTGGGGATTCCTGCTGCTAGCTGACCAATCTGTGTATCAACTGATTTCCGCCAGATATCAATTTCCCTAAGCCTAGAGTTGACACCTTGCATCTGAGTATAGACGGAGTTGAAAGATTGCCTAGTTTCTCAGTGGTTTCTCCGTATTTCCTCTAGGACTGTCTGTATATCATCCTTCTTCTGGTCCCTTTCCGAATGTCCTGGAGCTCTGTAGGGCGGGGGGTTCCTAGGGACACCCTGGTTCCATTGTGGTTGCTGAAACCTTTGGTCCCCCATGTAGCGACTGGGACCCCCTGCGTAAGCTGCCTCCTCATGATGCTTTGCCATCCTGACTTGTTCTGCGTGTGGGCACTCAGGAGTGGTGTGCCTTTGCGATCCGCATTCAATACAAGGCTGGTTGACAGAGAGATACTTTACTTGCTTGATGAGCTTCTTATTCTGGTCTCTGTAGTACTAATCCCTAACATCAGGATCAATCTTCTTCGGTGGCTCATAGAGGGGCATGGATGGTGCTGACCTGGCGTATGAGTTCTCTTCATAGGTTGCAGTAGACCCATACTTGTTGTCGTAGTTAGTGAGCTTTTCTAGCATACCCCATGCGTCACTTGGCGGCATTGTCAGATACTCATAGCGAGTATAATGGTTGATTCTGTCCTTAGTGACTTGATCAAGAGAGTTGAAGAAGATCTCCTGAATGACGTAAGGTGGTTGTCCATGAGTAGGGCAAGATCGCAGAAGTTCCTTGTAGCGCTCCCATGCCTTTGCCAGCGGTACCCCTTGCTTCTGTTTGAAGGCGGTGATTCTCTGGCGGAGATGTGCTGTTTTGGCGGGTGGGAAGAATTTGTTTAGAAACACTTTCTCTACTTGGGCCCAGGTTGTGAGTGATCTTGCTTTCAGCCCTTCAAGCCATTTCAGTGCAGGCCCAGCGAGAGACCAGCGAAAAGATTTCATCTTGACATATTCCAGGGTTGTACCTTCAGCAAGAGTACGGCACATGTCAGAAAAGTTTGTAATATGTTCAAGAGAACACTCATTAAATCTACCATAAAAGGCATTATTTTTAAGCTCTATAAGAAATTGAGTGTGAATTTCAAAAGAGTTATCAGGGATTAGAATCACCGATTCAGGCACGACGAGAGTTGGGTGCATGTAGTCCTCTGCCGTGGTTGGATATTGGGCAAGCTCAGCCTGTGCTTGTTCCCTTGCTGCTTTCTCAGCGGCGATAGCAGCATCCTTAGCGGCTAATTCCCTTGTAAGCTTAGCGATCAGCTGTTCCTGTGTCTCCGCAGCTGCCATGGCTCTTTGTAGTTTAGCTCTGATGTGAAAAAGGCGTTCTGGTTCGTCTAAGGCGTCAAACTCAGGTGTTTGACCAGAACGGCGCATACACCTGAAAAGTAACTCAAAGAAACAGTGAGAACTGACTACCTAAGGCGCGAATGATTGCTTCCCCGGCAACGACGCCAATTTGTTGTTGCAGGAGGATGGTCAAGTATGAAATAAATATAAAATAAAGTTCAGACTGACTTCCCTGTCTCAGCAAATAAATACAACACTTCCTCTCGTTGTAGTAAGAGAATAGTCAGGATCTAATCCACGAGGAAGCACGTCAGCAGTTCTCGGGTAGCAACAGATCTCACAGGCAGTATAGCAGAAAGACAGAAACAAGGAACGAAGAAACAGAAATAAACCAGAAAAGAACAAACAAAAGCAAAGAACTAAACGAAGACAGAAAAGACAAAGCAAAGCAGAAACAAAAGCGAGGACACAAAAGCTACTCGATCTCGAATAGCTGTCCTCTATATCGACTAGGGAAGTCGACAGCAGAAACTCAGAAATGAAAGCAAAACAACTCGACAGGCAAATCAACTCGATCTCGACCACACCTACTCGTGATCGACAAAGGCTTCTCTAGATCGAGTAAAAGACAGAAACTTTAAAGGCAAATTTCGAATGCAGAATTCAGATTTTCGACAGAAATAAACTCAATATAATAAAAGACTTCCAAGACCAGGGTATCAACACCACAACGATAACCATGCAAAGTAACACATAAAGGCACAAAAGATCATGCTTTCCATCAAATAACTTTCGTCATTAACAATTAGGCATATAGAGGCTTTCGCATAAACCCTAATTGTTACTAACCCTTTTTCACATAATTAATCCAAGTTGCATTAAGATCACTTTCGCTTCAATAATACAAACAAGGATCACCTTCAACTCTCGCAAAAGAATCATGCTCATAGGGGTAGAAGATGAATCGCACAAAAAGATCTGACCTTTATCGCATCACCTCGCATGGCCACCGTTGGGCTCACCCCAGCCCCAGAAGTGGGTGGACTACTCACGCCTCATTGCAATCGCAGACATTGAATGAAAAGAAATAACTTGCATTAACTAAATTCAACACCTTTACAATCCTGGCAATCAACTTTCGCAGAAAGCCAAAACCCTAAAAACCTTAGAACTCCTAAACTTCTCTGTGGAACTACTTGTTTCTCTCTGAAATTTGAATGAATGAAAAACCAGCCCCAAGGGCGTTATTTATAGTGATCAAACCTCGCTAATCAAGGAAATAATCATCTATCTCTATCGAAATCTATATCTACTTTGCTAAAGGATAAATAAAATGCTTAATGGAAATAAATCAAAAAGGAAAAAGATAAATCTAAATAGGTAAGTCTTCATAGACAAGGGCTCGATCAAATTTGGATAGAATCTTCCTCCTTCGGCCACAAGGAATCCCAACTCTACTCGGACAGCACTTCGCCGACGTGTTTCTGGAATCCAGTCTACTCGACATCAACAAGGGCTCGTCGACCTCGACAAGGATTGTTCGTCGATTGGACTTCCCGGCTAGCTCTGCTCGATGTGGCTCGGACTTGGTTCACGGCGCTCGTCGATCTCGACTACTCCTTGTCGAGATCGAGTAGGGATGTTCACCGACTAGGTCTTCTCGGGTAGGTGTGCTCGACAAGCTTGGATCTGGGCTCTGGGCATCTTCGATCTCGACTAGGGCTCCTCGAGATCGACTAGGGTGTGGCCTTCTCTGGTCGAGCAGCTTCTCCTCGGCATGGACTCGGACTGGCGTTGTGGGGCTTGTCAATCTCGACTAGAGCTTGTCGAGATCGAGTAGGGTTGTTCGGCATCCTCGTCCTCGGCTTCTCGGTCAGCTTCTCTCCTTGTCGACTCCGGGTGTGGCTCTGGTCTTTGTCGATCTCGACTAGGGTCTTGTCGAGATCGAGTAACCTCCGGAGCTGGGTTGGTTTGGCTCTCTCGATCAGGCTCTGTCGATAAGGCTGTTCTCGGACATGCTCGTCGAGATCGAGTAAGGTCTACTCGAGATCGAGTAACCTTGACTCTCAGATTGATTCGACTGGTTCCGCTGCTTCTTTGACCTTGGACTTCAGTAGTGGATTTCCGAGCTTTTCCGACCTTCCTTAGAATTGCTGTAAAATGCCTCGAATTCTGCGATTTAAACAGAAACTGGTGTAGATTCCATAATTTGGCAAATAAACATAAACTACATAGGTTATGTACTATGTTAGCCCAAATGAATGAAATGTATGCAAAAATCGACATAAGAGGTAATGTAAATCATGGCAAATTCAGCTCACAACAATTCACAAGACATAGGATCCTAGTAGCTCCCCGAGAAGCCTCTCTCCTATATAATTGCAATCTAGTCAACTCACGTTCCCTTGGAGTCCTAGATCAATCTAGAAGAGCCCCACCTCTCTATGCTATCTAGTAAAATCCTTTTACACTTAGTGAATCAATCGCCTAGTGTTCACTTCCTGAGTTACAAACTCTCGAGTATAACACTATAACTGAATATATCCTATAAGATTACTATGTAACTCTCAAATGCTTTGAAATGAAATAACGGACTCTTAAGGACTAGAAGAGAGCACACGAAGAAGACAGATCTCGCTTGAAGGCTTGAGTATATGAAAGCTTGTGTTCAACAGATGTATGCTTGTCTTCTTCTTCCTTTTCTTTATATTGAAACAAATCGGCGCCTAAGGATCTTCACCAACGACTAGACTTGATCATGGCTTGAGCTAGATCTTCTATCTTTGGAAACTTCGAAGGCCATGATCTTCCTATTTGAATCTTCTCAAATTTTCAACATAAGGAAGGAAATAATATTCGAAAATACTTCTTGAAAGGTTAGTGTATATATAATAATATAATGGAAGCATATAATAACATAAAATAATATTCGAACATAATATCATATAGAACAGGTTTTGTGTTTCATCAACACTGTTAAAGCTTCAAGACCTTTGACACAAACAGACTGTCAAGGCCTTTGAAACTTATTCCGATTTTCATCAAAAGAGGGAGTTATCATTACTGTCAAGTATCGCCATCCTATTCCTAGATTAGATGATATGTTAGATGAACTACATGGAGCATCTATATTTTCGAAAATTGACTTAAAGAGTGGCTATCATTAGATTAGAATGAAGGAAGGTGGTGAATGGAAAACAGCATTTAAGACTAACTTTGGCTTATATGAGTGGTTGGTTATGCATGTTGGTTTAACTAATGCTCCAAGTACTTTTATGCGCTTAATGAATCATGTGCTTAGAAACTTTATAGGGAAATTTGTTGTTGTTTATTTCGATAATATTCTGATTTATAGCAAATCCCCTAAAGAACATGAATCACATCGTAGAGAAGTACTTCAAACTTTAAGAATTGAACACTTATATGCTAATTTAAAGAAATGTGAGCTATGTAATGAACAAGTGTCTTTTCTTGGTTTTGTAGTAAGTTCGAGTGGACTGCGTGTCGATGAGGCGAAGATCAAAGCCATACAAGAATGGCCGATACCCACCAACATCGGCCATGTGCGCAGCTTCCAAGGTCTCGTGAGCTTCTACCGACGATTTGTGCGCGACTTTAGCACAATTTCAACACCTCTCACCGAACTCACAAAGAAGAGGAGTGAGTTCACATGGGGAGCAGCTCAGGAGGAAGCGTTCAACAAGCTTAAGGGCAAACTCACACACGCACCATTACTAGCACTTCCGGACTTCTCTCGGCCATTTGAGGTTGAGTGTGATGCTAGCGGAGTTAGAATTGGTGGAGTCCCTATGCAGGAAGGTAAGCATATAGCCTTCTTTTCTGAGAAACTTAAAGGTGCTTGTCTTAATTACTCTACCTATGATAAGGAATTTCATGCTTTGTATAAAGTTCTTAAGACATGGTCTTGCTATCTATGGCCTAGCGAGTTTATTCTTAGGACTAATCATGAATCCTTGAAACA
The DNA here is from genome assembly GCA_037127255.1 of Persicaria tinctoria. Taxonomy (NCBI): domain Eukaryota; kingdom Viridiplantae; phylum Streptophyta; class Magnoliopsida; order Caryophyllales; family Polygonaceae; genus Persicaria; species Persicaria tinctoria. Next base: position 9,491,063 of record JBANSL010000009.1, on the reverse strand, counting down.
CTTTAAAAGCCAAGATAAACTTGATAGTAGACATGGTAGATGGATGGAGTTCATTGAGACATTTCCTTATGTAATTACATATAAGAAAGGCAAAGACAATGTGGTTGCTGATGCATTATCTAGAAGACATGTTTTATTAACCACTTTGGATTCTAGAGTCTTAGGCTTTATTTACATAAAGGAATTGTATGAACAAGATGCTGGTTTTGGTAATGCTTTTCGAAAATGCTTAGAAACAGGCCCAATATTCGATGGTTTTTATATACATGATGGTTTCTTATTTCGAAAATGCTTAGAAACAGGCCCAATATTGGATTCTAGAGTCTTAGCCTTCCTAGATGTTCTCTGCGATTATTACTTGTTAGTGAAGCCCATAGTGGTGGATTAATGGGACATTTTGGTAGAGATAAAACATATCATACACTAAAATCACACTTTTATTGGCCACATATGCTTAGGGATGTAGGACATTACCTTAAAAGATGCATAGATTGTATTAAATCGAAAGCTAAGCTTATGCCTCATGGCCTTTATACGCCACTGCCGACCCCCTCAGCCCATTGAGAAGACATTTCCATGGATTTTATAGTTGGGTTGCCTAGAACTAAGAAAGGGAGGGATTCTATATTTGTAGTGGTTGATCATTTCTCTAAAAATGGCTCACTTTATTGCATGCCACAAAATTGATGATGCTACCAATGTTGCTAATCTATTCTTTAGAGAGGTAGTAAGATTACATGGTGTGCCGAAAACTATAGTAAGTGATAGGGATGTGAAATTCTTAAGTCATTTTTGGCGAACTTTATGGAATAAATTGGGATGCATAAGCATAGGTAAGGCTAGGATTATAAACAATGAGCATTATATGGAAATATAAAGTCCTCCATCATCTTATCATGCAACATGTCAAAAAGCAACTTCAAATTTTACCTCCTTTCATGGTTTTCATCTAAAATATGTACTTCATTGTGACTTCCCTTTACTAGGCAATTTCATGATATATCTCTAATGAATCCAATTTTGCATCGTTGAGTTCAATATAGGCTTCCATGACATTTATCAAAAAATTTCAATGGGGGTCATTTTTCTTCAAATTTTGGAAAACGTGCATATAAGCACATAAATCAATAATGCATTCCAATATGCATATAAGAACATAAATCAATAATGCATTCCAATATGCATATAAGCACATAAATCAATAATGCATTCCAAAATAGCCATGTAGCAATTTAAAGAAATAAATTCTAAATATGCACAAATAATGTCAAATATGGCAAATATGCATAAAGTAAGCCCTTCCCCCACCCCATACTTAAACATTACAGCGTCCTCACTGTATAAAAACAAGGGTAAAGAAAGAAAATCACTAGACTGGTGTGCAAGGCCTTTAAATATCGAATGGAAGCACTTCCTGGGCCGAGTATGAATATTGCTTGGTTCTATCCATGGACCTGAAAAGTATGGAAGACATATTGATAAGGCATGTTTCCAATAGGCATTATAGGTTAGTTTAGGTGCATTTCATTGTTATATAATCATGTTTTAGTGTTAATTAGATTAGCATTCATTTTGTGGAAAAGTTCGGAATCTACGCTATTTCGATGGTTTTATGTAGATTCGTAGATCCGAGACAAAGAACACGAGGAACGGTGCTAAGGAAGGCTAAGGCGAGACTTGGGAGAGCTTAAGGAAGAAGTCTCGAAGAGAATGGAACAACCTAAGGAGCAACGGAGAACGAAATCGAGGTCTAAGAGCGAAAACAAGGACGAGTCGCGAAAGCTGTCTACCCGGCGAGCTGAACTTGTAACGCACTTTCCGGAGGCCTCGGATGTCCGATCGACGCATATGAGCATGCGTTGGAAAGCTCTTTCGAAGATCTACGTGATGGTGTTCTGTTGGATTTTCGCTGCCAGCGAATGCCTTTCCGCTGCAGCGAATCAAGTCAGCAACAACATGTGCGAGAAGGTGGCCGGCCTGGGCATCAGTCGCTGCCAGCGAATGGCATCTCGCTGCCAGCGACTGGAGTCAGTGGAAGCATGTCCAGGAGCAGCATGACCCGCTGCCAGCGAAACGAAACTCGCTGCCAGCGAATGGTGTCGCTGCCAGCGGACGACCGGATTCGCTGCAGCGGATGTAAGCTTTCGCGGCAGCGAATGGAGACTCTCGCGGCAGCGGAAGGGTGGACTCGCGGAAGCGGAATCGAAGAAGCTTGGAAATATTCTAAGGCATGGACATTCGCTGCCAGCGAGTGTGGTAGCGAGTGTGGTAGCGAAAATCCAACAGGAGCTTGATTGACGCCATTCGCTGCCAGCGGAAATTTTCGCTGCCAGCGGAATTTGACGCTGAATTAAATTTGGAAAGTCTATCTTCTATCTAGTTTGTTTAGGAAGTTTCTATCTAGTTTATCTATCTTTTACCTTATTTATGGAAGACATTAGACTTATAAATAGGATGTTCTAGGCTTAAGTTTTTAATAAATTAATTCCAAGTAGAGAAATCACCATTAAAGAGAAGAAAGTTTAGGTAAGCCATGTTTGGCTAATTTTGTAGTTTCCACCTACACTTTCGAGACTTGGTTGGTGGTTTGTGAGTTTCTAATTTAAGTTATTTTTCCTCTATAATTCTTTCAACTTCTTTGTGTGATATTGATTATGTTATTGATGTTATCTTGATTAGCTACCTTGATAATATTGATTTCATGCTAGGATTTAATACTTTCGTATTTGTGTTATTTCCGTAGTAGCACGCATAAGATTGTGGATTCCGTGTTTGAAGCATGATTATGTAGGGAGTTGACATATATCTTAAACATTGATTTACCGTGTTTAATTGGTGTTATTTATATGCTCAAGTTCTTGGGACTATTTGCTATCTCTTTGTTAAATCTTGACAGTGTTAAGGTTGCATTGAGGTGTAAGGGATTAATTGGACTCGTAGGACTTTTAATCTACTTAAACCAAGACGGGAGGAATTCGCAGGAAAAGATAATAACTTGAAAAGGATTCGATGATCAATAAAACCAACCAAAGTCGAGAACTTGTAGGTGGAAACGCTTTTCTTCCATCCTTTATTTGCTTTTGTCAATATTATCTTCTTTTATTTTCATTCATAAAAATCTTTTCTTTTTTATATTGATAAATACACAATATTTAGAAATACTTGATTCTCTAGGGTTCGACCCCTTACTTGCATACTATACTAGTTTGTTCGTTTGGGAATTATTTTTGGCAAGGGAAATCAACGACTTTCCCTCCGTCACATATACCCACAAAAGAAAAAACAAAAACCAAAAACAAACAAAACAATGTCCGAAATGTCCCAAAAAGTCTATGTACAAGCTCTAGATTTTATAGTCGCTAGGCCGACTTTCCATTTAGCTCAGGGTGGCATTTGCAGGGCCCATGTAGCCTGGGCTTCAAATAGGACTCCATTCTTGTCCATCAGCTGCAATCCTCCAGAATGGATCTTGTTCACCACGAAAGGTCCCATCCGCTTCTTGTTGAATTTGTGAGGGAACCAATGATCCTTTGATTTGGAGACATAGAGCTTGTCTCCAACTTCATACTCCTTAGGCTCATCATTGGAAATCCTGCATAATTGCACATACCAAGGCAAACCTCTCCCATGTATAGATAGATCTTTAATGGAAATAGGAGAAGAAAGATACATACCTTGGCTTACCTTCGCAGAGACGGAATCGGGAACCACGGTGTTTGGTCGATCTCGACTAGGGCTAGTCGATCTCGACAAGGATGCTGGTTCTGGTGGTGGTATGTTCGAAGATGCAGGAGTCGACGAAGGGGAAGGCTTGTCGACATCGAGTAGCATACTCGATCTCGAGTAGGATTCTTCTCCTGGAGGCTTCAGTGTCGAGGAAGCAGGAGCTGGGCCAGCAGGGTGGTGGTCGATCTCGACAAGCCTAGTCGAGATCGAGGAGCCTGGTTCGTCTGGTGGAGTCAACGTCGAAGAAGGCGAAGTCGAGGTAGGGCTCTGGTGGTCGATGTCGAGTAGCGTACTCGATCTCGAGTAGGACCTTGCTTCTGCCTGGCTGCTCGATGATGCTGGTGCTGATGGAGGTTTCTAGTTTTGGTCGAGGTCGACTAGGGTCCTCGATGTCGAGGAGCCTTGGTCGATCTTGACCCCATACTTGGTTCTTGTCATGGCATCCGAAAAATAATTAATCCATAACGACGTACCTTGATTTGTGTTGATTGGATTTTCTGCGTTCTCCTTTAGGATTGCCATGATCTCCTCCACCTGGGCCTCCATGTCCCTCTTTTCCAGCTCCTCAGGGGTCATATTTCTGACCTTGGGTTCTCCGCATGTGATGTAGCCAGCTGAGATAGATTTGACCTCTTCCATTGGACCTGTATGCCTTTTAGTTTTATTAAAGGAATACTCAACTACCTCATCGCTGATGTTGAAGGTGAGCACTCCTTTCCTTACGCTTATGTTGGCATCCACCGTCGCCAAGAAGGGTCTCCCTAGAATAATTGGACAAGCAGGATCTTCTTGCATATCAACAACTAGGAAATCAGCAGGGACAAAGAATTTACCTACTTGTACTGGCACATTGTCCACCATGCCTGTTGGGATGACCACTGTGTTGTTGGCCATGTAAAGTCTAGCATCCACAGGCTCTAGGGCACCTATCTTAATCTTTGACCAAATTGTTAAAGGCATTATACTCACACTAGCTCCAAGATCACATAAAGCATTAATTTTGTATGGACCAAATCCAATAGTTATAGCAAACTTACCTGGATCCGGCCTCTTCTCCAGTATGTCCAAATGGCTGCATTCCTCTGTAATTTCAGCCATCGATTGCTTTTTGCTCAAAATCTCCTTCAGGAATTTGACATAGGAACTTGACATAGGATGGCATTTCAGCCATCGATTGCTTTTTACAATCCCGGCAATCAACTTTCGCAGAAAGCCAAAATCCTAAAACCTTAGAATTCCTAAAACTTCTCTGTGGAACTACTTGTCTCTGACTGAAATTGAATTGAATGAATGAAAAACCATCCCCTAGGGCTTTATTTATAGCCTTCTATTCCTTGCTAATCAAGATAGAATCTTCTATCTATATCTACTTAAAGCTTAAAGATAAATAAAATGCTAAAGGGAAATAAATCTTTAAAGGAAAACTATATCTAAACTAGGTAATTTGTCTTCATGTTGATAGATCTTCCTTCCATAGATAGATGATGATATATGTAGGATAGATCTCGGCCTTCTCGACTTCCTTCGGCTCCAAGTAACTCCAAGTCGAGTAGGATTCGTAGAACAGAGTAACGCATCTCTGGAGGTCTACTCGATCTCGACAAAGGTCTAGTCGATCTCGAGTAGGATTGTGGTTGACTGGCTCGGCTCGTCGTCTCGGCTAGCTGGTCCTCGACAGACTCGGATCTGGGCTCCTGGGTGTCGTCGATCTCGACTAGGGTTCCTTGAGATCGACTAGGAGTGTGGTCGAAAACGGCTCTCTGGTGATGTCGAGGACTCCTTCTCGGAATGGTCTCGGACTGGCGCAGGGTGGCTCGTCGATCTCGACAAGGTCTCATCGAGATCGAGTAGAGATGTGCTCGGCGTCTTCGTCCTCGGCTTCTCGATTAGCTCCTCTTCTCGTCGACTCTGGGTGTGGCGCTAAGGTGTAGTCGATCTCGACTAGGTCTTGTCGAGATCGAGTTGGCTTCCGGAGTCAGGTTGCCTCGGACTTGGTTTCCTCGATCAGGCTTTGTCGACCAAGTCTGCTCGGACTCTCTACTCGAGATCGAGTAAGGTGTACTCGACATAGAGTAGCTCTGGCTTCATCTCGGTTTGTCATGGTTCTGTACTTTTTGATTCTGGACTTCTATAGTTGTTTTCCGAGCTTTTCTGACCTTCCTTAGAGTTGCTGTAAAACGTCTCGAATTCTGCGAAATTAAACAGAAACTGGTGTAGATTCCATAATTTGGCAAATAAACATAAGCTACATAGATTCTGTACTATCTTAGCCCAAAAGTATGAAATGTATGTAGAAATCGATATAAAAGTTACTGTAAAACATGGCAGATTTTGCTCACAACAGTGAGCGCTACATTCAACGTCGCCGATCTAATCCCTTACTTCGTTGTGGATGAAGACTTGGATTCGTGGGCGAATCCATTTCAAGAAGGGGAGGTTGATGCGGGACCATCTTCTAGAGCTCCAGACACACCAATCATTCTTGGAGAAGGACCTATGACTCGATCTCGACCTAAGAAGCTTCAGAGAGACTCATTCGCATTTGTGAGTCATGCTTTGTTTTCGAGAAAGGTTCAACTCCCTGAGCCAACATTGAAGACATACATGTGCATTGGAACTCAAGAAGAGGCCGAGCCTCCTTAGTTATATGAGTGCCGAAATTGTCTTAAGTGTTGAGGCTCCATATGTTTCAATTTTTAGTATTAATCTTACTTAACTTATTTCAAGAAACTTTAAAGGTTATTTTTATTATTTCAATTTGATGTTTGTTTATCTTTCCTATCATCAAACTCGGCCCATCAGCCTTCTAAGGCCTATATATTGCCGATCATACCTTGTAGAACAATTGGAACTTTTATGAATAGAATTAGTCTCTCAAATTTGTGTGAAACACATTGAGTGCTTGTTGAATGATTAGAGTCGTGCTCATCATTCACGAATTGGTATATGTCTCAGCTTGGTTTGCTTCATCAACTTCGCAAGACTTGGTGATCCTAGTATCCACGAGCCATCTCCTTGTGCCTCCAAGTTGTCCGCTTGGTTGTGTATGGTTGTAGAGGCGGGTTATATAGTCATTGGTATTGGTTCCTACCCTCTTAGGAGGCCTGGGGTCTTTATCTTGTTCTATATAGATCGACTCAGTCCTTATCGTTCATGTCTTTCAATTCTTGTTATTCAATTTCGAGTCTTTCTTATTGTTTATCGAGTCTTTGTTTCGTCGACATCGAGTTCTGTCCGTTCTTGGTGTTTCTTGTCAAGTCTTGAATTTTTCTTTTGAGTATTTGCTGCGTTCTTGAGAATCTTGGTCGATCTTGAATACTTCTTGGTCGATTCTTGTTGATCTTGTTGAAGGTTTGTTATTTCTTGCTTCCGTTCTTGAGTTTCTTGTTTGATTGTCGAAGATCGGGCCATTTCACGGCTAACCCCGTATGACAAACCCATTAAGGTATTGTGGATTAAGTGATTCTCTTTCACTCTCAATTTTATAGGTTCTTTATTCATATATTGATGGCATATGCGTTCAGTTTCTGGACATGTTATGTGCTTTATGATGAGTATGAATGAATCACATCAATGAGGTTGCAGTTCCTTGCATCAGCAAGAAGACGCCCCGATCAATTCGCTGTAAGTCTGTACATTCTAAATATCTATCGGACCTTGAGGATTTACAAATATTAGCAAGTATGAGATACAACTAGTTCGTCTTCTTTCTCTATGCTATATGCTAATATGTTTAATCTTCTTATCACAGTGTAGTGATCCAGCTGTAGGCTTACAGGATGGGGATGCTTATTGATCAGTTTGCTTATCACGAGAGCCCAGTTTAGGTAAGTTTCTTCTCCAATCCCGATTTCCAGGGTTTTTTTAGTTTAGTGAATCTTGAGAAATTTGGGGATTTTTAGATTGAATTTAGAATTCAATCGTGAGAAATTTATGCCTAGCATGATAATTCATTGACTATTTTGCTTGAATTTGAGAATTTTATGTGCGAATTTGAGGAGAGAATTCAATTTCGGCTTTGAGTTTTATATGACCTGAGTTTGGTAATTCATTGACTATCCTTTCTGTTTTATAATTTTGTTCCTAAACCCACTCCTGTGTTTCAGTTGTTTTCTTCAACATCTATAATTGTCTTCTTCAAATCTGTTTATCAAATTTCGCTTTAATTTTGTTGTAAATTTCAGCTTAGCTAATTCAGTTTCCATTCTTTTCTATAAATTCAGCTTAGCTAATTTTGTCGTTGCTTTACATGTATAATTTATGATGCTGACCATAGTGGTAATCTATATATCTATTATAATTTATGCTGCTGACCATAGTGGTAATCTATATATCTATTATAATTTCCATGCTCTGTGTACTAGTAAGTTTTCCATCAATTATAATTTCCATGCTCTGTGTACTAGTAAGTTTTCCATCAATTAGAATTTATGCTGCTGACCATAGTGGTAATCTATATATCTATTATAATCCAGCTGTAGGGTTACAGGTACTATATAATTTATGCTGCTGACCATAGTGGTAATCTATATATCTATTATAATTTCCATGCTCTGTGTACTAGTAAGTTTTCCATCAAAGTTGAAATTTGTAATTTTCTTCTGTTAATGTCTTTTTCTTTTGAGAATTTGTTGCTTATCACTCTTTAATATGCACAGAGGATGCCTTTATTTGTTTGTTTATGCTGGAGAGGCATAACCTGTAATTTGCATTTTATCTTCCCTTTTTATACTCAGTGTTACTGCTGATAATTATAATAGATCGTTATTTGTTTGCTTGTTTATAAAAGAGATATTGGAGAAACCATATTTGACTCCTTTTGTGGTTTATCTCATTGTGGTCAGTAATATTGCTGATAATTATAATTTAATCATCTCGGTTTTTCTTTATATATAATGGCATCTTGTATCAGATGAGTGTGCTAAGACATTGTTGTTGGTTTGATTTGAGTGTAGATTGATGAGTTTTCCAAGACATGAGAGCTTCATTAAAATTGAGTTGAATAGGTAATCAAGAAGAGATGAATTTACTAAAATATAAGTTTATGAAATATAAATTTATGTTTGTAATATATAAGTTGTATTTATATAGACTCTTAAATATGTATAGCTAGAAACATGGATTGAGATATATTTTAGTGACAAAGTGAACAAAAATGCAGCATGTCACTGCATGTCCATGCTCCATTTAGGCCTGTTTGTACTATCCAAAACTAGCTTCTTCTTTTTTGGACTTTAGTTTACATATTTCCAACAACTTTGTGAAGCATGCATGCATGCATGATGCAAATGGGTCCTCTTTTTTGTTTGGAGTGGTTGTTTTAATTTTATTCATCCATTACTTTGCTCTTTTATGCAAATTGATTTGTACATCAATTCTGCTGTTTCTTTCAAGGAAATAATGAACCGGTGATAAGACGAGATTTTGGGGCGACCTTGAGGAGGAAGAGGACGAACAAATAGAATAAGAAGAGCTGGAAGATGGTACTCATTTGGTTGCCTTTCAATGTATTTTACTATATAACTTGCTATGTTTTCTGGAAATTTGGTTCCTATTTGGAAGTCTTTGGCTTCTTTTTTTCAGCATCAGTGGTTCGAACTTGTGTGGTAGGCCCATGGTTATATTATTCTATTAAAATTTTCAAATATTTGTTTAGATTGTTATTTGGTTATTCCTTATAATAAATATTTTTATATTCTTTTTTTCTTTCTTTTTTTCATCGTAAACGCACCATGGCGCGGGAATTACACTAGTAATTTGTTATTTTATTATTATTTTTTGTTAATTGGGCTTAAGGCGTTTCAAATAACAACTTAGTCCTTGCTTTAATTAAATTCCAAATCAGTTAAAGGTTTGTGGGTATTTCGCTTTTTTTTTTCTTTTACCATTTCGGAAAAAAATCAATATAATTATGCTTCATTTCCTCTTCTAGGTACCTCATTTTCTAACATTCACATTGAAGTTATAAAAAAAAATCACAACAACACACTATAATACAACCAAATTACTACTCCAAATGTAACTGGATAACTAGTCACTAGATCCGAATAATTTGATGAAAAAATCAGAGCATTTGTTATGTTAATACTTGCCAAATAATTTATAATTCATTTACTTATTATTTCAAATGAGCAATTTATCAACGAATATTAATTCTGAATTGAACTTGCCAAATAATCGAAACTTCACAGTAACTATTCAAAACTTGCAAAATTGCGAGTCAATTTTACAACTATTCAATAGGTTGATAGTAATTATTCGTTAAGTCGAAGACTAGCGAGGCAACTCATAAGCCGAGTAGTAATTATTCGTTAAGTTAATTGTAATTATTGATTTGAATTGCCATTCATTCTCACACACAACTAAATTCTTGACAGTAAAATCAACTAACTTCCCAAGGCACACAAGATAAGCAATTTTGAATAAAATCATCGATCCGTCGATCATGCATTCATAAGGACAAGCATCAACAAAGTAAATTCCGTCATCACAAGCCCCACACCACTGCTCCTCGGCGCTACTGATGCACCTGAATTGATTATGTACAAATTCAAACAAACAACAAAAGATGGTTGGTATTAATCAATTAAACAAGTAAGCACAAATTGTTGAAATATAATGTGTTTCAATCTCCTAAGCTAAGCTAAGCTAGAGTTAGTTTGTTTAAGTGTTGTTTAAGGTTTATGTTTTATACAATTATGTTTTGCTGTAAGGTAGTTAATGTCATAGCAGTTTAGGTTCGGTTTCAAGCCCAAGTAAGTGGTGTTAGTGGGTTGTTATCTAGCTTAGTAGTTACACAATATGTTGTGTGTTTGTACGGAGGATTGTGTGATCAATCAAGAGGTAAGGCAGTTAAGAAAAGTGTCATGTGTGTTCTCCTTCGGTTCTTGAGTTACAGAAAGCTCAAGTTTCCTCTTTGTGTGCTGAATTGTGTTTGTTCTGCAATTCCAACAGAGTGGTATCAGAGCAAACACCTGTTTTCCGGGTTACAGTCCAGGGATTCGAGTAAAAAGTGAGATTAAAACACAAGGAAACACAAGAGAGGTGAGGTGAAAATGCATAACAATGGTGACTCCTTTCAAGTCTCAAGATGATGACTCCTTTCAAGTCTCAAAAGGTATGGGGACTGTTAGAAAATGGTTTTGAAGACACTCAAGTTGGAGAGCCTGATCAGCCACTGAGAGAAAAGAGGAAGAAGGACTCGAATGCTTTGTTCATGATCCAAACTACCTAGGATGGAGTTTCTAAGGATTGCAGTAGAAAAAACTACACATGAGGTGATGCGGGACCATCCAAGACACCTTCGGACACACCTATACTTGGGGATGGACCTATGATTCGAGCTCACGAGAATGAAGTCATCCTCAAGAGGAAGAAGAAGGCTCCCCCGTGGGAGAAGGTCCAAATGTGCAAGCTTGATGGTCGTTCGTTTTTATATTCGTTCAGCCGTTTGACAGCTTTTCGACGTCTCAGTAAATTGAGTCGTACGGAGTCAATATTAATCGGATTGAGACGTGCTATACCTTGTCGGAACGAGGACGAAGAGATCTACAACTTTGCTGTTGAAGGTTTTTCCAGATTCGACATGGAGCTTGGCCGAAAATCACATTCTTTGCAGCTGTTGCGGTTTTGACGGGAATTATTCTAAGTGTTGGAACAACTTTGTTATTTTTAGTAACTTTCTTTACTTATGTTATTTTAGGTAATTTAGGAGTTTATTTTAATTAATCTTTTATTTATTATTTTCATTAAAAATCAGCCTTAGGGTTATAAGTAGACGGCTGATCCTTCCATTGTAACTCAGACGTCTCTTTTATGAAAATTTCAGTTTGTGTGAAACACAATTGAGAGAAAGTCAATCGACTCGAAGCGTGGCTCGTCGATTGCAACTATTGGTATAGATCATGCTTGGTTTGCTTTGAATTCGTCAACCTCGCGAGAGCTTGGTGATCCAGGTAATCACAAGTCCCCTCCTTGTGCCTCCAAGTTGTCCGCTTGGTTGTGTAGGGTTGTAGAGGCGGGCTTTATAGTCGTTGGTGTTTGGTTCTTACCCTCTACGGAGGCCTGAGGTCTTCATCTCGTTCTATTTTAGTTCGAATCAGTCCTTATCGGTCGTGTCTTTGTTATCAATTTCGAGTCTAGCTTGCATATTGTTCATTGAGTCTTTGCTTCCGTTCTTGTCTTTGAGTCTTGATTGTCGAAGATCGGGCCACCCTACGGCTAACCCCGTATCAAATTGGTATCAACGCTTTGGTTTCCGACATTAAAGTTGTGTCTTTTGTTTCACTAAACACAAAAACTACAAAAATAGAGTCTTTCTTGTTCTTGATTTTTACTTCTTGAATTTTTGAATTTGATTGTTATTAGTCCTTGTTTGTGATTGTTGTGGTTGTTTTAGCCCTAAAGACACACTAAACCGAGACCACAGTAGAGTCAATTCCCATGTGCGCAGCCTTGTGTCACTTGCATTAGTCGACATCGGCGAAGGATTCATTAAGTTGAAATTGTCCGTACTTGCAAATCTCATAATTGGCCGCAGCTTACAAAAACAATTACAAACCCTAGTTTGATTCCTATCTTTGGCTATCTTGTTGCATCTTTGTTTATCTATTTTATTGCCTTATTAAATTTTGATTTTTGGTAGATTAAATCACTTTTATCTATCATAGATTATAAAAAGGCATTAGATAGATATACCTTCCATATTTAGCCAAACCATCACCTATATATATTTCATTAGGGCTACATAAATTTTATTTTTCTTTCACCATAGTTTAAATTTTCAAGAGTCCTTTATTTCATTGTTAGTTTCTTGCATTAGTAAAAATAAAAAAATAAATAAAAAAAAGATTACATTCAAAGCTTAGTCCTAGGAGGATAAAATTCACTAGGGGCAAATGTAAGCTTTCAAAAAAAAAAAAAAAAAAAAAAAAAAAAAAAAAAAGAGGAGGAGGATTGTCGAGTCTAGTGCAAGAACTTCAAGGACCAATTTCGGTGAAAATCTCATAGCCCTAATCGAAATTCTCAAACACATACCTTCCAAACCATAATTTTTTTTAAGCCCTACCTTGCAACTACAACATCCATACTAAGGGTTTAAATCAAAAAGAGGTAAAAATTCAAGTTTTTCTTTCTTTTCTTTCATTTTCTTTTCCTCTTTTTGTGTGTCGTGTACTGCAGTGTCCATACCGACCCCATACCGACCCCCTCCAGCCTCGGTACAGCCTCGGTACAGTGTTTGTCGAGTCAGTTTGGTCGATTCCGAGCTTCTGCCCAGCTTGTGTCGAGCACTTTCTTCGGTGTTTCTTTGTCCTTTCTCTTGATTACTTTTCTTTGATTGTTGAGTCCTTGCTTGAGTGTTGATTTGCCCAAAGCGGATTGCCCCAACAAGCTTGTCATAACCAATTAGAGAGAAGAGTGTGAGCGAAACACTTGTGAGATTGTTTATATTTTTACTAACTGTCACGTAGTTCTTTGTTTGTCTTTATTCGTCTTGTCTAACCAGGGCAACAACATGATTACTCAAGATGAGATGATCAAACAGTTGGAAGCCGTGACTGAGAAATTGGTCCGGATAAATGAAAGATTGACGGCAGTAGCGGGACGACATTCTTCTAGGGCATCTACTGGCCCGAAAGGGAGTAATCCTAACTCTTCTACTCTTAAACCTTTGTACGTTCCTTGCTTTATATGTCAAGGTAGAGGACATGTTATGAAGGATTGCCCAAATAAGAAGACTTTCATGATTAATCACCTAGGCAAAAATGGATCTGAAAATTCTAGTGGTGACAATGATAAGCATGTTGAAAATGATCAAGATCTTACTTTGCTTGCTTGTGATGATAATGATTGCATTGAATATGAACATGATGATTCTTTGGTTGTTAGTAAAGCTTTAAGTTTTCAACCGATGTCGTGTGATGATAATCAAAGCGATGATTTGTGTCATACTAAATGCTTAGAAAAAGGCAAAATTTGTAATATGATCATTGATAGTGAACCTTGTTCTAATATTGCTAGCCTTGATATGATTGACAATTCAACCTTGAAAAAGGAAGAAAACTTGATAGCTTTTGATGGAAACTTAGAGATCAATGAACAAGCTACAATGCATATTAAGTTAGAATATCATGACGTTGATATGAAATCTGAATTGTGCACAAATAACGTTTCTTTTCTTGGTTTTGTAGAAAGCTCTAATGGTCTACAAGATGGCGAAGCCACGATCAAATCCATCCAGAAGTGGTCAACCCCTGCGACAATCGGCCTCGAGAGGAGTTTCCATTGGCATGAGGTATTCGATCCAGGAGCTCGTGTGGATGCATTTGCGGAATCTTATGCGATCTTGGATTCGAGGTCGAATCCTTTTCAAGAAAGGGAGAATGATGCGGGACCATCCAAGACACCTTCGGACACACCTATACTTGGGGATGGACCTATGATTCGAGCTCACGAGAATGAAGTCATCCTCAAGAGGAAGAAGAAGGCTCCCCCGTGGGAGAAGGTCCAAATGTGCAAGCTTGATGGTCGTTCGTTTTTATATTCGTTCAGCCGTTTGACAGCTTTTCGACGTCTCCGTAAATTGAGTCGTACGGAGTCAATATTAATCGGATTGAGACGTGCTATACCTTGTCGGAACGAGGACGAAGAGATCTACAACTTTGCTGTTGAAGGTTTTTCCAGATTCGACATGGAGCTTGGCAGAAAATCACATTCTTTGCAGCTGTTGCGGTTTTGACGGGAATTATTCTAAGTGTTGGAACAACTTTGTTATTTTTAGTAACTTTCTTTACTTATGTTATTTTAGGTAATTTAGGAGTTTATTTTAATTAATCTTTTATTTATTATTTTCATTAAAAATCAGCCTTAGGGTTATAAGTAGACGGCTGATCCTTCCATTGTAACTCAGACGTCTCTTTTATGAAAATTTCAGTTTGTGTGAAACACAATTGAGAGAAAGTCAATCGACTCGAAGCGTGGCTCGTCGATTGCAACTATTGGTATAGATCATGCTTGGTTTGCTTTGAGTTCGTCAACCTCGCGAGAGCTTGGTGATCCAGGTAATCACAAGTCCCCTCCTTGTGCCTCCAAGTTGTCCGCTTGGTTGTGTAGGGTTGTAGAGGCGGGCTTTATAGTCGTTGGTGTTTGGTTCTTACCCTCTACGGAGGCCTGGGGTCTTCATCTCGTTCTATTTTAGTTCGAATCAGTCCTTATCGGTCGTGTCTTTGTTATCAATTTCGAGTCTAGCTTGCATATTGTTCATTGAGTCTTTTGCTTCCGTTCTTGTCTTTGAGTCCCGTTCTTGTCTTTGAGTCTTGATTGTCGAAGATCGGGCCCGATCTTCGAGGCGGAAGCAAAAGACTCAATGAACAATATGCAAGCTAGACTCGAAATTGATAACAAAGACACGACCGATAAGGACTGATTCGAACTAAAATAGAACGAGATGAAGACCCCAGACCTCCGTAGAGGGTAGGAACCAAACACCAACGACTATAAAGCCCGCCTCTACAACCCTACACAACCAAGCGGACAACTTGGAGGCACAAGGAAGGGACTTGTGATTACCTGGATCACCAAGCTCTCGCGAGGTTGACGAACTCAAAGCAAACCAAGCATGATCTATACCAATAGTTGCAATCGACGAGCCACGCTTCGAGTCGATTGACTTTCTCTCAATTGTGTTTCACACAAACTGAAATTTTCATAAAAGAGACGTCTGAGTTACAATGGAAGGATCAGCCGTCTACTTATAACCCTAAGGCTGATTTTTAATGAAAATAATAAATAAAAGATTAATTAAAATAAACACCTAAATTACCTAAAATAACATAAGTAAAGAAAGTTACTAAAAATAACAAAGTTGTTCCAACACTTAGAATAATTCCCGTCAAAACCGCAACAGCTGCAAAGAATGTGATTTTCGGCCAAGCTCCATGTCGAATCTGGAAAAACCTTCAACAGCAAAGTTGTAGATCTCTTCGTCCTCGTTCCGACAAGGTATAGCACGTCTCAATCCGATTAATATTGACTCCGTACGACTCAATTTACTGAGACGTCGAAAAGCTGTCAAACGGCTGAACGAATATAAAAACGAACGACCATCAAGCTTGCACATTTGGACCTTCTCCCACGGGGGAGCCTTCTTCTTCCTCTTGAGGATGACTTCATTCTCGTGAGCTCGAATCATAGGTCCATCCCCAAGTATAGGTGTGTCCGAAGGTGTCTTGGATGGTCCCGCATCATGAGGCTTGGGAAACCTTAAAGTAGGAGTATATGGGTGACAAGAAGGTCATCACAGTCAAGCTACAAGCACTCAGAAAGGAGTTTGAGACACTAAACATGCTTGAGAAGAAGACTGTGCAAGTATTTCTTTCTAGAGTATCTGCAATTGTAAACCATATGAAGTCCTATGGAGAGAAGATGACTGATGAGACAATTGTGAGCAAGGTCTTGAGAAGCTTGACCAAGAAATATGACCATGTTGTAGTTGTAATAGAAGAGTCTAAGGATCTGTCAACATACAGGTTTGAAGAGTTGACAAGTTCTCTTCAAGCACACGAGGAGAGGTTGAACAGATAAGGTGATCAGAAGGAGGAAAAGGTCTTTCAAACCAAGGAAGAGCCCTCAAAGGAGAAGTCTGAAAAATCGGGAAGTAGAGGTCGAGGAAGAGGAAATTTCAGAGGTAGAGGGCGTGGTTGAGGCCAAGGAAGAGGTCACAACAATGGCTCAGGAAGAGGTTAGAGCAGTGACTCAGAGAAGAGCTCATGGAGAGGCTCTAGTAGAGGTAATTACAGTGGTTCAAGGTCTTACAAAGGAGGCATTCAGTGCTATCATTGTAAGAAGTATGGTCATAAAGAGGATCAATGTTGGGACAAACTTGAAAGTGAGATAAAGGCAGCAAACTACTCAGAAAATGTTGAGCAGGAAGGAAGGTTGTTCATGACCATATCCTCAAATACAGAAAATGTCAATGATATTTGATATATAGATAGTGGTTGTTCGAACCACATGTCAAGCTCAAGGAAAATGTTCAAAGAGCTAGATGAATCAAAGAAAAGCAAGGTGAGGCTTGGAGATGATAAGATGCTGCAAGTAGAGGGAAAAGGTACCATTGCCATTCAGAGTTTGCAAGGAGGAGTGAGAACTCTAAGTGAGGTTCAATATGTGCCGGGGTTAGCACATAATTTGCTCAGTGCGGGACAGTTGCAAGGGTATGGTTACTCTCTACTTTTTGATGAAGATGCTTGTGAGATCAGAGACAAGAGATCAAAGCAAGTGGTTATGAAGGTGTTCATGACCAAGAACAAGATGTTTCCACTTGATTTGTCAACAAGTGTGAATAGAGTTATGACAGCTAAGGGAGATGATGAATCAAAGTTGTGGCATATGAGGTTTGGACATTTAAATGTTCAAAGTTTGAAGTTGTTAAGTTCAAGAGAACTGGTCACTGGTTTGCCAAGAATTGCTGAGATTCAACTTTGTGAAAGGTGTGTGTTTAGTAAGCAGTTCAAGGGTGCTTTTCCAAGTGGTGGAGCATGGAGAGTTGGTGAGTGCCAGGAGCTTCTACATGCTGACTTGTGTGGACCTATGCAAACCGTGTCCTTTGGTGGAAGCAAGTATTTTCTGCTCATCACATATGATCATAGCATAATGAGTTGGGTGTTCTTCTTGAAACTCAAGTCAGAAGCTTTTGAAGACTTCAAGAAGTTTAAAGCTTTAGCAGAAAATCAATCAGGGAAGAAGATAAAGGCTTTGAGAACAGATAGAGGTGGTGAGTTTTTATCTCAAGAGTTCACTGTATTTTGTGAAGAGCATGGGATAAAAAGGGAACTCACTGCACCTTATACTCCTGAGCAGAATGGATTGGCCGAGAGAAAAAATAGAAATGTAGTTGAAATGGCTAGAAGTATGCTCAAAGCCAAGGGAATGCCAAATGAGTTTTAGTGTGAAGCTGTAGCAACTTTTGTGTATGTGTTGAATATGTCACCTACAAAAGTTATCATGGACAAAACTCCACTTGAAGTGTGGAGAGGAAGAAAGCCTTGTGTGAATCATCTAAGAGTGTTCGGGTGTTTAGCTTATTCTCTAGTGAATATGAGAGCAAAGCTAGATGATAAAGCAGTAAAGTGTATCTTTGTTGGGTATGCTACACAGTGAAAGGCTTATAAATTGTACAACCCTCAGAATGGAAAGATCATAGTGAGCAGGAATGTGATCTTTAATGAAGATGCTAAATGGGAGTGGCAAGAGAAGAAAAAGTTTATGAATGCTCCAAGAGGTGTTGTTATTGATGGTGTTATAGAGGAGTCAGTGACACCAGAAGTGCTTCCTCTTCAACCTAGTCCTCCATTTAAACCATCAAGCCAACAAAGCATATCAAGTGATGAATCATCACCATCAAGCTCATCCAGTGCATCTCCACCCAGAAGATTCGGATCTTTAGCTGACATTTATCAAAGTTGTGGGATTGCTTTGATTGTAACAGAACCTGCAAGTTATGATGAGGCAAATAAGGAGCATTAGTGGAAATTGGCCATGGAAGAGGAGATGAAATCCATCAGAAAGAATGACACATGGGAATTGGTGGAACTTCCTAAAAAGAAGAATGTAATTGGTCTAAAGTGGGTGTTTAGGACCAAATACAACACTGATGGGAGTATACAGAAGCATAAAGCAAGATTAGTGGCAAAGGGCTATGCACAACAAGAAGGCAAAGATTTTGAAGAAACATTCTCACCAGTGGCAAGGTTAGAGACTGTGAGAGTGGTGTTAGCTTTGGCTGCATAATGGAGGTTTCCTGTATTTCAGCTGGATGTGAAGTCTGCATTCCTAAATGGAGAGCTTGACGAAGAGGTTTTTGTTGAACAACCTCTAGGCTTTTTCAAGAAGGGTGAAGAGGGCAAGGTCTACAAGTTGAAGAAAGCTTTGTATGGTTTAAAACAGGCTCCAAGAGCCTAGTATAGCAGAATTGATGCATTCTTCTTAGAGAATGGATTTCAGAGAAGGGTGAATGAACCTACTGTTTATGTCAAAAGGAAGAGCAAGGAGTAATTTATAGTGGTGTGTCTATATGTAGATGACATCATATATTTCAGTTCATCACAAGAAATGTTGAGTGAGTTCAAGGTGGCAATGATGAGTGAGTTTGAGATGACAGACTTGAACCAACTTCAGTACTTTCTAGGCTTGGAAGTTAAGCAGGGGAAGGAAGGAATTTTCTTGTGTCAACAGAAGTATGCTGGTGATTTAGTGAAGAAGTATCAGCTTGAAGGTTGTGATGTAGCTCAGACTCTTAGTAATGCAAATGAAAGACTGCAGAAGGATGATGGCACTAGAAAAACAGATGAGAAGGTGTTCATGAGTCTTGTTGAGGGCCTTAATTATCTCACACATACAAGGCCAGACATAGCATATTGTGTGATTGTAGTTTCAAGGTATATGCACAATCCAACAATGCAACATCTAGGGGTTGCAAAAAGGATCCTGAAGTATGTTGCTGGAACCTTAAAGAAAGGCATGTGGTATGCAAATGTGAAAGATTTTAGAGTGCAAGGGTACACAGACAGTGATTGGGCAAGGTGTGTGGATGATAGAAAGAGCACATCTGGGTCTGTATTCAGTCTTGGCTCAGGGGTAATTACATGGAGTTCGAAGAAGTAAGAAACCATTACTTTGTCTTCATCTGAAGCAGAGTATGTAGCTGCAGGTGCAGCAGGGATGCAAGCATTGTGGCTCAACAAATTGCTAAGTGATTTGGGGTGTGTTGGAGGGTAAAATTTCATGAATTTTATTGATTCGTGATTTCATATAATAATATTGTCACATTTATGCTATAAAAAATTGTGATTAATTTACTTAAATTTAGAGGTATGGTTTGCAATTGAAAGTTGGATCTCATAAACATTCCAATGCAAGCCCAATCCACAAATGAGCCCAATCCACAAATGTGCAGTTGGTGGAGGTTACACAAAAAATTAAACGTGTTTCAAAACAAAAACTGTAGAGAAAGAGATGTAGTGGAGGGCTCCTGTTAACCACCTCCATCCGCCTTATAAAAAGGATTAAGCCGCATTTTTTGGGGCTGGCTTCTTCCTCCAGACGGGCTCAAACCTACAAAAATACAGCAAAGAAAACACAAGCAGTTAAAAAGAGGGAGATAATCGTTTACTGCAAAAGGTAGCAGATCTATTTCTTCTTGTTGTTTCATCTGTGCAGGTAAAAAGACTTGAAGAAGATGAGGGATGCAACTACTTTCCTAAACCCACAAAGGAATGATCACTATTTACTCTAGCCTATATGGTCGAAAGTATTGGTGATCACTTCTATGCCTCGATCCGTCATTCACTCTAGCCTAGATGGTAGAAAGTGTTGACGATCGAGGATATTGGGTCGAATTGCTGC
Source organism: Persicaria tinctoria (assembly GCA_037127255.1). NCBI lineage: Eukaryota > Viridiplantae > Streptophyta > Magnoliopsida > Caryophyllales > Polygonaceae > Persicaria > Persicaria tinctoria. Next base: position 9,470,933 of record JBANSL010000009.1, on the reverse strand, counting down.
CAAAATTTCAGCAGAGCCATCTTCAAATTCATTCGACCCTTTACAGTGATTCATGGGTAATCAAGAAACAAAAAAAAAGAGTGGAGGCAACTCTAAAAGAATGTTATGCCAGGATGCGAATTCAACTCCGTTGAGTATACAAATTGTATCTCTGGATAAATTGAAAGAAAAAAAAAAAAAACCCATGACCTAAATCGGGCCATGAATAGGATATTCACAAATCAAATTGAGATGGGAATTTGTATGTCTGTCTCAAAATTACAATGCCTAATTTGGACTAAGCACAAATCAAGACCAGATTGGGTATCAAGAGGAATATGAGCACGTATAGACAAGAGGAAGAAGAATAAAAATGGGAGAAGGCTAAAAAACTAGAACAAATCCAAATTAGCTTATGCCTACCATAAACTGATGTCTCAATTCAGTTAAAAAAAAGAAGGGGGAAAGAAGGTAAGTCTAACTGACGTAAGCCAAGAGGTCGAGTGAGAGCTCAGACGGATCCTTGCTTCGCTGGTGCCTCCTCGAGCATCCCGAACCTGGAATTCCGACTACCCAAATTCGAAAACCCTAAAATCACAATTAAAGAAAATCATTTGAATGTGAAAATTGAACATTCAATTGAAAGGGAATTCATTTGAGGATATGAAATCTAAGTCGAGAATCGTCTAAAGTTGAGATTGGATAACAAAATCATGGGCTGAAATTAAAAAAAAAACATACCTGGGCTGTCTTCGGTTCGTTCCGAACGGAGAAAGCTTGTCCTGCCTGGCCCTCGCCTCGCCCTAGCTCGACTAAGCCCGCGCTTGCCCTGCTTGCCTCCGTTTCAATCGACCCAAGCCAGAAATTACAAAGCTGCCGGCGAATGCGAGGTGTTTATCAATTGAGAGTCTTTGGCGTCCTCTCTGATTCACGCTCGCAGGAGGGTGATGTAACACTAGGGTTGGGCTCAAATGACGTTAAAAAAATTGAAATGAAGAGCTGGGCTGGGTGGGTTAACTTACATTGAAATTAATTGAACCCAATATACTAACAGGCGGAAAGGAACAAATATATACATAACATGTATGTATATGCCTTCGGCCTAGTTTGTAGGAAAAATGGATTTAATTACAAAATCTGCCCGCTAAAATATAGGAATTATAATTGGTACAAATTAAGAATTCGAGTTTGATAAAAAATATAAAATCAAACTCGTCAAATATTCTTTGTCAATTAATTCTATTGGGTCGATCTCAAATCGGCTTCAACAAAAACGGAGTCAAAATCTTAAACCGAATTTTCCCAAATTAAAATCGGTCCAGGTAGAACTACGTAAAGAGTTGACGCCTTCTATCGACTACGTAGGTAACCCGATATTAAATTCTAAAAATATATCGGGTACAGTCGTCAACCTCTAAATTCCCTTTAAATGAATATGAGGTCAAAACCAAATAAATTAAATTGGTTCGTTTTAGAACTACGGGTGATTTGATTCTCTTCTAAGAGATACGTAGGACACTCGATACAAAGCCAAGGCTCGTCGAGTTCAATCGCCAAAAGAAAATTCAAATTGTCTATTCCGACTCGATACAAAGTTCCTGCTCGTCGAGCTCGATCATCACTCTCAAGTGATCTCATGGTCAAATCCAAATACAAAATTTCTTTTTGTTCAAGAACTACGTGTGATTTGATACCTTCCAAAGGGTACGTAGGAAACTCACAAACGACTTCAATCACGACCCCCAAATTGACCTTTAAGTCAAATATAAAATCAAAACAAATCAAACTCCACATTAAAATCAAATCGTTTTCTATGCAAATGATAGGCGGGTTACTTGAGTTACCCTTCCAAGAAGGTGGGCTCGGGTTACTCGGGTGGAGTGTTGTTCGAGCTACCCTTCGTAGAAGGTGGGTTTAAACTTCATCCTCTGATGCATATAGGGAAACGAAACCAAATCCAAAACAAACCAAACACAAAATCAAAATCCAAAACACTATGAATTACGTGAGGCTTGATTCTCTTCCAAGAGGTACTTAGGCAACCCGCTAAAATTCGGGTGCAGCCCAAATCACCAAAACCACTCAAATCTTGGTATCGATACGACTTCGAATCAAGAGGATAACCAAAAGGGGTCGAACTCAAATATTAAAATTTAAATAAAATGTGTTGTACGATTATTCACGCATTTTTGTCCAACATATTTTTGGCACGCCCAGTGGGACCCTTTTTGCCTTTTCATCTTTTAGTTGTATTTATACTAATACATGGTTATATTTTTTTGAAAGGTACAAATGGCACCTAAAGTGATTGTCAGCTTCAACGAGCTTCCATCAACCTTCATTATCAAAGGAGGTCGTTGGATCAAGAAAAGATCGTTCGAAGAACAAATTGACATCACTCGGGACTCGTTATTTGCAAAGGTCCCGATCAACAATGTCTTTGGGGCTCTTCAAGCTCCGGAAAATCAGACCGTCGCCAACTGGGTGTCGAAGTCTCCCACAATGCTCTCAAGTGAAGGGGGCATGAAGCTTAAAGCTCTTCCAAGCTATGGGGGCAAGAAGCTCAAGATCACCCGACTCGGCGAGAACAAGTTCAAGAACCATCCCATTTGCAACAAACTCAAAATGCAGGAGGGTGGTTACAACAGCACAAAGCCCACTAATGAAGTCGCTCAAAGGCCTATCATTCGTGTCATCAAAACGAATGAGGTGGCAATTGCAACTTCCGCACAACCCGTCTCCATTGCCAAGAAGGCAAACAAATCCACGAAGACAAGGGGACGCAAGTGTGGATCTCAACGCGGCAAGCAAAGACCTCTGCTTGGGCTAGCTCGTTCATCAACTTTAGAGCAAGCCCGTGCAACCCTTGCAAAAGATCTTCTTAGATCGCAGGGGGCAGAAGAAATTCCTCAAGTGGCTTCTCCAAGAGTGATCCTCGTTGGGTCTTTGCCTATCTTTCCGAAAGAGGTTGTACAAGTCAATATGACCTCGTATTCGGAGGAGACAGAACCCAATGCCACAAAGGTTAAGCCTTCGAGATCCAAGAAGGACAAGGAGGTTCAAAAAATATGTCAAGTCTCCAAAGAGGATGCAAGAGATGAAGACCGATTGAAGTTAACAAGTTCAGATGCTTCAATGGTTAAATCTCAAGCAAACATCTCACAAGAGGGACCAAATGTGATGCATGTATTGACTACCAGCACATCAAGTGTCGAGGAGCAGCTTCAAGAGTTACAAAGAAAGCTCAATGAAAAAGATGCTCAAATTGCATCACTCCTCGCTCAAATCAATATTCAAGCTCAAGCAAATAGACAAGAGCAATCCAGGCCAAATGGTGAAGGGTCAAGCAGTAGCACATCGATCACTCAACAAGAAATCAAAGAGATGATCGCTCAAGGCATAAAAGAAGCTTGTGCATCACAAAATCCAACAGTGCTTGGGTATAGAAGACCTTATCCGACACATTATGATTTTATGCCATTTCCCCCAGGCTACCAAAGACCGAGCTTTGAAAAGTTCGATGGCCTTCACGGTTCACCTCACGAGCACCTTGCTCATTTTTATTCTGCTTGTGGTGAAACTGCCTTAAATGACGCCTTATTAATTAGGCAATTTGTCCAATCTTTGAAAGGATCGGCATTCACTTGGTACACTCAACTTCAACCAGGGTCGATTCAAACATGGGACGATCTACAAAGAGAGTTCCTAGCTCAACTTGTGAGCTCGAAGGCAAGAGTTTCCATTTTGGATCTTGCAAACACTTATCAAAGGTCTAACGAGCTCACCAACGACTTCATCGCCAGGTGGAGGAGAATGAGACTCCAATGCCATGAAAAATTGAGCGAACAAGCTTGTGTTCAAATGTGCACCAAGAACCTAATACCGGAATTAGCAGTACATGTTGGAGGTGCCGAGCCTTGTTCATTTAATGAGTTGGTGTCTAAAGCATGCAATGTTGAAAAACAGCTAGAACGAAGATCCAACTGGCCTCAAGATAGTGAGGCTAACAAAAATGATGGCGATGAACCACAAAACAAAGAAGAGTCTATGGCGACTTTCGCCAAACATGATCGAGAGTCCGGTAACGGAAATGATTCTAATGCTCAAAGAAAAGAGAAAGCCAAGGAGCCATCCAATAGACTCGCCCTTCATGAAAGAAGGCAAACGAAATATCATTTTGACGATGATGATGTACAAGGGATATTCGATGAATTGATGAGTGCTAAACTTTTAACACACCCGGAGCCAAAAAGACCAAAGCAGGATGGCAAGATGAGTGATCCAAGATATTGCTGGTATCACCGCCTCGTTAGTCATCCAATCAAAAATTGCTATGTCTTCAAAGACATCCTAGAGGAGATGATTAACAAAGGAGAAATTGAAATCGAGGGGAACATCCTCGACTCAAGCAGCTTCATCAAATACCATTTCAACGGTATATGTGGCAGAGTGTACTCCCTCACTCCAAGGATCTTCTCAAACGAAAAGAGCATCTTCTGGGGCTATTGAAACTGGGGGCAGCCCCACGGTTTCATTGCCTCTTAAAGCATTGGTGAAAGATGACACATCAAAAGAAGAGTCCTTCAAAGACAAAGACATCGCTCAATGTTGTATGGTCTCATGGACCAATGACATGGACGAAAATGAAGCAGGGGTTAAAAAGATTACTCTTTGCTCCAAGCATCAAATTCCCTCCTCAAAATCAAGAGAGGAACCAAAGGGAAAGAAGTCAAGCTTCGCAAAAACTTCAAAAATGCACAAGAAGCATAAAGTTCAAGTGCAAAAGCTAAAACCCTGTTTCAAGGGTAAAGCTCCACAAAAACTCGCTGAGGAAGCTTGTGTCAAAAATTTCCAAATCTCATACAAAGAGGGTGTTGTAACTGCAAGTGTGATAGAGCCTAGAGTGTCTGCATTTGAAAGGATCGAGACGGCTTCAAGTGGAACTCCTAAACCTTCGGTGTTTAAACACAAGCTTGTTCGCTCCTAGATCGAACATGATTCCGCATCAATCTCCCTTTCTTGAAAAGGATTCGTCGTCGAATCCAAGGTCGCATATGATTCCGCAAATGCATCTACACGAGCTCCTAGATCGAACACCATATGTCCATGGCAATCCTTCTCAAGAACGATTGGTGTAGGGATTGACCACTCCTTGTTGGGTATTGTCTCAGCTTCATCTACAAAATCAAGAAAAGAAACTTTATGAGTGCATAATTCAGATTCCATATGAATGTCATGATGTTCTAACTTAATATGCACTTGAGCTTGGTCATTAATCCCTAAGTTTCCATCCAAATCTAGCAAGTTTTCATCATTTTTCAAAGCTGAATTATCAATCATTTCAAAGCTAGCAATATTAGAATAATTTTCATCATCAATGATCATATTAGGAATTGTGCCTTTCTCGAAGCATTTAGTATGGCATAAATTTGCTCTTTGATTATCATCACAAGACATAGGTTGAACATTTAAATCAATCAAAGAATCATCATGCTCATATTCAATGCAATCATCATGATCATAGGCAAGTAAATTAAGATCTTGATCATTATTATCAACAAGATTTACATTTTCAGCAATAAAAGAAGCATCTATGCAAGAAGAAACAGTATGTTGAATAGAATTATTGGGAGTAATAGGATGAGTTTCTTCCCTTTCATTAGATGGCACTTCAACTCTAGGTAGAACTCCTTGTCCAAACACCGTATTAGAGCCAAAACGCCGAAACTCATATGCCGTAAAGCTTTGATCCAACTTAACAAAGTCTTCATTGGTCACCAAATTCTCTTGGATCTTAGCTAACTTCTCCATGACGGTACTGAACCAGTCATTGCCCTGGCTATTAGACATTGCAAATAAAGATAAACAAAGAACTATGAAAAAGTTAGAAAAATATAAACAACCTCACAAGTGTTTCGCTCACACTCCCTCTCTTATTGATATGTCACGCTTATTGGGGAAATCCGTTTTGGGCAAATCAACACTCAAGCAAAGAACTAAGCAATCAAAGTACAGAATTCAAGAGAATGAATGAAACAATCAATCAAGAGTACTCGACAAAAGCTGTAGATAACTTGACAGAAGCACACAACTCGATCCAAGCACAAACAATACTCGACAATGGCAAGGATCTACTCGACTCAGACTTCGCAACACTCGACATGGACAAGAGAACACTCGACAGGGGTCTAGTGTACTCGACACAAGTAACAAGCACTCGAAAACAGTAGTAAAGTGCTCGATCAAAGGAGAAAAGTACTCGACAGAAGCTGCAATAGAGAGAAATAAAAGAAAACTAAGAAATAATGGAAATTTACCTCTTTTTGATTGAAAACCTTTTAGTTATGATGTTGTAGTTGCAAGGTAGGGTTTCACTTTTTTTTTTTATGGAGGTATGTGTTTGGGATAGGGTTTTCGACTAAGGGCTGTAGAAATCACCAAAAGATGTCCTTGGAGCTTTCTTGCACTAGATATCAACAACCTTTTTTTTTACTTACTTTTTCCCCTAGTGAATTTTATCCTCCTAGGTCCAAGATAAATCTCTTTTTTTTTTTAATCTGATTTTTTTTTTATAAACTAATGCAAGAAAGACTCTAAATAAATATTAGGACTCGAAAAAATCTGATGAATGGTGATAAAAGATAACAACTTAGCCCTAATGATAATTAAATAGACAACTTTTAGATAAAATAGGAAAGTGGATCTATCTTATGCCTTAATAGATATATGATAGATATAATGGAATTAATCTACCAAATAAAAAAAATCAGATTTTTAATAGGCAAATAGAATAGATAAAACAAATAGATAAAAGATAGAACAAAAGATCCAAATATAGAACAAACTAGGGTTTGTGTGTGAGGTGTGATAGAATCGGCCAAGCATCAACTTATGGGGACACGAAGGCTGTGCCGTCGGCTAGGGTGATGCACGAGGGTTCTCACGGCTTGTTTGACTCGACTACTCTCGGCTAGGCAATGTGTTTGGGCTAAGCAACCACAACAATCACAAACAAACAAGGTTAGTGCTATAATCAAACCAAGAATGCAAGAAGTAAAAGACTCAATCTTGATGTCGGGAACCAAAGCTCTGATGCCAATTTGATACGGGGTTAGCCGTGAGATGCCCCGATCTTCGAAAAACAAGCAAGAAACTAAAGAAAGACTCAAGAATGACGCAAGAAACAAAGGACGCAGCAAGAACACTTCAAGAATCGATCAAGAAAGTGCAAGATCGACCAAGAACATAAAGAACGCAACAAAGAATGACCAAGAACTCAACAAGACTCGACAAAGATGAATAAAGACTCGAAATTGAATTGCAAGAATTGAAAAGACACGACCGATAAGGACTGAGTCGATCTATATAGAACAAGATAAAGACCCCAAGCCTCCTTAGAGGGTAGGAACCAATACCAATGACTATATAACCCGCCTCTACAACCCTACACAACCAAGCGGACAACTTGGAGGCACAAGGAGGGGGCTTGTGGATACTAGGATCACCAAGTCTTGCGAAGTTGATGAACACAAAGCAAACCAAGCTAGATCAATACCAATATTTGCAATTGAAGAGCACAGATCTATTCAATCGACAACCACTGATTGTGTTTCACACAAAAAGAGAGCTTTTCTCATAAAATTCAACATGTTCCTGTTTACAATGGAGATCAGCCGCTTAAATAGAAAAACTATGGCTGATTTTTAGATAAAATAATAAATAAAAGATTAATGAAAATAAACTCCTAAAAATACCTAAAATAACTTAAGTAAAAGAGATACTAAAAATAACAATGAAAATTAGGGTTCCAAGGCTTAATAAATTCGGCCCATATAAACTCTATGCGCCCAGTTCTCGGCGTCGAGGGTCTGGTGTCGGCGTCGATACCAACAGTAAGCAAATTTCATCTTCAGGTATCGGCGTCGATGCCTCTGGTGTGTCGGCATCGATACCAACAGTGAGGAAATATGCATCTTTGGACCTTCTCAAATGGTGGAGCCTTCTTCTTCCTTTTGAGGATGACATCGTCCTCCCTCTCTTGAATCATAGATTCATCCTCGTGTAAGATAGGTGTGTCCGAAGGTGTCGTTGTTGTTGCAGGAGGATGGTCAAGTATGAAATAAATATAAAATAAAGATCAGACTGACTTCCCTGTCTCAGCAAATAAATACAAGACTTCCTCCTGTTGTAGTAAGAGAATAGTCAGGATCGAATCCACGAGGAAGCACGTCAGCAGTTCTTAGGTAGCTACAGATCTCACAGACAGAATAGCAGAAAGACAGAAACACAGAAAATAACAAACAAAAGCAATGAACTAAACAAAGCAAGAAATAAAGCAAAACAACAACAAAGGCGAGGACACAGAAGCTACTCGATCTCGAGTAGCTGTCCTCTATATCGACTAGGGAAGGTCGACAACAGAAACTCAGAAAAACAAGCAACAAGGCAACTCGATCTCGACCACAGTCAACTCGAGATCGACAAAGGCAGGTCAAGACAAGTTCAGAATCGACGACGGCAAAAGAAAACTCAACTCGACCTAGACTAGTTCCTACTCGAGATCGACAAAGGCAGTACTCGATCTCGACAAGCTCTACTCTATGTCGATTGGGGGACAGAAACTTTAAATTGCAAATTCGAATGCAGAATTCAGATTTTCGACAGAAATAAACTCAAGATAATAAAAGACTTCCAAAACCAGGGTATCAACACCACAACGATAACCATGCAAAGTAACACGTAAAGGCATAAAAGATCATGTTTTCCATCAAATAACTTTCGTCATTAACAAATAGGCATATAGAGGCTTTCGCATAAACCCTAATTGTTACTAACCCTTTTTCACATAATTAACCCAAGTTGCATTAAGATCACTTTCGCTTCAATAACACAAACAAGGATCACCTTCAACTCTCGCAAAAGAATCATGCTCATCGGGATAGAAGATGAATCGCACAAAAAGATCTGACCTTTATCGTATCGCCTCACATGGCCACCGTCGGGCTCACCCCAGCCCCAGAAGTGGGTGGACTACTCACGCCTCATTGCAATTGCAGACATTGATTGATGAAAAGAACTAATTTGCATTAAAACTAAATTCAAAGCCTTTTACAATCCTGGCAATCCAACTTTCGTAGAAAGCCAAAACCCTAAAAACCTTAGAACTCCTAAACTTCTCTATGGAACTACTTGTTTCTCTCTTTGAATTGGAATCAATGAAAAACCAGCCCCATGGGCTTTATTTATGGGCTTCTAGTCCTTGCTAACCAAGGATAGAATCTCCTATCTATATCTAAAATTATATCTAAAAGCATAAAAGATAAATAAATTGCATAATGGAAATAAATCTAAAGGGGAAAAGATAAATCTAAACTAGGTAAGTCTTCATGTCTTGATAGATCTCCTTCCATAGATAGAACTTGATCAAATTTGGATAGAATCTTCCTCCTTCGGCCCCAAGGAATCCCAACTCGACTAGGACAGCTCTCGACGACGCGTTTTCCAGGACTGGTCTACTCGACATCGACAAGGGCTCGTCGACCTCGACAAGGATTGTTCTTCGACTGGACTTCCCGGCTAGCTCTGCTCGATGTGGCTCGGACTTGGTTCACGGCGCTCGTCGATCTCGACTACTCCTTGTCGAGATCGAGTAGGGATATTCACCGACTAGGTCTTCTCGGGTAGATGTGCTCGACAAGCTCGAATCTGGGCTCTGGGCGTCGTCTATCTCGACTTGGGCTCCTCGAGATCGACTAGGGTGTGGCCTTCTCTGGTCGAGCAGCTTCTCCTCGGCATGGACTCGGACTGGCGTTGTGGGGCTTGTCGATCTCGACTAGAGCTTGTCGAGATCGAGTAGGGTTGTTCGGCATCCTCGTCCTCGGCTTCTCGGTCAGCTTCTCTCCTTGTCGACTCCGGGTGTGGCTCTGGTCTTTGTCGATCTCGACTAGGGTCTTGTCGAGATCGAGTAACTTCCGGAGCTGGGTGGTCTGGCTCTCGACGTTGCTCCTAGTCGACAAGGCTGTGCTCGGACATCTCTCGTCGAGATCGAGTAAGGTCTACTCGAGATCGAGTAACCTTGACTCTCAGATTGATTTGACTGGTTCCGCTGCTTCTTTGACCTTGGACTTCTGTAGCCGATTCCCGAGATTTTCTGACCTTCTGTAGAATTGCTGTAAAATGCCTCGAATTCTGCGAATTAAACAGAAACTGGTGTAGATTCCATAATTTGGCAAATAAACATAAACTACATAGGTTCTGTACTATCTTAGCCCAAATGAATGAAATGCATGTAGAAACCGATATAAAAGTTACTGTAAAACATGACAGATTCAGCTCACAACAAACACCCCATACTTAAGCTTGTTTGTCCTCAAGCAATACTTTTAATTGTCATTCAGGGGAAGAATTTAAAACTCTCAACATATTAGATTCATTCTCATATAACCCTGCAATCAATTACCATCCCTGAAAAGGTACTTATGTCACAGATCCATGCATGTGCAAATGTATAAAAGCAACATCTACTCACAAAAGGAGGGTTATGCAAAAACATTCATAAGTGACAAAGCATTGATAAGCAAGAAGACTTTAATTAAGCTCATGAAGGAGTAGATTGGTAAAAAGCTAAAGGTGGGCAATATTTGGCAATGTGGTGCTTTTGATCCGGGGAAATGGAATATTTCCAAACATGAGTTTCCACATTCCTTTTCATAAGATTCATCACCTTTCATAATGCTTTTGATAAATCATAATAATGCTTTTACCTCTCTAACCTCAGCACTGCCTTTTCGCGAGTCGCAAACATGGGTGTCATGAATGGCCCCGGATACTTAGTGCTTTGGACTCCTCACAATGTGTCCCATCTCTCCAAACTATTATCTTAGATAGCAGGGTCAATCTACCTTTCACTACTAAAATAGTCTGATATAGGGACGACATTAGGAATAGATTCAGGGACAAATGGTCGTCCCTAATCATGTCAGGGACGAATTTAGAGATGAATCGACTATTTGTCCCTAAACATGGCGATGGTAAATAGAAACGACACGTAGCGACAAATTTAGGGATGTGTTTTAAATTAATCCCCAATTCCGTCTCTATTACCAACCACTTTGGATACGACTTAGAATTCCCCCAATAGTAACCATAATTGTGACGCCCTATATCCGTCCTTATTTTTGTCCCTATATCCGCCCCTGTAACCATCACAAAACATATACCTATTTTGGTCTTTAAGTTCATCGCAACATTCATCTCTACTTCTGCCCTGAAATCCCTCTAAGTAGCGCCTCTAAATTTATCCCCAAATATGTTCCTATATTTGTCTCTATACTTGTATCCAAATTGGTTCCTGTATCCGTTTCTATACTTGTCCCCTAATACATCCCTATATCTGCTTCTATATTTGTCTTTAACTTCATTCCTATATTTCTCTCTATACTTGTCCACAAATTCGTTCTTATATTCGCCTCTATATGTGTGCCAAAATTCATCCCTGTATTTGTCGCTAAACGTATCCCTAAAGTCGTCTCTATATTCATCTCTATTTGATCCCAAATTCATCCATTTATTCATCTCCATATTTGTCCCACAAATTCGTCCCTATATAGTTGTCCCTCTAATTGTCCCAAAATTCATTCTTATATTCGTCCCTATATTTGTCCCTAAATTTGTCTCTATATTTGTCTATCTTAATCCTTAATGCAATCCACTTTCTATACCTAAATCCGCTCGAAATCTTTGTCATTCATAAATAAATATTCAATTGTCAATGAAAATTGAATTTATAAACCAATCAAATAATTCTTGGTCAACCAACATAAAGTACTGAACTAGTAGAAACATCACATAAATCCTAATAAAATTGTTTAGCCAATAATTAATCTCTAATGCATATAACAAATGTTTCCAAAGAAAAGCTAAGAAGATTGTTTAGCAAAGAATTCCTTAACCGAGTTGATAATGGTCTCTTGAAGACTTTGATCTCTTAAATCATTGTTGAGACTTGTCTCACTCCGGATTGCACCAACAGAGTTATCTACATAAGTCTCGATGTTGGTTATATCTTCTCTTACTTGATCTTGGTTTCGTTGCATAGTATCCGCCAAGTTGGTCACATCTTTCCTTGTTTCTTCTTGGTTTTCCTGCACAATTGTCATTTTCTCATTCAAGCTTGCCATTTCTTGTGTAATTTGTGTCTGCAATGATGATAGTTGAGCCATCATGTCCTCTCTCATAGACTCGGATACTTCAGACGATCCACATGCACCAACGGACGTAGCACCATGCACATTGCGAGTCCTTTTCAACATGGATTCAGACTCAGATCCCATGCCTATAACTCTTCCTTTTCTTGAACCACCAGTTGCTTTCAACCATATTTCGTTCTTATCAATCAAGGGAGGTACCTCACTTTCCGGAGCCTCTTGTGTTGCTTCTTCAAGCAATGTGTCATAATTTTCCTATAAATTGCAATAAAGAAACAATAAGATTTACCATATAAAAAAGGAAAAATAACTCTAAATAATACAAAGTATCAACTATTTCAATGCTGTAAAAATCAGCTTACAATGCTGAACATCTATGCTATCAAAATCAGCTATTTTTGCACTTCTAAGATACATTACATTGCTGTAAAAATCAGCCATTTAAATGTTGAACAACAATGCTGTAAAAATCAGCTAATTTTGCACTTCTAAGATACATTACAATGCTGTAAAAATCAGCTATTTCAATGCTGTAAAAATCAGCTATTTTTGCACTTCTTGAGATACCTAGTTAGTTGCAATGCTGTAAAAATTAGCTATATGGTTTGTTGCTGTCATAACCATGAAATTTAGCTATTTTTGCACTTTTTTATGTATGCTTATTGTTGCAATTCAAAGACAATACTAAACAAATAGGAACAACAAGACTGATAGTTGCAATTCAAAGAAATTACATTTTAGTTTAATTTCAGTGAATTTAAAAATATGTTTGTTCAATTAAATATATGTGGTTTATCATCTAGATCAATTTCATAAGAAAACAAAATGCAATAATCACACATGGAAAACAACGTTGAGCAATCTAAAGAAAAGACTAATTTGTAAATAATTCCCACCAAGATATGTACTCTACCTACGGTTACTTCATAAGTATATATTGCTATCAAATCAAGTTTACTCTACCTACTATCATTACCTAAATATATGGAAATCATGTTTAATTTGAGCACGCTTGCACTTCAATTTGCATTGGAAAAAAATCCATATTATTGCATTCCAAACTAACTCATAAAAGAAAAGACAACTTTTACCATAATTTGTTGGCACTTCTCGCTCAAAGCACCATCTTTTTTTCTCTTATAGCATCTCTCAAATAACTTCTTTGGTGATGGTTCTTGTCCATCTTTATCCTTCTGCAAGAAGAATCACGAAATTTGCACTTGTAAAAAAAATATTATATATATAATTATAATATTACAAATTAAATGAAATACTAAAGAACTACAAAACCAGGCATGATATAATGTACAAATGTAACAAACAAAGCGGATTTATTTTCTCATGCTATTAGGAGGAAAAAATAAAACTACATGGACAATGCTTATAATTAGTTTTCGCATATGCTAGTAAAATTGTAAATACTGGTTATAAATAGATGCATGTATACAACCAACAAGGTATAACGATTTGGTGCTAGATGCTAGGCTCATGAACGATCAAGAATTTGAATGACTCAAATGCACATTTGTCGAAAATATAAAATGAAATGATATTTACCATTTTGTTCTTATGGGCGGTAGTAGTTATCGATCCACCTCTGTAAGGGGGGATACCCTTTTCCTTTGCGATGGCTCGATTACGCTTGTTCACCTCAGACTTATGTTGAAATTCACTTGATTTCCATTTGACCCACATCTCATCCCAGATCTTTTCTTTAATCCATACCGGTCTACGTTTCTTATCGCGAGCCGTCTGTAATATACGACCAAGATGCCTACTACCTTCATGATTGAATGCTTTATAAACTTGTTCTTCTGAGAATCGACCCTTGTCCCATCGACATTGTTTCTGTAAAAGTGAATGAGACAATAAATATAGTGTTGTGTGTGGACCTATATGGCAATTAGATTTGTAATTCACTTATTTGATGTGATTAAAAGTCTAACTTGTAATATGTACATCCTCCAATCAACAAGCCTATATTCTAAATGTAAGATTAGTTAACCATTGCAATTTAACCAGTGAATGTCTGTTTGGTAAATGACAAGAATAGTGAGTAGATTTGATATATACCTTGAACATTGTCCACCACTGTTTGTGTGTTCCATCTGCAACTTCACCCCAAAAGGTATATGTTGTTGCAGGAGGATGGTCAAGTATGAAATAAATATGAAATATAGTTCAGACTGACTTCCCTGTCTCAGCAAATAAATACAAGACTTCCTCCCGTTGTAATAAGAGAAAACTCAGGATCGAATCCACGAGGAAGCACGTCAGCAGTTCTCAGGTAGCTATCAGATTCTCACAGACACAGCAGAAAAGCACAGAAACGAAGACAAAAGCAAGCAAAGCAAACAAAAGCAAAGGCAAACTACTCGACAGAGACAGCAAGTAACTCGACCAAACAACTCGACCAAGCTTTGTCGACACAGAAGTACTCGATATCGAGAAGTACTCGACACAGAAGGCAAATCGACAAGATGTTCTCGACACAACAGCAGAAGTCGACAACCGCAAAAGGGAAGGAACTCGACTCCAACAATCTCCTCGACGTCGAGTAGATAACTCGATGTCGACAAGTTTCTCAAGGTCGATAAGAGCAGAAAATTAAATGCAAATGCTTTTCAAACACAGAACACGAATTTCGATGAAATAAATCAATAAACTAAAGACTTCCAAAGCTAGGGTTTCAACACCACAACAGTAACCATGCAAAGTAACACATAAAGGCATAAAAGATCATGCTTTCCATCTAAATAACTTTCGTTATTAACAAATAGGAATATAGAGGCTTTCGCATAAACCCTAATTGTTACTAACCCTTTTCACATAATTAATCCAAGTTGCATTAAGATCACTTTCGCTTCAATAATACAAACAAGGATCACCTTCAACTCTCGCAAAAGAATCATGCTCATAGGGATAGAAGATGAATCGCACAAAAAATCTGACCTTTATCGCATCGCCTCACATGGCCACCGTCGGGCTCACCCCAGCCCCAGAAGTGGGTGGACTACTCGCTCTTCATTGCAATAAAAGACATTGATGTAAAAGAAGAAACTTGCATAAAACTAAATTCAAAGCCTTTACAATCTTGGCAATCAACTTTCGCTGTAAGCCAAAACCTTAAAAACCTTAGAACTCCTAACTGTATCTCTGAATGGAACTAACTACTCCTCTCTGAATTTTTATGATTAAAACTGAGCCCCATGGGCTTTATTTATAGTGATCTATTCCTTGTTAGCCAAGGATAGAATAACTATATCTATATCTAAAATTATATCTAATAATATAAAGATAAAACATGGAATTAAATAAACTAGATAGACTAGGATTATATCTAATGTCTTGGGTCTTCGATAGATCTTGATAGAATAGGATAGAATTCGTCGAATCTTGGCTTGCAAGCAATCTCCCGCTCGGACTTCTCCTCGAACTCGGCTTCTGGACTCCTCGACAATCTTCTCGACATATCTCCTCGATATCGACAAAAGTTGTCGATGTCTAGAAGTTTCTTCGTCTGGTGCTCGTGCTCGACGTCTAGAACACATGTCGAGTTGATAACTCCTCGATGTCGACAAATCTTGTCGATATCGATAACTTTCCTCAGCTCCCAGCTCTGTTCGTAAAACGCACTTTCCCGATGCCTCGGTTGTCGGATTGACGCATCTGACCATGCGTTGGAAAGCTCTTTCCGAGGGCTACAACTCTCATGAAGACATTACAGCCTGATTCAGAATGATGAAAGCCGGAAATTGGCCTTCTCTCCAGCTGCACCATTCATGGCTTCTCCATGACTTTCCTTTAAGCTCCAAAAATGCGTCCGATTTCTGTGAAATATAACAAAAACTTGTGTAGACCTCCATATATTGCAAACAAGTGTAAACTACACAGATTCTGTATTATTCTAACCCAAATGTGTGCAATGTATGCAGAAATCGATATAAAAGTAAGTGTAAAACATGGCAAATTAGGCTCACAACAGTATATGGGCCATCAAAATGAGAATGAATGATATGAACTAATGCAGCCCTCCCAGGCCCATCCAATCTAATCATTTTAATTATAAAAAATACAGAATTAGTAGTGTGTATAGCATAATAATTATAATTACATATTTGGTAATGTAGGATTGAACTCACTTTTTTGTTACCACTTCAATTAGCTCCCTTGTGTCCGATTGGTTGGTTTGGAGTGGAGCCCTTTCTTCATTGTTCTCAAGCACCATAGGTGTTGAAGGTTGTGATCGAGTTCCCAAATCTGTTGTAGGAGCCAAAGGAGTTGGCTGCGGATTATGTACCGATGAAAGACCTGGCTGTGATGCTACGACAGTAGGTTGGTCGTCTGGTGCATTCTCAGTAGACAGATTTAGATCAGAAGAAGGTTCTTCCTGGGAGACTGCATTATTTGGCGGAGATGCCTCAACGTTCGTTGAGGATTGCCTAGGTAGTAAGGCCGCAGATTTTATTCCTCTCCCTCTGACAAGTAACAATTAATAACAATAATAGCTTAGAAACATAACCAATTTCAAATGTCTCATAAACATACCAAATTACAAATGAAAGACAAGGTGGTAGAAAAAAAAATTCATAATTAGGCTTTCAGAAATTCATGTCGAGCTTTTTCCACAAGATTTGTTTGAGTTCCCGAATCTCTTAGCTAAAGATCAGTCAAATGGCCCTATTGATAGCACATGTTTTTGAAAAGCCTTAATGTTTAGAAAGACGAAGCATGCTTTAAGTTTTGGTATAAATCAGGGGAAGAAGATTTAAGTGTCTTTTGTTGAACAAATCCTTACTTCGCTACATGAGCTTCCTCTCTTCCCATCCCTAAAGGATGTACAAAAAATAGGACAGAACTTGGAATGTAGAGGCAATTCATGAGATCTTGTGCGGGAGAGTATTTAGTATTTGTGATTTTTTTTGTTAATTTTATTGTTTGTGTTGAACTTAATGTGTTCTTAGTTCAGTTTTTCCATTATGATTTGTAAAAGGTGAATTATCTAGGACATCAAAGTAATGCCTGACATTTTTTTCTCCTGTACCAGATTGTCAAAAAGCAACATGTAAACAATAGGACGAAAATGACGAGGCTACTATAATCTCACGTAAGCTTTTTTGTTATAGGCCTATCTCGTGTATGCTTCTTGTCTTAAGATGTTTGATAATGAAAGAGATATTGTATATATTAGTATAGGTTTGAGTGAAACCAGAGTTTTTTTTAGGAAACTAGTTCATGCCCACTTGTAAATAAATAAGCAGATTAAACGAAAATAATGTTTAGTTAAGATAATAAGATGAATGCAAATAAAAATCTGGTTACCTTTGAACATGCATCAAGTGTTGCTAAAAAAATAACATCTCATTTAATTGGGAATTGGAAACTTTATGTTTTTGTTAGTGTATTCTGCAAATGAATTGAATGCCTATACAACGCTAGATGTGTTCTATCTGTTGGGAATGAGTTGTATTTTTTGTCTCAAATTGGGGATTTATATTTGAAATTTTTAGTTCCTATGATATAAATTTAAGCATGGTAATTTCCTTCAACTAGTTCAACTTGGTGGTTGCTGGTTGTTTGTGAGTCTTTGTTCTTCCCTTTATATGTTTTTTTTTGCACTTTGTGATGTCTTCATTTTAGCTCATATTTCAAGAACAATGTGTATTTGACTTTCGCTGCTTGTTTGTTTTGCCTTTTGAACGTAGGTGAAATTATTCCGCCAACACCTACCTGTCATCCTCAATGGTTCATCTTGCAAAGGTTCTATTTTGTCTACTCTTTTACACACTATTCTTTACTTAAATGTTGTAGTTTCCTAATTTTTGTTACTTGTTAGTTTTGATTTTTTTCATGCCTTCTATTTTTTTTTTGATTTTAAGAAAGTGGGCATTTTTCTTATCAAAAAAAGAAAGTGTGCATTTGGTCTGTTGACATTTCTAATTGATTTTTTTTGTTCTTTTGCAGCACTGTGAATTGTAAGTGAAGACATCAAATTCTAGTGCAAAGGCTGATAAATGGGCAAGGATTTATACATTTATTAGTGGGATTTGTGTACCATTCAGTTCATAAATTGTCTAGCTATTTATACATCTATCATGAAGTTCGACTTCACTGATCTGTGTATACTATCTTGGTTAGTTGAGATTAATATATTTTATTCATAACCTGTATACAAATTTGCAGCGTGTGCTAAGACTATTTCCAAAACCGTAACTCTTTACCAAATTCAAAACCTGTATCAGGCTCAAGTGTCAATTTTATATGACCTCTTTGCTTGCTCTTTTTTTTGGCTTCGTCTTACAGCTTCATTCACATAGTGCCAACATCTATCTTATACAGCTCCTTGTCTGTTCCCTGTTCATTCTCAGTTTTTTCTTAACCTGTTTATTGGTCCATCGTACAGGTTTGTTCAGTTCCTGCCGCCTCTCTTCAAGCTTATTCTCCTCTTTGTTGGTATTTTTTAGTTTGCATCGCGTTCATTGTTGTGTTTTTCTTTTCCAGGATGTTGTTAGTGCTTCTGCTTCCTTGATCTATTTTGCTGCATTTGTTTCAGCTAAGCACCACCACCCTCCATCGGTTACTTTTGTCCACCCCTTCTACCAGAGGCAATTGGATTTCTCTCTTGTTTGCTTTAGGTCAGATTTCTCTCAGCGTGCCTTTATTCTACCGTTCGTAGTGTAATTTTAACCTCTGATTTGGGGATGATGTTGCATTCAGTTTTTCATTACCCTGCCTAATGATATAACAAAAAGGGGTTATTTCAGAATTCGTTTCCTTTGCTTTGTTGTCTTTCTATTTAGAATGTTACATTTTATGTTATCTTCTATTTTGAATGCTTTTCATCTTCTAATTTTCCAGTTGGAAATACAATTGTAAACTTTCCTTGTTTCTTATTCCTTGTTTCTGCTATGCTGATGAATTTCTTAGTTTGCATTTATTCAATTATTTTTCTGTTCTATGGAAGTACTGAAAAAATAAGAATGGCTTCTAACTGAAATAGACCACCTCTGTGGAACATTTTCTATTCAAGGGAAATGACTGAAATGAGTACTATTCCCTAGGAAACAAAGAAAACAAGCCTAGCTCCCTATATGTTATCTTGGTCAAAGCTAGAGTACAGAGAAGGAATAAATGAGAATCTCCTGTTACAAGATTGCAAGAAGAAAGTTTCTAGGCTATATACTATATAGTAAGCGATTTCCATAACATTCCTAAAACTCCATCTGTGTTGCAATTAATGATCTTCCCATTCTTGTCAATCTGTACCAAATCCACTCTACAGACTCTACTTCACCTAAAGTTAACTGCCTGGGAATAAGCAGAGATCTTGACTAGCATACTTTCTTCCATTTTATGTATCAAAGCATGGATAGAAAGGTTGCTATTATAAATAAGATGCTAGTCCTGAATGCTAACTGCTAAATAGGGTCTGATTATTTGGATTTAGAATCTCTCTTTTGCTGTCATACTAATTTTCTATGCACTGAAACGAAGAAGTGTAGGGTATGACAGAAACTGTGGGAAATGCATCTATGACAGCAGTTGGTGCTACTACCTGTCTGACAGCAACTGTATCAATACTGTATCAGTAGAAACTTGCGATTAGTTTTTTCTGGTTCTAAAAACACTAGATGAATAAATTCTGGCCATTAGTATGGTGAATTGAAATTAATAGCCTATTAGCTCAAATGGTAGAGCATTTGTGTTATACACATTCATGTGGGTTCGAATCCCACATAGGCTTTATAGATACTTTAAAATTTGAGAAGTATTAATATAAAATAGCAGCTCCAATTAATGCCCAAGTCCTTAAGAGTCAGGAGTTCAAATTGAGTCACAAAGCACACAAATAACTTGCCTTAATTCAGAAATATATTTAAACTTTATAAGATGTAGATAATTAACAAACCAAATGCGAGCAATTATTTTCAGTCAATTACCAAAAGTAGACAAAACTTAAACTAACAAGAAAATGGGATCCTACATTGATGCTGTAATATGTTTTTGTGATTATTCTTCATCTTGCGAATCATCAGATTCAACATCTTCATCACTAGAGGGCTCTGTTTCATACTCTACTCCATTATTGGCATTGAACAATGCTTCCTCCTCATCCCTATCATCAGGCTCCACCAACTCCTCCACAACATCATTGACTGCATTTGATGGATCACGCAAACTTGTTGGCACATTGTCTGCCATTAGTTGGACATAAAGATCAGGAGTGATGATTTCATCAGATTGATAAGCAGTAGTGGGGGTGGTAGATGTCCACCGTTCTGCTATTCTCCCTCGGGGAGTTGTCTTGCATACATACCTCCAATCTGCCTGATCGCTCCTTGCTCCTGGGTATTCCGTGTAAAATACTTGCACCGCTTGTTGTGCTAGTATGAATGGTTCATACTTTTGATACTATCTCTTGTGATTTACTTCAACAAAACGGTACTCTCGATGAACTCTTGTACCTCTTTCAGATGGATCAAACCATTTACACTTAAATAAGACAATCTTATTTTCATTATTATGTGAACGAGGATATTCAAGCTCGATGATTTCTTCCAGAAGACCATAAAAGTTTGTTTCAACATTTTCCTGATTAGATCCCGTAACACATACTCCATTATTCATTGTTGACTTGCCGACGCTATTCCCCACCGTCTGGAACTTGTATCCATTAACTTTGTAGGTGGTCCAGCCAAATCAAATACCATTCTTTGTTCTGGATTCAATTCTCGTGGGTTACTCTCACAAAGTTCTTCCTCATTTGATGCACCAATCGACTCACCCTGTGCAGTCCATCGGTAATAATCACTCATAAACCCATTGTGATATAAGTCGTCCTTAACTTGACTTGCAACCTTAAATTGACAATTTTTACACCTCTTGCATGGACATTTTATCTTGTCTCCATCCATGTAATGTTCTTGAGAAGCAGCAAATTCCACAAACTCATCAACCCCTTGATAATATTCAGGTTTGATGCCATCAAGATTCGGCAAGTACATATCATACATCCAAGCACGATTATTCATTTTTTCTGCACATATATAACAAATTCAGTCTTTTTAATAAGTATGCAATTGAGTAATACTATAAAACCCTAACATGATCCATTAATTTGATCATATAATTTAAAAATTCAGATAATACATATGCATATATCATCCAGAGGAATAAATAGATACAGATCTTACGGTACATATACTTACTTACATTGAATTATGCAAAGAAGGATGTATGAATGTATGATTGATATAGAATACCGTTGTTTTCTCCAAAAAAACAGAATACCGTCGTGGAATTATGAGGAAGACTGGAATTAAATTCGCCGATTTGTGTTATATAATGACCTAATTAGAGACAGATTCAGGGACGAATTCAGAGACGGATTCAGGGATGGCTTCTGGGACGAAATCAGGGACGAATTCAGTGGCGGCTTATCAGGGACGAATTCGGGGACGAATTCAGTGGCGGCTTATCAGGGACGAATTCGGGGACGAATTCAGGAACAGATTCAAGGCCGATTTCGGAGGCGGATGCAGGGACGGATTCGGAGACGGATTCAGATACAGACTCAGGAACGAATTCAGAGATAGATTTAGGAACAGATTCGGGGATGGAATCGGGATTGGCTTTTGTAACCAACATAAGGTCGTGACTATTCACCAACAAATATTGTAATGGGTGTTTATTTTGTTAATGAGTTTGCGTCGAACCCTCATTCATCCCCATATTCTTCAGTAATTAGAGAGAAATTTAGGCACATATTTCAATTTGTCTCTATATAGAGACGAAATATAAATTGGTTCCTATATTTGTTGCTATATAGAGTCAAAGATAGACACGACATTTTACCATGTTCCCATTAGGTAAGGATTTAGGAACCTATTATCGGATATTGCAATTAGCAACAAAATTACTGACGCTGCGATAATTTGTTTTAAATTTAGCGTCGATTATGACATTTTGTTCCAAAACTCATCCCTAATAGGGACATAATTAGCTACAAGTGAAATCCGTCTCTAATATCCGTCCCTATATCAAACTATTTTAGTAGTGAATTTATCTCCTGAGGTGATTGGATTTTCTTTCACTCATTAAATTTTCCATATATTTCAAACAATTTCCTTCCAAACTCCAATAATGATAATAACAACACAAACACCATATAATAATCTCCATAATGTAACATCATTCTCAACATAATCCCCGGATAGGGTAAAGAATGGCAAATATTTAGATCATGTGGAGCAATATTTGAAATAAGGCATATTATGGCTTTTGTGTAATGCATAAGCATAGGTAAGGCTATGATTATAACAATATGAGGATTATATGGAAATATAAAGTCCTCCATCATCTTATCATGCAACATGTCAAAAGCAACTTCAAATTTTACCTCCTTTCATGGTTTTCATCTAAATAATGCACTTCATTGTGACTTCCCTTTACTAGGCAATTTCATGCTATATCTCTAATGAATCCAATTTTGCATCGTCGAGTTCAATAAAGCTTCCATGATATTTATCAAAAATTTCAAATGGGGGTCATTTTTCTAAATTTTGGAAATCATGGATATAAGCACATAAATCAATAATGCATTCCAAAATAGCCATGTAGCAATTCAAAGAAATAAATTCTAACTATGCATAAATAATGTCAAATATAGCAAATATGCATAAAGAAGGCCCTTCCCCCACCCCATACTTAAATTTTACAGTGTCCTCACTGTATAAAAACAAGGGTAAAGAAAGAAACTCACAAGACAGGTGTGCAGGGCCTCAAAATTTCGAATGGAAGCACCTCCTAGGCCGAGTATGTATATTGCTTGGTTCTATCCATGGACCTGAAAAGTGTAGAAGACATATACCCACAATAGCAAACTAAAAGTGTTTCAAAACCAAAACAAAAACAACAATGTCTCAAAAGTCCTAAAAAGTCTATGTACATGCTCTAGATTTTATAGTCGCTAGGCCGACTTTTCCATTTAGCTCAAGGTGGCATTTGCAGGGCCCATGTAGCTTGGGCCTCAAATAGTACTCCATTCTTGTCCATCAGCTGTAATCCTCCAGAATGGATCTTGTTCACCACGAAAGGCCCTATCCGCTTCTTGGTGAATTTGTTGGGAAACCAATGATCCTTTGATTGAGAGACATAGAGCTTGTCTCCTACTTCATATTCCTTGGGCTCATCATTGAAAATCCTACATAAGCGCACATACCAAGGCAAACCTCTCCCATGTATAGATATATCTTTAATGGAAATAGGAGAAGAAAGATCCATACCTTGGCTTACCTTCGCAGAGACGGAATCGGGAACCACCGTGTTTGGTCAATCTCGACTAGGGCTAGTCGATCTCGACGAGTCTACAGGTTCTGGTGGTGGTCTGCTCGAGGATGCAGAAGTCGACGAAGGACATGGCTTGTCGATCTCGACAAGGCTGGTCGACCTCGAGTAGGCTTCTGCTCCTGGTGGCTCCAGTATCGAGGAAGAAGGCTTTGGTAGAGTCGGGTGGTGGTCGATCTCGACAAGTTTTGTCGAGATCGAGGAGACTGGTTTGTCTGGTCGAGTCAGAGTCGGGGATGGCGAAGGCGATGTAAGGCAAGTCTTGTCGATCTCGACAAGGCTACTCGATGTCGACGAGCCTGACCCTTCAGTGTTGCTGCTCGACGATGCTGGTGCGGGTGGAGGCTCCTTGGTTTGGTCGAGTTCGACTAGGGTCCTCGATGTCGAGGAGTCTTGGTCGATCTTAACCCCATACTTAGTTCCTGTCAAGGCATCCGAAAAATAATTGATCCATAACGACTTACCTTGGTCCGTGTCGATTGGATTCTCTGTGTTCTCTTTGAGGATTGCCATGATCTCTTCCACATGGGCCTCCATGTCCCTCTTTTCCAGCTCCTCAGGGGTCATATTTCTGACCTTAGGTTCCCCGCAGGTGATGTAGCCAGCTGAGATAGATTTGACCTCTTCCATTGGACCTGTATGCCTTTCAGTTTTATTAAAGGAATACTCAATTACCTCATCGCTGATGTTGAAAGTGAGCACTCCTTTCCTTACTCTTATGTTGGCATCCACCGTCGCCAAGAAGGGCCTTCCTAGAATAATTGGACAAGCAGGATCTTCTTGCATATCAACAACTAGGAAATCAGCAGGGACAAAAAATTTACCTACTTGTACTGGCACATTGTCCACCATGCCTGTTGGAATGACCACCGTGTTGTTGGCCATGTAAAGTCTAGCATCCACAGGCTCTAGGGCACCTATCTTAATCTTGGACCAAATCGTTAAAGGCGTTATACTCACACTAGCTCCAAGATCACATAAGGCATTAATTTTGTATGGACCAAATCCAATAGTTTTAGCAAACTTACCTGGATCCGGCCTCTTCTCCAGTATGTCTAAATGTCGGCACTCCTCTTTGATTTCAGCCATCGATCGTTTTTTGCTCAGAATCTCCTTCAGGAACTTGACATAAGAAGGCATTTCATTGAGAGCTTCTGTGAAGTGGATGGTGACGTTGAGCTTCTGAAGCATCTTGATGAAGCGCTGAAACTTTTTCTCTGCCGGGTCCTTTGGAGATTTTGTGGGGAAAAGCAGCTTCTTTTTCTGATTCGGAGCCAGAACAGACGTCGGAGATGCTGCAGGTTGCTCTACGTCGACTAAGGGCTCCTCGACATCGACTAGGCCCTTGTCGATGTCGACCAGGTTGGGTGCAGTCGAGTTGTTGTTCGGCGCAGATGAGGATTCTGGAAGTTTCTCCTCGACATCGAGTAGACCTTCCTCAACATCGAGTAGGCTCTGGTCGACCAGCTGTTCTCCGTTGTTCTGCTGCTTTTCGACCTCTGGCTCTTGCAATTGATGGCCGCTTCTGAGTTTTACAGCAGCGATATGTCCAGTCTTTCCCTTAGGGTTTGGTTCTGAAGATCCAGGGAGCGAACCTGACTGTCTGGGGATTCCTGCTGCTAGCTGACCAATCTGTGTATCAACTGATTTCCGCCAGATATCAATTTCCCCAAGCCTAGAGTTGACACCTTGCATCTGAATATAGACGGAGTTGAAGGATTGCCTAGTTTCTGAGTGGTTTCTCCGTATTTCTTCCATGACTGTCTGTATATCATCCTTTTTCTGGTCCCTTTCCGGATGTCCTTGAGCTCTGTAGGGCGGGGGGTTCCTAGGGACACCCTGGTTCCATTGTGGTTGCTGAAACCTTTGGTCCCCCATGTAGCGATTGGGACCCCCTGCGTAAGCTTCATCCTCATGGTGCTCTGCCAGCTTGACTTGTTCTGTGCGTGGGCACTCAGGAGTGGTGTGCCTTTGCGATCCGCATTCAATACAAGGCTGGTTGACAGAGAGATACTTTACTTGCTTGATGAGCTTCTTATTCTGGTCTCTGTAGTACTGCTCCCTAACATCAGGATGGATCTCCTTAGGTGGCTCATAGAGGGGCATGGATGGTGCTGGCCTGGCGTATGGGTTCTCTTCATAAGTTGCAGTAGACCCATACTTGTTTTCGTAGTTAGTGAGCTTCTCTAGCACACCCCATGCGTCACTTGCCGGCATTGTCAGATACTCAAAGCGAGTATAATGGTTGATTCTGTCCTTAGTGACTTGATCAAGAGAGTTGAAGAAGATCGCCTAAATGACGTAGGGTGGCTGTCCATGAGTAGGGCAAGATCGCAGAAGTTCCTTGTAGCGCTCCCATGCCTTTGCTAGCGGTTCCCCTTGCTTCTGTTTGAAGGCGGTGATTCTCTGGCGGAGATGTGCTATTTTGGCAGGTGGGAAGAATTTGTTCAGGAACTCTTGCTCTACTTGGGCCCAGGTTGTGAGTGATCTTCCTTTCAGCCCTTCCAGCCATTTCAGTGTAGGCCCAGCGAGAGACCAGCGAAAAGCTTTCATCTTGACATATTCCAAGGTTGTACCTTCAACAAGAGTACGACATATGTCAGAAAATTTTGTAATATGTTCAAGAGGACACTCATTAAATCTACCATAGAAGACATTATTTTTCAGCTCTATAAGAAATTGAGTGCGAATTTCAAAAGAGTTATCAGGGATAAGAATCGCCGATTCAGGCACGACGAGAGTTGGATGCATATAATCCTCTGCCGTGGTTGGATATTGGGCAAGCTCAGCCTGTGCTTGTTCCCATGCTGCTTTCTCAGCGGCGATAGCATCATCCTTAGCGGCTAATTCCCTTGTAAGCCTAGCGATCAGCTGTTCCTATGTCTCCGCAGCTGCCATGGCTTTTTGTAGTTTAGCTCTGATGTGAAAAAGGCGTTCTGGTTCGTCTAAGGCGTCAAACTCAGGTGTTTGACTAGAACGGCGCATACACCTGCAAATTTACTCAAGAGAAAAGAGAGAACTGACTACCTAAGGCGCGAATGATTGCTTCCCCGACAACAGCGCCAATTTGTTGTTGCATGAGGATGGTCAAGTATGAAATAAATATAAAATAAAGATCAGACTGACTTCCCTGTCTCAGCAAATAAATACAAGGCTTCCTGCCGTTGTAGTAAGAGAATAGTCAGGATCGAATCCACGAGGAAGCACGTCAGCAGTTCTTAGGTAGCTACAGATCTCACAGACAGAATAGCAGAAAGACAGAAACACAGAAAATAACAAACAAAAGCAATGAACTAAACAAAGCAAGAAATAAAGCAAAGCAAAAACAAAGGCGAGGACACAGAAGCTACTCGATCTCGAGTAGCTGTCCTCTATATCGACTAGGGAAGGTCGACAACAGAAACTCAGAAAAACAAGCAACAAGGCAACTCGATCTCGACCACAGTCAACTCGAGATCGACAAAGGCATGTCAAGACAAGTTCAGAATCGACGACAGCAAAAGAAAACTCAACTCGACCTAGACCAGTTCCTACTCGAGATCGACAAAGGCAGTACTCGATCTCGACAAGCTCTACTCTATGTCGATTGGGGGACAGAAACTTTAAATTGCAAATTCGAATGTAGAATTCAGATTTTCGACAGAAATAAACTCGATATAATAAAAGACTTCCAAGACCAGGGTATCAATACCACAACGATAACCATGCAAAGTAACACGTAAAGGCATAAAAGATCATGCTTTCCATCAAATAACTTGGGTCGTCCTACATACACCGCAAATCCACGATTAGCGCTGTTAATGAAACGTCGAATATGACGTTGTAGAAACGTTCGATTGCACGTTGCAGCAACGTTCATTTCGACGTTGTCTTTTGTCCTACACAACATTGTGAATTGAAGGGATTTGGGCGGGTCGGACACTTTAGCAACGTCTAATCCGACGTTGCTAAAGTGGGCCTCGTCGGGCCAGAAAGCAACGTGCAATACCACGTTGCAACACTTGGAACTTACAATCAAGACAACGTCAAGTCTGACGTTTGTACCAGCAACACTTGGATCAATTCTATTATCTTTATTTTTGTTGGGTATATAATCAAGACAACGTCAAGTCTGACGTTTGTACCAGCAACACTTGGATCAATTCTATTATCTTTATTTTTGTTGGGTAGGATGTTGGCGAAAACTTAGTGCGATGCTCCATCTTTTATTTTGTTGGAGCGTTTTGCCCCTCGCGGAGGGTTTTCAAATATGATTTGTGGTTATTTCAGGGAAGTCACATCTGTTTACATGAAAACTTATAGACTGCCTCATTTTTCATATTGATGATAGACGATTACAACATAAATAACTTAGTAAATAAGTTTTTCCGGGTCGCTGCCATGTCACACCTCAGCGGAAATCATTGTTGTTCTCTTCCTCTGATGGTGAAACATTCTCCGGCGGCACTACGACGACCCGGAAGTGAGCGTTGCCTAAGTAGCTAAACATCAAACCCGCGCCTACCCGCACGCCACGCGATCTCGCGAACGTATTCCATCCTTGTGCGAGCCAGAGTGCCTCGGAGCTGTTGCGATCTACCCGGATGCTGGTGCCTCTCCTCCCTGGCCCATTAGTCAGCGTTATTCTTTCGACGCCCCACAGCCCGTATTCTTCCTCGAAGTTGGAAGGCAGAGGCTGCAGAAGTCAAGATCTACTTAATGAGTTGGGCCTTTTGTAAATCGGATGTGAGACCGAAGGGGGCTTACCAGTATTTCTGTGAACGAGACGTCTTCTACCCACCAGAAAAAATCCCTAGGGCCACTCCCTGTGACTGAGAAGAAGGGTCTTGGTGTGTTACCGGCCACCATCTCTTCTTCTGTCGAACGAGATGTTGTAATTTCGACCCTAGCATGGCGTAATTTATAGTGAGAAATCCTTTCTCGTTTTTTGTGAGGCCTCCATATACAACGCCAAATATGACGTTGCTAACAAACGTTACATTAAACGTTGAAGCAACGTTTAATTGGACGTTGTTACAACGTTTAATTGGACGTCGTTACAACGTTTAATTGGACGTTGTGTTATGTGAACTCCCATGACAACGTTTAATTGGACGTTGCTAATTACGCCATCTATAAATACACCAACATTTTGCGTTATTGGCATACACGAAACACACGTAATGGCATCAAGCCCAAATTCCTTTGTCAAATATGCCCAGTTCAATGATGGCACGTATTTCGTTGTTGAAGTGGGGAGACACCCTCGTCCGCCTAAGGAAGCATATGAACTATACACATTATTTTCGATGCAATCTACTTTCTGTGCAGGTTTATCGTATCCTGGAGATGTCAACACAGTTGCAGTTCGGGTGTCAAGAGTGTGTCGACGATCCTGCATCGTACTATACACGGATGATTGAGCAGATAACGGATATCCTGGTCGTTTTGTACGACGACATGTCTCCGTCGCGCTGTCGCAGAGTAGCAGAGTATGCAGTTGATACAGTAGTGCGCCCTGCCCAAGATCTGATGACGACATATGCGTTCCAACAGGTGCAGATTTGTATATACCCAAACATTCCTGAAGAGTCGGTCGGTAGTTGTTCTGTTTAATACAACAACCCTTGTTGAAATGTAACATTAAAACCCGTTTGTAAATTTAGATATGGGGCCAACTGATGTTTGTTTTGGTCGACCGATTGTTTTTATATTGTTTCTACGTCTTCATAACAACAAACATTCAACTTTCAACTCTGAACTTCATAGAAAAGAAAACAAACAAATACGACCACAATAATTCCAACTTTCATGACTCCTAAACATGGTGTAGAGGGCGACCTTCCTGAATCCGCAAAGCTCTAAATCTATCAAATTGGTCTTGGAAGGGAGTATCCCATCCGTTGACGCTCGGGTGATGGTGTGCCGTCCATTCATGCGCTAGAGGAGGTAAAGGGGCGTTGGGATGTAACCATATCTGCACAAAGGGCAAAAAGTATACTATAATGTTAATTGGGGTAATTAATGATAGTAAATTTATGGTTGGAGTGAGATCACACTCACCGCTGCGAAATGATCTTGGTTGTCGATGCATGCCATGCCCAGTATGGCCTCTTGAGGTGCGCCATTTGGTTGTTCGGTGTACATAGGGAGGCATGTGAAGGGCATGTGCCAAGATAAGACGACAAGGGGTACCTGGTAGACGGTTGCGAACACAAGACCCATGATAGGCAACTCGATCCAGTATCTCCGGTCACCTCCCACTCTGCCGGAGTAACTCTGTAGGTCGACAAACTCCCGGACGGAAAACCCTCCCATGTAACAACCAACGTAAAGGTGATCGTTATGCTCCAGATGGTTACACAATAACCCTTTCATATATGCGAATCGTGCCTCCCCTGGTCGTAACATCAGCTGCGCCAAAGCTCGATATCCGCAGTGACCATCTCCCACGGTGTTGACGGCCGCCGCAATGTGCCTAAACATGAAAGGGTCCACATTGTTGTCTCCCCAGCTAAATCCCCAATACTGTGCGTCGGACGGATGTCCGGAATGTCGGTCCCTACCGTGGCGACCTACTCTGGCTTCCTCCCTTTCAAAATTCGCCCGATTTTGCTCAGATCACAAGGGATTCGTTCTGCACGGGTTCCTCCTCCCTCTAGGTCTGCCCTTTGCCCGTATGCTACCCCGCTCCGGTGGGTGCAAGTCAGGGTCACAAGCTTCATTAGATGCAGTGTACGAAGCCGACCTGGCATAGGGTAAGATCGCATTGTCCGCTTCATCCCACGTCAGATCCATCCAAAATGGGTGGATGTCGTCAGGTGTAATTTGATATCCTTCATCAACAAAACGCTGAACGTCGTGCACACAAGGTATCCCATGGCATATTCTCCAATGACGGTCGACGCACTCTGGAGCTACTGTTTTGGAGACGACATTCCTCCAATGACCGTAGAGAAGTTCAAAACACTTCTTTGAAACCACGTGCTTAATCTGATCGAATAAGGGGACTTCGTGTGCGTTAGTTGGCCACTTGAAACGATCAATCTCCAACGCAGTCTGGATCTCGTGCACCTGACATTCGTTCACCCGATGAATTGCATCCACCACGACACAAAAATCACCAGTGGACGAGTGCAATGCTTCCTTCAACACTTTATGTTGGCCTTCAACCCTACACAATGCATCATGTGCTTGAGGTGAACGACTTTCGAAATGTAGTAAAAGAGTGACAAGGGTAACGACGAAAACGATATGCGTACCTATTGGTTGTCCTCGTTCCAAAGTGTAGGACGTGGTCGGTGTAACATCTGACAAGGCTCGTCCGGTGGATGAGCCACACTGTTTCCAGATACCCCATGACCCCGGGAGAGGGCTGCCAATGGGCGTGAAGAAATCTACGCCGCCTCTCGAACGACTCCTCCGTCGAAGACGAGAATAAACCCCACACCTGATTCTTGAATATAGTTGATAATTCCAGATTTTTTGAAATCTTCAAAGCGGTGTCTTCACAGTTGCGAGTTACATGTAACCAGCACAGTAGATGTTGCACCTCGGGGAAGACGGCCCTAAGTGCAGCCATAAGGCCCAGCTCTCGATCTGTAGTAATCGAATCGGGCACCTTACCCTGAAAAATAACACGTAGGTTGTTGAGCACCCAAGTGTACGTGTCCGTGTCCTCGTGGGCCATAAAGGCATATGCGATGCAAAAGTTGTTTCCCGTTGGCGTTAAGCCGACTATCTCGCACAGCGCGACGTTGTACCTGTGGACGCGGTGCCGCAACGTACGCACATTAGCATATCACTATTTATGGAAGAAATGTAGGAAGACGTAGGATATAGTACTTACGCGTTTGTCTTGTACGTACTATCCATGACGACGACGTAAGGGTATTTGTTCAAGAGACGAATCCCATCCGGGTGTGCGAGAAAAAGGTCATTCAATACATTGTCATCGTCTGGGCTCCTCCTGAAATCGTAGTAGTAGCCCCTTTCTCGGAGACGATGGAGGGTATCTTGGGTCATCGTTCGATTTCCTCTCTCTTCAACGGCGAGCTTGTTGAGGGTGTTCTCCAGTGATCGCGATGAGGTGACGCTATTCGCATCTGCTTGTCGTAGCCCGTACGAGATGGCCTTCGGCGGAGTTCCTATGTCTTTCATCCACTTGCACATTTTCTTCTCCCCTGGTGTCATTCTTCCCGCGTAAGCATGACCCTTCAATCGTTGAGGGAGCCCATGGTTGTGCGTTCCATTTTGCACGGTCATCGTCCACATATTCGGCCCCCCCTCATGACCGAGTAAGGAGAACGGGCAGTTGCTTAGTTTGGTCTGCGTGCTGCGAATCTGCTTCCCCCTTCTGCGAAACACTCCATATTGCTCGCACGCTAACAACACGCCACCCGGTCGATTTGAAGCGGTCGACCACGATCGCTTGATTACTAAGACCATGTTGTTCCTCAAGCCGAGTTGCTTGAAATGGTCGACCATTTCGTTCCGGGATTGCCAAGTACGGGTGTCGGTAAACGTACATGTAAAGTCTCGAAACTACATAAAGGCATAACAACGTACATGCACTTGATATTACTTAAAGGGTATATATTTACTTCGGGTTAAATAATGGAAAAACACATAGAGACAGATAATACATCCATTGGATTTTACCTGTGGTACGCAATTGTTTCGTCGTGGGGGGGGGGGGGGGGGGGCGACTCGTACAACCCCCATCGCTTCTTCACTTTCTGAGGATGACATTTTCAGATCTACGAATGAAATAGTAACTAGTGTCTTGAATTGTGAGGTAAATGGATGCATTCAATCGGTCTGATGATGGAGGTATATATAAGGGCAAAGGAGGGGGACCATACATGACGTCAATTACGCGTTCTATGTGTCAGTCGTAACAACGTTGGAATGGACGTTGTAATTGGGACCATTCCCAATTACAACGTCCATTCAGACGTGGTAATTGGGAACATCTCTCATTTACAACGTTGGAATGGACGTTGTAATTGGGAACGTCCCCAATTACAACGTTGGAATGGATGTTGTAATTGGGAACGTTCCCAATTACAACGTCCATTCCAACGTTGTAAATGGGGGATGTTCCCAATCACCATATAAGGCCCCATTGGTCCCCCCCCTCCACTTTATCACACCAAACACCCAACACCCAAAAAGCCCTCTACCATGCCTTCAACTCCGTACAGTTTCGTGAAGACAGTTGAGTTCTCGGATGGCACCCGTTACACTATTACAGTGACGAGGCACAGTGTGCCGGCTGAACGTCACATTTGCAACTGTAAGCACAGGAAATATCGCATTTTATTTCCATGTTGTTTATTCTCTGTGTGCAGTGTCATCACCGGTCTGAGATGTCAAGGGAGGTGTATTTCCGTTGTATGGAGTCCGACCGAGACCCCGAGTCGTACTATACTCGCGTGTTGGCCCATACAAAAGATAACATCAAAAGTCTTTACTGCGATGTAAGTCGGGCGCGTATTAACAGCATTGCCGAGTACGTGGTTGACTTAGTAGCGCGGCCCGCCCAACAAACTAGGGAGACTTACGCGTTCCAGCAAGCGCTGATTGAGATTCAACCAGCGGGACCTGTAGAGTCTGTTGGGAGCATTTGATCCAATTGATTTTGTGTATTCAACGTTCGATTAGCGCTAGAACTTTATATTTATTATATAAGTTATATATTTGGTACTTGCGCCTTCGATGTGAACTCTATGTACTATCTTTGGTATTAAAATTCGAAACATTAACATATGAATCGTTTTCATAATCGCTTGAATGGAACCTACTAAGAAGATCGAAATATTCACCTATCAATCATTTTCATATTCGCTAGATCGAAATATTAATTCTATATGTTCATATTCACTTTCAAAATCACTAGATATCTGCTTACTTAACTCGAAATCGAGAAAATAATAAGGTCAACAGGAAATGTCGGATACAACGTTGCTATACCCTATGCAACGTTATATCAAAAGTTGCTAACCCTATACAACGTTGAATTAAACGTTGCTAAACCCCAACCCTAGGGTTCCCCGTTGCAACGTTCAATCCAACGTTGTGAAACCCTTGCAACGTTGAATTAAACGTTGCTAAACCCCAACCCTAGGGTTCCCCGATGCAACGTTCAATCGAACGTCGCAAACCTTATGCAACGTTAAATTAAACGTTGTATGCTCAAGTGCCTATAAAAGCCACCCACACCCACACCCACACTCCATCCACCACAAACCCTTCCACACTATTACTACCTAATGGCGGCCCCCAATCGTAGACTTCCCACTTACTTCATAAAAGACGCAGAAACATCCGAGGGGATCAACTATCAGATTAGAGGGACGAAACACCGTTATCCACCCGATGCCAGCGACTGCAACTGCCAACACCGGAGGTACAACGGGGCATTCCCATGCTGCCTTTTCCGCATCTCATGTCAGAGTGGCTCAAGGAGATCGGTTGCGGGGGAGTTCGGATGCCACTACGACACGGAGATTTATACAAATGACCGAGAGGCCTACCTATCCGACATGGGCAGAGGCATTACGGAAATGCTGGACACATTCTACGCCGATGTATGTCGACATTGTATCCGTGAAGTTACAACGTACGTAATTGAGAGGGTGGTGGGTCCGGGAAACGATAGGTTGCGAACGTACGCGTTCATCGACGTAGAGATCGACATTTCTACCAATCTAGATGAGTCTGTTGGTAGTTGTACACCCAGTGGCGTTAACACCACGTAGTTGTAGACTTATCGTATGTAATGTATGTAATATATGTATTTTCAAGGGGGGGGGGGGTAACCGGAGATCGGGGTATGTAACATATGTATTATCGTTTTCATATTTGATTATGCCGGAAGGGTTTTTGGGAGATAGAGGTGCCCGGAGACCGGCGTATGTACAATATGTATTATCGTTTCATTTATGTATTTTATCGTTTCATAAGTAATTATGTATTATCGTTTCATAAGTAATTATGTATTATCGTTTTATTTATGTATTTTATGTACAATAATGTATTATAATTTTCAATTGCAACGAACTAAACTGTGCAAATAATATATTTTATTTATTTATGAAATATGCCAAGTTAATTTCAATGATCTAAATGTCCAAATAATGTATTTTATTTATTTATAATTTGCAGTTGAATTAAAAAAAAAAAAGGATAAATACAACGTCTAAATGGACGTTGTAATTTGAAGTACAACGTCAAAATAGACGTTGTATGTTGAAGGGCCCAGCTGTGCACAACGTCTAATTCGACGTTGTAAGTTGAAGGGTCCAGGAGGAGGACAACGTCGAATTCGACGTTGTTGTGCTGGGTGTATAAAACACAACATCGAATTGGACGTCGTCATTCTTCTTCCTCCACACGAGAGCGGATCTGCAAATTGGGAGCGAGATCGATTGGCCGAGGTTCAATTGGGAGCGAGATCGATTGATAGCGAAACAATGGTGAGATCCAGAGGAGGCGGAGGGCCAGGAGGCCGAGGAGGCGGCGGTGATGGGGGCAGAGGTCCAGGAGGGCCAGGAGGCCGAGGAGGCGGCGGTGATGGGGGCAGAGGGCCAGGCCGTGGCCGTGGCGAGGTCGGATCTGGGCGAGAGGTTCCAGGGGCAGGAGGACGGGGAGGCCGAGGAGGACGACGAGGCGGCGGTGATGGGGGCCGAGGGCCAGGAGGCGGTGCTGAGGGGGGCAGAGGGCCAGGAGGCGGCCGAGGCGCGGTGGCTGTTGGTGGCCGAGGCGCGGGGCTCGCTGCTGGTGGCCGAGGAGCGGGGCTGGGTGCTGGTGGTGTTGGCCGTGCCCGTGGTGGTGGTGGCGTCGGGAGGACCGCAGGTGATGGCGGTGGTGGTCGGAAGAGGCGGGCGCAGGAGGTTTCTCCCCTAACGAGTACGCCATCGGTTAGTTTTATTTTATTTATTTTATTTTTCATTTTATTTTCTTATTTATTTGTTGAATTTTATAACGAATAAGTTTATCGTATGAATCGGATAAGTGAACCTTGTTTAATTTGAATGCACTATTTAAGATAATTTTTTACAAAATAACTATAATTTCCAACGCGAAATTATAGAAACACAATTGTTAAAAAATAATAGTTCTTATAAAAAATTGTTACAAAATAAAATGTATTACAAAAAATTAAGTGAACCTTGTTTAATTTGAATGCACAATATATTGAAGATAAATTGTTACAAAATAACTACTTTAATGTCCAACGCGAAATTATAGAAACAAAATTGTTAAAAAATAATAGTTCATATAAAAAATTGTTACAAAATAAAATGTATTACAAAAAATGAAGTGAACCTTGTTTAATTTGAATGCACAATATATTATAGAAACAAATTATTACAAATGAAGTTGTTTATAGTGAACTACTGTAATAAAACATTTTAATAGGATTCTCGGATGAGACGGGACGACGGGACTTTTCGCGTCGTTCTCGGGCGAGACCGCAATGTGCCTCCAGATGCAGCAGAGGGCGCCCGTTCGGAGGAGGTCATCATCACTGACTCGTCTTCGCAGACGGTGTCAGATCTCATGGCTATTGCGGAGCAGGAGACTTTGACCGTCAGAGATACGGCGGTTCAGCCTGATACAGCCCCGCCACCGTTCAGGCCGGAGGACGGTACTGACGATGACCGTACGTTCTTCCACATTCATACATCTGTGGAGCCCACGTCACATGTTTTGATGGACATAGAACGGCCACTGCAGCCGGCGTCAGATCCTATGGCTGGTGCCAGTACTTCCGGACACGCTCATGGAGACGCTGCTTGGGATGCGGTCATCGCAGCAGCATCTGACTGCCTCACACCTGCTGTGGGGGCGGATGTCACACAGGAGGAGCCTGCGAATATACCGGAGGATCTTCAGTTCGAGCAGGAGGAGCTCGATGACGAGAGTGACGAGGAGCATGAGGCTCAAGAGCAGGAGGAGGGGGGCGACGAGGAGGAGGAGGGGGGTGACCAACAGGAGGAGGGGGGAGACCAGGAGGAGGAGGCTCAGGAGCAGAAGGAGGGGGTCGACCAGCAGAAGGAGGGGGGCGACCAGGAGGAGGAGGCTCAGGAGCAGGAGGAGGGGGGCGACGAGGAGGAGGGGGACGATGAGCACCCTGATGGCGACTTGCCTCCAAGAGATCTGTTGGTCTCGTTTAGGAACCATAGGGCTCAGCTGCTATGGACGGACCCGACCTATCGGCATAAATTGCTGAAGGTTCATCATCGGGCTTCACACCTCCGTCCGTTCAGTTACTACATGTACGAGGGTCCAGGGACATGGGTGCAGGCGGCAGCTCAGTCTGGTCTACTGGGGCTGCTTGATTTGAACTGGGACGGAGTGAATGCCCAGTTGTTGACTGAGTTCATAGAGCACTGGCAGCCGGAGACGAACTCTTTCCACTTTCCATGGGGAGAGATGACCATCACCCTCCATGACGTCGCCTGTCTGATGGGGCTGCCGATTGAGGGACTGCCTTGCGAGCCTCTCCCTGACTATCTTCCACTACAGCTGGAGCCTCTACTGCAGGATTTATTTGGTTGGACCCCGGCTGTGCTGAAGAAGCATAGGACGGCTTGCGGTTTTTCCATCCCGGAGTTGACGGATTGGTGGGAGGAGAGGCACGGCCACCGTCGGGAGCAGTGGCCCGACCTTACCCCAGATGGCATAGTGCCAGAGAGCATACAGTGGCAGAACGACCTCTGCGTTTCTTTCTTGGCTACGCTGCTGGGTGCGACACTCTTCATCGACAAGTCCCAGAGCCGCGTACACTTCTCGTTGTTCGGGCTAGTTTGGGATTTGCCGCACGCCGGGAGACTAGCTTGGGGAGCAGGAGTGCTTGCCTACCTTTATCGGGGATTATGGGAGGCCACGAGAGGCGATGACAGAGGCCTACGTGGGTGTGCTGCACTATTGCAGGTAACACATTTCTTTAATATTGTAAATACGTTCCTCTGCTTGCGATTTACATTTAATAAGTGCTCTAATGGTTTATAATTTTCAGGCATGGATCTGGTCGTACTTCCCTTGTTTTGCGGGCCGTCTTCGCTCGGACAGTGATGCATTTGATCATGATCCCCGTTACATGACACGGTTCGACCCGTCGACGACCGAGATTAGGGGGAACGACAAGACGAGGCGCAAGAGGGAGAAGAAGCTTCGAGCACAGCTTGAGCGCATGACCATCGATAAGGTAACCTGTTTATAACTTTCTTTGCTTTTAACTACATATGTCGAGTAATATTGTTTCCCTTATATGATTTTCTGAACATAGGTCAAGTGGATGCCTTTCGGCAGAGACTTGGATTTCGCTGGTCAGTTTCGCTCCTCCACCTATCGAGGCACCCTCAGATTCTGTGGCATCTTTGAGCCGTACATGCCAGACAGGGTGCTCCGACAGTTTGGCCGCGTGCAGGAGCAGCCATTGGCCGTCATCCCTCCGTCCTTCATGCAGCGCCCGTTTCGCCTGCAGAGGCGTTACATCTTGACGTTCGACATGCAGCACCACCGTTGGGCAGCTCAGGACGATGAGAGATTCTACCCTGTCACTGGTCACATGAGGATGATCGACAGCTGTCAGGGAGGTGTCACAGCTGACTACCTCGCTTGGTTCCAGTCACAGAGTCGAGGTCATGTGTTGCCCACGACAGTGGTACTACCTGGTGCTCCTCCGGCTGCGCCTACCCACCCAGACGACGACATCGGAGCAGATGGGGATGGGGATGAGGTTGATGCTGAGACTGCTGCTCGCCAGGCCCGGGTCGACGAGATGACCCATGCCATTCAGGCATTGGTCGGGCATCCCCAGCTAGACCAGATGTACGAGCATTTCATGGGCTACATTCAATCTCTGCAGTAGATACATTATCGTCCCTTTCTTTATGACATACATTTCGTATTTTGTCGGTATGCTATATTTGTGTATTTAGTATTGTTTGCGTTATTATTTTCGATGGTTTCTACCCGATCACAACAACAAACAATCACATGCAAACGCTTCACTTCATAGATAACGATCAGATTTCACATCGAGGCATTACTAAAACTAACAAATTACATACATCGAGGCATTACTGAAACTAACAAATTCCATACTTCGACGCATTACCACAACTAATAAATACAACATCGATAACAACGTAATTTCTTCTTCATATCGACCATACTATTCTTAGTTCGTCTTCGGAACTATTTTAATCTTTAACTCATTGAATGGAAAGGTGGCGACCTCTTTATTTGCTCCCCTCATTATTATTCCTGCCGTTTGAGCCACGTCAACGTGGTCACATCTGTTTACATCGGCGAAGAATGACCGGATATGTTGAAGTAGAAGATCACCAACCTTCCACTCGTAAGCTCCACGAATGCCCGGATGAAAATCATTGCACTCTAGACACCCGAGCCGCAAGGGTGCAGAAATGTGACTCTCTTTTTCACAAACGACCTGAAACATTGCGCATGGATGCATGCCTCTGTATTCTGGACTGCTGCAAGCACATTTGGACTCCTCCGGGGGCATTGGGTACCGAACCCTTTCGATTGCATAATCAATTCTGCTCGTGGAGCCTACTACTCCAGATGTAACCGGCTCCATGGAAGGATTGAAAATGTGGAAGGAATGAGAATGTGGAATTGTTGTGTTGAGTTATTCAAGTCCTCATTCCCTTTTATAGTAGTGGTTGGTTACCTGGAAGTAGTCACAACGTCAAATCTGACGTTGTGACAACGCCGAATCCGATGTTGTTACACCCTGATGGAGGTAGCAGAAACGTTAAATTTAACGTTGTAGCAACGTCCATATACACGTTGCTAAGCCCGAAGGAGCCCGTTGGCATCCAGGGTACAACGTCCGATCTGACGTTGTAACAACGTCTGATCTAACGTTGTTACAACGTCGGATCCCCTACCCCTTGGGCAATTTCCCCAACAGATGAAACGTCAAATTGGACGTTTTTGCAACGTCTAATCCAACGTTGCTGCAACGTCCAATTCGATGTGTCATTTGCGGTGTATATAGGGAACGCGTATAACTTTCGTCATTAACAAATGGGCATATAGAGGCTTTCGCATAAACCCTAATTGTTACTAACCCTTTTTCACATAATTAACCCAAGTTGCATTAAGATCACTTTCGCTTCAATAATACAAACAAGGATCACCTTCAACTCTCGCAAAAGAATCATGCTCATAGGGATAGAAGATGAATCGCACAAAAAGATCTGACCTTTATCGCATCGCCTCACATGGCCACCGTCGGGCTCACCCCAGCCCCAGAAGTGGGTGGACTACTCACGCCTCATTGCAATCGCAGACATTGATTGATGAAAAGAACTAATTTGCATTAAAACTAAATTCAAAGCCTTTTACAATCCTGGCAATCCAACTTTCGCAGAAAGCCAAAACCCTAAAAACCTTAGAACTCCTAAACTTCTCTGTGGAACTACTTGTTTCTCTCTCTGAATTGGAATCAATGAAAAACCAGCCCCATGGGATTTATTTATATGCTTCTAGTTCTTGCTAACCAAGGATAGAATCTCCTATCTATATCTAAAATTATATCTAAAAGCATAAAAGATAAATAAATTGCATAATGGAAATAAATCTAAAGGGGAAAAGATAAATCTAAACTAGGTAAGTCTTCATGTCTTGATAGATCTCCTTCCATAGATAGAACTTGATCAAATTTGGATAGAATCTTCCTCCTTCGGCCCCAAGGAATCCCAACTCGACTAGGATAGCTCTCGACGACGCGTTTTCCAGGACTGGTCTACTCGACATCGACAAGGGCTCGTCGACCTCGACAAGGATTGTTTGTCGACTGGACTTCCCGGCTAGCTCTGCTCGATGTGGCTCGGACTTGGTTCACGACGCTCGTCGATCTCGACTACTCCTTGTCGAGATCGAGTAGGGATGTTCACCGACTAGGTCTTCTCGGGTAGGTGTGCTCGACAAGCTCGGATCTGGGCTCTGGGCGTCGTCGATCTCGACTTGGGCTCCTCGAGATCGACTAGGGTCTGGCCTTCTCTGGTCGAGCAGCTTCTCCTCGGCATGGACTCGGACTGGCGTTGTGGGGCTTGTCGATCTCGACTAGAGCTTGTCGAGATCGAGTAGGGTTGTTCGGCATCCTCGTCCTCGGCTTCTCGGTCAGCTTCTCTCCTTGTCGACTCCGGGTGTGGCTCTGGTTTTTGTCGATCTCGACTAGGGTCTTGTCGAGATCGAGTAACTTCCGGAGCTGGGTGGTCTGGCTCTCGACGTTGCTCCTGGTCGACAAGGTTGTGCTCGGACATCTCTCATCGAGATCGAGTAAGGTCTACTCGAGATCGAGTAACCTTGACTCTCAGATTGATTTGACTGGTTCCGCTGCTTCTTTGACCTTGGACTTCTGTAGCCGATTCCCGAGCTTTTCTGACCTTCTGTAGAATTGTTGTAAAATGCCTCGAATTCTGCGAATTAAACAGAAACTGGTGTAGATCCCATAATTTGGCAAATAAACATAAACTACATAGGTTCTGTACTATCTTAGCCCAAATGAATGAAATGCATGCAGAAACCGATATAAAAGTTACTGTAAAACATGGCAGATTCAGCTCACAACAGTCGTGAATGGTGTTTTGGATGGTCCCGCATCATAGAGGCTCTCGCATAAAAACCTAATTTGTTTATACCTTTTCTTTAATTAGAATTAACCAACCTTTGCAGGAAAACCCTAATTACTATCCAATTCATAATAAGATCACTTTCGCTTCAATATCATGAATAAGGAATTTCCTCAACTCTCGCAAAGGATTAAACACATAGGTAGATGATGATAAAGACATATAAATTCATGGATTTATAAATCAAACACACATATCTATGTGGGGATCACCCCAACCCTAGAAGAAGGAAATTAGAAACAAAACATAATAAAAGAAATTAACTTTAACATAAAATAAACTAAAACATACAACCGTTCGTCTCCTTCCTTCTCCAATTCTCTCTCGCCTCCTCCTCCTCCTCTCTCTCTCCTTGCTCTCTCTCTCTCTCTCTCCTCTCTCCTTGCGCCCGAAGAAGGCTTTGCTTGAATGAATGAAAATCAGCCCCCTAGAGCTTTATTTATAGGCTTCATTCCCTAGCTATTCTAGGAAAGAAAACTATATATATATATATATATCTAATTCTATCTATCTTTTATCTAAAGATAAAACATGGAAATAAATAATTAAATCAACTAGGACTATATCTAATGTGGATAAAATATCTTCTCTCTTGACTTGATAGCACTTGATAGATGTGGATAGAATTTTGTCTCGAAAACATCACCATTGGCTTCGGGATAGAAACATAACAAGATATTCGGATAGCTCGGAATCCACCGCTTGGGTCAACTCGATATCGAGTAGGAGTCGTTGATATCGACTAGCAGTTTCTTCATCTTGTGCTCACCAGCTCCATATCGCCCAACGGAACATATGTCGACTTGGGTGGTCCTCGATATCGACTAAGTCTTGCTCGGCATCCCAGTGCTCAGCTTCTCGATCTCGGCTCCGGACATGGAAATCGACTAGGGATGTCCTCGATATCGAGTAAAAGTCGTCGATATCGAGTAACATCTTCAGCTCCCGGCTTCTCTTGTCGATTTCTGGGGTCTTTACTCGATCTGGGTTACTCGATATCGAGTAAAACAACTCGATATCGACTAAGTCTCTCAGCTTTCTGCTCTGTTCTTGAAACGCACTTTCCCCGAGTCCTCGTTCGTCGGATTGACGCATATGACCATGCGTTGGAAAGCTCTTTCTGAGGGCTACAACATTCATGAAGACATTAAAGCTTGACTCAGAATGATGAATACCGAAAAATGGTCTTTTCTCCAGCTGCACCATTCTTAGCTTCTCCATGACTTTCCTTTAAGCTCCAAAATGCGTCCGATTTCTGCGAAATATACCAAAAACTTGTGTAGACCTCCATATATTTGAAAATAAACATATACTACACATATTCTGTATTATTCTAACCCAAATGTATGAAATGCATGCAGAAATTGATATAAAAGTAAGTATAAAACTTGACGAATTAGGCTCACAACAACCAGCATGGCAGCTGCGGTGGCTTCGTCGACTAGCTTGTCGACTAGCTATTGCTTCTTATTGTCCTTCAATGCTAATTATCCTGATTCCGGTAATCATTCTCCGCGCCATGTTTTTTTGTCCATCTTACGCTTTAGTTACTCCGTGTTATTTTGCTTTTTGTTTGAAAAAGGAGAGAGCTGAATCTGTGTCTTGTGTTCAGTATTTTTAGGTTTTTGCTATGCATTCGGATCCTCTCGTGCTCCTATGTTCTGGTTCTTGCTGACATCTACCAATGCTGATCAGCAAAGAGTGCTTGAAATGCAACAAGGTAATGGCTTTCACATGAATTTCACATGGCTTATAGCATACCATTGCATGCAGAATAACATAAAATGCAAGTTTATGTAAGACATAGTTTGTAGAATATAAGTCTGTTTATTGTAGGATAGATCTGCATGGCTGTAAACAAGGCATTGTCCATCTGAAGCTTGAGTTAGACTTTTAGTTAATCTGAGGTATATTTTAGATATTATTATGTATCTCTTAAACAAAGATATTTCTTTCATTTAAATGCAAAAACTTTAGAAATAGCACAACTGCATTCCAGATGAACATTTCATCCAAATTAACTTTACTGATTTATATGTACATGTTCAGAGAATCTGCTTGTTACTAAGGATTTAATCAAGGTAGCACTAAGATCTATAAGCTCAAATAGGAAAGAGCGTCTGAACACTACTAGAAAACTTCAATTAGACATATGTTGTCAACAGATGTCTTTCAAAAAAAATTCCGATCTCTTTGTGCGTGTAGTAAAAGATCCAAACTTTCACATCGGTTTTAAGCCGATGTCTTTTCTTAATTAGAACCCCTAAATTTTGGTTATGACATATTCACTTGTTGATGAATATCCATGATTTGTCATTTGAAAACATGTGAAGCTGTCCTCCTAAAGCAAAAAAACAACATTTACATCTTTATTTATAAAATAAGTAATGTCTTAAGACAAAATAGACAACAGTTTTTGTTTTAGTGAACACGTTTATAATCATGTCCAATATATAATTTATGATTTTATATTTTTTAATTTAACCGACCACATGAAATATAGGCATAACTGATGTATTTCCATATTATCGACATCACATTTAGAGTATTCATTCTATGTGTATTAATTTCATGTTCATTATATGTGATATTATATTATTCTAAAATAATGCACTATTGTGGTTGTATACACAAAAGATGTTGTTTCCTACATTTATAGCTGTTTTTTCAAAATTAAATGATGTTATTGCTATAATGACACATCGATTTATTTGGCAAATAAAGATGTTATTTTAATAAATATATATCAGT
Source organism: Persicaria tinctoria (assembly GCA_037127255.1). NCBI lineage: Eukaryota > Viridiplantae > Streptophyta > Magnoliopsida > Caryophyllales > Polygonaceae > Persicaria > Persicaria tinctoria. Next base: position 9,426,991 of record JBANSL010000009.1, on the reverse strand, counting down.
TTATATATCATTTTAATGTTCAAACTAATGTTGCACATTGATTTAAATGAATAAACTGATATGTATAATCATATTAGCATCTGTTTCCATAGACCGATCTAATGTTAAAATATGAACACAATACTAGTTTCATGTATAATCGGATGTCTTTTATTTGGATACACAATACGATTTTGTCGATAGAACATCGCATTTTGTTTGTTCTTCGAAATAATAGTTCATTTAATCAAAACATGTACATAAATACTAGCATCATATTGTAACATTTACAAAATACAAAGTTGTTATTCATAACCACAAAATTAGTTAGCCACATCTCAAAAAAAGGTAAGGCTTGCACCATCTTCTTCACTTGAAGTAGGAATCTGGCCATATCTCCAATTGAAGTAGCACCATCTTCACTTGCACGACATGTGGAAGAGTGAAGGACATATAAAACTTCAATTGCAGGGAAATGATCCTTTGCATTCTAAAGAAAAAAGAAAAACATAAGTCCAAAAATGTGACCACTTCCAAATGTTTCAAAATATAAATCAATAAACACAAGTCCATAAATGAGAAGGGAATGTTTAAGAGACCGATTTTGCTAAGATCGGGCCTTTAATGTGGTAGGAGATGCCTCCTCTTTGGGCTTCAGATTGATAACCAAGTCTATATCAACTAACCCATCCAAAATTTCACATAAAAGTGCAAGATCAAACATGAGTCTATTCAATGAGCAAGAGAACAAGAAAGGCACCATCAACCATCAACTGATTTCAACTATAAGCAAAAAAACTCATCTCACAAACAAGATAAACTAAGAGTTCATATGATGACAGTGGTTTACATCTGGATTGTGCATAAAAAAAGGTATAAACTTAACTCTTGTCCATGTCCATCTTCACAGCTCGATTGCTACTCACTGCTGGTAGAAATAGACAAACTTCTATAAACAACTATAGAAAAGAACTACAATTTTCAGCCTGCAAAGTGCTAGAAACTTCACTGTATTTTTAATGCAAACATTAGAAGACCTATGTATCAACAAATATAACTTTCTTAAATACCTTATCATGCCAAAACATCCACCTGAATCTTCGTATTTTAGAAGGTTGTCATGCCTTATTAAACACGCCCTTAGTATCACTTCTAGCATAATTCTTCTACAAAGAAAGAAGATCTCATCTAAACACTTCAATGTTTCGAATTGGGGTTATCTTTGACTAGATGGGAGGATAACTGACCCTACGGGTAATGTTTGTCTCTTTATTGAATTTTCAAGACAACAACTTAGTTCTCTTTGCATCTTTTATCAGAAAATGGTTTTACATGATGAAAATATGGCCTTTAACTATAAAAAGCATTGCATCTTTTTAATAAAAGAGAGTAACCAGAATAAGAATAAGCCTTAGTTCTCCTTGTCTAGGTTTCTTAGGATCTGAAAAATGGATAATTAATGCTCAATCACAGCCCTGAACATGAAGAAAAATAATGATTAAGTGTACTGAACTTGACAAATCCAACGAACAAACAATGTTAAAAAAGTAGGACTCACTCTAATCACATAGGAACTATTCAGTCCCTCAATAGCATTCGATGCCGTATCTCTATGAGAAACCCAATGAATCCACATCCTTCATCACATCAAAAGGCTCAAAGAATGAAACAAATATCTATATCTAAAGAAGAAACTAAGCATCACTAAAATTTGTAAGACATTAACATACCACAAATTTGCTTGAACTCATCAACTATAATGTACTCATCTTCAACTTCACCATCATGCCAAAATACCTGTCACGCTCCCACCATCGGAAAAAACAAATCAGAAGTAGTTGAAATTGAAAACTTGCTCTGGCAGAAAGCTTTGAAAATGAAACCAAATAGTACAAGTGCAAGAAATAGCAAGAAATCTACAAGTGCGGGAAACAAAAAGGTGCGAGAGCAAATCCGAAAGTGAAGCAGCACAAATCTAAGAAAAATCTCGAAACAGAAGCAGGAAAATTTTAAGAAACCTATTGAAATTGATTCACCGCTGGAAAAGTCTCAAAATAAAAGCAGCAAAAATCTAAGAAACAAAAAGTGACCAGGGTAGGAATATGAGGCCTACTGAAATCTGAAAGTTCGAGAGCATATCCGGAGCGAATGTAATCAGAAAGTGCAAGATAAGAGTGTGAGAGTGAGTTGTGCAGAGAGAGGAAAAAAAGGGACGTTTTTTAGCCTATTGGACTATCCTAGATTCCCAAATCGGAATGAGCCATAGATTCCAATAAGCAAAGCAAAGAAAGCACAGAAAAGAAAAGAGAAGAAGGAGAGTGTAGTTAGTGTACCTTTCAGAGAAAGTGAAGTGTGCTGTCTTCCACGCGAACAGAGACGGCACTCCGGGCATGCAAGGAGGCTTGCAGGCGGCGTTCGTTCTCCGGATCTGGATCCATCGCCGACGGTTGTATTGGCAGAGGAGAGAGGACGGATGCGAGAGAGTGAGAGAGTAGGGAGAACGGGATCGGAGGGAGGTCGAGTGAGAGAGGGAGAGGCGCAAGAAGGAAGATACAACCAGATGGAGGCGTAGAAGAGGGAGATCCATGTGCTGGTTGAAAATTAACCCTCAACCGTTCGATTAAAAGTAATCAACGGCCCCCAGACTAATATCGGATTTGTTTATTGGTTAATAGAAAAGCACACGGATCTTCCTTTTCCACCGTTAGATATGGAAAAAGGGGTGGTTCAGATCGATTCTAATTTGTATTTATAACATTTTATATTTAAAATAGTCTACATACATATAGCATTAATATAAATTACTTATATTATAACTTAGTGGAGTAATAAATACTCCGTATTAATAAATAGAAACCTAACCTTTAGTGTAATTTTATATGTGTTTAGGAACTTGTATAAATTCAGTTCAACCTGATGTGACCCTCGACGGAGCTAGCTTATCTGACGATCGGGTTGGTGATCGAGATGCTAGGGATGGAGCCCCGATGGATGCTATTGAAGATGCTAACGATGAGGAGATAGAAGAGGAGCCACTTTTACCTCGAGCTACCCCACCATTGACAAGAGCTCGAGCTCGCTTACTTGGTCAATCGGTTCTTGTCTTTGAGAAGTCACCACCACACACGGTCACTCTGCTACAAGTTAAGTCTGAACTGGCGTCGACCGAGACTTAATTAGAGGGGATGCCAAGCTATTTTTTCAAAAAAAGTCCAAACATATAACTTTTAGTTGGGATTTTACTAGACTAAATATAGCCTTGTTCGGTTGGGATTTCACTTGCCAAGTCCGATATTAGTACATGGCTTTTATTTATTTATTTTTCATTTGACTTTTGGTTTCTTTTAGCTTTATGGCTTCCATAGTACAAGTCATATATATATATGTAAGCTTGACATTTGTTTTGAACAAGTTGAATTTTGAGAAAAAATGAGCCTTTTAGCTTCCTGTGATTCGGGTTAAGAATCTCGTTCTTAGGTGAGAGGCCGGGAACAAAACCTTCGGTGAGAGGCTGAAGGAGATTCCTTAGTGAGAGACGACGTAATCAAAGGGTCGGAAACACTCGGAGTGCGAGGCCGAGAGTGTGGAAGATCGAGTGTTGGAGAGAGCTCGGAGTGCGGGGCCGAGAGCGATCTTGCATCACAAATCCCTCAACCCCATACCCCTTCTTTACCGCCATTCTAAGGCCTTCCACAGCCCCATTATCACCCTCAATCATACCCAAAACGTCACTCCCAAAACAGCCCTCAATACCTCTCAAACGAACCCAATTTCGGAATCATCTCTGCACAGGCGTCGTCTCGGTAAAACGCGATTTTCCGCTTCGTCTGACATTTGATTGACGAGATCTGCCCCAATCCACGACCGCGACTTCATGATCTACAAAAGTAGTACTCGTACGTTTCTAGAAGCCTAACCAATCGACGGGAAATCGGCATTCTTTGCCGACTGATCTGCTGCTCCAGAACTGCCAACATTTTCCCGACTTCTCGGAACTCTCGTCGCCGGTCCTTTTGCTCGAGTCCGGGTCCGAACACGTCAAGTGGTATCAGAGCAACGACAAGGGTTCCTCAAGCTTTCGAGGTACGAATTACTTACTCTTCACTTAATCCTTAGTTTTTGCAAAACATGTTTGATTAAGCCCGAGAGATTGCAAGTTGTTGATCCATTTCTACCGTCCTCCACCCTAGAAAACCAGTCACTTCTATCTTTCCATCGTTCTAGTGATTGAATGTGTTCTTGCACTTGTCTCTGTCCACACCGAGCCTGCTGATCGGTGTTATTGCCTCTACCGAGCCTGTTGTTTGGTGTTGTCGTTGCCGCTTCAACTACTCTACCATTTCAGGAATTTCAGTCGGTCTGTCCCTCCGTATGCTCAATTAGTTTAGTTTAATTTTTTTTTATTTCTTTAGTTTTTTTGTTTTGTTAAGGGCGTATCAAGTGCCCTTCTTAATTGGAAGCACTAGAAATGTTCCACAAAAAAAACTTGCAAGCTTGCAACCGTAGCTAAGCTTTAAAAAAAAAAAAAGCAAGCAGGTGGACATTGAATTCGTGTCTATATAGAAAAAGAAGCAGCTTGTTAAAAAAAAAAAAAAAAAAAAAAAGAGAGAGAGAGAGATCAGTTTGTTTCGTTAAAAAAAAAAAAAAAAAAAAAAAAAAAAAGAAGAAATAGGTGTGTTTGTTTATTGTCTTTTTGTTCGAAATTTTGGCAAGTTGGTTATATATTGTAGTTGCTCCATTTTCATCGTTTGAGCTATTGAACACACTTCCTTCCATGCAATCTTTACATTGCAATCTCAATTTTTTTTTTATTCGGGCTAGATCACTTGTTTTGCATTGCCTAAGGACCTTAGCGAGTTTTGGTAAATACTCGTCGAAAGGCCCTTGTTGAAGTGCTCGAAGGTTGCTCGTTAGGCTTACTTGTGCTTGCTATTGTGTTCGGGTTTTGTTGATTGCTATTGTTGGCGCTAGTTGCCGCTAGTGATTATTCAGGTTCTTGAGTGTCGTGCCCTTGCATTGGGAAAAGGAGAGTTGAGATCAGTGTTGCCTGCTGCAACCGAAAAATGAGAGGTGAGAGCAACACTAAGTGGTGTTGGAAAAGGTGAGTGAGAGGAGAGTACCATCTAGAGTAAGGAGCGGAGAGCCAAACACCGGGGAGGTCTATTGCTACTAAATGCTATTATATCTGTTGTTTGCTCATTTTGCAGGTTTTCGAGTCTCTTTCTTTTCTGAGAATACATTATAGCGAGGCAAACACTTTAAACACACGAGCGGAGTGTGTGAGAGAGTGTGAGCGTCCACCAAAGTGAGAGAGAGGTTTCTGTTTTGCTAACTTGACGAGTTTGTTTGTTTGTCTGTGGTGATGTCACAACATTCGGTGAACAGGGAAGGAGGCAGAGTTGACCCAGCTGTCCAAGAGCTAACTCGCCGTATGGACAGAATGGAGCTAAGCATTGCAGAGATACTACAACGATTACCGCCATCCCAGAGAGATGCACCGAGTGATCATGGTAGCCATGACGGCCAAAGGAACCAAGATGGCGGAAGAGGACACAGGAACGGACATCGCCATAATCGCAACAATCCACGGTCAGATGATGAGAGATCAGATGGATCCATATTTTCAGAGCGGACTCAAGCTAGAGAGGACCGCCATGCTAGGCATCGCCAAGAGGATGGTCGTCAACGTCGGACCCATGGGGTCAAGGTAAGCATTCCTATTTTTACTAGTGCTGCAGGGCCAGATGCATATCAGGATTGGGAGGTCAAAGCTGAACAGGTCTTCCGTTTCCATCGATATCCAGAGGAGGAGCAAGTGGAACTCGCTGTCATCCACTTTACTGATTATGCTCTCTCTTGGTGGCAAGGAGTACTAGCAGATCGGGCCTACACTCGAGCTCCACCAGTGACGACTTGGGGAGAGTTGACACGTCTCATGCGAGCTCGCTTTATTCCGGCGGATCATGGGCAACAACTGTTGCTGAGGATAGAGAAACTGAAACAGGGTCCTCGATCCCCAGACGATTACTATAAGGATCTACGCGATCCCCAGACGATTACTATAAGGATCTACGCGCCCTTTTGCAGCGATCGGGCACAAGGTATGAGGACTCTTATATTCTTGCTAAGTTTCTTGCAGGTCTGAACTCTGATGTGGCTGAGATTGTGTTGCAACTGCGACACACCCATGTGATTGATGCTCTTCATCATGCCACACATGTTTATGAAAACTTCCTCAAAAGAAGGTGTGCAGGGTCCTCAACCAGGCGTTGGACGGGAACTGAATCTCCTTCAGAACCACCTCGGAGTTACCGTCCCCAACCGCCTAACCCTAGTCCTACTTCCCCCTTCACAGTTATACCTCCAGCTAACCCAAGCCCTAGTCCTGTCATCCCTAACCCCACACCTCCACCTCCTAGACCAGAGTCCAGCAGGCCTCGAGAGGTCAAGTGTTACAAGTGCTATGAGATTGGGCATTATGCTAGAGAATGCCCCAACCCACGAAAGGTTCTCCTTAACTCGTTCGGAGAAGTGGTGAGTGAGGTGGAAGGCCTCGATGACCCTTATGAGCTGCCAGTTGTGGATGAGGATGAGGAGCTTGTTGCCAGAGCACCAGTTGGTGAGAACTTCGTGGTTAAGAGGACTTTGAGTGCCAGTGAGAAGCATGAGCTTGACACCTCTCAACGGGAGAACTTGTTCAACACCCGTTGCACCATCGGAGGTAAGATTTGCATTGTTATTATTGATGGTGGCTCATGCTGTAATATTATTAGCCAGGAAGTCGTGGATCGTTTCTCTCTAACCACTCAGGTACACCCGAGACCCTATACTCTGCAATGGCTCTACTCAGGATCACCGTTGAAGGTGAAGGACCAAGCTGAGGTGTCCTTTTCCATTGGACCTTATGCCGATACTATCTTATGTGATATACTACCTATCACTGCTTGCCATTTACTTCTCGGTAGGCCATTGCAGTATGATCGGCGTGTGATGCATGACGGCTACAGCAACGAGTATTCCTTCGCCTTTGGAGGCAAGCGGGTAAGGCTTCTACCTCTAACCCCTCAAGAGGTTGTCACTGATTATATTGCTAGGGAACAGCGTCGCCAAACTCACGAGAAGATCGGAAAGGATGCTGAAAAGCAAAAGTTGAAGCAAGGATTGCCCAAGGAACCCCAGAGCTTGCTGGTCGCTCGGGTTCAAGATGTCCGACATGCTATTCAGGGGGGTGATGTTTGTATTATGCTTGTCTGTACTTCTACTAGTTCTAACTTACATGTTAGTTCTAGTTCATCGTCTGCTACTGTTGTTGAGTTGCCTTCTGTCATTTCAGGTGTACTCGAGGAGTTTCATGATATGCTACCAGATGAGATGCCAGCTGGATTGCCTCCTCTTAGGGGCATAGAGCATCATATTGACTTTGTGTCGGGTGCTGTTATTCCTAACCGGCCAGCTTACAGGACTAACCCCACGGAGACCAAAGAGTTGCAGTCACAGGTAGAGGATTTGCTTAGCAAGGGGTATATTAGGGAGAGTTTGAGTCCCTGTGCCGTACCAGTTTTGTTGGTACCAAAGAAGGATGGGACCTGGCGCATGTGTGTTGATTGTCGAGCCATCAACCAGATTACAGTTAAGTACCGTCATCCCATTCCTCGCTTAGATGACATGCTAGATGAGTTGCATGGTGCTTGCTTGTTTTCTAAGATTGATTTGAGGAGCGGGTACCATCAGATTAGGATGAAGGAAGGTGACGAGTGGAAAACCGCTTTTAAGACCAAATATGGTCTTTACGACTGGTTGGTCATGCCCTTCGGACTAACTAATGCTCCTAGTACTTTATGCGCCTTATTAACCATGTTTTGCGTGCATTCTTATGTCGATTTGTTGTCGTATACTTTGATGATATCCTTGTTTACAACAAGTCCTTAGAAGAGCATGTTGAACACTTGCGCGCTGTTTTTCTAGTTCTTAGGAAGGAGCACTTGTTTGCTAACTTGAAGAAGTGTCAGTTTTGCTCCGATACTGTCATCTTTCTTGGTTTTGTTTTAGGTAAACATGGCTTGCAAGTGGATACAGAGAAGATTCGAGCTATTCGGGAGTGGCCCCAACCAACATCTGTTACTCAGATACGGAGCTTTTTAGGCTTGGCAGGATTTTATCGTAGGTTCGTTAAGGACTTCAGCAGCATTGCCGCCCCTCTTACAGAACTAACAAAGAAAGGGATGCCATTCAAATGGGGTCCGGCGCAAGAAGAGGCTTTTGCTACACTTCGGGAGCGGTTGACGAATGCTCCGTTGCTAGCACTTCCTGATTTCTCAAAGACTTTTGAGATTGAGTGTGATGCATCTGGGGTTGGTATTGGTGGTGTGTTGATGCAGGAAGGTCGGCCTATCACTTACTTTAGCGAGAAGCTAGGAGGAGCTACAGAGAATTACTCTAACACTACCTACGGCAAGGAGTTGTATGCATTGGTTCGTGTTTTACAGACTTGGGCTCATTACTTGTTGCCCCGTGAGTTCGTGATACATACTGACCATGAGGCCTTGAAGTATCTCCGGAGCCAAACCACCCTTAGCGCTCGCTATGCTAAGTGGATTGAGTTCATCGAGGCTTTTCCTTATGTGGTCAAGTACAAGAAAGGGAAGGACAACATTGTCGCTGATGCCCTCTCTCGTAGGTATTCTCTTCTCTCTACTCTTGAAGCTCGTGTTCTTGGCTTTTCTATGCTACTTGATCTTTACTCTACTGATGCTGATTTTGGGGATATATTCTATCAATGTGTGCAATCTGCTGGTTCCCCTAGTGTTGGTAGTTATTTTGTGCAGGATGGTTACTTATTTAGGGCCTCTCGCCTTTGTGTGCCTCATTGTTCGGTTCAATCATTGCTGGTTTTAGAGGCACATGGAGGTGGATTGATGGGGCATTTTGGGGTTGCTAAGACCTTAGGCATTTTGAAGGATCATTTTTACTGGCCTAGGATGCGATCCGACGTTGAGAAATGTTGTGCTAGTTGTGTTACTTGTGCTAAAGCGAAGTCTAGGTCGAACCCGAATGGCATGTACCTTCCCCTACCTCTAGCTAGTGCCCCATGGGAGGACATTTCTATGGATTTTGTGCTAGGCTTGCCTAAGACTAGGAAAGGCCATGATTCTGTATTTGTTGTGGTAGATCGATTTTCTAAGATGGCCCATTTCATAGCTTGCTCTAGGACTGATGATGCTTCTCATGTTGCTACCTTATTCTTTGATCATGTTGTGAAGCTACATGGGGTGCCTAAATCTATTGTTTTTGATATGGACTCTAAGTTCCTTAGCTACTTCTGGAAGACCTTGTGGGCTAAGTTAGGTACCAAGCTGTTATCTTCTACTTCTAGCCACCCTCAAACTGATGGTCAGACTGAGGTAGTTAATAGGACTTTAGGGGTTTTATTGCGTACTATGCTTGCTACTAACTTGCGCAGGTGGGAGGATTGTTTATCCTATGTCGAGTTTGCTTACAATCGGGCAGTGCATTCCGCCACCAAGATGTCTCCTTTTGAGGTGGTTTGCGGTCGCAATCCCCACACCCCATTGGATTTGGCACCGCAGCCCCTATCGTCTCCCGAGGACCTTGCTGGTAAGTCCCGGGCTGAGTTGGTAAAGTCTTTGCATGAGAGAGTTCGACTACAGCTGGAGCGTCGAACTCAACAATATGTGAACCAGGCCAACAAGCATCGCAAGGAGCTATTATTGGAGCTTGGAGACTTGGTTTGGGTTCATCTCCGGAAGGATCGATTTCCTGCATTGCGGCAATCTAAGTTGCGGCGTAGAGCTGATGGGCCTTTCATGGTGCTAGAGAAGATCAACGACAATGCTTACCGAATTGATCTCCCAAGTAAGTATGGTGTTCATGATGTTTTTAACGTCTGTGACTTAGCTCCATTTCTTGCAGGGGATGGGCTACTTGAGGAGTTGACGGATTCGGGGTCGAATCCTTTTCAAGGGGGGGAGGATGATGTGACCCTCGACGGAGCTAGCTTATCTGACGATCGGGTTGGTGATCTAGATGCTAGGGATGGAGCCCCGATGGATGCTATTGAAGATGCTAACGATGAGGAGATAGAAGAGGAGCCACTTTTACCTCGAGCTACCCCACCATTGACAAGAGCTCGAGCTCGCTTACTTGGTCAATCGGTTCTTGTCTTTGAGCAGTCACCACCACACACGGTCACTCTGCTACAAGTTAAGTCTGAACTGGCGTCGACCGAGACTTAATTAGAGGGGATGTCAAGCTATTTTTTCAAAAAAAGTCCAAACATATGACTTTTAGTTGGGATTTTACTAGACTAAATATAGCCTTGTTCGGTTGGGATTTCACTTGCCAAGTCCGATATTAGTACATGGCTTTTATTTATTTATTTTTCATTTGTCTTTTGGTTTCTTTTAGCTTTATGGCTTCCATAGTACAAGTCATATATATATGTAAGCTTGACATTTGTTTTGAACAAGTTGAATTTTGAGAAAAAATGAGCCTTTTAGCTTCCTGTGATTCGGGTTAAGAATCTCGTTCTTAGGTGAGAGGCCGGGAACAAAACCTTCGGTGAGAGGCTGAAGGAGATTCGTTAGTGAGAGACGACGGAATCAAAGGGTCGGAAACACTCGGAGTGCGAGGCCGAGAGTGTGGAAGATCGAGTGTTGGAGAGAGCTCGGAGTGCGAGACCGAGAGCGATCTTGCATCACATATCCCTCAACCCCATACCCCTTCTTTACCGCCATTCTAAGGCCTTCCACAGCCCCATTATCACCCTCAATCATACCCAAAACGTCACTCCCAAAACAGCCCTCAATACCTCTCAAACGAACCCAATTTCGGAATCATTTCTGCACAGGCGTCGTCTCGGTAAAATGCGATTTCCCGCTTATTCTGACATCCGATTGACGAGATCTGCCCCAATCCACGACCGCGACTTCAAGATCTACAAAAGTAGTACTCGTACGTTTCCAGAAGCCTATCCAATCGACGGGAAATCGGCATTCTTTGCCGACTGATCTGCTGCTCCAGAACTGCCAACAACTTCCCGACTTCTCGGAACTCTCGTCGCCGGTCCTTTTGCTCGAGCCCGGGTCCGAGCACGTCACAACCGAAAACTATGAGTTTATATAATATAGATCTTATCAGTATGAGTTTAGTTAATTGTGAACTTATATTAGTATAGTTTTATATATGTAGGAACTTATATAAATTTATTCAAGTACAACTTATGAATATTAGTTTGTATAAATCTTATCATATGGGAATTTATACAAGTAAACCTAACATGTAGGTACATAAATTTAGTTCAACCGAAAACTATGAGTATATACAATATAGATCTTATCAGTATGAGTTTAATTTTTTTTATATAAGTTTTTTTTTACGAATATTAGTTTGTATGATTTTATAATATAAATAAGGCGAAACTAATTAAAATAACCTAACCTTTGAGAGGGTGTTAAAAATATATCTCCACCTTTCAAATGTAAGATAAATATCTCGACCTTTATAAGTGATGGTAATATAATATCCTAATGATTTCTCTCCAATAAAATTCTTATTTTTTGTATTGTATTACTCATGTATTTTCAATTCAAATAAAATTAAAATAAATGAGTTTAAAAGTTTGTTAAATAAACTTTTGTAGTTTTAGATTTAATTTGTACCTAACTTTTTATATCTGTTTTTAAATAAAAAATATCTATAAGAAGCCAAATAAATAAAAAATGTAAAGCAAAATAACATATTTTCAATTAGTAAATGATTAGCTAGTTATTTAACTTATTAAAACATGAAGAATATTTTGTCAATTATAAACTTTATGTTACTACAAAATTGAAATGAAAATTTAATACTTTAGATTATTCATTGGTGTTCATATATATATGAGAAGTAAATTATTATTATTAAAAAAATATAAAAGAATGTAAATTGTTTATTTTTTCTTAAATCCAAAATAAATAAAAATTAAGATAAACTTAAAAACCAATCTAATTTGATCTAATAAACTTGAATGATATTTTACACAATCAAGATATTGAAAATTATATTTTAAATATTTACTTGTTTTATTTTTGTTTTGATTAAATTTAATTATAATCAATAAATACGTATTAAATTGAATAATTTAAATTAAATACGTATTAAATTGAATGTTTAGGGGCGAAACTAATCATTTTTGTGGGGGAGAAAATTATGGGATATTATATTACCATCACTTATAAAGGTCGGGATATTTATCTTACTTTTGAAAGGTGGGAATATATTTTTAACACCCTCTTAAAGGTTGAGTTATTTTAATTAGTTTCGCCTATAAATAACATTTTTTATTTTATACAATAACTGATCAATGAGTTTATATATGCAAGAGTTATGAAATTGAATTATATTTGATCATACAAAGAGTTATGAAATTGTGAATTGCATGTGATTGAAATTGAAAATGTACGGATTCCATTTTTCTAGTAATGTAAATAAGATATGTGAAATTTGATTATATAAGTTCATATAAGTAGAAATGTGTGTGTGTTAAGAAATATGAAAACAATTATGAATGAATTATCGACTTGAATATAATTAGTGGATTATACCTTAAATAACCGATTTGAATGTAATGAGAGGATTATACCTTGAATCATATGTAATTTTACTTGACAAATACTTTTTGAAAGACACAATAAGTCACGTGAATTACATATTCAACCTAATCTACCCAATTATCCAAACAGATCAAACAAATTCGACCAAAACCCAAACATACTAGACCATTTTTAATGTGGGTCAAAATTTTCTAACTATTCATTTTTTTTAAAAAAAAGTGGGTCAAAATTTTCCAAATGTTAAATTTTTTTCAAAAAGTGGGTCAAATTTTTATAATTGTTAAAAATTACTTCCAAATTTGAAAACCCTCCAATTTTTTTCCTAAGTATTCTATTCTGATCCCGCCCTTTTCCCCTAAACGCGCATGTTTTTATTTTTTTTCAGAATCAATAATTTCACATCTGTCCATATATTTGACCGTTGTCTAAATAGTTTTAAACATCACAAAAAAAAATATTGATGTAATAGATTAATTTCACATCTGTTACTTTTTTGACAGATTTAAATTATGTGATGTCTAATTGCAGTATTCTAGTAGTGGAACAAATAGTTGTTCAGGAGGTTGGTGGTTCGACTCCACCTAGATCTATTTATTCAATTTCAGAGTGTTATTCATGAAATTTGTAGTTTTATTTATACAAATTAAAATCTAATTTGGTTCTTAAACTAAAAATCTAATTTGGGAACTTTATAATATTATTCTTGCACTTTTTAATCTAATTTGGTTCTTCTTAAACTTTGTTTTAGAGTCGCACAACCGTAATTTAGAGTCGCACAACCCCTTATATTGATCTTTTAAATCCATCTTAGCCAATGGAATGGGTTCCGTGACACTGCACTTGAGGCCCGAAGACCTTTCTGCAACAACCTGATTGACATATGCCGAAACAAGGGTCTCCCTGAGAGAGCACACGACTTTATCTAGGAACCCTTTATGGGTTATACCCTGGGCTGCACAAGAAAACTGCAGCTGAATGGAGCTTGAATGTGAGGTCCTTGTCGATTGGCGCAGCTCACACTGCATTTGAAGAGTGGATGACGAACTTGTCTAAGATCGTAGAACGCCAAGAACAATTGCCTGAGGTGTTTTCTGCCCACACCGGATCTGGAACACACAAGTTCTCACAAGGCTTGGGCAATGACTTTGCTGTCCAGCAAAACTTTTCTTCCTGTGGTGTTGTATGATTCTTTTGAGGAGCAGAATTCTGCTAAAAATTGTTGTCCATATCCAAATTGTTCAGAGGTTTTTGATCATGATCCCTACTTGTCAGCCCAGGCAGCCTCATCAAGTTAGTTACATGGCAGTTGCGTTGAATGCCCCTTATGTCAGAAATTTATCTGTATTGATTATGGTGTCCCCTGACATACTTCATTTAGTTGTGAAGAGTATCACAATCTTCCACTAGATGAGTCCTCACAGGTTAGATAACCATATCATTTCGATATTCAATATATTTAACTCTGCCAACAACTTAGCTTGTGTTTAGGCTCCGATCCATCTGTTATGTCCTTGTGCTGAAATAGATAAAATTATGTATGGGTTTGGTCCAAATCTTGACGAGCAAAATCTAATATGCCCTCTTTTAAATCTCAGGGATACTACAAGTTTTAGCATCATTAGCTATAATGTCAGATCTCCTTTGATGACCAGGGAAGCATTCAAGTCTGGGAAGGCTGATCTTAAACGAAAGCATGATCGGGAGAGTGTTTTTTCAGATCATAAGACAAGTGCGCGATCCCGGACCAGCCATTTTGATCAAGCTGGGGACCCTAACAAGAAACGCAAGCTTTCATCCGGTCCCAAGCCCTTCAGCCATACAAGGACCTGTGTACCGTGTGATCCACTACGAGTGCAGTAACGACGACAACCATTTCAAGGCCTCGACGATACCTAGGCTGAACATGAGGTTGCATTCCTTTTTGTATTCTTTCTACTGTGAGGTTGGATTTGAGGGTGGCTTAGTTTTGGCCACTCCGGTATTTGTAGTTTGAACATATGACGTTTATATGTAATGTAACTCGTTAATTGATGAATTCCTAATAAAAGTTACCCATTTTTTCCTTAAATATTCTTTTTTTCTCAGTTTTACTTTTTCAATGCCATTTTTTCCCTGAATTCCTAATAAAAGTTACTCACTCCAGTATTTGCTCAACATCATTTTATTTTTGCTCAACAATATGTTATTTTTGCCCAACAATCGAGACTTGTGAATTTGTTTTCAACATGATCTTATTTTCTCTCAATATAATTTCATACTTTCTCAATAAATTATTGCACAACATGCTCTTATTTTTGCTCATCAATACTTTATTTTTGCACAACATGGGGATTGATGGAAATTTGCTCAACATGATCTTACTTTTTTTAAATATAATTTTATACTTTTTAATAGATTATTGCACAACATGATCTTATTTTTACTCATCAATAGACAATAATTGCACAACATGGGGGATTGGTGAAATTTTGTTCAACATCATCTTATTTTTGCTCAACTATAGGTTATTTTTGCACAACAATCGAGACTTGTGAATTTGTTTTCAACATGATCTTATTTTCTCTCAATATAATTTCATACTTTCTCAATAAATTATTGCACAACATGCTCTTATTTTTTATCATCAATACTTTATTTTTACACAACAAGTGGTGAAAATTAGTGCTGACACTGATATTAGTTACAATTAGTGGTGAAAATTAGTGTTGACACTGATATTAGTTGCACAACTCTGTTTTAAAAAGTTGCACGACTCTGTTTTAAGAGTTGCACGACTTTGTTGTAAGAGTTGCATGACTCTGTTTTCAGAGTTGCACGACTCTGTTTTCAAAGTTGCACGACTCTGTTTTAAGAGTTGCACGACTCTGTTTTAAGAGTTACTAGAATACGCATAAAAACGATGTCAGCACTAAAAATACGCATAAAAACAATGTCAGCACAACATGCTCTTATTTTTGCTCATTAATACTTTATTTTAGCACAACTAGTGGTGAAAATTAGTGCTGACACTGATATTAGTTACAATTAGTGGTGAAAATTAGTGTTGATACTGATATTAGTTACAATTAGTGGTGTAAATTAGTGCTGACACTGATATTAGTTGCACGACTCTGTTTTAAGAGTTGCACGACTCTGTTTTAAGAGTTGCACGACTCTGTTGTAAGAGTTGCACGACTCTGTTTTAAGAGTTGCACGACTCTGTTTTAAGAGTTGCACGACTCTTTTTTAAGAGTTGCACGACTCTGTTTTAAGAGTTACTAGAATACGCATAAAAACGATGTCAGCACTACAAAACTGCACTAATATATCTTATTATTGAACATTTATTACAAAATTTTGTAAATTACTATAATTATACAAACTTTAGCCTATGCGGGAGTCGAACCCACGTATTTGCGCATAAGCACATTGCTCTACCATTGAGCTAAGAGGCTTTGAAAGCTTAATAAATTACTAGACTAGAGATAGAAATCGAATACTTGTAATCTATCATATAACATTAAAAAAAAGTGTAAAAATAAGATATATTAGTGCTGACACCATTATTAGGGGTGTCAGCAACAATGTTTTTCCCTATTTATTATTAGTAAGCACTAATATATAATAATAATAATAAACACAAATAACCTAATTATATATCATGCAGAAAAGCTATTTCTAATTCAAACTTGCTGTGATACTTCTAACATCTAGCCACTTTGAATCACATAATTAGTAACCTCAAGTTATAACACACACTTTAGCACAGACTAAGATTCTAAATAGCACTAGCACTAATATATAATAATAAACCTCAAGTTCTAATACCTACCTAATACCAAACTTGCATGGTGGTGATGTTCACATTTAAATGATCACCGGATACCAAGTTAAAGTTGTACACCAAAATACATTTCGAATCTTTCGAATTACACCTACATTAATAGGTGCTAAAAAATCCTGGATCATTGATATGTTTTTTGGAGCACATTACAAAGAGAAATCATTAAAATTGTTACAGGTGATCATTCAACCTTGAACATCACCATGGGTGGGTGAAGATCTAAAAGAGATGACCAAATACTAACCTTTAAATCCTGGCAGAGCAGGAAAATCTTCATTCTGGATGCTGAATTCTTGATTTTGCTGAACAATTGGACTATGCTTCTTCATGGAACCTATTATGCACGGGTAGAACTTAGAAGTCATCCAACAGAAAGCGCCAAGAGGAAAAAAACTATGAGGACAGAATGCTGGTGTATTCTTTTAAGTGTCAATACAGTGAAGCTCCATGAGGACAGAATGCTCATGTATTCTTGATATTGCTGAACAATTGCGACCTTGGTCACCAAATTCAAAAGGGAAAGCATACTCATTTTTCATGGTTACACACCCGAGGAGATCCTAACTATTTTTTAGGTAGCCCATTTGTGGTTTTTTTTTCTATCAACAATAGGCATGCCTGTTGTGGGAACTAATCAAGGATTTCCAATTATTCACATGCAACCAACTACAGTCAAATGCTCATGTATTCTTTTAAGTGTCAACACAGTGAAGCTCTTTACCTAATCAAGAATTCCAACCTATTCAGGAACTAAAGATTGTGACCTAGAAGCTGCTAAAAGTCAGAATAACGATGTTTCAACTTGAAAGCAGTAATACTGAGCTTCATGCCTTCATGGTTTCTATTGAATTCCCCAAAGGCAACAGTTTTTTTTGTTTTTTTTTCAAGTTAAATGTAATGAAAATTTGATCAATTAAAGAAACATATTACTTAAATCATCATCTATTATACATGTGGCATATGATACATTGAATGAGAAGATGGGAACATATCTGACCCATGCATATGCGAAAGTTCCTGATTGTTTGCAGGTGTATAGGAGACCCCGCTACCACTAACTGAAGGAGCATGCTGATGTTGCTGTTGTGGATGATTTGATGATCAGTATGCACCACTTAAACTGAATCCGGCACCCCTTCCCATCTATAAAGAGCAACCGAGCATTAGAACATAATGATATGAAAAAAGGAGTAAGTCTTAAAGTCAAAGGAAGGGACATATGTTCCAAATTACTCACAGGAAAGTGCTGAGAGTGCGTCATGGACGTATTATCATGAAGTTGGTCTTTCTGATGCAAATCGACACCATAATCATTACTTCCGCGTGCTAAAAGTTTCACAAAAATGAAGAAGTTGAAGGTTATTATTGCACAAATAGAAAAAAGGGTTAAATAATGTGCACACATCCACTTCCTATAATCATTTTATAACCACCTAATCCAGTAACGAAATTGTGAATGCTTCCTATTAAAAATAACAGCCAAGTAACAGCAAAATCATGAAATTGAACCAAAATCAAGCACCAGCAAAATCAAGAAAAAGAAAAAGACCAGCAAATCAAGCACCAGCAAAATATTAGATCGATTTCCTTATCAATCGATCTTCGATCGATTGATAAGCCCCCTGCAACTACTTTCACTACGCATCATAATCCCCTACAACTAGAGGTGAGGAATCAGATAATCGATTGATAAGGAAA
Organism: Persicaria tinctoria; assembly: GCA_037127255.1. Lineage (NCBI taxonomy): Eukaryota > Viridiplantae > Streptophyta > Magnoliopsida > Caryophyllales > Polygonaceae > Persicaria > Persicaria tinctoria. The sequence continues at coordinate 9,408,880 of JBANSL010000009.1, read as the reverse complement.
ACAGTCGGAAGCAAAGATCGATCAGTCGGAAGCAAAATCTGTCACATGTATGCTCAATTTCAAAGCCTTCACAGTGCAATTTGACAAAGAAACATAAACACAAACACCTTGAGACTTCAAAATCGACTCCAACGCTTAAAAAATCGAAGAAAATTTGCGCCTTCGGCGCAAATTTTCTATGATTCCATTGCACTGATTACTATATTCAATTGTATACTTCAGAATCTACTCAGAAACGTTAACAAATCACAGAAACTTTGTGAATCCAGTTTTGAACATGCTATACTTACTTGATTCGATTAGAGGAACGTCAAAATCGGTGGTTTTGATTGGATCGGAGAGATCAGCGGTAACGGCGAGCAGTTGAGCAGCAGAGAGAGCGTAGGAGGAGAGAGAGCAGTGTGGAGGAGAGAGAGCGTCACGAAGGAGAGAGAGTGCGAAGGAGAGAGAGCGTCGGAGAGAGAGAAGCGCGAAGGAGAGAGCGCGCGTCGGAGAGAGAGAGAGCAGTATATATTTAGGACATCCTGATAAATTAAGGAAATTAATTAAGGTGCTGGGTTTGTGGATCTAGTTATTAGTGTTAATTATATATACCGGTAGATTCAAGAAGGTCATGAGATGAGTTAGCTCGAGCCTTACCTAAGAGGAGAAATGTACCCAAAATATATATATATATAGATATAGGGTCGGGTTCAGGTGCGAAGCTCTCCAAAAGTGAGAAGGAAAGAAGAGCACTGATTGGTCCACGTGTCCAAAAGTACATGCCAAATCAGTTGACACGCGCCTATCCAAATTAATTTGCAACACTCATGTAAATTAATTAGTAACACCCCCACTCTCAGTTGGACACGCGTTAATTAACACACAAAACTAATTAATTGCATGCGCCTATCCACCCAACTTGCTAATTAATCGGAAAAAGTACGTACACATGTAAAAATGCTTGACATGGACTTTTAAAAATTATTTTTTGACATTTTTACTTATTAAAAAAATATAAAAAATATATTTTTGGGTGTAATTTAATTTTATCTACCCATAGACACCCACTTTATATATGTTTTGTTGAAGAAAAAAAATTAACAATAAGTGGTTCATAAGGTTGACATGTACTTAGTGGTTCAGCCATCTTACTCTTAGTGGTTCAGCACTTTTACTCTTAGTGGTTCAGCTTTTTTACTCGTGTGGTTCACACCTTTTACTCTCAATGGTTCAACTCTTTTACTTTTAGTGGTTCAACTGTTTTACTCATAGTGGTTCAACACTTTTACTCATAGTGGTTCAGCCCTATAAATAAGTGGTTAATTGAGCTATATAGAAGTGGTTCATGAAGGTCTAAAGATGTGGTTCATGAAGTTATAAAGAAGTGGTTAATGGAGCTATAAAGAAGTGGTTCATGGAGGTATAAAGAAGTGGTTCATGAAGTTTTAAGAATTGGTTCATGAAATTATAAAGAAGTGGTTCATGAACATATAAAGAAATAATTAATGAAGCTTTAAAGAAGTGTTTTATGAACCTATAAAGAAGTGGTTTATTAAGCTATAAAGAAGTGATTCGTGAAGCTATAAAGAAGTGATTCATGAAGCTTTAAGAAGTGGTTCATGATGTTATAAAGAAAGTGGTTAATAAAGCCATCAAGAAAAGGTTCATGAAGTTATCAAGAAGTTGTTCTTCAAGTTATCAAGAAGTGATTCATTAAGTTATGAGTTATAAAGAAGTGGTTCATGAAGTTTTCATTCTTCTTTTATTTTCTCTTAATGCTTAATTTTTAATTATTTATTTGTTTATTTTTTTAAAACAAAATGATTCATAAACCAATACTATTTACTTCGTGAACAACTTGGTATTAAAAACCCTGAACCACTTGGTATAAACCCCTGAACCACTTGGTATTAAAACTCTGAATCACTTGTTATTAAAACCCCGAACCACTTGTTATTAAAAACCCTGAACCACTTGGTATAAAACCCCTGAACCCAATAGTATTAAACCCTGAACCACTTTGTATTAAAACCCTGAACCACTTGGTATTAAAATCCTGAACCACTTGGTATTAAACCCCTGAACCACTTGGTATTAAAACCCCGAATTACTTAGTTTAAAATCCCGAACCACTTGCTATAAAAACCCTGAACCTTTTGGCATAAAAGCCCTGAACCACTTAGTATTAAAACACTTGCACCAAAATTAAATACGGATAAAAGTGATAGTATAATAAGTTTATTCATACAGAAGCAATCATACATGCATTTCCTTGAATCGGCCATGATCATCTCTCTACTGAGCACATTTTTTTTTTTGGTCAATCTACTGAGCACATATATAATTAATCATAAATGTTGAATTGCTTATTGGTAACGAGGAATTAAGTTAAGAGATCTTTTCCTAGACGCAGTAGTCGTTGCCGGAGACGGGGATCTTGAAATTTGCCGGAATGAGCTTAATTAGCGGGAACGTCGAATTTCATCCCAGTCTTGACGATAATATATGCTGGCACCAACCATGGCCACATAGAGGTTCGCATCCTGAACCACTCGACGACCTCCGCCAACATCCGTTCAATCCTTACTGGCCACTTCGCGCTCGTACGCCTTCAGCAACAAGCTATCCACATCCCCCGACGCCGACGATCACCGGCGTCGGCCCGATCCCCCGCGCCACCCGCCATCAAGATCTCCGCTACACCGATTGGAACTTCTCCTTGTCGATCGATCTGCTCTCCTCGACATTGAACTTGGGAGGATTTGACTTCAAGCCCGGCATCGTCCTCCGTCTTCACTGAGCGAGATCAAAAGACAAAGAGAGTGTAAGTCAGGATGTGATCGATGTGCTTGAGCACGGGAGGAAGAAGCTCTGTTTGATTGAAGAAATTAGAGAAGGGCGAAGAGGAGGCGGAGTAAACGGAGGAGAGAGGACGCGAGAGAAGAGCGATGTGAGGAGAGAGAGGAAGCAGGTGTGAGAGAAAGGAAGGGAAGCAATCCAGCAGAGAAAGCGCGTGAGATTGATTTGGATTATTTAATTTTTCTTTTTTTTTAAATTCAATCCATCCAATAGGAAGGCTTCTTTCCTTCTCACCGAACCGAGTGCTTCTCACTTGAACCCTACCCTATATATATATATATAAGGTTGGGTTCAGGAAAGAAGCATACCAAGAATGAGAAGGAAAGAAGTAATTTGATTGGTTGATAAATTAAAAAAAAAATCGCGGCAACCAATCACGCATTGACTGCTGGCAGACCCGCGCACCACGCGTTAACCACTCGCACCCTACCCGCGTGTGTCGCGTCCCTCACACGCGCCAACTGTGTAATTAAAAACACTGATAAGAGGGCAATTGTGTTTACACGGGGAATCGAAACGGGGGCTACGACATCATTTCACACGGAAATACCACTCCACCAGATGAGCTCTTTGAAATTAACTGCATCAAATAATATCTAGTACTTTATTTACTCAAAAACCGATTTGCATTATAATTAATTAAAATATTTTCATATAAATTTATTAATTACACATTATGAACCACTACTCTTTATATTTCATGAACCATTACTATTTAATAATTGTAAAAAATTTATTCTTCTTTTATTTTATTTTAATATTTATTTTTAATTAATTATTTATTTGTTTTTAAAATAAAATAGTTTATGAACTAATACTATTTATTTCATGAACCACTACTCTTTATTTGATGAATCATTACTCTTTATTTCATGAACCACTACTATTTAATAATTGTAAAATTTTCATTTGTCTTTCATTTGCCTTTTATTGTTTATTTTTTAATTATTTATTTTTAAAATAAAATAGTTCATGAACCAATACTATTTATTTCATCAATCAATACTATAAAGAAGTGGTTCATGAACCTATAAGAAGTGGTTCATGAACCTATAAGAAGTGGTTCATGAACCTATATAAGAAGAGGTTCATGAAGCTATTAGGAAGAGGTTCATGAAGTTATCAAGAAGCGGTTCATGAACCTATAAATAAGTGGTTCATGAAACTATAAAGAAGTGGTTCATTAAGTTATCAAGAAGTAGTTCATGAACTTATAAAGAAGTGGTTCATGAACTTTTATAGAAGTGGTTCATGAAGCTATAAAGAAGTGGTTAATGAAGCTATCAAGAAGTGGTCCATGAAGCTATCAAGAAGTGATTAATTCATGAACCTATCAAGAAGTGGTTCATTAACCTATAAACAAGCGGTTCATGAAGTTATACAGGAGTTGTCCATTAACCTATTAAGAAGTGGTTCATGAAGCTATAAAGAAGTGGTTCATGAAGCTATAAAGAAGTGGTTCATTAAGTTATATATAAAAAAGCAAGTGGTTAATGAAGTTATAAAGAAGTGGTTCATGAAGCTATAAAGAAGTGGTTCACGACGTTATAAAGAAGTGGTTCATGAATCAATGCTATTTGTTATTTATTTTCTTTTAATGTTTATTATTTTTTTATTTATTTCATGAACCAATAATCTTTATTTGATAAAACGCTGAACCACTTGGTATTAAAACGCTGAACCACTTGTTAATAAAACCCTGAACCATTTGGTACAAAACCCTGAACCAATTCGTACAAAACCCTGAAACAATTTTATTCACAGTGGTTCAGCAATTATTTTCACAGTGGTTCAGCAATTTAATTCACAGTGGTTCAGCAATTTCATTCACAGTGGTTCAGCGATTTTATTCACAGTGGTTCAACAATTTTATTCACATCGGTTCAGCAATTTTATTCACAATGGTTCAGCAATTTTATTCACAGTGGTTCGGTAATTTTATTCACAGTGGTTCAACAATTTTTTTCACAGTGGTTCAACAATGTTATTCACAGTGGTTCAGCAATTTTATTCACAGTGGTTCAGTCACTGAACCACTCTCTATTGAGTTACTGAACCACTCTCTATTCGGTCAATGAACCACACTCTATTCGGTCACTGAACTACTCTCTTTGGTCACGGAACCACACTCTATTCGGTCACTGAACCACCCTCTATCGAGTCACTGAATCACTCTCTATTCCGTCACTGAACCACTCTCTATTCGATCACTGAACCACCCTCTATTGAATCACTGAACCACACTCTATTCGGTCACTGAACCACTTTCTATTTGATCACCGAACCACATAATAAAGGTATAGTTCATAGACCCACGATTCAAAACATCATCAAATCCACCACATTTGGAAGAAAGATAATAATCCTTGATTAGCTCGATTATATATAGTTCAACACTACTCTCTTTGATCACGGAACCACACTCTATTCGGTCACTGAACCATCCTCTATCGAGTCACTGAATCACTCTCTATTCCGTCACTGAACCACACTCGGTGGCTTCGTCGTGTTCACGTCCATCATCCTCTTACACGCCATTTTTACCCTCGCGTTCATGTCCTCGTCCTTCTTCCTCTTCGGTAGCACCCTGTCGAAGAAGATTGTTGCCTCTGCGCATGTATCTCTGAAACTAACATCGCCTATCCCTGCAATCAACAAACAATTAAGTACACCGGTCGATTCAATTCCAATAAAATTAAATCCAATTAGGAACCTACAACGGCGAGCATCAGCACTGGTTGTCGATTGAGGAGATACATCATGTAATCCGACAGAGTCTTGCTGAACTCACGGTAGTCGTTTTGCCTTTTGTTGTCTTCAAATTCGACATAGTTGTATTCAGCTTCTTGGTACAGCAGCTCGGTAGCAATGTGCCAGAGGAGCAAGCACTCGTCGTACTCGACGTCTACAGTCTACTGGTAGAACACAAACGGCTCGAAATCCAGGCCTGCTAAAGATCGGAGGACCCAATCCCCCTTTGAATCGCAGATCTCATCGGCGTCTTTTGGTTCTTCGGCGATGGCGGATTTGTACCTGAGCTCCTCGTAGAGATGGGGTTGGTGGACCAGACGGGGGTTCGATCGGTGAGGACAAACAGGAGGTGGCGAGCTCGGCGGCGGTCGAGAAGGCTCCGTAATGCTCTCCTACTCCGGTCGACGAGTCGGGAACCTCCGATACCTCAATCGTCAATGCCGGCGACGAACACGGCTCCTGCTCCGCTCGCGCTCAGATCGAGCACCGCGGCCACCGCCTCTGAGTAAAGCACCATGGGAGAGGAGAGGGCGGTCAGATCCGATGTAGAGAGGAGTTTTAGGGTAATTAGTTGTACGATCTTCATCCACGCGCCTCTTTTTTTTCTTTTTATTTACTGTATATTATTCAATTATTCAACCAATCATATTTCTTCTTTCCTTCTCACCGGACCGGGTACTTCTCACTTGAACCCTACTCTATATATATGTGTGTGTGTGTGTGTGTGTGTATGTGTGTGTGTGTGTGTGTGTGGAAGCTTTAAAATGTAAAACATCCTTAACGTGTAAAATTTGCTTATGGTGTAAAATTTTATCTTTTAGTAAAAATCAGACCACGCCTCCTTTTTTTAAAAAAAAAAACCAAACCGGTTTATAAAAAAATTGAATCGCTTCTTCTCCATCTCCCTCAGCGCTCTGATTTAGAAATGGAAATGGCAGGAGGCGAGGGGGTGGCGGCGATCGGAGCGTTGATGGCGCCTGCAACGAGCCTAACGTCATCTTCCTCTCCAACGAATTCCAACAGCTAAGCCGAAATCGACCTACGCCATCCTTGCATTCTCGTCGTCGAGCCTCACCGGAGACAGGAGCCAGTCGAATTCGGCGTTCTCAAGCCGGAGCGGTCACCGGATGGCGTGGATCTGGCTTCTCCTCCTCGCAATCGCCGGAATCCTCCCCGGAGTCGTCGGAATAGGGAACAATTCCCGCCTTGCCCAACAACATTGGTGCACCGATTGGCCGCCTTCGACCGCCGCCTTCCCGCCACCGAAGCCACCAGTGATTCCCACCAACGAACTCGCCCCGCAACCACGGTCTCGTATCTGCCTCCCCCTTGCTCCGTCGCGCCCTAGGCTGCCACCGGGAGCTTGCCGAAGTCCACCCGTACAACCGCCATTTGTACTCGGAGTTTTACAGTGGATGTGAGGAAGGGGATGATGAAATTACAATTTTTGTCCCATACTTTCCCTTTCATTCAAAATACGCCCTTATCTCAATTTAATAAATTACAAAATTATTTCATTGTTTATAAACGCACAACATAATATTATATTTGCACAACTTAAAATTATATTATAATTATTTAGATTGTTTGAATGATTTAGGTTGAGATTGAAAACCTAGGGTTTGATTTAGGAGCGCAATTTAAGGTTTTTTGCCAAAAGCCAAATTGATTGAAATTGATGATATGGTTGTGTTGTTGGATTGATTTTGAGCTAATTTCATGTTCATATCATTTTCAAATTGTTTATAGATCATTAGCTAATTGGATTTTAGAATTTTATAGTGCGATATGCATTAGAATTTGGGGCTTTTTTCCAAAAGCCAAATTGATTGAAATTGATGATATGGTTGTGTTGTTGGGTTGATTTTGAGCTAATTTCATGTTCATATCAATGTCAAATTGTTTATGGATCATGAACTAATTGAAGTTTGGAATTTTATATTGCGATATGCTTTAGAATTTGGGGTTTTTTTCCAACAGCCAAATTGACGGAAATTGATGATATGGTTGTGTTGTTGGGTTGATTTGGAGCTAATTTCATGTTCATAGCATTGTCAAATTGTTTATGGATCATGATCTAATTGGATTTTAGAATTTTATTGCGATATATTTTAGAATTTGGGGTTTTTTTGCCAACATCCAAATTGATTGAAATTGATTATATGGTTGTGATTTTGGGTTGATTTTGAGCTAATTTCATGTTTATAGCATTGTCAAATTGTTTGTGAATCATGAGCTAATTGAATTTTAGAATTTTATTGCGATATGCTTTAGGTCGATTAAGTTCTTCTATTTTATGATAAAAATCATAATTTAGCCTATTCGCTCAATTGGTAGAGCAATGTACGTTTGCACAAAAGATGTGGGTTCAAATCCCACATAGGCTACATAATAGACAAGAGCGCAACAATCTCAAATTGTTAATCATGCACATTATAATCTTAGTTATGCACTTTTTAACCTTAATTATGCACATTTTAATCTTATTTATGCACTTTAATTTTAAAAGCTTAAATCGATTTCAAACTTAAATCTATAAACCTAAATTATCCGAGAGGTGAAATCAAACTCTCAAAAGTAAAAAAAAAAACAAAATTAAATCATCGATTTCAAAAGCACATCTTTTTTCTTATTAATGCACATTATGATCTTACATTTGCACAATTGTATTCTAAATCTACACAATTGTATCTTACTTTTGCACAATTGTAGTTTAAATTTGCACAATTGTATCCTACTTTTGCACACTTGTATTCTAAATTTGCACATTACAATTTTATTTTCACACTTTATGTTCTTATATTTGCACTTTAAAGTTGCACAAATGCACTTTACAGTTGCACAAATGCACTTCACAGTTGCACAAATGCACTTCACAGTTCCACAAATGCACTTCACAGTTGCACAAAAGGTGTCGAAAACGGGAAAAAGTGCATTTACCCATAAAATTAGACATATTTACCAATTTACCCATAAATTAAACATATTTCAATTATAAATTTTTATAATTGAAATAGGCACATTTACCTATTTACCCCATAATGAATTATTATCTCTGCACAAAATAAACTTATATTTGCACAATAAGATATTATATGTGCACAAAAGCAAGTTATACTTGCACAACAGAAAGTATTAACACGAAAAAAAAAAAAAACATCTGGTCCGAGAAGGGGGAGGGCAAGAGGGGGCACACGCATGGGCAAGGAGGGCAGGCATTCTAATAATGAAATTAGGCCCATTAGTAATTAAATTAGGCACATTAGCAAATTTTACACGATAAGCAAATTTTACACGTTAAGGACTTTTAAATTTGAAGCAAACCCTATATATATATTATGTCTTTTTTTATAATTTTTAGTAATTTTAGTGTTATTGAAAAGAATCGCTCTATCCGATTGGAAATACAAGGTGTTTGACTATGCACGTAGTTTAAGAAGTTAAAAATTGTATAAAATATTTGTTTTTTTAATTAAATTTTTTTATATTATAATACTTATTAATAAAAATACTCCGTATTATAATGTAAAAAATTTTAATTAAGAAAATCAGTATTTTATACTATAGTTTTTAGCTTTTTAAATTATGTGTACAAGAGTCAAGCGAAGTAGTCAATTCTACTTTCTCAATCTCTGAAATGCCATAATAATCAAGCACATACTCGGTGTTCATCTCCCAATCCAGATATTCATCCGAATCGACAATTCCATCAAAAGTAGTCAATTCTAACCCATATTTAGCATCATAAAAATATGATTTCATTTGCTGAGAGTCTAAATCATAACGAAAATGCATCTCCATTGCATTGAAAGTGATAAAAAAATTTGAAGATCGAAAGACTTACAAAACCGGTATGGCTCTGATGCCAGTTGATAACAAAGACAAACTTAGGATGACTTTCTTATAACAAATGCCCTCCTAATTCTGAGTTTGTATCTTCTTTTTTCTTTCAGTTGAGTGGTCTTCTTCCAGGAACCTTCCTCTTCCGTCAGTCATCAGCCCGCGTGCCTCTCATGAACTAAGGCACATCAAAGATCTTTAGGAAATTCATGCAGAAATGGAATTTGTTAGTAGGCACAATCTTGGTACCAAAATCTGCAGGGTTCACATCTCTTAAGATCTTATCCACAGAGATATTTTCTTTTTCAATCTCATCTCTAATGAAGTGGAATCTAACATCAACGTGCTTGGTTCTCTCATGATACATAGGATCCTTGCATAAATATATGGCACTTTGATTATCAGAAAACTCAACAGGGATATAAGACTTTCTTTCTATTTCCTTCAGAATTCCTTTCAACCAAATAGCTGTAAAGGCCCGGATTTTTAAATCCTAATTCTCGGAAAAAGAAATTAAAAATGAATTTAAATCGGGTTAATTAAAATCTCTTAAAATGAATTCCGGCATATAATTACTTCAAATGGACTTTCATTCAGATTTATTTTCGCTTTCGCTTGCTAAAATTTGAAAGTATAATATAATTTTATCATTTGATTTAGTTCGAGAATTCGATTTAAATTTGAAGTTTTAAGTTTTATATCTTTTGAGTCGGGTTAAAGTCGAGTGATCGGGTTCCAGATTTATATTCCTAGTATTTAAAAATTTGCATTTTGGGAGCCATCTTTGGCCCTGTGTGTCCAGCTTGAAATTGTTGTTTTTATGTGGCCAATTCACATCAGCTTTTCCACAACCCAGAGGAATCTTTCCACTCTCTTCTCTTCCAATTACTCTGTAGTCTGTGTAAACCCACCTCCTTTTTCTGTTCTTTGCCCAGAAGGAAAAACAAAGCAGCCCTCTCACCCAAGGAAACCATCGTCAATCCCCACCCTATCGGAGCTCAAACCACCATCTCTCTCACAACTCCGTTCAAATCGCAGCCAACTGAGATCCCCAAATCACCACCCCTGTGCGTTGGGAGCAAGAACCGCTGAGCTTTCGCAGCGCCTTAATCGGCCCCGCGGTCACCACCAACGACCACCCCTCATCCTCGTTCCTCCTTGTCGTCGCCGGAGAAGCCGAGTGCAGGCTCCCCTGTCTCGCCAGGAAGCCGCTGCAGCACCCCGTCTCCTCCTCTCTCCGTCGAGCAGCAGCAGCTGCCTTCCCCGGCATACCAGGCGAAACCGAGCAGCCCATCCCCGATTCTCCTCCATCTTCTGCGAGTAGCACCCAGCGGCATCCCCACACCTCTCTCGACGCCAGGAGCAGCCGACGCCGCCGCCGCCGCCTCCCTCCCACCTCTGTTCTCCCGATTCCGAGCGGTAAGGCTCCGTTTCTTCTTCTGTTGCCTCGAAAGCCTGTAAGTTTGCACCTTTAATCCATTGCATTCGCCCTAGGCCGAGCAGAGTGCAGTCCGAGACTCCGACGACGCCACATCGAACCCCCGACGAAGCGAATCGAACATTCCGGCGAGAACTCAGCCTCGGTAATTTCTTCCTCTCCTCCCTTCTCTCTTTCCGCGTTTGTAATTGTCGGTGTGGGTGGTCGGAATTGGATTGTCGGTCGGGATTGAGCGAGTCTTGGCCGGAAAGGTTGTCGTCGGCGAGCCTGGGTTACCTCTCCTCCTTGTTGCCGTCGTCTTGCTCTGTCATTCCAAGGTTGAAGACAACCTAAATCTGATTCTCTCTTCCTTTGGGCTTGGGCCTATTTTCTCGGGTTATGAGATCGGGTCGGGTTAATTTATTCGGGTTTCCTTTCTTTTCCAGATTTCAGTCAGTAGTGTTGGATCCGGGCCCCTATTTGGTTTTCGGGTTGAGCATGCATCCGGGCCTCTTTTTCTTCTTTCTTTCCTTTCCATTGGGCTTTGGATCCGAGTTTCCCTTCTTCATATTGGGCCTTGGGGTTGGGTTTTAAGAGTTGTTGTTAGTATATATGATATGTTATGATTTTAGGCAAGTATTATTTGTCCAGATTATTATTATTATGATACTTTTTAATATATGTTTTAGAAATGATAAAATGAATGGATGTTGGTGATTTATTATATTTAAATAATATTTAGAGTGTGTTATTAATGTTGTTTAGAAATTGGATTTTAGAAATTGTGAAGTGATTTGTTGGTTTGATTTATAAATACGATTTTCGAAAATAAGATTATTTTGGTATTTATTTATATAATGATTTTGAAATAAGAAACATGCCGGGATTATTTTCTAACATAATTTTGGGAAAATTGTTAAGGATTTAAATAATAAATGTCGGAATTTGGTCAATTATGATTTGAGAAAATGTTTGAATATGAGTGACTTAACTTGATATTTAAGAGTTTGGGAAACTTCGGGAAATGAGTTTGGAAATATTGTTGGTAAGATTTATCGATGGGTTTGATTGGAAATGAAATGATTTTGGTTGATGTTGATCATATCGGAAAGGTTTTGGAAAATGGTTTTACCATCGGCTGGTTTTGAGCATGTTGAGAATGTGAAGACCGTGTGTATGAATGATAGATTGGTAGCTCATGAAAATGGCTTGATGATAGGTGTGTTTGCTCTTGGATTGCTTTGGACTTGCATTTGGGCCCTTGCTTGTATTATCTTGCTGTTCTGCATCTTCAGGTAAGTCTCTTCGGAGCTTACTCAGATTGAATAGAGCTATTCTCTGCTTTAGGTGCATGATATACTAGGTGTTGCATTCATGATCAGCATGCCATGTAGTACCATGCTAGGTTGCATTGATCGTTGAGCATTCTAATTCTCTATGTGTATGTAAACAGAACGGCCGTTATCTGTGATAGTCCTAGAGTCTTTGCTAGGGTCATAGGGTAGCCCAGCCTCATCGGGTACCCTGAGTCAATCGAGTACTTCCTTATATTATGATATGCCTGCTGGCTTTATTGTGGAGCGGGTTAGGCATGCGTGCCCCCCGATTATGAATGAATGCATTCACGAGCTGGCCAGTCTCCGCCTGTCGGAAGGGGTGGAGGTAGGAGAGGGATATGCCACTTGGCATTGTCTTGGGCCCTTTACAGTATTTCTGCACAATATTATGAACTAGGAGCATGCTAGTGTGTTTGAATTTCGTACTGCATTAGAGCATCTTTATTAGGTATAGCGTATATGTGTGCTTATGGTTGGGATGCAGAGTTAAGTGGGCATCGATCTGATCCCGCCCCAAATCAATTTTTTTAGGAATTATTTATGTTCATCCTATCGGTGTTGTTTGCTTATTGCGCGGGTCATTTTATCGGCGGAGAGTGAGCGCTGGAGTTATAGACTTCACCAGACTCTGATTATATTGTTTTGGATTTATACTTTTGACTCCGTTTTGACCCGGCTCCGCCGTGGCACTTGTATCTGTACTTTACTTCCGCTTTACTTCCGTTTGAAATGGTTTCCACGACATAGTCTTAGGACAGGTTAAGGGTACCCAACGGCCCTACGATACTTTAGGGTTTGAAATCCCTCTTTATTACTGACCTTTGAAATGAGTTGAAACCTTGACCCGTACCTGGATTGCAAGATCCGAACAAGGGTTTTCATCCCTTGAAACGTAACCCGGAAATCATAATTCTGGGCCGTTACAAAGATGGTATCAGAGCTGAGGTTGTGCAATTCGGGTACGCAAGGGTCGAGTGTATGTTTTGGAAAACCGCCCATGAATTTCAAAGGATTTCAAAGTATTTTAAGAAGGGCAAAATGAACTTAAGATGACTAATTGAAATTGGACTAAATAATGAACTTGACTTGTAATAAAAGAGGAAAACCGACCAACAGGGATACGAGTGGGTAGTAAAGGCGATAGACCACCCCTATTGGGTATAGTTGGGAACGGTAGGCAAAATACTAGCTTGCTCTTTACAGATGGGTCTGGAAGTTTCCCAGGAGATCATTACGAGTGTTATCAACTGATCCTGTGCTGAATGCTTGCTATGCTAGAGATCTGATTTGGATGCCTTAACTATGATATGTGTATTGACTGATCTGTGTAAACGGGATAGTGGGAGTACCCTTGTTTCTGTGTGGTCAAACCCAGCTTGTGTGGAACAGCCCCTTCCACTGTGTTAACCCCTTGACGGTTCTATCTAGCTTTTTCTTGGACGTCAGTGTCTTCCACGGGAAATTGGGTTGATAAACACATTGTGTCAGGAATTATGGTTGGATGTTAAGTTGTCTGAGTGAGTGTTGGAAGTTCTTGATGTCACTTGAGTTAGAAGTAAGGTGTTTATGGGGCTGTCTTTCCTTATTCTTATTATAATCAACTAGTGTCTTCATGCCATGAAGAGTCGTACCAAAGTCCCACGGGAAAGAGGGGTGATAAGTCAGTCGGGAAAAGTCAATGGGTGCCCTTAGGGATCTCTGTCCGGTTGTAATGGTGACTCTATCTGAATTGCATGACATGATTTTATAATCCCCTGCATGTATCCAGCTATATTGCCTTGTTGTTTAAACTCGTAGTATACATCGTGAAACCTTCCTCATGCTTCTATATTGTTGGAATGTGATTGAATTGATTTCTTACATTACGTCATGATTAGTTGCATATATGTATTGTATGTTATGTTGAACCTTTAGTATCATGTAGGATCCTTGATGGTGACTCGTGTGAATTGTATATTGCCTGCATTATTGCTAATTCTCTCTCGAGCTAGGTTTTTGGTAGTGCGGTTCTTCCCTCTTTCTGTTACCATAAAATGTCTTACTCATGCAAATTGGATTGATGTTGAATTCGATGATCGATTGCTTTAGGTGATGGTTTATCATAGCATGCTTACATGTTATCGCTCGGCAGTGTTTCCCTATTACGTTATGAATCCCTCTTGTGCTGACATAGATGTATGACTTGGCACCTCGCATGATCACACACCACACTATGTCATGATTTCGCATACGCATGATGCATGAATGCTAGGAGGAATCTAGTCAAATTACCTTGATTGTGCTCATGTTCGATATGTGCCAGTAGTGTCCTGTAGGGCTTATGATTTCCAATATGACTCGCTAGATGATCACGTGGTGCACTTGTTATATGATGTGATGACTATTGTACCATATACGTGCTCTATGATGGTTCATTCTTGGCACGATTATGACCTATCACCCGTGATGTTATCTTGTTTACTCTGTGGTGATCCTTTTTCTTTCACGTAAATCATATTGAACTCATTTAATCACTCTTGTCTATGCCCATGCCTTGTCATGTATAGCTAGCATCGTATAGGACCTATGCTTCCTAAGTGTATCTCACTGTATAATTACATGTCATTCTGAACCTACAATATGATTCTTGTTATTAGTTGTGATGAATACTATGCCGCCTTATGTAATTTTCTATGGTGCTTAGTTGATCGTTATGATGTACATCGCCATGCTATATTTGACCTCATCTTGTGCTGCATGTACCATTCTTGTACATTGTTCATACTCATGATGCATGTTATCTTCACTAAATCCCGCATGACTTCGAATCTGGTATGATAATTACTGGTTCCACATGTCCTGCTTGAAGTTGCTAGGCATATCTGGTTCCATGAAATAATAGACTGCTAGCTTGTCTCACATGCATCAGTGTAGGACTTGATTGTGCCTTTTGGAATGAATATGCATGTCGTCCTCTTTGAGATAGGTACATGTTAGTGTGGATTAATATGATTGGTATGCCCATGATGAATTTGTGTCTGATTGTCACAATTGCAACCTAATAGGCTTTCATAAGGGCGTCGTTGCTATCCTCGGGTCGGAGTTTTGTCTCTAGTTGTCGTCTTAGTATTAGTCCGTGGTTGGTTCCGAGAGGAACTTTGGGTTGTCTTCTCTTGTCATTCCCCTATCTCCGCTAACTTGGACCCTATGCGATACATTCGACGAGCGACCGCATGGAAGAGGGAACGAAAAGTTAGATAGCGATAGCGCAGTGCCGCAGAAGCGTGGGTCCATAACCCACGGGCCTCAGGATCAACGATTTCGGAAAGACAAACACGTTTCGAGAATGGCGGTTACTGATTACGATATGACTTGCAAGCGAGAGTGTTCTCTGTTCGAATTGCTAACCCTTTTGAATTTATTGACGATGATATTGCGCTGCTCTAACGATGAGATTTACGTGTTGATGTGCTGATTTGGTGATGAATTGTTGTCTGATTGTCTATGATGATATGATTTGATGCTTTATAGTTCTAATGTGCCTTATGCCTTGATGTGTTGACACTCTGAGTTGCAAAACATGATCTAAATTCCTTTCCTATAAAATGTGAGCTGCAATTGCTGAGAACCTGAATTGTTATCTGATAAGGTCATGATGAAACTTGCTAGATTGGATTGACTATGCTCGTATATGATGTTTTACAATAATTATTAAGCATGCCGGTACATTGAGACTGTTGATATAGTTGCAATAATTGATGATGAACCCGTGATGCTATAAATGCTAGTTGATATGATGTGGTCCTTATGTGTAATATGTCCATGATTGCTTCTTCTTGAAACTTGTGGGTGAGGGTTATCTTGTGGAGTGGTTGATGAGTGGTAAAAGACTTATAGGCGGTTGGGATGATCGATGGTATTAGGGGATGAGTCGCAAGAGAGAGATGTTGGTTTAGGTAAGACTGAGTGAGCTTTAGGTATTTTGCAAGGCATGATGCTGGTGATATCTTGGGAAGTATGAGAAGTGTAAGAAATGACCTTAAGAGAAGTGAGGATATAGTATGAGAGGGTACTCGGGTGTGGAGTTAGAGATAGGAGTTGGATTCTTAGAGGTGGATGGTGTGTGAGAGTGCTTGATGGAATGAGGGGAGAGATTGGAGTATCGAAATGGATTGGAATTTCTTCAGGGGACTTTTGTCGTAGTTAGTGTTATTGAGTCTAGAAGAGGATTAGTCTTGGGTTGAGAGTGGAGATGGGTGAGTGGAGATTGTGTTTTATTTTGACTGGTATGATGTGAGGATTTTCTTGATTATGTGACTTATTTATATCTGCTGAGATGATGTTAGATAGTGACCATGATAACGCCTGACATGGGATAACATTCTCTGTTGAAACACAACGTTAAAATCTGGTTGGTAGTGACTAGTGTTATCATGATATATTGGTGTTTTACTATCCTGTTATGTCGTTTTAGAAGCATGTTAGGAGGTGTTGTGATATGATAATATATGAGATCACGATGTGTTATTATGTGGAAGCATGATGTCTTATTATGAAGTAGTAAGCATGGTATTATATTATATGGCCGGTAAGCATGATTATGAATATGTAAATGATGAATATGGCTTGGGGCATGAATATGATTTATATATTTGAAATAATGATGTCTGATTACTAAATGATCGCTACATGGCGTTGTGATGAGTTAAGATGATGTCTGGTGAGTATGCTGACATTCGATGACTGACATGCTGCTTGACCTCCCCTTTTGCTGAATCTTAATGGCATGATTTTGTTGTGTTGATGTATTGACAATGAGTTTTGGTTCGTTGACTCTATGATGAAGTGATACCTTTACGACTTCTGATGTGATGTCGAGACGTTATTATGATTTTGTTATGTGGATGAGATGCATATTATGACCCATAGTAGGATGTAGAGATGTTGATGTGACCTTGTGACACTGTGTTGGCATATGTTTGAGACTTGTCATAGGATGTACTTATTGGAGATTGGTTGGTTATTTGGTTATGCATTTCTTATGGCTTGTGAAGCTTGCTTGAATTGAGACTGATAGCTTGTTTTGATTATGGAAACTAGGAAGAGAATACGGGATTAGCCCTTAGAGGTGGATGATTCCACCTCCTGATTTCTGAATTTGATTGATTGATATGCGGGAAACTGATTTGGTTTTGGGAGATTTTGACGAAATCTTGATTTGAAAGGATTTGACTTGTTTTGGTGTAAGGTTGCTTGATTAGACGTTGGATTTGAAGATTTTGAACGATTTTGAAAAAGGACAAACTTGGATTTGTAAAAGAATGAACGATACCGAGAATTTCAACGACTTTGAGGTTAATCTTTATTTCCAATTAGGGAATCCCTTTAGAAACTTTTCAAACCCGGACAACTCTATGATACTTCACGAAGTGGATACATGCACTTTATGGGGGCGCCTATAGGGTGTTTGCTAAGACCTAGTGATGATATTGTAGAACTTTTAGAGTTGTGGTATCTCCAAAAAGTTGAAGCGAGAATGTGATAGGAGCGCTTATTGCATACTTGTCAAGACTAATTGGGGATGTCACGACCGTGACTAGGATGTTGCAAGAATCTCGGAAGACGCAACCGAGATGATTACAAGATCCTTGGACATGGTCCATGGACTCATCAATTTAAAACTTCATCCCCCTGTTTTAGAGTGATTTTAGTCTCGAGGACGAGACTTATTTTTAGAGGTGGATGATATAAAGGCTCGGATTTTTAAATCCTAATTCTCGGAAAAAGAAATTAAAAATGAATTTAAATCGGGTTAATTAAAATCTCTTAAAATGAATTCCGGCATATAATTATTTCAAATGGACTTTCATTCAGATTTATTTTCGCTTTCGCTTGCTAAAATTTGAAAGTATAATATAATTTTATCATTTGATTCAGTTCGAGAATTCGATTTAAATTTGAAGTTTTAAGTTTTATATCTTTTGAGTCGGGTTAAAGTCGAGTGATTGGGTTCCAGATTTATATTCCTAGTATTTAAAAATTTGCATTTTGGGAGCCATCTTTGGCCCTGTGTGTCCAGCTTGAAATTGTTGTTTTTATGTGGCCAATTCACATAAGCTTTTCCACAACCCAGAGGAATCTTTCCACTCTCTTCTCTTCCAATTACTCTGTAGTCTGTGTAAACCCACCTCCTTTTTCTGTTCTTTGCCCAGAAGGAAAAACAAAGCAGCCCTCTCACCCCAAGAAACCATCGTCAATCCCCACCCTCTCGGAGCTCAAACCACCATCTCTCTCACAACTCCGTTCAAATCGCAGCCAATTGAGATCCCCAAATCACCACCCCGGTGCGTTGGGAGCAAGAACCGCCGAGCTTTCGCAGCGCCTTAATCGGCCCCGCAGTCACCACCAACGACCACCCCTCATCCTCGTTCCTCCTTGTCGTCGCCGGAGAAGCCGAGTGCAGTCTCCCCTGTCTCGCCAGGAAGCCACTGCAGCACCCCGTCTCCTCCTCTCTCCGTCGAGCAGCAGCAGCTGCCTTCCCCGGCGTCCCAGGCGAAACCGAGCAGCCCATCCCCGATTCTCCTCCATCTTCTGCGAGTAGCACCCAGCAGCATCCCCACACCTCTCTCGACGCCAGTAGCAGCCGACGACGACGCCGCCGCCTCCCTCCCACCTCTGTTCTCCCGATTCCGAGCGGTAAGGCTCCGTTTCTTCTTTTGTTGCTTCGAAAGCCTGTAAGTTTGCACCTTTAATCCATTGCATTCGCCCTAGGCCGAGCAGAGTGCAGTCCGAGACTCCGATGACGCCACATCGAACCCCCGTCGAAGCGAATCGAACATTCCGGCGATAACTCAGCCTCGGTAATTTCTTCCTCTCCTCCCTTCTCTCTTTCCGCGTTTGTAATTGTCGGTGTGGGTGGTCGGAATTGGATTGTCGGTCGGGATTGAGCGAGTCTTGGCCGGAAAGGTTGTCATCGGCAAGCCTGGGTTACCTCTCCTCCTTGTTGCCGTCGTCTTGCTCTGTCATTCCAAGGTTGAAGACAACCTAAATCTGATTCTCTCTTCCTTTGGGCTTGGGCCTATTTTCTCGGGTTATGAGATCGGGTCGGGTTAATTTATTCGGGTTTCCTTTCTTTTCCAGATTTCAGTGAGTAGTGTGGGATCCGGGCCCCTATTTGGTTTTCGGGCTGGGCATGCATCCGGGCCTCTTTTTCTTCTTTCTTTCCTTTCCATTGGGCTTTGGATCCGAGTTTCCCTTCTTCATATTGGGCCTTGGGGTTGGGTTTTAAGAGTTGTTGTTAGTATATATGATATGTTATGATTTTAGGCAAGTATTATTTGTCCAGATTATTATTATTATGATCCTTTTTAATATATGTTTTAGAAATGATAAAATGAATGGATTTTGGTGATTTATTATATTTAAATAATATTTAGAGTGTGTTATTAATGTTGTTTAGAAATTGGATTTTAGAAATTGTGAAGTGATTTGTTGGTTTGATTTATAAATACGATTTTCGAAAATAAGATTATTTTGGTATTTATTTATATAATGATTTAGAAATAAGAAACATGCCGGGATTATTTTCTAACATAATTTTGGGAAAATTGTTAAGGATTTAAATAATAAATGTCGGAATTTGGTCAATTATGATTTGAGAAAATGTTTGAATATGAGTGACTTAACTTGATATTTAAGAGTTTGGGAAACTTCGGGATATGAGTTTGGAAATATTGTTGGTAAGATTTATCGATGGGTTTGATTGGAAATGAAATGATTTTGGTTGATGTTGATCATATCGGAAAGGTTTTGGAAAATGGTTTTACCATCGGTTGGTTTTGACCATGTTGAGAATGTGGAGACCGTGTGTATGAATGATAGATTGGTAGCTCATGAAAATGGCTTGATGATAGGTGTGTTTGCTCTTAGATTGCTTTGGACTTGCATTTGGGCCCTTGCTTGTATTATCTTGCTATTCTGCATCTTCAGGTAAGTCTCTTCGGAGCTTACTCAGATTGAATAGAGCTATTCCCTGCTTTAGGTGCATGATATACTAGGTGTTGCATTCATGATCAGCATGCCATGTAGTACCATGCTAGGTTGCATTGATCGTTGAGCATTCTAATTCTCTATGTGTATGTAAACAGAACGGTCGTTATCTGTGATAGTCCTAAAGTCTTTGCTAGGGTCATAGGGTAGCCCAGCCTCATCGGGTACCCTGAGTCAATCGAGTACTTCCTTATATTATGATATGCCTGCGGGCTTTATTGTGGAGCGGGTTAGGCATGCGTGCCCCCCGATTATGAATGAATGCATTCACGAGCTGGCCAGTCTCCGCCTGTCGGAAGGGGTGGAGGTAGGAGAGGGATATGCCACTTGGCATTGTCTTGGGCCCTTTACAGTATTTCTGCACAATATTATGAACTAGGAGCATGCTAGTGTGCTTGAATTTCGTACTGCATTAGAGCATCTTTATTAGGTATAGCGTATATGTGTGCTTATAGTTGGGATGCAGAGTTAAGTGGGCATCGATCTGATTCCGCCCCAAATCAATTTTTTTAGGAATTATTTATGTTCATCCTATCGGTGTTGTTTGCTTATTGCGCGGGTCATTTTGTCGGCGAAGAGTGAGCGCTGGAGTTATAGACTTCACCAGACTCTGATTATATTGTTTTGGATTTATACTTTTGACTCCGTTTTGACCCGGCTCTGCCGTGGCACTTGTATCTGTACTTTACTTCCGCTTTACTTCCGTTTGAAATGGTTTCCGCGACATAGTCTTAGGACAGGTTAAGGGTACCCAACGACCCTACGATACTTTAGGGTTTGAAATCCCTCTTTATTACTGACCTTTGAAATGAGTTGAAACCTTGACCCGTACCTGGATTGCAAGATCCGAACAAGGGTTTTCATCCCTTGAAACGTAACCCGGAAATCATAATTCTGGGCCGTTACAATAGCTTCTTTAGCAGCCTCAAATGCAGCAATATATTCGACTTCTGTGGTAGATAAAGCAACAATAGATTGTAACTGAGACTTCCAAGATGTACAATTTCCAGCCCAGATAAAGAAGAATGAAGAAGTAGATTTTATGTTATCCCTATTACCAACATAATCTGGATCAACAAATCCATGAAGTTCCTTTTTAGATGTGTGTTCAGCAAACATAAGACCCATAGATTTGGTGCCACATAAATATCTAAGAAAATATTTCATTGCATTTCAATATTTTTCCCTAGGATCAGACATGAATCTGCTAAGAGCACTCACAACAAAAGCAAGGTTTGGCCTAGTGCATAACAAAGCATACATTACAGAACCAGCAGCAACATCATAAGGAATGTTTTCCATTTTATTAGATTCTTCAACTGTTTTAGGATTAGGGTCTCTGTATAACTCTAAGTGCCCTCCTAAAGGGATAGGTGTAGGCTTAGAGTTGTTCATGCAGAATCTATCCAAAACTTTAAGCAAGTAATCACCCTGAGTCAGCCACATTACTCTATCAGATCTGTTTCTAATAATATTAATCCCTAAAATCCTTTTAGCTGAACCCAAATCCTTCATATCAAAATGCAGCTTGAAGTCATTCTTAGCACCCGCTTTGATGACTTTGCTATCACTGATCAGAAGGATATCATCAACATAAAGCAGAATATACAAGGGATTGTTAGAACCAGTATGCTTAAAGTAAAGGCATGTGTCATATTTGCTTCTGGTGAAACCTAAGGATCTCATATACATGCATTGAATTTTAAGTTCCACTGCCTAAGGGACTGTTTCAAACCATAGATAGATTTTTTAAGCAGACAAACATAATTAGTTTTCCTCTTATCTATGAACCCTTTAGGTTGTTGCATGTAAATAGTTTCTTTCAGGTCACCATGTAAGAATGTTGTCTTAACATCCATCTGTTCAAGTTCCCAGTCATTAACAGTATTAATATCAAGCATGAGTCTCAGAGTCTTATACTTAACAACAAGTGCAAAGATATCTTTATAGTCTACCCCCTCCTTTTGCCTAAAGCCCTTAGCTACAAGTCTAGCCTTATACTTTGGTGGATCAGTAGGAGTAATACTATCTTTCAGTTTGTAAACCCCTTTACGCTCAGTAACTTTAGCTTTGTTAGGTTTAGGAACTAAAAGCCAAGTCTTGTTAGCATACATAGACTGCAACTCTTCATGCATAGCTTTCAACCACTCGTTAGCACATGAACCTTTTATAGCTTGTTCATAATTTTCAGGTGTAAGATGTTTGACAGTTTCAGCAGCTAGAAAAGTAAACTCAACAATATTAGAGATATTAGAGGTCAACCTTCTGTTAGGAATCCTAACTCTAGGTTCTCTTTCTCTAGTAAGTTGATAATTAGACAAGTCAGGCACAACATTTCCAGCAGTATTCAAATCAAGCAAAGGAACATGATCAGAAGCAAAAGTATCAGTAGAAGAGGATTGAAGAGATCTCGAGGGAGAAGAGGTATCATCACTTACTCTTCCACCAGATTGGTGGGAATAAGTAAAGGTACTACCTTGTGAGCCATAGCCTTCAAGCTCACTATTTTGAGGAGAGTTTGGCACCTCAACCTCTGGAGAGTGAATCTCAGTGGTTGAGTTTCCATTGTTTGAGCCTTGTGGAGATCTAGTGTCAAATTCGTCATCCTTTGAATCATCATGGTCATTTGGATCATAGAATCCTACAACATGGGGAGGATCTTCAGGGGTGCCTGCATTCTCAGTCTCAAGTGTTAGCTTCTTCTTGAAATGGAATTCCTTTTCATTAAAAGTTACATTTCTAGAAGTTCTACATTTATAAGCTCCAGGTTGCACAACAAGCAACCTGTATCCTTTAGTTCCTTCAAGATAGCCTAGAATTACACACTTTAGAGCTCTAGGTTGCAGCTTTCCCTGTGATACATGGGAATATGCAGTGCAACCAAATGGTCTCAAGTGTGTAATGTCAGGTTTCTTTCCTGACCACATCTCGTGTGGAGTTTTAAAATCCAGCACAGATGATGGGGTCATATTGATTAGATAGGTAGCAGTTGCGATTGCTTAACCCCATAAGGAACTCTTAATGCCAGCACCAATGAGCATACACCTTGCTTTTTCAAGCAAGGTTCTGTTCATCCTCTTAGTAATGCCATTCTGCTGAGGGATGCTAGATACAATGAGATGTCTCTTAGTCCCCTTCATTTGCCAAAACTCAGTAAAGGCTTTATGAAAAAACTCTAAACCATTATCAGTTCTTAACACTTTTAGTTTGAAATTAGATTGACTCTCAACCATAGCATTCCAAATTTTAAAGCTGTCATAAGCCTCATCCTTGGATCTTAACAAATATACCCATACTTTTCTAGAATAGTGATCAATAAGGGAAAGAAAATACTTTCTTCCCCCTATTGTCTCTATCTGTACAGGCCCCCACAAGTCAGAGTGCACATACTCAAGGGGCCTCGAAGCAGTATAGGTAGATTTGCTAAAGGGATGCTTGGTTTTCTTACCAAAAATGCAATTTTCACAGAAATCCAGATTATGAGGTTTAAAATTTATCATGCCATTATTAAACAAATGCATCATGCCAGTGTTTCCTATATGCCCTAACCTATCATGCCACATTTTTTATTGAATGAGATTTTCCTCCTCAACCATATGGGTAGACACATTCAATTCAGGAGATCCTATCACATGATATAGACCTCCCTTTTTGATGGTCTTTATAAGAATGACTCCATCTCTGGAGACATTCTTACAACACCTATATGTATTGATTTTGAAATCCATATCATCAAATACAGACTAAGACGGTAGCTTTCTCCTCAAGTCAGGCACCCACCTGACATTTTGGATAACCCTAATCCTCCCATCATGCATTCTAATAGGAACATTACCTGTGCCCTTGATTTCAAGGACAATGTGGTCCCTTAACATTACCTTACCACCATTGCAGACTGTAATGGAAGAATAGAAAGCTATGTTGGGGGTAGCATGTAAAGTACACCCTGAATCAAGTATCCAAACATTGTCAGAAACATTTTCAGAAGAACACACAAGTAATTCATGGGGATAACTATCACAAGTTTCAACAACAACAGTGAAACCAGGTTCAGATTTAGACTTGTTTTGTTGATCCCTTTTCTTCTTTCTACAATCCCTAGCAAAATGACCTTCATTATGAGAGTAGTGACACTTATATCCCTTTTTCTCATTATTTCCTTTCTCAGATTACTTATCTTTATCAGATTGACTCTTCTGACCATCTTTGTTGTTATTATTACTCTTAGGCTTGCCTTTCACAACCAGAACTTCAGTTTTAGTCTTAGATTTCTTAGTTTTAGAATCAGTTTTAGATTTAAACGCCCTAAGGACTTCATCTTTTTCAATAACAGTTTCAATTATTTTATCTTTGGTGATCTCTTCTCTGCTATACTGAATAACATCCTTAAAGTTGTCAAACTGTAAAGACAAAGAGTTTAACAGAATAACAGCTTGATGCGTGTCTTTTATCATGTCATCACATTTTTGTATCTCCTGTGTCATTTTCAAAAACTTATCCAGGTTTTCATGCACAGTGACACCAACACTCATTTTAAATGTAAACAACCTACATAGCAGAGAAATCTTCTTAGGCAAAGAAGTTTTCATGTAGGTATCCTCAAGCGTTTTCTAGAGAGTTTTAGGATCACAAATCATTACCACTTGTCGAGCTACCTCATCAGACAACCTGATAACTATTTCGGAATAGGCATGCTCTTGGAGCTCCTTTTTGTCTCCTTTAGACATTCTAGTAGGAAACTCCTCGGTGACAGCCTTGAAGCATTTCTCCTTCATCAGTAGAGCCTTTATCTTGAACTGCCACATGGGGAAGTCCATAGTTCTATCAAAGGCCTTGATTTTTATGGAGTTTTCAACCATTTTTTGTACCTGCAGCAGAGGAAATACAAAAAATTAGAAACTCTTGACTTAGAAACGCTAAACTAAAGTGAAACGCAGCGAAAATGATAACAGAAACAGAATCTAGGGTTTGGTTTTCGGAGTCAGAACCTTTCTCTGATACCAATTTGTAAAACCCCTAACCCGTCAACTACCGATTCGAGTTCTAAACAAGATAAACAAGCGTAAACCTAAAGAACATGAGGATTTGTTAACGCGATTCAGTTTCCCTACTCCGCGAGGCCTCAAGAGGGGAGACCCGGTCCCGAGAATACCACTAACTCGAACAAAGATACAAGATCTGGTTACAAGTGTGGAACTAAACACAGAGAAATGAAAGAGGTAAAGGTTCAGAGATTTGAAAGGGTAAGAGCCCCCTTTCATAGCTCTTCAATCCATATGAAGACGATGTAGACTCCAAGTGACAGGAATCAAGCCCTCCATGGATGAGCAAGGCGCTTTCTTTCAATCTCACTCTTTCTCGTTCTAGGTTTAGGGTTTTTGCCGTATCGGAGCCTCTCTCTCATCACGCTCCAGATTGTGAACAGGAGCATATATATGGAGGAGAGTATGAAAGCCTTTTAGGGTTACAACGTCTCTAAAGAGATTCGGATGAAGGAGGAAGCTCGTGGGCTCTAATGCCGCTTACAAAAAGTGTCATCAAAGTTATGGGCTGGCCCACCAACCAGAATCCTTAGAACTTGTAACACCAAACGTAGCCAACATACACACACAAACAATAAGTTAGTCTTCAAGAGCCTTGGTGCACCTAGAGTCCGAACCAAGATGGTATTGGGGTCCCTTCGGTGTGTTCAAAGGCTCGAGACCTCACCTATAGCCCTAGCTAGCTCAATTAGTGTTTCTTCTAGTATATTACATCCAAGCACTTGCCATCCTATATCTATAAAATACAAAAACAAACTGATAGAGCATATTTAGTGTTGCATAATAGATTGCATTTAGCATAGTTTAGTTGTGAATATTGCATTTATTTAGTTGAATTTACATAATTACTTGTTGAGTTAGAAGAAGCGGAATCTACATGATTTTATGGTTTATTTCAAGTAAAGTTGATTGGAGGTGGAATGAATCGGAAAAGAGCGAAAATAATCTAAAGAAGAGTAGAGAAGCTGCGAAGACAAAGAAGCAGCTCGGAAGAGTCGCATGCCGCCCCGCAGGATCGCTGCCCCCCCCCCCCCCCCCCCCGCGGCTCGAAGGCAGAAACGGAGGACTTCACTGATCGTCGGCCGCCCCGCGGCCCGTGCAAAAACTGAACATTCGATCTCGGATTTTAATTAGGGTTTTGGTCTAAGTTATTTGGCCGATTTTCTAAAGACTATTTAAGGCTTTTCTAGTTATTATTTCCATTCACCTTATGCACATTATTCCATTGTTGAGAGCGCCGTTGAGCATGAGCAACTAAACTCTCAAGGTTTCGCCTACAGTTTGGATCTTTGATTGTTGAATTGTGAGTTTCTTAATCTAGTTCTTATTCCTATTGAAATGTTTTGACTTCTTTGTGCTTAATTGCTTGAATGTGTTTTATTCTCTCTCGCTTGGCTGACTAGTTAGAGTAGATTCATTCAATTGCTTGGGTTTTGTAGATTCCTCGTAGCGAACCTTAACCCAAGTGGCAATCATATCCCTTTAGGACTCGTAGGACTAATTGGATGTGTAGGAAGTTGAATATATGTTAAATATCGACTCGTAGCTTGATATTGCATATACCTTGGTTAATTCATATTCTTAATGTTATCTCTAGGTTAAATCTTAACCGTGTTAGGGTTATTTAGAGATAAGGGTTGCTAGGACTCGTAGGACTAGTAATTTACATAAGATCTGGACAGAGACAAGAACTAGAGGTTGAAACAAGGATCGAATTCATCAATCGAAGTGATAAATTGTAGGTGAACCTATTTCTCTCCACTGTATTCTACAATATATTTACTTTGTTTGCTTACTTCCGCTTTGATAAAAGGCGGACCGTTTACACACCAAAAACCCTCATATTCTCTATTAGCGATTAGAATTATACTTGAATCGAATAGATTTCCCTAGGGATCGACCTCTTGCTTACACACTATACTACTTGTGAGTTTGAGTATTCTTTGGCAAGAACAACGACAGGTTTTCCTCTTGTCAAATTTGGCGCCGTTACCGGGGATTTCTTATTGAATTCTTGTGTTGTTTTAATTGCTAATCTTGGTGTGGACCACCTATATGGTCCACACTCATGCTACTAACTCATCTTTATTGTCTTTAGATTCAGAGATTGAGAGGACTCTCTCTAGATTGAGGCGAGAAGCTCGTGATCACTTTCGCGAGTTACCTTTCCATCAAGGAGAAGAAGAGAGTATAGAGATGGCTAACGATGATAATCGAACGTTGAAGGAGCTCACAACACCAAACTTAGCCCAACAACCATTGGCTATCGTGTTCCCTGAACTTGATGAAGGTGTCAATTTTGAGCTAAAGTCTGGGGTGGTTCATCTCTTACCCAAATTCCATGGGTTGAGTGGTGAGGACCCCCACAAGCACTTATCTGAGTTCCATACTGTCCTAGTGGGAATGAAACCAGGCAATGTTACGGAGGGGCAAATCAAGTTGAGGGCATTCCTCTTTTCGCTTAAGGACACTGCTAATTAATGGTTCTACTACTTGCCACCAGGTACTGCAACAACATGGATACAGTTGAAGCGTCTCTTTCTAGAAAAGTACTTTCCTGCAACCAAGTTGAACAGTCTGAAAAAGGAAATCAGCAGCATTGACCAGCAGGCTACAGAGACACTCTATGAGTACTTTGAGCGCGTCAAGAAGCTTTGCTCTAGTTGCCCTCACCATGGTTTCTCAAAGAAGGATTTAGTGCTCTTTCTATTTAATGGATTGCTTGACGATGAGCGCAAGACGGTGAACTCTGCCTATGGAGGCAACATCTTCAACAAAACACTCAATGCTGCATGGGAGGTGTTTTCAGAGCTTGCTGATGGCTCTAGACAATTCAACAAGGGGCTTCATGCTAGAGGGGTACTCGCCGTTGACTCCTCAACTTCCGCATTACATAGCGATGTGGCTGAATTGAAGGATATGATGAAGAGGTTCATGCTACAAGGAACCCCACAACAACTTAAGGCATCTGGCATTTGCGCTGATCTTTATCACCCGACGGAGACTTGTCCAATGCTGCAGGAGCCAAATGTAGAGTTGAATGCCACGAGGAACTTTGTTCCGCAGTGACCCAGGTATGGTAACTATGTTAATCCCAATCATTACAATAATAACTATAATGAAGGTTACCAGGGGTATGGTTATGGTAATAACCAAGCCCCTTTCAATCCAGAAGGAGGACCCCATTTCAGACCTCAGCAATAATTTGATGCCAGACAGAGAGGACCTCCACCAACTGATGATCAATCCAATGAGGATCCTATCAAAGCTCTCACAAAGATCGTCATGGGTCAAGCTGAGCACCAAAAGAGTCAAGCTGAGCGCCAAAAGAATTTGGAGAAGCAAATTAGCCAATTGACTCAATTGATGAGCGAAATGTAGGCTAAGGACTCAGGAAAGCTACCATCTCAAACGGTAGTGAACCCCAAGGAGAACGTCAGCGTTGTAACGCTAAGAAGTGGTAAGGAGCTGATTACCACTCCCCATAATGATGCTAACATAGAGGATTTTGAGACATGTATGAACGAGGAAGAAGACGAGGTTCGCAATCGCCGGCCGCCCCGCGGCACCCCTGAGCCGCCCCGCAGCCAAGGCGATTCTGAAGCTGCAGAAATCATCGGGCCGCCCCGCGGCCAAGCCCAGCCGCCCCGCGGCCCCTCTAGTAACTCATCTGACATGTACGTTTGACCTGATTTTCCTCCTCTTAATTCTTTCAAACCTATTCCTCCCTTTCCTGAAGCACTCGGAGACACAAAAAGACCAGAGAATGACAAAGAGATCTTTGAGACGTTCAGTAAGTGCGAGGTAAAGATCCCCTTACTCAATCTGATTAAAAGTATTTCTCGTTATGCCAAATTTCTAAAGGAACTTTGCACAATAAAGAGGAATCAAAAGTTGAAGGGGAAGCAGAAAATTAAGGTAAGCGAACATGTGTCTAATGTGTTTCAAAAGTGTATGCCTAAGAAATGTAGCGACCCTGGCATGTTCACAATCCCATGTGTGATAGGTGAAACTAAGTTTGATAAAGCTTTGTTAGACTTGGGTGCATCTATTAATGTTCTACCTTATTCTCTATATGAATCATTGGGTTTAGGACCTTTGCATGAGACTAGAGTGGTGATCCAACTAGCGGACCAATCACATGCTTTTCCTAGAGGCATAGTTAAGGATGTTTTAGTCATGGTTGACAATTTGATCTTTCCTGTTGATTTCTTTGTCTTAGACATGGAGCATGGTAACCAAGAGGCTCCTATTCTCCTAGGAAGGCCCTTTTTAAACACCGCTAGAACAAAAATTGATGTGTATTCTGGTTCTTTGACTATGGAATTCGATGGTGAGAATGTTGAATACAATATATATGATGCAATGAAATTCCCTTCTAATGATCATTCCTTATGCTTTATGGATGCCATTGATACTTGTATGCAGGATACCTTTTATATGAGTTGTATAGATGACTTGCAGGTAGCTTTAGAATCTCCTATTGAGGAGTTCTCATTGAATTATGTTTTGTCTACTAACCTGCAGGAGACCATGAGAGACTTTTCTTCCCTACCTATATACTCACAGGCAGATACCTTTATGGCATTAACCATTCCAAATGAAAAGCTCTTACCTTCTATCGTACAGGCACCTGAAGTTGAGCTCAAGCCTCTTCCTGCGCATCTAAAGTATGCATTTGTGGGGGAAGGTGACACCTTGCCTGTCATCATCTATAACAAGCTTACAAAAGAACAAGAAGATAGGTTGGTGGGAGTGCTCAAAGAGCATAAGACAGCTCTGGGATGGACCATAGCGGATATCAAGGGAATCATCCTAGCTACTTGCATGCACAGGATCTTATTAGAAGAGGGAGCCAAACCTTCCAGGCAACCTCAACGGAGACTCAACCCGCCTATGATGGATGTAGTGAAGAAGGAGGTGCTCAAACTTCTTCAAGCAGGTATGATTTATCCCATATCTGATAGTCAATGGGTTAGTCCAACGCATGTAGTACCAAAGAAGGGAGGCATAACAGTGGTTGAGAATCAAGAAGGTGAGTTGGTCCCTACCAGAGTCCAATCAGGCCGGAGAGTTTGCATCGATTATCATAAGCTGAATACGGTAACTCGAAAAGATCACTTTCCCTTACCATTCATTGATCAAATGCTTGAAAGACTTGCTAGTCGTCCATATTATTGCTTTTTAGATGGATATTCAGGGTACTTTCAGATAGCCATCGAACCAGATGATCAAGAAAAGACAACATTCACTTGTCCGTTTGACACTTTTGCATATCGCATAATGCCTTTTGGCTTGTGCAACGCTCCTAGGACATTCCAACGGTGTATGGTAAGTATCTTTTCTGAATATATAGAGCAATTCATTGAGGTTTTTATGGATGACTTTACAGTCCATGGGGATAGTTTTGACACTTGCCTCAACCATTTGGCGCTTGTGCTTAAAAGATGTGTTGACACTAACTTAGTGCTCAATTCAGAAAAGTGTCACTTTATGGTTGAGGAAGGCATTGTTTTGGGTCATATTGTCTCCCATAAAGAGATTGAGGTTGATAAGGCAAAGATTGACATCATTCAATCATTGCCTTATCCTACTAATGTGCGTGAAGTGCGTTCCTTTTTAGGCCATGCAGGATTCTACCGCAGGTTCATTAAGGACTTCTCAAAGATCACCTCACCCTTGTGCGAGCTGCTAAAGAAGGAGGTCACATTTGCTTTTGATAAGAAGTGCAGGACGGCGTTTGATGAGTTAAAGACTTGTCTTACAAGTGCACCAATCATACAAGAACCAAATTGGTCTCAGCCGTTCGAATTGATATGTGACGCTAGTAACTACACTGTGGGAGCCGTGCTTGGACAAAAAGAAGGGAGAAGCTCTCATGTCATATACTATGCATCTATGACCCTGAATGGAGCTCAAAGGAATTACTCAACCACAGAAAAGGAACTTCATGCTATAGTTTTTGCACTTAAGAAATTTAGATCCTATTTCCTTGGTACAAAAGTTATTGTTTATACTGATCATGCAACACTTCGTTACCTTTTGACGAAGAAAGAAGCCAAGCCAAGACTGATTAGATGGATCTTGCTTTTAAACGAGTTTGAGATCGAAATCAGGGACAAAAAAGGTGCTGAGAACCTAGTTGCTGACCATTTAAGTCGTATTGTGCAGGAGAAAAATGGACAAGAAGGCATAGTGGGGAGCTTTCCTGACGAAGAGTTGTTACAGGTCTTCGCAATCGCCACCCGCCCCGCGGCCACCCTAGGCCGCCCCGCGGCCAAGTCTTCGGAGGACGATTTCTTCGCAATCGCCGGACGTTGTTGTAAGAGGAAACCGAGAATGCAAAACAGTAAGTAAATAAAGTAAAGCAAACCGATCGAATCCCAGCAAATAATGTTCAAGACTCCCTCCAATGTAGTAAGAGAAAGTCAGGTTCGAATTCACGAGGAAGCTGGTCAGCGGATCCTAGGCAGCAGTGGAATCTCACGGTCAGAAGTCGACAACAGGTGCTAGATCTCGACTAGGGTTAGTCGACAGAAGATCAGGCGAGTCGAACAGTGCAGCAGCAGGCACAGGGTTTAGTCGATCTCGACAAGTGCCTCCTCGAGATCGAGTAAAGACGCTGAGTCGAGTTGGGTCCTGGTCGAGTTCTTGCACAAAGAGGCTACGACGATCTGGGATCGGGAATTAGTACTCGAGATCGACCAGTGTTGGTCGAGATCGACGAGGGCAGAAAGGTAAAAACAAAGCAATTTCGGTTTTGTAACTTTATGAATTAAAGAGAACTTCCAAGATTAGGGTTTGCGACAACGATTACCATGCAAGCGGAATATAAATCACAAAAGGCGGTGACTTTATCGATAAAGGAAAAGGCTTTCACCTAATCTGACAAGTAGGAATATAAATCTCGCAATAAATAACCCTAATTGCATCTATCCCTTTTCATAATTAGCATTTATAATCTTTCGAATAGAAATCCTAATTACTACCCAAGTTTCACAACATGAGTTCTTTAATTTCTCAATCAAAGATGAAGCACATAGGGAATAGATTAAGATAACGACAAAATACCTCCTTTTGCAATCGCTAATCCACCGACATGGCTCTCGTTGGGCTCACCCCAACCCCAGAAGTAGGTGGACTACTCGCGTCTCATCGCAATCGCAGACATTGATTTGAAAGAAATAACTTGCAAGAAACTAATATTCAAAGTCTTTACAATCCCGGCACTCAACTTTCGTAGAATGCCAAAACCATAAAACCTTTGAACTCCTAAAAACCTCTTTGTGTAACTGTGTCTCTGAAATTGAATGAATAGAAATCAGCCCCATGGGCTTTATTTATAGGCTTCTACACCTTTCTACTCAAGGATAGAAACATCTATCTTTATCTAAATCTATATCTAAAACATTAAAGATAAATAAATGCTATAACATAATTAAATCAAAAAGGGAAATTATATCTAAAAGTTTTCAAGTGGATAAATCTCTCTTCATTGGATAGATGTTGATAAATTGGATAGACTCGGCTATCTTCGGCCCCAAGGACTCCAACTCCGAGTAGGACTGCTCAACGCGTTACGTGGCTTCTGGAAGCTTCCTCGATCTCGAGTAATGCTACTCGATCTCTAGTAACTCGGACGTCGACTTCAGTGGTTCGGCATGTCGACTAGCTCTTCCTCGGACTGGCTCGGACATTGGCTCCTGGAGTTCATCGATCTCGAGTAATGTTGGATCATCGACTAGGTCTCTGGGGTTGTCGAGCAACCCTTCTCGACATCCTCGGATGTGGGCTCTCAGCCTTGTCGACATCGAGGAAAGTCCTCGATCTCGAGGAAGGTGTCCGGCTTCTAGGTCAGGTCGGGTAACCTCTTCCTCGGCATCCTCGGGTAACTTCTCCTCGACTCCAGGAGGGTCTATAGGGCGTTGTCGACATCGAGTTGGTTACTCGATCTCGAGGACGGTGTGGAGGTCGGGTTACTCTGCTCCTTGGCTTCTCGACATGGTGTCCGATCAGGGGGTGTCCGGGAATGATTTGTCGATATCGAGTACTATTCATCGATATCGAGTAGACTTGCTGCTTCCGTCTTTGCTTCTTGGTTTTCTCCCGAAATGGCTCCATATTCTGCAATATTAAACAGAAACTTATGTAGATCTCCATTTCTTGACAAATAAGTGTATACTACATAAATTCGACATATTCCTAACCCGAAATATGCAAAATGTATAGAATATGGAACTAAAATATGCATAAAGACATGGATACTTTACAGACATCATCCGCCCCGTGGCTACCCCTTGCCGCCCCACGGCCCCTGCAGAATCCGAATTTGAATCTTTGCTCAAGGTAAGTTCTCTTCCACGCCCTTGGTTTGCTAACTTAGTTAACTTTTTAGTGTCGCAAGAGTTTCCACCCAACTTTTTGAAGGCTCGGAAGGACAAGATACGCCACGATGCTCGCTTCTACGTTTGGGATGACCCTTACCTATGGAAGCATTGCGCATATCAAGTGATAAGTCGGTGTCTTCCCGACAATGAGGTACAATCTGTCCTTAATTTTTGTCATTCCCATGAATGTGGTGGACACTTTGGACCACAAAAGACAGCTAGGAAGGTACTTGATGCAGGATTCTTTTGGCCACATATATTTCGTGATTCTTATGCTTTTTGCAAATCCTGTGATCGCTGTCAAAGAGTTGGGAATCTTTCTAAGAGGAATGAGATGCCACAAACTCGCATGATATTTTGTGAGATTTTTTATGTTTGGGGCATTGACTTCATGGGACAATTCCCTAACTCCTTTGGAAACCTATATATTTTGCTTGCGGTGGACTACGTCTCCAAGTGGGTGGAGGCAAAGGCCACCAGAAATGATGATTCAAAAGTACTTGCAGGTTTCCTCAAGGAGCTATTCTCTAGAATTGAAGTTCCAAAAGCACTAATCAGTGATAAAGGGACTCATTTCTGCAACAAGACTGTGAGTCCTCTTTTAAAGAAATATCATGTGACTCAGAGGGTGTCTATTGCATACCACCCCCAGACCAATGGGCAAGCTGAGGTGTCTAATGGCGAGATAAAGACTATCTTGGAGAAGACGGTTGCCCCAAACATGAAGGATTGGAGTATCAGACTTGATAATGCTCTATGGGCTTATCGAACGGCTTCTAAGACTCCCATTGGGATGTCTCCGTTTAGATTAGTCTATGGAAATGCTTGCCATCTTCCTGTCGAGCTTGAACATAAAGCATATATGGGCGATGAAGCAGTGCAACATGCAGATTGATGAAGTTGGGGAGTTCAGGAAACTACAGTTGCAGGAGTTGGAAGAGTTGAGATTGGATGCCTATGATAACTCCGTCACCTACAAGGAGAAGACAAAGGCATGCCACGATAAACATATCTTGCGAAAGGACCTCAAAGTTGGGGAAAAGGTCCTTCTATTTCAATCGCGCCTACAACTCTTCCCATGTAAGCTTCGTTCTAGATGGACAAGACCATATGTGATTACTAATGTCTTTTCTCATGGTGCAGTAGAGCTACTAAATGAGAGGAATAGAGACATCTTCAAGGTAAATGGTCATAGAGTTAAACCCTATTATGAGAGCTTTGTCAAACAGGACGGTGATGAGTTGGTTCTCACTGAACCAAATGCTGAGGATCATTAGGGGGTCATAACGACGGTAACCAAAGGCGCTGCATAGGAGGCAACCCAAGGTAATAGTTTAGGTATTATTTTCTTTTTACATTAAGTTTTTTAGTTTAGTTTTGTTTTGGTTAGGCCACTAACGTTGCAGGAAGTAAAAGAAGAAGGAAAGGGCCGAAGGAACGCTGGCCGCCCCGTCACCAGCCTGGCCGCCCCGCGGCTGGGTCACAACGAAATATGTTCGCAAGCATCGCCGGCCGCCCCGTCGCCCTACCTGGCCGCCCCGCGGCCTCTTCTGGATAGAAATATTTTAGGGGCCCGTGTGGGCCCCCACTTGCCACACAAAATAAACCCTATCTTTTTCCTTCTTCTCTTGCCTTTTCTTCAATAGCCGCCCCCTCGCCCCAAAGAGCTATCTTTCTTCTTCCTTCTTCAACCTCCAAACCCTCCATTGATACTCTATTTCCAAGCTTTTAAACCCCACAAAATCACCCTCTTTCCAATTATTTCCATCTGCCTTCTACCCAAAATCCACTATTTCACCTCTATCTCCTAGTTTCACACAAAAATAGCTCCTCTCAAGGTCTTTCAAGGGTTTTCTTTCGGATCCACGACGGAGAAGGAAGGTTTGGGACATCAGAGAGCAGATCCGACGTCGGAGGGCACAGATCCAGAGAATCGCCGGCCACCCCATCACCCGTCGCCAGCCGCCCCATCGCCCTCCTCGGCTGCCCCGCGGCCTCTACAGTGTCTCGCCATTTGTGAGTTTTTCTTCGCTTCCATTCTTTTGGGTAAATTTTTTAGCTCGGATTCACAATGTCGAGACCACATGGAATGAGTCGAAATCAGAAGGAGGGATGGAATGCTCTAAACACTAGAAATTTCTTTGTAACAAATTTTTTTCATGAGCCTACCTTAAGATTGTTAAAGATGGATGTATGCACTAGGCAATTATTAGAGCATGGGGGCTTAGGACAATTTTTAGGGAAGAATGTTCCGACTTATCCAAGCTTATGTAAAGAATTTTTAGCAACTTTGAGTGTGGGGCGCATATCTATTGATTTTCGACTACTTGGGAGAGATTTCACGCTATCGAAGGAGAGATTGGCACAGATTTTTGGTATTACTGCTGCGCCGACTGCTGGTTGGCTTGATGTATGTAAGGGAGAGGGCCTTGTAATGCAGGAAATAGCTACGGACAATAGCAATGGATTTAGCCACGAATGTCCGTTGCTAACCGGTTTAGCCACGGAATCAGCCACGGGCGGGCCATCCCTTGCTATATGCCTCGCAGCTAAATAGCGAAGGGCATCAGCCACAGGTTTTAGCAACAAATATTTTATTGTCGTGGCTACATCCGTGGCTAATAGTAGATGACATATGTCGTGGATGTGGCTACGAACCCGGTTTGTAAACAGCCTCGAAATTAAAGTCGTCGCTGAAATCGTGGCTAAGTTCGTTGCTGAGTTCATGTCTGCAAACAGGTCATGAGCCTAGTCGAGTCCATTGCTGATCCGTTGCTATGGTTGTGGCTGATACCGATTTTCATTTGTTTCATGATTTTCATTTGTTTCGTGATTTTGTAGCAAATTTCGTATCCTCCAATTTTGAATACATTATATAAATACATAAATAAATATATATAAATACATAAATAAATTTTATACATTATAAGTAGGTCAATAAAATGTTAATGGGTAGGGGAAACAAAACAAACTCATTGAGTACAGACCGACCTTACAAAAAAAATTGCAATAATCTAAGTAAAGAAACCTGATTTTGTCTCATGGAGATAACAACCGATCTATGTGAAATCCTCCAACACACTACTCCTGAACAAGTCCTGCATATCAAATTCAACAAACCAAATCAACTCACCAAAAAACCAGAAAAACGCCAAACTCATAAAGAGCTTTCAAAGCCCCAAAAAATCTAACACAAAATCATACCTTCGAGGCCTCAAACGCATCAAACCTATATGGCCAGCAATTTCTCCATCCTCCACCTAAATACACCAACATTAAATCCTTCAAGATGATAATAATCATAATAACGAATTCCGACCATGGATTCACAGCATGATTCATCAGATTCGGAAGTTATGTTGATGGTTACACGGCCATATAAGCTCTTTAATTTACACAAATTATGCAAGACATTTTATCTATGTTTACTATTAATGCAATGACAGCCATACCTATATAACGTATATAGCCGGTCATACAAGCTCCATTATAGCATATCACCAAATTGTGCAGAGAAGTAAATCAAACAAGAAATAAATTGTGAATGGAAAATTTTGGTAAACTAAAAGAAATGCATGATTTCATGAACAAATATGATACAGTAGAAATGAAACTCATACTCTGTCACTCTTCAAGCCACATCGCCTTGGAACCTCCTCGATTATCCAGCCATGAGGGAGTATTGAACACACATTGTGCTGTGCAGTAGAAGGTGCCACATCTTTTCTTATTCGAGCCGATTCAAACTCCTCTAGCTTCCACAACTGACTCAGATGCAAATTGAGCAAGTCAATCGTATGAGGACTCAACAACACGACAAACTGTTCAAAGTTAGCAGATACTGGTATGATTTTATTTATATTTTCTTAAATACCTTTCCATTATATACAATTCTCTTTACAGTTCCAAAGCTTGGAGTACCTTCCTGAAGAGAACATCAATTGAAACAAATCACAATCCGGAAACAATGAAATTAATTTTAATCAGCGTGTTTATTACGAAGCATGAATTACTTGGTGAAACTATAGCGCATCAAAACACAAATTAACTTTCCAATTTGACAACTTCTTTCTAGCCAACTGTACCTGGACAATTGCCGAAGAAAGCCGAGACTTGGGAATGAGAAGAGTGTTCTTCCTCACTGTGTTCAACTGCCGAATAAAATCTTCAAGGTAGAAGGTTCATCGTTCGCATCCGTTCTTCAGACTGACACCAATCAAATACAGAGAAGAAGAAGAGTTTGAATAGTTGGCAGATTTAAATTTCTGAAAACGAGAATGAGAAGAAAGGAAGAGAAATACCGCGCCGGTTGATTTTGTCGATTTCAGGGCGGAGTAGTTGGATTTGCACTTGAACACAGTGAGGAGGAACGTACAAGAGCATGAAACCACCGGATCTGGAAACTTTGAGGAAGGGGAGAGTGTCCGACCAGGAGGCGCCACCACGGGAGGCCGAACTGGCCGAGAATCTGAGAACAAAACCGCCCAGCCGAATAATTGTGACTTTCTTTTCGTTTCAGATCTACGCGCGGTGAAGAAGAGGCAGACGACGACGGAGTTTTGGAGAAGGCGAGGTTGGGGGATTGTTGGTGGCGAGCAATGGCCAATGGTGGCAGTGTGGAGGCCGATAAGGTTGGGGGATTGTCTCAGACAGAGAGGAATAACGGAGAGGGAAGTGGAACACGAAAAGAGGAATGACGGTGAGGGCATCTACCTTTGTGAAGCGCCGTGTATAACAAAAGAAAAAATAGGGTTAGAGGCATACTTGTTTCCGCTTTAAATTTTGGGCGAAATTTTGGGTGGGAAATTTACCGCCCAAACATATATTAGGCGGTAAATAATTTTGATAGGGTGATTTTTTTTTCACAATTTATATATAGAAAATAAAACTATCAATACAACTATTTATTATAAAATATATATTTCAAAAAATAATATTTCTCGAATTTAATTAGATATCTATATATTTTCATAAGATTTTACAAAAAATCATTAAACTAGTTCAGTACCCGTATCTTATGCGAATTTTTCAAATATCAATTTTAATATTTATATGTTTGGTATAAAAAATTAATATAAAAAGAATTTATCAGTTAATATAAGGTTTTATTCAACATTTATTAGTCACTTATTTGAATTTTCCTCAAAACACACTCTTATAGTATTCTAAAAAGAGTTTACTAGTTAATATAAGATTTTATTCAACATTTATTAGTCATTTATATGAGTTTTCCACAAAACACACTCTTATAGTATTCTAAAAAGAGTTTACTAGTTAATATAAGGTCTTATTCAACATTTATTAGTCACTTATATGAGTTTTCCTCAAAGCATAAACTTATAATATTATAATAAGAATTTATTACTTAGTATGAGGTTTTATTAGCTACTTATATGAGTTTTCCTCAAAACATAACCTTATAGTGTTATAAGAAGAATTTATTACTTAGTATAAGGTTTTATTAGGTACTTATATGAGTTTTACTCAAAACATACTCTTATAGTGTTATAATAAGAATTTACTACTTAGTATAAGGTTTTATTAGCTACTTATATGAGTTTTCCTCAAAACATAACCGTATAATATTATAATAAGAATTTATTACTTAGTATGAGGTTTTATTAGCTACTTATATGAATTTTCCTCAAAACATAACCTTATAGTGTTATAATAAGAATTTATTACATAGTATAAGGTTTTACTAGCTACTTATATGAGTTTTACTCAAAACATACTCTTATAGTGTTATAATAAGAATTTACTACTTAGTATAAGGTTTTATTAGCTACTCATATGAGTTTTCCTCAAAACATAACCTTATAGTATTATAATAAGAATTTATTACTTAGTATGAGGTTTTATTAGCTACTTATATGAGTTTTCCTCAAAACATAACCTTATAGTGGTATAATAAGAATTTATTACTTAGTATAAGGTTTTATTAGTTAATTATATGAGTATTCCTCAAAACATAACCTTATAGTAATATAATAAGAATTTACTACTTAGTATAAGGTTTTATTAGCTACTTATATGAGTTATCCTCACAACATAACCTTATAGTATTATAATAAGAATTTATTACTTAGTATAAGGTTTTATTAGCTACTTATATGAGTTTTTCTCAAAACATAACCTTATAGTGTTATGATAAGAATTTATTACTTAGTATAAGGTTTTATTAGCGACTTAATTGAGTTTTCCTCAAAACATAACCTTATAATATTATAATAAGAATTTATTACTTAGTATGAGGTTTTATTAGCTACTTATATGAGTTTTCCTCAAAACATAACATTATAGTGTTATAATAAGAATTTATTACTTAGTATAAGGTTTTATTAGCTACTTATATGAGTTTTACTCAAAACATACTCTTATAGTGTTATAATAAGAATTTACTACTTAGTATAAGGTTTTATTAGCTACTTATATGAGTTTTCCTCAAAACATAACCTTATAGTGTTATAATAAGAATTTATTACTTAGTATAAGGTTTTATTAGCTACTTATATGAATTTTACTCAAAACATACTCTTATAGTGATATAATAAGAATTTACTACTTAGTATAAGGTTTTATTAGCTACTTATATGAGTTTTCCTCAAAACATAACCTTATAGTGTTATAATAAGAATTTATTACTTAGCATAAGGTTTTATTAGCTACTTATATTAGTTTTACTCAAAACATACTCTGATAGTGTTATAATAAGAATTTACTACTTAGTATAAGGTTTTATTAGCTACTTATATGAGTTTTCCTCAAAACATAACCTTATAGTGTTATAATAAGAATTTATTACTTAGTATAAGGTTTTATTAGCTACTTATATGAGTTTTACTCAAAACATACTCTGATAGTGTTATAATAAGAATTTACTACTTAGTATAAGGTTTTATTAGCTACTTATATGAGTTTTCCTCAAAACATAACCTTATAATATTATAATAAGAATTTATTACTTAGTATGAGGTTTTATTAGCTACTTATATGAGTTTTACTCAAAACATACTCTTATAGTGTTATAATAAGAATTTACTACTTAGTATAAGGTTTTATTAGCTACTTATATGAGTTTTCCTCAAAACATAAACTTATAATATTATAATAAGAATTTATTACTTAGTATGAGGTTTTATTAGCTACTTATATGAATTTTCCTCAAAACATAACCTTATAGTGTTATAATAAGAATTTATTACTTAGTATAAGGTTTTATTAGCTACTTATATGAGTTATACTCAAAACATACTCTTATAGTGTTATAATAAGAATTCACTACTTAGTATAAGGTTTATTAGCTACTCATATGAGTTTTCCTCAAAACATAACCTTATAGTATTATAATAAGAATTTATTACTTAGTATGAGGTTTTATTAGCTACTTATATGAGTTTTCCTCAAAACATAACCTTATAGTGGTATAATAAGAATTTATTACTTAGTATAAGGTTTTATTAGTTAATTATATGAGTATTCGTCAAAACATAACCTTATAGTAATATAATAAGAATTTACTACTTAGTATAAGGTTTTATTAGCTACTTATATGAGTTATCCTCACAACATAACCTTATAGTATTATAATAAGAATTTATTACTTAGTATAAGGTTTTATTAGCTACTTATATGAGTTTTCCTCAAAACATAACCTTATAATATTATAATAAGAATTTATTACTTAGTATGAGGTTTTATTAGCTACTTATATGAGTTTTCCTCAAAACATAACCTTATAGTGTTATAATAAGAATTTATTACTTAGTATAAGGTTTTATTAGCTACTTATATGAGTTTTACTCAAAACATACTCTTATAGTGTCATAATAAGAATTTACTACTTAGTATAAGGTTTTATTAGCTACTTATATGAGTTTTCCTCAAAACATAACCTTATAATATTATAATAAGAATTTATTACTTAGTATGAGGTTTTATTAGCTACTTATATGAGTTTTACTCAAAACATACTCTTATAGTGTTAAAATAAGAATTTACTACTTAGTATAAGGTTTTATTAGCTACTTATATGAGTTTTCCTCAAAACATAACCTTATAATATTATAATAAGAATTTATTACTTAGTATGAGGTTTTATTAGCTACTTATATGAGTTTTCCTCAAAACATAACCTTATAGTGTTATAATAAGAATTTATTACTTAGTATAAGGTTTTACTAGCTACTTATATGAGTTTTACTCAAAACATACTCTTATAGTGTTATAATAAGAATTTACTACTTAGTATAAGGTTTTATTAGCTACTCATATGAGTTTTCCTCAAAACATAACCTTATAGTATTATAATAAGAATTTATTACTTAGTATGAGGTTTTATTAGCTACTTATATGAGTTTTCCTCAAAACATAACCTTATAGTGGTATAATAAGAATTTATTACTTAGTATAAGGTTTTATTAGTTAATTATATGAGTATTCCTCAAAACATAACCTTATAGTAATATAATAAGAATTTACTACTTAGTATAAGGTTTTATTAGCTACTTATATGAGTTATCCTCACAACATAACCTTATAGTATTATAATAAGAATTTATTACTTAGTATAAGGTTTTATTAGCTACTTATATGAGTTTTTCTCAAAACATAACCTTATAGTGTTATGATAAGAATTTATTACTTAGTATAAGGTTTTATTAGCTACTTAATTGAGTTTTCCTCAAAACATAACCTTATAATATTATAATAAGAATTTATTACTTAGTATGAGGTTTTATTAGCTACTTATATGAGTTTTCCTCAAAACATAACATTATAGTGTTATAATAAGAATTTATTACTTAGTATAAGGTTTTATTAGCTACTTATATGAGTTTTACTCAAAACATACTCTTATAGTGTTATAATAAGAATTTACTACTTAGTATAAGGTTTTATTAGCTACTTATATGAGTTTTCCTCAAAACATAACCTTATAGTGTTATAATAAGAATTTATTACTTAGTATAAGGTTTTATTAGCTACTTATATGAATTTTACTCAAAACATACTCTTATAGTGTTATAATAAGAATTTACTACTTAGTATAAGGTTTTATTAGCTACGTATATGAGTTTTCCTCAAAACATAACCTTATAGTGTTATAATAAGAATTTATTACTTAGTATAAGGTTTTATTAGCTACTTATATGAGTTTTACTCAAAACATACTCTTATAGTGTTATAATAAGAATTTACTACTTAGTATAAGGTTTTATTAGCTACGTATATGAGTTTTCCTCAAAACATAACCTTATAGTGTTATAATAAGAATTTATTACTTAGTATAAGGTTTTATTAGCTACTTATATGAGTTTTACTCAAAACATACTCTTATAGTGTTATAATAAGAATTTACTACTTAGTATAAGGTTTTATTAGCTACTTATATGAGTTTTCCTCAAAACATAAACTTATAATATTATAATAAGAATTTATTATTTAGTATGAGGTTTTATTAGCTAGTTATATGAGTTTTACTCAAAAAATACTCTTATAGTGTTATAATAAGAATTTACTACTTAGTATAAGGTTTTATTAGCTACTTATATGAGTTTTCCTCAAAACATAAACTTATAATATTATAATAAGAATTTATTACTTAGTATGAGGTTTT
Source organism: Persicaria tinctoria (assembly GCA_037127255.1). Classification (NCBI taxonomy): domain Eukaryota; kingdom Viridiplantae; phylum Streptophyta; class Magnoliopsida; order Caryophyllales; family Polygonaceae; genus Persicaria; species Persicaria tinctoria. The sequence goes on along the minus strand of JBANSL010000009.1, from coordinate 9,365,618 downwards.
ATTAGCTACTTATATGAGTTTTACTCAAAACATACTCTTATAGTGTTATAATAAGAATTTACTACTTAGTATAAGGTTTTATTAGCTACTTATATGAGTTTTCCTCAAAACATAACCTTATAGTGTTATAATAAGAATTTATTACTTAGTATAAGGTTTTATTAGCTACTTATATGAGTTTTACTCAAAACATACTCTTATAGTGTTATAATAAGAATTTACTACTTAGTATAAGGTTTTATTAGCTACTTATATGAGTTTTCCTCAAAACATAACCTTATAATATTATAATAAGAATTTATTATTTAGTATGAGGTTTTATTAGCTACTTATATGAGTTTTACTCAAAACATACTCTTATAGTGTTATAATAAGAATTTACTACTTAGTATAAGGTTTTATTAGCTACTTATATGAGTTTTCCTCAAAACATAACCTTATAATATTATAATAAGAATTTATTACTTAGTATGAGGTTTTATTAGCTACTTATATGAGTTTTCCTCAAAACATAACCTTATAATGTTGTAATAAGAATTTATTACTTAGTATAAGGTTTTATTAGCTACTTATATGAGTTTTACTCAAAACATACTCTTATAGTGTTATAATAAGAATTTACTACTTAGTATAAGGTTTGATTAGCTACTTATATGAGTTTTCCTCAAAACATAAACTTATAATATTATAATAAGAATTTATTACTTAGTATGAGGTTTTATTAGCTACTTATATGAATTTTCCTCAAAACATAACCTTATAGTGTTATAATAAGAATTTATTACTTAGTATAAGGTTTTATTACCTACTTATATGAGTTTTACTCAAAACATACTCTTATAGTGTTATAATAAGAATTCACTACTTAGTATAAGGTTTATTAGCTACTCATATGAGTTTTCCCCAAAACATAACCTTATAGTATTATAATAAGAATTTATTACTTAGTATGAGGTTTTATTAGCTACTTATATGAGTTTTCCTCAAAACATAACCTTATAGTGGTATAATAAGAATTTATTACTTAGTATAAGGTTTTATTAGTTAATTATATGAGTATTCCTCAAAACATAACCTTATAGTAATATAATAAGAATTTACTACTTAGTATAAGGTTTTATTAGCTACTTATATGAGTTATCCTCACAACATAACCTTATAGTATTATAATAAGAATTTATTACTTAGTATAAGGTTTTATTAGCTACTTATATGAGTTTTTCTCAAAACATAACCTTATAGTGTTATGATAAGAATTTATTACTTAGTATAAGGTTTTATTAGCTACTTAATTGAGTTTTCCTCAAAACATAACCTTATAATATTATAATAAGAATTTATTACTTAGTATGAGGTTTTATTAGCTACTTATATGAGTTTTCCTCAAAACATAACATTATAGTGTTATAATAAGAATTTATTACTTAGTATAAGGTTTTATTAGCTACTTATATGAGTTTTACTCAAAACATACTCTTATAGTGTTATAATAAGAATTTACTACTTAGTATAAGGTTTTATTAGCTACTTATATGAGTTTTCCTCAAAACATAACCTTATAGTGTTATAATAAGAATTTATTACTTAGTATAAGGTTTTATTAGCTACTTATATGAATTTTACTCAAAACATACTCTTATAGTGTTATAATAAGAATTTACTACTTAGTATAAGGTTTTATTAGCTACGTATATGAGTTTTCCTCAAAACATAACCTTATAGTGTTATAATAAGAATTTATTACTTAGTATAAGGTTTTATTAGCTACTTATATGAGTTTTACTCAAAACATACTCTTATAGTGTTATAATAAGAATTTACTACTTAGTATAAGGTTTTATTAGCTACGTATATGAGTTTTCCTCAAAACATAACCTTATAGTGTTATAATAAGAATTTATTACTTAGTATAAGGTTTTATTAGCTACTTATATGAGTTTTACTCAAAACATACTCTTATAGTGTTATAATAAGAATTTACTACTTAGTATAAGGTTTTATTAGCTACTTATATGAGTTTTCCTCAAAACATAAACTTATAATATTATAATAAGAATTTATTATTTAGTATGAGGTTTTATTAGCTAGTTATATGAGTTTTACTCAAAAAATACTCTTATAGTGTTATAATAAGAATTTACTACTTAGTATAAGGTTTTATTAGCTACTTATATGAGTTTTCCTCAAAACATAAACTTATAATATTATAATAAGAATTTATTACTTAGTATGAGGTTTTATTAGCTACTTATATGAGTTTTACTCAAAACATACTCTTATAGTGTTATAATAAGAATTTACTACTTAGTATAAGGTTTTATTAGCTACTTATATGAGTTTTCCTCAAAACATAACCTTATAGTGTTATAATAAGAATTTATTACTTAGTATAAGGTTTTATTAGCTACTTATATGAGTTTTACTCAAAACATACTCTTATAGTGTTATAATAAGAATTTACTACTTAGTATAAGGTTTTATTAGCTACTTATATGAGTTTTCCTCAAAACATAACCTTATAATATTATAATAAGAATTTATTATTTAGTATGAGGTTTTATTAGCTACTTATATGAGTTTTACTCAAAACATACTCTTATAGTGTTATAATAAGAATTTACTACTTAGTATAAGGTTTTATTAGCTACTTATATGAGTTTTCCTCAAAACATAACCTTATAATATTATAATAAGAATTTATTACTTAGTATGAGGTTTTATTAGCTACTTATATGAGTTTTCCTCAAAACATAACCTTATAATGTTGTAATAAGAATTTATTACTTAGTATAAGGTTTTATTAGCTACTTATATGAGTTTTACTCAAAACATACTCTTATAGTGTTATAATAAGAATTTACTACTTAGTATAAGGTTTGATTAGCTACTTATATGAGTTTTCCTCAAAACATAAACTTATAATATTATAATAAGAATTTATTACTTAGTATGAGGTTTTATTAGCTACTTATATGAATTTTCCTCAAAACATAACCTTATAGTGTTATAATAAGAATTTATTACTTAGTATAAGGTTTTATTACCTACTTATATGAGTTTTACTCAAAACATACTCTTATAGTGTTATAATAAGAATTCACTACTTAGTATAAGGTTTATTAGCTACTCATATGAGTTTTCCCCAAAACATAACCTTATAGTATTATAATAAGAATTTATTACTTAGTATGAGGTTTTATTAGCTACTTATATGAGTTTTCCTCAAAACATAACCTTATAGTGGTATAATAAGAATTTATTACTTAGTATAAGGTTTTATTAGTTAATTATATGAGTATTCCTCAAAACATAACCTTATAGTAATATAATAAGAATTTACTACTTAGTATAAGGTTTTATTAGCTACTTATATGAGTTATCCTCACAACATAACCTTATAGTATTATAATAAGAATTTATTACTTAGTATAAGGTTTTATTAGCTACTTATATGAGTTTTTCTCAAAACATAACCTTATAGTGTTATGATAAGAATTTATTACTTAGTATAAGGTTTTATTAGCTACTTAATTGAGTTTTCCTCAAAACATAACCTTATAATATTATAATAAGAATTTATTACTTAGTATGAGGTTTTATTAGCTACTTATATGAGTTTTCCTCAAAACATAACATTATAGTGTTATAATAAGAATTTATTACTTAGTATAAGGTTTTATTAGCTACTTATATGAGTTTTACTCAAAACATACTCTTATAGTGTTATAATAAGAATTTACTACTTAGTATAAGGTTTTATTAGCTACTTATATGAGTTTTCCTCAAAACATAACCTTATAGTGTTATAATAAGAATTTATTACTTAGTATAAGGTTTTATTAGCTACTTATATGAATTTTACTCAAAACATACTCTTATAGTGTTATAATAAGAATTTACTACTTAGTATAAGGTTTTATTAGCTACGTATATGAGTTTTCCTCAAAACATAACCTTATAGTGTTATAATAAGAATTTATTACTTAGTATAAGGTTTTATTAGCTACTTATATGAGTTTTACTCAAAACATACTCTTATAGTGTTATAATAAGAATTTACTACTTAGTATAAGGTTTTATTAGCTACGTATATGAGTTTTCCTCAAAACATAACCTTATAGTGTTATAATAAGAATTTATTACTTAGTATAAGGTTTTATTAGCTACTTATATGAGTTTTACTCAAAACATACTCTTATAGTGTTATAATAAGAATTTACTACTTAGTATAAGGTTTTATTAGCTACTTATATGAGTTTTCCTCAAAACATAAACTTATAATATTATAATAAGAATTTATTATTTAGTATGAGGTTTTATTAGCTAGTTATATGAGTTTTACTCAAAAAATACTCTTATAGTGTTATAATAAGAATTTACTACTTAGTATAAGGTTTTATTAGCTACTTATATGAGTTTTCCTCAAAACATAAACTTATAATATTATAATAAGAATTTATTACTTAGTATGAGGTTTTATTAGCTACTTATATGAGTTTTACTCAAAACATACTCTTATAGTGTTATAATAAGAATTTACTACTTAGTATAAGGTTTTATTAGCTACTTATATGAGTTTTCCTCAAAACATAACCTTATAGTGTTATAATAAGAATTTATTACTTAGTATAAGGTTTTATTAGCTACTTATATGAGTTTTACTCAAAACATACTCTTATAGTGTTATAATAAGAATTTACTACTTAGTATAAGGTTTTATTAGCTACTTATATGAGTTTTCCTCAAAACATAACCTTATAATATTATAATAAGAATTTATTATTTAGTATGAGGTTTTATTAGCTACTTATATGAGTTTTACTCAAAACATACTCTTATAGTGTTATAATAAGAATTTACTACTTAGTATAAGGTTTTATTAGCTACTTATATGAGTTTTCCTCAAAACATAACCTTATAATATTATAATAAGAATTTATTACTTAGTATGAGGTTTTATTAGCTACTTATATGAGTTTTCCTCAAAACATAACCTTATAATGTTGTAATAAGAATTTATTACTTAGTATAAGGTTTTATTAGCTACTTATATGAGTTTTACTCAAAACATACTCTTATAGTGTTATAATAAGAATTTACTACTTAGTATAAGGTTTGATTACCTACTTATATGAGTTTTCCTCAAAACATAAACTTATAATATTATAATAAGAATTTATTACTTAGTATGAGGTTTTATTAGCTACTTATATGAATTTTCCTCAAAACATAACCTTATAGTGTTATAATAAGAATTTATTACTTAGTATAAGGTTTTATTAGCTACTTATATGAGTTTTACTCAAAACATACTCTTATAGTGTTATAATAAGAATTCACTACTTAGTATAAGGTTTATTAGCTACTCATATGAGTTTTCCCCAAAACATAACCTTATAGTATTATAATAAGAATATATTACTTAGTATGAGGTTTTATTAGCTACTTATATGAGTTTTCCTCAAAACATAACCTTATAGTGGTATAATAAGAATTTATTACTTAGTATAAGGTTTTATTAGTTAATTATATGAGTATTCCTCAAAACATAACCTTATAGTAATATAATAAGAATTTACTACTTAGTATAAGGTTTTATTAGCTACTTATATGAGTTATCCTCACAACATAACCTTATAGTATTATAATAAGAATTTATTACTTAGTATAAGGTTTTATTAGCTACTTATATGAGTTTTTCTCAAAACATAACCTTATAGTGTTATGATAAGAATTTATTACTTAGTATAAGGTTTTATTAGCTACTTAATTGAGTTTTCCTCAAAACATAACCTTATAATATTATAATAAGAATTTATTACTTAGTATGAGGTTTTATTAGCTACTTATATGAGTTTTCCTCAAAACATAACATTATAGTGTTATAATAAGAATTTATTACTTAGTATAAGGTTTTATTAGCTACTTATATGAGTTTTACTCAAAACATACTCTTATAGTGTTATAATAAGAATTTACTACTTAGTATAAGGTTTTATTAGCTACTTATATGAGTTTTCCTCAAAACATAACCTTATAGTGTTATAATAAGAATTTATTACTTAGTATAAGGTTTTATTAGCTACTTATATGAATTTTACTCAAAACATACTCTTATAGTGTTATAATAAGAATTTACTACTTAGTATAAGGTTTTATTAGCTACGTATATGAGTTTTCCTCAAAACATAACCTTATAGTGTTATAATAAGAATTTATTACTTAGTATAAGGTTTTATTAGCTACTTATATGAGTTTTACTCAAAACATACTCTTATAGTGTTATAATAAGAATTTACTACTTAGTATAAGGTTTTATTAGCTACTTATATGAGTTTTCCTCAAAACATAACCTTATAATATTATAATAAGAATTTATTACTTAGTATGAGGTTTTATTAGCTACTTATATGAGTTTTACTCAAAACATACTCTTATAGTGTTATAATAAGAATTTACTACTTAGTATAAGGTTTTATTAGCTACTTATATGAGTTTTCCTCAAAACATAAACTTATAATATTATAATAAGAATTTATTATTTAGTATGAGGTTTTATTAGCTAGTTATATGAGTTTTACTCAAAAAATACTCTTATAGTGTTATAATAAGAATTTACTACTTAGTATAAGGTTTTATTAGCTACTTATATGAGTTTTCCTCAAAACATAAACTTATAATATTATAATAAGAATTTATTACTTAGTATGAGGTTTTATTAGCTACTTATATGAGTTTTACTCAAAACATACTCTTATAGTGTTATAATAAGAATTTACTACTTAGTATAAGGTTTTATTAGCTACTTATATGAGTTTTCCTCAAAACATAACCTTATAGTGTTATAATAAGAATTTATTACTTAGTATAAGGTTTTATTAGCTACTTATATGAGTTTTACTCAAAACATACTCTTATAGTGTTATAATAAGAATTTACTAGTTAGTATAAGGTTTTATTAGCTACTTATATGAGTTTTCCTCAAAACATAACCTTATAATATTATAATAAGAATTTATTATTTAGTATGAGGTTTTATTAGCTACTTATATGAGTTTTACTCAAAACATACTCTTATAGTGTTATAATAAGAATTTACTACTTAGTATAAGGTTTTATTAGCTACTTATATGAGTTTTCCTCAAAACATAACCTTATAATATTATAATAAGAATTTATTACTTAGTATGAGGTTTTATTAGCTACTTATATGAGTTTTCCTCAAAACATAACCTTATAATGTTGTAATAAGAATTTATTACTTAGTATAAGGTTTTATTAGCTACTTATATGAGTTTTACTCAAAACATACTCTTATAGTGTTATAATAAGAATTTACTACTTAGTATAAGGTTTGATTAGCTACTTATATGAGTTTTCGTCAAAACATAAACTTATAATATTATAATAAGAATTTATTACTTAGTATGAGGTTTTATTAGCTACTTATATGAATTTTCCTCAAAACATAACCTTATAGTGTTATAATAAGAATTTATTACTTAGTATAAGGTTTTATTAGCTACTTATATGAGTTTTACTCAAAACATACTCTTATAGTGTTATAATAAGAATTCACTACTTAGTATAAGGTTTATTAGCTACTCATATGAGTTTTCCCCAAAACATAACCTTATAGTATTATAATAAGAATTTATTACTTAGTATGAGGTTTTATTAGCTACTTATATGAGTTTTCCTCAAAACATAACCTTATAGTGGTATAATAAGAATTTATTACTTAGTATAAGGTTTTATTAGTTAATTATATGAGTATTCCTCAAAACATAACCTTATAGTAATATAATAAGAATTTACTACTTAGTATAAGGTTTTATTAGCTACTTATATGAGTTATCCTCACAACATAACCTTATAGTATTATAATAAGAATTTATTACTTAGTATAAGGTTTTATTAGCTACTTATATGAGTTTTTCTCAAAACATAACCTTATAGTGTTATGATAAGAATTTATTACTTAGTATAAGGTTTTATTAGCTACTTAATTGAGTTTTCCTCAAAACATAACCTTATAATATTATAATAAGAATTTATTACTTAGTATGAGGTTTTATTAGCTACTTATATGAGTTTTCCTCAAAACATAACATTATAGTGTTATAATAAGAATTTATTACTTAGTATAAGGTTTTATTAGCTACTTATATGAGTTTTACTCAAAACATACTCTTATAGTGTTATAATAAGAATTTACTACTTAGTATAAGGTTTTATTAGCTACTTATATGAGTTTTCCTCAAAACATAACCTTATGGTGTTATAATAAGAATTTATTACTTAGTATAAGGTTTTATTAGCTACTTATATGAATTTTACTCAAAACATACTCTTATAGTGTTATAATAAGAATTTACTACTTAGTATAAGGTTTTATTAGCTACGTATATGAGTTTTCCTCAAAACATAACCTTATAGTGTTATAATAAGAATTTATTACTTAGTATAAGGTTTTATTAGCTACTTATATGAGTTTTACTCAAAACATACTCTTATAGTGTTATAATAAGAATTTACTACTTAGTATAAGGTTTTATTAGCTACTTATATGAGTTTTCCTCAAAACATAACCTTATAATATTATAATAAGAATTTATTACTTAGTATGAGGTTTTATTAGCTACTTATATGAGTTTTACTCAAAACATACTCTTATAGTGTTATAATAAGAATTTACTACTTAGTATAAGGTTTTATTAGCTACTTATATGAGTTTTCCTCAAAACATAAACTTATAATATTATAATAAGAATTTATTATTTAGTATGAGGTTTTATTAGCTAGTTATATGAGTTTTACTCAAAAAATACTCTTATAGTGTTATAATAAGAATTTACTACTTAGTATAAGGTTTTATTAGCTACTTATATGAGTTTTCCTCAAAACATAAACTTATAATATTATAATAAGAATTTATTACTTAGTATGAGGTTTTATTAGCTACTTATATGAGTTTTACTCAAAACATACTCTTATAGTGTTATAATAAGAATTTACTACTTAGTATAAGGTTTTATTAGCTACTTATATGAGTTTTCCTCAAAACATAACCTTATAGTGTTATAATAAGAATTTATTACTTAGTATAAGGTTTTATTAGCTACTTATATGAGTTTTACTCAAAACATACTCTTATAGTGTTATAATAAGAATTTACTACTTAGTATAAGGTTTTATTAGCTACTTATATGAGTTTTCCTCAAAACATAACCTTATAATATTATAATAAGAATTTATTATTTAGTATGAGGTTTTATTAGCTACTTATATGAGTTTTACTCAAAACATACTCTTATAGTGTTATAATAAGAATTTACTACTTAGTATAAGGTTTTATTAGCTACTTATATGAGTTTTCCTCAAAACATAACCTTATAATATTATAATAAGAATTTATTACTTAGTATGAGGTTTTATTAGCTACTTATATGAGTTTTCCTCAAAACATAACCTTATAATGTTGTAATAAGAATTTATTACTTAGTATAAGGTTTTATTAGCTACTTATATGAGTTTTACTCAAAACATACTCTTATAGTGTTATAATAAGAATTTACTACTTAGTATAAGGTTTGATTAGCTACTTATATGAGTTTTCCTCAAAACATAAACTTATAATATTATAATAAGAATTTATTACTTAGTATGAGGTTTTATTAGCTACTTATATGAATTTTCCTCAAAACATAACCTTATAGTGTTATAATAAGAATTTATTACTTAGTATAAGGTTTTATTAGCTACTTATATGAGTTTTACTCAAAACATACTCTTATAGTGTTATAATAAGAATTCACTACTTAGTATAAGGTTTATTAGCTACTCATATGAGTTTTCCCCAAAACATAACCTTATAGTATTATAATAAGAATTTATTACTTAGTATGAGGTTTTATTAGCTACTTATATGAGTTTTCCTCAAAACATAACCTTATAGTGGTATAATAAGAATTTATTACTTAGTATAAGGTTTTATTAGTTAATTATATGAGTATTCCTCAAAACATAACCTTATAGTAATATAATAAGAATTTACTACTTAGTATAAGGTTTTATTAGCTACTTATATCAGTTATCCTCACAACATAACCTTATAGTATTATAATAAGAATTTATTAGCTACTTATATGAGTTTTTCTCAAAACATAACCTTATAGTGTTATGATAAGAATTTATTACTTAGTATAAGGTTTTATTAGCTACTAATATGAGTTTTCCTCAAAACATAACCTTATAATATTATAATAAGAATTTATTACTTAGTATGAGGTTTTATTAGCTACTTATATGAGTTTTCCTCAAAACTTAACATTATAGTGTTATAATAAGAATTTATTACTTAGTATAAGGTTTTATTAGCTACTTATATGAGTTTTACTCAAAACATACTCTTATAGTGTTATAATAAGAATTTACTACTTAGTATAAGGTTTTATTAGCTACTTATATGAGTTTTCCTCAAAACATAACTTTATAGTGTTATAATAAGAATTTATTACTTAGTATAAGGTTTTATTAGCTACTTATATGAGTTTTACTCAAAACATACTCTTATAGTGTTATAATAAGAATTTACTACTTAGTATAAGGTTTTATTAGCTACTTATATGAGTTTTCCTCAAAACATAACCTTATAATATTATAATAAGAATTTATTACTTAGTATGAGGTTTTATTAGCTACTTATATGAGTTTTACTCAAAACATACTCTTATAGTGTTATAATAAGAATTTACTACTTAGTATAAGGTTTTATTAGCTACTTATATGAGTTTTCCTCAAAACATAACCTTATAGTGTTATAATAAGAATTTATTACTTAGTATAAGGTTTTATTAGCTACTTATATGAGTTTTACTCAAAACATACTCTTATAGTGTTATAATAAGAATTTACTACTTAGTATAAGGTTTTATTAGCTACTTATATGAGTTTTCCTCAAAACATAACCTTATAATATTATAATAAGAATTTATTACTTAGTATGAGGTTTTATTTGCTACTTATATGAGTTTTACTCAAAACATACTCTTATAGTGTTATAATAAGAATTTACTACTTAGTATAAGGTTTTATTAGCTACTTATATGAGTTTTCCTCCAAACATAACCTTATAATATTATAATAAGAATTTATTACTTAGTATGAGGTTTTATTAGCTACTTATATGAGTTTTTCCTCAAAACATAGCCTTATAATGTTGTAATAAGAATTTATTACTTAGTATAAGGTTTTATTAGCTACTTATATGAGTTTTACTCAAAACATACTCTTATAGTGTTATAATAAGAATTTACTACTTAGTATAAGGTTTGATTAGCTACTTATATGAGTTTTCCTCAAAACATGAACTTATAATCTTATAATAAGAATTTATTACTTAGTATGAGGTTTTATTAGCTACTTATATGAATTTTCCTCAAAACATAACCTTATAGGGTTATAATAAGAATTTATTACTTAGTATAAGGTTTTATTAGCTACTTATATGAGTTTTACTCAAAACATACTCTTATAGCGTTATAATAAGAATTTACTACTTAGTATAAGGTTTATTAGCTACTCATATGAGTTTTCCTCAAAACATAACCTTATAGTATTATAATAAGAATTTATTACTTAGTATGAGGTTTTATTAGCTACTTATATGAGTTTTCCTCAAAACATAACCTTATAGTGGTATAATAAGAATTTATTACTTAGTATAAGGTTTTATTAGTTAATTATATGAGTATTCCTCAAAACATAACCTTATAGTAATATAATAAGAATTTACTACATAGTATAAGGTTTTATTAGCTACTTATATGAGTTATCCTCACAACATAACCTTATAGTATTATAATAAGAATTTATTACTTAGTATAAGGATTTATTAGCTACTCATATGAGTTTTTCTCAAAACATAACATTATAGTGTTATGATAAGAATTTATTACTTAGTATAAGGTTTTATTAGCTACTAATATGAGTTTTCCTCAAAACATAACCTTATAATATTATAATAAGAATTTATTACTTAGTATGAGGTTTTATTAGCTACTTATATGAGTTTTCCACAAAACATAACCTTATAGTGTTATAATAAGAATTTATTACTTAGTATAAGGTTTTATTAGCTACTTATATGAGTTTTACTCAAAACATACTCTTATAGTGTTATAATAAGAATTTACTACTTAGTATAAGGTTTTATTAGCTACTTATATGAGTTTTCCTCAAAACATAACCTTATAATATTATAATAAGAATTTATTACTTAGTATGAGGTTTTATTAGCTACTTATATGAGTTTTACTCAAAACATACTCTTATAGTGTTAAAATAAGAATTTACTACTTAGTATAAGGTTTTATTACCTACTTATATGAGTTTTCCTCAAAACATAACCTTATAATATTATAATAAGAATTTATTACTTAGTATGAGGTTTTATTAGCTACTTATATGAGTTTTCCTCAAAACATAACCTTATAATGTTATAATAAGAATTTATTACTTAGTATAAGGTTTTATTAGCTACTTATATGAGTTTTACTCAAAACATACTCTTATAGTGTTATAATAAGAATTTACTACTTAGTATAAGGTTTGATTAGCTACTTATATGAGTTTTCCTCAAAACATAAACTTATAATATTATAATAAGAATTTATTACTTAGTATGAGGTTTTATTAGCTACTTATATGAGTTTTCCTCAAAACATAACCTTATAATGTTATAATAAGAATTTATTACTTAGTATAAGGTTTTATTAGCTACTTATATGAGTTTTACTCAAAACATACTCTTATAGTGTTATAATAAGAATTTACTACTTAGTATAAGGTTTGATTAGCTACTTATATGAGTTTTCCTCAAAACATAAACTTATAATATTATAATAAGAATTTATTACTTAGTATGAGGTTTTATTAGCTACTTATATGAATTTTCCTCAAAACATAACCTTATAGTGTTATAATAAGAATTTATTACTTAGTATAAGGTTTTATTAGCTACTTATATGAGTTTTACTCAAAACATACTCTTATAGTGTTATAATAAGAATTTACTACTTAGTATAAGGTTTTATTAGCTACTCATATGAGTTTTCCTCAAAACATAACCTTATATTATTATAATAAGAATTTATTACTTAGTATGAGGTTTTATTAGCTACTTATATGAGTTTTCCTCAAAACATAACCTTATAGTGGTATAATAAGAATTTATTACTTAGTATAAGGTTTTATTAGTTAATTATATGAGTATTCCTCAAAACATAACCTTATAGTAATATAATAAGAATTTACTACTTAGTATAAGGTTTTATTAGCTACTTAATTGAGTTTTCCTCAAAACATAACCTTATAATATTATAATAACAATTTATTACTTAGTATGAGGTTTTATTAGCTACTTATATGAGTTTTCCTCAAAACTTAACATTATAGTGTTATAATAAGAATTTATTACTTAGTATAAGGTTTTATTAGCTACTTATATGAGTTTTACTCAAAACATACTCTTATAGTGTTATAATAAGAATTAACTACTTAGTATAAGGTTTTATTAGCTACTTATATGAGTTTTCCTCAAAACATAACCTTATAGTGTTATAATAAGAATTTATTACTTAGTATAAGGTTTTATTAGCTACTTATATGAGTTTTACTCAAAACATACTCTTATAGTGTTATAATAAGAATTTACTACTTAGTATAAGGTTTTATTAGCTACTTATATGAGTTTTCCTCAAAACATAACCTTATAATATTATAATAAGAATTTATTACTTGGTATGAGGTTTTATTAGCTACTTATATGAGTTTTACTCAAAACATACCCTTATAGTGTTATAATAAGAATTTACTACTTAGTATAAGGTTTTATTAGCTACTTATATGAGTTTTCCTCAAAACATAACCTTATAATATTATAATAAGAATTTATTACTTAGTATGAGGTTTTATTAGCTACTTATATGAGTTTTACTCAAAACATACTCTTATAGTGTTATAATAAGAATTTACTACTTAGTATAAGGTTTTATTAGCTACTTATATGAGTTTTCCTCAAAACATAACCTTATAATATTATAATAAGAATTTATTACTTAGTATGAGGTTTTATTAGCTACTTATATGAGTTTTCCTCAAAACATAACCTTATAATGTTATAATAAGAATTTATTACTTAGTATAAGGTTTTATTAGCTACTTATATGAGTTTTACTCAAAACATACTCTCATAGTTTTATAATAAGAATTTACTACTTAGTATAAGGTTTGATTAGCTACTTATATGAGTTTTCCTCAAAACATAAACTTATAATATTATAATAAGAATTTATTACTTAGTATGAGGTTTTATTAGCTACTTATATGAATTTTCCTCAAAACATAACCTTATAGTGTTATAATAAGAATTTATTACTTAGTATAAGGTTTTATTAGCTACTTATATGAGTTTTATTCAAAACATACTCTTATAGTGTTATAATAAGAATTTACTACTTAGTATAAGGTTTATTAGCTACTCATATGAGTTTTCCTCAAAACATAACCTTATAGTATTATAATAAGAATTTATTACTTAGTATGAGGTTTTATTAGCTACTTATATCAGTTTTCCTCAAAACATAATCTTATAGTGGTATAATAAGAATTTATTACTTAGTATAAGGTTATATTAGTTAATTATATGAGTATTCCTCAAAACATAACCTTATAGTCATATAATAAGAATTTACTACTTAGTATAAGGTTTTATTAGCTACTTATATGAGTTATCCTCACAACATAACCTTATAGTATTATAATTAGAATTTATTACTTAGTATAAGGTTTTATTAACTACTTATATGAGTTTTTCTCAAAACATAACCTTATAGTGTTATGATAAGAATTTATTACTTAGTATAAGGTTTTATTAGCTACTAATATGAGTTTTCCTCAAAACATAACCTTATAATATTAAAATAAGAATTTATTACTTAGTATGAGGTTTTATTAGCTACTTATATGAGTTTTCCTCAAAACATAACCTTATAGTGTTATAATAAGAATTTATTACTTAGTATAAGGTTTTATTAGCTACTTATATGAGTTTTACTCAAAACATACTCTTATAGTGTTATAATAAGAATTTACTACTTAGTATAAGGTTTTATTAGCTACTTATATGAGTTTTCCTCAAAAATTAACCTTATAATATTATAATAAGAATTTATTGCTTAGTATGAGGTTTTATTAGCTACTTATATGAGTTTACTCAAAACATACTCTTATAGTGTTAAAATAAGAATTTACTACTTAGTATAAGGTTTTATTAGCTACTGGTATGAGTTTTCCTCAAAACATAACCTTATAATATTATAATAAGAATTTATTACTTAGTATGAGGTTTTATTAGCTACTTATATGAGTTTTCCTAAAAACATAACCTTATAATGTTATAATTAGAATTTATTACTTAGTATAAGGTTTTATTAGCTACTTATATGAGTTTTACTCAAAACATACTCTTATAGTGTTATAATAACAATTTACTACTTAGTATAATGTTTGATTAGCTACTTATATGAGTTTTCCTCAAAACATAAACTTATAATATTATAATAAGAATTTATTACTTAGTATGAGGTTTTATTAGCTACTTATATGAATTTTCCTCAAAACATAACCTTATAGTGTTATAATAAGAATTTATTACTTAGTATAAGGTTTTATTAGCTACTTATATGAGTTTTACTCAAAACATACTCTTATAGTGTTATAATAAGAATTTACTACCTAGTATAAGGTTTTATTAGCTACTCATATGAGTTTTTCTCAAAACATAACCTTATAGTATTATAATAAGAATTTATTACTTAGTATGAGGTTTTATTAGCTACTTATATGAGTTTTCCTCAAAACATAACCTTAGAGTGGTATAATAAGAATTTATTACTTAGTATAAGGTTTTATTAGTTAATTATATGAGTATTCCTCAAAACATAACCTTATAGTAATATAATAAGAATTTACTACTCAGTATAAGGTTTTATTAGCTACTTATATGAGTTATCCTCACAACATAACCTTATAGTATTATAATAAGAATTTATTACTTAGTATAAGGTTTTATTAGCTACTTATATGAGTTTTTCTCAAAACATAACCTTATAGTGTTATGATAAGAATTGATTACTTAGTATAAGGTTTTATTAGCTACTAATATGAGTTTTCCTCAAAACATAACCTTATAATATTATAATAAGAATTTATTACTTAGTATGAGGTTTTATTAGCTACTTATATGAGTTTTCCTCAAAACATAACCTTATAGTGTTTTAATACGAATTTATTACTTAGTATAAGGTTTTATTAGCTACTTATATGAGTTTTACTCAAAACATACTCTTATAGTGTTATAATAAGAATTAACTACTTAGTATAAGGTTTTATTAGCTACTTATATGAGTTTTCCTCAAAACATAACCTTATAGTGTTATAATAAGAATTTATTACTTAGTATAAGGTTTTATTAGCTACTTATATGAGTTTTACTCAAAACATACTCTTATAGTGTTATAATAAGAATTTACTACTTAGTATAAGGTTTTATTAGCTACTTATATGAGTTTTCCTCAAAACATAACCTTATAATATTATAATAAGAATTTATTACTTGGTATGAGGTTTTATTAGCTACTTATATGAGTTTTACTCAAAACATACTCTTATAGTGTTATAATAAGAATTTACTACTTAGTATAAGGTTTTATTAGCTACTTATATGAGTTTTCCTCAAAACATAACCTTATAATATTATAATAAGAATTTATTACTTAGTATGAGGTTTTATTAGCTACTTATATGAGTTTTACTCAAAACATACTCTTATAGTGTTATAATAAGAATTTACTACTTAGTATAAGGTTTTATTAGCTACTTATATGAGTTTTCCTCAAAACATAACCTTATAATATTATAATAAGAATTTATTACTTAGTATGAGGTTTTATTAGCTACTTATATGAGTTTTCCTCAAAACATAACCTTATAATGTTATAATAAGAATTTATTACTTAGTATAAGGTTTTATTAGCTACTTATATGAGTTTTACTCAAAACATACTCTCATAGTTTTATAATAAGAATTTACTACTTAGTATAAGGTTTGATTAGCTACTTATATGAGTTTTCCTCAAAACATAAACTTATAATATTATAATAAGAATTTATTACTTAGTATGAGGTTTTATTAGCTACTTATATGAATTTTCCTCAAAACATAACCTTATAGTGTTATAATAAGAATTTATTACTTAGTATAAGGTTTTATTAGCTACTTATATGAGTTTTATTCAAAACATACTCTTATAGTGTTATAATAAGAATTTACTACTTAGTATAAGGTTTATTAGCTACTCATATGAGTTTTCCTCAAAACATAACCTTATAGTATTATAATAAGAATTTATTACTTAGTATGAGGTTTTATTAGCTACTTATATCAGTTTTCCTCAAAACATAATCTTATAGTGGTATAATAAGAATTTATTACTTAGTATAAGGTTATATTAGTTAATTATATGAGTATTCCTCAAAACATAACCTTATAGTCATATAATAAGAATTTACTACTTAGTATAAGGTTTTATTAGCTACTTATATGAGTTATCCTCACAACATAACCTTATAGTATTATAATTAGAATTTATTACTTAGTATAAGGTTTTATTAGCTACTTATATGAGTTTTTCTCAAAACATAACCTTATAGTGTTATGATAAGAATTTATTACTTAGTATAAGGTTTTATTAGCTACTAATATGAGTTTTCCTCAAAACATAACCTTATAATATTAAAATAAGAATTTATTACTTAGTATGAGGTTTTATTAGCTACTTATATGAGTTTTCCTCAAAACATAACCTTATAGTGTTATAATAAGAATTTATTACTTAGTATAAGGTTTTATTAGCTACTTATATGAGTTTTACTCAAAACATACTCTTATAGTGTTATAATAAGAATTTACTACTTAGTATAAGGTTTTATTAGCTACTTATATGAGTTTTCCTCAAAAATTAACCTTATAATATTATAATAAGAATTTATTGCTTAGTATGAGGTTTTATTAGCTACTTATATGAGTTTACTCAAAACATACTCTTATAGTGTTAAAATAAGAATTTACTACTTAGTATAAGGTTTTATTAGCTACTGGTATGAGTTTTCCTCAAAACATAACCTTATAATATTATAATAAGAATTTATTACTTAGTATGAGGTTTTATTAGCTACTTATATGAGTTTTCCTGAAAACATAACCTTATAATGTTATAATTAGAATTTATTACTTAGTATAAGGTTTTATTAGCTACTTATATGAGTTTTACTCAAAACATACTCTTATAGTGTTATAATAACAATTTACTACTTAGTATAATGTTTGATTAGCTACTTATATGAGTTTTCCTCAAAACATAAACTTATAATATTATAATAAGAATTTATTACTTAGTATGAGGTTTTATTAGCTACTTATATGAATTTTCCTCAAAACATAACCTTATAGTGTTATAATAAGAATTTATTACTTAGTATAAGGTTTTATTAGCTACTTATATGAGTTTTACTCAAAACATACTCTTATAGTGTTATAATAAGAATTTACTACCTAGTATAAGGTTTTATTAGCTACTCATATGAGTTTTTCTCAAAACATAACCTTATAGTATTATAATAAGAATTTATTACTTAGTATGAGGTTTTATTAGCTACTTATATGAGTTTTCCTCAAAACATAACCTTAGAGTGGTATAATAAGAATTTATTACTTAGTATAAGGTTTTATTAGTTAATTATATGAGTATTCCTCAAAACATAACCTTATAGTAATATAATAAGAATTTACTACTCAGTATAAGGTTTTATTAGCTACTTATATGAGTTATCCTCACAACATAACCTTATAGTATTATAATAAGAATTTATTACTTAGTATAAGGTTTTATTAGCTACTTATATGAGTTTTTCTCAAAACATAACCTTATAGTGTTATGATAAGAATTGATTACTTAGTATAAGGTTTTATTAGCTACTAATATGAGTTTTCCTCAAAACATAACCTTATAATATTATAATAAGAATTTATTACTTAGTATGAGGTTTTATTAGCTACTTATATGAGTTTTCCTCAAAACATAACCTTATAGTGTTTTAATACGAATTTATTACTTAGTATAAGGTTTTATTAGCCACTTATATGAGTTTTTCTCAAAACATAACCTTATAGTGTTATGATAAGAATTTATTACTTAGTATAAGGTTTTATTAGCTACTAATATGAGTTTTCCTCAAAACATAACCTTATAATATTATAATAAGAATTTATTACTTAGTATGAGGTTTTATTAGCTACTTATATGAGTTTTACTCAAAACATACTCTTATAGTGTTAAAATAAGAATTTACTACTTAGTATAAGGTTTTATTAGCTACTTATATGAGTTTTCCTCAAAACATAACCTTATAATATTATAATAAGAATTTATTACTTAGTATGAGGTTTTATTAGCTACTTATATGAGTTTTCCTCAAAACATAACCTTATAATGTTATAATTAGAATTTATTACTTAGTATAAGGTTTTATTAGCTACTTATATGAGTTTTACTCAAAACATACTCTTATAGTGTTATAATAAGAATTTACTACTTAGTATAAGGTTTATTAGCTACCCATATGAGTTTTCCTCAAAACATAACCTTATAGTATTATAATAAGAATTTATTACTTAGTGTGAGGTTTTATTTGCTACTTATATGAGTTTTCCTCAAAACATAACCTTATAGTGGTATAATAAGAATTTATTACTTAGTATAAGGTTTTATTAGTTAACTATATGAGTATTCCTCAAAACATAACCTTATAGTAATATAATAAGAATTTACTACTTAGTATAAGGTTTTATTAGCTACTTATATGAGTTATCCTCACAACATAACCTTATAGTATTATAATAAGAATTTATTACTTAGTATAAGGTTTTATTAGCTACTTATATGAGTTTTTCTCAAAACATAACCTTATAGTCTTATGATAAGAATTTATTACTTAGTATAAGGTTTTATTAGCTACTAATATGAGTTTTCCTCAAAACATAACCTTATAATATTATAATAAGAATTTATTACTTAGTATGAGGTTTTATTAGCTACTTATATGAGTTTTCCTCAAAACATAACCTTATAGTGTTATAATAAGAATTTATTACTTAGTATAAGGTTTTATTAGCTACTTATATGAGTTTTCCTCAAAACATAACCTTATAATATTATAATAAGAATTTATTACTTAGTATGAGGTTTTATTAGCTACTTATATGAGTTTTACTCAAAACATACTCTTATAGTGTTATAATAAGAATTTACTACTTAGTATAAGGTTTTATTAGCTACTTATATGAGTTTTCCTCAAAACATAACCTTATAATATTATAATAAGAATTTATTACTTAGTATGAGGTTTTATTAGCTACTTATATGAGTTTTCCTGAAAACATAACCTTATAATGTTATAATTAGAATTTATTACTTAGTATAAGGTTTTATTAGCTACTTATATGAGTTTTACTCAAAACATACTCTTATAGTGTTATAATAACAATTTACTACTTAGTATAATGTTTGATTAGCTACTTATATGAGTTTTCCTCAAAACATAAACTTATAATATTATAATAAGAATTTATTACTTAGTATGAGGTTTTATTAGCTACTTATATGAATTTTCCTCAAAACATAACCTTATAGTGTTATAATAAGAATTTATTACTTAGTATAAGGTTTTATTAGCTACTTATATGAGTTTTACTCAAAACATACTCTTATAGTGTTATAATAAGAATTTACTACCTAGTATAAGGTTTTATTAGCTACTCATATGAGTTTTTCTCAAAACATAACCTTATAGTATTATAATAAGAATTTATTACTTAGTATGAGGTTTTATTAGCTACTTATATGAGTTTTCCTCAAAACATAACCTTAGAGTGGTATAATAAGAATTTATTACTTAGTATAAGGTTTTATTAGTTAATTATATGAGTATTCCTCAAAACATAACCTTATAGTAATATAATAAGAATTTACTACTCAGTATAAGGTTTTATTAGCTACTTATATGAGTTATCCTCACAACATAACCTTATAGTATTATAATAAGAATTTATTACTTAGTATAAGGTTTTATTAGCTACTTATATGAGTTTTTCTCAAAACATAACCTTATAGTGTTATGATAAGAATTGATTACTTAGTATAAGGTTTTATTAGCTACTAATATGAGTTTTCCTCAAAACATAACCTTATAATATTATAATAAGAATTTATTACTTAGTATGAGGTTTTATTAGCTACTTATATGAGTTTTCCTCAAAACATAACCTTATAGTGTTTTAATACGAATTTATTACTTAGTATAAGGTTTTATTAGCCACTTATATGAGTTTTTCTCAAAACATAACCTTATAGTGTTATGATAAGAATTTATTACTTAGTATAAGGTTTTATTAGCTACTAATATGAGTTTTCCTCAAAACATAACCTTATAATATTATAATAAGAATTTATTACTTAGTATGAGGTTTTATTAGCTACTTATATGAGTTTTACTCAAAACATACTCTTATAGTGTTAAAATAAGAATTTACTACTTAGTATAAGGTTTTATTAACTACTTATATGAGTTTTCCTCAAAACATAACCTTATAATATTATAATAAGAATTTATTACTTAGTATGAGGTTTTATTAGCTACTTATATGAGTTTTCCTCAAAACATAACCTTATAATGTTATAATTAGAATTTATTACTTAGTATAAGGTTTTATTAGCTACTTATATGAGTTTTACTCAAAACATACTCTTATAGTGTTATAATAAGAATTTACTACTTAGTATAAGGTTTATTAGCTACCCATATGAGTTTTCCTCAAAACATAACCTTATAGTATTATAATAAGAATTTATTACTTAGTGTGAGGTTTTATTTGCTACTTATATGAGTTTTCCTCAAAACATAACCTTATAGTGGTATAATAAGAATTTATTACTTAGTATAAGGTTTTATTAGTTAACTATATGAGTATTCCTCAAAACATAACCTTATAGTAATATAATAAGAATTTACTACTTAGTATAAGGTTTTATTAGCTACTTATATGAGTTATCCTCACAACATAACCTTATAGTATTATAATAAGAATTTATTACTTAGTATAAGGTTTTATTAGCTACTTATATGAGTTTTTCTCAAAACATAACCTTATAGTCTTATGATAAGAATTTATTACTTAGTATAAGGTTTTATTAGCTACTAATATGAGTTTTCCTCAAAACATAACCTTATAATATTATAATAAGAATTTATTACTTAGTATGAGGTTTTATTAGCTACTTATATGAGTTTTCCTCAAAACATAACCTTATAGTGTTATAATAAGAATTTATTACTTAGTATAAGGTTTTATTAGCTACTTATATGAGTTTTCCTCAAAACATAACCTTATAATATTATAATAAGAATTTATTACTTAGTATGAGGTTTTATTAGCTACTTATATGAGTTTTACTCAAAACATACTCTTATAGTGTTATAATAAGAATTTACTACTTAGTATAAGGTTTTATTAGCTACTTATATGAGTTTTCCTCAAAACATAACCTTATAATATTATAATAAGAATTTATTACTTAGTATGAGGTTTTATTAGCTACTTAGTATAAGGTTTATTAGCTACCCAGGCCTTCCAAAAATACCTAGCATCACAAAATATACAACCAGCAGCATCCACCTCACAAAACAGTCCGCCCATAAAAGATGATCCTTCACAAGATGCTCAAGACCCATATGATTTTTAGTTTATATGTTCCTTATATGTAATTTTTTTTTTTAAAATAAAAAAATAAAAAAAAATGACTGATGAGTATTTGTAAGAGTATTTGTAAGTATTGTATTTTTGTATTGCGTATATTTGTTAGTATTGTATTATATACGCATATGGTGTAATCAATAAATCTACTAGACCACTGAAGCCATCAAGAGAAGAAAGACGAAGACCACAGACTGATAGAAAGAAGAGCCGACAACAACAGTCACTATTCACAAATCACTATTCACAGTCACTATTCATTGTCACTATGCACGACAAAAGTTACTATGCACTATTCACTATTTCAACTTTTACTATTCACTCGTATTATTCATAAAGAGCCAAAGAGGCATCTCCCGCTATTTTCGCGGGAAGAAAGACTTCATCAGAACAGATCCTTCACATGCCTACAGTTGAACTACAAAAGACGTATGCAATGACGTCAAATGCAGATCAACTCTCGTCTGTATAAAGAAGGATACAGATTGAAGAAGGGGCATCGAAATTCAGAGAGTGCTCTTCCACATCTCAAAAACCTCTCAATTCTCAAAAATATTTTCTTTCAGTTTTAAAGTTGTTCTTAGTTGAAGAAAAGTTTGAATATTTGTAAGTCCCTCTTATTTTATCATAAATCGTTTGTATTCAATAGTTCCAAAAATTATATAAGAGTTATAATTTGTGGTTATTTTCTGAGTTTATTACCTATTTTCAAAAATCGTTACTATTATCAAATCTGGGTTCCAACTGGTATCAGAGCCATTAGAAGTATTAACCTAAACCTTAAATTATATTTCTTTTTACTGTTTAAATTACCGTTCATATTAACACTGTTAACGTGTGCGTGCTTGGTTTAATCGTAAAACCGCATGGTCAGCCCATGGCTTAGGGTGGTCCCGGTCGATGGTCCCACGCCAACTATAGTGTTAAACACTGAATTAGTAATGTTAAGCAGTTATTAGAAATATGGCTTTACAGTTTAGACGAATGCTTTCTAGGGGTTCTAGTTCTAACAGTAACCCTGTTGTGCATAGTAATGAAAATTTGTATACAAATGATGAAAATAATATGGTTGATTGGTCCATTCCTCATCAGAATATAGAGTCAATTTATAGAATTGGAATTATAGACTTTAAAACAGCTTTTAGTGTAAGAAGTCATGAAGAAACTATTAGTCTTAGTAAAGAACAACAATCTTTACAACTTTTATCCTCTTTATCACTAAGAAAATATCAAAGAAAAGGATATAGATACATTCATCTAGGTTTAGTACAAGTTGCTCTAAAACCGTTAGCCAGAAAAGGCATTGATACACCTATTTTCATAGCCTTAAGAGATGATAGACTTAAATCTTACAAAGACTCGTTAATAGCTATAATTCAGACAAATATATGTAATGGTCCAGTTTATTTTAATTGTTCACCTAATTTTCATGTTGATCTTACAGACCCTAGGGTTACTCAGACGTTAACTTTAGACGTAAAAATCCTAAAAGATAACTTTAAACAATTATCAAAGAATTTTGCTATAATATACAGAGTTCATTATAGACTTTTAACTTCTTTAACAGATCCAAGATGTTTAATCCCTCCTGTTCCAAGAGGAGAAACAACTTTACTTCAATTAGAAGCTGAAAAATCTACAATATTTACTCCTAAACTTATTAAATGGGATGATATAACTATTCCAACTACTTTAGAACTTGAACATGATTGTCCTCCAGAAAATTTAGAGAAAAAGGATGTTTCAGAAATAACTGAAAGTTCAGATGGTAAAGTTCTTCTTAAATTCAATCTTAGTAGAAGTTATTCAACGTTACCAAGACTAGGAAATAGTTTAGGTCCGAGAAGCTCTTTTTCAGACTCTTTCTATACTGCCAGGAGTAATAATTATAGTAGAAGAAATAAGAGTATAGACTTAGAAAATACAGAAGTAATCCTAGACTTCAGTAGTCCTATACCTAATCAGGTTACAGAGCCTATAGACCAAACTCAGTCTTCTCCTACTAATAGTGAAATGAATAGATACTCTTCAATAAATGTTATTATCAACTCTGTATTTACAATAGACAAAGATTATCTTAGAACTGATTTTAATTCAAGAAAAAATAAAGAAAAGAGAAATTGGTTCTTAAGTTTTGAAGAAAGTTATAAAATTAAAATTAGAGAAATTTGGTATGCAGAAATGGAAAAATTTCAAAGTAATATTCCTTTCTTTAGCTGGTTCAAACACTACCTTAAGAAAAATGGTATAAAACAACCTTTTAATTATAAGTCCATAGAAGTACAAACTAGACTTACTAAAACATGGAATATTTTACCAGAGGGAACAGTTCATTCAATTCACCCTCCTCTAAAAGGAATAATAATTAAAACTGAAGAAGGAGAAATAACAGGTGAACCATTTAAAAATGGTAGGATTGGCACTTCAGAAAATAGAACATCTACCTTAGAAGATGTTAAAAAAAACTTTCAACAAAATAATTATTCTAATCAGCTTCTTTATACTATAGCCACCCAAGTAGAACTTGTGCATGAGAAAATAGCTAGTGAAGAACCTAAGTTCCCTAGGAATATTTCTAAACCTCATTTTCAGATTCAAGGAATTCGAAAAGAATCTCTAAAAAATGTCTCACTAAGTTCACCCTTAACTCTAATTGATAAAATAAATAAAAAATTAGATAAAGACAAACAAATACAATGTATAAATGAGCAAAATGATAAATCTTCAGACTCAGACTCTGATTATCCTACTACTGAGGAGTCTACAGGATCAGAAAATTCAGACGACAAAAAGATAATTCATAATATTGAAACTAATTTTTATGATGAACCTTTAGAAATAAATAAGTTAAGAAAAAATAGAAAAGGATTTCAAGGGCATAGAAGGATTAATAGAAATATGGATACTAGAAACTTTTACTCTAGACCCACTCCTCCAGATATTCAATATGAATAAAGGTCCAAGTTTAGATCTACTGATTATAATGGACAAAGTATCTATGAATGGAATATAGATGGAAAATCTGAAGGAGAAATCCTAAACACATTACAAGAAATGGGAATGGCTAACATAGCCTATAAATGTTCAGATAAAACCGACCAAGTCTGTGTATCCTTAATTGTTACAGGATTTACCGGACAATTAAAAAACTGGTGGGATAATGCCCTTACTTTTCAACAAAAAGAAGAAATCTTAAACTATAAAAATGATTTAGGAGAAGAAGAACCAGTAAATCAATTAATTTACACAATTAGTATGCACTTTATTGGAAATCCTAAAGAAGAGCTCCAAGCTAATAGAGAAATACTAAATAACTTAAAGTGTAAAACACTCAGTGATTACAGATGGTATAAAGATGTATTCCTTTCATATGTATTCAAACGATCAGACTGTAATAAAGGATATTGGAAGGAACACTTCGTTGCTGGTCTACCTTCCTTATTCGCCCAAAGAATTAATCAAAAAATAAAAGAAGAATTACAATCTGAAGAAATTCCCTGGAAAGATATAACATATGGACAGTTAACTGCTTTTGTAAAAAAGGAAGGATTAGCATTATGTTCAGAACTTAAATTACAGGCTAAATACGGTAAAGATAAGGGATCACGAAGAAAAGAATTAGGAAATTTCTGCCAAGACTTTGGATTAGAAAAAATTGGTGATCCTCCTAGTAAAAGAAAACAATTTAAAAAATCTGATAAAAAAACAAAGTTTTAGAAAATCTAGATTTAATAAACAAAATAATAAGAAATCTGATAAACCAAGGGAAAAGAAAATTATCTGTTATAAGTGTGGAAAACCTGGACATAAAGCAAATCAATGCAATCTTAGACAAAAGATTTCAGAAGTTTGCAAAGAAGATGCAGAATTAAAAGACAAACTAGTTAAAATACTTATTAAAGAATCATCAGAAGAAGAAGGTCAAGAATCATCAGACTCTGATGACTCTGGATCCACTCAATTTTGTTATGTTATAACAAAAGAAAAAGAGAATGAAGCATTATTTCAACTTATAGATAAACTTGAAGATCCAGCTATAAAACAAGAATATTTTATCAAATTAAAAAATTTAATTTTCAAAGAACAAAAAACTCTTCCCGAAGAACCATTTAGTCTATCAAAAATGATCAGTAAAAGACCATCTTCGAGTATATTTTCATCTATAACAACTAAAGACCTTCAAGCCGAAGTTAACAATTTAAAAAGAGAAGTTAATGCCCTACAAGAACAACTCATTTTAAATGAAGCTAAAGACTTAGAATTAGAAACTAGAATTGCTCATCTTGAATTAAATAAACATGAAGGAGATGAACAAACTTCGTCAGACTCATCTTCTAACATCAGATCTAAAGAAAATGTTTCTAAAGAAGAAGTTAATATTAATGATGATACTTTTATAAACGTTATTGAACAAATAAATTTTCAAAAATGGTATGTTTATGTAACCATAAAAGTAGAAGATTTCGTACTTAATACTATAGCCCTTTTAGACAGTGGAGCAGACCTCAATTGTATTTGCGAAGGGATTATTCCCTCAAAACATTATCATAAAACTACAGAAAAATTACATAATGCAAATGGTGCAAGAATGAAACTTAATTATAAAATACCTAGTGCATCTGTATGTAACAATGGATATTGCTTTAAAAATACTTTTATAATGGTGAAAGACTTAACACAAGAAGTTATATTAGAAACACCCTTTCTAACACAGATCTATCCCTTTAAGGTTAATAGACATGGTGTTCATACTAAAGTAATGGGAACTAAATTAACATTTAAGTTCCTTAATCCCATTAGACATTCAGAAGTTACTTTACTTCAAACTTCATCTATAATAAAAAATATAAATCTTATTACAAAAAAGTCATCATTAATCAACTCGTTAACTAAAGAAATCTACAATCTTAAAATTGAAGAGAAACTTGTAAATCCTAGTTTACAACTAAAATAAAAGAACTTGAAGAGCTCTTTATAAAATCAGTTTGTTCAGATTCCCCAATAGCCTTTTGGGAAAGAAAAAGACATCAAGTATCCTTACCTTATGAGAAAGAATTTAAAGAAATTAATATTCCTACTAAAGCTAGACCAATACAAATGAATTCAGAATTATTAAATTATTGTAAAGAAGAAATAAAGTCCCTTTTAAACAAAAAATTAATTAGAGAATCAAAGTCTCCTTGGAGTTGTGCAGCTTTTTATGTTAATAATCAAGCAGAAAAGGAAAGAGGAACACCCCGTTTAGTTATAAACTATAAACCACTTAATAAAGCTTTACAATGGATAAGATATCCTATTCCAAATAAGAGAGATTTACTTAACAGACTTTTTGATTCTAATATATATTCAAAATTTGATATGAAACGTGGATTTTGGCAAATACAAATAATAGAAGAAGATAGATATAAAACAGCCTTTACAGTTCCTTTTGGACATTACGAATGGAATGTAATGCCATTTGGATTAAAAAATGCACCATCAGAATTTCAAAAAATAATGAATGATATATTTAATCCATACTCTAAATTTATAATAGTCTATATTGACGATGTTTTAATATTCTCTAAAACCATAGAAGAACATTTTAAACATCTAAATACCTTTTTATATATTATTAAGAAAAATGGCCTAGCAGTCTCAGCTCCGAAAATAAAATTATTCCAAACCAAAATAAGATTTTTAGGACATAACATTTATCAACAAACAATAAGACCAATCAACAGAAGTATAGAATTCGCCAATAAATTTCCAGATGAAATAAAAGATAAAACACAACTCCAAAGATTCTTAGGATGTTTAAACTATATTTCAGATTTTTTTCCCTAACCTAAGACAAATGTGTACCCTTTTATTTCAAAGATTAAAGAAAAACCCTAAACCTTGGACAGAAGAACATACTAAAATTGTACGAATGATAAAAGAAAAAGTTAAAACCCTTCCATGTACAAATATTCCTCATCCTTCTGCTTTCATGATAGTTGAAACAGATGCGTCTGAAATAGGCTTCGGAGGAATATTAAAACAAAGACTACAAGATCAAACTAAAGAAACCTTAGTAAGATATTATTCTGGTGTTTGGTCTGGACCACAAAATAATTACAGTACTATTAAAAAGGAAGTTCTTTCTATAGTTTTATGTATTTCTAAATTCCAAGATGATCTTTATAATAAAATTTTTTTACTTAGAGTTGATTGTAAATCAGCTAAAGAGATTTTACAAAAAGATGTTCAAAATTTAGTTTCTAAACAAATTTTTGCCAGATGGCAAGCCATAGTCTCAGTATTTGATTTTGAAATAGAATTTATTAAAGGAGAACAAAATTCCTTACCTGATTTTCTTACAAGAGAATTTTTACAGGGAAAA
Source organism: Persicaria tinctoria (assembly GCA_037127255.1). Classification (NCBI taxonomy): domain Eukaryota; kingdom Viridiplantae; phylum Streptophyta; class Magnoliopsida; order Caryophyllales; family Polygonaceae; genus Persicaria; species Persicaria tinctoria. The sequence continues at coordinate 9,336,321 of JBANSL010000009.1, read as the reverse complement.
ACTACCTCATGAAATTCATCTATAAGATTTGGAAGGAGCAGATTGAACGTGATCTGTGGATTCCACCAGTTCAAGATTTAATTAACCTTTCTATTCTACAGGGCCATCCTGATCAAGAAATGATTGATTTTCTCAAAAAATTAAAACTGGAGGCCAGGAAAAGACTAAATAAGATTCCCTTTTGATAACTGTTTTTACTCACGATAAATTTTGATGAAAACCGTTTTCATTAACCCCCATTTCAAAAAAGTGAGAGAAAAAATAGAGCAAGATTTGCAAATACCCTTTCTTCGGCATATGTTTAGACTATCTATGATAAGAGGAGATCCAGATTTTGACCTAATATTGGTAATTGACCAAAGACTACAAATTGCAGATAAGAGATTTCGAAGTATTCCATTCTAATGGAATCAAGCAGCAGAAAACAGACCCCTCAAGACTATGAGCTTGTTCCTACAAGTTCAGCAATTGTTCCTACTCAGAATCAGTTCCAGTCCCTTGCAGAATTTCCTCCTCTCTCATACCAAGAAGTCCTTTTCAGTCCAAGAACCCCTTCTAAGGCAATTCCCAAAAGAGACACTCCTTATTTTAGATATGTTACAAAACAGAGTCCCATACAAGAAGTCTACCTTACCCCGGAACATGAAGTCCTGTCTCAAACACAAATAGAACCGTTTATTACCAAACTCTTTCCCACAGACTTCCAATGGTTTCCAGATGATTTAAAGAAAACTAGAAGATTCTATGAACTCATCCTCATAGACTCTGGTTCTGCTGAAATCATCCACAGGATGTGTGAGTCAGATACAAAAAAGATCAACTTCTCTAAAATAAAAATTCTTCAAGTCCTCACTGTTTCCGACTGGAGTAACCCTTGGGATCTTAAACCCTTTACGGTTCCTCAAGCCCTTCCTGGCTACTCTTACATAGACTACAAAAATGCTTGGTATTACACATTATTGCTAAGACCCTATAGTCAGTCTTGGTTCATCTTCTTTGACAGAAGATGCAATGACAATATTCCAGTATGGTTCTATCATTGGTGGTATCACTTTGGTGCTATTGATGATATTTACCCAGATCTCGCAAGAGTTACTTATGATTATTATTGTAAGCATTCTCTAAATAAACCTTTTACCAGACCTCTTAGGTTTCACAAAGATACCGGTTTAGCATGGATTTTTTGCTGGACCTATGAGACCATCCAAGTCCTCCCAAAACCATTCCCCTTGACATTATGCAGGAAATACAAAATCAGATGGTGGGAAAAGTTTGATCTCAATGTCCTCACCATACCAAAGATACAAGAAATCCTGTCCAAGAAAAAACCAAAACCCCAAAGCCCAATACCACAAACAAATAGCCCAATACCTCCACAACAGTCTCCAGTAAATTGCCCTACTGATCAATTAAGGCAATGGCAAGAATTCCAGGCCTTCCAAAAATACCTAGCATCACAAAATATACAACCAGCAGCATCCACCTCACAAAACAGTCCGCCCATAAAAGATGATCCTTCACAAGATGCTCAAGACCCATATGATTTTTAGTTTATATGTTCCTTATATGTAATTTTTTTTTTTTAAATAAAAAAATAAAAAAAAAATGAATGATGAGTATTTGTAAGAGTATTTGTAAGTATTGTATTTTGTATTGCGTATATTTGTTAGTATTGTATTATATACGCATATGGTGTAATCAATAAATCTACTAGACCACTGAAGCCATCAAGAGAAGAAAGACGAAGACCACAGACTGATAGAAAGAAGAGCCGACAACAACAGTCACTATTCACAAATCACTATTCACAGTCACTATTCATTGTCACTATGCACAACAAAAGTTACTATGCACTATTCACTATTTCAACTTTTACTATTCACTCGTATTATTCATAAAGAGCCAAAGAGGCATCTCCCGCTATTTTCGCGGGAAGAAAGACTTCATCAGAACAGATCCTTCACATGCCTACAGTTGAACTACAAAAGACGTATGCAATGACGTCAAATGCAGATCAACTCTCGCCTATATAAAGAAGGATACAGATTGAAGAAGGGGCATCGAAATTCAGAGAGTGCTCTTCCACATCTCAAAAACCTCTCAATTCTCAAAAATATTTTCTTTCAGTTTTAAAGTTGTTCTTAGTTGAAGAAAAGTTTGAATATTTGTAAGTCCCTCTTATTTTATCATAAATCGTTTGTATTCAATAGTTCCAAAAATTATATAAGAGTTATAATTTGTGGTTATTTTCTGAGTTTATTACCTAGTTTCAAGGAACATATAATAGTAACGATTTGATAATAGTGTTATAATAAGAATTTATTACTTATTATAAGGTTTTATTAGCTACTTATATGAGTTTTACTCAAAACATACTCTTATAGTGTTATAATAAGAATTTACTACTTAGTATAAGGTTTTATTAGCTACTCATATGAGTTTTCCTCAAAACATAACCTTATAGTATTATAATAAGAATTTATTACTTAGTATGAGGTTTTATTAGCTACTTATATGAGTTTTCCTCAAAACATAACCTTATAGTGGTATAATAAGAATTTATTACTTAGTATAACGTTTTATTAGTTAATTATATGAGTATTCCTCAAAACATAACCTTATAGTAATATAATAAGAATTTACTACTTAGTATAAGGTTTTATTAGCTACTTATATGAGTTATCCTCACAACATAACCTTATAGTATTATAATAAGAATTTATTACTTAGTATAAGGATTTATTAGCTACTTATATGAGTTTTTCTCAAAACATAACCTTATAGTGTTATGATAAGAATTTATTACTTAGTATAAGGTTTTATTAGCTACTAATATGAGTTTTCCTCAAAACATAACCTTATAATATTATAATAAGAATTTATTACTTAGTATGAGGTTTTATTAGCTACTTATATGAGTTTTCCTCAAAACATAACCTTATAGTGTTATAATAAGAATTTATTACTTAGTATAAGGTTTTATTAGCTACTTATATGAGTTTTCCTCAAAACATAACCTTATAATATTATAATAAGAATTTATTACTTAGTATGAGGTTTTATTAGCTACTTATATGAGTTTTCCTCAAAACATAACCTTATAATGTTATAATTAGAATTTATTACTTAGTATAAGGTTTTATTAGCTACTTATATGAGTTTTACTCAAAACATACTCTTATAGTGTTATAATAACAATTTACTACTTAGTATAATGTTTGATTAGCTACTTATATGAGTTTTCCTCAAAACATAAACTTATAATATTATAATAAGAATTTATTACTTAGTATGAGGTTTCATTAGCTACTTATATGAATTTTCCTCAAAACATAACCTTATAGTGTTATAATAAGAATTTATTACTTAGTATAAGGTTTTATTAGCTACTTATATGAGTTTTACTCAAAACATACTCTTATAATGTTATAATAAGAATTTACTACTTAGTATAAGGTTTTATTAGCTACTCATATGAGTTTTCCTCAAAACATAACCTTATAGTATTATAATAAGAATTTATTACTTAGTATGAGGTTTTATTAGCTACTTATATGAGTTTTCCTCAAAACATAACCTTATAGTGGTATAATAAGAATTCATTACTTAGTATAAGGTTTTATTAATTAATTATATGAGTATTCCTCAAAACATAACCTTATAGTAATATAATAAGAATTTACTACTTAGTATAAGGTTTTATTAGCTACTTAATTGAGTTTTCCTCAAAACATAACCTTATAATATTATAATAAGAATTTATTACTTAGTATGAGGTTTTATTAGCTACTTATATGAGTTTTCCTCAAAACATAACATTATAGTGATATAATAAGAATTTATTACTTAGTATAAGGTTTTATTAGCTACTTATATGAGTTTTACTCAAAACATACTCTTATAGTGTTATAATAAGAATTTACTACTTAGTATAAGGTTTTATTAGCTACTTATATGAGTTTTCCTCAAAACATAACCTTATAGTGTTATAATAAGAATTTATTACTTAGTATAAGGTTTTATTAGCTACTTATATGAATTTTACTCAAAACATACTCTTATAGTGTTATAATAAGAATTTTCTACTTAGTATAAGGTTTTATTAGCTACTTATATGAGTTTTCCTCAAAACATAACCATATAGTGTTATAATAAGAATTTATTACTTAGTATAAGGTTTTATTAGCTACTTATATGAGTTTTACTCAAAACATACTCTTATAGTGTTATAATAAGAATTTACTACTTAGTATATGGTTTTATTAGCTACTTATATGAGTTTTCCTCAAAACATAACCTTATAATATTATAATAAGAATTTACTACTTAATATGAGGTTTTATTAGCTACTTATATGAGTTTTCCTCAAAACATAACCTTATAATGTTATAATAAGAATTTATTACTTAGTATAAGGTTTTATTAGCTACTTATATGAGTTTTACTCAAAACATACTCTTATAGTGTTATAATAAGAATTTACTACTTAGTATAAGGTTTGATTAGCTACTTATATGAGTTTTCCTCAAAACATAAACTTATAATATTATAATAAGAATTTATTACTTTGTATGAGGTTTTATTAGCTACTTATATGAATTTTCCTCAAAACATAACCTTATAGTGTTATAATAAGAATTTAATACTTAGTATAAGGTTTTATTAGCTACTTATATGAGTTTTACTCAAAACATACTCTTATAGTGTTATAATAAGAATTTACTACTTAGTATAAGGTTTTATTAGCTACTCATATGAGTTTTCCTCAAAACATAACCTTATAGTATTATAATAAGAATTTATTACTTAGTATGAGGTTTTATTAGCTACTTATATGAGTTTTCCTCAAAACATAACCTTATAGCGGTATAATAAGAATTTATTACTTAGTATAAGGTTTTGTTAGTTAATTATATGAGTATTCCTCAAAACATAACCTTATAGTAATATAATAAGAATTTACTACTTAGTATAAGGTTTTATAAGCTACTTATATGAGTTATCCTCACAACATAACCTTATAGTATTATAATAAGAATTTATTACTTAGTATAAGGTTTTATTAGCTACTTATATGAGTTTTTCTCAAAACATAACCTTATAGTGTTATGATCAGAATTTATTACTTAGTATAAGGTTTTATTAGCTACTAATATGAGTTTTCCTCAAAACATAACCTTATAATATTATAATAAGAATTTATTACTTAGTATGAGGTTTTATTAGCTACTTATATGAGTTTTCATCAAAACATAACCTTATAGTGTTATAATAAGAATTTATTACTTAGTATAAGGTTTTATTAGCTACTTATATGAGTTTTACTCAAAACATACTCTTATAGTGTTATAATAAGAATTTACTACTTAGTATAAGGTTTTATTAGCTACTTATATGAGTTTTCCTCAAAACATAACCTTATAGTGTTATAATAAGAATTTATTACTTAGTATAAGGTTTTATTAGCTACTTATATGAGTTTTACTCAAAACATACTCTTATAGTGTTATAATAAGAATTTACTACTTAGTATAAGGTTTGATTAGCTACTTATATGAGTTTTCCTCAAAACATAAACTTATAATATTATAATAAGAATTTATTACTTTGTATGAGGTTTTATTAGCTACTTATATGAATTTTCCTCTAAACATAACCTTATAGTGTTATAATAAGAATTTAATACTTAGTATAAGGTTTTATTAGCTACTTATATGAGTTTTACTCAAAACATACTCTTATAGTGTTATAATAAGAATTTACTACTTAGTATAAGGTTTTATTAGCTACTCATATGAGTTTTCCTCAAAACATAACCTTATAGTATTATAATAAGAATTTATTACTTAGTATGAGGTTTTATTAGCTACTTATATGAGTTTTCCTCAAAACATAACCTTATAGCGGTATAATAAGAATTTATTACTTAGTATAAGGTTTTGTTAGTTAATTATATGAGTATTCCTCAAAACATAACCTTATAGTAATATAATAAGAATTTACTACTTAGTATAAGGTTTTATAAGCTACTTATATGAGTTATCCTCACAACATAACCTTATAGTATTATAATAAGAATTTATTACTTAGTATAAGGTTTTATTAGCTACTTATATGAGTTTTTCTCAAAACATAACCTTATAGTGTTATGATAAGAATTTATTACTTAGTATAAGGTTTTATTAGCTACTAATATGAGTTTTCCTCAAAACATAACCTTATAATATTATAATAAGAATTTATTACTTAGTATGAGGTTTTATTAGCTACTTATATGAGTTTTCATCAAAACATAACCTTATAGTGTTATAATAAGAATTTATTACTTAGTATAAGGTTTTATTAGCTACTTATATGAGTTTTACTCAAAACATACTCTTATAGTGTTATAATAAGAATTTACTACTTAGTATAAGGTTTTATTAGCTACTTATATGAGTTTTCCTCAAAACATAACCTTATAGTGTTATAATAAGAATTTATTACTTAGTATAAGGTTTTATTAGCTACTTATATGAGTTTTACTCAAAACATACTCTTATAGTGTTATAATAGGAATTTACTACTTAGTATAAGGTTTTATTTGTAAAGACCGAAAATTTTAATTATGATTAATTAAGATTTAATTAATTTCCGAGGGATAATTCGATCAATTATCCTTCTTTTGACGATTTTGAAAACCCGGAAAAATTTAAAATTTATGGATGACATATTTTATATGGAAAGAGGATTACAATTCCAATCTATTGGAATTCGTATGATAAAATTCCGAGAAATATTAGTGAGGCAAAAGCCTTGTCATCCGTTTATTTCGGTAATTTTTGTAAATTGTCGCGACATTTCGGGACGTTGTTTTAACATTAAATTGCTGCCCAAACCACCCCATTTCAGCCCTTTATATGATCAAATATGAGCCATCATTTTGTTGATTAAAGAATAAACCCCCCCCCCCCCCCCCATGGATTGACACCTTTGAATGACCAAGTCCTATTCCATTCACTATGCTACCTAATACACACCAACTCCTTGACCACCCTTGCCCACCCTTTTGGATCTCTTAAGGACACATTTATGGCCTCATTTAGCCATTCCACACGCCAAAAATCAGAGAAAAGAAGAAGGAAAGAAAGAAAAAGAAAGAGAGAGCAAGTTGCCCTAGCAACCTTGCCAACTTCAAACCACCATAACTCCCTCCTCACTCAAGCTTTTTGGCTGATTCTTGAACCCAAATATCCACAAAAGAGAGGCCTTTCCAACCATAGTGAGTTCACAAAAATCCAGTCCCATTAAGCCACCCGTTGAGCCCCGTTTCCGAGCCAGCTGTGCTGAGCCCTTTGTGTTCTTGAGGTTTTCAAGTGTGTTTGGGTGAGTCTTGGTTTCCTCCCCTTCAAATCTGATTTTATACTTGTTTTACAACTAATTTTGAAGGTTTTTGTCTAAGAATTCCTTTTATGTTTTGGTTTGGATTTGTCAAAAATGCTAGGTGTTTGGCGCAAGGTCCCGGGAAGCTTGGAGGGGTAATTTGGTCTTTTTCGAGAGAGGCTTCGAGGGTAATCTCTCATCCACCTTCCCCTCTATAGGTTAGGATCCTTATGTGTAAATAAGGGCTTAGGAAGTGGAGCCTCTATGTGTTTTTGGTTGCGTTTTGTAGCAAATGTCACAACAACAAAATGGATATATATGCCTCTGTAATTTGGACTTTATTTCCAATCCAACGGTCTGATTCGACTGAAATCTTAATATGATATTCATGGGAATGTTATCTAACTGTCCTTAAAAAAATTAGGGCGATCCAACGGTTGGATCAAGAGTTATTATAATTTTAGTAACCAGTGTTTATAATGACTCGGTTAGAAAACTTGGCTAAGGGAATGCTAAGAATATGGTTAAATATGTGATGGCATAACCGAAACTTAGAGCATATAAAATACAGAAATGAAGTATACCCATAACTTGGCTTATGATCCGATAAGAAGAAAATCGATTATGTGATAATACGATATAGATTATAACTGGTTAAGTCCGGATCACTTAACCAAAGTGCTTAATCTATAGAATCGTGAACCTTATGTGGATGTATGTTGATTATTAGGTTGGGTACATTGCATTAGAATACCACCTAATGAAAGCTTAATGAAATTAATAGGCTCTTGTTGATTGGATCCTTGGTTGTGCACTTTATTGCTTGCTTATTCTCCGGACTCCAGGTAAGTCCCCTGGACTTACTCATGATGGATTTATGTGATACTCTTTGTCTTATCGAGAGTCTTCATGCATCACGCGACCTAGTAACATGTTTAGGAATATAAACTGGTAATATGACGTAGGATGAACTTAGTAAATCCAATAATTCATATGTATGCTATGTGTCTATGGTAGGACGGCCGTCAAAATCTAAATGAATGACTTATATTCGATGGAACACGAATGAAATAATGAAAGGCTTATGATGAAAAAGAATGAGTATGTTTGAGAAGGATGAGTACGTTTGAGAAGGATGATGATGATGATGATGATGATGATGATGATGATTATGGTGATGATATGGGCCCTTATGTGTTTATTTCGCATTTATATATATCTATACACTTGCTTATGTGTTGCATTTTAACATTCATGTAGTTTAAGTATGCCTCTTTATATGGCACGGAGTGTGCATATTTCCGATGATTGACCCCGATATATTTCTTGTTTTTTAGATTCAGGTACCCCTTACCCGATATGACTTGCTTATGTGGATGGTTTTCGGGACAGACCTGTTGGACGATTAGAGTGAGGGAGGCGCTTGACAATCGTACTCTTTTGCTCATACTTTTATCGTTTTGACCCGGCGTGGCCGTGGCGTTTTGTTGTATTTATGATTTCCGCTTTTATTTCTATTCGAAACGTTTTCGCGATAGTCTAGGACAGGTGAAGCCTCCAACGGGCTTACGATCTTTTCGGGGTTCGCAATCCCCATCTTTTGACAACTAAATCTTCCGCTTAAATGAACCTAATAATAACTCGTACTCGGTCGTAAGATCCAAAGCTCACGGAAGAAGATCAAACTTCTTCTATAACGTTCCCCGATAATCTAGTATTCCGAACCTTATTTACCTTCTAAGTAGGTTTATGGAGGTTAATTCGGGTATTTAAATTTCGGGTTGTTACATTATTAGCTACTTATATGAGTTTTCCTCAAACCATAACCTTATAATATTATAATAAGAATTTATTACTTATATAAGTTTTCCTCAAAACATAACCTTATAGTGGTATAATAAGAATTTATTACTTAGTATAAGGTTTTATTAGTTAATTATATGAGTATTCCTCAAAACATAACCTTATAGTGTTATATTAAGAATTTACTACTTAGTATAAGTTTTTATTAGCTACTTATATGAGTTATCCTCACAACATAACCTTATAGTATTATAATAAGAATTTATTACTTAGTATAAGGTTTTATTAGCTACTTATATGAGTTTTCCTCAAAACATAACCTTATAATATTATAATAAGAATTTATTACTTAGTATGAGGTTTTATTAGCTACTAATATGAGTTTTCCTCAAAACATAACCTTATAATATTATAATAAGAATTTATTACTTAGTATGAGGTTTTATTAGCTACTTATATGAGTTTTCATCAAAACATAACCTTATAGTGTTATAATAAGAATTTATTACTTAGTATAAGGTTTTATTAGCTACTTATATGAGTTTTACTCAAAACATACTCTTATAGTGTTATAATAAGAATTTACGACTTAGTATAAGGTTTTATTAGCTACTTATATGAGTTTTCCTCAAAACATAACCTTATAGTGTTATAATAAGAATTTATTACTTAGTATAAGGTTTTATTAGCTACTTATATGAGTTTTACTCAAAACATACTCTTATAGTGTTATAATAAGAATTTACTACTTAGTATAAGGTTTTATTAGCTACTTATATGAGTTTTCCTCAAACCATAACCTTATAATATTATAACAAGAATTTATTACTTAGTATGAGGTTTTATTAGCTACTTATATGAGTTTTACTCAAAACATACTCTTATAGTGTTAAAATAAGAATTTACTACTTAATATAAGGTTTTATTAGCTACTTATATGGGTTTTCCTCAAAACATAACCTTATAATATTATAATAAGAATTTATTACTTAGTATGAGGTTTTATTAGCTACTTATATGAGTTTTACTCAAAACATACTCTTATAGTGTTATAATAAGAATTTACTACTTAGTATAAGGTTTTATTAGCTACTTATATGAGTTTTCCTCAAAACATAACCTTATAGTGTTATAATAAGAATTTATTACTTAGTATGAGGTTTTATTAGCTACTTATATGAGTTTTACTCAAAACATACTCTTATAGTGTTATAATAAGAATTTACTACTTAATATAAGGTTTTATTAGCTACTTATATGAGTTTTCCTCAAAAAATAACCTTATAATATTATAATAAGAATTTATTACTTAGTATGAGGTTTTATTAGCTACTTATATGAGTTTTCCTCAAAACATAACCTTATAATATTATAATAAGAATTTATTACTTAGTATAAGGTTTTATTAGCTACTTATATGAGTTTTTCTCAAAACATAACCTTATAGTGTTATGATAAGAATTTATTACTTAGTATAAGGTTTTATTAGCTACTAATATGAGTTTTCCTCAAAACATAACCTTATAATATTATAATAAGAATTTGTTACTTAGTATGAGGTTTTATTAGCTACTTATATGAGTTTTACTCAAAACATAACCTTATAATATTATAATAAGAATTTATTACTTAGTATGAGGTTTTATTAGCTACTTATATGAGTTTTCCTCAAAACATAACCTTATAATTCTATAATAAGAATTTATTACTTAGTATGAGGTTTTATTAGCTACTTATATGAGTTTTCCTCAAAACATAACCTTATAATATTATAATAAAACCTCATACTAAGTAATAAATTCTTATTATAATATTATAAGGTTATGTTTTGAGGAAAACTCATATAAGTAGCGAATAAAACCTTATACTAAGTAGTAAATTCTTATTATAACACTATAAGAGTATGTTTTGAGTAAAACTCATATAAGTAGCTAATAAAACCTCATACTAAGTAATAAATTCTTATTATAATATTATAAGGTTATGATTCGATGACTTAACTAGTATGATAATATGATCGTTTGACTAACAGTATGATATGTCTGACTAATAGAATGACTTGTGGTGAATTATTATATGAGATTAAATATTGGATAATTATGACGATCTAGTAGGATTTTATATCACACAAATTATGTCTTATGATTTTGGATGAACCGTTGAGGTATATGCGGAAATGATGTGTATGAACATGCGGAATTGGTTAAATGATTTATGGAGAACGATGTGGTCTTGAGGAGCGGATGATGCGATAAAATGACTTTCATAATATGTTACTTGTTCTATTGATTGAGGTGTGCTTGAGTGCTTAATAGTTGGATGCAGACTTATGTATATTCCATTATGTACTAGGTGATACTCTATGATTCTTAATACTATGTGATGGATTGTTCTGTTGCCGATCTGCTAGCCAGGTAAGTACCTCCGGGGCTTACTCAGTAACCAGTACCTCCTGCCTGATGTGTCATATAGTATTTAGGTGTTGCATATGCATAAGAGCATGCCATGTAGTATCATGCTTAGGAATTGCACTTACGAATGAGCATTCTTATTCTGTATGCGTTTGAATACAGAACGTCCGTTATCTGTGAGTCCTAGAATCCTTGATAGGGTCATAGGACAACCCAGCTCCATCGGGTTCGTCCTGAGTCATTCGGGTCGTTGGAACACCTTTACTATTATCAGCATTTTTAGTTTATTTTTGCAAGATCCACGATATGATGATGATATATGATATGATGATGAGATACGATATGATGATGAGATTTGAGATGCTATCGAATCGAACTGGCCAGTCTCCACCCTACCTGGAAGGGGGGTGGTGGTAGAAGAGGGATATACCACTTGGTATTCTTTGTTAAGGCCTTACTTAATATTCTGCACATATGAGTTAGGAACATGATAGTGTGGTTAATATTCCAGTACTGCATGAAGGCATCTTTATTCTAGGTATAGGCGTATTATATTTCCTCAGCGCGGTCAGAGGACCCGCGGGCGGACTCTTGGCCTGACTTGGTGGTATAGTTTCAGGTACCCGATACATTGCTTGATTTTGTGCTGTTATGACGGGGTCTATTCATATGGCGGAGAGTGAGTGGTTGAAACCTGATTTCACCAGATTCATGCTTTTGGGATTTCTCCCTACTTATACTCTGTTTTGACCCGGCTCTGCCGTGGCACTGGTTGTATCATTTTCAGAACTTATGCCATTTGCATGATAAATGATTTCCCGCGTTGTAGACTTAGGACAGAAATAGGGGTTTACCCCGGGGTCTCCAACGGACCTTCCGGATTTGGGTGCGAAATCCCACTTTAAGCTACAAATCTTTGGTTTCAAACCTTCAACCTGTACTCGGGGCGCAAGATCCCAACGAGGGGTTTCATCCCTCGAAACGTAACTCAGGAATCATAATCTCGGGCCGTTACAAAGGTGGTATCAGAGCTGAGGTTTTGCAATCCGAGTACAATAGGTTGAAGAGGTTTTGAAAATCGCCCAAAGTTTTCAAATGGTTTTGGTAAATATTTTATAATGGGCAAAATGAATTTAATTGGACTTAAAACCTAAAATGAATAAAGGGAAAATAATCTCGTGGGTAGAGACCCAAGCGGTAGACATCCCTTATGGATGTAGAATTCGGGGAACGGTAGGCAAAATACTAGCTTTTATTTACAGATGGGCCTAGAAGACTCCAAGGAACACCATAGAGGTTGGGGTGGGAGTTAGGAGGCCGGGAGGTTTTTGCCCCTCCGGTCAGCCGTCTCTCGAAGGACGGCATAGATCGTCTCTATGCTTACATTTATATATATATACATATATGCAATTGGGCATGAGGGCGATCCTCCTCGAAGAGGATCATATTAATCTTGTTGATTGCTTCCGTGATGAGTGCTCTATTGTGCTTAGGATGGCGAACTAATCAGAATGCCTTATGAACATATAAATGACTGTATGTGCAAACGGGATAGCGGGAGGAAACCTTGTTCTTATGTAATTCAGATTTTCTATCTTGTCGGAATAGTTCTTCCATAGTACAACCCCCTTGATAATCCCGATTCCGTCGTCCGTCCCACCAAAGCACTTGGATGTGTTAGTAAGGGTCGAGAGTGTATGTTCCTCTTGACTTGAGTCCTATTTGTATTCCAACCATAGATGTCCATCGAGTCTCATACCTAATGTCAACATTCTCTACAGGAAATTGGGTCGGTCAACTAACTACTTTCGGGGATTGTGTATGATGTGAGGGTTACCTGAGTTCGATTATCGACATTCTTCCGAGTTGGAGTCATCCCTCTTGAGTCTCATAATAGTCAACTGTGTCTCCTTGCCAAAAGAGTCTAAACACGAATTCTACCATCTTCTCTCGGAAACGGCGTGAATGTCCTTGTGTCCAGCGAGTCATACTAGCGTCCCACGGGGAAACTGGGTGGTGAGTCCGTGATTTCCCTTAAAGAATTCTGTCAAGTTATAATGATAGCCTCTTTGTGATTTAATGACATGATATATTGGTATAATTCAGCATGGCTTGTTGGGTACCTTGCATGGTTGCACTTATGAGTAAATGTATATGCCGTATGTATTGAATTCCCATGATTACTGTCTCCCTATGAACTAGGTACATGATAGTGTGGTCAACTCTCATTGTATGTTTAAAATATGAATTGGATGACTTAGCATGCTAGATTAACCTAATTGGACCTTGTTGATTGTGTACATGTTTAATGAGTATTGGTGGCATCATGTATGACATATACCTCCCAGTTATAGGCCCTCGTATGATTGTGCGACGTCCTAGTCTGACTATGCGAATATGGATGTATGTGATGAGATAGTTGCTATACCAACCCTGCATGAACTGACCATACCCTTAGCATGATTTTTAGGGTGCATCTTAGCATGCTTGCCTCAATCTTGCAATATTATGACTTGCTTATGTGTGTGTCTAAATTGAGTGATAAGTAGTGCATATGATATCCTCTGATGTTTGCTAGGTCTTGCGTAACTTATGCCATATATGTCCCATGTCAGTCTGTGCATACATGTTCCTAGTCTCTCAAGCATGATTGGTGAATGAAATGATAGGTTGCTAGCTTGTTCTGCGCACACATAAAGATGATTATATGAACACGTTATGAATGCATAAATCGATATCCCTTGAGATAGGTGCATACTAGTGTGAAATAATGTGATGATATCTCTTGATTTTTATGTGCTTGCGTAGTTGCGTGCCACAATTATAAGGGCATCGTTGTAACTCTCGGGTTAGGATCTTCTCCTTGGTCTCGTCGTCCCTAGTCCTGGTCCATGTCTGAACTCTTAAGGAAGTTGTGTCGTCCGCCCTTGTCTCTCCCCTATCTCCGTAACTTCTAACCCTTGCAATCCTTCGATGAGCGCCGACATGCAAGAAAGGACCGACGACCAAGTGGCACCATGGCAGCGCAACAGAAGTGTGATGGGTCCATGACCCATAGACCACAGGACTGACGTCGCCAGAAGTATACAAAGGACGAACACATTGAAAGATGGTAGCTGCGTACGTGATTCTCTTAGATGACTTAAGGAAGGACGTTCTTAATTCAAATCGTGGATTCTTCTATACTAATCGGAACTGATGTTTTGTGATAGGCCTAGAACTGACATAATTGAATGTGTGATGACGGATGTGCTGAATTGGTAGCAATGATTGCCTGACTAACTTGTTTCTACGACGATGTGCCTTGGTGCTTGGTATACTGACTTGTGGGTGAGTAGGTTATGGGTTATATGTATGAGAGTGCTTTATTCTTGAGCTTGAGTCGTGAGATTCTTCGGTAAGCTAGGTCGGAAAGTGGCAGAGGGACTGAAGTCTTTGTTCTTGGTCATGAGATGAGCAAGAGGTTATGCAGGATGGATGCATTAACTTAGGTAGAGCCGAGTGAGTTGAGACTGGTCGGAGATAGTGGTCAGTGAGTATAGTTGAGCTCCAAGCAGGTCTTAGTTGAGGAGTGGAGTAGTAGGGCGAGACTTCGAGGGAAATGTCCTGGTGAGAAGTGGTAGTCTAGGCAGGTAGTGTGTGCGGGTAGTATAAGATAGTGGTTGGCTGAGGTCTTGACTAGCTTCTTTAGGGTGATCTTGAGATCGGGTCTCGGTAGAGGTAGTTAGGATAGTTCTAGAGGTGGATTGGCGAGCTAGGAGTTGATCAGGGGATTCTTGAAGGGAGGTGTTGTGGGACGGATTGGTGTGCCAAGGAAGGTGTTTAGATAGTCTAGGAGCGGATCGTGGGCGGAGTCGAGGATGATCAATTAAGGAATGTCTGAGAAATCGTAGAATTTGGGGCTAGGTGATGTGTGCTGGGAGTGGGGGCGATTTCGGTAAGGGATGAGGTTGAGGAATTGCCAAGGAAGTGTAGTATGAGGTTGCTTGGGAAATTATCGATCGGGGATATTAGGTTGTTCATATCAGGGTTGTTCGTGTGATGAGTATTTGAGGTTATTTAGGTAGGATTGGTAATGTTTGGGGAACTTATGAGTGAAGGATTTCTAGCTGCGTTGTTGGAGGATTTTAGCATAGAGAATGACTCGGGATTTATGAGTGGATGTTATTGTGGCTATTGAAGTATTTGAGGGTGTAAGCTGAATGTTTAAGGAAAGACTGGTAGCTAGGCAAGGATGTAGTTGAGATTCCTAGTAAGACTGTGCGCTTAAGGTTGAGATAAGGAGATTATGAGAATGGATTTGGGAACTAGGCAAAGTAGAAGGTATTGAGGACGCTAGAGGATAAGAGATTTTAGAAGGCTGGTGAAGTTGTGGTACTTAGGAAATTCGGACGAGGATGTCATAGGAATTCGGTGAAAATGATGATCGGTACATAAAGGTTTAAGCGGTAGAGATTTCAAAGTTTGAGGAAGCGTGATCTGAGGCAATTTGGGGAAACATGCGGAGTTGAGGGAACTAGTCATGGTAGAGTGTGATGGGAAGAGGATCTAGAATGGGTCGTCTTGAGGGTCATGATGATTCGTGGTTGGGAGTACCACTAGTTGGGATCTGCGTTAGAATTGGTCAGGGGTGTCAGGTGTGAGATGGTAAGCATGACTTGGGTCCTTAGAGGTGGATGGTTAGTGAGAGTGGTTAGTGGCATGGGAAGTATGATTGGGTTAGCAAGGTGATTCGAGATGTTTCTTTGGGGGATGATGTTCAGGTGGAGTCTTGGTAGTAGATCAAGTTGTTCAGCTTGTGGGAATGAGGGAACTTTGTGATTTGGGAACTCCGAGAGATAGTTTTAAATAGTCGAGTGGAAGGTAGGACTTGAGATCGAGATGTCGAAGTGCATTGGCTCTTAGATGGCTTGATGGCATAAGAGTTAAGATACCTAGTAGTTGGTTTGGGTATTCGGCCTAGATTGCGAATAGTTATGAGGCTAGAAGGGTTGTGTGTGAGCAGGATATAATGGTGCCTAGAACTGGTAGTGGATTGAGTTGGTAGACCTCAAAGAAGTTGATCTTAGTGCGAGGGATGGTGAGTAGTGATCTAGTGTATACTTTACTTGGGGCCGAATGTTGTGCGAATTCCATGCTATAGACGATGTTGATTCTCTGATGTGTTGACGTTGATAATAGGGAACTGTTAGTACTAACATAGTTATCCCTGAACTCGATGGAATGCTACTGTACGGAAGCAGTTGTTTGCCTCTAATGTGACGACGCTTGGTAGTTAGAATGAGTATGATGTACTTATCTGATTGATATAACGTGCTTATCTGATTGATATGGTGTGTAACTTCCGTGAGATGATGTGATAAATTCTATCATATGTGATACGATGCTAGATATGTTATGCTACTAGACGTGAGGTGCTATTGTTATTCGATATATATACATGATGCTTGATGATGAAAATGATAGAAATTGAAATGTTGAACCTTGATTCTGTCTTAGAACCTAGGAAGAGAATATGAGATTAGCCTTTAGAAGTGGATGGTAGGATTAATGGAGAGGTTATGAATGCTTTTGACTAATGCCGAACTTGAAGTTTTGAACGGTGTTTTAAAGAAGACGTTGTGATGTTTTGAGTTATAATATGACCGAGGAGTCGGAGTAAGGATGTGGTAGGGGCCCATATCGCATTCTTGCTACGGTCTGTTGGGGATATTATGATCACGGCAACGGTACTGTAAGGATCTTATAGGGGCACTTATGAGATGCTTACGGGATCAACGACATGATCCTTGGACTCACCAATTTCAAACTTCATCCCCTATTTTAAGATAATTTTAGTCTCGAGGACGAGACTTATGTTTAGAGGTGGATGATGTAAAGGCTCGGATTTTCAAATCCTAATTTTTCGGAAAAAGACAATTAAAAATGAAATTAACTCGAATTTAAAACTCATTTAACGGATTCTGACCGAAATATGAAAAATTTGGGCGAATAATTTCCGTCGTTTTACCTCGAAAATTAAAAATAATTATTGGATGACGATATCTTCTTATGTTTAAAAAAAAATTTAATTGATCGAGAAAGCGAGAGTCGAGAAAACTAACATTTGAAAACTAATTGCGGGATTTTAAATTTGCGTATTTGGGATTTATTATCGGGTATTGGTTAATCAATCCTACACTCAATCCCTCACCCACTCCCATCACTCACCTTACCCTGCTCGAGACCATCCCTCTGTATATCTTTCATTTCAATCCCTCTCCCTATCTTCATTCATCATCACCACCGACTCCACTCCATCGCCTCCTTCACCATTCTTCATTACCAACTACCATCCTTACTCTCCAGCTCCCATCTCAGCTCACCACCATCACTTTCTCAATCGTCACCACCATCACCATTTCAATACCCATCGATCACACCTTTGTCCATCCTTTTCCTTGAAGAGCAGCATCCACAGCACCACGAGTCACCTCTTCTGACGTCTACCGCCATACCGACGCCGCCCAGAAGCCTCCGGAGCCGCCGTCGAGCCACCGAAGCCCCTTCCTCTGTTTGAGCGCGCTTCGCTACTTCGGTAAGCCGTTCTCCTCCGTTTTCGATCGGAATTGTCCCCAAGCTTCACCATCACACTCATCCATGTCCGGTGTAGGTCCGACGAGCCATCGCGAGCCTCAAACGACGCCCAGAACTCCGATCGAGAGCTCCGAAGTCGCGAAACCCCTCGGTGAGCTTCCACCTCTCCTTCCTTTGTTTCGATTCAATTCCGTCCTTGGGCCGGGTTGTGGGCGAGTGATCATGAGCGAGGGCTGAGTGCGGGGAGTCGGGCGAGCGCAGCAGAGTACCGGAGCGGGGACGAGCGGAGGAGCAGGGCCACCGACGAGTGTGAGTGCGAGTGCGCGAGTAGGCGGTGCGAGGGAGCTGTGGGAGGGTGAGCGAGGTTAGGGGCGGAGCTGGGTGCAGGTCGACGCCGACGTAGAAGGCCGGGAGGAGCTCAAGCACGCCGGGAGGACGTGGTCTCAATCGGGCGAGGCAGGACATTTGAATTGGAGGGAGGAAGATGGCCAGCGTGGCTACTAACTTATACAGTATATATGTTAAAATTGAACCGATTGAGAGTTTATAATTATGGGTTCGGTTCGGTTCGGGTTATCCGTTTATTATTTAACTAATTAACGGTAATTAAAATATATTATAATAGTAATTGTGGATTTAAAAGATAAATTATTATATTTTGGAAGAATTATAAGGGTTGATTTATTAAATAAAAATGTTCGGGATTTTAGGAGATTTGGAAATAATTTATAAAAGTGTCAAATAAATGGTATTTAAAATATAATGAAATATTATTTGAGTTTTAAAATATATTATTGGGACTTCAAGATTTATAAAGAATTTGGAAAAGAATTTCAAGGTTGGAAAATAATCTAATAAATAAATTTAAAAGGGGAATTTGGCGATTATTTTCAAGGGTTGAAATACTTAACTATTTAACTGGGATTTGAAACGGTGCTGAGACTAACTTGGGAATAAGACTTATTCGATGACTTAACTAGTATGATAATATGATCGTTTGACTAACAGTATGATATGTCTGACTAATAGAATGACTTGTGGTGAATTATTATACGAGATTAAATGTTGGATAATTATGACGATCTAGTAGGATTTTATATCACACAAATTATGTCTTATGATTTTGGATGAACCGTTGAGGTATATGCGGAAATGATGTGTATGAACATGCGGAATTGGTTAAATGATTTATGGAGAACGATGTGGTCTTGAGGAGCGGATGATGCGATAAAATGACTTTCATAATATGTTACTTGTTCTATTGATTGAGGTGTGCTTGAGTGCTTAATAGTTGGATGCAGACTTATGTATATTCCATTATGTACTAGGTGATACTCTATGATTCTTAATACTATGTGATGGATTGTTCTGTTGCCGATCTGCTAGCCAGGTAAGTACCTCCGGGGCTTACTCAGTAACCAGTACCTCCTGCCTGATGTGTCATATAGTATGTAGGTGTTGCATATGCATAAGAGCATGCCATGTAGTATCATGCTTAGGAATTGCACTTACGAATGAGCATTCTTATTCTGTATGCGTTTGAATACAGAACGGCCGTTATCTGTGAGTCCTAGAATCCTTGATAGGGTCATAGGACAACCCAGCTCCATCGGGTTCGTCCTGAGTCATTCGGGTCGTTGGAACACCTTTACTATTATCAGCATTTTTAGTTTATTTTTGCAAGATCCACGATATGATGATGAGATATGATATGATGATGAGATACGATATGATGATGAGATTTGAGATGCTATCGAATCGAACTGGCCAGTCTCCACCCTACCTGGAAGGGGGTGGTGGTAGAAGAGGGATATACCACTTGGTATTCTTTGTTAAGGCCTTACTTAATATTCTGCACATATGAGTTAGGAACATGATAGTGTGGTTAATATTCCAGTACTGCATGAAGGCATCTTTATTCTAGGTATAGGCGTATTATATTTCCTCAGCGCGGTCAGAGGACCCGCGGGCGGACTCTTGGCCTGACTTGGTGGTATAGTTTCAGGTACCCGATACATTGCTTGATTTTGTGCTGTTATGACGGGGTCTATTCATATGGCGGAGAGTGAGTGGTTGAAACCTGACTTCACCAGATTCATGCTTTTGGGATTTCTCCCTACTTATACTCTGTTTTGACCCGGCTCTGCCGTGGCACTGGTTGTATCATTTTCAGAACTTATGCCATTTGCATGATAAATGATTTCCCGCGTTGTAGACTTAGGACAGAAATAGGGGTTTACCCCGGGGTCTCCAACGGACCTTCCGGATTTGGGTGCGAAATCCCACTTTAAGCTACAAATCTTTGGTTTCAAACCTTCAACCTGTACTCGGGGCGCAAGATCCCAACGAGGGGTTTCATCCCTCGAAACGTAACTCGGGAATCATAATCTCGGGCCGTTACACCGCAACTATGGCGGGGTGGAAAGGCTGAAGCGAGAGGTTGAAGAAGCTGACCGTAGCTTGGCCCACCTTGCTAACATTTCATAGTTTTATATATATACTCCGTATTTGTTATATAACCGGGTTTGGATTAATTGCGGGTTCGGTTTGGTTCTGTTCGGGTTTAACCGTTTACTTATCTAATTAGTTAGTGGTGATTAAAATAAAGATAAAATATTATTTTGGGAGAATTATAAGGGTTGTTTTATTAAATAAAAATGGTCGGGATTTTAGGGGATTTGGAAATAATTTATAAAGGTGTTTAATAAATGGTATTTAAATTGTCATATAATACTATTGAGATTTAAAATATATTATTGGGACTTAAAGAATTGTAAAGAATTTGGAAACGAATTTTAAGATTGGAAAGTAATCTAATAAATAAATTTAAAAGGGAATTTGGCGAGTATTTTCAATGATCGGAATACTTAACTATCTAACTGGGATTCGAAACGGTTTTGAAACTAACTTGGAAATAAGACTTATTCAATGACTAACTAGCATGATATTATGATCGTTTGACTAACAGTATGATATGTATGACTAATAGCATGACTTGTGATGAATTATTATATGAGATTAAATGTTGGATAATTATGACGGTCTAGTAGGATTTTATATCACACAAATTATGTCTTATGATTTTGATGAACCGTTGAGGTATATGCGGAATTGATGTTAATGAACATGCGGAATTGGTTGAATGATTTATGGAGAACGACGTGGTCTTGGGGAGCAGATGATGCGATAAAAGGACTTTCATAATATGTACTTGTTCTATTGATCGAGGTGTGCTTGAGTGCTTAATAGTTGGATGTAGACTTATGTATATTCCATTACGTACTAGGTGATACTCTGTGATTGTGACTACTATGTGCTGGATTCTTCTATTGCCGATCTGCTAGCCAGGTAAGTACCTCCGGGGCTTACTCAGTAACCAGTACCTCCTGCCTGATGTGTCATATAGTATGTAGGTGTTGCATATGCATAAGAGCATGTCATGTAGTATCATGCTTAGGAATTGCATTTACGAATGAGCATCCTTATTCTGTATGTGTTTGAATACAGAACGGCCGTTATCTGTGAGTCCTAGAGTCCTTGCTAGGGTCATAGGGCAGCCCAGCTTCATCGGGTGTTGTCCTCCTCGATTCATTTATATATATCACGAGATACGAGATGGGCATGAGATATGATATGATGATGAGATATGATATGATGATGAGATATGATATGATGATGAGATTTGATATGATTATAGCATCGAACTGGCCAGTCTCCACCCTATCTGTAAGGGGGGTGGTGGTAGAAGAGGGATATACTACTTGGTATTCTTTGTTAAGGCCTTACTTAATATTATGCACATATGAATTAGGAACATGATAGTGTGGTAATATTCCAGTAATGCATGAAGGCATCCTTTATTCTAGGTATAGGCGTATTATATGTCCTCAGCGCGGTCAGAGGACCCGCGGGCGGACTCTTGGCCTGACTTGGTGGTATAGTTTCAGGTACCCGATACACTACTTGATTTTGTGCTGTTATGACGGGGTCTATTCATATGGCGGAGAGTGAGTGTTGAAATTTGAGTTCACCAGATTCATGCTTTTGGGATTCTCCCTACTTATACTCTGTTTTGACCCGGCTCTGCCGTGGCACTGGTTGTATCATTTTCAGAACTTATGCCCTTTGCATGATAAAGGATTTCTCGCGTTGTAGACTTAGGACAGGTACAGGGGTTTACCCCGGGGTCTCCAACGGACCTTACAGATTTGGGTGCGAAATCCCGCTTTAAACTACAACCCTGATGGTTCTGACTCTGTTATCCGCCCAACCAAAACATCTAGGCATGTTAGCAAGGGTCGAGAAGCATCCTCTCCCCTGTTTAGAGTCTTGTTTCGTATCCCACCATCGATGCTTCTATCGAGTCTCGTACCTGTGATTGGGGTCTTTCACGGGGAATTTGGGTCGGTCAACTAAATACCTTCGGAAATCGTGTCAGGTGTGAGGGTTACCTGAGTATGTTAGTGGGAGTGAGGATTTAAATCGTTTTGAGATAGAAGTGAGTTGTCTTATGGAGTCATCCCTTTCGATCATCGTAATGGACAACCATGTCTTCTTGTCACAAGAGTCTAAACACGAGTTCTACCCTCATCTATCAGAAACAGCGTGAATGTCCTTGTGTCCTACCCAGCAAGTCATACTAGCGTCCCACGGGAAAACGGGGTGGTGAGTCGGTGATTGCCCTTAGAGAATTCTGTCAAGTTATAATGATAGTCTCCTTGTGATTTCATGAAATTGTATATTGGTATAATTCAGCATGAATTGCCTGGTACCTTGCATGGTTGCACTTATGAGTAGATGTATATGTCGTATGTATTGAATCCCCATGATTACCATCTCCCTATGAACTAGGTTCATGATAGTGTGCTCAACTCTCGTTGTATGTTAAAACGTGAATTGGATGACTTAGCATGCCAGATGAACCTCATTGGACCTCATGACTGTGTACATGTTTAATAAGTATTGCTAGTATCATGCAGGGTATATGCCTCCCAGTTATAAGCCCTCATATGATTGTGTGACGTCTTAGTCTTACTATGTGAATATGGATGTATGTGATGAGATAGTTGCTATACCAACCCTACATGAACTGACCATACCCTTAGCATGATTTTTAGGGTACTTCTTAGCATGCTTCCCGTAATATTATGACTTGCATAATTGTGTATCTAAATGAGTGATAAGTAGTGCATATGATATCCTATGATGGTTGCTAGATCTTGCATAACTTATGTCATATATGTTCTATGTCAGTCTGTGCATATATGTTCTTAGACTGTCAAGCATGACTGGTGAATGAAATGATAGGTTGGTAGCATGTTCTGCGCACATATATAAAGATGATTATATGACCATGTTAGGAATGCATAAATCGATATTCCTTGAGATAGGTGCATGCTAGTGTAGAATAATGTGATTGAGATTCGTCGTGATTGCTATGTGTTGCTTGCCATAATCATAATGTCATAAAATACCCTGAATGCCTCGTTGTAACTCTCGGGTTGGGATCTTTTCTCTTGTCTCTGGTCTCATTGTCCTTAGTCCTGGTCTGTGTCTGGATCCGTAAGGAAGTCGTGTTGTTTGTTCTTGTCCCTCCTCTATCTCTGTAACTTCTAACCCCTTGTGATCCCTTTGATGAATGTCGACATGGAAGGAAGAGTAAACAACCGTGTAGTACCGGAGCGGCGCAGCGGAATCGTGGTGGGCCCATAACCCACAAACTCCAGGACCGACACTAGGAATGACTCAAGGAAGGGCGTTCTTCATTCGAATTATGGTTTCTTCTATGCTAATTGGAAGGGATGTTGTGTGATAGGCCTAGAACTGACATAACCAAATATGTGATGGCTGATATGCTGAGCTGGTAGTGAGTAATTGCATGATTGTCTTGTGTCTATGATGATGTGCCTTGATGCTTGAGTATACTGATGTGCTAATGAGTAAGGTATGAGGTATATATGTTGGATGGTTCTTCTTTCAGGAACATGGGACGCGAGGTTCTTCGGTAAGTTAGGTTGAAAAGTGGTTGGTGGGTTTGATGTCTTCGGATGTGGTCTTTGGTAGTGTGAGATAGAGTACAGGAAGAATGCATTAACGTAGGTAGAGTCAAGTGAGTTAGGACTGGTATGAGGTAGTAAGTAGTGGGGTTCTCAGATGAGCTTCTAGAAAGGTCTCAGTTAGAGGTGGAAGTATAGAAAAGTAGTGTGTGAGGGTATAGGTAGTTTGGATAGTTCTAGAGGTGGCTGGATATGCTATGAGTGGTCGAGGAGTTCTTGTAGTGGAAGTTCTATTAGACGGATTGGTGCGCTAAGGGTAGTATCTAGGTAGTCTAGATGGTGTGTGCTGTGAGTGGGAGCGATTTCGGTAAGGGATGAGGTTGAGGAATTGCCAAGGAAGAGTAGTATGAGGTTGTTTGGGAAGTTATCGATCGAGGATATTAGGTTGTTCACATCAGGGTTGTTCGTATGATGAGTAGTTGGGGTTGTTTAGATAGGATTGATAATGTTTGGGGAATTTATGAGTGGAGGATCTCTAGATGCGTTGTTGAAGGATTTTGGCATAATGAATGAATCGAGATTTATGAGTGGAGTTCATTGTGGCTATTGAGTTAATTGAGGATGTGAGATGAATCTTCAAGGAAATGCGGGTAGCTATGCAATGATGTAGTTTAGATTCCTAGTAAGACTGTGGGTTTAAGGTTGAGATAGAGAGATTATGCGCATGGATTTGGGAACTAGGCAAAGCAGAAGGTATTGAGGACGCTAGAGAGATTTTTGAAGGTTGGTGAAGTTGCGGTGCTTAGGAAATTCGGACGAGGATGTCATAGGAATTCGGTGAAAATGATGATCGGTACATAAGGGTTTAAGTGGTACAGATTTCAAAGTTTAAGGAAGCGCGATCTGAGGTAATTTGGGGAAACATGCGGAGTTGAGGGAATTAGTCATGGTAGAGTATGCTGGGAAGAGGATCTAGAATGGGTCGGCTTGAGGGTCATGGTGATTCGTGGTTGGGAGTACCACTAGTTGGGATCTGCGTTAGAATTGGTCAGGGGTGTCAGGTGTGAGATGGTCAGCATGAGTTGGGTCTTTAGAGGTGGATGGTTAGTGAGAGTGGTTAGTGGCGTGGGAAGTATGATTGGGTTAGCAAGTTGATTCGAGATGTCTCTTTGGGGGATGATGTTCAGGTGGACTCTTGGTAGTAGATCGAGTTGTTTAGCTTGTCGGAATGAGGGAATTTTGTGATTTGGGAACTCCGAGAGATAGTTTTAAATAGTCGAGTGGAAGGTAGGACTTGAGATCGGGATGTCGAAGTGGATTGGCTCTTAGATGGCTTGATGACATAGGAGTTGAGATACCTAGTAGTTGGTTTGGGTATTCGGCCTAGATTGCGAATAGTTATGAGGCTAGAAGGGTTATTTGTGAGCAGGATACAATGATGCCTAGAACTGGTAGTGGATTGAGCTGGTAGACCTCGGTGAAGTTGGTCTTGGTGAAAGGGATGGTGAGTAGTGGTCGTGTCTCATCGTGATTGGTAGTGTAAGACATATTCTCCTGAGATAGTGATCTAGTGTATACTTTACTTGAGGGTCAAATGTTGTGCGAATTCTATGCTATAGACGATGTTGATTCTCTGATGTATTGTCGTTGACAATAGGGAACTATTAGTACTAACATAGTTATCCCTGAACTCGATTGAATGCTACTATACGGAAACAGTTGTTTGCCTCTAATGCGATGACGCTTGGTAGTTAGAATGAGTATGATGTACTTTTCTGATGGATATAACGTGCTTATATGATTGATATGGTGTGTAACTTCCATGAGATGATGTGATAAATTCTACCATATATGATACGATGCTAGATATGCTATGCTATGTGGCTATTCTTGAGGTGATTATGTTATGCTATTAGACGTGAGGTGCTATTGTTATTCGATATATATACATGATGCTTGATGATGGAAATGATAGAAATTGAACTGTTGAACCTTGATAATGTCTTAGAACCTAGGAAGAGAATATGGGATTAGCCTTTAGAAGTGGATGGTAGGATGAATAGAGAGGTTAGGAATGCTTTTAACTAATTCCGAACTTGAAATTTTGAACGGTGTTTTAAAGAGGACGTTGTGATATTTTGAGTTATGATATGACCGAGGAGTCGGAGTAAGGATGTGGTAGGGGCCCATATCACATTCTTACTACGGTCTAATGGGGATATTATGATCACGACAACGGTACTGTGAGGATCTCATAGGGGCACTTATGAGATACTTACGGGATCAATGACACGATCCTTGAACTCAACAATTTCAAACTTCATCCCCTATTTTAAAATAATTTTAGTCTCAGGGACGAGACTTGTTTTTAGAGGTGGATGATGTAAAGACTCGGATTTTCAAATCCTAATTTTTTTCGGAAAAAGGAAATTAAAAATGGATTTAAATCGAATTAAAAGCTCGTTTAGCAGATTCCGACCGTAATATAAAATTTGACGAACGATTTCCATCCTTTCACCTCGAAAATTGAAAATAATTATCAGATGGCAATATCCTTGTCAATTTTTAAAATCTAATTGATCGAGAGAGGAATTTGGGGAAACTAACATTCCTGAACTAATTTCGAGGTTTGAGATTCGTGTCTTCAGAATTTATTTCCGGGTATTGGTTTAACCAATTTCATACTTGTTGAGATTTGTATATATATTTCTCTAAGTGTTGTTTATGTGTATAATTGTAACATTCATGTATAACATAGAGTTTATATGTAAGTGGATATACAATATAGTATTGGACCTAGAGAAGCTTGGGTGTTAGCAAGTTCGGACTGGATTGAATTGAGCCCATAGGGCTTGATCTCCTAACCAACTTGCTGCCAAGAACTTGGCCCAAACCATGTTGGATCCACTGGCCCACTGGACAGCAGAGCTCGGCACCATTAGGGTTGAAGCCTCCCTTTGCTCCAAGCGCAGCGTTTCACTTAGGGTTCTCTTGCGAGCCTATATAAGGTTTCCTGTTCATTGGAGCTCCTCACTTCGTGGTCGGCGTCTTCAGGTAATCCAAAGAGAAGGAGAGAGAGAGCTTCTGGCGATTCCTAGGGTTTGCTCCTCAAGCTCCATTCGTCGCTCCCTCCGGCGAAGATCTTCTTCTCCGGCTCTTCCTTTGGCAAAGGCGAAGCTCCTCCGGTGGTTCTAGCTTCTGCTGTCCTGGGTTTCCGACTTGGGATCTCGAATCTGTATCTTTGAGATCTAGAAGTCTTTCAGGGAGTGTTCCTCTTCCCGTTTTTCGTTGTTTGTTCTATGCTTGTGTTCTTGTTTGCTTAGATCTTCATTGTACACATAAACTCGCCCCTGTTTTGTAATCTTCTTGATATAGTGGATTAAGGCTGCCTCTTGAGGCCCCGAGGACGTAGGATCTTAGATCCGAACCTCGTAAAATCTGGTGTCTCATTTCTGTTGTTACATTGCTCGATCTTGCTATTACTTCGAACTCGCATATACAACTCGAATCTATTCGTTATTCGCATAACAAATTGGTATCAGAGCATGGTTACTCCTTGATCTTTCGTTTCATGCTCGAGAGATTTTATTTGGTTCTATTTAGCATCTGTTCTTTCAGTATTGCTTGATTCTGGACCTGTGTGCATGTTGTAGATCTGTTATTCTAGATCTTCTTGCAAGTTCTCGATCTATTATTGTTTACTTGCATTTTCTAAGATTCTTTCTTAGATTTTTGTGGCCCCTGAAAGTTTCTTGAAGAGACTGGCCCTCTGTGAATCTGGTTATTCAGTATTAAATTGAATAACCAGATTAAATTGAGTTTCTTGTATGATTTGTTGTTTTCTTGCTTTGTTGTTTTCTTACTGTTATTCAGTATTAAATTGAGTTTCTTGTATGATTTCTTTTTATTCTTGAAAAATGGGTGAATCTGGTTATCGTATGAAACCTTTCAATGGCACAACTGACTTTGCTATGTGGCAGGTGAAAATGAAAGTTGTGCTAATCAAGGAAAAGTGCTGGGAAGCTGTGACATCCAAGTTCCCAGAAAAAATGGAGAAGGAAGTCATGGAAGAAAAGGATCTCCAGGCTCACAGTGAGATAATGCTGAGGCTAGCTGATGAAGTGGCCAAGCAGGTAATCTCCTACAAGACCACTGAAAAATTGTGGAATGCTCTTGAAGAGCTCTATCTGGTAAAATCCCTTCCCAGTAGAATAAATCTCCTTGTCAAGTTGTTCAACTTTAAAATGGACTTACATTGCTCTTTGCCTGAAAATCTGGATAAATTTCTTACTATGACTCAAGATCTGGAAAGGTGTGGAGATAAAATTGATGAAACCCACCAATGTGTTTTACTGTTGAATGCTCTCCCACCCCAATTTGAAACTTTTAAAGATGTTGTTTAGTTTAGTTCCTCTACTCTGACTAAAAAGGCAGTTCTTGAATCTATTATTCAAAAGAATGATGTCTTAAAAGTGTTCAAAACTAAGCAAGAGGCTAAAAATGAAGCTCTTATAGCTAAGTTTAGATCTAAGGGTCAAAATAACAATAAGAATAACCAGAATAAAAAGGATAAAAACAAAGAGCAAAATAAAGAACCTGTTAAAGGTAACAATAATCCTTCTGAGAAAACAAATTCTGAAAAGAAAAATTATAAGTGCTTATATTGTCAGAAAACTAGACATTATGAAAAGGACTGTTATAAAAGAAAGAAGGATGAAAAAGAAGCTGGTAAAAAATCTGCTGATGTATCTGCTGTCCTTGAAAATAATTCTTATTACACTCATGAAGTGCTTATTGTATCTGATCATGCTGATTCTGATGTTTGGCTTTTGGATTCTGGGTGCACTATCCATGCAACTTCTGATAGAAAATGGTTTTCTGATCTTAAATTGTATGATTGTGGTGAAGTTTTGCTTGGTGATCACTCTGCTTTAAAAATAAAAGGTGTTGGATCTGTGCCTCTTAGAATGCATGATGGTGTGATAAGAATAATTCAAGGTGTTAGATGGGTTCCTGATTTAAGAAGGAATTTATTGTCTGAAAGTACTTTTGATGACCAAAAATGTGACATTACAATTAAGAATGGTGTTAGAGATGTTTTTAAAAATGGTAAATTGCTTATTAGAAGTATTAAGAAAAATGGTTTATATCATGTTGTTGCTTCTGAATGCAATATTACTGTTTTTTCTGCTCCTGATGTTTCTGTGAAAAATATGAGCATGATTGACTCTCTGTTATGGCATTCTAGATTGGGTCACATTGGTAACAAGGGTCTTGATAATCTGTTTAAGAAAGGCATCATCTCTAGTAAACCTTCTCATATTGACTTATGTGAAAACTGTCTAATGGGAAAACAATCTAAACTTGGTTTCAAATCATCCTCTTATGTTGCAAATCAACCTTTAGAATATGTGCACTCTGATTTGTGGGGACCTGCTCAGGTTGACACAGCAGGGGGCATGGGATATTTCATCTCTTTTATTGATCATTTTAGTAGAAGGGTTTGGGTGTATTTGCTTAAACATAAATCTGATGCTTTTGAAAATTTTAAAGTTTGGAAAACTAGAGTTGAAACTGAAACTGGTTTAAAGTTAAAGTGCCTTAAAACAGATAATGGTTTGGAGTTTTGTAACAATGAGTTCAACTCCTACTGTAAAAATGAAGGTATAAAAAGACATTTAACAATTCCTGGCACCCCTCAGCAGAATGGTA
This sequence comes from Persicaria tinctoria, assembly GCA_037127255.1. NCBI lineage: Eukaryota > Viridiplantae > Streptophyta > Magnoliopsida > Caryophyllales > Polygonaceae > Persicaria > Persicaria tinctoria. The sequence goes on along the minus strand of JBANSL010000009.1, from coordinate 9,306,461 downwards.
CTGCTGAGAGGATGAATAGAACCCTTCTAGAGAAAGCTAGATGCATGTTGGTTTCTTCTGGGCTTAAACATACTTTGTGGGGTGAAGCTGTTGTAACTGCTGCTTATTTGATAAATAGATCCCCTTCTTCTGCTATTGATTTTATAACTCCCTATGAAAAATGGACTAATACAAAACCTGACCTTAGTCACTTAAGACCTTTTGGATGTGTTTCTTATTCCCATGTGAATGATGGTAAATTGAATCCTAGGTCTCAGAAATGTGTTATGCTTGGTTATCCTGATGGCACTAAAGGTTATAGGTTATTAGTTGTCCAACCTGGAGCTTAAAAAATCATTTTAAGTAGAAATGTTGTGTTTAAAGAAGATGAATTTCACTTCAAAAAGTCTATATCTTCTGCTCAGACTAACCAAATGCAGGTACCAGATACTGATACTCAGTTTTATACCCCTCATGAGGGTGAAACTGAGAATGAGTTTGACAGTGGGTACTCCACTGCCAGACCACACTCACAAACTCACCAATCAGGTGGGCAAGTGAGTACTGATGGTGAGACAGGTAGTGAAATGGCTCCAAAAACTGAGCCCTCTTCTCCTTCTACCTTACAATCTTCTCCCTCAATTTCTGATGTCTCTTCTGCTTCTACCTCTTCTGTTTCTAATTTGTCTGTGATTGATACTTATGCTGCTGCCTCTTCTAGTGGTTCATCTGTGCAATTGCATGACTTAACTGATTGGAAACTTACTAGAGATAGAGAACCCAGGAATATTATTCCTAATAAAAAGTACTCCAGTAATTTGGTTGAGTTTGCTTGTATTGTGTCTGATGTGATCACCTTTGTAAAGACCGAATATATTAAAATATTATGTTATTGATTGGATATATTATTATTGTAAAAGGGGGTAGAAAACTCGTTTCCGAGCACTATTTTTCGATTTTAAAATTTTTCGGCATTGTGAAAATGTTGGATTTTACCTGATTTCAATTCCGCCTTTGAACTAACAATTTAAAAAAAAAAAAAATTTAATTATTTTGGTCATTTGGAATAAGTATAAAATGTGAATTGAAATTTATTTCGTAAGGTCGGAATCAGCGGGTTTCAAATTTCAGATGTCGGGATTAAAATCAAAAATCATCATTGTTAGTAGACCCTCTCCCCCCTTATTTAGCTTTTCTTTTTCCAATCTCCTCCCTCTCTCTGTTTACCTTGCAGAACCTTACCCCTCATGGTACCCAAAGTGGGTAAGCATACCCTCTTTCCTTTCTTCTTCCAGGCCATGTCCCTCCCCAAAATTGGCAAAATGACAACTGCAACACTGCCCTCACCCACGCCAAATCAGATGGGAACCTGCAGCCTCTCCTCCTATTTTAAATTGGAGCCAAGAAGCATACACACAACCCACAGAAAACCCCTTCAAAGAGCCCATTTTTTTTCCCATTCGGCATTACAGAGGAAACCCAAAAAGGTTGCCCTTCATCACAATCTCCTCACTTGATTCACCCTCCAGCCCTCTCGTTTCCTCCCAGCTTCCTCCACCAGCTATCCGACGCTGCAACTCACCCATTCCGAGGAGCCTAGGGGTAGTCGGGGCCTGGCGGAGCCGCCATCGCCGCCGAGAAGTGTCCACCCCTCCTCACCGACTCTGTTGTTTCCAGGAGAGCGGTAAGCTTTCGATTCATCTCCTTCACTTTAAATCGTCGAAAGATACCCATTTACTCGCCCTTCTTCCTTCCTAGGCCGAGGAGGATCATTCCGACCTCAACGGAGCACCATCGGAGCTACGAAACACCCTATTCTCGCCCCTGTTCAACGTCGGGACGGTAACCACCGATTCCTTTCGTTTTTGGTGTAAGTCAGCATAAAAGTGTACCTTTACATACATTCTCATTATCCTAGGTCGGGAGGAAGCTTTCCCCTCTGTCATTGCAGTCGGAGCAGCCCTCGAAGCTTTCCGCCGACGGAAAATCAGCCCTCTGTAAGCACTCTTTTCCCCTTCCTCCGTTGCCCGCGTTTCCTTCTTTCTGTGATGGGTGTGGTTGGGTTTGTATTCCGAGATCCTAAGTAACGTCTCGAGCCAAGAAACCACCGTCGGATCCTGGGATTTTTCCCCCTTTCTTCGCCGCGTTCCCGATCGGCAACCAGAGTTCCCTGCGCCTGGAAGGGACGGGTTCAGCTCCTTTTTTTTTTTTCTTTTTTCTGGCCGGACCGGGTCACTTAATTCATCCGGTTCACTAAACCCAAGTCTTGGGCCTTCTCTCTTCTTTGGGCTAGATCCGAGTCGGGCCTGAGTAGTGAGCTGCTGGGCTCTGGGTTCATTAGTGTGTTATGTGGGTTTTAAACTTGTTGGCAATCCATTACTAATGTTATCTCATCCTGAATTTTAGCATAAGTAAATATAAAATAGTAGTACTTGGGTTATACATAAGGTGTTGTTATAAGTTGTTTTAATGTATGATTTTAAAAGGTAAAGCAATTTAGTAATACTATTTTGTAAATATGGGTTATAAAATGGATTGAATTGTGATTTCTATATTTTAAATATTATCGGAGTATGTTATTAAGTGATTGATTTATAAATGGGCTTTTAAGAACGGATTATTTTGGGAATGTTTATCAATGTCTGAAACTACCTGAAACTTTATAACTAAGGCTCTGAAGTAAAAATTTTCCGATAATATGATATTGGGAATTTGTTTAAGGTTGTTAAGCACTTGAGCTATGTGTATGAATGTTAGTTCAGTAGCTTATGGCCTTGGCTTGATTATAGGTGTTCATTACTTTTGAGTTGCTTTGGACTTGCTTCTGGGTCTTGCTTGTGTTATCTTGCTGTTCTGCATCTTCAGGTAAGTATCCTACGGGACTTACTCAGTAACCTAGACCTCCTGCCTGATGTGTCATATGATGTGTAGTTGTTGCATATAAAGCATGCCATGTAGTATCATGCTAGGGTTGCATTGAACTGAGCATGTGGTTACTATGTGTGTTTGAAACAGAACGGCCGTTATCTGTGATAGTCCTAGAGTCTTTACTAGGGTCATAGGGTAGCCCAGCCCCATCGGGTGCCCTGAGTCAATCGAGTCTTATAAATGATCTGGCTGCGGCGGTGACCGAGCGTCCTACCTGGGCTGCTTCGGAGTGAGGTATTGACATATAGGCTGCGGCACCGACCGAGCGTCCTACCTGGGCTGTCTCTGAGCGAGGTACGGACATATATGCTCCGGAGTGGGCACAGATCAGGGGATATGCCACTTGGCATTGTCTTGGGCCCTTTACAGTATTTCTGCATATTATAACTGTTCAGCATGCTTACGTGAGTTAATTACTGTACTGCATTAGTCATCTTTATCCTAGGTATAGGCATGTTATGTGGCCTCAGCGCGGTCAGAGGACCCGCAGGCGATTACCGGACCTGACTTCGTGGTTAGTGTTAGGTACCGCCCCTTGATTGCTCCTTGCTTCTGTGACGGGAGACCCTTGATGAATCGAAGAATCTGGCTAACCATCTAATCTGGTATAAGATGATCATATTTCACTTAAGTTTTTGGTTTTGACCCGGCTCTGCCGTGGCACCTTGTAAACTAATCTTGCTTCCGCTTTACTTTCATTTGAATTGGTTTTCGCGACATAGTGTTAGGACAGGTTAAGGGTACCCAACGGCCCTCCGAGATTTCTGGGTTTGAAATCCCTCTTTCCACTAACACTGAAAATGAGTTGAAACCTCGACCCGTACCTAGATTGCAAGATCCGAACAAGGGGTTTTATCCCTTGAAACGTAACCCGGAAATCATAATTTTGGGCCGTTACAACCTTATATACTCCTGATACATTTGAACAAGCTATAAAATGTGCTCATGCTAAAAACTGGAAATGTGCTATGCAAGAAGAGATAGATTCTATGAATCAAAATAACACCTGGAAACTTGTTAAGAAACCTACTACAACTAGGTTAATTGATTGTAAATGGGTGTTTAAAATTAAACAAGTCATCTCTAAGAGTGATCCCCCAAGGTATAAAGCTAGGCTTGTAGCCAAGGGGTTCACTCAAAGAGAAGGTCAGGACTATAATGAGATTTTTGCTCCAGTTATTAAATACAAGACTATGAGATTAATTCTTGCTATGTCTGTTGTGTATAACTATGAACTGGAACAAATGGATGTCAAGACAGCTTTTTTGCATGGTGATCTTAATGAAACCATTTATATGAAGCAACCTAAAGGCTTTGTTGACACTGCTCATCCTGACTATGCTTGCTTGCTTATTAAATCCATATATGGCTTAAAACAGTCTCCTCGTCAATGGAATATAAAGTTTGATACTTGTATGAGGAGAAGTCTAGGATTTAGAAGAAGCAAATATGATACTTGCTTATATTTTAAAGATGCTAGGAAGCATGATCCTCTCTATGTGTTGTTGTATGTTGATGATATCTTGCTTATTGCTAAATCTTCTGATAAAATCAATATGATCAAACAACAACTTAAGAAACACTTTGATATGAAGGACTTAGGTCCTGCAAAAAGGATCCTGGGCATTGACATCATAAGAGACAGAAGTAAAAAGGTTATGTATTTGTGCCAATCTGATTATGTGCTTAAAGTGTTAGAAATATTTCATATTAAGGATGTTAAGGCCAATACAGTTCCTTTAGGTGGTCATCTTGATCTTACTAAAGTAAGAACTCCTTTATCTTTTGCTGAGATTAATAGAATGAAAAATATCCCTTATGATGCTGTTGTTGGTTCTATTATGTACTCAATGCTATGCACTCGTCCAGATCTTGCTTTTGCTATAAGTGTTTTGAGTAGGTTCATGTCTGATCCAGCTGAGAAGCACTGGCAGGCCATGAAATATTTGTTGAAATACTTGTTTGGTACTGTGAATCTTTGTTTGAAATATGCTGCAGGTCAAGGCTCTACTTATGAGCTATTTGGGTATGTTGATGCTGATTATGCCTCAAATAAGGACAATAGAAAGTCTACTACTGCTTTTGTTTATACTTGGGCAGGTAACTGCATCTCATGGAAATCCCAACAGCAACCTATTGTTGCCTTATCCTCTACTGAGGCTGAGTATATAGCAGCCACTAAGGCCTGTAAGGAAGCCATTTGGCTCCAAGGTCTTTTGAAAGAGGTTGAAAAGAAACATTATACATCTACACTGCATATAGATAGCCAAAGTGCATTATACTTATGCAGGGACCCTATGTATCATGAACGTACCAAACATATAGATGTTAGGTACCATTTTATTCGTGAAAAGGTTGATGATAATGTTATCCATGTAAAGAAAATAGATGGAACTCATAACCCTGCAGATTTTGGAACAAAAATTGTAACAATTGATAAATTCTTATTTTGCAGGGATTTCCTCCATTTGGAGGAAATAACTTGATAGCTGCTGAAGTTACAGGTACATGGGCCGACGATGGACACAGCCCTCTGATCCACAACTAGGTTGTCTTGCCCAGTGCAGACTTAGAGAACTACAGGGGCAATTGTTGAGATTTGTATATATATTTCTCTAAGTGTTGTTTATGTGTATAATTGTAACATTCATGTATAACATAGAGTTTATATGTAAGTGGATATACAATATAGTATTGGACCTAGAGAAGCTTGGGTGTTAGCAAGTTCGGACTGGATTGAATTGAGCCCATAGGGCTTGATCTCCTAACCAACTTGCTGCCAAGAACTCGGCCCAAACCATGTTGGATCCACTGGCCCACTGGACAGCAGAGCTCGGCACCATTAGGGTTGAAGCCTCCCTTTGCTCCAAGCGCAGCGTTTCACTTAGGGTTCTCTTGCGAGCCTATATAAGGTTTCCTGTTCATTGGAGCTCCTCACTTCGTGGTCGGCGTCTTCAGGTAATCCAAAGAGAAAGAGAGAGAGAGCTTCTGGCGATTCCTAGGGTTTGCTCCTCAAGCTCCATTCGTCGCTCCCTCCGGCGAAGATCTTCTTCTCCGGCTCTTCCTTTGGCAAAGGCGAAGCTCCTCCGGTGGTTCTAGCTTCTGCTGTCCTGGGTTTCCGACTTGGGATCTCGAATCTGTATCTTCGAGATCTAGAAGTCTTTCAGGGAGTGTTTCTCTTCCCGTTTTTCGTTGTTTGTTCTATGCTTGTGTTCTTGTTTGCTTAGATCTTCATTGTACACATAAACTCGCCCCTGTTTTGTAATCTTCTTGATATAGTGGACTAAGGCTGCCTCTTGAGGCCCCGAGGACGTAGGATCTTAGATCCGAACCTCGTAAAATCTGGTGTGTCGTTTCTGTTGTTACATTGCTCGATCTTGCTATTACTTCGAACTCGCATATACAACTCGAATCTATTCGTTATTCGCATAACAATACTCCACCCTTACCCACTCTACACTCACTTCACCATACCCTTCAAATTCAAACCCCACTCCCCGTCAGTTCTTCATTCACCATCATTCAGACATTCACCAACTCCCTCTATCACCATACTCATCACTGTCATCTTCATCACTGTGATCTTCTGCTATCTTCATTCACCGTACCCACGCCACCAACATCTCGTCTGCACCATCACCATTCCATCACCGTTGCCGCACCCTCGAACCACCACCTATCACCACGTCTAGCCACCGCTACATTGTTGTCGGAACACCACCAGCGCCGCTAGGATCCACCAAGGCGCCACCAGCAGTCTCGGAGCCACCAGCGCCGTCGACGAGCCAACGAACAACCTCCTTGCTCTGTTTCGCGAAGCCTTCTTCCGGTAAGCCGTTCTTCTTCGTTTCCGATCGAAATCGCCTTCAGTCTTCACCAACACACTCACCCACATCCGGTGCAGGTCCGACGAGCCATCGCGAACCTCCGACGACGCCCAACTCTCCGATCGAGAGCTCCGAAGTCGCGAACCCGTCGGTGAGCTTCCTAGCCTTCTTTTCTTTCTCGTTCGATTCCATGCTCCCTTTTGATTCTTAGATTAGTCGTGGGTGGGAGAGAGCTGAGTGCGGGAAATCGGGAGGGATCGAGAGCTCCGGTGAGCTCGAGGTCCGGCGAGGAGAGCGGCGAGAGCGAGGGAGCAGCGCGTGCAAGGCTAGAGCGTTACGCGAGGGCGCTGGAGAGAGCGAGCCGAGAGTTCAGGGATGGGCGAACCAGAGGGCCAAGGAAGGCGGCGAGTCCGAGCTAGCTGGGCGGAACCATGGCGCAGCGGGAGCGGCGTCGGGAGCAAGGTCTCGAGCCACAACTATGGCGGGGTGGAAAGGCTGAAGCGAGAGGTTGAAGAAGCTGACCGTAGCTTGGCCCACCTTGCTAACATTTCATAGTTTTATATATATACTCCGTATTTGTTATATAACCGGGTTTGGATTAATTGCGGGTTCGGTTTGATTCTGTTCGGGTTTAACCGTTTACTTATCTAATTAGTTAGTGGTGATTAAAATAAAGATAAAATATTATTTTGGGAGAATTATAAGGGTTGTTTTATTAAATAAAAATGGTCGGGATTTTAGGGGATTTGGAAATAATTTATAAAGGTGTTTAATAAATGGTATTTAAATTGTCATATAATACTATTGAGATTTAAAATATATTATTGGGACTTAAAGAATTGTAAAGAATTTGGAAACGAATTTTAAGATTGGAAAGTAATCTAATAAATAAATTTAAAAGGGAATTTGGCGAGTATTTTCAATGATCGGAATACTTAACTATCTAACTGGGATTCGAAACGGTTTTGAAACTAACTTGGAAATAAGACTTATTCAATGACTAACTAGCATGATATTATGATCGTTTGACTAACAGTATGATATGTATGACTAATAGCATGACTTGTGATGAATTATTATATGAGATTAAATGTTGGATAATTATGACGGTCTAGTAGGATTTTATATCACACAAATTATGTCTTATGATTTTGATGAACCGTTGAGGTATATGCGGAATTGATGTTAATGAACATGCGGAATTGGTTGAATGATTTATGGAGAACGACGTGGTCTTGGGGAGCGGATGATGCGATAAAAGGACTTTCATAATATGTACTGGTTCTATTGATCGAGGTGTGCTTGAGTGCTTAATAGTTGGATGTAGACTTATGTATATTCCATTACGTACTAGGTGATACTCTGTGATTGTGACTACTATGTGCTGGATTCTTCTATTGCCGATCTGCTAGCCAGGTAAGTACCTCCGGGGCTTACTCAGTAACCAGTACCTCCTGCCTGATGTGTCATATAGTATGTAGGTGTTGCATATGCATAAGAGCATGTCATGTAGTATCATGCTTAGGAATTGCATTTACGAATGAGCATCCTTATTCTGTATGTGTTTGAATACAGAACGGCCGTTATCTGTGAGTCCTAGAGTCCTTGCTAGGGTCATAGGGCAGCCCAGCTTCATCGGGTGTTGTCCTCCTCGATTCATTTATATATATCACGAGATACGAGATGGGCATGAGATATGATATGATGATGAGATATGATATGATGATGAGATATGATATGATGATGAGATTTGATATGATTATAGCATCGAACTGGCCAGTCTCCACCCTATCTGTAAGGGGGGTGGTGGTAGAAGAGGGATATACTACTTGGTATTCTTTGTTAAGGCCTTACTTAATATTATGCACATATGAATTAGGAACATGATAGTGTGGTAATATTCCAGTAATGCATGAAGGCATCCTTTATTCTAGGTATAGGCGTATTATATGTCCTCAGCGCGGTCAGAGGACCCGCGGGCGGACTCTTGGCCTGACTTGGTGGTATAGTTTCAGGTACCCGATACACTACTTGATTTTGTGCTGTTATGACGGGGTCTATTCATATGGCGGAGAGTGAGTGTTGAAATTTGAGTTCACCAGATTCATGCTTTTGGGATTCTCCCTACTTATACTCTGTTTTGACCCGGCTCTGCCGTGGCACTGGTTGTATCATTTTCAGAACTTATGCCCTTTGCATGATAAAGGATTTCTCGTGTTGTAGACTTAGGACAGGTACAGGGGTTTACCCCGGGGTCTCCAACGGACCTTACAGATTTGGGTGCGAAATCCCGCTTTAAACTACAACCCTTCGGTTTCAAACCTTCAACCTGTACTCGGAGCGTAAGATCCTAACGAGGGGTTTTATCCCTCGAAACGTAACTCGGGAATCATAATCCCGGGCCGTTACAATAACACTATAAGGTTATGTTTTGAGGAAAACTCATAAAGTAGCTAATAAAACCTTATACTAAGCAGTAAATTCTTATTATAACACTATAAGAGTATGTTTTGAGTAAAACTCATATAAGTAGCTAATAAAACCTTATACTAAGTAATAAATTCTTATTATAACACTATAAGGTTATGTTTGAGGAAAACTCATATAAGTAGCTAATAAAACCTCATACTAAGTAATAAATTCTTATTATAAGATTATAAGGTTATGTTTTGAGGGAAACTCATATAAGTAGCTAATAAAACCTTATACTAAGTAATAAATTCTTATCATAACACTATAAGGTTATGTTTTGAGAAAAAATTTTATGAGTAGCTAATAAAACCTTATACTAAGTAGTAAATTCTTATTATAACACTATAAGAGTATGTTTTGAGTAAAACTCATATAAGTAGCTAATAAAACCTTATACTAAGTAATAAATTCTTATTATAACGCTATAAGGTTATGTTTTGAGGAAAACTCATATAAGTAGCTAATAAAACCTAATACTAAGTAATAAATTCTTATTATAATATTATAAGGTTATGTTTTGAGGAAAACTCATATAAGTAGCTAATAAAACCTTATACTAAGTAGGAAATTCTTATTATAACACTATAAGAGTATGTTTTGAGTAAAACTCATATAAGTAGCTAATAAAACCTTATACTAAGCAGTAAATTCTTATTATAACACTATAAGAGTATGTTTTGAGTAAAACTCATATAAGTAGCTAATAAAACCTTATACTAAGCAGTAAATTCTTATTATAACACTATAAGGTTATGTTTTGAGGAAAACTCATATAAGTAGCTAATAAAACCTCATACTAAGTAATAAATACTTATTATAATACTATAAGGTTATTTTTTGAGGAAAACTTATATGAGTAGCTAATAAAACCTTATACTAAGTAGTAAATTCTTATTATAACACTATAAGAGTATGTTTTGAGTAAAACTCATATAAGTAGCTAATAAAACCTTATACTAAGTAATAAATTCTTATTATAACACTATAAGGTTATGTTTTGAGGAAAACTCATATAAGTAGCTAATAAAACCTAATACTAAGTAATAAATTCTTATTATAATATTATAAGGTTATGTTTTGAGGAAAACTCATATAAGTAGCTAATAAAACCTTATACTAAGTAGGAAATTCTTATTATAACACTATAAGAGTATGTTTTGAGTAAAACTCATATAAGTAGCTAATAAAACCTTATACTAAGCAGTAAATTCTTATTATAACACTATAAGGTTATGTTTTGAGGAAAACTCATATAAGTAGCTAATAAAACCTTATACTAATTAGTAAGTTCTTATTATAACACTATAAGAGTATGTTTTGAGTAAAACTCATATAAGTAGCTAATGAAACCTTATACTAAGTAATAAATTCTTATTATAACACTATAAGGTTATGTTTTGAGGAAAACTCATATAAGTAGCTAATAAAACCTCATACTAAGTAATAAATTCTTATTATAAGATTATAAGGTTATGTTTTGAGGAAAACTCATATAAGTAGCTAATAAAACCTTATACTAAGTAATAAATTCTTATCATAACACTATAAGGTTATGTTTTGAGAAAAACTCATATAAGTTGCTAATAAAACCTTATACTAAGTAATAAATTCTTATTATAATACTATAAGGTTATGTTGTGAGGATAACTTATATAAGTAGCTAATAAAACCTTATACTAAGTAGTAAATTCTTATTATATTACTATAAGGTTATGTTTTGAAGAATACTCATATAATTAACTAAAAAAACCTTATACTAAGTAATAAATTCTTATTATACCACTATAAGGTTATGTTTTGAGGAAAACTCATATAAGTAGCTAATAAAACCTCATACTAAGTAATAAATTCTTATTATACTACTATAAGGTTATGTTTTGAGGAAAACTCATATGAGTAGCTAATAAAACCTTATACTAAGTAGTAAATTCTTATTATAACACTATAAGAGTATGTTTTGAGTAAAACTCATATAAGTAACTAATAAAACCTTATACTAAGTAATAAATTCTTATTATAACACTATAAGGTTATGTTTTGAGGAAAACTCATATAAGTAGCTAATAAAACCTCATACTAAGTAATAAATTCTTATTATAAGATTATAAGGTTATGTTTTGAGGAAAACTCATATAAGTAGCTAATAAAACCTTATACTAACTAATAAATTCTTATCATAACACTATAAGGTTATGTTTTGAGAAAAACTCATATAAGTAGCTAATAAAACTTTATACTAAGTAATAAATTCTTATTATAATACGATAAGGTTATGTTGTGAGGATAACTTATATAAGTAGCTAATAAAACCTTATACTAAGTAGTAAATTCTTATTATATTACTATAAGGTTATGTTTTGAGGAATACTCATATAAATAACTAAAAAAACCTTATACTAAGTAATAAATTCTTATTATACCACTATAAGGTTATGTTTTGAGGAAAACTCATATAAGTAGCTAATAAAACCTCATACTAAGTAATAAATACTTATTATAATACTATAAGGTTATTTTTTGAGGAAAACTTATATGAGTAGCTAATAAAACCTTATACTAAGTAGTAAATTCTTATTATAACACTATAAGAGTATGTTTTGAGTAAAACTCATATAAGTAGCTAATAAAACCTTATACTAAGTAATAAATTCTTATTATAACACTATAAGGTTATGTTTTGAGGAAAACTCATATAAGTAGCTAATAAAACCTAATACTAAGTAATAAATTCTTATTATAATATTATAAGGTTATGTTTTGAGGAAAACTCATATAAGTAGCTAATAAAACCATATACTAAGTAGGAAATTCTTATTATAACACTATAAGAGTATGTTTTGAGTAAAACTCATATAAGTAGCTAATAAAACCTTATACTAAGCAGTAAATTCTTATTATAACACTATAAGAGTATGTTTTGAGTAAAACTCATATAAGTAGCTAATAAAACCTTATACTAAGCAGTAAATTCTTATTATAACACTATAAGGTTATGTTTTGAGGAAAACTCATATAAGTAGCTAATAAAACCTCATACTAAGTAATAAATTCTTATTATAATATTATAAGGTTATGTTTTGAGGAAAACTCATATAAGTAGCTAATAAAACCTTATACTAAGTAGTAAATTCTTATTATAACACTATAAGAGTATGTTTTGAGTAAAACTCATATAAGTAGCTAATAAAACCTTATACTAAGTAATAAATTCTTATTATAACACTATAAGGTTATGTTTTGAGGAAAACTCATATAAGTAGGAAATTCTTATTATAACACTATAAGAGTATGTTTTGAGGAAAACTCATATAAGTAGCTAATAAAACCTCATACTAAGTAATAAATTCTTATTATAAGATTATAAGGTTATGTTTTGAGGAAAACTCATATAAGTAGCTAATAAAACCTTATACTAAGTAACAAATTCTTATTATAATACTATAAGGTTATGTTGTGAGGATAACTTATATAAGTAGCTAATAAAACCTTATACTAACTAGTAAATTCTTATTATATTACTATAAGGTTATGTTTTGAGGAATACTCATATAAATAACTAAAAAAACCTTATACTAAGTAATAAATTCATATTATAACACTATAAGGTTATGTTTTGAGGAAAACTCATATAAGTAGCTAATAAAACCTTATTCTAAGTAATAAATTTTTATTATAACACTATAAGGTTATGTTTTGAGGAAAACTCATATAAGTAGCTAATAAAACCTTATACTAAGTAGTAAATTCTTATTATAACACTATAAGAGTATGTTTTGAGTAAAACTCATATAAGTAGCTAATAAAACCTCATACTAAGTAATAAATTCTTATTATAACACTATAAGGTTATGTTTTGAGGAAAACTCATATAAGTAGCTAATAAAACCTTATACTAAGTAATAAATTCTTATTATAATACTATAAGGTTATGTTGTGAGGATAACTTATATAAGTAGCTAATAAAACCTTATACTAAGTAGTAAATTCTTATTATATTACTATAAGGTTATGTTTTGAGGAATACTCATATAAATAACTAAAAAAACCTTATACTAAGTAATAAATTCTTATTATAACACTATAAGGTTATGTTTTGAGGAAAACTCGTATAAGTAGCTAATAAAACCTTATACTAAGTAATAAATTTTTATTATAACACTATAAGGTTATGTTTTGAGGAAAACTCATATAAGTAGCTAATAAAACCTTATACTAAGTAGTAAATTCTTATTATAACACTATAAGAGTATGTTTTGAGTAAAACTCATATAAGTAGCTAATAAAACCTCATACTAAGTAATAAATTCTTATTATAACACTATAAGGTTATGTTTTGAGGAAAACTCATATAAGTAGCTAATAAAACCTCATACTAAGTAATAAATTCTTATTATAAGATTATAAGGTTATGTTTTGAGGGAAACTCATATAAGTAGCTAATAAAACCTTATACTAAGTAATAAATTCTTATCATAACACTATAAGGTTATGTTTTGAGGAAAACTCATATAAGTAGCTAATAAAACCTTATACTAAGTAGTAAATTCTTATTATAACACTATAAGAGTATGTTTTGAGTAAAACTCATATAAGTAGCTAATAAAACCTCATACTAAGTAATAAATTCTTATTATAATATTATAAGGTTATGTTTTGAGGAAAACTCATATAAGTAGCTAATAAAACCTTATACTAAGTAGTAAATTCTTATTATAACACTATAAGAGTATGTTTTGAGTAAAACTCATATAAGTAGCTAATAAAACCTCATACTAAGTAATAAATTCTTATTATAACACTATAAGGTTATGTTTTGAGGAAAACTTATATAAGTAGCTAATAAAACCTCATACTAAGTAATAAATTCTTATTATAAGATTATAAGGTTATGTTTTGAGGGAAACTCATATAAGTAGCTAATAAAACCTTATACTAAGTAATAAATTCTTATCATAACACTATAAGGTTATGTTTTGGGAAAAACTCATATAAGTAGCTAATAAAACCTTATACTAAGTAGGAAATTCTTATTATGACACTATAAGAGTATATTTTGAGTAAACTCATATAAGTAGCTAATAAAACCGCATACTAAGTAATAAATTCTTATTATAATATTATAAGGTTATGTTTTGAGGATAACTCATATAAGTAGCTAATAAAACCTTATACTGAGTAGTAAATTCTTATTATAACACTATAAGAGTATGTTTTGAGTAAAACTCATATAAGTAGCTAATAAAACCTTATACTAAGTAATACATTTTTATTATAACACTATAAGGTTATGTTTTGAGGAAAACTCATATAAGTAGCTAATAAAACCTTATACTAAGTAGTAAATTCTTATTATAACACTATAAGAGTATGTTTTGAGTAAAACTCATATAAGTAGCTAATAAAACCTCATACTAAGTAATAAATTCTTATTATAACACTATAAGGTTATGTTTTGAGGAAAACTCATATAAGTAGCTAATAAAACCTCATACTAAGTAATAAATTCTTATTATAAGATTATAAGGTTATGTTTTGAGGGAAACTCATATAAGTAGCTAATAAAACCTTATACTAAGTAATACATTCTTATCATAACACTATAAGGTTATGTTTTGAGAAAAACTCATATAAGTAGCTAATAAAACCTAATACTAAGTAATAAATTCTTATTATAATATTATAAGGTTATGTTTTGAGGAAAACTCATATAAGTACCTAATAAAACCTTATACTAAGTAGGAAATTCTTATTATAACACTATAAGAGTATGTTTTGAGTAAAACTCATATAAGTAGCTAATAAAACCTTATACTAAGCAGTAAATTCTTATTATAACACTATAAGAGTATGTTTTGAGTAAAACTCATATAAGTAGCTAATAAAACCTTATACTAAGTAATAAATTCTTATTATAACACTATAAGGTTATGTTTTGAGGAAAACTCATATAAGTAGCTAATAAAACCTCATACTAAGTAATAAATTCTTATTATAATATTATAAGGTTATGTTTTGAGGAAAACTCATATAAGTAGCTAATAAAACCTTATACTAAGTAGTAAATTCTTATTATAACACTATAAGAGTATGTTTTGAGTAAAACTCATATAAGTAGCTAATAAAACCTTATACTAAGTAATAAATTCTTATTATAACACTATAAGGTTATGTTTTGAGGAAAACTCATTTAAGTAGGAAATTCTTATTATAACACTATAAGAGTATGTTTTGAGGAAAACTCATATAAGTAGCTAATAAAACCTCATACTAAGTAATAAATTCTTATTATAAGATTATAAGGTTATGTTTTGAGGAAAACTCATATAAGTAGCTAATAAAACCTTATACTAAGTAACAAATTCTTATTATAATACTATAAGGTTATGTTGTGAGGATAACTTATATAAGTAGCTAATAAAACCTTATACTAACTAGTAAATTCTTATTATATTACTATAAGGTTATGTTTTGAGGAATACTCATATAAATAACTAAAAAAACCTTATACTAAGTAATAAATTCATATTATAACACTATAAGGTTATGTTTTGAGGAAAACTCATATAAGTAGCTAATAAAACCTTATACTAAGTAATAAATTTTTATTATAACACTATAAGGTTATGTTTTGAGGAAAACTCATATAAGTAGCTAATAAAACCTTATACTAAGTAGTAAATTCTTATTATAACACTATAAGAGTATGTTTTGAGTAAAACTCATATAAGTAGCTAATAAAACCTCATACTAAGTAATAAATTCTTATTATAACACTATAAGGTTATGTTTTGAGGAAAACTAATATAAGTAGCTAATAAAACCTTATACTAAGTAATAAATTCTTATTATAATACTATAAGGTTATGTTGTGAGGATAACTTATATAAGTAGCTAATAAAACCTTATACTAAGTAGTAAATTCTTATTATATTACTATAAGGTTATGTTTTGAGGAATACTCATATAAATAACTAAAAAAACCTTATACTAAGTAATAAATTCTTATTATAACAATATAAGGTTATGTTTTGAGGAAAACTCATATAAGTAGCTAATAAAACCTCATACTAAGTAATAAATTCTTATTATAACACTATAAGGTTATGTTTTGAGGAAAACTCATATAAGTAGCTAATAAAACCTCATACTAAGTAATAAATTCTTATTATAAGATTATAAGGTTATGTTTTGAGGGAAACTCATATAAGTAGCTAATAAAACCTTATACTAAGTAATAAATTCTTATCATAACACTATAAGGTTATGTTTTGGGAAAAACTCATATAAGTAGCTAATAAAACCTTATACTAAGTAGGAAATTCTTATTATAACACTATAAGAGTATGTTTTGAGTAAAACTCATATAAGTAGCTAATAAAACCGCATACTAAGTAATAAATTCTTATTATAATATTATAAGGTTATGTTTTGAGGATAACTCATATAAGTAGCTAATAAAACCTTATACTGAGTAGTAAATTCTTATTATAACACTATAAGAGTATGTTTTGAGTAAAACTCATATAAGTAGCTAATAAAACCTTATACTAAGTAATACATTTTTATTATAACACTATAAGGTTATGTTTTGAGGAAAACTCATATAAGTAGCTAATAAAACCTTATACTAAGTAGTAAATTCTTATTATAACACTATAAGAGTATGTTTTGAGTAAAACTCATATAAGTAGCTAATAAAACCTCATACTAAGTAATAAATTCTTATTATAACACTATAAGGTTATGTTTTGAGGAAAACTCATATAAGTAGCTAATAAAACCTCATACTAAGTAATAAATTCTTATTATAAGATTATAAGGTTATGTTTTGAGGGAAACTCATATAAGTAGCTAATAAAACTTTATACTAAGTAATACATTCTTATCATAACACTATAAGGTTATGTTTTGAGAAAAACTCATATAAGTAGCTAATAAAACCTTATACTAAGTAATAAATTGTTATTATAATACTATAAGGTTATGTTGTGAGGACAACTTATATAAGTAGCTAATAAAACCTCATACTAAAAATTAAATTCTTATTATAACACTATAAGGTTATGTTATGAGGAAAACTCATATAAGTAGCTAATAAAACCTTATACTAAGTAGGAAATTCTTATTATAACACTATAAGAGTATGTTTTGAGTAAAACTCATATAAGTAGCTAATAAAACCTCATACTAAGTAATAAATTCTTATTATAATATTATAAGGTTATGTTTTGAGGAAAACTCATATAAGTAGCTAATAAAACCTTATACTAAGTAGTAAATTCTTATTATAACACTATAAGAGTATGTTTTGAGTAAAACTCATATAAGTAGCTAATAAAACCTCATACTAAGTAATAAATTCTTATTATAACACTATAAGGTTATGTTTTGAGGAAAACTCATATAAGTAGCTAATAAAACCTCATACTAAGTAATAAATTCTTATGATAAGATTATAAGGTTATGTTTTGAGGGAAACTCATATAAGTAGCTAATAAAACCTTATACTAAGTAATAAATTCTTATCATAACACTATAAGGTTATGTTTTGGGAAAAACTCATATAAGTAGCTAATAAAACCTTATACTAAGTAGGAAATTCTTATTATAACACTATAAGAGTATGTTTTGAGTAAAACTCATATAAGTAGCTAATAAAACCTCATACTAAGTAATAAATTCTTATTATAATATTATAAGGTTATGTTTTGAGGATAACTCATATAAGTAGCTAATAAAACCTTATACTGTGTAGTAAATTCTTATTATAACACTATAAGAGTATGTTTTGAGTAAAACTCATATAAGTAGCTAATAAAACCTTATACTAAGTAATACATTTTTATTATAACACTATAAGGTTATGTTTTGAGGAAAACTCATATAAGTAGCTAATAAAACCTTATACTAAGTAGTAAATTCTTATTATAACACTATAAGAGTATGTTTTGAGTAAAACTCATATAAGTAGCTAATAAAACCTCATACTAAGTAATAAATTCTTATTATAACACTATAAGGTTATGTTTTGAGGAAAACTCATATAAGTAGCTAATAAAACCTCATACTAAGTAATAAATTCTTATTATAAGATTATAAGGTTATGTTTTGAGGGAAACTCATATAAGTAGCTAATAAAACCTTATACTAAGTAATACATTCTTATCATAACACTATAAGGTTATGTTTTGAGAAAAACTCATATAAGTAGCTAATAAAACCTTATACTAAGTAATAAATTGTTATTATAATACTATAAGGTTATGTTGTGAGGATAACTTATATAAGTAGCTAATAAAACCTCATACTAAGTAATAAATTCTTATTATAACACTATAAGGTTATGTTTTGAGGAAAACTCATATAAGTAGCTAATAAAACCTTATACTAAGTAGGAAATTCTTATTATAACACTATAAGAGTATGTTTTGAGTAAAACTCATATAAGTAGCTAATAAAACCTCTTACTAAGTAATAAATTCTTATTATAATATTATAAGGTTATGTTTTGAGGAAAACTCATATAAGTAGCTAATAAAACCTTATACTGAGTAGTAAATTCTGATTATAACACTATAAGAGTATGTTTTGAGTAAAACTCATATAAGTAGCTAATAAAACCTTATACTAAGTAATACATTTTTATTATAACACTATAAGGTTATGTTTTGAGGAAAACTCATATAAGTAGCTAATAAAACCTTATACGAAGTAGTAAATTCTTATTATAACACTATAAGAGTATGTTTTGAGTAAAACTCATATAAGTAGCTAATAAAACCTCATACTAAGTAATAAATTCTTATTATAACACTATAAGGTTATGTTTTGAGGAAAACTCATATAAGTAGCTAATAAAACCTCATACTAAGTAATAAATTCTTATTATAAGATTATAAGGTTATGTTTTGAGGAAAACTCATATAAGTAGCTAATAAAACCTTATATTAAGTAATAAATTCTTATTATAATATTATAAGGTTATGTTTTGAGGAAAACTCATATAAGTAGCTAATAAAACCTTATACTGAGTAGTAAATTCTTATTATAACACTATAAGAGTATGTTTTGAGTAAAACTCATATAAGTAGCTAATAAAACCTCATACTAAGTAATAAATTCTTATTATAACACTATAAGGTTATGTTTTGAGGAAAACTCATATAAGTAGCTAATAAAACCTCATACTAAGTAATAAATTCTTATTATAAGATTATAAGGTTATGTTTTGAGGGAAACTCATATAAGTAGCTAATAAAACCTTATACTAAGTAATAAATTCTTATCATAACACTATAAGGTTATGTTTTGGGAAAAACTCATATAAGTAGCTAATAAAACCTTATACTAAGTAGGAAATTCTTATTATAACACTATAAGAGTATGTTTTGAGTAAAACTCATATAAGTAGCTAATAAAACCTCATACTAAGTAATAAATTCTTATTATAATATTATAAGGTTATGTTTTGAGGATAACTCATATAAGTAGCTAATAAAACCTTATACTGAGTAGTAAATTCTTATTATAACACTATAAGAGTATGTTTTGAGTAAAACTCATATAAGTAGCTAATAAAACCTTATACTCAGTAATACATTTTTAGGAAAACACTATAAGGTTATGTTTTGAGGAAAACTCATATAAGTAGCTAATAAAACCTTATACTAAGTAGTAAATTCTTATTATAACACTATAAGAGTATGTTTTGAGTAAAACTCATATAAGTAGCTAATAAAACCTCATACTAAGTAATAAATTCTTATTATAATATTATAAGGTTATGTTTTGAGGAAAACTCATATAAGTAGCTAATAAAACCTCATACTAAGTAATAAATTCTTATTATAAGATTATTGTAAAGGCTCGGATTTTCAAATCCTAATTTTTCGGAAAAAGGAAAATAAAAATGAATTTAAATTGGATTTAAAGCTCGTTTAGTGGATTCCGACCGTAATATAAAATTTGACGAACGATTTCCATCCTTTTACCTCGAAAATTGAAAATAATTATGAAATGACGATATCCTTGTCTAATTTAAAAATCTAATTGATCGAGAAAGCGATAGTCGGGGAAACTAACATTCAGAAACTAATTTCGGAATTCTAAATTCGCGTATTTAGAATTTATTTTCGGGTAAATGTTTACCCATTTCCACACTCTACCCTCACCAACTCCCTCCCCATACCTCTTGAAAGGTTACCCCGTCATTCACCATTCACCATCATCACCTGCTCCCTCCTTCACACGCTTCACCATCACTCCCGCCCTCTCTCGGCTTCACCATTCCCTCACCATCACCATGATGCTTCATCACCAACTTCAATCTCTCCATCTCCATCTTCATCACCACCATCGGCGTCACCATCTTCGATCATAATCTCCATCGCCGCCACCGATTCCTCGTCCCTCCTTCCACCTCGAAGCCACCAGCGGTAGCAGCAGTATCCCTCGGAGCCACCAGGAGCAGCCACCCGAGCCACCGCAGCTCCGACGACCCCCCTTGTCCCCTGTTCCCACAACCAAGGTTGTCGCCCGATTCGTTCTCGAAACAAACTTCCGGTAAGCCGTTCTCACTTGTTTTCGATCGGAATCACCCCCGAGCTCTTCAATCACAATCACCCATGTCCGACGCAGGTCCGATGAGCCATCGCGGGCCACCGACGAAGCCCAGGACTCCGTTCGAGAGCTCCGAAGTCGCGAACACGTCGGTGAGCTTCCAAGCTTCCTTTCATTTCTCGTTCGATTTCGTTCTTTATTTCGATGCTTAGAGTAGTCGGGGGGTGAGCGAGAGCTAAGTGCGGATAGTCGAGCGAGATCGAGAGCCTCGGTAGCTCGAGGGCAAGGCAGAGCAATCGCTGGCAGAGGCGAGGCTGAGCAGGCGCGAGCAGAGGCGGAGAGCAACCGGCTGGCGAGTGAGCTGAGCAGTGGGCGCAAGAGCAGGCAGGAGAGGAAGCACACGGACGCGGGGAGTGAGCACGCGAGCGCCGGCGCAGGAGCAGGCTGTCGAGCAGCTATGGCGGGGCTTCCTCTGCATTTGAAATTGGAGGAGGAAGATGGCCAGCGTGGCTTGTGGGCCCCTCCTTTTCTAACTTATATATATTTGTTATATTATATAACCGGTTGGGGATTAATAATTGCGGGTTCGGTTTGGTTCGGTTCGGGTTAACCGTTTACTTATCTAATTAGTTAGTGGTGATTAAAATAAAGATAAAATATTATTTTGGGAGAATTATAAGGGTTGATTTATTAAATAAAAATGGTCGGGATATTAGGGGATTTGAAGATAATTTATAAAGGTGTTTAATAAATGATATTTAAAATATCATATAATACTATTGAGATTTAAAATATATTATTGAGACTTAAAGATTTATAAAGAATTTGGAAAATTATTTCAAGGTTGGAAGTAATCTAATAAATAGATTTAAAAGGGAATTTAGCGAGTATTTTCAAGGGTCGGAATACTTAACTATTTAACTGGGATTTGAAACGGTTTTGAAACTAACTTGGGAATAAGACTTATTCGATGACTAACTAGCATGATAATATGATCGTTTGACTAACGATATATGATTCGTATGACTAATAGCATGAATTGTGGTGAATTATTATAAAGGGTTAAATATTGATTACCGATGATGATGATATATATATATATATATATATCCTTATGGAAAGTATGAATATGAAATAGTAATATGTGAATTTGGCTAAGAATGATATAGAGGTTATCTTAAGCTGATGAGATGACGGATTATATATGTTGAACGGTATGAAATGAGAGATAGTTGATCGTGATGAACTGAAAGTATGGTCGATGCGAGCTTGTTAATTAGCTGTTTGTATGAATGTGTGATATATGTTTCATATGTGACTTGTGTGCCTTGCGTAAATTAGACTTAGACTGATGATGTTATTTATGGGATTACTAGGTGATCTCTAATCTGTTGGATTGCTTGCAATTGCTGATTATTGTTTGGATTCTACGCTTCTTCAGGTAAGTACCTCCGGGGCTTACTCAGCAACCAGTACCTCCTGCCTGATGTGTCATATAGTATGTAGGTGTTTCATATGCATAAGAGCATGCCATGTAGTATCATGCTTAGGAATTGCACTTACGAATGAGCATTCTTATTCTGTATGCGTTTGAATACAGAACGGCCGTTATCTGTGAGTCCTAGAGTCCTTGCTAGGGTCATAGGGCAGCCCAGTTTCATCGGGTGTTGTCCTCCTCGAGTCATTTATATATATCACGAGATACGAGATGGGCATGAGATATGATATGATGATGAGATATGATATGATGATGAGACTTGATATGATTATAGCATCGAACTGGCCAGTCTCCACCTTGTTTGGAAGAGGGGTGGTGGTAAAAGAGGGATATACCGCTTGGTATTCTTTGTTAAGGCCTTCCTCAATATTCTGCACATATGAATTAGGAGCATGATAGTGTGGTTTTATTTCAGTACTGCATGAAGGCATCCTTTATTCTAGGTATAGGCGTATTATATGTCCTCAGCGCGGTCAGAGGACCCGCGGGCGGACTCTTGGCCTGACTTGGTGGTATAGTTTCAGGTACCCGATACACTGCTTGATTTTGCGTTGTTATGACGGGGTCTATTCATATGGCGGAGAGTGAGTGTTTGAAACTTGACTTCACCAGATTCATGCTTTTGGGATTCTCCCTACTTATACTCTGTTTTGACCCGGCTCTGCCGTGACACCGGTTGTATCATTTTCAGAACTTATGCCCTTTGCATGATAAAAGATTTCTCGCGTTGTAGACTTAGGACAGGTACAGGGGTTTACCCCGGGGTTTCCAACGGACCTTCCAGATTTGGGTGCGAAATTCCGCTTTAAACTACAACCCTTCGATTTCAAACCTTCAACCTGTACTCGGAGCGCAAGATCCTAACGAGGGGTTTTATCCCTCGAAACGTAACTCGAGAATCATAATCTCGGGCCGTTGCAAAGGTGGTATCAGAGATGAGGTTTTGCAATCCGAGTACCTAAGGTTGAAGATGGTTTTGAAAATCGCCCAATGTTTTCAAATGGTTTTGAAAAATGTTTTCAAAAGGGCAAAATGAATTTAATTGGACTTAAACCTAAAATGAATAAAGGGGAAACAATCTCGTGGGTAGAGACTAAAGCGATAGACATCTCTTATGGATGTAGAACTCGGGAAACGGTAGGCAAAATAATAGCTTTTATTTACAGATGGGCCTAGAAGACTCCAAGGAACACCACGTAGGTTGGAGTGTTGAGTTAGGAGGCCGGTAGGTTTTGCCCCTCCCGTTAGCCGTCCCTTGAAGGACGGCATAGATCGTCTCTATGCTTATGTTTATATATATACCTATATGCAATTGGGCCCGAGGGCGTTCCTCCTCGAAGAGGATCATATTAATCTTGTTGATTGCTTCCGTGTTGAGTGCTATTGTGCTTAGGATAGCGAACTAATCAGATTGCCTTAACTTGAACATGTACATGACTGCATGTTTAAACGGGATAGCGGGAGGAAACCTTGTTCTTATGTAATCAGATTTTCTGTCTTGTCGGAATAGTTCTTCCATAGTACAACCCCCTTGATAATCCCGATCCTGTAAACCGTCACACCAAAGCACTTGGATTTGTTAGTAAGGGTCGAGAGTGTCCGTTCCTCTTGACTTGAGTCCTATTTGTATTCCAACCATAAATGTTCATCGAGTCTCATACCTAATGTCAACATTCTCTACGGGAAATTTGGGTCGGTCAACTAACTACTTTCGGGGATTGTGTATAATGTGAGGGTTACCCGAGGTTGATTATCGACATTCTTCCGAGTTATGAGTGCTTTGTCTTATAAAGTCATCCCTCTTGAGCCTCGTAATGGTCAACCGTGTCGCCTTGCCAAAAGAGTCTAAACATGAATTCTACCATCTTCTCTCGGAAACGGTGTGAATGTCCTTGTGTCCAGTGTATCATACTAGCGTCCCGTGGGGAAATGGGGTGGCGAGTCGGTGATTGTCCTTAGAGAATTCTATCAAGTTATAATGATGGCCTCCTTGTGATTTCATGAAATTGTATATTGGTATAATTCAGCATGACTTGCCTAGTAACTTGCATGGTTGCACTTATGAGTAGATGTATGTGTCGTATGTATTGAATCCCCATGATTACCGTCTCCCTATGAACTAGGTCCATGATAGTGTGATCAACTCTCGTTGTATGTTAAAACGTGAATTGGATGACTTAGCAAGCCAGATGAACCTCATTGGACCTCATGACTGTGTACATGTTTAATAAGTATTGCTAGTATCATGTATGATATATACCTCCCAGTTATAAGCCTTCATATGATTGTGTGACGTCTTAGTCTCAGTATGTGAATATGGATGTATGCGATGAGATAATTGCTATACCAACTCTGCATGAGCTGACTATACCCTTAGCATGATTTTTAGGGTGCATCTTAGCATGCTTGCCTCAATCTCGCAATATTATGACTTGCTTATGTGTGTATCTAAATTGAGTGATAAGTCGTACATAGGATATCTTGTGATGTTGCTAGGTCTTGCATAACTTATGACATATATGTCTCGTGTCATTCTGTGCATACATGTTCTTAGTCTGTCAAGCATGATTGGTGAATGAAATGATAGGTTGCTAGCTTGTTTTGCGCACACATAAAGATGATTTTATGAACATGTTATGAATGCATAAATCGATATCCCTTGAGATAGGTGCATACTAGTGTGAAATAATGTGATGATATCTCTTGAGTTTTATGTGCTTATGTGCCACAATTATAAGGGCATCGTTGTAACTCTCGGGTTAGGATCTACTTCTTGGTCTCGTCGTTCCTAGTCCTGGTCCATGTCCGAACTCTTAAGGAAGTTGTGTCGTCCGCCCTTGTCTCTCCCCTATCTCCGTAACTTATAACCCTTGCAATCCTTCGATGAGCGCCGACATGCAAGAAAGGACCGACGACCAAGTGACACCATAGCAGCGCAACGGAAGTGTGATGGGCCCATGACCCATAGACCACAGGACTGACGTCGCCAAAAGTATACAAAGGACAAACACATTTGAAAGATGGTAGCCGCGTACGTGATTCTCTTAGATGACTCAAGGAAGAACGTTCTTAATTCAAATCGTGGATTCTTTTATACTAATCGGAATTGATGTTTTGTGAGAGGCCTAGAACTGACATAATTGAATGTGTGATGACGGATGTGCTGAATTGGTAGCAATTATTGCCTGACTAACTTGTTTCTATAGTGATGTGCCTTGGTGCTTGGTATATTGACTTGCGGGTGAGTAGGTTATGGGTTATATATATGATAGTGCTTTCTTCTTGAGCTTGAGTCGTGAGATTCTTCTGTGAGACGGGTCGAAAAGTGGCAGGTGGATTGAGGTCTTCAGATTGGTTCATTGGTCGTGTGAGATGGGGTGAAGAAAGGATGTGTTAGCTTTGGTAGAGCCGAGTGAGTTGGAATGTGTCGCAGATAGTGGTCCGTGAGTATAGATGAGCTTCTAGGTAGGTCTTAGGTGAGCAGTACGTGGGGCTGGTATGCCGAGATTTTGAGGGAGGGTGTCCTAGTGAGAAGTGGTAGTCTAGGTAGGTAGTGTGTGCGGGTCGTATAAGAGAGTGGTTGACTGAGGTCTGGACTAGTTTCATTAGGGTGATCTTGAGATTGGGTGTGGGTAGAGGTAGTTAGGATAGTTCTAGAGGTGGATGGGCGAGCTAGGAGTTGATCGAGGTATTCTTGAGGGGAGGTGTTGTGAGACGGATTGGTGTGCTAAGGAAGGTGTCTAGATTGTCTATGAGCGGATCGTGGGCGGTGTGAAGGATGATCGATTAAGGATTGTCTGAGGAATCGTAGAATTTAGGACTAGGTGATGTGTGCTGTGAGTGGAAGCGTTTTCGGTAAGGGATGAGGTTGAGGAGTTGTTAAGGAAGAGTAGTATGAGGTTGCTAGGGAAATTATCGATCGGGGATGTTAGGTTGTGCATATCAGGGTTGTTCGTGTAATGAGTATTTGTGGGTTGTTTAGATAGGATTGGTAATGCTTGGGGAATTTATGAGTGAAGGATCTCTAGATGCGTTGTTGGAGGATTTTGGCATAGGGAATTAATCGGGATTTATGAGTGAATGTCATTGTGGCCATTGAGGTAATTGAGGATGTGAGATGAATCTTCGAGGAAAGACTGGTAGCTAGGAAAGGATGTAGTTGAGATTCCTAGTAAGACTGTGGGGTTAAGGTTGAGATAGAGAGATTATGAGCACGGATTTGGGAACTAGGCAAAGCAGAAGGTATTGAGGACGCTAGAAGCTAAGAGATTTTTGAAGGTTGGTGAGGTTGTAGTGCTTAGGAAATTCGGACGAGGATGTCCTAGGAATTCGGTGAAAATGATGATCGATATATAAGGGTTTAAGTGGTAGAGATTTCGAAGTTTAAGGAAACGTGATTTGAGGCAATTTGGGGAACATGCGGAGTTGATGGAACTAGTCTAGGTAGAGTATGACGAGAAGAGGATCTAGAGTGGGTCGGCTTAACGAGCATGGTAATTCGTGGTTGGGAGTACCACTAGTTGGGTTCTGCATTAGAATTGGTCGGGAGTGTCAAGTGTAAGATGGTCAGCATGAGTTGGGTCCTTAGAGATGGATGGTTAGTGAGAGTGGTTAGTGGCGTGGGGAGTATGATTAAGTTAGCAAGGTGATTCGCGATGTCTCTTTAGGAGATGATAGTCGAGTGGAAGGTAGGACTTGAGATCGGGATGTCGAAGTGGATTGGCCCTTAGATGGCTTGATGGTATAGGAGTTGTGATACCTTGTAGTTGGTTTGAGTATTCGACCTTGATTGCGAATAGTTATGAGGCTAGAAAGGTTGTATGTGAGCAGGATACAATGGTGCCTAGAACTGGTAGTGGATTGAGTTGGTAGACCTCGGTGAAGTTGATCTTAGTGCAAGGGATGGTGAGTAGTGGTCGTGTCTCGTCATGGTTGGTAGTGCAAGGCAGATTCTCCTGAGATAGTGATCTAGTGTATACTTTACTTGGGGCCGACTGTTGTGCGAATTCTATGCTATAGACTATGTTGATTCTCTGATGTGTTGTCGTTGACAATAGGGAACTGTTAGTACTAACATAGTTATCCCTGAACTCGATGGAATGCTACTGTACGGAAGCAGTTGTTTACCTCTAATGCGATGACGCTTGGTAGTTAGAATGAGTATGATGTACTTATCTGATTGATATGACGTGCTTATATGATTGATATGGTGTGTAACTTCCGTGAGGTGATGTGATAAATTATACCATATATGATACGATGCTATATATGCTATGTGGCTATTCTTGAGGTGATTATGTTATGCTATTAGACGTGAGATGCTATTGTTATTCGATGTATATACATGATGCTTGATGATGGAAATGATAGAAACTGAACTGTTAAACTTTGATTCTGACTTGGAACCTAGGGAGGGAATATGAGATTAGCCTTTAGAGGTGGATGGTAGGATAAATGGAGAGGTTAGAAATGCTTTTGACTAATGTCGCACTTGAAATTTTGAACGGTGTTTTAAAGCGAACGTTGTGATGTTTTGAGTTATAATATGACCGAGGAGTCGGAGTAAGGATGTAGTAAGGGCCCATATTACATTCTTATTACGGTCTATTGGGGATATTATGATTATGACCACGGTACTGTGAGGATCTCATATGGGCACTTATGAGGTGTTTACGGGATCAATGGCATGATCCTTGGACTCACCAATTTCAAACTTCATCCCCTATTTTAAAATGATTTTAGTCTCGGGGACGAGACTTGTTTTTAAAGGTAGATGATGTAAAGGCTCGGATTTTCAAATCCTAATTTTTCGGAAAAAGGAAAATAAAAATGAATTTAAATTGGATTTAAAGCTCGTTTAGTGGATTCCGACCGTAATATAAAATTTGACGAACGATTTCCATCCTTTTACCTCGAAAATTGAAAATAATTATGAAATGACGATATCCTTGTCTAATTTAAAAATCTAATTGATCGAGAAAGCGATAGTCGGGGAAACTAACATTCAGAAACTAATTTCGGAATTCTAAATTCGCGTATTTAGAATTTATTTTCGGGTAAATGTTTACCCATTTCCACACTCTACCCTCACCAACTCCCTCCCCATACCTCTTGAAAGGTTACCCCGTCATTCACCATTCACCATCATCACCTGCTCCCTCCTTCACACGCTTCACCATCACTCCCGCCCTCTCTCGGCTTCACCATTCCCTCACCATCACCATGATGCTTCATCACCAACTTCAATCTCTCCATCTCCATCTTCATCACCACCATCGGCGTCACCATCTTCGATCATAATCTCCATCGCCGCCACCGATTCCTCGTCCCTCCTTCCACCTCGAAGCCACCAGCGGTAGCAGCAGTATCCCTCGGAGCCACCAGGAGCAGCCACCCGAGCCACCGCAGCTCCGACGACCCCCCTTGTCCCCTGTTCCCACAACCAAGGTTGTCGCCCGATTCGTTCTCGAAACAAACTTCCGGTAAGCCGTTCTCACTTGTTTTCGATCGGAATCACCCCCGAGCTCTTCAATCACAATCACCCATGTCCGACGCAGGTCCGATGAGCCATCGCGGGCCACCGACGAAGCCCAGGACTCCGTTCGAGAGCTCCGAAGTCGCGAACACGTCGGTGAGCTTCCAAGCTTCCTTTCATTTCTCGTTCGATTTCGTTCTTTATTTCGATGCTTAGAGTAGTCGGGGGGTGAGCGAGAGCTAAGTGCGGATAGTCGAGCGAGATCGAGAGCCTCGGTAGCTCGAGGGCAAGGCAGAGCAATCGCTGGCAGAGGCGAGGCTGAGCAGGCGCGAGCAGAGGCGGAGAGCAACCGGCTGGCGAGTGAGCTGAGCAGTGGGCGCAAGAGCAGGCAGGAGAGGAAGCACACGGACGCGGGGAGTGAGCACGCGAGCGCCGGCGCAGGAGCAGGCTGTCGAGCAGCTATGGCGGGGCTTCCTCTGCATTTGAAATTGGAGGAGGAAGATGGCCAGCGTGGCTTGTGGGCCCCTCCTTTTCTAACTTATATATATTTGTTATATTATATAACCGGTTGGGGATTAATAATTGCGGGTTCGGTTTGGTTCGGTTCGGGTTAACCGTTTACTTATCTAATTAGTTAGTGGTGATTAAAATAAAGATAAAATATTATTTTGGGAGAATTATAAGGGTTGATTTATTAAATAAAAATGGTCGGGATATTAGGGGATTTGAAGATAATTTATAAAGGTGTTTAATAAATGATATTTAAAATATCATATAATACTATTGAGATTTAAAATATATTATTGAGACTTAAAGATTTATAAAGAATTTGGAAAATTATTTCAAGGTTGGAAGTAATCTAATAAATAGATTTAAAAGGGAATTTAGCGAGTATTTTCAAGGGTCGGAATACTTAACTATTTAACTGGGATTTGAAACGGTTTTGAAACTAACTTGGGAATAAGACTTATTCGATGACTAACTAGCATGATAATATGATCGTTTGACTAACGATATATGATTCGTATGACTAATAGCATGAATTGTGGTGAATTATTATAAAGGGTTAAATATTGATTACCGATGATGATGATATATATATATATATATATCCTTATGGAAAGTATGAATATGAAATAGTAATATGTGAATTTGGCTAAGAATGATATAGAGGTTATCTTAAGCTGATGAGATGACGGATTATATATGTTGAACGGTATGAAATGAGAGATAGTTGATCGTGATGAACTGAAAGTATGGTCGATGCGAGCTTGTTAATTAGCTGTTTGTATGAATGTGTGATATATGTTTCATATGTGACTTGTGTGCCTTGCGTAAATTAGACTTAGACTGATGATGTTATTTATGGGATTACTAGGTGATCTCTAATCTGTTGGATTGCTTGCAATTGCTGATTATTGTTTGGATTCTACGCTTCTTCAGGTAAGTACCTCCGGGGCTTACTCAGCAACCAGTACCTCCTGCCTGATGTGTCATATAGTATGTAGGTGTTTCATATGCATAAGAGCATGCCATGTAGTATCATGCTTAGGAATTGCACTTACGAATGAGCATTCTTATTCTGTATGCGTTTGAATACAGAACGGCCGTTATCTGTGAGTCCTAGAGTCCTTGCTAGGGTCATAGGGCAGCCCAGTTTCATCGGGTGTTGTCCTCCTCGAGTCATTTATATATATCACGAGATACGAGATGGGCATGAGATATGATATGATGATGAGATATGATATGATGATGAGACTTGATATGATTATAGCATCGAACTGGCCAGTCTCCACCTTGTTTGGAAGAGGGGTGGTGGTAAAAGAGGGATATACCGCTTGGTATTCTTTGTTAAGGCCTTCCTCAATATTCTGCACATATGAATTAGGAGCATGATAGTGTGGTTTTATTTCAGTACTGCATGAAGGCATCCTTTATTCTAGGTATAGGCGTATTATATGTCCTCAGCGCGGTCAGAGGACCCGCGGGCGGACTCTTGGCCTGACTTGGTGGTATAGTTTCAGGTACCCGATACACTGCTTGATTTTGCGTTGTTATGACGGGGTCTATTCATATGGCGGAGAGTGAGTGTTTGAAACTTGACTTCACCAGATTCATGCTTTTGGGATTCTCCCTACTTATACTCTGTTTTGACCCGGCTCTGCCGTGACACCGGTTGTATCATTTTCAGAACTTATGCCCTTTGCATGATAAAAGATTTCTCGCGTTGTAGACTTAGGACAGGTACAGGGGTTTACCCCGGGGTTTCCAACGGACCTTCCAGATTTGGGTGCGAAATTCCGCTTTAAACTACAACCCTTCGATTTCAAACCTTCAACCTGTACTCGGAGCGCAAGATCCTAACGAGGGGTTTTATCCCTCGAAACGTAACTCGAGAATCATAATCTCGGGCCGTTATAATTATAAGTTTATGTTTTGAGGGAAACTCATATAAGTAGCTAATAAAACCTTATACTAAGTAATACATTCTTATCATAACACTATAAGGTTATGTTTTGAGAAAAACTCATATAAGTAGCTAATAAAACCTTATACTAAATAATAAATTGTTATTATAATACTATAAGGTTATGTTGTGAGGATAACTTATATAAGTAGCAAATAAAACCTCATACTAAGTAATAAATTCTTATTATAACACTATAAGGTTATATTTTGAGGAAAACTCATATAAGTAGCTAATAAAACCTTATACTAAGTAGGAAATTCTTATTATAACACTATAAGAGTATGTTTTGAGTAAAACTCATATAAGTAGCTAATAAAACCTCATACTAAGTAATAAATTCTTATTATAATATTATAAGGTTATGTTTTGAGGAAAACTCATATAAGTAGCTAATAAAACCTTATACTGAGTAGTAAATTCTTATTATAACACTATAAGAGTATGTTTTGAGTAAAACTCATATAAGTAGCTAATAAAACCTTATACTAAGTAATACATTTTTATTATAACACTATAAGGTTATGTTTTGAGGAAAACTCATATAAGTAGCTAATAAAACCTTATATTAAGTAGTAAATTCTTATTATAACACTATAAGAGTATGTTTTGAGTAAAACTCATATAAGTAGCTAATAAAACCTCATACTAAGTAATAAATTCTTATTATAACACTATAAGGTTATGTTTTGAGGAAAACCTATATAAGTAGCTAATAAAACCTCATACTAAGTAATAAATTCTTATTATAAGATTATAAGGTTATGTTTTGAGGAAAACTCATATAAGTAGCTAATAAAACCTTATACTAAGTAATAAATTCTTATTATAATATTATAAGGTTATGTTTTGAGGAAAACTCATATAAGTAGCTAATAAAACCTTATACTGAGTAGTAAATTTTTATTATAACACTATAAGAGTATGTTTTGAGTAAAACTCATATAAGTAGCTAATAAAACCTTATACTCAGTAATAGATTTTTATTATAACACTATAAGGTTATGTTTTGAGGAAAACTCATATAAGTAGCTAATAAAACCTTATACTAAGTAGTAAATTCTTATTATAACACTATAAGAGTATGTTTTGAGTAAAACTCATATAAGTAGCTAATAAAACCTCATACTAAGTAATAAATTCTTATTATAACACTATAAGGTTATGTTTTGAGGAAAACTCATATAAGTAGCTAATAAAACCTCATACTAAGTAATAAATTCTTATTATAATATTATAAGGTTATGTTTTGAGGAAAACTCATATAAGTAGCTAATAAAACCTTATACTAAGTAGGAAATTCTTATTATAACACTATAAGAGTATGTTTTGAGTAAAACTCATATAAGTAGCTAATAAAACCTCATACTAAGTAATAAATTCTTATTATAATATTATAAGGTTATGTTTTGAGGAAAACTCATATAAGTAGCTAATAAAACCTTATACTGAGTAGTAAATTCTTATTATAACACTATAAGAGTATGTTTTGAGTAAAACTCATATAAGTAGCTAATAAAACCTTATACTAAGTAATACATTTTTATTATAACACTATAAGGTTATGTTTTGAGGAAAACTCATATAAGTAGCTAATAAAACCTTATACTAAGTAGTAAATTCTTATTATAACACTATAAGAGTATGTTTTGAGTAAAACTCATATAAGTAGCTAATAAAACCTCATACTAAGTAATAAATTCTTATTATAACACTATAAGGTTATGTTTTGAGGAAAACTCATATAAGTAGCTAATAAAACCTCATACTAAGTAATAAATTCTTATTATAAGATTATAAGGTTATGTTTTAAGGAAAACTCATATAAGTAGCTAATAAAACCTTATACTAAGTAATAAATTCTTATCATAACACTATAAGGTTATGTTTTGAGAAAAACTCATATAAGTAGCTAATAAAACCTTATACTAAGTAATAAATTCTTATTATAATACTATAAGGTTATGTTGTGAGGATAACTTATAT
This sequence comes from Persicaria tinctoria, assembly GCA_037127255.1. Classification (NCBI taxonomy): domain Eukaryota; kingdom Viridiplantae; phylum Streptophyta; class Magnoliopsida; order Caryophyllales; family Polygonaceae; genus Persicaria; species Persicaria tinctoria. Next base: position 9,273,270 of record JBANSL010000009.1, on the reverse strand, counting down.
AAGTAGCTAATAAAACCCCATACTAAGTAATAAATTCTTATTATAATATTATAAGGTTATGTTTTGAGGAAAACTCATATAAGTAGCTAATAAAACCTTATACTAAGTAGTAAATTCTTATTATAACACTATAAGAGTATGTTTTGAGTAAAACTCATATAAGTAGCTAATAAAACCTTATAGTAAGTAATAAATTCTTATTATAACACTATAAGGTTATGTTTTGAGGAAAATTCATATAAGTAGCTAATAAAACCTCATACTAAGTAATAAATTCTTATTATAATATTATAAGTTTATGTTTTGAGGAAAACTCATATAAGTAGCTAATAAAACCTTATACTAAGTAGTAAATTCTTATTATAACACTATAAGAGTATGTTTTGAGTAAAACTCATATAAGTAGCTAATAAAACCTCATACTAAGTAATAAATTCTTATTATAACACTATAAGGTTATGTTTTGAGGAAAACTCATATAAGTAGCTAATAAAACCTCATACTAAGTAATAAATCCTTATTATAAGATTATAAGGTTATGTTTTGAGAAAAACTCATATAAGTAGCTAATAAAACCTTAGACTAAGTAATAAATTCTTATCATAACACTATTAGGTTATATTTTGAGGAGAACTCATATAAGTAGCTAATAAAACCTTATACTAAGTAGTAAATTCTTATTATAACACAATAAAAGTATGTTTTGAGTAAAACTCATATAAGTAGCTAATAAAACCTTATACTAAGTAATAAATTCTTATTATAACATTATAAGGTTATGTTTTGAGGAAAACTCATATAAGTAGCTAATAAAACCTCATACTAAGTAATAAATTCTTATTATAAGATTATAAGGTTATGTTTTGAGGGAAACTCATATAAGTAGCTAATAAAACCTTATACTAAGTAATACATTCTTATCATAACACTATAAGGTTATGTTTTGAGAAAAACTCATATAAGTAGCTAATAAAACCATATACTAAGTAATAAATTGTTATTATAATACTATAAGGTTATGTTGTGAGGATAACTTATATAAGTAGCTAATAAAACCTCATACTAAGTAATAAATTCTTATTATAACACTATAAGGTTATGTTTTGAGGAAAACTCATATAAGTAGCTAATAAAACCTTATACTAAGTAGGAAATTCTTATTATAACACTATAAGAGTATGTTTTGAGTAAAACTCATATAAGTAGCTAATAAAACCTCATACTAAGTAATAAATTCTTATTATAATATTATAAGGTTATGTTTTGAGGAAAACTCATATAAGTAACTAATAAAACCTTATACTGAGTAGTAAATTCTTATTATAACACTATAAGAGTATGTTTTGAGTAAAACTCATATAAGTAGCTAATAAAACCTCATACTAAGTAATAAATTCTTATTATAACACTATAAGGTTATGTTTTGAGGAAAACTCATATAAGTAGCTAATAAAACCTCATACTAAGTAATAAATTCTTATTATAAGATTATAAGGTTTTGTTTTGAGGAAAACTCATATAAGTAGCTAATAAAACCTTATACTAAGTAATAAATTCTTATTATAATATTATAAGGTTATGTTTTGAGGAAAACTCATATAAGTAGCTAATAAAACCTTATACTGAGTAGTAAATTCTTATTATAACACTATAAGAGTATGTTTTGAGTAAAACTCATATAAGTAGCTAATAAAACCTTATACTAAGTAATACATTTTTATTATAACACTATAAGGTTATGTTTTGAGGAAAACTCATATAAGTAGCTAATAAAACCTTATACTAAGTAGTAAATTTTTATTATAACACTATAAGAGTATGTTTTGAGTAAAACTCATATAAGTAGCTAATAAAACCTCATACTAAGTAATAAATTCTTATTATAACACTATAAGGTTATGTTTTGAGGAAAACTCATATAAGTAGCTAATAAAACCTCATACTAAGTAATAAATTCTTATTATAAGATTATAAGGTTTTGTTTTGAGGAAAACTCATATAAGTAGCTAATAAAACCTTATACTAAGTAATAAATTCTTATTATAATATTATAAGGTTATGTTTTGAGGAAAACTCATATAAGTAGCTAATAAAACCTTATACTGAGTAGTAAATTCTTATTATAACACTATAAGAGTATGTTTTGAGTAAAACTCATATAAGTAGCTAATAAAACCTTATACTAAGTAATACATTTTTATTATAACACTATAAGGTTATGTTTTGAGGAAAACTCATATAAGTAGCTAATAAAACCTTATACTAAGTAGTAAATTTTTATTATAACACTATAAGAGTATGTTTTGAGTAAAACTCATATAAGTAGCTAATAAAACCTCATACTAAGTAATAAATTCTTATTATAACACTATAAGGTTATGTTTTGAGAAAAACTCATATAAGTAGCTAATAAAACCTCATACTAAGTAATAAATTCTTATTATAAGATTATAAGGTTATGTTTTGAGGGAAACTCATATAAGTAGCTAATAAAACCTTATACTAAGTAATACATTCTTATCATAACACTATAAGGTTATGTTTTGAGAAAAACTCATATAAGTAGCTAATAAAACCTTATACTAAGTAATAAATTGTTATTATAATACTATAAGGTTATGTTGTGAGGATAACTTATATAAGTAGCTAATAAAACCTCATACTAAGTAATAAATTCTTATTATAACACTATAAGGATATGTTTTGAGGAAAACTCATATAAGTAGCTAATAAAACCTTATACTAAGTAGGAAATTCTTATTATAACACTATAAGAGTATGTTTTGAGTAAAACTCATATAAGTAGCTAATAAAACCTCATACTAAGTAATAAATTCTTATTATAATATTATAAGGTTATGTTTTGAGGAAAACTCATATAAGTAGCTAATAAAACCTTATACTGAGTGTTAAATTCTTATTATAACACTATAAGAGTATGTTTTGAGTAAAACTCATATAAGTAGCTAATAAAACCTCATACTAAGTAATAAATTCTTATTATAAGATTATAAGGTTATGTTTTGAGGGAAACTCATATAAGTAGCTAATAAAACCTTATACTAAGTAATACATTCTTATCATAACACTATAAGGTTATGTTTTGAGAAAAACTCATATAAGTAGCTAATAAAACCTTATACTAAGTAATAAATTGTTATTATAATACTATAAGGTTATGTTGTGAGGATAACTTATATAAGTAGCTAATAAAACCTCATACTAAGTAATAAATTCTTATTATAACACTATAAGGTTATGTTTTGAGGAAAACTCATATAAGTAGCTAATAAAACCTTATACTAAGTAGGAAATTCTTATTATAACACTATAAGAGTATGTTTTGAGTAAAACTCATATAAGTAGCTAATAAAACCTCATACTAAGTAATAAATTCTTATTATAATATTATAAGGTTATGTTTTGAGGAAAACTCATATAAGTAACTAATAAAACCTTATACTGAGTAGTAAATTCTTATTATAACACTATAAGAGTATGTTTTGAGTAAAACTCATATAAGTAGCTAATAAAACCTCATACTAAGTAATAAATTCTTATTATACCACTATAAGGTTATGTTTTGAGGAAAACTCATATAAGTAGCTAATAAAACCTCATACTAAGTAATAAATTCTTATTATAAGATTATAAGGTTTTGTTTTGAGGAAAACTCATATAAGTAGCTAATAAAACCTTATACTAAGTAATAAATTCTTATTATAATATTATAAGGTTATGTTTTGAGGAAAACTCATATAAGTAGCTAATAAAACCTTATACTGAGTAGTAAATTCTTATTATAACACTATAAGAGTATGTTTTGAGTAAAACTCATATAAGTAGCTAATAAAACCTTATACTAAGTAATACATTTTTATTATAACACTATAAGGTTATGTTTTTAGGAAAACTCATATAAGTAGCTAATAAAACCTTATACTAAGTAGTAAATTCTTATTATAACACTATAAGAGTATGTTTTGAGTAAAACTCATATTAGTAGCTAATAAAACCTCATACTAAGTAATAAATTCTTATTATAACACTATAAGGTTATGTTTTGAGGAAAACTCATATAAGTAGCTAATAAAACCTCATACTAAGTAATAAATTCTTATTATAAGATTATAAGGTTTTGTTTTGAGGAAAACTCATATAAGTAGCTAATAAAACCTTATACTAAGTAATAAATTCTTATTATAATATTATAAGGTTATGTTTTGAGGAAAACTCATATAAGTAGCTAATAAAACCTTATACTGAGTAGTAAATTCTTATTATAACACTATAAGAGTATGTTTTGAGTAAAACTCATATAAGTAGCTAATAAAACCTTATACTAAGTAATACATTTTTATTATAACACTATAAGGTTATGTTTTGAGGAAAACTCATATAAGTAGCTAATAAAACCTTATACTAAGTAGTAAATTTTTATTATAACACTATAAGAGTATGTTTTGAGTAAAACTCATATAAGTAGCTAATAAAACCTCATACTAAGTAATAAATTCTTATTATAACACTATAAGGTTATGTTTTGAGAAAAACTCATATAAGTAGCTAATAAAACCTCATACTAAGTAATAAATTCTTATTATAAGATTATAAGGTTATGTTTTGAGGGAAACTTATATAAGTAGCTAATAAAACCTTATACTAAGTAATACATTCTTATCATAACACTATAAGGTTATGTTTTGAGAAAAACTCATATAAGTAGCTAATAAAACCTTATACTAAGTAATAAATTGTTATTATAATACTATAAGGTTATGTTGTGAGGATAACTTATATAAGTAGCTAATAAAACCTCATACTAAGTAATAAATTCTTATTATAACACTATAAGGATATGTTTTGAGGAAAACTCATATAAGTAGCTAATAAAACCTTATACTAAGTAGGAAATTCTTATTATAACACTATAAGAGTATGTTTTGAGTAAAACTCATATAAGTAGCTAATAAAACCTCATACTAAGTAATAAATTCTTATTATAATATTATAAGGTTATGTTTTGAGGAAAACTCATATAAGTAGCTAATAAAACCTTATACTGAGTAGTAAATTCTTATTATAACACTATAAGAGTATGTTTTGAGTAAAACTCATATAAGTAGCTAATAAAACCTTATACTAAGTAATACATTTTTATTATAACACTATAAGGTTATGTTTTGAGGAAAACTCATATAAGTAGCTAATAAAACCTTATACTAAGTAGTAAATTCTTATTATAACACTATAAGAGTATGTTTTGAGTAAAACTCATATAAGTAGCTAATAAAACCTCATACTAAGTAATAAATTCTTATTATAACACTATAAGGTTATGTTTTGAGGAAAACCTATATAAGTAGCTAATAAAACCTCATACTAAGTAATAAATTCTTATTATAAGATTATAAGGTTATGTTTTGAGGAAAACTCATATAAGTAGCTAATAAAACCTTATACTAAGTAATAAATTCTTATTATAATATTATAAGGTTATGTTTTGAGGAAAACTCATATATGTAGCTAATAAAACCTTATACTGAGTAGTAAATTCTTATTATAACACTATAAGAGTTTGTTTTGAGTAAAACTCATATAAGTAGCTAATAAAACCTCATACTAAGTAATAAATTCTTATTATAATATTATAAGGTTATGTTTTGAGGAAAACTCATATAAGTAGCTAATAAAACCTTATACTGAGTAGTAAATTCTTATTATAACACTATAAGAGTATGTTTTGAGTAAAACTCATATAAGTAGCTAATAAAACCTTATACTCAGTAATACATTTTTATTATAACACTATAAGGTTATGTTTTGAGGAAAACTCATATAAGTAACTAATAAAATCTTATACTAAGTAGTAAATTCTTATTATAACACTATAAGAGTATGTTTTGAGTAAAACTCATATAAGTAGCTAATAAAACCTCATACTAAGTAATAAATTCTTATTATAACACTATAAGGTTATGTTTTGAGGAAAACTCATATAAGTAGCTAATAAAACCTCATACTAAGTAATAAATTCTTATTATAATATTATAAGGTTATGTTTTGAGGAAAACTCATATAAGTAGCTAATAAAACCTTATACTAAGTAGGAAATTCTTATTATAACACTATAAGAGTATGTTTTGAGTAAAACTCATATAAGTAGCTAATAAAACCTCATACTAAGTAATAAATTCTTATTATAATATTATAAGGTTATGTTTTGAGGAAAACTCATATAAGTAGCTAATAAAACCTTATACTGAGTAGTAAATTCTTATTATAACACTATAAGAGTATGTTTTGAGTAAAACTCATATAAGTAGCTAATAAAACCTTATACTCAGTAATACATTTTTATTATAACACTATAAGGTTATGTTTTGAGGAAAACTCATATAAGTAACTAATAAAATCTTATACTAAGTAGTAAATTCTTATTATAACACTATAAGAGTATGTTTTGAGTAAAACTCATATAAGTAGCTAATAAAACCTCATACTAAGTAATAAATTCTTATTATAACACTATAAGGTTATGTTTTGAGAAAAACTCATATAAGTAGCTAATAAAACCTCATACTAAGTAATAAATTCTTATTATAAGATTATAAGGTTATGTTTTGAGGGAAACTCATATAAGTAGCTAATAAAACCTTATACTAAGTAATACATTCTTATCATAACACTATAAGGTTATGTTTTGAGAAAAACTCATATAAGTAGCTAATAAAACCTTATACTAAGTAATAAATTGTTATTATAATACTATAAGGTTATGTTGTGAGGATAACTTATATAAGTAGCTAATAAAACCTCATACTAAGTAATAAATTCTTATTATAACACTATAAGGATATGTTTTGAGGAAAACTCATATAAGTAGCTAATAAAACCTTATACTAAGTAGGAAATTCTTATTATAACACTATAAGAGTATGTTTTGAGTAAAACTCATATAAGTAGCTAATAAAACCTCATACTAAGTAATAAATTCTTATTATAATATTATAAGGTTATGTTTTGAGGAAAACTCATATAAGTAGCTAATAAAACCTTATACTGAGTAGTAAATTCTTATTATAACACTATAAGAGTATGTTTTGAGTAAAACTCATATAAGTAGCTAATAAAACCTTATACTAAGTAATACATTTTTATTATAACACTATAAGGTTATGTTTTGAGGAAAACTCATATAAGTAGCTAATAAAACCTTATACTAAGTAGTAAATTCTTATTATAACACTATAAGAGTATGTTTTGAGTAAAACTCATATAAGTAGCTAATAAAACCTTATACTAAGTAATACATTTTTATTATAACACTATAAGGTTATGTTTTGAGGAAAACTCATATAAGTAGCTAATAAAACCTTATACTAAGTAGTAAATTCTTATTATCACACTATAAGAGTATGTTTTGAGTAAAACTCATATAAGTAGCTAATAAAACCTCATACTAAGTAATAAATTCTTATTATAACACTATAAGGTTATGTTTTGAGGAAAACCTATATAAGTAGCTAATAAAACCTCATACTAAGTAATAAATTCTTATTATAAGATTATAAGGTTATGTTTTGAGGAAAACTCATATAAGTAGCTAATAAAACCTTATACTAAGTAATAAATTCTTATTATAATATTATAAGGTTATGTTTTGAGGAAAACTCATATATGTAGCTAATAAAACCTTATACTGAGTAGTAAATTCTTATTATAACACTATAAGAGTTTGTTTTGAGTAAAACTCATATAAGTAGCTAATAAAACCTCATACTAAGTAATAAATTCTTATTATAATATTATAAGGTTATGTTTTGAGGAAAACTCATATAAGTAGCTAATAAAACCTTATACTGAGTAGTAAATTCTTATTATAACACTATAAGAGTATGTTTTGAGTAAAACTCATATAAGTAGCTAATAAAACCTTATACTCAGTAATACATTTTTATTATAACACTATAAGGTTATGTTTTGAGGAAAACTCATATAAGTAACTAATAAAATCTTATACTAAGTAGTAAATTCTTATTATAACACTATAAGAGTATGTTTTGAGTAAAACTCATATAAGTAGCTAATAAAACCTCATACTAAGTAATAAATTCTTATTATAACACTATAAGGTTATGTTTTGAGGAAAACTCATATAAGTAGCTAATAAAACCTCATACTAAGTAATAAATTCTTATTATAATATTATAAGGTTATGTTTTGAGGAAAACTCATATAAGTAGCTAATAAAACCTTATACTAAGTAGGAAATTCTTATTATAACACTATAAGAGTATGTTTTGAGTAAAACTCATATAAGTAGCTAATAAAACCTCATACTAAGTAATAAATTCTTATTATAATATTATAAGGTTATGTCTTGAGGAAAACTCATATAAGTAGCTAATAAAACGTTATACTGAGTAGTAAATTCTTATTATAACACTATAAGAGTATGTTTTGAGTAAAACTCATATAAGTAGCTAATCAAACCTTATACTAAGTAATAAATTTTTATTATAACACTATAAGGTTATGTTTTGAGGAAAACTCATATAAGTAGCTAATAAAACCTTATACTAAGTAGTAAATTATTATTATAACACTATAAGAGTATGTTTTGAGTAAAACTCATATAAGTAGCTAATAAAACCTCATACTAAGTAATAAATTCTTATTATAACACTATAAGGTTATGTTTTGAGGAAAACTCCTATAAGTAGCTAATAAAACCTCATACTAAGTAATAAATTCTTATTATAAGATTATAAGGTTATGTTTTAAGGAAAACTCATATAAGTAGCTAATAAAACCTTATACTAAGTAATAAATTCTTATCATAACACTATAAGGTTATGTTTTGAGAAAAACTCATATAAGTACCTATTAAAACCTTATACTAAGTAATAAATTCTTATTATAATACTATAAGGTTATGTTGTGAGGATAACTTATATAAGTAGCTAATAAAACCCCATACTAAGTAATAAATTCTTATTATAATATTATAAGGTTATGTTTTGAGGAAAACTCATATAAGTAGCTAATAAAACCTTATACTGAGTAGTAAATTATTATTATAACACTATAAGAGTATGTTTTGAGTAAAACTCATATAAGTAGCTAATAAAACCTTATACTAAGTAATACATTTTTATTATAACACTATAAGGTTATGTTTTGAGGAAAACTCATATAAGTAGCTAATAAAACCTTATACTAAGTAGTAAATTCTTATTATAACACTATAAGAGTATGTTTTGAGTAAAACTCATATAAGTAGCTAATAAAACCTCATACTAAGTAATAAATTCTTATTATAACACTATAAGGTTATGTTTTGAGGAAAACTCATATAAGTAGCTAATAAAACCTCATACTAAGTAATAAATCCTTATTATAAGATTATAAGGTTATGTTTTGAGGAAAACTCATATAAGTAGCTAATAAAACCTTATACTGAGTAGTAAATTCTTATTATAACACTATAAGAGTATGTTTTGAGTAAAACTCATATAAGTAGCTAATAAAACCTCATACTAAGTAATACATTTTTATTATAACACTATAAGGTTATGTTTTGAGGAAAACTCATATAAGTAGCTAATAAAACCTTATACTAAGTAGTAAATTCTTATTATAACACTATAAGAGTATGTTTTGAGTAAAACTCATATAAGTAGCTAATAAAACCTCATACTAAGTAATAAATTCTTATTATAACACTATAAGGTTATGTTTTGAGGAAAACTCATATAAGTAGCTAATAAAACCTCATACTAAGTAATAAATTCTTATTATAATATTATAAGGTTATGTTTTGAGGAAAACTCATATAAGTTGCTAATAAAACCTGATACTAAGTAGGAAATTCTTATTATAACACTATAAGAGTATGTTTTGAGTAAAACTCATATAAGTAGCTAATAAAACCTCATACTAAGTAATAAATTCTTAATATAATATTATAAGGTTATGTTTTGAGGAAAACTCATATAAGTAGCTAATAAAACCTTATACTGAGTAGTAAATTCTTATTATAACACTATAAGAGTATGTTTTGAGTAAAACTCATATAAGTAGCTAATAAAACCTCATACTAAGTAATAAATTCTTATTATAACACTATAAGGTTATGTTTTGAGGAAAACTCATATAAGTAGCTAATAAAACCTCATACTAAGTAATAAATCCTTATTATAAGAATATAAGGTTATGTTTTGAGGAAAACTCATATAAGTAGCTAATAAAACCTTATACTAAGTAGGAAATTCTTATTATAACACTATAAGAGTATGTTTTGAGTAAAACTCATATAAGTAGCTAATAAAACCTCATAATAAGTAATAAATTCTTATTATAATATTATAAGGTTATGTTTTGAGGAAAACTCATATAAGTAGCTAATAAAACCTTATACTGAGTAGTAAATTCTTATTATAACACTATAAGAGTATGTTTTGAGTAAAACTCATATAAGTAGCTAATAAAACCTTATAATAAGTAATAAATTTTTATTATAACACTATAAGGTTATGTTTTGAGGAAAACTCATATAAGTAGCTAATAAAACCTTATACTAAGTAGTAAATTCTTATTATAACACTATAAGAGTATGTTTTGAGTAAAACTCATATAAGTAGCTAATAAAACCTCAAACTAAGTAATAAATTCTTATTATAACACTATAAGGTTATGTTTTGAGGAAAACTCATATAAGTAGCTAATAAAACCTCATACTAAGTAATAAATTCTTATTATAAGATTATAAGGTTATGTTTTAAGGAAAACTCATATAAGTAGCTAATAAAACCTTATACTAAGTAATAAATTCTTATCATAACACTATAAGGTTATGTTTTGAGAAAAACTCATATAAGTAGCTAATAAAACCTTATACTAAGTAATAAATTCTTATTATAATACTATAAGGTTATGTTGTGAGGATAACTTATATAAGTAGCTAATAAAACCTCATACTAAGTAATAAATTCTTATTATAATATTATAAGGTTATGTTTTGAGGAAAACTCATATAAGTAGCTAATAAAACCTTATACTGAGTAGTAAATTATTATTATAACACTATAAGAGTATGTTTTGAGTAAAACTCATATAAGTAGCTAATAAAACCTTATACTAAGTAATACATTTTTATTATAACACTATAAGGTTATGTTTTGAGGAAAACTCATATAAGTAGCTAATAAAACCTTATACTAAGTAGTAAATTCTTATTATAACACTATAAGAGTATGTTTTGAGTAAAACTCATATAAGTAGCTAATAAAACCTCATACTAAGTAATAAATTCTTATTATAACACTATAAGGTTATGTTTTGAGGAAAACTCATATAAGTAGCTAATAAAACCTCATACTAAGTAATAAATCCTTATTATAAGATTATAAGGTTATGTTTTGAGAAAAACTCATATAAGTAGCTAATAAAACCTTATACTAAGTAATAAATTCTTATCATAACACTATAAGGTTATGTTTTGAGGAAAACTCATATAAGTAGCTAATAAAACCTCATACTAAGTAATAAATTCTTATTATAATATTATAAGGTTATGTTTTGAGGAAAACTCATATAAGTAGCTAATAAAACCTTATACTAAGTAGTAAATTCTTATTATAACACTATAAGAGTATGTTTTGAGTAAAACTCATATAAGTAGCTAATAAAACCTCATACTAAATAATAAATTCTTATTATAACACTATAAGGTTATGTTTTGAGGAAAACTCATATAAGTAGCTAATAAAACCTCATACTAAGTAATAAATCCTTATTATAAGATTATAAGGTTATGTTTTGAGAAAAACTCATATAAGTAGCTAATAAAACCTTATACTAAGTAATAAATTCTTATCATAACACTATAAGGTTATGTTTTGAGGAAAACTCATATAAGTAGCTAATAAAACCTCATACTAAGTAATAAATTCTTATTATAATATTATAAGGTTATGTTTTGAGGAAAACTCATATAAGTAGCTAATAAAACCTTATACTGAGTAGTAAATTCTTATTATAACACTATAAGAGTATGTTTTGAGTAAAACTCATATAAGTAGCTAATAAAACCTTATACTAAGTAATACATTTTTATTATAACACTATAAGGTTATGTTTTGAGGAAAACTCATATAAGTAGCTAATAAAACCTTATACTAAGTAGTAAATTCTTATTATAACACTATAAGAGTATGTTTTGAGTAAAACTCATATAAGTAGCTAATAAAACCTCATACTAAGTAATAAATTCTTATTATAACACTATAAGGTTATGTTTTGAGGAAAACTCATATAAGTAGCTAATAAAACCTCATACTAAGTAATAAATTCTTATTATAAGATTATAAGGTTTTGTTTTGAGGAAAACTCATATAAGTAGCTAATAAAACCTTATACTAAGTAATAAATTCTTATTATAATATTATAAGGTTATGTTTTGAGGAAAACTCATATAAGTAGCTAATAAAACCTTATACTGAGTAGTAAATTCTTATTATAACACTATAAGAGTATGTTTTGAGTAAAACTCATATAAGTAGCTAATAAAACCTTATACTAAGTAATACATTTTTATTATAACACTATAAGGTTATGTTTTGAGGAAAACTCATATAAGTAGCTAATAAAACCTTATACTAAGTAGTAAATTCTTATTATAACACTATAAGAGTATGTTTTGAGTAAAACTCATATAAGTAGCTAATAAAACCTCATACTAAATAATAAATTCTTATTATAACACTTTAAGGTTATGTTTTGAGGAAAACTCATATAAGTAGCTAATAAAACCTCATACTAAGTAATAAATCCTTATTATAAGATTATAAGGTTATGTTTTGAGAAAAACTCATATAAGTAGCTAATAAAACCTTATACTAAGTAATAAATTCTTATCATAACACTATAAGGTTATGTTTTGAGGAAAACTCATATAAGTAGCTAATAAAACCTCATACTAAGTAATAAATTCTTATTATAATATTATAAGGTTATGTTTTGAGGAAAACTCATATAAGTTGCTAATAAAACCTTATACTGAGTAGTAAATTCTTATTATAACACTATAAGAGTATGTTTTGAGTAAAACTCATATAAGTAGCTAATAAAACCTTATACTAAGTAATACATTTTTATTATAACACTATAAGGTTATGTTTTGAGGAAAACTCATATAAGTAGCTAATAAAACCTTATACTAAGTAGTAAATTCTTATTATAACACTATAAGAGTATGTTTTGAGTAAAACTCATATAAGTAGCTAATAAAACCTCATACTAAGTAATAAATTCTTATTATAACACTATAAGGTTATGTTTTGAGGAAAACTCATATAAGTAGCTAATAAAACCTCATACTAAGTAATAAATTCTTATTATAAGATTATAAGGTTTTGTTTTGAGGAAAACTCATATAAGTAGCTAATAAAACCTTATACTAAGTAATAAATTCTTATTATAATATTATAAGGTTATGTTTTGAGGAAAACTCATATAAGTAGCTAATAAAACCTTATACTGAGTAGTAAATTCTTATTATAACACTATAAGAGTATGTTTTGAGTAAAACTCATATAAGTAGCTAATAAAACCTTATACTAAGTAATACATTTTTATTATAACACTATAAGGTTATGTTTTGAGGAAAACTCATATAAGTAGCTAATAAAACCTTATACTAAGTAGTAAATTCTTATTATAACACTATAAGAGTATGTTTTGAGTAAAACTCATATAAGTAGCTAATAAAACCTCATACTAAGTAATAAATTCTTATTATAACACTATAAAGTTATGTTTTGAGGAAAACTCATATAAGTAGCTAATAAAACCTCATACTAAGTAATAAATTCTTATTATAATATTATAAGGTTATGTTTTGAGGAAAACTCATATAAGTAGCTAATAAAACCTTATACTAAGTAGGAAATTCTTATTATAACACTATAAGAGTATGTTTTGAGTAAAACTCATATAAGTAGCTAATAAACCTCATACTAAGTAATAAATTCTTATTATAATATTATAAGGTTATGTTTTGAGGAAAACTCATATAAGTAGCTAATAAAACCTTATACTGAGTAGTAAATTCTTATTATAACACTATAAGAGTATGTTTTGAGTAAAACTCATATAAGTAGCTAATAAAACCTTATACTAAGTAATAAATTTTTATTATAACACTATAAGGTTATGTTTTGAGGAAAACTCATATAAGTAGCTAATAAAACCTTATACTAAGTTGTAAATTCTTAATATAACACTATAAGAGTATGTTTTGAGTAAAACGCATATAAGTAGCTAATAAAACCTCATACTAAGTAATAAATTCTTATTATAACACTATAAGGTTATGTTTTGAGGAAAACTCATATAAGTAGCTAATAAAACCTCATACTAAGTAATAAATTCTTATTATAAGATTATAAGGTTATGTTTTAAGGAAAACTCATATAAGTAGCTAATAAAACCTTATACTAAGTAATAAATTCTTATCATAACACTATAAGGTTATGTTTTGAGAAAAACTCATATAAGTAGCTAATAAAACCTTATACTAAGTAATAAATTCTTATTATAATACTATAAGGTTATGTTGTGAGGATAACTTATATAAGTAGCTAATAAAACCTCATACTAAGTAATAAATTCTTATTATAATATTATAAGGTTATGTTTTGAGGAAAACTCATATAAGTAGCTAATAAAACCTTATACTGAGTAGTAAATTATTATTATAACACTATAAGAGTATGTTTTGAGTAAAACTCATATAAGTAGCTAATAAAACCTTATACTAAGTAATACATTTTTATTATAACACTATAAGGTTATGTTTTGAGGAAAACTCATATAAGTAGCTAATAAAACCTTATACTAAGTAGTAAATTCTTATTATAACACTATAAGGGTATGTTTTGAGTAAAACTCATATAAGTAGCTAATAAAACCTCATACTAAATAATAAATTCTTATTATAACACTATAAGGTTATGTTTTGAGGAAAACTCATATAAGTAGCTAATAAAACCTCATACTAAGTAATAAATCCTTATTATAAGATTATAAGGTTATGTTTTGAGAAAAACTCATATAAGTAGCTAATAAAACCTTATACTAAGTAATAAATTCTTATCATAACACTATAAGGTTATGTTTTGAGGAAAACTCATATAAGTAGCTAATAAAACCTTATACTAAGTAGTAAATTCTTATTATAACACAATAAAAGTATGTTTTGAGTAAAACTCATATAAGTAGCTAATAAAACCTCATACTAAGTAATAAATTCTTATTATAATATTATAAGGTTATGTTTTGAGGAAAACTCATATAAGTAGCTAATAAATCCTTATACTAAGTAGTAAATTCTTATTATAACACTATAAGAGTATGTTTTGAGTAAAACTCATATAAGTAGCTAATAAAACCTCATACTAAGTAATAAATTCTTATTATAACACTATAAGGTTATGTTTTGAGGAAAACTCATATAAGTAGCTAATAAAACCTCATACTAAGTAATAAATCCTTATTATAAGATTATAAGGTTATGTTTTGAGGAAAACTCATATAAGTAGCTAATAAAACCTTATACTAAGTAGGAAATTCTTATTATAACACTATAAGAGTATGTTTTGAGTAAAACTCATATAAGTAGCTAATAAAACCTCATACTAAGTAATAAATTCTTATTATAATATTATAAGGTTATGTTTTGAGGAAAACTCATATAAGTAGCTAATAAAACCTTATACTGAATAGTAAATTCTTATTATAACACTATAAGAGTATGTTTTGAGTAAAACTCATATAAGTAGCTAATAAAACCTCATACTAAGTAATAAATTCTTATTATAACACTATAAAGTTATGTTTTGAGGAAAACTCATATAAGTAGCTAATAAAACCTCATACTAAGTAATAAATTCTTATTATAATATTATAAGGTTATGTTTTGAGGAAAACTCATATAAGTTGCTAATAAAACCTTATACTAAGTAGGAAATTCTTATTATAACACTATAAGAGTATGTTTTGAGTAAAACTCATATAAGTAGCTAATAAAACCTCATACTAAGTAATAAATTCTTAATATAATATTATAAGGTTATGTTTTGAGGAAAACTCATATAAGTAGCTAATAAAACCTTATACTGAGTAGTAAATTCTTATTATAACACTATAAGAGTATGTTTTGAGTAAAACTCATATAAGTAGCTAATAAAACCTTATACTAAGTAATAAATTTTTATTATAACACTATAAGGTTATGTTTTGAGGAAAACTCATATAAGTAGCTAATAAAACCTTATACTAAGTAGTAAATTCTTATTATAACACTATAAGAGTATGTTTTGAGTAAAACTCATATAAGTAGCTAATAAAACCTCATACTAAGTAATAAATTCTTATTATAACACTATAAGGTTATGTTTTGAGGAAAACTCATATCAGTAGCTAATAAAACCTCATACTAAGTAATAAATTCTTATTATAAGATTATAAGGTTATGTTTTAAGGAAAACTCATATAAGTAGCTAATAAAACCTTATACTAAGTAATAAATTCTTATCATAACACTATAAGGTTATGTTTTGAGAAAAACTCATATAAGTAGCTAATAA
The DNA here is from genome assembly GCA_037127255.1 of Persicaria tinctoria. Lineage (NCBI taxonomy): Eukaryota > Viridiplantae > Streptophyta > Magnoliopsida > Caryophyllales > Polygonaceae > Persicaria > Persicaria tinctoria. The sequence continues at coordinate 9,256,618 of JBANSL010000009.1, read as the reverse complement.
AACCTTATACTAAGTAATAAATTCTTATTATAATACTATAAGGTTATGTTGTGAGGATAACTTATATAAGTAGCTAATAAAACCTCATACTAAGTAATAAATTCTTATTATAAAATTATAAGGTTATGTTTTGAGGAAAACTCATATAAGTAGCTAATAAAACCTTATACTGAGTAGTAAATTATTATTATAACACTATAAGAGTATGTTTTGAGTAAAACTCATATAAGTAGCTAATAAAACCTTATACTAAGTAATACGTTTTTATTATGACACTATAAGGTTATGTTTTGAGGAAAACTCATATAAGTAGCTAATAAAACCTTATACTAAGTAGTAAATTCTTATTATAACACTATAAGAGTATGTTTTGAGTAAAACTCATATAAGTAGCTAATAAAACCTCATACTAAGTAATAAATTCTTATTATAACACTATAAGGTTATGTTTTGAGGAAAACTCATATAAGTAGCTAATAAAACCTCATACTAAGTAATAAATCCTTATTATAAGATTATAAGGTTATGTTTTGAGAAAAACTCATATAAGTAGCTAATAAAACCTTATACTAAGTAATAAATTCTTATCATAACACTATAGGGTTATGTTTTGAGGAAAACTCATATAAGTAGCTAATAAAACCTTATACTAAGTAGTAAATTCTTATTATAACACAATAAAAGTATGTTTTGAGTAAAACTCATATAAGTAGCTAATAAAACCTCATACTAAGTAATAAATTCTTATTATAAAATTATAAGGTTATGTTTTGAGGAAAACTCATATAAGTAGCTAATAAATCCTTATGCTAAGTAGTAAATTCTTATTATAACACTATAAGAGTATGTTTTGAGTAAAACTCATATAAGTAGCTAATAAAACCTCATACTAAGTAATAAATTCTTATTATAACACTATAAGGTTATGTTTTGAGGAAAACTCATATAAGTAGCTAATAAAACCTCATACTAAGTAATAAATCCTTATTATAAGAATATAAGGTTATGTTTTGAGGAAAACTCATATAAGTAGCTAATAAAACCTTATACTAAGTAGGAAATTCTTATTATAACACGATAAGAGTATGTTTTGAGTAAAACTCATATAAGTAGCTAATAAAACCTCATAATAAGTAATAAATTCTTATTATAATATTATAAGGTTATGTTTTGAGGAAAACTCATATAAGTAGCTAATAAAACCTTATACTGAGTAGTAAATTCTTATTATAACACTATAAGAGTATGTTTTGAGTAAAACTCATATAAGTAGCTAATAAAACCTTATAATAAGTAATAAATTTTTATTATAACACTATAAGGTTATGTTTTGAGGAAAACTCATATAAGTAGCTAATAAAACCTTATACTAAGTAGTAAATTCTTATTATAACACTATAAGAGTATGTTTTGAGTAAAACTCATATAAGTAGCTAATAAAACCTCATACTAAGTAATAAATTCTTATTATAACACTATAAGGTTATGTTTTGAGGAAAACTCATATAAGTAGCTAAAAAAACCTCATACTAAGTAATAAATTCTTATTATAAGATTATAAGGTTATGTTTTAAGGAAAACTCATATAAGTAGCTAATAAAACCTTATACTAAGTAATAAATTCTTATCATAACACTATAAGGTTATGTTTTGAGAAAAACTCATATAAGTAGCTAATAAAACCTTATACTAAGTAGTAAATTCTTATTATAACACTATAAGAGTATGTTTTGAGTAAAACTCATATAAGTAGCTAATAAAACCTCATACTAAGTAATAAATTCTTATTATAAGATTATAAGGTTATGTTTTAAGGAAAACTCATATAAGTAGCTAATAAAACCTTATACTAAGTAATAAATTCTTATCATAACACTATAAGGTTATGTTTTGAGAAAAACTCATATAAGTAGCTAATAAAACCTTATACTAAGTAGTAAATTCTTATTATAACACTATAAGAGTATGTTTTGAGTAAAACTCATATAAGTAGCTAATAAAACCTCATACTAAGTAATAAATTCTTATTATAAGATTATAAGGTTATGTTTTAAGGAAAACTCATATAAGTAGCTAATAAAACCTTATACTAAGTAATAAATTCTTATCATAACACTATAAGGTTATGTTTTGAGAAAAACTCATATAAGTAGCTAATAAAACCTTATACTAAGTAATAAATTCTTATTATAATACTATAAGGTTATGTTGTGAGGATAACTTATATAAGTAGCTAATAAAACCTCATACTAAGTAATAAATTCTTATTATAATATTATAAGGTTATGTTTTGAGGAAAACTCATATAAGTAGCTAATAAAACCTTATACTGAGTAGTAAATTATTATTATAACACTATAAGAGTATGTTTTGAGTAAAACTCATATAAGTAGCTAATAAAACCTTATACTAAGTAATACATTTTTATTATAACACTATAAGGTTATGTTTTGAGGAAAACTCATATAAGTAGCTAATAAAACCTTATACTAAGTAGTAAATTCTTATTATAACACTATAAGGGTATGTTTTGAGTAAAACTCATATAAGTAGCTAATAAAACCTCATACTAAATAATAAATTCTTATTATAACACTATAAGGTTATGTTTTGAGGAAAACTCATATAAGTAGCTAATAAAACCTCATACTAAGTAATAAATCCTTATTATAAGATTATAAGGTTATGTTTTGAGAAAAACTCATATAAGTAGCTAATAAAACCTTATACTAAGTAATAAATTCTTATCATAACACTATAAGGTTATGTTTTGAGGAAAACTCATATAAGTAGCTAATAAAACCTTATACTAAGTAGTAAATTCTTATTATAACACAATAAAAGTATGTTTTGAGTAAAACTCATATAAGTAGCTAATAAAACCTCATACTAAGTAATAAATTCTTATTATAATATTATAAGGTTATGTTTTGAGGAAAACTCATATAAGTAGCTAATAAATCCTTATACTAAGTAGTAAATTCTTATTATAACACTATAAGAGTATGTTTTGAGTAAAACTCATATAAGTAGCTAATAAAACCTCATACTAAGTAATAAATTCTTATTATAACACTATAAGGTTATGTTTTGAGGAAAACTCATATAAGTAGCTAATAAAACCTCATACTAAGTAATAAATCCTTATTATAAGATTATAAGGTTATGTTTTGAGGAAAACTCATATAAGTAGCTAATAAAACCTTATACTAAGTAGGAAATTCTTATTATAACACTATAAGAGTATGTTTTGAGTAAAACTCATATAAGTAGCTAATAAAACCTCATACTAAGTAATAAATTCTTATTATAATATTATAAGGTTATGTTTTGAGGAAAACAAATATAAGTAGCTAATAAAACCTTATACTGAATAGTAAATTCTTATTATAACACTATAAGAGTATGTTTTGAGTAAAACTCATATAAGTAGCTAATAAAACCTCATACTAAGTAATAAATTCTTATTATAACACTATAAAGTTATGTTTTGAGGAAAACTCATATAAGTAGCTAATAAAACCTCATACTAAGTAATAAATTCTTATTATAATATTATAAGGTTATGTTTTGAGGAAAACTCATATAAGTTGCTAATAAAACCTTATACTAAGTAGGAAATTCTTATTATAACACTATAAGAGTATGTTTTGAGTAAAACTCATATAAGTAGCTAATAAAACCTCATACTAAGTAATAAATTCTTAATATAATATTATAAGGTTATGTTTTGAGGAAAACTCATATAAGTAGCTAATAAAACCTTATACTGAGTAGTAAATTCTTATTATAACACTATAAGAGTATGTTTTGAGTAAAACTCATATAAGTAGCTAATAAAACCTTATACTAAGTAATAAATTTTTATTATAACACTATAAGGTTATGTTTTGAGGAAAACTCATATAAGTAGCTAATAAAACCTTATACTAAGTAGTAAATTCTTATTATAACACTATAAGAGTATGTTTTGAGTAAAACTCATATAAGTAGCTAATAAAGCCTCATACTAAGTAATAAATTCTTATTATAACACTATAAGGTTATGTTTTGAGGAAAACTCATATCAGTAGCTAATAAAACCTCATACTAAGTAATAAATTCTTATTATAAGATTATAAGGTTATGTTTTAAGGAAAACTCATATAAGTAGCTAATAAAACCTTATACTAAGTAATAAATTCTTATCATAACACTATAAGGTTATGTTTTGAGAAAAACTCATATAAGTAGCTAATAAAACCTTATACTAAGTAATAAATTCTTATTATAATACTATAAGGTTATGTTGTGAGGATAACTTATATAAGTAGCTAATAAAACCTCATACTAAGTAATAAATTCTTATTATAATATTATAAGGTTATGTTTTGAGGAAAACTCATATAAGTAGCTAATAAAACCTTATACTGAGTAGTAAATTATTATTATAACACTATAAGAGTATGTTTTGAGTAAAACTCATATAAGTAGCTAATAAAACCTTATACTAAGTAATACGTTTTTATTATAACACTATAAGGTTATGTTTTGAGGAAAACTCATATAAGTAGCTAATAAAACCTTATACTAAGTAGTAAATTCTTATTATAACACTATAAGAGTATGTTTTGAGTAAAACTCATATAAGTAGCTAATAAAACCTCATACTAAGTAATAAATTCTTATTATAACACTATAAGGTTATGTTTTGAGGAAAACTCATATAAGTAGCTAATAAAACCTCATACTAAGTAATAAATCCTTATTATAAGATTATAAGGTTATGTTTTGAGAAAAACTCATATAAGTAGCTAATAAAACCTTATACTAAGTAATAAATTCTTATCATAACACTATAGGGTTATGTTTTGAGGAAAACTCATATAAGTAGCTAATAAAACCTTATACTAAGTAGTAAATTCTTATTATAACACAATAAAAGTATGTTTTGAGTAAAACTCATATAAGTAGCTAATAAAACCTCATACTAAGTAATAAATTCTTATTATAATATTATAAGGTTATGTTTTGAGGAAAACTCATATAAGTAGCTAATAAATCCTTATGCTAAGTAGTAAATTCTTATTATAACACTATAAGAGTATGTTTTGAGTAAAACTCATATAAGTAGCTGATAAAACCTCATACTAAGTAATAAATTCTTATTATAACACTATAAGGTTATGTTTTGAGGAAAACTCATATAAGTAGCTAATAAAACCTCATACTAAGTAATAAATCCTTATTATAAGAATATAAGGTTATGTTTTGAGGAAAACTCATATAAGTAGCTAATAAAACCTTATACTAAGTAGGAAATTCTTATTATAACACGATAAGAGTATGTTTTGAGTAAAACTCATATAAGTAGCTAATAAAACCTCATAATAAGTAATAAATTCTTATTATAATATTATAAGGTTATGTTTTGAGGAAAACTCATATAAGTAGCTAATAAAACCTTATACTGAGTAGTAAATTCTTATTATAACACTATAAGAGTATGTTTTGAGTAAAACTCATATAAGTAGCTAATAAAACCTTATAATAAGTAATAAATTTTTATTATAACACTATAAGGTTATGTTTTGAGGAAAACTCATATAAGTAGCTAATAAAACCTTATACTAAGTAGTAAATTCTTATTATAACACTATAAGAGTATGTTTTGAGTAAAACTCATATAAGTAGCTAATAAAACCTCATACTAAGTAATAAATTCTTATTATAACACTATAAGGTTATGTTTTGAGGAAAACTCATATAAGTAGCTAAAAAAACCTCATACTAAGTAATAAATTCTTATTATAAGATTATAAGGTTATGTTTTAAGGAAAACTCATATAAGTAGCTAATAAAACCTTATACTAAGTAATAAATTCTTATCATAACACTATAAGGTTATGTTTTGAGAAAAACTCATATAAGTAGCTTATAAAACCTTATACTAAGTAATAAATTCTTATTATAATACTATAAGGTTATGTTGTGAGGATAACTTATATAAGTAGCTAATAAAACCTCATACTAAGTAATAAATTCTTATTATAATATTATAAGGTTATGTTTTGAGGAAAACTCATATAAGTAGCTAATAAAACCTTATACTGAGTAGTAAATTATTATTATAACACTATAAGAGTATGTTTTGAGTAAAACTCATATGAGTAGCTAATAAAACCTTATACTAAGTAGTACATTTTTATTATAACACTATAAGGTTATGTTTTGAGGAAAACTCATATAAGTAGCTAATAAAACCTTATACTAAGTAGTAAATTCTTATTATAACACTATAAGAGTATGTTTTGAGTAAAACTCATATAAGTAGCTAATAAAACCTCATACTAAGTAATAAATTCTTATTATAACACTATAAGGTTATGTTTTGAGGAAAACTCATATAAGTATCTAATAAAACCTCATACTAAGTAATAAATCCTTAGTATAAGATTATAAGGTTATGTTTTGAGAAAAACTCATATAAGTAGCTAATAAAACCTTATACTAAGTAATAAATTCTTATCATAACACTATAAGGTTATGTTTTGAGGAAAACTCATATAAGTAGCTAATAAAACCTTATACTGAGTAGTAAATTCTTATTATAACACTATAAGAGTATGTTTTGAGTAAAACTCATATAAGTAGCTAATAAAACCTTATACTAAGTAATAAATTTTTATTATAACACTATAAGGTTATGTTTTGAGGAAAACTCATATAAGTAGCTAATAAAACCTTATACTAAGTAGTAAATTCTTATTATAACACTATAAGAGTATGTTTTGAGTAAAACTCATATAAGTAGCTAATAAAACCTCATACTAAGTAATAAATTCTTATTATAACACTATAAGGTTATGTTTTGAGGAAAACTCATATCAGTAGCTAATAAAACCTCATACTAAGTAATAAATTCTTATTATAAGATTATAAGGTTATGTTTTAAGGAAAACTCATATAAGTAGCTAATAAAACCTTATACTAAGTAATAAATTCTTATCATAACACTATAAGGTTATGTTTTGAGAAAAACTCATATAAGTAGCTAATAAAACCTTATACTAAGTAATAAATTCTTATTATAATACTATAAGGTTATGTTTTGAGGATAACTTATATAAGTAGCTAATAAAACCTCATACTAAGTAATAAATTCTTATTATAATATTATAAGGTTATGTTTTGAGGAAAACTCATATAAGTAGCTAATAAAACCTTATACTGAGTAGTAAATTATTATTATAACACTATAAGAGTATGTTTTGAGTAAAACTCATATAAGTAGCTAATAAAACCTTATACTAAGTAATACGTTTTTATTATGACACTATAAGGTTATGTTTTGAGGAAAACTCATATAAGTAGCTAATAAAACCTTATACTAAGTAGTAAATTCTTATTATAACACTATAAGAGTATGTTTTGAGTAAAACTCATATAAGTAGCTAATAAAACCTCATACTAAGTAATAAATTCTTATTATAACACTATAAGGTTATGTTTTGAGGAAAACTCATATAAGTAGCTAATAAAACCTCATACTAAGTAATAAATCCTTATTATAAGATTATAAGGTTATGTTTTGAGAAAAACTCATATAAGTAGCTAATAAAACCTTATACTAAGTAATAAATTCTTATCATAACACTATAGGGTTATGTTTTGAGGAAAACTCATATAAGTAGCTAATAAAACCTTATACTAAGTAGTAAATTCTTATTATAACACAATAAAAGTATGTTTTGAGTAAAACTCATATAAGTAGCTAATAAAACCTCATACTAAGTAATAAATTCTCATTATAATATTATAAGGTTATGTTTTGAGGAAAACTCATATAAGTAGCTAATAAATCCTTATGCTAAGTAGTAAATTCTTATTATAACACTATAAGAGTATGTTTTGAGTAAAACTCATATAAGTAGCTAATAAAACCTCATACTAAGTAATAAATTCTTATTATAACACTATAAGGTTATGTTTTGAGGAAAACTCATATAAGTAGCTAATAAAACCTCATACTAAGTAATAAATCCTTATTATAAGAATATAAGGTTATGTTTTGAGGAAAACTCATATAAGTAGCTAATAAAACCTTATACTAAGTAGGAAATTCTTATTATAACACGATAAGAGTATGTTTTGAGTAAAACTCATATAAGTAGCTAATAAAACCTCATAATAAGTAATAAATTCTTATTATAATATTATAAGGTTATGTTTTGAGGAAAACTCATATAAGTAGCTAATAAAACCTTATACTGAGTAGTAAATTCTTATTATAACACTATAAGAGTATGTTTTGAGTAAAACTCATATAAGTAGCTAATAAAACCTTATAATAAGTAATAAATTTTTATTATAACACTATAAGGTTATGTTTTGAGGAAAACTCATATAAGTAGCTAATAAAACCTTATACTAAGTAGTAAATTCTTATTATAACACTATAAGAGTATGTTTTGAGTAAAACTCATATAAGTAGCTAATAAAACCTCATACTAAGTAATAAATTCTTATTATAACACTATAAGGTTATGTTTTGAGGAAAACTCATATAAGTAGCTAAAAAAACCTCATACTAAGTAATAAATTCTTATTATAAGATTATAAGGTTATGTTTTAAGGAAAACTCATATAAGTAGCTAATAAAACCTTATACTAAGTAATAAATTCTTATCATAACACTATAAGGTTATGTTTTGAGAAAAACTCATATAAGTAGCTAATAAAACCTTATACTAAGTAGTAAATTCTTATTGTAACACTATAAGAGTATGTTTTGAGTAAAACTCATATAAGTAGCTAATAAAACCTCATACTAAGTAATAAATTCTTATTATAAGATTATAAGGTTATGTTTTAAGGAAAACTCATATAAGTAGCTAATAAAACCTTATACTAAGTAATAAATTCTTATCATAACACTATAAGGTTATGTTTTGAGAAAAACTCATATAAGTAGCTAATAAAACCTTATACTAAGTAGTAAATTCTTATTATAACACTATAAGAGTATGTTTTGAGTAAAACTCATATAAGTAGCTAATAAAACCTCATACTAAGTAATAAATTCTTATTATAAGATTATAAGGTTATGTTTTAAGGAAAACTCATATAAGTAGCTAATAAAACCTTATACTAAGTAATAAATTCTTATCATAACACTATAAGGTTATGTTTTGAGGAAAACTCATATAAGTAGCTAATAAAACCTTATACTGAATAGTAAATTCTTATTATAACACTATAAGAGTATGTTTTGAGTAAAACTCATATAAGTAGCTAATAAAACCTCATACTAAGTAATAAATTCTTATTATAACACTATAAAGTTATGTTTTGAGGAAAACTCATATAAGTAGCTAATAAAACCTCATACTAAGTAATAAATTCTTATTATAATATTATAAGGTTATGTTTTGAGGAAAACTCATATAAGTTGCTAATAAAACCTTATACTAAGTAGGAAATTCTTATTATAACACTATAAGAGTATGTTTTGAGTAAAACTCATATAAGTAGCTAATAAAACCTCATACTAAGTAATAAATTCTTAATATAATATTATAAGGTTATGTTTTGAGGAAAACTCATATAAGTAGCTAATAAAACCTTATACTGAGTAGTAAATTCTTATTATAACACTATAAGAGTATGTTTTGAGTAAAACTCATATAAGTAGCTAATAAAACCTTATACTAAGTAATAAATTTTTATTATAACACTATAAGGTTATGTTTTGAGGAAAACTCATATAAGTAGCTAATAAAACCTTATACTAAGTAGTAAATTCTTATTATAACACTATAAGAGTATGTTTTGAGTAAAACTCATATAAGTAGCTAATAAAGCCTCATACTAAGTAATAAATTCTTATTATAACACTATAAGGTTATGTTTTGAGGAAAACTCATATCAGTAGCTAATAAAACCTCATACTAAGTAATAAATTCTTATTATAAGATTATAAGGTTATGTTTTAAGGAAAACTCATATAAGTAGCTAATAAAACCTTATACTAAGTAATAAATTCTTATCATAACACTATAAGGTTATGTTTTGAGAAAAACTCATATAAGTAGCTAATAAAACCTTATACTAAGTAATAAATTCTTATTATAATACTATAAGGTTATGTTGTGAGGATAACTTATATAAGTAGCTAATAAAACCTCATACTAAGTAATAAATTCTTATTATAATATTATAAGGTTATGTTTTGAGGAAAACTCATATAAGTAGCTAGTAAAACCTTATACTGAGTAGTAAATTATTATTATAACACTATAAGAGTATGTTTTGAGTAAAACTCATATAAGTAGCTAATAAAACCTTATACTAAATAATACGTTTTTATTATAACACTATAAGGTTATGTTTTGAGGAAAACTCATATAAGTAGCTAATAAAACCTTATACTAAGTAGTAAATTCTTATTATAACACTATAAGAGTATGTTTTGAGTAAAACTCATATAAGTAGCTAATAAAACCTCATACTAAGTAATAAATTCTTATTATAACACTATAAGGTTATGTTTTGAGGAAAACTCATATAAGTAGCTAATAAAACCTCATACTAAGTAATAAATCCTTATTATAAGATTATAAGGTTATGTTTTGAGAAAAACTCATATAAGTAGCTAATAAAACCTTATACTAAGTAATAAATTCTTATCATAACACTATAGGGTTATGTTTTGAGGAAAACTCATATAAGTAGCTAATAAAACCTTATACTAAGTAGTAAATTCTTATTATAACACAATAAAAGTATGTTTTGAGTAAAACTCATATAAGTAGCTAATAAAACCTCATACTAAGTAATAAATTCTTATTATAATATTATAAGGTTATGTTTTGAGGAAAACTCATATAAGTAGCTAATAAATCCTTATGCTAAGTAGTAAATTCTTATTATAACACTATAAGAGTATGTTTTGAGTAAAACTCATATAAGTAGCTGATAAAACCTCATACTAAGTAATAAATTCTTATTATAACACTATAAGGTTATGTTTTGAGGAAAACTCATATAAGTAGCTAATAAAACCTCATACTAAGTAATAAATCCTTATTATAAGAATATAAGGTTATGTTTTGAGGAAAACTCATATAAGTAGCTAATAAAACCTTATACTAAGTAGGAAATTCTTATTATAACACGATAAGAGTATGTTTTGAGTAAAACTCATATAAGTAGCTAATAAAACCTCATAATAAGTAATAAATTCTTATTATAATATTATAAGGTTATGTTTTGAGGAAAACTCATATAAGTAGCTAATAAAACCTTATACTGAGTAGTAAATTCTTATTATAACACTATAAGAGTATGTTTTGAGTAAAACTCATATAAGTAGCTAATAAAACCTTATAATAAGTAATAAATTTTTATTATAACACTATAAGGTTATGTTTTGAGGAAAACTCATATAAGTAGCTAATAAAACCTTATACTAAGTAGTAAATTCTTATTATAACACTATAAGAGTATGTTTTGAGTAAAACTCATATAAGTAGCTAATAAAACCTCATACTAAGTAATAAATTCTTATTATAACACTATAAGGTTATGTTTTGAGGAAAACTCATATAAGTAGCTAAAAAAACCTCATACTAAGTAATAAATTCTTATTATAAGATTATAAGGTTATGTTTTAAGGAAAACTCATATAAGTAGCTAATAAAACCTTATACTAAGTAATAAATTCTTATCATAACACTATAAGGTTATGTTTTGAGAAAAACTCATATAAGTAGCTAATAAAACCTTATACTAAGTAATAAATTCTTATTATAATACTATAAGGTTATGTTGTGAGGATAACTTATATAAGTAGCTAATAAAACCTCATACTAAGTAATAAATTCTTATTATAATATTATAAGGTTATGTTTTGAGGAAAACTCATATAAGTAGCTAATAAAACCTTATACTGAGTAGTAAATTATTATTATAACACTATAAGAGTATGTTTTGAGTAAAACTCATATGAGTAGCTAATAAAACCTTATACTAAGTAGTACATTTTTATTATAACACTATAAGGTTATGTTTTGAGGAAAACTCATATAAGTAGCTAATAAAACCTTATACTAAGTAGTAAATTCTTATTATAACACTATAAGAGTATGTTTTGAGTAAAACTCATATAAGTAGCTAATAAAACCTCATACTAAGTAATAAATTCTTATTATAACACTATAAGGTTATGTTTTGAGGAAAACTCATATAAGTATCTAATAAAACCTCATACTAAGTAATAAATCCTTAGTATAAGATTATAAGGTTATGTTTTGAGAAAAACTCATATAAGTAGCTAATAAAACCTTATACTAAGTAATAAATTCTTATCATAACACTATAAGGTTATGTTTTGAGGAAAACTCATATAAGTAGCTAATAAAACCTTATACTGAGTAGTAAATTCTTATTATAACACTATAAGAGTATGTTTTGAGTAAAACTCATATAAGTAGCTAATAAAACCTTATACTAAGTAATAAATTTTTATTATAACACTATAAGGTTATGTTTTGAGGAAAACTCATATAAGTAGCTAATAAAACCTTATACTAAGTAGTAAATTCTTATTATAACACTATAAGAGTATGTTTTGAGTAAAACTCATATAAGTAGCTAATAAAACCTCATACTAAGTAATAAATTCTTATTATAACACTATAAGGTTATGTTTTGAGGAAAACTCATATCAGTAGCTAATAAAACCTCATACTAAGTAATAAATTCTTATTATAAGATTATAAGGTTATGTTTTAAGGAAAACTCATATAAGTAGCTAATAAAACCTTATACTAAGTAATAAATTCTTATCATAACACTATAAGGTTATGTTTTGAGAAAAACTCATATAAGTAGCTAATAAAACCTTATACTAAGTAATAAATTCTTATTATAATACTATAAGGTTATGTTGTGAGGATAACTTATATAAGTAGCTAATAAAACCTCATACTAAGTAATAAATTCTTATTATAATATTATAAGGTTATGTTTTGAGGAAAACTCATATAAGTAGCTAATAAAACCTTATACTGAGTAGTAAATTATTATTATAACACTATAAGAGTATGTTTTGAGTAAAACTCATATAAGTAGCTAATAAAACCTTATACTAAGTAATACGTTTTTATTATGACACTATAAGGTTATGTTTTGAGGAAAACTCATATAAGTAGCTAATAAAACCTTATACTAAGTAGTAAATTCTTATTATAACACTATAAGAGTATGTTTTGAGTAAAACTCATATAAGTAGCTAATAAAACCTCATACTAAGTAATAAATTCTTATTATAACACTATAAGGTTATGTTTTGAGGAAAACTCATATAAGTAGCTAATAAAACCTCATACTAAGTAATAAATCCTTATTATAAGATTATAAGGTTATGTTTTGAGAAAAACTCATATAAGTAGCTAATAAAACCTTATACTAAGTAATAAATTCTTATCATAACACTATAGGGTTATGTTTTGAGGAAAACTCATATAAGTAGCTAATAAAACCTTATACTAAGTAGTAAATTCTTATTATAACACAATAAAAGTATGTTTTGAGTAAAACTCATATAAGTAGCTAATAAAACCTCATACTAAGTAATAAATTCTTATTATAATATTATAAGGTTATGTTTTGAGGAAAACTCATATAAGTAGCTAATAAATCCTTATGCTAAGTAGTAAATTCTTATTATAACACTATAAGAGTATGTTTTGAGTAAAACTCATATAAGTAGCTAATAAAACCTCATACTAAGTAATAAATTCTTATTATAACACTATAAGGTTATGTTTTGAGGAAAACTCATATAAGTAGCTAATAAAACCTCATACTAAGTAATAAATCCTTATTATAAGAATATAAGGTTATGTTTTGAGGAAAACTCATATAAGTAGCTAATAAAACCTTATACTAAGTAGGAAATTCTTATTATAACACGATAAGAGTATGTTTTGAGTAAAACTCATATAAGTAGCTAATAAAACCTCATAATAAGTAATAAATTCTTATTATAATATTATAAGGTTATGTTTTGAGGAAAACTCATATAAGTAGCTAATAAAACCTTATACTGAGTAGTAAATTCTTATTATAACACTATAAGAGTATGTTTTGAGTAAAACTCATATAAGTAGCTAATAAAACCTTATAATAAGTAATAAATTTTTATTATAACACTATAAGGTTATGTTTTGAGGAAAACTCATATAAGTAGCTAATAAAACCTTATACTAAGTAGTAAATTCTTATTATAACACTATAAGAGTATGTTTTGAGTAAAACTCATATAAGTAGCTAATAAAACCTCATACTAAGTAATAAATTCTTATTATAACACTATAAGGTTATGTTTTGAGGAAAACTCATATAAGTAGCTAAAAAAACCTCATACTAAGTAATAAATTCTTATTATAAGATTATAAGGTTATGTTTTAAGGAAAACTCATATAAGTAGCTAATAAAACCTTATACTAAGTAATAAATTCTTATCATAACACTATAAGGTTATGTTTTGAGAAAAACTCATATAAGTAGCTAATAAAACCTTATACTAAGTAGTAAATTCTTATTGTAACACTATAAGAGTATGTTTTGAGTAAAACTCATATAAGTAGCTAATAAAACCTCATACTAAGTAATAAATTCTTATTATAAGATTATAAGGTTATGTTTTAAGGAAAACTCATATAAGTAGCTAATAAAACCTTATACTAAGTAATAAATTCTTATCATAACACTATAAGGTTATGTTTTGAGAAAAACTCATATAAGTAGCTAATAAAACCTTATACTAAGTAGTAAATTCTTATTATAACACTATAAGAGTATGTTTTGAGTAAAACTCATATAAGTAGCTAATAAAACCTCATACTAAGTAATAAATTCTTATTATAAGATTATAAGGTTATGTTTTAAGGAAAACTCATATAAGTAGCTAATAAAACCTTATACTAAGTAATAAATTCTTATCATAACACTATAAGGTTATGTTTTGAGGAAAACTCATATAAGTAGCTAATAAAACCTTATACTGAATAGTAAATTCTTATTATAACACTATAAGAGTATGTTTTGAGTAAAACTCATATAAGTAGCTAATAAAACCTCATACTAAGTAATAAATTCTTATTATAACACTATAAAGTTATGTTTTGAGGAAAACTCATATAAGTAGCTAATAAAACCTCATACTAAGTAATAAATTCTTATTATAATATTATAAGGTTATGTTTTGAGGAAAACTCATATAAGTTGCTAATAAAACCTTATACTAAGTAGGAAATTCTTATTATAACACTATAAGAGTATGTTTTGAGTAAAACTCATATAAGTAGCTAATAAAACCTCATACTAAGTAATAAATTCTTAATATAATATTATAAGGTTATGTTTTGAGGAAAACTCATATAAGTAGCTAATAAAACCTTATACTGAGTAGTAAATTCTTATTATAACACTATAAGAGTATGTTTTGAGTAAAACTCATATAAGTAGCTAATAAAACCTTATACTAAGTAATAAATTTTTATTATAACACTATAAGGTTATGTTTTGAGGAAAACTCATATAAGTAGCTAATAAAACCTTATACTAAGTAGTAAATTCTTATTATAACACTATAAGAGTATGTTTTGAGTAAAACTCATATAAGTAGCTAATAAAGCCTCATACTAAGTAATAAATTCTTATTATAACACTATAAGGTTATGTTTTGAGGAAAACTCATATCAGTAGCTAATAAAACCTCATACTAAGTAATAAATTCTTATTATAAGATTATAAGGTTATGTTTTAAGGAAAACTCATATAAGTAGCTAATAAAACCTTATACTAAGTAATAAATTCTTATCATAACACTATAAGGTTATGTTTTGAGAAAAACTCATATAAGTAGCTAATAAAACCTTATACTAAGTAATAAATTCTTATTATAATACTATAAGGTTATGTTGTGAGGATAACTTATATAAGTAGCTAATAAAACCTCATACTAAGTAATAAATTCTTATTATAATATTATAAGGTTATGTTTTGAGGAAAACTCATATAAGTAGCTAATAAAACCTTATACTGAGTAGTAAATTATTATTATAACACTATAAGAGTATGTTTTGAGTAAAACTCATATAAGTAGCTAATAAAACCTTATACTAAGTAATACGTTTTTATTATAACACTATAAGGTTATGTTTTGAGGAAAACTCATATAAGTAGCTAATAAAACCTTATACTAAGTAGTAAATTCTTATTATAACACTATAAGAGTATGTTTTGAGTAAAACTCATATAAGTAGCTAATAAAACCTCATACTAAGTAATAAATTCTTATTATAACACTATAAGGTTATGTTTTGAGGAAAACTCATATAAGTAGCTAATAAAACCTCATACTAAGTAATAAATCCTTATTATAAGATTATAAGGTTATGTTTTGAGAAAAACTCATATAAGTAGCTAATAAAACCTTATACTAAGTAATAAATTCTTATCATAACACTATAGGGTTATGTTTTGAGGAAAACTCATATAAATAGCTAATAAAACCTTATACTAAGTAGTAAATTCTTATTATAACACAATAAAAGTATGTTTTGAGTAAAACTCATATAAGTAGCTAATAAAACCTCATACTAAGTAATAAATTCTTATTATAATATTATAAGGTTATGTTTTGAGGAAAACTCATATAAGTAGCTAATAAATCCTTATGCTAAGTAGTAAATTCTTATTATAACACTATAAGAGTATGTTTTGAGTAAAACTCATATAAGTAGCTGATAAAACCTCATACTAAGTAATAAATTCTTATTATAACACTATAAGGTTATGTTTTGAGGAAAACTCATATAAGTAGCTAATAAAACCTCATACTAAGTAATAAATCCTTATTATAAGAATATAAGGTTATGTTTTGAGGAAAACTCATATAAGTAGCTAATAAAACCTTATACTAAGTAGGAAATTCTTATTATAACACGATAAGAGTATGTTTTGAGTAAAACTCATATAAGTAGCTAATAAAACCTCATAATAAGTAATAAATTCTTATTATAATATTATAAGGTTATGTTTTGAGGAAAACTCATATAAGTAGCTAATAAAACCTTATACTGAGTAGTAAATTCTTATTATAACACTATAAGAGTATGTTTTGAGTAAAACTCATATAAGTAGCTAATAAAACCTTATAATAAGTAATAAATTTTTATTATAACACTATAAGGTTATGTTTTGAGGAAAACTCATATAAGTAGCTAATAAAACCTTATACTAAGTAGTAAATTCTTATTATAACACTATAAGAGTATGTTTTGAGTAAAACTCATATAAGTAGCTAATAAAACCTCATACTAAGTAATAAATTCTTATTATAACACTATAAGGTTATGTTTTGAGGAAAACTCATATAAGTAGCTAAAAAAACCTCATACTAAGTAATAAATTCTTATTATAAGATGATAAGGTTATGTTTTAAGGAAAACTCATATAAGTAGCTAATAAAACCTTATACTAAGTAATAAATTCTTATCATAACACTATAAGGTTATGTTTTGAGAAAAACTCATATAAGTAGCTAATAAAACCTTATACTAAGTAATAAATTCTTATTATAATACTATAAGGTTATGTTGTGAGGATAACTTATATAAGTAGCTAATAAAACCTCATACTAAGTAATAAATTCTTATTATAATATTATAAGGTTATGTTTTGAGGAAAACTCATATAAGTAGCTAATAAAACCTTATACTGAGTAGTAAATTATTATTATAACACTATAAGAGTATGTTTTGAGTAAAACTCATATGAGTAGCTAATAAAACCTTATACTAAGTAGTACATTTTTATTATAACACTATAAGGTTATGTTTTGAGGAAAACTCATATAAGTAGCTAATAAAACCTTATACTAAGTAGTAAATTCTTATTATAACACTATAAGAGTATGTTTTGAGTAAAACTCATATAAGTAGCTAATAAAACCTCATAGTAAGTAATAAATTCTTATTATAACACTATAAGGTTATGTTTTGAGGAAAACTCATATAAGTATCTAATAAAACCTCATACTAAGTAATAAATCCTTAGTATAAGATTATAAGGTTATGTTTTGAGAAAAACTCATATAAGTAGCTAATAAAACCTTATACTAAGTAATAAATTCTTATCATAACACTATAAGGTTATGTTTTGAGGAAAACTCATATAAGTAGCTAATAAAACCTTATACTGAGTAGTAAATTATTATTATAACACTATAAGAGTATGTTTTGAGTAAAACTCATATAAGTAGCTAATAAAACCTTATACTAAGTAGTACATTTTTATTATAACACTATAAGGTTATGTTTTGAGGAAAACTCATATAAGTAGCTAATAAAACCTTATACTTAGTAGTAAATTCTTATTATAACACTATAAGAGTATGTTTTGAGTAAAACTCATATAAGTAGCTAATAAAACCTCATACTAAGTAATAAATTCTTATTATAACACTATAAGGTTATGTTTTGAGGAAAACTCCTATAAGTATCTAATAAAACCTCATACTAAGTAATAAATCCTTATTATAAGATTATAAGGTTATGTTTTGAGAAAAACTCATATAAGTAGCTAATAAACCCTTATACTAAGTAATAAATTCTTATTATAACACTATAAGGTTATGTTTTGAGGAAATCTCATATAAGTAGCTAATAAAACCTCATACTAAGTAATAAATTCTTATTATAACATTATAAGGTTATGTTTTGAGGAAAACTCATATAAGTAGCTAATAAAACCTTATACTAAGTAGTAAATTCTTATTATAACACTATAAGAGTATGTTTAGAGTAAAACTCGTATAAGTAGCTAATAAAACCTCATACTAAGTAATAAATTCTTATTATAATATTATAAGGTCATGTTTTGAGGAAAACTCATATAAGTAGCTAATAAATCCTTATACTAAGTAGTAAATTCTTATTATAACACTATAAGAGTATGTTTTGAGTAAAACTCATATAAGTAGCTAATAAAACCTTATACTAAGTAATAAATTCTTATTATAACACTATAAGGTTATGTTTTGAGGAAAACTCATATAAGTAGCTAATAAAACCTCATACTAAGTAATAAATTCTTATTATAATATTATAAGGTTATGTTTTGAGGAAAACTCATATAAGTAGCTAATAAAACCTTATACTAAGTAGGAAATTCTTATTATAACACTATAAGAGTATGTTTTGAGTAAAACTCATATAAGTAGCTAATAAAACCTCATACTAAGTAATAAATTCTTATTATAATATTATAAGGTTATGTTTTGAGGAAAACTCATATAAGTAGCTAATAAAACCTTATACTGAGTAGTAAATTCTTATTATAACACTATAAGAGTATGTTTTGAGTAAAACTCATATAAGTAGCTAATAAAACCTTATACTAAGTAATACATTTTTATTATAACACTATAAGGTTATGTTTTGCGGAAAACTCATATAAGTAGCTAATAAAACCTTATACTAAGTAGTAAATTCTTATTATAACACTATAAGAGTATGTTTTGAGTAAAACTCATATAAGTAGCTAATAAAACCTCATACTAAGTAATAAATTCTTATTATAACACTATAAGGTTATGTTTTGAGGAAAACTCATATAAGTAGCTAATAAAACCTCATACTAAGTAATAAATTCTTATTATAAGATTATAAGGTTATGTTTTGAGGAAAACTCATATAAGTAGCTAATAAAACCTTATACTAAGTCAAAAATTCTTATTATAATACTATAAGGTTATGTTGTGAGGATAACTTATATAAGTAGCTAATAAAACCTTATACTAAGTAGTAAATTCTTATTATATTACTATAAGGTTATGTTTTGAGGAATACTCATATAAATAACTAAAAAAACCTTATACTAAGTAATAAATTCTTATTATAACACTATAAGGTTATGTTTTGAGGAAAACTCATATAAGTAGCTAATAAAACCTTATACTAAGTAATAAATTTTTATTATAACACTATAAGGTTATGTTTTGAGGAAAACTCATATAAGTAGCTAATAAAACCTTATACTAAGTAGTAAATTCTTATTATAACACTATAAGAGTATGTTTTGAGTAAAACTCATATAAGTAGCTAATAAAACCTCATACTAAGTAATAAATTCTTATTATAACACTATAAGGTTATGTTTTGAGGAAAACTCATATAAGTAGCTAATAAAACCTTATACTAAGTAATAAATTCTTATTATAATACTATAAGGTTATGTTGTGAGGATAACTTATATAAGTAGCTAATAAAACCTTATACTAAGTAGTAAATTCTTATTATATTACTATAAGGTTATGTTTTGAGGAATACTCATATAAATAACTAAAAAAACCTTATACTAAGTAATAAATTCTTATCATAACACTATAAGGTTATGTTTTGAGAAAAACTCATATAAGTAGCTAATAAAACCTTATACTAAGTAATAAATTCTTATTATAATACTATAAGGTTATGTTGTGAGGATAACTTATATAAGTAGCTAATAAAACCTCATCCTAAGTAATAAATTCTTACTATAATATTATAAGGTTATGTTTTGAGGAAAACTCATATAAGTAGCTAATAAAACCTTATACTGAGTAGTAAATTATTATTATAACACTATAAGAGTATGTTTTGAGTAAAACTCATATAAGTAGCTAATAAAACCTTATACTAAGTAGTACATTTTTATTATAACACTATAAGGTTATGTTTTGAGGAAAACTCATATAAGTAGCTAATAAAACCTTATACTAAGTAGTAAATTCTTATTATAACACTATAAGAGTATGTTTTGAGTAAAACTCATATAAGTAGCTAATAAAACCTCATACTAAGTAATAAATTCTTATTATAACACCATAAGGTTATGTTTTGAGGAAAACTCATATAAGTATCTAATAAAACCTCATACTAAGTAATAAATCCTTAGTATAAGGTTATAAGGTTATGTTTTGAGAAAAACTCATATAAGTAGCTAATAAAACCTTATACTAAGTAGTAAATTCTTATTATATTACTATAAGGTTATGTTTTGAGGAATACTCATATAAATAACTAAAAAAACCTTATACTAAGTAATAAATTCTTATCATAACACTATAAGGTTATGTTTTGAGAAAAACTCATATAAGTAGCTAATAAAACCTTATACTAAGTAATAAATTCTTATTATAACACTATAAGGTTATGTTTTGAGGAAAACTCATATAAGTAGCTAATAAAACCTTATACTAAGTAATAAATTTTTATTATAACACTATAAGGTTATGTTTTGAGGAAAACTCATATAAGTAGCTAATAAAACCTTATACTAAGTAGTAAATTCTTATTATAACACTATAAGAGTATGTTTTGAGTAAAACTCATATAAGTAGCTAATAAAACCTCATACTAAGTAATAAATTCTTATTATAACACTATAAGGTTATGTTTTGAGGAAAACTCATATAAGTAGCTAATAAAACCTTATACTAAGTAATAAATTCTTATTATAATACTATAAGGTTATGTTGTGAGGATAACTTATATAAGTAGCTAATAAAACCTTATACTAAGTAGTAAATTCTTATTATATTACTATAAGGTTATGTTTTGAGGAATACTCATATAAATAACTAAAAAAACCTTATACTAAGTAATAAATTCTTATTATAACACTATAAGGTTATGTTTTGAGGAAAACTCTTATAAGTAGCTAATAAAACCTGATACTAAGTAATAAACTTTTATTATAACACTATAAGGTTATGTTTTGAGGAAAACTCATATAAGTAGCTAATAAAACCTTATACTAAGTAGTAAATTCTTATTATCACACTATAAGAGTATGTTTTGAGTAAAACTCATATAAGTAGCTAATAAAACCTCATACTAAGTAATAAATTCTTATTATAACACTATAAGGTTATGTTTTGAGGAAAACTCATATAAGTAGCTAATAAAACCTCATACTAAGTAATAAATTCTTATTATAAGATTATAAGGTTATGTTTTGAGGGAAACTCATATAAGTAGCTAATAAAACCTTATACTAAGTAATAAATTCTTATCATAACACTATAAGGTTATGTTTTGAGAAAAACTCATATAAGTAGCTAATAAAACCTTATACTAAGTAATAAATTCTTATTATAATACTATAAGGTTATGTTGTGAGGATAACTTATATAAGTAGCTAATAAAACCTCATACTAAGTAATAAATTCTTATTATAACACTATAAGGTTATGTTTTGAGGAAAACTCATATAAGTAGCTAATAAAACCTTATACTAAGTAATAAATTTTTATTATAACACTATAAGGTTATGTTTTGAGGAAAACTCATATAAGTAGCTAATAAAACCTTATACTAAGTAGTAAATTCTTATTATAACACTATAAGAGTATGTTTTGAGTAAAACTCATATAAGTAGCTAATAAAACCTCATACTAAGTAATAAATTCTTATTATAACACTATAAGGTTATGTTTTGAGGAAAACTCATATAAGTAGCTAATAAAACCTTATACTAAGTAATAAATTCTTATTATAATACTATAAGGTTATGTTGTGAGGATAACTTATATAAGTAGCTAATAAAACCTCATACTAAGTAATAAATTCTTATTATAATATTATAAGGTTATGTTTTGAGGATAACTCATATAAGTAGCTAATAAAACCTTATACTGAGTAGTAAATTCTTATTATAACACTATAAGAGTATGTTTTGAGTAAAACTCATATAAGTAGCTAATAAAACCTTATACTAAGAAATACGTTTTTATTATAACACTATAAGGTTATGTTTTGAGGAAAACTCATATAAGTAGCTAATAAAACCTTATACTAAGTAGTAAATTCTTATTATAACACTATAAGAGTATGTTTTGCGTAAAACTCATATAAGTAGCTAATAAAACCTCATACTAAGTAATAAATTCTTATTATAACACTATAAGGTTATGTTTTGAGGAAAACTCATATAAGTAGCTAATCAAACCTCATACTAAGTAATAAATTCTTATTATAAGATTATAAGGTTATGTTTTGAGGAAAACTCATATAAGTAGCTAATAAAACCTTATACTAAGTAATAAATTCTTATCATAACACTATAAGGTTATGTTTTGAGGAAAACTCATATAAGTAGCTAATAAAACCTTATACTAAGTAGTAAATTCTTATTATAACACTATAAGAGTATGTTTTTAGTAAAACTCATATAAGTAGCTAATGAAACCTTATACTAAGTAATAAATTCTTATTATAACACTATAAGGTTATGTTTTGAGGAAAACTCATATAAGTAGCTAATAAAACCTCATACTAAGTAATAAATTCTTATTATAAGACTATAAGGTTATGTTTTGAGGAAAACTCA
Source organism: Persicaria tinctoria (assembly GCA_037127255.1). Taxonomy (NCBI): domain Eukaryota; kingdom Viridiplantae; phylum Streptophyta; class Magnoliopsida; order Caryophyllales; family Polygonaceae; genus Persicaria; species Persicaria tinctoria. The sequence continues at coordinate 9,233,194 of JBANSL010000009.1, read as the reverse complement.
TATAAGTAGCTAATAAAACCTTATACTGAGTAGTAAATTCTTATTATAACACTATAAGAGTATGTTTTGAGTAAAACTCATATAAGTAGCTAATAAAACCTTATACTAAGTAATAAATTTTTATTATAACACTATAAGGTTATGTTTTGAGGAAAACTCATATAAGTAGCTAATAAAACCTTATACTAAGTAGTAAATTCTTATTATAACACTATAAGAGTATGTTTTGAGTAAAACTCATATAAGTAGCTAATAAAACCTCATACTAAGTAATAAATTCTTATTATAACACTATAAGGTTATGTTTTGAGGAAAACTCATATCAGTAACTAATAAAACCTCATACTAAGTAATAAATTCTTATTATAAGATTATAAGGTTATGTTTTAAGGAAAACTCATATAAGTAGCTAATAAAACCTTATACTAAGTAATAAATTCTTATCATAACACTATAAGGTTATGTTTTGACAAAAACTCATATAAGTAGCTAATAAAACCTTATACTAAGTAATAAATTCTTATTATAATACTATAAGGTTATGTTGTGAGGATAACTTATATAAGTAGCTAATAAAACCTCATACTAAGTAATAAATTCTTATTATAATATTATAAGGTTATGTTTTGAGGAAAACTCATATAAGTAGCTAATAAAACCTTATACTGAGTAGTAAATTATTATTATAACACTATAAGAGTATGTTTTGAGTAAAACTCATATAAGTAGCTAATAAAACCTTATACTAAGTAATACGTTTTTATTATAACACTATAAGGTTATGTTATGAGGAAAACTCATATAAGTAGCTAATAAAACCTTATACTAAGTAGTAAATTCTTATTATAACACTATAAGAGTATGTTTTGAGTAAAACTCATATAAGTAGCTAATAAAACCTCATACTAAGTAATAAATTCTTATTATAACACTATAAGGTTATGTTTTGAGGAAAACTCATATAAGTAGCTAATAAAACCTCATACTAAGTAATAAATCCTTATTATAAGATTATAAGGTTATGTTTTGAGAAAAACTCATATAAGTAGCTAATAAAACCTTATACTAAGTAATAAATTCTTATCATAACACTATAGGGTTATGTTTTGAGGAAAACTCATATAAGTAGCTAATAAAACCTTATACTAAGTAGTAAATTCTTATTATAACACAATAAAAGTATGTTTTGAGTAAAACTCATATAAGTAGCTAATAAAACCTCATACTAAGTAATAAATTCTTATTATAATATTATAAGGTTATGTTTTGAGGAAAACTCATATAAGTAGCTAATAAATCCTTATACTAAGTAGTAAATTCTTATTATAACACTATAAGAGTATGTTTTGAGTAAAACTCATATAAGTAGCTAATAAAACCTCATACTAAGTAATAAATTCTTATTATAACACTATAAGGTTATGTTTTGAGGAAAACTCATATAAGTAGCTAATAAAACCTCATACTAAGTAATAAATCCTTATTATAAGAATATAAGGTTATGTTTTGAGGAAAACTCATATAAGTAGCTAATAAAACCTTATACTAAGTAGGAAATTCTTATTATAACACTATAAGAGTATGTTTTGAGTAAAACTCATATAAGTAGCTAATAAAACCTCATAATAAGTAATAAATTCTTATTATAATATTATAAGGTTATGTTTTGAGGAAAACTCATATAAGTAGCTAATAAAACCTTATAGTGAGTAGTAAATTCTTATTATAACACTATAAGAGTATGTTTTGAGTAAAACTCATATAAGTAGCTAATAAAACCTTATAATAAGTAATAAATTTTTATTATAACACTATAAGGTTATGTTTTGAGGAAAACTCATATAAGTAGCTAATAAAACCTTATACTAAGTAGTAAATTCTTATTATAACACTATAAGAGTATGTTTTGAGTAAAACTCATATAAGTAGCTAATAAAATCTCATACTAAGTAATAAATTCTTATTATAACACTATAAGGTTATGTTTTGAGGAAAACTCATATAAGTAGCTAAAAAAACCTCATACTAAGTAATAAATTCTTATTATAAGATTATAAGGTTATGTTTTAAGGAAAACTCATATAAGTAGCTAATAAAACCTTATACTAAGTAATAAATTCTTATCATAACACTATAAGGTTATGTTTTGAGAAAAACTCATATAAGTAGCTAATAAAACCTTATACTAAGTAATAAATTCTTATTATAATACTATAAGGTTATGTTGTGAGGATAACTTATATAAGTAGCTAATAAAACCTCATACTAAGTAATAAATTCTTATTATAATATTATAAGGTTATGTTTTGAGGAAAACTCATATAAGTAGCTAATAAAACCTTATACTAAGTAGTAATTATTATTATAACACTATAAGAGTATGTTTTGAGTAAAACTCATATAAGTAGCTAATAAAACCTTATACTAAGTAGTACATTTTTATTATAACACTATAAGGTTATGTTTTGAGGAAAACTCATATAAGTAGCTAATAAAACCTTATACTAAGTAGTAAATTCTTATTATAACACTATAAGAGTATGTTTTGAGTAAAACTCATATAAGTAGCTAATAAAACCTCATACTAAGTAATAAATTCTTATTATAACACTATAAGGTTATGTTTTGAGGAAAACTCATATAAGTATCTAATAAAACCTCATACTAAGTAATAAATCCTTAGTATAAGATTATAAGGTTATGTTTTGAGAAAAACTCATATAAGTAGCTAATAAAACCTTATACTAAGTAATAAATTCTTATCATAATACTATAAGGTTATGTTTTGAGGAAAACTCATATAAGTAGCTAATAAAACCTTATACTGAGTAGTAAATTATTATTATCACACTATAAGAGTATGTTTTGAGTAAAACTCATATAAGTAGCTAATAAAACCTTATACTAAGTAGTACATTTTTATTATAACACTATAAGGTTATGTTTTGAGGAAAACTCATATAAGTAGCTAATAAAACCTTATACTAAGTAGTAAATTCTTATTATAACACTATAAGAGTATGTTTTGAGTAAAACTCATATAAGTAGCTAATAAAACCTCATACTAAGTAATAAATTCTTATTATAACACTATAAGGTTATGTTTTGAGGAAAACTCCTATAAGTATCTAATAAAACCTCATACTAAGTAATAAATCCTTATTATAAGATTATAAGGTTATGTTTTGAGAAAAACTCATATAAGTAGCTAATAAACCCTTATACTAAGTAATAAATTCTTATTATAACACTATAAGGTTATGTTTTGAGGAAATCTCATATAAGTAGCTAATAAAACCTCATACTAAGTAATAAATTCTTATTATAACATTATAAGGTTATGTTTTGAGGAAAACTCATATAAGTAGCTAATAAAACCTTATACTAAGTAGTAAATTCTTATTATAACACTATAAGAGTATGTTTTGAGTAAAACTCGTATAAGTAGCTAATAAAACCTCATACTAAGTAATAAATTCTTATTATAATATTATAAGGTCATGTTTTGAGGAAAACTCATATAAGTAGCTAATAAATCCTTATACTAAGTAGTAAATTCTTATTATAACACTATAAGAGTATGTTTTGAGTAAAACTCATATAAGTAGCTAATAAAACCTTATACTAAGTAATAAATTCTTATTATAACACTATAAGGTTATGTTTTGAGGAAAACTCATATAAGTAGCTAATAAAACCTCATACTAAGTAATAAATTCTTATTATAATATTATAAGGTTATGTTTTGAGGAAATCTCATATAAGTAGCTAATAAAACCTTATACTAAGTAGGAAATTCTTATTATAACACTATAAGAGTATGTTTTGAGTAAAACTCATATAAGTAGCTAATAAAACCTCATACTAAGTAATAAATTCTTATTATAATATTATAAGGTTATGTTTTGAGGAAAACTCATATAAGTAGCTAATAAAACCTTATACTGAGTAGTAAATTCTTATTATAACACTATAAGAGTATGTTTTGAGTAAAACTCATATAAGTAGCTAATAAAACCTTATACTAAGTAATACATTTTTATTATAACACTATAAGGTTATGTTTTGCGGAAAACTCATATAAGTAGCTAATAAAACCTTATACTAAGTAGTAAATTCTTATTATAACACTATAAGAGTATGTTTTGAGTAAAACTCATATAAGTAGCTAATAAAACCTCATACTAAGTAATAAATTCTTATTATAACACTATAAGGTTATGTTTTGAGGAAAACTCATATAAGTAGCTAATAAAACCTCATACTAAGTAATAAATTCTTATTATAAGATTATAAGGTTATGTTTTGAGGAAAACTCATATAAGTAGCTAATAAAACCTTATACTAAGTCATAAATTCTTATTATAATACTATAAGGTTATGTTGTGAGGATAACTTATATAAGTAGCTAATAAAACCTTATACTAAGTAGTAAATTCTTATTATATTACTATAAGGTTATGTTTTGAGGAATACTCATATAAATAACTAAAAAAACCTTATACTAAGTAATAAATTCTTATTATAACACTATAAGGTTATGTTTTGAGGAAAACTCATATAAGTAGCTAATAAAACCTTATACTAAGTAATAAATTTTTATTATAACACTATAAGGTTATGTTTTGAGGAAAACTCATATAAGTAGCTAATAAAACCTTATACTAAGTAGTAAATTCTTATTATAACACTATAAGAGTATGTTTTGAGTAAAACTCATATAAGTAGCTAATAAAACCTCATACTAAGTAATAAATTCTTATTATAACACTATAAGGTTATGTTTTGAGGAAAACTCATATAAGTAGCTAATAAAACCTTATACTAAGTAATAAATTCTTATTATAATACTATAAGGTTATGTTGTGAGGATAACTTATATAAGTAGCTAATAAAACCTTATACTAAGTAGTAAATTCTTATTATATTACTATAAGGTTATGTTTTGAGGAATACTCATATAAATAACTAAAAAAACCTTATACTAAGTAATAAATTCTTATCATAACACTATAAGGTTATGTTTTGAGAAAAACTCATATAAGTAGCTAATAAAACCTTATACTAAGTAATAAATTCTTATTATAATACTATAAGGTTATGTTGTGAGGATAACTTATATAAGTAGCTAATAAAACCTCATCCTAAGTAATAAATTCTTACTATAATATTATAAGGTTATGTTTTGAGGAAAACTCATATAAGTAGCTAATAAAACCTTATACTGAGTAGTAAATTATTATTATAACACTATAAGAGTATGTTTTGAGTAAAACTCATATAAGTAGCTAATAAAACCTTATACTAAGTAGTACATTTTTATTATAACACTATAAGGTTATGTTTTGAGGAAAACTCATATAAGTAGCTAATAAAACCTTATACTAAGTACTAAATTCTTATTATAACACTATAAGAGTATGTTTTGAGTAAAACTCATATAAGTAGCTAATAAAACCTCATACTAAGTAATAAATTCTTATTATAACACTATAAGGTTATGTTTTGAGGAAAACTCATATAAGTATCTAATAAAACCTCATACTAAGTAATAAATCCTTAGTATAAGATTATAAGGTTATGTTTTGAGAAAAACTCATATAAGTAGCTAATAAAACCTTATACTAAGTAGTAAATTCTTGTTATATTACTATAAGGTTATGTTTTGAGGAATACTCATATAAATAACTAAAAAAACCTTATACTAAGTAATAAATTCTTATCATAACACTATAAGGTTATGTTTTGAGAAAAACTCATATAAGTAGCTAATAAAACCTTATACTAAGTAATAAATTCTTATTATAATACTATAAGGTTATGTTGTGAGGATAACTTATATAAGTAGCTAATAAAACCTCATCCTAAGTAATAAATTCTTATTATAATATTATAAGGTTATGTTTTGAGGAAAACTCATATAAGTAGCTAATAAAACCTTATACTGAGTAGTAAATTATTATTATAACACTATAAGAGTATGTTTTGAGTAAAACACATATAAGTAGCTAATAAAACCTTATACTAAGTAGTACATTTTTATTATAACACTATAAGGTTATGTTTTGAGGAAAACTCATATAAGTAGCTAACAAAACCTTATACTAAGTAGTAAATTCTTATTATAACACTATAAGAGTATGTTTTGAGTAAAACTCATATAAGTAGCTAATAAAACCTCATACTAAGTAATAAATTCTTATTATAACACTATAAGGTTATGTTTTGAGGAAAACTCATATAAGTATCTAATAAAACCTCATACTAAGTAATAAATCCTTAGTATAAGATTATAAGGTTATGTTTTGAGAAAAACTCATATAAGTAGCTAATAAAACCTTATACTAAGTAATAAATTCTTATCATAACACTATAAGGTTATGTTTTGAGGAAAACTCATATAAGTAGCTAATAAAACCTTATACTGAGTAGTAAATTATTATTATAACACTATAAGAGTATGTTTTGAGTAAAACTCATATAAGTAGCTAATAAAACCTTATACTAAGTAGTACATTTTTATTATAACACTATAAGGTTATGTTTTGAGGAAAACTCATATAAGTAGCTAATAAAACCTTATACTAAGTAGTAAATTCTTATTATAACACTATAAGAGTATGTTTTGAGTAAAACTCATATAAGTAGCTAATAAAACCTCATACTAAGTAATAAATTCTTATTATAACACTATAAGTTTATGTTTTGAGGAAAACTCCTATAAGTATCTAATAAAACCTCATACTAAGTAATAAATCCTTATTATAAGATTATAAGGTTATGTTTTGAGAAAAACTCATATAAGTAGCTAATAAACCCTTATACTAAGTAATAAATTCTTATTATAAGAATCTGATCGTCAGCCGGCGGAGGTGAAGCTCGCTCCTCAACGTGATCGTCAGCAGCGCGCTCCTCGACGCTCTCAACAGCAATCCGACGGGGGCGTCCCCGACCACGATGTGCCCTACCCCCACGCCCAACAGAACCGCGTCTAGTATCGACCATGAGTACTACATGAACGGTTAATTTAAACACTCAGCACAGAAGCACTCGACAATTAATATGATCCCCTTCAAGGAGGATCGCCCTCGGGCATAATTGCATATATGTATAAATTAAGCATAGAGACGATCTATGCCGTCCTTCGAGGGACGGCTGACCGGAGGGGCAAAACCTCACGGTCACCTAACTCGACACTCCAACCTCCATGGTGTTCCTTGGAGTTATCTAGGGCCATCTGTAAATCAAAGCTAGTATTTTGCCTACCATTCCCCGAGTTCTACATCCATAAGGGAGGTCTATCGCTTTGGTCTCTACCCACGAGATTGTTTCCCCTTTATTCGTTTTACGTTTTAATTCCAATTAAATTCATTTTGCCCTTTTGAAAGCATTTCTCAAACCCATTTGAAAACATTGGGCGATTTTCAAAACCATCTTCAACCTGTTGTACTCGGATTGCAAAACCTCGCTCTGATACCACCTTTGTAACGGCCCAGGATTATGATTCCCGAGTTACGTTTCGAGGGATGAAACCCCTCGTTGGGATCTTGCGCCCCGAGTACAGGTGGAAGGTTTGAAATCGAAGATGCGCAGTTTAAAGTGGGATTTCGCACCCAACCCCGGAAGGTCCGTTGGAGACCCCGGGGTAAACCCCTGTACCTGTCCTAAGTCTACAACGCGCGAAAACCTTTATCATGCAAAGGGCGGAAGTTCTGAAAACGATACAGCCAGTGCCACGGCAGAGCCGGGTCAAAACGGAGTATAATAGGAAGAAATCCAAAAGGCATGAGTTTGGTGAAGTCAGGGTTCATACACTAACTCTCCGCCATATGAATGGACCCCGTCATATCAGCACAAAATCAAGTAGTAGATCGGGTACCTGAAACTATACCACCAAGTCAGGCCAAGAGTCCGCCTGCGGGTCCTCTGACCGCGCTGAGGACATATAATACGCCTATACCTAGAATAAAGGATGCCTTCATGCAGTACTGAAATAAAACCACACTATCATGCTCCTAATTCATATGTGCAGGATATTGAGGAAGGCCTTAACAAAGAATACCAAGCGGTATATCCCTCTTTTACCACCACCCCTCTTCCAGACAAGGTGGAGACTGGCCAGTTCGATGCTATAATCATATCAAATCTCATCATCATATCATATCTCATGCCCATCTCGTATCTCGTGATATATATAAATGACTCGAGGAGGACAATACCCGATGAAGCTGGGCGGCCCTATGACCCTAGCAAGGACTCTAGGACTCACAGATAACGACCGTTCTGTATTCAAACGCATACAGAATAAGGATGCTCATTCGTAAATGCAATTCCTAAGCATGATACTATATGACATGCTCTTATGCATATGCAACACCTACATACTATATGACACATCAGGCAGGAGGTACTGGTTACTGAGTAAGCCCCGGAGGTACTTACCTGGCTAGAAGATCACCAAAAGAAGAATCCAGCACACAGTAGTCACGATCACAGAATATCACCTAATCACATAACGAGAATATACTAAGTATACTTCTATAGCCTTTCTAAACACATATATTACTTGCTCAAATTAGCAGATAGATAAGTAAGCTTGAATCAATCACACTTTCAATCTATCCCGATCAACCATCTCTTATCTCATACTATTCATCATAACTTGTCAACTCATCAGTTTTAAAAAAAAATATACTCCCTATATATATATATATATATATATATATATATATATATATATATATATATATATATATATATATATATATATATATATATCATACTTAGCCAAATTTGCATATTATATCATCATCATAAATATCAACCATTTAATTTCTTATGAAATTCCCCACAATATCCCGCTATTAATCATCGTCCTATTCCCAAGTTAGCTTCAAATCCGAATTAACCAGTTAAAGGTTCTGACCCCTTGAAAATACTCGCTAAATTCCCTTTTTCAATTATTTATTAAATCATCTTCCGACCTTGAAATTCTTTTCCAAATTCTCTAAAGTTCAAACCATTTTTATTTAATAAACCAACCTTATAATTCTCCCAAAACAATATTTTACCTTTTAAAACCTCAAATAATATTGTATATATATAATACTTTTAATTCCGTTAATTAGTTAAATAAATAAACGGATAACCCGAATCGAACCGAACCAAACCAAACCCATTTAAATCCAACCGAACCGAACCCAAAATTATTAATCCTAAACCGGGCAAACGAATAAATTAAAACAACCAAGGAGGTGGGCCACGCGAGTCTTCCTCTTCCTCTCAATTTCAAAATCTTGCCCCGCCCTTTTTGTCCTGCTCGAGACTCCATCCCCGCCGGCGAACCAGCTCCTCCTCCCGGCCTCCGACGTCTCCGTCCTCTTGCGCTCGCTCCTCGCTCCTCGCTCACTGCTCGACGCTCGCGCTCTCATCCTCACTCAGCCTCGACTCGCGCCCGCTGCTCGATGCTCGCTCACTCACGCCCGCCCGCTCTCGAGCTCGCCAGAGCTCTCGAGTTCGCCCAAGCTTCCCGCACTCAGATCTCACGCACTCTCCGACCACCCAACGACACGGAAATGAATTGAGACGAACCAAGGAAAAGGAAGGATGTTCGAACACTCACCGAGGTGATTTCGCGACTTCGAAGATCTCGATCGGAGGTCTGGGCGTCGTCGGTGGCTCGCGATGGCTTATCGGACCTGCATCGGACATGGATGAGGGTGATGGTGAAGCTCGAGGATGATTCCGATCGAAAACGAGTGAGAACGGCTTACCGGAAGATTGGTTCGCGATCAAACGGGGGACATGGTGCCTCGGTGGCTTGTCGGCGCCGCTGGTGGCTCTTGGGCGGCTCCTGGTTGGCGTTGGGTGGCTCCGGATGTTGCTGGTGACTCCGAGAAGGTGTCGAGGGCTGCCGATGGTCCTTGGGTGGAAGGAGAACGAAGGAGAAAGAGGTGGGCTGGAGGCGACAATGGAGGTGACGGTGGAGGTTTTAGGTGATGGTGAATGTGACAGTGGTGGTGATGATCAGCCAGAGAATGGAGGGAGAGGGAGTAGATGAAAGTGATGGTAATAAGGGTGATGTGAATGAACAATGACGGGGAGAGGGGGTAGATTTGAAAGGGTATGGTGAGGTGAGGGAGTAGGTGAGGATGAGTGTTGAATTGGATAATTAATACCCGAAAACAAATCCCGAATACGCGAATTTCGAATCTCGTAATTATTTCTCAAGTGTTAATTTCCCCGACTCTCGCTCTCTCGATCAATTAGATTTTTAAAATCGACAAAGATATTGTCATCCGATAATTATTTTGAATTTTCGAGGTAAAAGGATGAAATCGATCGTCAAAATTTTAAATTCAGGTCGGAATCCACTCTACGAGTTTTTCAAACTGATTAAATTTCATTTTTAGTTCTCTTTTTCCGAAAAATTAGGATTTGAAAATCCGAGCCTTTACATCATCCACCTCTAAAAACAAGTCTCGTCCCCGAGACTAAAATCATTTTAGAAGAGGGGTGGAAGTTTGAAATCGGTGAGTCCAAGGATCATGTCATTGATCCCGTGAACACCTCATAAGTGCCCCTATGAGATCCTCACAGTACCGTTGCCGTGATCATAATATCCCCAATAGACCGTAGTAAGAATGTAATATGGGCCCCTACCACATCCTTACTCCGACTCTTTGGCCATATCATAACTCAAATACTTGTATCCACTTCGTGGGGTGTTATATTGAAAACTAGAGTCACATTAGTTTTCTTAAAATTCAAGTTAGTCTCGTTTGAAATACCATTCGAAATTTCAAGTTCGACGAATCATTTCCAACTTCTCAGTTCATCCTACCATCCACCTCTAAGGGTTAATCCCATATTTCTTCCTAGGTTCCAAGTTATGATCAAATTCTCATACTTCAACTTCCATTATTTCTATCATCACGCCTCATATATATATAGAGTGACACTCATATCACATATTAATAGCATGACCTAAACACGTCAAGTATAGTCGCATACCATAAAATATCTAGCACGTCATCACATCATCACAGCTCATCATATCATATCACCAAGGATCTGCACACAACTACCAATCATAAGTACACAAGCAAAGAGATACTACCAACCAACCCCAATCCAACTAGACAACTCACCGCACTCGCGATGTCAGGGAAATATCTACGCTCGGCTCGACATAGGATGCAAGCAACTCGTCTAGGACATCCCCATAACTTGCCTGAATACTCTCCTCAGTCTCCCACGTGGCCTCCTCAGGGCTCCTCCTAGACCACTGAACTAGAAGCAAAGGAACCTCCCTGTTCATAAGCCTCTTGACTCGACGGTCAAGAACTCTCACAGGACGCTCTACAAAGGTATGGTCAGGCTCAACCTGAAGATCTGAATAATCTAGGACATGGCTAGGGTCAGGGATATACTGGCGAAGCTGTGAGACGTGAAAGACGTCATGAACACCAGCCAAAGATGGGGGCAAAGCTAAACGATAGGCCACCTCTCCAACTCTATCCAGAATCTCAAACGGGCCAATATACCTCGGACTCCACTTCCCTTTGATCCCAAACCGTCGGACTCCTCTGGTAGGCGAAACTCGAAGCCACACATGCGAACCTACCTCGAACTCAATCTCTATCCTCCGCCTGTCTGCATACTTCTTCTGGCGATCTTAGGCGACTCTCATGTGCTCACGGATACGTCCCACCTTATCAATGGTCTCTCTAACTAGGTCCGGTAAAGATGAAACCGTGTCCGCAGGCTCATCCCAACAAACTGGCGACTTGCATCGCCTCCCATACAGAGCCTCATATGGAGCCATCTCAATCGACACATGGTAGCTGTTGTTGTATGAAAACTCCACCAATGGTAGGTGTCTAACCCAACGGTCTCCCCACTCCAAAACACACGATCGCAGCATATCCTCCAAGGTCTGAATCGTCCTCTCACTCTGTCCATCTGTCTGAGGATGAAAAGCTGTACTGAAATGCAGTCTAGTACCTAGGCTCTCCTGAACTTGGTGCCAAAACCTCGAGGTAAAACGTCCATCTCTGTCAGATACGATCCTCTCAGGTACTCCATGAAGTCTCACGATCAGGCAAATGAACTCCTCAGCTAACCGCGATGCTGGCCATGTCTCCTGAATCGGAATGAAGTGAGCCGACTTGGTCAACCTATCGACCACGACCCAAATGGCGTCGAATCCTCTGACATCTCGCCTCAGCCCAGTGACGAAGTCCATCGAGATATCTGTCCACTTCCACGCGGGAACTGGAAGCGACCTGACAAGTCCTCCCGGTCTCTGGTGCTCAATCCGAACCTGCTGGCAAACCTGACATCTGGCTACAAAATCTGTGATGTCTGCTCGCATCCTCTGCCACCAATAATATCTCCTCAAATCCTGATACATCTTATTCGTCCCTGGATGGACAGAATAAGGAGTGGAGTGAGCCTCCTGCATGATCCTCTGCCGCAGATCTGACGTCGACAGAACTACCACTCTGCCCTGAAAGGTCAGCATCCCATCTCCTCTCTCTACAAGCTCTTTGAATCGACCCTGGGACATCCGATCCCTCAGAACTGCAATCTCTGGACAGTCTGCCTGACCTCGCCGAATCTCCTCGGTCAACTCAGCCTGAACCTCCAAGAATGATAGCTGTCCATTCTCCCGCTGAACCCACACCTCAAAGCAACACCTCATCAAGTCTGTCTGCAAATCCCTCTGAGTTGTAAGCCTCGCAACTGATGCCTCCTGGTGAGTCTTCCTACTGAGCGCATCTGCCACCACATTGGCCTTTCCTGGGTGATAAACTATGTCCAAGTCATAGTCCTTTAGAAGCTCTAGCCACCGTCTCTGTCGCATGTTGAGCTCTTTCTGAGTGAAAATATACTTCAAGCTCTTGTGATCCGTCATCACCTTGCATGAAGTGCCGTACAGGTAATGCCTCCAAATCTTCAAGGCATGAACTACAGCTGCCAACTCCAAGTCATGAACGGGATAGGACACCTCTGCAGGCTTCAACTGGCGCGAAGCATAAGCGATGACCCGATCTCTCTGATGCAAAACACATCCCAAGCCGAAACGCGAAGCGTCTGTGTAGACGACGAAGTCCTCTGTCCCTTCTGGCAACGCTAGTACTGGGGCGGTCGTCAGCTTCTCCTTCAGAAGCTCAAAGCTAGCCTGACACTCCACACTCCACTCAAAAGGAACATCATTCTTCAGCAGCTGCGTCATCGGCCTAGCAATGCTCGAGAAACCCTGAACGAATCTCCTGTAGTAACTGGCCAATCCAAGAAACGAGCGGATGTCCTTGACGTTCTTGGGCACCCCCCAAGCAACGATAGCATCAATCTTCGCCGGATCCACGGCGACTCCCTCAGCTGAAATCACATGGCCTAAGAAAGCCACCTCTCTGAGCCAGAACTCGCACTTGCTGTATTTCCCATACAACTGATGCTTCCTCAGCGTCTCGAGCACGATCCTCAAATGCTCCTCGTGCTCCTCTCTACTCCTCGAGTAGACCAAAATGTCATCTATGAAGACAACGACGAAACTGTCGAGGTAGTCAATGAACACGCGGTTCATGAGTTCCATGAAAGCGGCTGGTGCATTGGTCAGCCCAAACGGCATGACCACGAACTCGTAGTGACCATAGCGAGTCCTAAAATCGGTCTTCTGGACATCCTCTGGCTTCACTCTCAGCTGGTGATAACCCGACCTCAAATCAATCTTCGAGAAAACAACGGCGCCCTGCAACTGATCCAACAGGTCGTCAATCCTGGGAAGGGGATAACAGTTCTTCACCGTCGCACGGTTTAGCTCCCTATAATCGATGCATAGTCTCAATGACCCGTCCTTCTTTTTGACGAACAACACTGGTGCTCCCCAAGGTGATGCACTAGGCCTGATGTAACCCTTCTCGGCTAGCTCCTCCAACTGAGCCTTCAGCTCCGCCATCTCCGTCGGTGCCATGCGGTAAGGGACTCGTGAAATAGGTCTGGTGCCTGGGTCTAGCTCGATCCCAAAGTCAACCTCTCTCGGTGGGGGAAGTCCCGGTAGCTCATCTGGAAACACATCTGTGAAGTCCCTCACAACAGGGACATCTGCCAAGCTGGGATGTGTGCGATCCACCTCTAAAGCGTAACACCAATACCCCATGCATCCCTGGTCTAGAAGTCTGGCGGCTCTGACTGCGCTAATGAGCGCTCCGTTCCTCTTGGGGTCGCTCCCCCAAACCTGGTGCTCAGTCCCGTCATCCGCCAAGATAGACACCGTCCTCGTCCTCAGATTGATGATCGCTCCATAGTGGTCCATGAAATCCATACCCAGAATGAGATCATCCATCCTCAATGGCATGACAATAAGGTCGGTTGGCCATTCACGCTCACCTATATGGATGGGGAAACCTAAAATCTTCCGACTCGTCCTAACCTTTGCCCCGTCCGCTAGACCAATAGTAAGGGGTAAACCACTCGTGCAGCTCAGGCTCAGCCTAGCAACGCACGCCTCTGCTATGAAGCAGTGAGTAGCACCAGTGTCAAACAATATAGACAAGCACGCATCATGGAAATGTATAGTACCTGCGGAAGTAGGGGCAGTACGGTCATCAGCTCTCATCTGGAACACGCGGGGCGGTGGGGGTAATGCTGGTCCTCGGCCTCCGGAACTCTGGCCACGATCATACCCGGACCTAGATGGCCCTGCAGATGACAAACCTCTACCCTGACCTGGCCCTGACGGCCCTCTGCCTCCACGATCGTAACCTCTACCTCCTCTACCTCCCCTACCTCCTCCTCGACCTCTACCAGAAGCATCTCCTCGCCCTTGACCCTGGGGATAAGTCAGCAGTGGCGGCTGTGGAGCCGCAGGAAGTCTCGGTGGCGGTGCAGTCGGCGGGGCTCTACCGTCCTGGGGACAACGGGCAGCTCTGTGCCCCATGGTGCCACAAGTGAAGCAGACAATCGAACGGTCTGGGCAGGAAGCGACATAATGACCCCTCTCGAAGCATCCATGGCAAGTGACACTCCTCACTCGTGCATCTCCTCCATAAACAGCTGGACCGGGCGGCTGGGGTGCCCTCGGTGTAACTCCGTGATATCCCCCTCTAAATCCTCCCCCATAACCTCCTCTCCTGGATCTGTCGTCTCCGCGACCATCCGCTGGTCTCGCTCTCTTCGCCTCAGGGCGAGAAGTGGTGTATGCAGTCTCGGACAAGATCCGCTGCTGGTCGTACAGGAGGATGACCTCCAAGAATCGATCAAAGCTGACAACTCCCAAGCTAGAGGCATGCAGAAGTACTGGAGGCGGCAGTCTCATCGATAACATGCGAATCCGGCTCTCATCGGAAGGGCACAAGTGAGCACAGTAGACCAGTTCCTTCTTGAACTGGCGAACGATGGTAGAGACAGAAGCTGATCGGTCGTAGTAGCCTCGCATAAAGGACACCTGTCGGGCTATCTCAATCCCAGGAGGGCGGTACTCTCTCAGCATCAGGTCCCTAAACTCCTCGTAGGTCCACTCAGCCTGATCTATCTTAAATAAAGACCAGCGGTCAAAAGCGTCTCCCTGTAGACGGCCTGCGGCAAGTCTCTGTCTCTCGGAAGCGGGGACAGCAACATGGTCGAACAACCCATCCATCTCACGGAACCATCTCTCAATATCCCCCCCAACCTCTCCAGTAAAAGCCGGAGGACAGCACTGAGCTAATGTCTTGACCCAGTCGACGCGCTTCTCAGGGCGTGCATCGGCTACGGGCTCAGCTGGCTGAACAGGAACCTCGGGCGTCGGTGCTGCAGATCGGGATCCTCCCCGTAACTCGCTCAGAATGTCGTGAAGTGTCGCCTCTAGCTGTCCAAGTCTAGTCTCTGTGGGAATCGGAATCTGATCGTCAGCCGGCGGAGGTGAAGCTCGCTCCTCAACGTGATCGTCAGCAGCGCGCTCCTCGACGCTCTCAACAGCAATCCGACGGGGGCGTCCCCGACCACGATGTGCCCTACCCCCACGCCCAACAGAACCGCGTCTAGTATCGACCATGAGTACTACATGAACGGTTAATTTAAACACTCAGCACAGAAGCACTCGACAATTAATATGATCCCCTTCAAGGAGGATCGCCCTCGGGCATAATTGCATATATGTATAAATTAAGCATAGAGACGATCTATGCCGTCCTTCGAGGGACGGCTGACCGGAGGGGCAAAACCTCACGGTCACCTAACTCGACACTCCAACCTCCATGGTGTTCCTTGGAGTTATCTAGGGCCATCTGTAAATCAAAGCTAGTATTTTGCCTACCATTCCCCGAGTTCTACATCCATAAGGGAGGTCTATCGCTTTGGTCTCTACCCACGAGATTGTTTCCCCTTTATTCGTTTTACGTTTTAATTCCAATTAAATTCATTTTGCCCTTTTGAAAGCATTTCTCAAACCCATTTGAAAACATTGGGCGATTTTCAAAACCATCTTCAACCTGTTGTACTCGGATTGCAAAACCTCGCTCTGATACCACCTTTGTAACGGCCCAGGATTATGATTCCCGAGTTACGTTTCGAGGGATGAAACCCCTCGTTGGGATCTTGCGCCCCGAGTACAGGTGGAAGGTTTGAAATCGAAGATGCGCAGTTTAAAGTGGGATTTCGCACCCAACCCCGGAAGGTCCGTTGGAGACCCCGGGGTAAACCCCTGTACCTGTCCTAAGTCTACAACGCGCGAAAACCTTTATCATGCAAAGGGCGGAAGTTCTGAAAACGATACAGCCAGTGCCACGGCAGAGCCGGGTCAAAACGGAGTATAATAGGAAGAAATCCAAAAGGCATGAGTTTGGTGAAGTCAGGGTTCATACACTAACTCTCCGCCATATGAATGGACCCCGTCATATCAGCACAAAATCAAGTAGTAGATCGGGTACCTGAAACTATACCACCAAGTCAGGCCAAGAGTCCGCCTGCGGGTCCTCTGACCGCGCTGAGGACATATAATACGCCTATACCTAGAATAAAGGATGCCTTCATGCAGTACTGAAATAAAACCACACTATCATGCTCCTAATTCATATGTGCAGGATATTGAGGAAGGCCTTAACAAAGAATACCAAGCGGTATATCCCTCTTTTACCACCACCCCTCTTCCAGACAAGGTGGAGACTGGCCAGTTCGATGCTATAATCATATCAAATCTCATCATCATATCATATCTCATGCCCATCTCGTATCTCGTGATATATATAAATGACTCGAGGAGGACAATACCCGATGAAGCTGGGCGGCCCTATGACCCTAGCAAGGACTCTAGGACTCACAGATAACGGCCGTTCTGTATTCAAACGCATACAGAATAAGGATGCTCATTCGTAAATGCAATTCCTAAGCATGATACTATATGACATGCTCTTATGCATATGCAACACCTACATACTATATGACACATCAGGCAGGAGGTACTGGTTACTGAGTAAGCCCCGGAGGTACTTACCTGGCTAGAAGATCACCAAAAGAAGAATCCAGCACACAGTAGTCACGATCACAGAATATCACCTAATCACATAACGAGAATATACTAAGTATACTTCTATAGCCTTTCTAAACACATATATTACTCGCTCAAATTAGCAGATAGATAAGTAAGCTTGAATCAATCACACTTTCAATCTATCCCGATCAACCATCTCTTATCTCATACTATTCATCATAACTTGTCAACTCATCAGTTTTAAAAAAAAATATACTCCCTATATATATATATATATATATATATATATATATATATATATATATCATACTTAGCCAAATTTGCATATTATATCATCATCATAAATATCAACCATTTAATTTCTTATGAAATTCCCCACAATATCCCGCTATTAATCATCGTCCTATTCCCAAGTTAGCTTCAAATCCGAATTAACCAGTTAAAGGTTCTGACCCCTTGAAAATACTCGCTAAATTCCCTTTTTCAATTATTTATTAAATCATCTTCCGACCTTGAAATTCTTTTCCAAATTCTCTAAAGTTCAAACCATTTTTATTTAATAAACCAACCTTATAATTCTCCCAAAACAATATTTTACCTTTTAAAACCTCAAATAATATTGTATATATATAATACTTTTAATTCCGTTAATTAGTTAAATAAATAAACGGATAACCCGAATCGAACCGAACCAAACCAAACCCATTTAAATCCAACCGAACCGAACCCAAAATTATTAATCCTAAACCGGGCAAACAAATAAATTAAAACAACCAAGGAGGTGGGCCACGCGAGTCTTCCTCTTCCTCTCAATTTCAAAATCTTGCCCCGCCCTTTTTGTCCTGCTCGAGACTCCATCCCCGCCGGCGAACCAGCTCCTCCTCCCGGCCTCCGACGTCTCCGTCCTCTTGCGCTCGCTCCTCGCTCCTCGCTCACTGCTCGACGCTCGCGCTCTCATCCTCACTCAGCCTCGACTCGCGCCCGCTGCTCGATGCTCGCTCACTCACGCCCGCCCGCTCTCGAGCTCGCCAGAGCTCTCGAGTTCGCCCAAGCTTCCCGCACTCAGATCTCACGCACTCTCCGACCACCCAACGACACGGAAATGAATTGAGACGAACCAAGGAAAAGGAAGGATGTTCGAACGCTCACCGAGGTGATTTCGCGACTTCGGAGATCTCGATCGGAGGTCTGGGCATCGTCGGTGGCTCGCGATGGCTTATCGGACCTGCATCGGACATGGATGAGGGTGATGGTGAAGCTCGAGGATGATTCCGATCGAAAACGAGTGAGAACGGCTTACCGGAAGATTGGTTCGCGATCAAACGGGGGACATGGTGCCTCGGTGGCTTGTCGGCGCCGCTGGTGGCTCTTGGGCGGCTCCTGGTTGGCGTTGGGTGGCTCCGGATGTTGCTGGTGACTCCGAGAAGGTGTCGAGGGCTGCCGATGGTCCTTGGGTGGAAGGAGAACGAAGGAGAAAGAGGTGGGCTGGAGGCGACAATGGAGGTGACGGTGGAGGTTTTAGGTGATGGTGAATGTGACAGTGGTGGTGATGATCAGCCAGAGAATGGAGGGAGAGGGAGTAGATGAAAGTGATGGTAATAAGGGTGATGTGAATGAACAATGACGGGGAGAGGGGGTAGATTTGAAAGGGTATGGTGAGGTGAGGGAGTAGGTGAGGATGAGTGTTGAATTGGATAATTAATACCCGAAAACAAATCCCGAATACGCGAATTTCGAATCTCGTAATTATTTCTCAAGTGTTAATTTCCCCGACTCTCGCTCTCTCGATCAATTAGATTTTTAAAATCGACAAAGATATTGTCATCCGATAATTATTTTGAATTTTCGAGGTAAAAGGATGAAATCGATCGTCAAAATTTTAAATTCAGGTCGGAATCCACTCTACGAGTTTTTCAAACTGATTAAATTTCATTTTTAGTTCTCTTTTTCCGAAAAATTAGGATTTGAAAATCCGAGCCTTTACAAAGAGTATGTTTTGAGTAAAACTCATATAAGTAGCTAATAAACCCTTATACTAAGTAATAAATTCTTATTATAACACTATAAGGTTATGTTTTGAGGAAAACTCATATAAGTAGCTAATAAAACCTCATACTAAGTAATAAATTCTTATTATAATATTATAAGGTTATGTTTTGAGGAAAACTCATATAAGTAGCTAATAAAACCTTATACTAAGTAGTAAATTCTTATTATAACACTATAAGAGTATGTTTTAAGTAAAACTCGTATAAGTAGCTAATAAAACCTTATACTAAGTAATAAATTCTTATTATAACACTATAAGGTTATGTTTTGAGGAAAACTCATATAAGTAGCTAATAAACCCTTATACTAAGTAGTAAATTCTTATTATAACACTATAAGAGTATGTTTTGAGTAAAACTCATATAAGTAGCTAATGAAACCTGATACTAAGTAATAAATTCTTATTATAACACTATAAGGTTATGTTTTGAGGAAAACTCATATATGTAGCTAATAAAACCTCATACTAAGTAATAAATTCTTATTATAAGAATATAAGGTTATGTTTAGAGGAAAACTCATATAAGTAGCTAATAAAACCTTATACTAAGTAATAATTTCTTATCATAACACTATAAGGTTATGTTTTGAGAAAAACTCATATAAGTTGCTAATAAAACCTTATACTAAGTAATAAATTCTTATTATAATACTATAAGGTTATGTTGTGAGGATAACTTATATAAGTAGCTAATAAAACCTTATACTAAGTAGTAAATTCTTATTATATTACTATAAGGTTATGTTTTGAGGAATACTCATATAATTAACTAAAAAAACCTTATACTAAGTAATAAATTCTTATTATACCACTATAAGGTTATGTTTTGAGGAAAACTCATATAAGTAGCTAATAAAACCTCATACTAAGTAATAAATTCTTATTATACTACTATAAGGTTATGTTTTGAGGAAAACTCATATGAGTAGCTAATAAAACCTTATACTAAGTAGTAAATTCTTATTATAACACTATAAGAGTATGTTTTGAGTAAAACTCATATAAGTAGCTAATAAAACCTTATACTAAGTAATAAATTCTTATTATAACACTATAAGGTTATGTTTTGAGGAAAACTCATATAAGTAGCTAATAAAACCTAATACTAAGTAATAAATTCTTATTATAATATTATAAGGTTATGTTTTGAGGAAAACTCATATAAGTAGCTAATAAAACCTTATACTAAGTAGGAAATTCTTATTATAACACTATAAGAGTATGTTTTGAGTAAAACTCATATAAGTAGCTAATAAAACCTTATACTAAGTAGTAAATTCTTATTATAACACTATAAGAGTATGTTTTGAGTAAAACTCATATAAGTAGCTAATAAACCCTTATACTAAGTAATAAATTCTTATTATAACACTATAAGGTTATGTTTTGAGGAAAACTCATATAAGTAGCTAATAAAACCTCATACTAAGTAATAAATTCTTATTATAATATTATAAGGTTATGTTTTGAGGAAAACACATATAAGTAGCTAATAAAACCTTATACTAATTAGTAAATTCTTATTATAACACTATAAGAGTATGTTTTGAGTAAAACTCATATAAGTAGCTAATAAAACATGATACTAAGTAATAAACTTTTATTATAACCCTATAAGGTTATGTTTTGAGGAAAACTCATATAAGTAGCTAATAAAACCTTATACTAAGTAGTAAATTCTTATTATCACACTATAAGAGTATGTTTTGAGTAAAACTCATATAAGTAGCTAATAAAACCTCATACTAAGTAATAAATTCTTATTATAACACTATAAGGTTATGTTTTGAGGAAAACTCATATAAGTAGCTAATAAAACCTCATACTAAGTAATAAATTCTTATTATAAGATTATAAGGTTATGTTTTGAGGGAAACTCATATAAGTAGGTAATAAAACCTTATACTAAGTAATAAATTCTTATCATAACACTATAAGGTTATGTTTTGAGAAAAACTCATATAAGTAGCTAATAAAACCTTATACTAAGTAATAAATTCTTATTATAATACTATAAGGTTATGTTGTGAGGATAACTTATATAAGTAGCTAATAAAACCTCATACTAAGTAATAAATTCTTATTATAACACTATAAGGTTATGTTTTGAGGAAAACTCATATAAGTAGCTAATAAAACCTTATACTAAGTAATAAATTTTTATTATAACACTATAAGGTTATGTTTTCAGGAAAACTCATATAAGTAGCTAATAAAACCTTATACTAAGTAGTAAATTCTTATTATAACACTATAAGAGTATGTTTTGAGTAAAACTCATATAAGTAGCTAATAAAACCTCATACTAAGTAATAAATTCTTATTATAACACTATAAGGTTATGTTTTGAGGAAAACTCATATAAGTAGCTAATAAAACCTTATACTAAGTAATAAATTCTTATTATAATACTATAAGGTTATGTTGTGAGGATAACTTATATAAGTAGCTAATAAAACCTCATACTAAGTAATAAATTCTTATTATAATATTATAAGGTTATGTTTTGAGGATAACTCATATAAGTAGCTAATAAAACCTTATACTGAGTAGTAAATTCTTATTATAACACTATAAGAGTATGTTTTGAGTAAAACTCATATAAGTAGCTAATAAAACCTTATACTAAGTAATACGTTTTTATTATAACACTATAAGGTTATGTTTTGAGGAAAACTCATATAAGTAGCTAATAAAACCTTATACTAAGTAGTAAATTCTTATTATAACACTATAAGAGTATGTTTTGCGTAAAACTCATATAAGTAGCTAATAAAACCTCATACTAAGTAATAAATTCTTATTATAACACTATAAGGTTATGTTTTGAGGAAAACTCATATAAGTAGCTAATCAAACCTCATACTAAGTAATAAATTCTTATTATAAGATTATGTTTTGAGGAAAACTCATATAAGTAGCTAATAAAACCTTATACTAAGTAATAAATTCTTATCATAACACTATAAGGTTATGTTTTGAGGAAAACTCATATAAGTAGCTAATAAAACCTTATACTAAGTAGTAAATTCTTATTATAACACTATAAGAGTATGTTTTTAGTAAAACTCATATAAGTAGCTAATGAAACCTTATACTAAGTAATAAATTCTTATTATAACACTATAAGGTTATGTTTTGAGGAAAACTCATATAAGTAGCTAATAAAACCTCATACTAAGTAATAAATTCTTATTATAAGATTATAAGGTTATGTTTTGAGGAAAACTCATATAAGTAGCTAATAAAACCTTATACTAAGTAATAAATTCTTATCATAACACTATAAGGTTATGTTTTGAGAAAAACTCATATAAGTAGCTAATAAAACCTTATACTAAGTAATAAATTCTTATTATAATACTATAAGGTTATGTTGTGAGGATAACTTATATAAGTAGCTAATAAAACCTTATACTAAGTAGTAAATTCTTATTATATTACTATAAGGTTATGTTTTGAGGAATACTCATATAAATAACTAAAAAAACCTTATACTAAGTAATAAATTCTTATTATACCACTATAAGGTTATGTTTTGAGGAAAACTCATATAAGTAGCTAATAAAACCTCATACTAAGTAATAAATTCTTATTATAAGACTATAAAGTTATGTTTTGAGGAAAACTCATATGAGTAGCTAATAAAACCTTATACTAAGTAGTAAATTCTTATTATAACACTATAAGAGTATGTTTTGAGTTAAACTCATATAAGTAGCTAATAAAACCTTATACTAATTAATAAATTCTTATTATAACACTATAAGGTTATGTTTTGAGGAAAACTCATATAAGTAGCTAATAAAACCTCATACTAAGTAATAAATTCTTATTATAATATTATAAGGTTATGTTTTGAGGAAAACACATATAAGTAGCTAATAAAACCTTATACTAATTAGTAAATTCTTATTATAACACTATAAGAGTATGTTTTGAGTAAAACTCATATAAGTAGCTAATAAAACCTGATACTAAGTAATAAACTTTTATTATAACCCTATAAGGTTATGTTTTGAGGAAAACTCATATAAGTAGCTAATAAAACCTTATACTAAGTAGTAAATTCTTATTATCACACTATAAGAGTATGTTTTGAGTAAAACTCATATAAGTAGCTAATAAAACCTCATACTAAGTAATAAATTCTTATTATAACACTATAAGGTTATGTTTTGAGGAAAACTCATATAAGTAGCTAATAAAACCTCATACTAAGTAATAAATTCTTATTATAAGATTATAAGGTTATGTTTTGAGGGAAACTCATATAAGTAGGTAATAAAACCTTATACTAAGTAATAAATTCTTATCATAACACTATAAGGTTATGTTTTGAGAAAAACTCATATAAGTAGCTAATAAAACCTTATACTAAGTAATAAATTCTTATTATAATACTATAAGGTTATGTTGTGAGGATAACTTATATAAGTAGCTAATAAAACCTCATACTAAGTAATAAATTCTTATTATAACACTATAAGGTTATGTTTTGAGGAAAACTCATATAAGTAGCTAATAAAACCTTATACTAAGTAATAAATTTTTATTATAACACTATAAGGTTATGTTTTCAGGAAAACTCATATAAGTAGCTAATAAAACCTTATACAAAGTAGTAAATTCTTATTATAACACTATAAGAGTATGTTTTGAGTAAAACTCATATAAGTAGCTAATAAAACCTCATACTAAGTAATAAATTCTTATTATAACACTATAAGGTTATGTTTTGAGGAAAACTCATATAAGTAGCTAATAAAACCTTATACTAAGTAATAAATTCTTATTATAATACTATAAGGTTATGTTGTGAGGATAACTTATATAAGTAGCTAATAAAACCTCATACTAAGTAATAAATTCTTATTATAATATTATAAGGTTATGTTTTGAGGATAACTCATATAAGTAGCTAATAAAACCTTATACTGAGTAGTAAATTCTTATTATAACACTATAAGAGTATGTTTTGAGTAAAACTCATATAAGTAGCTAATAAAACCTTATACTAAGTAATACGTTTTTATTATAACACTATAAGGTTATGTTTTGAGGAAAACTCATATAAGTAGCTAATAAAACCTTATACTAAGTAGTAAATTCTTATTATAACACTATAAGAGTATGTTTTGCGTAAAACTCATATAAGTAGCTAATAAAACCTCATACTAAGTAATAAATTCTTATTATAACACTATAAGGTTATGTTTTGAGGAAAACTCATATAAGTAGCTAATCAAACCTCATACTAAGTAATAAATTCTTATTATAAGATTATGTTTTGAGGAAAACTCATATAAGTAGCTAATAAAACCTTATACTAAGTAATAAATTCTTATCATAACACTATAAGGTTATGTTTTGAGGAAAACTCATATAAGTAGCTAATAAAACCTTATACTAAGTAGTAAATTCTTATTATAACACTATAAGAGTATGTTTTTAGTAAAACTCATATAAGTAGCTAATGAAACCTTATACTAAGTAATAAATTCTTATTATAACACTATAAGGTTATGTTTTGAGGAAAACTCATATAAGTAGCTAATAAAACCTCATACTAAGTAATAAATTCTTATTATAAGATTATAAGGTTATGTTTTGAGGAAAACTCATATAAGTAGCTAATAAAACCTTATACTAAGTAATAAATTCTTATCATAACACTATAAGGTTATGTTTTGAGAAAAACTCATATAAGTAGCTAATAAAACCTTATACTAAGTAATAAATTCTTATTATAATACTATAAGGTTATGTTGTGAGGATAACTTATATAAGTAGCTAATAAAACCTTATACTAAGTAGTAAATTCTTATTATATTACTATAAGGTTATGTTTTGAGGAATACTCATATAAATAACTAAAAAAACCTTATACTAAGTAATAAATTCTTATTATACCACTATAAGGTTATGTTTTGAGGAAAACTCATATAAGTAGCTAATAAAACCTCATACTAAGTAATAAATTCTTATTATAAGACTATAAAGTTATGTTTTGAGGAAAACTCATATGAGTAGCTAATAAAACCTTATACTAAGTAGTAAATTCTTATTATAACACTATAAGAGTATGTTTTGAGTTAAACTCATATAAGTAGCTAATAAAACCTTATACTAATTAATAAATTCTTATTATAACACTATAAGGTTATGTTTTGAGGAAAACTCATATAAGTAGCTAATAAAACCTAATACTAAGTAATAAATTCTTATTATAATATTATAAGGTTATGTTTTGAGGAAAACTCATATAAGTAGCTAATAAAACCTTATACTAAGTAGGAAATTCTTATTATAACACTATAAGAGTATGTTTTGAGTAAAACTCATATAAGTAGCTAATAAAACCTTATACTAAGTAGTAAATTCTTATTATAACACTATAAGAGTATGTTTTGAGTAAAACTCATATAAGTAGCTAATAAACCCTTATACTAAGTAATAAATTCTTATTATAACACTATAAGGTTATGTTTTGAGGAAAACTCATATAAGTAGCTAATAAAACCTCATACTAAGTAATAAATTCTTATTATAATATTATAAGGTTATGTTTTGAGGAAAACTCATATAAGTAGCTAATAAAACCTTATACTAAGTAGTAAATTCTTATTATAACACTATAAGAGTATGTTTTGAGTAAAACTCATATAAGTAGCTAATAAACCCTTATACTAAGTAGTAAATTCTTATTATAACACTATAAGAGTATGTTTTGAGTAAAACTCATATAAGTAGCTAATGAAACCTGATACTAAGTACTAAATTCTTATTATAACACTATAAGGTTATGTTTTGAGGAAAACTCATATAAGTAGCTAATAAAACCTCATACTAAGTAATAAATTCTTATTATAAGAATATAAGGTTATGTTTAGAGGAAAACTCATATAAGTAGCTAATAAAACCTTATACTAAGTAATAATTTCTTATCATAACACTATAAGGTTATGTTTTGAGAAAAACTCATATAAGTTGCTAATAAAACCTTATACTAAGTAATAAATTCCTATTATAATACTATAAGGTTATGTTGTGAGGATAACTTATATAAGTAGCTAATAAAACCTTATACTAAGTAGTAAATTCTTATTATATTACTATAAGGTTATGTTTTGAGGAATACTCATATAATTAACTAAAAAAACCTTATACTAAGTAATAAATTCTTATTATACCACTATAAGGTTATGTTTTGAGGAAAACTCATATAAGTAGCTAATAAAACCTCATACTAAGTAATAAATTCTTATTATACTACTATAAGGTTATGTTTTGAGGAAAACTCATATGAGTAGCTAATAAAACCTTATACTAAGTAGTAAATTCTTATTATAACACTATAAGAGTATGTTTTGAGTAAAACTCATATAAGTAGCTAATAAAACCTTATACTAAGTAATAAATTCTTATTATAACACTATAAGGTTATGTTTTGAGGAAAACTCATATAAGTAGCTAATAAAACCTCATACTAAGTAATAAATTCTTATTATAATATTATAAGGTTATGTTTTGAGGAAAACTCATATAAGTAGCTAATAAAACCTTATACTAAGTAGGAAATTCTTATTATAACACTATAAGAGTATGTTTTGATTAAAACTCATATAAGTAGCTAATAAAACCTTATACTAAGTAGTAAATTCTTATTATAACACTATAAGAGTATGTTTTGAGTAAAACTCATATAAGTAGCTAATAAAACCTTATACTAAGTAATAAATTCTTATTATAATATTATAAGGTTATGTTTTGAGGAAAACTCATATAAGTAGCCAATAAAACCTTATACTAAGTAGTAAATTCTTATTATAACACTATAAGAGTATGTTTTGAGTAAAACTCATATAAGTAGCTAATAAAACCTTATACTAAGTAATAAATTCTTATTATAACACTATAAGGTTATGTTTTGAGGAAAACTCATATAAGTAGCTAATAAAACCTAATACTAAGTAATAAATTCTTATTATAATATTATAAGGTTATGTTTTGAGGAAAACTCATATAAGTTGCTAATAAACCCTTATACTAAGTAGTAAATTCTTATTATAACACTATAAGAGTATGTTTTGAGTAAAACTCATATAAGTAGCTAATGAAACCTGATACTAAGTAATAAATTCTTATTATAACACTATAAGGTTATGTTTTGAGGAAAACTCATATAAGTAGCTAATAAAACCTCATACTAAGTAATAAATTCTTATTATAAGAATATAAGGTTATGTTTAGAGGAAAACTCATATAAGTAGCTAATAAAACCTTATACTAAGTAATAATTTCTTATCATAACACTATAAGGTTATATTTTGAGAAAAACTCATATAAGTTGCTAATAAAACCTTATACTAAGTAATAAATTCTTATTATAATACTATAAGGTTATGTTG
This sequence comes from Persicaria tinctoria, assembly GCA_037127255.1. Taxonomy (NCBI): domain Eukaryota; kingdom Viridiplantae; phylum Streptophyta; class Magnoliopsida; order Caryophyllales; family Polygonaceae; genus Persicaria; species Persicaria tinctoria. Next base: position 9,205,260 of record JBANSL010000009.1, on the reverse strand, counting down.
TGAGGATAACTTATATAAGTAGCTAATAAAACCTTATACTAAGTAGTAAATTCTTATTATATTACTATAAGGTTATGTTTTGAGGAATACTCATATAATTAACTAAAAAAACCTTATACTAAGTAATAAATTCTTATTATACCACTATAAGGTTATGTTTTGAGGAAAACTCATATAAGTAGCTAATAAAACCTCATACTAAGTAATAAATTCTTATTATACTACTATAAGGTTATGTTTTGAGGAAAACTCATATGAGTAGCTAATAAAACCTTATACTAAGTAGTAAATTCTTATTATAACACTATAAGAGTATGTTTTGAGTAAAACTCATATAAGTAGCTAATAAAACCTTATACTGAGTAATAAATTCTTATTATAACACTATAAGGTTATGTTTTGAGGAAAACTCATATAAGTAGCTAATAAAACCTCATACTAAGTAATAAATTTTTATTATAATATTATAAGGTTATGTTTTGAGGAAAACTCATATAAGTAGCTAATAAAACCTTATACTAAGTAGGAAATTCTTATTATAACACTATAAGAGTATGTTTTGATTAAAACTCATATAAGTAGCTAATAAAACCTCATACTAAGTAATAAATTCTTATTATAATATTATAAGGTTATGTTTTGAGGAAAACTCATATAAGTAGCTAATAAAACCTTATACTAAGTAGGAAATTCTTATTATAACACTATAAGAGTATGTTTTGATTAAAACTCATATAAGTAGCTAATAAAACCTTATACTAAGTAGTAAATTCTTATTATAACACTATAAGAGTATGTTTTGAGTAAAACTCATATAAGTAGCTAATAAAACCTTATACTAAGTAATAAATTCTTATTATAACACTATAAGGTTATGTTTTGAGGAAAACTCATATAAGTAGCTAATAAAACCTAATACTAAGTAATAAATTCTTATTATAATATTATAAGGTTATGTTTTGAGGAAAACACATATAAGTAGCTAATAAAACCTTATACTAAGTAGGAAATTCTTATTATAACACTATAAGAGTATGTTTTGAGTAAAACTCATATAAGTAGCTAATAAAACCTTATACTAAGTAGTAAATTCTTATTATAACACTATAAGAGTATGTTTTGAGTAAAACTCATTTAGTAGCTAATAAACCCTTATACTAAGTAATAAATTCTTATTATAACACTATAAGGTTATGTTTTGAGGAAAACTCATATAAGTAGCTAATAAAACCTCATACTAAGTAATAAATTCTTATTATAATATTATAAGGTTATGTTTTGAGGAAAACACATATAAGTAGCTAATAAAACCTTATACTAATTAGTAAATTCTTATTATAACACTATAAGAGTATGTTTTGAGTAAAACTCATATAAGTAGCTAATAAAACCTTATACTAAGTAGTAAATTCTTATTATAACACTATAAGAGTATGTTTTGAGTAAAACTCATATAAGTAGCTAATAAACACTTATACTAAGTAATAAATTCTTATTATAACACTATAAGGTTATGTTTTGAGGAAATCTCATATAAGTAGCTAATAAAACCTCATACTAAGTAATAAATTCTTATTATAATATTATAAGGTTATGTTTTGAGGAAAACTCATATAAGTAGCTAATAAAACCTTATACTAAGTAGTAAATTCTTATTATAACACTATAAGAGTATGTTTTGAGTAAAACTCGTATAAGTAGCTAATAAAACCTTATACTAAGTAATAAATTCTTATTATAACACTATAAGGTTATGTTTTGAGGAAAACTCATATAAGTAGCTAATAAACCCTTATACTAAGTAGTAAATTCTTATTATAACACTATAAGAGTATGTTTTGAGTAAAACTCATATAAGTAGCTAATGAAACCTGATACTAAGTAATAAATTCTTATTATAACACTATAAGGTTATGTTTTGAGGAAAACTCATATAAGTAGCTAATAAAACCTCATACTAAGTAATAAATTCTTATTATAAGAATATAAGGTTATGTTTTGAGGAAAACTCATATAAGTAGCTAATAAAACCTTATACTAAGTAATAATTTCTCATCATAACACTATAAGGTTATGTTTTGAGAAAAACTCATATAAGTTGCTAATAAAACCTTATACTAAGTAATAAATTCTTATTATAATACTATAAGGTTATGTTGTGAGGATAACTTATATAAGTAGCTAATAAAACCTTATACTAAGTAGTAAATTCTTATTATATTACTATAAGGTTATGTTTTGAGGAATACTCATATAATTAACTAAAAAAACCTTATACTAAGTAATAAATTCTTATTATACCACTATAAGGTTATGTTTTGAGGAAAACTCATATAAGTAGCTAATAAAACCTCATACTAAGTAATAAATTCTTATTATACTACTATAAGGTTATGTTTTGAGGAAAACTCATATGAGTAGCTAATAAAACCTTATACTAAGTAGTAAATTCTTATTATAACACTATAAGAGTATGTTTTGAGTAAAACTCATATAAGTAGCTAATAAAACCTTATACTAAGTAATAAATTCTTATTATAACACTATAAGGTTTTGTTTTGAGGAAAACTCATATAAGTAGCTAATAAAACCTCATACTAAGTAATAAATTCTTATTATAATATTATAAGGTTATGTTTTGAGGAAAACTCATATAAGTAGCTAATAATACCTTATACTAAGTAGGAAATTCTTATTGTAACACTATAAGAGTATGTTTTGATTAAAACTCATATAAGTAGCTAATAAAACCTTATACTAAGTAGTAAATTCTTATTATAACACTATAAGAGTATGTTTTGAGTAAAACTCATATAAGTAGCTAATAAAACCTTATACTAAGTAATAAATTCTTATTATAACACTATAAGGTTATGTTTTGAGGAAAACTCATATAAGTAGCTAATAAAACCTAATACTAAGTAATAAATTCTTATTATAATATTATAAGGTTATGTTTTGAGGAAAACTCATATAAGTAGCTAATAAAACCTTATACTAAGTAGGAAATTCTTATTATAACACTATAAGAGTATGTTTTGAGTAAAACTCATATAAGTAGCTAATAAAACCTTATACTAAGTAGTAAATTCTTATTATAACACTATAAGAGTATGTTTTGAGTAAAACTCATATAAGTAGCTAATAAACCCTTATACTAAGTAATAAATTCTTATTATAACACTATAAGGTTATGTTTTGAGGAAAACTCATATAAGTAGCTAATAAAACCTCATACTAAGTAATAAATTCTTATTATAATATTATAAGGTTATGTTTTGAGGAAAACACATATAAGTAGGTAATAAAACCTTATACTAATTAGTAAATTCTTATTATAACACTATAAGAGTATGTTTTGAGTAAAACTCATATAAGTAGCTAATAAAACCTTATACTAAGTAATAAATTCTTATTATAACACTATAAGGTTATGTTTTGAGGAAAACGCATATAAGTAGCTAATAAAACCTTATACTAAGTAGTAAATTCTTATTATAACACTATAAGAGTATGTTTTGAGTAAAACTCATATAAGTAGCTAATTAAACCTTATACTAAGTAATAAATTCTTATTATTACACTATAAGGTTATGTTTTGAGGAAAACTCATATAAGTAGCTAATAAAACCTCATACTAAGTAATAAATTCTTATTATAAGAATATAAGGTTATGTTTTGAGGAAAACTCATATAAGTAGCTAATAAAACCTTATACTAAGTAATAATTTCTTATCATAACACTATAAGGTTATGTTTTGAGAAAAACTCATATAAGTTGCTAATAAAACCTTATACTAAGTAATAAATTCTTATTATAATACTATAAGGTTATGTTGTGAGGATAACTTATATAAGTAGCTAATAAAACCTTATACTAAGTAGTAAATTCTTATTATATTACTATAAGGTTATGTTTTGAGGAATACTCATATAATTAACTAAAAAAACCTTATACTAAGTAATAAATTCTTATTATACCACTATAAGGTTATGTTTTGAGGAAAACTCATATAAGTAGCTAATAAAACCTAATACTAAGTAGTAAATGCTTATTATAACACTATAAGAGTATGTTTTGAGTAAAACTCATATAAGTAGCTAATAAAACCTTATACTAAGTAATAAATTCTTATTATAACACTATAAGGTTATGTTTTGAGGAAAACTCATATAAGTAGCTAATAAAACCTAATACTAATTAATAAATTCTTATTATAATATTATAAGGTTATGTTTTGAGGAAAACACATATAAGTAGCTAATAAAACCTTATACTAAGTAGGAAATTCTTATTATAACACTATAAGAGTATGTTTTGAGTAAAACTCATATAAGTAGCTAATAAAACCTTATACTAAGTAGTAAATTCTTATTATAACACTATAAGAGTATGTTTTGAGTAAAACTCATATAAGTAGCTAATAAACACTTATACTAAGTAATAAATTATTATTATAACACTATAAGGTTATGTTTTGAGGAAATCTCATATAAGTAGCTAATAAAACCTCATACTAAGTAATAAATTCTTATTATAATATTATAAGGTTATGTTTTGAGGAAAACTCATATAAGTAGCTAATAAAACCTTATACTAAGTAGTAAATTCTTATTATAACACTATAAGAGTATGTTTTGAGTAAAACTCGTATAAGTAGCTAATAAAACCTTATACTAAGTAATAAATTCTTATTATAACACTATAAGGTTATGTTTTGAGGAAAACTCATATAAGTAGCTAATAAACCCTTATACTAAGTAGTAAATTCTTATTATAACACTATAAGAGTATGTTTTGAGTAAAACTCATATAAGTAGCTAATGAAACCTGATACTAAGTAATAAATTCTTATTATAACACTATAAGGTTATGTTTTGAGGAAAACTCATATAAGTAGCTAATAAAACCTCATACTAAGTAATAAATTCTTATTATAAGAATATAAGGTTATGTTTTGAGGAAAACTCATATAAGTAGCTAATAAAACCTTATACTAAGTAATAAATTCTTATTATAACACTATAAGGTTATGTTTTGAGGAAAACTCATATAAGTAGCTAATAAAACCTCATACTAAGTAATAAATTCTTATTATAATATTATAAGGTTATGTTTTGAGGAAAAACTCATATAAGTAGCTAATAAAACCTTATACTAAGTAGGAAATTCTTATTGTAACACTATAAGAGTATGTTTTGATTAAAACTCATATAAGTAGCTAATAAAACCTTATACTAAGTAGTAAATTCTTATTATAACACTATAAGAGTATGTTTTGAGTAAAACTCATATAAGTAGCTAATAAAACCTTATACTAAGTAATAAATTCTTATTATAACACTAAGGTTATGTTTTGAGGAAAACTCATATAAGTATCTAATAAAACCTAATACTAAGTAATAAATTCTTATTATAATATTATAAGGTTATGTTTTGAGGAAAACTCATATAAGTAGCTAATAAAACCTTATACTAAGTAGGAAATTCTTATTATAACACTATAAGAGTATGTTTTGAGTAAAACTCATATAAGTAGCTAATAAAACCTTATACTAAGTAGTAAATTCTTATTATAACACTATAAGAGTATGTTTTGAGTAAAACTCATATAAGTAGCTAATAAACCCTTGTACTAAGTAATAAATTCTTATTATAACACTATAAGGTTATGTTTTGAGGAAAACTCATATAAGTAGCTAATAAAACCTCATACTAAGTAATAAATTCTTATTATAATATTATAAGGTTATGTTTTGAGGAAAACACATATAAGTAGGTAATAAAACCTTATACTAATTAGTAAATTCTTATTATAACACTATAAGAGTATGTTTTGAGTAAAACTCATATAAGTAGCTAATAAACCCTTATACTAAGTAGTAAATTCTTATTATAACACTATAAGAGTATGTTTTGAGTAAAACTCATATAAGTAGCTAATGAAACCTGATACTAAGTAATAAATTCTTATTATAACACTATAAGGTTATGTTTTGAGGAAAACTCATATAAGTAGCTAATAAAACCTCATACTAAGTAATAAATTCTTATTATAAGAATATAAGGTTATGTTTAGAGGAAAACTCATATAAGTAGCTAATAAAACCTTATACTATGTAATAATTTCTTATCATAACACTATAAGGTTATGTTTTGAGAAAAACTCATATAAGTTGCTAATAAAACCTTATACTAAGTAATAAATTCTTATTATAATACTATAAGGTTATGTTGTGAGGATAACTTATATAAGTAGCTAATAAAACCTTATACTAAGTAGTAAATTCTTATTATATTACTATAAGGTTATGTGTTGAGGAATACTCATATAATTAACTAAAAAAACCTTATACTAAGTAATAAATTCTTATTATACCACTATAAGGTTATGTTTTGAGGAAAACTCATATAAGTAGCTAATAAAACCTCATACTAAGTAATAAATTCTTATTATACTACTATAAGGTTATGTTTTGAGGAAAACTCATATGAGTAGCTAATAAAACCTTATACTAAGTAGTAAATTCTTATTATAACACTATAAGAGTATGTTTTGAGTAAAACTCATATAAGTAGCTAATAAAACCTTATACTAAGTAATAAATTCTTATTATAACACTATAAGGTTATGTTTTGAGGAAAACTCATATAAGTAGCTAATAAAACCTCATACTAAGTAATAAATTCTTATTATAATATTATAAGGTTATGTTTTGAGGAAAACTCATATAAGTAGCTAATAAAACCTTATACTAAGTAGGAAATTCTTATTATAACACTATAAGAGTATGTTTTGATTAAAACTCATATAAGTAGCTAATAAAACCTTATACTAAGTAGTAAATTCTTATTATAACACTATAAGAGTATGTTTTGAGTAAAACTCATATAAGTAGCTAATAAAACCTTATACTAAGTAATAAATTCTTATTATAATATTATAAGGTTATGTTTTGAGGAAAACTCATATAAGTAGCTAATAAAACCTTATACTAAGTAGTAAATTCTTATTATAACACTATAAGAGTATGTTTTGAGTAAAACTCATATAAGTAGCTAATAAAACCTTATACTAAGTAATAAATTCTTATTATAACACTATAAGGTTATGTTTTGAGGAAAACTCATATAAGTAGCTAATAAAACCTAATACTAAGTAATAAATTCTTATTATAATATTATAAGGTTATGTTTTGAGGAAAACTCATATAAGTTGCTAATAAACCCTTATACTAAGTAGTAAATTCTTATTATAACACTATAAGAGTATGTTTTGAGTAAAACTCATATAAGTAGCTAATGAAACCTGATACTAAGTAATAAATTCTTATTATAACACTATAAGCTTATGTTTTGAGGAAAACTCATATAAGTAGCTAATAAAACCTCATACTAAGTAATAAATTCTTATTATAACACTATAAGGTTATGTTTAGAGGAAAACTCATATAAGTAGCTAATAAAACCTTATACTAAGTAATAATTTCTTATCATAACACTATAAGGTTATGTTTTGAGAAAAACTCATATAAGTTGCTAATAAAACCTTATACTAAGTAATAAATTCTTATTATAATACTATAAGGTTATGTTGTGAGGATAACTTATATAAGTAGCTAATAAAACCTTATACTAAGTAGTAAATTCTTATTATATTACTATAAGGTTATGTTTTGAGGAATACTCATATAATTAACTAAAAAAACCTTATACTAAGTAATAAATTCTTATTATACCACTATAAGGTTATGTTTTGAGGAAAACTCATATAAGTAGCTAATAAAACCTCATACTAAGTAATAAATTCTTATTATACTACTATAAGGTTATGTTTTGAGGAAAACTCATATGAGTAGCTAATAAAACCTTATACTAAGTAGTAAATTCTTATTATAACACTATAAGAGTATGTTTTGAGTAAAACTCATATAAGTAGCTAATAAAACCTTATACTGAGTAATAAATTCTTATTATAACACTATAAGGTTATGTTTTGAGGAAAACTCATATAAGTAGCTAATAAAACCTCATACTAAGTAATAAATTCTTATTATAATATTATAAGGTTATGTTTTGAGGAAAACTCATATAAGTAGCTAATAAAACCTTATACTAAGTAGGAAATTCTTATTATAACAGTATAAGAGTATGTTTTGATTAAAACTCATATAAGTAGCTAATAAAACCTCATACTAAGTAATAAATTCTTATTATAATATTATAAGGTTATGTTTTGAGGAAAACTCATATAAGTAGCTAATAAAACCTTATACTAAGTAGGAAATTCTTATTATAACACTATAAGAGTATGTTTTGCTTAAAACTCTTATAAGTAGCTAATAAAATCTTATACTAAGTAGTAAATTCTTATTATAACACTATAAGAGTATGTTTTGAGTAAAACTCATATAAGTAGCTAATAAAACCTTATACTAAGTAATAAATTCTTATTATAACACTATAAGGTTATGTTTTGAGGAAAACTCATATAAGTAGCTAATAAAACCTAATACTAAGTAATAAATTCTTATTATAATATTATAAGGTTATGTTTTGAGGAAAACACATATAAGTAGCTAATAAAACCTTATACTAAGTAGGAAATTCTTATTATAACACTATAAGAGTATGTTTTGAGAAAAACTCATATAAGTAGCTAATAAAACCTTATACTAAGTAGTAAATTCTTATTATAAAACTATAAGAGTATGTTTTGAGTAAAACTCATATAAGTAGCTAATAAACCCTTATACTAAGTAATAAATTCTTATTATAACACTATAAGGTTATGTTTAGAGGAAAACTCATATAAGTAGCTAATAAAACCTCATACTAAGTAATAAATTCTTATTATAATATTATAAGGTTATGTTTTGAGGAAAACACATATAAGTAGCTAATAAAACCTTATACTAATTAGTAAATTCTTATTATAACACTATAAGAGTATGTTTTGAGTAAAACTCATATAAGTAGCTAATAAAACCTTATACTAAGTAGTAAATTCTTATTATAACACTATAAGAGTATGTTTTGAGTAAAACTCATATAAGTAGCTAATAAACACTTATACTAAGTAATAAATTCTTATTATAACACTATAAGGTTATGTTTTGAGGAAATCTCATATAAGTAGCTAATAAAACCTCATACTAAGTAATAAATTCTTATTATAATATTATAAGGTTATGTTTTGAGGAAAACTCATATAAGTAGCTAATAAAACCTTATACTAAGTAGTAAATTCTTATTATAACACTATAAGAGTATGTTTTGAGTAAAACTCGTATAAGTAGCTAATAAAACCTTATACTAAGTAATAAATTCTTATTATAACACTATAAGGTTATGTTTTGAGGAAAACTCATATAAGTAGCTAATAAACCCTTATACTAAGTAGTAAATTCTTATTATAACACTATAAGAGTATGTTTTGAGTAAAACTCATATAAGTAGCTAATGAAACCTGATACTAAGTAATAAATTCTTATTATAACACTATAAGGTTATGTTTTGAGGAAAACTCATATAAGTAGCTAATAAAACCTCATACTAAGTAATAAATTCTTATTATAAGAATATAAGGTTATGTTTTGAGGAAAACTCATATAAGTAGCTAATAAAACCTTATACTAAGTAATAATTTCTCATCATAACACTATAAGGTTATGTTTTGAGAAAAACTCATATAAGTTGCTAATAAAACCTTATAATAAGTAATAAATTCTTATTATAATACTATAAGGTTATGTTGTGAGGATAACTTATATAAGTAGCTAATAAAACCTTATACTAAGTAGTAAATTCTTATTATATTACTATAAGGTTATGTTTTGAGGAATACTCATATAATTAACTAAAAAAACCTTATACTAAGTAATAAATTCTTATTATACCACTATAAGGTTATGTTTTGAGGAAAACTCATATAAGTAGCTAATAAAACCTCATACTAAGTAATAAATTCTTATTATACTACTTTAAGGTTATGTTTTGAGGAAAACTCATATGAGTAGCTAATAAAACCTTATACTAAGTAGTAAATTCTTATTATAACACTATAAGAGTATGTTTTGAGTAAAACTCATATAAGTAGCTAATAAAACCTTATACTAAGTAATAAATTCTTATTATAACACTATAAGGTTTTGTTTTGAGGAAAACTCATATAAGTAGCTAATAAAACCTCATACTAAGTAATAAATTCTTATTATAATATTATAAGGTTATGTTTTGAGGAAAACTCATATAAGTAGCTAATAAAACCTTATACTAAGTAGGAAATTCTTATTGTAACACTATAAGAGTATGTTTTGTTTAAAACTCATATAAGTAGCTAATAAAACCTTATACTAAGTAGTAAATTCTTATTATAACACTATAAGAGTATGTTTTGAGTAAAACTCATATAAGTAGCTAATAAAACCTTATACTAAGTAATAAATTCTTATTATAACACTATAAGGTTATGTTTTGAGGAAAACTCTTATAAGTAGCTAATAAAACCTAATACTAAGTAATAAATTCTTATTATAATATTATAAGGTTATGTTTTGAGGAAAACTCATATAAGTAGCTAATAAAACCTTATACTAAGTAGGAAATTCTTATTATAACACTATAAGAGTATGTTTTGAGTAAAACTCATATAAGTAGCTAATAAAACCTTATACTAAGTAGTAAATTCTTATTATAACACTATAAGAGTATGTTTTGAGTAAAACTCATATAAGTAGCTAATAAACCCTTATACTAAGTAATAAATTCTTATTATAACACTATAAGGTTATGTTTTGAGGAAAACTCATATAAGTAGCTAATAAAACCTCATACTAAGTAATAAATTCTTATTATAATATTATAAGGTTATGTTTTGAGGAAAACACATATAAGTAGGTAATAAAACCTTATACTAATTAGTAAATTCTTATTATAACACTATAAGAGTATGTTTTGAGTAAAACTCATATAAGTAGCTAATAAAACCTTATACTAAGTAATAAATTCTTATTATAACACTATAAGGTTATGTTTTGAGGAAAACGCATATAAGTAGCTAATAAAACCTTATACTAAGTAGTAAATTCTTATTATAACACTATAAGAGTATGTTTTGAGTAAAACTTATATAAGTAGCTAATTAAACCTTATACTAAGTAATAAATTCTTATTATTACACTATAAGGTTATGTTTTGAGGAAAACTCATATAAGTAGCTAATAAAACCTCATACTAAGTAATAAATTCTTATTATAAGAATATAAGGTTATGTTGTGAGGATAACTTATATAAATAGCTAATAAAACCTTATACTAAGTAGTAAATTCTTATTATATTACTATAAGGTTATGTTTTGAGGAATACTCATAAAATTAACTAAAAAAACCTTATACTAAGTAATAAATTCTTATTATACCACTATAAGGTTATGTTTTGAGGAAAACTCATATAAGTAGCTAATAAAACCTAATACTAAGTAGTAAATGCTTATTATAACACTATAAGAGTATGTTTTGAGTAAAACTCATATAAGTAGCTAATAAAACCTTATACTAAGTAATAAATTCTTATTATAACACTATAAGGTTATGTTTTGAGGAAAACTCATATAAGTAGCTAATAAAACCTAATACTAAGTAATAAATTCTTATTATAATATTATAAGGTTATGTTTTGAGGAAAACACATATAAGTAGCTAATAAAACCTTATACTAAGTAGGAAATTCTTATTATAACACTATAAGAGTATGTTTTGAGTAAAACTCATATAAGTAGCTAATAAAACCTTATACTAAGTAGTAAATTCTTATTATAACACTATAAGAGTATGTTTTGAGTAAAACTCATATAAGTAGCTAATAAACACTTATACTAAGTAATAAATTCTTATTATAACACTATAAGGTTATGTTTTGAGGAAATCTCATATAAGTAGCTAATAAAACCTCATACTAAGTAATAAATTCTTATTATAATATTATAAGGTTATGTTTTGAGGAAAACTCATATAAGTAGCTAATAAAACCTTATACTAAGTAGTAAATTCTTATTATAACACTATAAGAGTATGTTTTGAGTAAAACTCGTATAAGTAGCTAATAAAACCTTATACTAAGTAATAAATTCTTATTATAACACTATAAGGTTATGTTTTGAGGAAAACTCATATAAGTAGCTAATAAACCCTTATACTAAGTAGTAAATTCTTATTATAACACTATAAGAGTATGTTTTGAGTAAAACTCATATAAGTAGCTAATGAAACCTGATACTAAGTAATAAATTCTTATTATAACACTATAAGGTTATGTTTTGAGGAAAACTCATATAAGTAGCTAATAAAACCTCATACTAAGTAATAAATTCTTATTATAAGAATATAAGGTTATGTTTTGAGGAAAACTCATATAAGTAGCTAATAAAACCTTATACTAAGTAATAATTTCTTATCATAACACTATAAGGTTATGTTTTGAGAAAAACTCATATAAGTTGCTAATAAAACCTTATACTAAGTAATAAATTCTTATTATAATACTATAAGGTTATGTTGTGAGGATAACTTATATAAGTAGCTAATAAAACCTTATACTAAGTAGTAAATTCTTATTATATTACTATAAGGTTATGTTTTGAGGAATACTCATATAATTAACTAAAAAAACCTTATACTAAGTAATAAATTCTTATTATACCACTATAAGGTTATGTTTTGAGGAAAACTCATATAAGTAGCTAATAAAACCTCATACTAAGTAATAAATTCTTATTATACTACTATAAGGTTATGTTTTGAGGAAAACTCATATGAGTAGCTAATAAAACCTTATACTAAGTAGTAAATTCTTATTATAACACTATAAGAGTATGTTTTGAGTAAAACTCATATAAGTAGCTAATAAAACCTTATACTAAGTAATAAATTCTTATTATAACACTATAAGGTTATGTTTTGAGGAAAACTCATATAAGTAGCTAATAAAACCTCATACTAAGTAATAAATTCTTATTATAATATTATAAGGTTATGTTTTGAGGAAAACTCATATAAGTAGCTAATAAAACCTTATACTAAGTAGGAAATTCTTATTGTAACACTATAAGAGTATGTTTTGATTAAAACTCATATAAGTAGCTAATAAAACCTTATACTAAGTAGTAAATTCTTATTATAACACTATAAGAGTATGTTTTGAGTAAAACTCATATAAGTAGCTAATAAAACCTTATACTAAGTAATAAATTCTTATTATAACACTATAAGGTTATGTTTTGAGGAAAACTCATATAAGTATCTAATAAAACCTAATACTAAGTAATAAATTCTTATTATAATATTATAAGGTTATGTTTTGAGGAAAACTCATATAAGTAGCTAATAAAACCTTATACTAAGTAGGAAATTCTTATTATAACACTATAAGAGTATGTTTTGAGTAAAACTCATATAAGTAGCTAATAAAACCTTATACTAAGTAGTAAATTCTTATTATAACACTATAAGAGTATGTTTTGAGTAAAACTCATATAAGTAGCTAATAAACCCTTATACTAAGTAATAAATTCTTATTATAACACTATAAGGTTATGTTTTGAGGAAAACTCATATAAGTAGCTAATAAAACCTCATACTAAGTAATAAATTCTTATTATAATATTATAAGGTTATGTTTTGAGGAAAACACATATAAGTAGGTAATAAAACCTTATACTAATTAGTAAATTCTTATTATAACACTATAAGAGTATGTTTTGAGTAAAACTCATATAAGTAGCTAATAAAACCTTATACTAAGTAATAAATTCTTATTATAACACTATAAGGTTATGTTTTGAGGAAAACGCATATAAGTAGCTAATAAAACCTTATACTAAGTAGTAAATTCTTATTATAACACTATAAGAGTATATTTTGAGTAAAACTCATATAAGTAGCTAATTAAACCTTATACTAAGTAATAAATTCTTATTATTACACTATAAGGTTATGTTTTGAGGAAAACTCATATAAGTAGCTAATAAAACCTCATACTAAGTAATAAATTCTTATTATAAGAATATAAGGTTATGTTGTGAGGATAACTTATATAAGTAGCTAATAAAACCTTATACTAAGTAGTAAATTCTTATTATATTACTATAAGGTTATGTTTTGAGGAATACTCATAAAATTAACTAAAAAAACCTTATACTAAGTAATAAATTCTTATTATACCACTATAAGGTTATGTTTTGAGGAAAACTCATATAAGTAGCTAATAAAACCTAATACTAAGTAGTAAATTCTTATTATAACACTATAAGAGTATGTTTTGAGTAAAACTCATATAAGTAGCTAATAAACCCTTATACTAAGTAATAAATTCTTATTATAACACTATAAGGTTATGTTTTGAGGAAAACTCATATAAGTAGCTAATAAAACCTCATACTAAGTAATAAATTCTTATTATAATATTATAAGGTTATGTTTTGAGGAAAACTCATATAAGTAGCTACTAAAACCTTATACTAAGTAGTAAATTCTTATTATAACACTATAAGAGTATGTTTTGAGTAAAACTCGTATAAGTAGCAAATAAAACCTTATACTAAGTAATAAATTCTTATTATAACACTATAAGGTTATGTTTTGAGGAAAACTCATATAAGTAGCTAATAAACCCTTATACTAAGTAGTAAATTCTTATTATAACACTATAAGAGTATGTTTTGAGTAAAACTCATATAAGTAGCTAATGAAACCTGATACTAAGTAACAAATTCTTATTATAACACTATAAGGTTATGTTTTGAGGAAAACTCATATACGTAGCTAATAAAACCTCATACTAAGTAATAAATTCTTATTATAAGAATATAAGGTTATGTTTTGAGGAAAACTCATATAAGTAGCTAATAAAACCTTATAATAAGTAATAAATTCTTATTCAAACACTATAAGAGTATGTTTTGAGTAAAACTCATATAACTAGCTAATAAAACCTTATACTAAGTAATAAATTCTTATTATAACACTATAAGGTTATGTTTTGAGGAAAACTCATATAAGTAGCTAATAAAACCTTATACTAAGTAGTAAATTCTTATTATAACACTATAAGAGTATGTTTTGAGTAAAACTCATATAAGTAGCTAATAAACCCTTATACTAAGTAATAAATTCTTATTATAACACTATAAGGTTATGTTTTGAGGAAAACTCATATAAGTAGCTAATAAAACCTCATACTAAGTAATAAATTCTTATTATAATAATATAAGGTTATATTTTGAGGAAAACACATATAAGTAGCTAATAAAACCTTATACTAATTAGTAAATTCTTATTATAACACTATAAGAGTATGTTTTGAGTAAAACTCATATAAGTAGCTAATAAAACCTTATACTAAGTAATAAATTCTTATTATAACACTATAAGGTTATGTTTTGAGGAAAACTCATATAAGTAGCTAATAAAACCTTATACTAAGTAGTAAATTCTTATTATAAGAATATAAGGTTATGTTTTGAGTAAAACTCATATAAGTAGCTAATTAAACCTTATACTAAGTAATAAATTCTTATTATAACACTATAAGGTTATGTTTTGAGGAAAACTCATATAAGTAGCTAATAAAACCTCATACTAAGTAATAAATTCTTATTATAAGAATATAAGGTTATGTTGTGAGGATAACTTATATAAGTAGCTAATAAACCCTTATACTAAGTAATAAATTCTTATTATAACACTATAAGGTTATGTTTTGAGGAAAACTCATATAAGTAGCTAATAAAACCTCATACTAAGTAATAAATTCTTATTATAATAATATAAGGTTATATTTTGAGGAAAACACATATAAGTAGCTAATAAAACCTTATACTAATTAGTAAATTCTTATTATAACACTATAAGAGTATGTTTTGAGTAAAACTCATATAAGTAGCTAATAAAACCTTATACTAAGTAATAAATTCTTATTATAACACTATAAGGTTATGTTTTGAGGAAAACTCATATAAGTAGCTAATAAAACCTTATACTAAGTAGTAAATTCTTATTATAACACTATAAGAGTATGTTTTGAGTAAAACTCATATAAGTAGCTAATAAAACCTTATACTAAGTAGTAAATTCTTATTATAACACTATAAGAGTATGTTTTGAGTAAAACTCATATAAGTAGCTAATAAAACCTTATACTAAGTAATAAATTCTTATTATAACACTATAAGGTTTTGTTTTGAGGAAAACTCATATAAGTAGCTAATAAAATCTCATACTAAGTAATAAATTCTTATTATAATATTATAAGGTTATGTTTTGAGGAAAACTCATATAAGTAGCTAATAAAACCTTATACTAAGTAGTAAATTCTTATTATAACACAATAAAAGTATGTTTTGAGTAAAACTCATATAAGTAGTTAATAAAACCTTATACTAAGTAATAAATTCTTATTATAACATTATAAGGTTATGTTTTGAGGAAAACTCATATAAGTAGCTAATAAAACCTCATACTAAGTAATAAATTCTTATTATAATATTATAAGGTTATCTTTTGAGGAAAACTCATATAAGTAGCTAATAAAACCTTATACTAAGTAGTAAATTCTTATTATAACACTATAAGAGTATGTTTTGAGTAAAACTCATATAAGTAGCTAATAAAACCTCATACTAAGTAATAAATTCTTATTATAATATTATAAGGTTATGTTTTGAGGAAAACTCATATAAGTAGCTAATAAAACCTTATACTAAGTAGTAAATTCTTATTATACCAATATTATAAGGTTATGTTTTGAGGAAAACTCATATAAGTAGCTAATAAAACCTCATACTAAGTAATAAATTCTTATTATAATACTATAAGGTTATGTTTTGAGGAAAACTCATATGAGTAGCTAATAAAACCTTATACTAAGTCGTAAATGTGAGACCCTCTACCTAGGTACGTGTAGTCTAATTATTATTTTTATGTTTTCTTGGGTTTAGGAGTATTTTGAGAATTAGAATTGGGCTAATACGGGACCCGGCTAGGAAGCCCGAGGGGTACGAAACCAATCTCCTTTTCTCTAGTTCCCTTTACATTAGAGAGAGAAAAGAAAAGAGTAACTGTGTTCTTCCCCTTTCCACCCACGTAATTGCTATTGGTTACCACGGAGCCGAGGGAATTGGCAAACTGATCTTGGAGGCAATAGAAGTGGTAAGGAGTATATAGTTGGTTGTGTTCGAGAGGTCGGATCGAGGGCAGCACTCAATCGGGCGTGAACTGGGGGTAAGTTCGTTGCAATTTTGGTATGATTAAGGAATGAATTTAGATTTTGTAGGGATGCACTTAGGGAGATTAGCCATTCTAGTTCAGCTAGGCTCAAGGGGTCAATTTTGTCAATTTTGTAATCGTCATCGAAATTGTTGAGTAGGTGCCATTTCTAATTATAAATTAGGGTATTTACAATTGGGCTAACTAGCAGCACTTTCAATTGTAAATTAGGTGCATCTTTCCAAGTATTTTGTGGTAATTTGAAAGTAAGTGCACCGATTGTAAGTAATTAATGGTGGAATCACACAGTAGATAGGCAAGCAGGTGCTAAATTAACTTAGTAGCTAGAGTATTACCCGACAACGTGATGAATTCTTATATTGTGTATTATAGGAGTGGATTATTGACATTGGGGGTGCGTTTCAAGCTGCCATCAACGTCGTTCATCATCTATCAGGCAAGTCTCTTTAGACTTGTTTAGCTATGGTCCTACTTAGATGTCGTTTGTGGCTTAAGGGTATGAGTGTGTGTATTCCTTTTGAATTGGTTACTCTGCATATTTGTTTTCTAAGCATATGCTGGGCTAGTTAAGCGTATATATATGAGGGGATTGTTATTTAAGCATCCCACTATACAGGGGAACTATTACTTGGCGTTCCCGTATAACACCATGAGGGATATGTTGTTTATTCTGGCATCCCAAAAAGGGGAACAATTACATTACGAGCGTTCCCAGGGCAGTAAGTCTGGCTCGAGGGACTTACTACTCTAAGATGGTACCATCTCTCGTGTAAGTAAGGGCATATGCAGGCTAACTTATGCACAATCGAATAGCAAATTGTTCCATTATATGCACGGGATGTAAAGGGTATGCTAATTAGGGTGTGTTGCCTATTTTAGTTTGTTTATGCACTTATGAGGTATTACCGTTTCATGCTTTTACTCTGTCATACAACCTCTCCGCATGCTAGCAAATGTTTAGTAGCTAACCCTTGGTGTGGGCTGGTCCTTGCCTTGGCATCACCAGCTGCAGGTACTAGAGATGCATCCACCAAGGAGCGTACCGGAGACGTGGTCTGAACTTGACAATTTGCTGATGTAGGCCATGGGATTTATGTTACTGCTTAATTCGTGGTGTGTCAGTTCTTGTGCTACCGTTTAGTATTTCCCTTTCTAGTTGTTAGATTTCTATTGCTAGCTTGGGATTATGGACCCTCCTATTTAGCTACGTATTGTCTTGGAATTTGATTTGAGTCCAAAACATTTACTTTTGACGTTGTGGACAAGATTACCTAGTGAAGTGTTTATCCTTTTGGCAATGTTTCATTAAGTTCACCGATCCTTGCCGAAATGGGCTCAAGGAGAGCCCATGGCACTGTGGCATTCCGTTCGGGGTGTTACAGAAGTGGTATCAGAGCGAGGTTACGATGTATAAGTCGTGCAATACGCTCCCGCTTACATGATTTACATTTCTATATTCTGTTCATCCTTGTTTGTTTGTTTTTCTCTCTCACTTTGGGGGTTGGGGATTAGAATCAGCAATTGCAAGCAACCACGATCTGGTACGTTGATTTTATTTTTCTTGCCCATCTTTCTTTATCTATGACCATGATATCTAGAAATAGATATATAGGGTTCTTTCTTCCGATAGATTGTTGTTGCTAACGGGTGGTGTACATCTATCAGTCGTGGAAATGCGAACTAGAGCCGCTGGTCGTGGTAGGGCAAGAAGGGATATTGAGCCCCAAACTGAAATGAGGGGCAGGGGTCGTGGAGTGATGGGTCGCGGGAGCTCCGACGTTGCACCTCCACCTCATGCTCGGGGTCGCGGCCGGGGAGCTAGAGGTCGTAGGGGAGTGCGGAGGCGAGGAGGTGGTAGGGGTGATGCTGAGGTGAGCCAACCACGGGTTGAGGATGACATTGGGGAATCCGGCGCAAGTCGGGCTGCGCCAGAGGTTGGGGTGCAGGGAGAAGGGCAACAACAAGGGGTTTCGATAGGTGCTGGCAGCCAAGCAAATGCACCACCAACTCTTGATGCGGCGGGGATACAAGCAATGATTGATGCAGCTGTGGCACAAGCTTTTGAGGCTGCTATGGCGCAGTCAGCTCCGCGAGCTCCTAACGTGGAGCAACCACCCCCACCAGAGCCAGAGGGTGAGGGAGTTGTATTTGATAGATGGCTTGGGGAGATGATGAAAGCCAAGCCACCCATGTTTAGTGGCACGAAGGACAAGGATGTAGAGGATTGGCTTGCTGAGATTGAGACCGTTTTTGAAGGAATCAATTGTCCTGCGCATCGTAAGGTACCCATAGCCCAGAACTTGTTACGGGATAAAGCTGCAAAGTGGTGGAGGAGTCGGAAGCCTACTGGTCGCATAGCATGATGGGACGAGTTTACAGAATGGATAACTCAGGAGTATTGCCCCCGCCCCTTACATGATGCTCGCATTAGAGCTTTCTTCAATCCAAAAATCCAGAATATACCAGTTTCTGAACTTGCTCAACAGTATCAGGAGGAGTTGCACCATGTATCCCATATGGTAGTGACCGAGGAACAAAAGATATGTCATTTTGATCAGAGGCTTCCATCCGAAGTGCAACGATATGTATCCGGATTCAGATGCACTACATTGAGAGATTATGTGGATACTGCCATGGCGTACGAGTTGACATCTTCTGGTCAAGATTATGGTTCCAGTAGCAAAAGGCAGAAAACAGTGATGTCTCAAGGAAGTAGCTGGCAAGGAGGAAATGGAAGGAACGACGCTATATTAGCACCCTTTGGCAGGCCACCTTTACCACCAAAATTGGATCAACAAGGAGGCTCTCAGCGTACAGCAGGGGTGACCGGAGCACGCCGTTGTTTCAATTGCAAGAGTCCCAATCACATTAGGAAAGATTGTCAAAGGCCGCCTTCAATATGCTATCAATGTGGGGTTAGCGGCCACGTGGCTGAATTTTGTCGCACTACTAGGCCAACACAGTCTCAAGGTTCGACTCCGAATTCAAGAGGTCGTGGTCAGCCTCCTAGACAAACTCAGTCATATTCTTATCAACCGGATGTTAGTGCCACTCGGGGTAGAGGACGTGGGAATGGGGCTGGATCTAGCTCCAGTGTAGTGCAACCGCGCGTGTTCGAGATGAAAAAGGCGAATCAGTCTAATGCTCCGATTGTTACAGGTACGCTCTGGATTCAATCTCAGCCCGTTAGTATATTATTTGATACCGGAGCAACGCATTCATTTATATCGGATGTGTGTGCTAGTAGACTTGGGATTACTTGCATTGCATGTGTTCCTTTTGTTGTGGGTTTTCCTGATGGTAGACAAGTAGAGGGGAATCGGGAGATTAGAGGTTGTCCAATCCATCTTGAAGGTCGAGATTGGGTTGCTGATCTTATGGTAATACCCTTATGCCATGAGGATATTATCCTCGGCATGGATTGGATGAAGAAGCACCATGCCATCATAGACACCCGTTATAAGACCGTCACTGTAAATGCAATGGATGGGGCGCATTATGTTTTCCAAGGCCGTAGGCTAGAAGAGTCTGGAAGAGTGATTAATGCCATGAAAGCGGTAAAGATGTTGAATCAAGGATGTGTTGGTTATTGGTGCTATGCGATACGAGAGGAGTCAAAGGAGGTAGAGATTGGTAATATTCCAGTGGTGAGTGAATTTGCTGATGTATTCCCTGCTGAATTGCCTGGATTACCCCCACGCCGAGAGGTTGATTTTACTATTGAGCTTGAGTCGGGTACAGTACCTATTTCAAAGGCTCCTTATAGGATGGCACCCTTAGAAATGCAGGAATTAAAGAAGCAGTTAGAAGAACTGAGCGAGAAGGGGTACATTAGACCTAGTGCTTCCCCATGGGGGGCTCCGGTGCTATTTGTGAAAAAGAAGGATGGCACCCTCCGCCTTTGTATAGACTATAGAGATCTAAATAGAGTTACAATCAAGAATAAATATCCTCTTCCTCGGATAGATGACTTGCTAGATCAACTACACGGAGCCGTTGTTTTCTCTAAGATCGATTTGAGGTCAGGTTATCATCAACTCAGGATCAGGGACGAGGATATTCCAAAGACCGCCTTTAGGACTAGATATGGGCACTATGAGTTTGTTGTAATGCCCTTTGGATTGACTAATGCCCCCGCCGTGTTTATGGAGCTGATGAATCGAGTTTTCATCGAGTGTTTGGATCAGTTTGTTGTGGTCTTCATCGATGATATCTTAGTCTATTCTCGAAGTAGAGAGGAGCATGTCGAGCATTTGAGGATAGTGATGGGAGTATGAAGACAACATCAAATGTACGCCAAACTGTCAAAGTGCAATTTCTGGATGCCTGAAGTAACTTTCCTTGGACATGTTGTGTCAGCGGCGGGAGTAAAGGTAGACCCTCAGAAGATTGAAGCTGTCTCAGCTTGGGAATCTCCAAAAAGTGTGAAAGAGGTTAGGAGTTTCCTAGGGTTAGCAGGGTATTATCGTAGATTTGTGGAAGGTTTTTCCCAAATTGCCCAACCCTTGACTAGGTTGCTTCGCAAAACGGAGAGATTTGTGTGGGATGATGCTTGCCAGGAAAGCTTTGAGAAGCTTAAGTTGAGATTGACTACTGCCCCAGTGTTGACAACTCCTCATGGTAGTGATGGATTTGTGGTTTATAGTGACGCTTCAAGGCAAGGTCTAGGTTGTGTTTTGATGCAACGCGGTCGGGTTATTGCATATGCGTCTCGACAATTGAAGCCCCATGAGACTAATTACCCGACACATGACTTAGAGTTGGCTGCAGTTGTGTTCGCCTTAAAGATTTGGCGTCATTACCTTTATGGAGTAACTTGTCAAATCTACACAGATCACAAGAGTCTCAAGTACATATTTACGCAAAAGGAGTTAAATCTGAGACAGAGGAGATGGTTGGAACTGATTAAGGATTATGATTTGGAGATTTTATACCACCCAGGAAAAGCTAATGTAGTAGCAGATGCCCTGAGCCGGAAAACGATGCAGGAAAAGATATTACAGCAACTTACAAGTAAGAAAGAGCTGCAGCAGGAAGTGATTCAGAGTGGGATTGAGGTAGTACTTCAACCATTAAAGGGGCACTTGAGCATGTTGGAGATCCAATCAACATGGTTGGAGGACATCCGACAAAAGCAAGAAGATGATCCTGTTTTGAGACGCATCCGCGAAGAGTCGTTGCAAGGGAAGGCACCTGGCTTTGTGGTTCATGAGGATGGAATGTTGAGATTCCGCAACCGTTTGTGTGTGCCTGCAGATGGAGAAGTGAGACAAAGGATATTGGCTGAAGCTCATTCCACACCGTACTCGATACACCCGGGCACAAGTAAGATGTACAAGGACTTAAAGAAATATTATTGGTGGGGTAACTTGAAGCGCGATGTTGCGGAGTATGTTGCCCGATGCATTACTTGCCAGCAAGTGAAAATTGAGCACCGGAGACCAGCGGGGTTGCTACAGCCCCTTCCTATTCCGGAATGGAAGTGGGATGATATAGCTATGGATTTTGTGACAGGATTACCTAAGGCAAAGGGTGAGTTAGATGCTATATGGGTAATTGTGGATAGGTTGACTAAGTCTGCACACTTTCTAGCTATTCGGGAAACATGGCCTGCTAGTCGGCTAGCCCAACTGTTTATCAAGGAGATTGTAAGATTACATGGAACTCCTAAGACTATTGTATCTGACCGGGATGGGCGATTCATATCAAGATATTGGCAGTTAGTTCATCAAGCACTTGGCACCCAACTGCGCATGAGTACATCATATCATCCCCAAACCGACGGTAAATCTGAGAGGACCATACAAACTCTAGAAGACATGTTAAGAGCATGCGTCCTCGATTGGGGAAAAGGATGGGCAGAGCACCTAAGCCTAATTGAGTTTTCATATAACAATAGCTGGCACGCCTCAATCGGGATGCCACCTTTTGAAGCATTGTATGGGAGACGGTGTCACTCGCCACTTTGTTGGGATGATATGTCAGATGTCGTTGGAATGGAGCTGGACGTAGTGCAGAATTCCATTGAGAAGATAGCTGTGATACGAGAGCGATTGTTGACCGCTCAGAGCCGTCAAAAATCGTATGCGGATAATCGACGTCGAGACTTAGAATTTGAGGTTGGTGATCATGTGTGGATCAAAGTATCACCGATGCGGGGAGTGGTTCGTTTCGGAAAGAGGGGAAAATTGAGCCCAAGATATATTGGCCCTTTCGAGATTTTAGACAGAGTGGGCGGGTCGGCCTATCGTTTAGCACTGCCACCTGCTTTAGAGAGGATGCACAATGTGTTTCATGTGTCACAACTACGAAAGTATATTGCAAATATGACACATGTGCTAAACTATGATGATCTCCAGTTGGGGGATGGAATCACCTACGAGGAGAAACCAGTGAAGATATTAGACCACCAAACAAAGCAACTTAGGAATAAGTTGATACCTCTAGTGAAGGTGCAATGGACAAACCATGGACTTCAAGAGGCTACATGGGAGACCGAGACCAGCATGAGGGAGCGTTACCCCGAGTTGTTTCCAAGCTAGTTTCGGGGACGAAACTCTATTAAGGGGGGGGAGTATGTGAGACCCTCTACCTAGGTACGTGTAGTCTAATTATTATTTTTATGTTTTCTTGGGTTTAGGAGTATTTTGAGAATTAGAATTGGGCTAATACGGGACCCAGCTAGGAAGCCCGAGGGGTACGAAACCAATCTCCTTTTCTCTAGTTCCCTTTACATTAGAGAGAGAAAAGAAAAGAGTAACTGTGTTCTTCCCCTTTCCACCCACGTAATTGCTATCGGTTACCACGGAGCCGAGGGAATTGGCAAACTGATCTTGGAGGCAATAGAAGTGGTAAGGAGTATATAGTTGGTTGTGTTCGAGAGGTCGGATCGAGGGCAGCACTCAATCGGGCGTGAACTGGGGGTAAGTTCGTTGCAATTTTGGTATGATTAAGGAATGAATTTAGATTTTGTAGGGATGCACTTAGGGAGATTAGCCATTCTAGTTCAGCTAGGCTCAAGGGGTCAATTTTGTCAATTTTGTAATCGTCATCGAAATTGTTGAGTAGGTGCCATTTCTAATTATAAATTAGGGTATTTACAATTGGGCTAACTAGCAGCACTTTCAATTGTAAATTAGGTGCATCTTTCCAAGTATTTTGTGGTAATTTGAAAGTAAGTGCACCGATTGTAAGCAATTAATGGTGGAATCACACAGTAGATAGGCAAGCAGGTGCTAAATTAACTTAGTAGCTAGAGTATTACCCGACAACGTGATGAATTCTTATATTGTGTATTATAGGAGTGGATTATTGACATTGGGGGTGCGTTTCAAGCTGCCATCAACGTCGTTCATCATCTATCAGGCAAGTCTCTTTAGACTTGTTTAGCTATGGTCCTACTTAGATGTCGTTTGTGGCTTAAGGGTATGAGTGTGTGTATTCCTTTTGAATTGGTTACTCTGCATATTTGTTTTCTAAGCATATGCTGGGCTAGTTAAGCGTATATATATGAGGGGATTGTTATTTAAGCATCCCACTATACAGGGGAACTATTACTTGGCGTTCCCGTATAACACCATGAGGGATATGTTGTTTATTCTGGCATCCCAAAAAGGGGAACAATTACATTACGAGCGTTCCCAGGGCAGTAAGTCTGGCTCGAGGGACTTACTACTCTAAGATGGTACCATCTCTCGTGTAAGTAAGGGCATATGCAGGCTAACTTATGCACAATCGAATAGCAAATTGTTCCATTATATGCACGGGATGTAAAGGGTATGCTAATTAGGGTGTGTTGCCTATTTTAGTTTGTTTATGCACTTATGAGGTATTACCGTTTCATGCTTTTACTCTGTCATACAACCTCTCCGCATGCTAGCAAATGTTTAGTAGCTAACCCTTGGTGTGGGCTGGTCCTTGCCTTGGCATCACCAGCTGCAGGTACTAGAGATGCATCCACCAAGGAGCGTACCGGAGACGTGGTCTGAACTTGACAATTTGCTGATGTAGGCCATGGGATTTATGTTACTGCTTAATTCGTGGTGTGTCAGTTCTTGTGCTACCGTTTAGTATTTCCCTTTCTAGTTGTTAGATTTCTATTGCTAGCTTGGGATTATGGACCCTCCTATTTAGCTACGTATTGTCTTGGAATTTGATTTGAGTCCAAAACATTTACTTTTGACGTTGTGGACAAGATTACCTAGTGAAGTGTTTATCCTTTTGGCAATGTTTCATTAAGTTCACCGATCCTTGCCGAAATGGGCTCAAGGAGAGCCCATGGCACTGTGGCATTCCGTTCGGGCTGTTACAGTAAATTCTTATTATAACACTATAAGAGTATGTTTTGAGTAAAACTCATATAAGTAGCTAATAGAACCTTATACTAAGTAATAAATTCTTATTATAACACTATAAGGTTATGTTTTGAGGAAAATTCATATAAGTAGCTAATAAAACCTCATACTAAGTAATAAATTCTTATTATAATATTATAAGGTTATGTTTTGAGGAAAACTCATATAAGTAGCTAATAAAACCTTATACTAAGTAGTAAATTCTTATTATAACACTATAAGAGTATGTTTTGAGTAAAACTCATATAAGTAGCTAATAAAACCTCATACTAAGTAATAAATTCTAATTATAACACTATAAGGTTATGTTTTGAGGAAGACTCATATAAGTAGCTAATAAAACCTCATACTAAGTAATAAATTCTTATTATAAGATTATCAGGTTATGTTTTGAGGAAAACTCATATAAGTAGCTAATAAAACCTTATACTAAGTAATAAATTCTTATCATAACACTATAAGGTTATGTTTTGAGAAAAATTCATATAAGTAGCTAATAAAACCTTATACTAAGTAATAAATTCTTATTATAATACTATAAGGTTATGTTGTGAGGATAACTTATATAAGTAGCTAATAAAACCTTATACTAAGTAGTAAATTCTTATTATATTACTATAAGGTTATGTTTTGAGGAATACTCATATAATTAACTAAAAAAACCTTATACTAAGTAATAAATTCTTATTATACCAATATTATAAGGTTATGTTTTGAGGAAAACTCATATAAGTAGCTAATAAAACCTCATACTAAGTAATAAATTCTTGTTATAATACTATAAGGTTATGTTTTGAGGAAAACTCATATGAGTAGCTAATAAAACCTTATACTAAGTAGTAAATTCTTATTATAACACTATAAGAGTATGTTTTGAGTAAAACTCATATAAGTAGCTAATAAAACCTTATACTAAGTAATAAATTCTTATTATAACACTATAAGGTTATGTTTTGAGGAAAATTCATATAAGTAGCTAATAAAACCTCATACTAAGTAATAAATTCTTATTATAATATTATAAGGTTATGTTTTGAGGAAAACTCATATAAGTAGCTAATAAAACCTTATACTAAGTAGTAAATTCTTATTATAACACTATAAGAGTATGTTTTGAGTAAAACTCATATAAGTAGCTAATAAAACCTTATACTAAGTAATAAATTCTTATTATAACACTATAAGGTTATGTTTTGAGGAAAACTCATATAAGTAGCTAATAAAACCTCATACTAAGTAATAAATTCTTATTATAATATTATAAGGTTATGTTTTGAGGAAAACTCATATAAGTAGCTAATAAAACCTTATACCAAGTAGGAAATTCTTATTATAACACTATAAGAGTATGTTTTGAGTAAAACTCATATAAGTAGCTAATAAAACCTCATACCAAGTAATAAATTCTTATTATAATATTATAAGGTTATGTTTTGAGGAAAACTCATATAAGTAGCTAATAAAACCTTATACTGAGTAGTAAATTCTTATTATAACACTATAAGAGTATGTTTTGAGTAAAACTCATATAAGTAGCTAATAAAACCTTATACTAAGTAATACATTTTTATTATAACACTATAAGGTTATGTTTTGAGGAAAACTCATATAAGTAGCTAATAAAACCTTATACTAAGTAGTAAATTCTTATTATAACACTATAAGAGTATGTTTTGAGTAAAACTCATATAAGTAGCTAATAAAACCTTATACTAAGTAATAAATTCTTATCATAACACTATAAGGTTATGTTTTGAGAAAAACTCATATAAGTAGCTAATAAAACCTTATACTAAGTAATAAATTGTTATTATAATACTATAAGGTTATGTTGTGAGGATAACTTATATAAGTAGCTAAAAAAACCTTATACTAAGTAATAAATTCTTATTATAACACTATAAGAGTATGTTTTGAGTAAAACTCATATAAGTAGCTAATAAAACCTCATACTAAGTAATAAATTCTAATTATAGTGGTTATGTTTTGAGGAAAACTCATATAAGTAGCTAATAAAACCTCATACTAAATAATAAATTCTTATTATAAGATTATAAGGTTATGTTTTGAGGAAAACTCATATAAGTAGCTAAGAAAACCTTATACTAAGTAATAAATTCTTATCTTAACACTATAAGGTTATGTTTTGAGAAAAACTCATATAAGTAGCTAATAAAACCTTATACTAAGTAATAAATTCTTATTATAATACTATAAGGTTATGTTGTGAGGATAACTTATATAAGTAGCTAATAAAACCTTATACTAAGTAGTAAATTCTTATTATATTACTATAAGGTTATGTTTTGAGGAATACTCATATAATTAACTAAAAAAACCTTATACTAAGTAATAAATTCTTATTATACCAATATTATAAGGTTATGTTTTGAGGAAAACTCATATAAGTAGCTAATAAAACCTCATACTAAGTAATAAATTCTTATTATAATACTATAAGGTTACGTTTTGAGGAAAACTCATATGAGTAGCTAATAAAACCTTATACTAAGTAGTAAATTCTTATTATAACACTATAAGAGTATGTTTTGAGTAAAACTCATATAAGTAGCTAATAAAACCTGATACTAAGTAATAAATTCTTATTATAACACTATAAGGTTATGTTTTGAGGAAAATTCATATAAGTAGCTAATAAAACCTCATACTAAGTAATAAATTCTTATTATAATATTATAAGGTTATGTTTTGAGGAAAACTCATATAAGTAGCTAATAAAACCTTATACTAAGTAGTAAATTCTTATTATAACACTATAAGAGTATGTTTTGAGTAAAACTCATATAAGTAGCTAATAAAACCTTATACTAAGTAATAAATTCTTATTATAACACTATAAGGTTATGTTTTGAGGAAAACTCATATAAGTAGCTAATAAAACCACATACTAAGTAATAAATTCTTATTATAATATTATAAGGTTATTTTTTGAGGAAAACTCATATAAGTAGCTAATAAAACCTTATAGTAAGTAGTAAATTCTTATTATAACACTATAAGAGTATATTTTGAGTAAAACTCATATAAGTAGCTAATAAAACCTTATACTAAGTAATAAATTCTTATAATAAAATTATAAGGTTATGTTTTGGGAAAACTCATATAAGTAGCTAATAAAACCTCATACTAAGTAATAAATTCTTATTATAATAATATAAGGTTATGTTTTGAGGAAAACTCATATAAGTAGCTAATAAAACCTTATACTAAGTAGTAAATTCTTATTATAACACTATAAGAGTATGTTTTGAGTAAAACGCATATAAGTAGCTAATAAAACCTTATACTAAGTAATAAATTCTTATTATAACACTATAAGGTTATGCTTTGAGGAAAATTCATATAAGTAGCTAATAAAACCTCATACTAAGTAATAAATTCTTATTATAATATTATAAGTTTATGTTTTGAGGAAAACTCATATAAGTAGCTAATAAAACCTTATACTAAGTAGTAAATTCTTATTATAACACTATAAGAGTATGTTTTGACTAAAACTCATATAAGTAGCTAATAAAACCTTATACTAAGTAATAAATTCTTATTATAACACTATAAGGTTATGTTTTGAGGAAAACTCATATAAGTAGCTAATAAAACCTCATACTAAGTAATAAATTCTTATTATAATATTATAAGGTTATGTTTTGAGGAAAACTCATATAAGTAGCTAATAAAACCTTATAGTAAGTAGTAAATTCTTATTATAACACTATAAGAGTATATTTTGAGTAAAACTCATATAAGTAGCTAATAAAACCTTATACTAAGTAATAAATTCTTATAATAAAATTATAAGGTTATGTTTTGGGAAAACTCATATAAGTAGCTAATAAAACCTCATACTAAGTAATAAATTCTTATTATAATAATATAAGGTTATGTTTTGAGGAAAACTCATATAAGTAGCTAATAAAACCTTATACTAAGTAGTAAATTCTTATTATAACACTATAAGAGTATGTTTTGAGTAAAACGCATATAAGTAGCTAATAAAACCTTATACTAAGTAATAAATTCTTATTATAACACTATAAGGTTATGCTTTGAGGAAAATTCATATAAGTAGCTAATAAAACCTCATACTAAGTAATAAATTCTTATTATAATATTACAAGTTTATGTTTTGAGGAAAACTCATATAAGTAGCTAATAAAACCTTATACTAAGTAGTAAATTCTTATTATAACACAATAAGAGTATGTTTTGAGTAAAACTCATATAAATAGCTAATAAAACCTTATACTAAGTAATAAATTCTTATTATAACATTATAAGGTTATGTTTTGAGGAAAACTCATATAAGTAGATAATAAAACCTCATACTAAGTAATAAATTCTTATTATAATAATATAAGGTTATGTTTTGAGGAAAACTCATATAAGTAGCTAATAAAACCTTATACTAAGTAGTAAATTCTTATTATAACACTATAAGAGTATGTTTTGAGTAAAACTCATATAAGTAGCTAATAAAACCTTATACTAAGTAATAAATTCTTATTATAACACTATAAGTTTATGTTTTGAGGAAAATTCATATAAGTAGCTAATAAAACCTCATACTAAGTAATAAATTCTTATTATAATATTAAAAGGTTATGTTTTGAGGAAATCTAATATAAGTAGCTAATAAAACCTTATACTAAGTAGTAAATTCTTATTATAACACTATAAGAGTATGTTTTGAGTAAAACTCATTTAAGTAGCTAATAAAACCTGATACTAAGTAATAAATTCTTATTATAACACTATAAGGTTATGTTTTGAGGAAAATTCATATAAGTAGCTAATAAAACCTCATACTAAGTAATAAATTCTTATTATAATATTATAAGGTTATGTTTTGAGGAAAACTCATATAAGTAGCTAATAAAACCTTATACTAAGTAGTAAATTCTTATTATAACACTATAAGAGTATGTTTTGAGTAAAACTCATATAAGTAGCTAATAAAACCTTATACTAAGTAATAAATTCTTATTATAACACTATAAGGTTATGTTTTGAGGAAAACTCATATAAGTAGCTAATAAAACTTTATACTAAGTAGTAAATTCTTATTATAACACTATAAGGTTATGTTTTGAGGAAAACTCATATAAGTAGCTAATAAAACCTCATACTAAGTAATAAATTCTTATTATAAGATTATAAGGTTATGTTTTGAGGAAAACTCATATAAGTAGCTAATAAAACCTTATACTAAGTAAAAAATTCTTATCATAACACTATAAGGTTATGTTTTGAGAAAAACTCATATAAGTAGCTAATAAAACCTTATACTAAGTAATAAATTGTTATTATAATACTATAAGGTTATGTTGTGAGGATAACTTATATAAGTAGCTAATAAAACCTTATACTAAGTAGTAAATTCTTATTATATTACTATAAGGTTATGTTTTGAGGAAAACTCACATAAGTAGCTAATAAAACCTCATACTAAGTAATAAATTCTTATTATAATAATATAAGGTTATGTTTTGAGGAAAACACATATGAGTAGCTAATAAAACCTTATACTAAGTAGTAAATTTTTATTATAACACTATAAGAGTATGTTTTGAGTAAAACTCATATAAGTAGCTAATAAAACCTTATAATAAGTAATAAATTCTTATTATAACACTATAAAGTTATGTTTTGAGGAAAACTCATATAAGTAGCTAATAAAACCTCATACTAAGTAATAAATTCTTATTATAATATTATAAGGTTATGTTTTGAGGAAAACTCATATAAGTAGCTAATAAAACCTTAGACTAAGTAGTAAATTCTTATTATAACACTATAAGAGTATGTTTTGAGTAAAACTCATATAAGTAGCTAATAAAACCTTATACTAAGTAATAAATTCTTATTATAACATTATAAGGTTATGTTTTGGGAAAACTCATATAAGTAGCTAATAAAACCTCATACTAAGTAATAAATTCTTATTATAATAATATAAGGTTATGTTTTGAGGAAAACTCATA
This sequence comes from Persicaria tinctoria, assembly GCA_037127255.1. Classification (NCBI taxonomy): domain Eukaryota; kingdom Viridiplantae; phylum Streptophyta; class Magnoliopsida; order Caryophyllales; family Polygonaceae; genus Persicaria; species Persicaria tinctoria. The sequence goes on along the minus strand of JBANSL010000009.1, from coordinate 9,173,621 downwards.
TAAGTAGCTAATAAAACCTTATACTAAGTAGTAAATTCTTATTATAACACTATAAGAGTATGTTTTGAGTAAAACTCATATAAGTAGCTAATAAAACCTTATACTAAGTAATAAATTCTTATTATAACATTATAAGGTTATGTTTTGAGGAAAACTCATATAAGTAGCTAATAAAACCTCATACTAAGTAATAAATTCTTATTATAAGATTATATGGTTATGTTTTGAGGAAAACTCATATAAGTAGCTAATAAAACCTTATACTAAGTAATAAATTCTTATCATAACACTATAAGGTTATGTTTTGAGAAAAAACTCATATAAGTAGCTAATAAAACCTTATACTAAGTAATAAATTGTTATTATAATACTATAAGGTTATGTTGTGAGGATAACTTATATAAGTAGCTAATAAAACCTTATACTAAGTAGTAAATTCTTATTATATTACTATAAGGTTATGTTTTGAGGAATACTCATATACTTAACTAAAAAAAACTTATACTAAGTAATAGATTCTTATTATACCACTATAAGGTTATGTTTTGAGGAAAACTCACATAAGTAGCTAATAAAACCTCATACTAAGTAATAAATTCTTATCATAATACTATAAGGATATGTTTTGAGGAAAACTCACATAAGTAGCTAATAAAACCTCATACTAAGTAATAAATTCTTATTATAATACTATAAGGTTATGTTTTGAGGAAAACTCATATGAGTAGCTAATAAAACCTTATACTAAGTAGTAAATTCTTATTATAACACTATAAGAGTATGTTTTGAGTAAAACTCATATAAGTAGCTAATAAAACCTTATACTAAGTAATAAATTCTTATTATAACACTATAAGGTTATGTTTTGAGGAAAATTCATATAAGTAGCTAATAAAACCTCATACTAAGTAATAAATTCTTATTATAAGAATATAAGGTTATGTTTTGAGGAAAACTCATATAAGTAGCTAATAAAACCTTATACTAAGTAATAAATTCTTATCATAACACTATAAGGTTATGTTTTGAGGAAAACTCATATAAGTAGCTAATAAAACCTCATACTAAGTAATAAATTCTTATTATAACACTATAAGAGTATGTTTTGAGTAAAACCCATATAAGTAGCTAATAAAACCTTATACTAAGTAATAAATTCTTATTATAACATTATAAGGTTATGTTTTGAGGAAAACTCATATAAGTAGATAATAAAACCTCATACTAAGTAATAAATTCTTATTATAATAATATAAGGTTATGTTTTGAGGAAAACTCATATAAGTAGCTAATAAAACCTTATACTAAGTAGTAAATTCTTATTATAACACTATAAGAGTATGTTTTGAGTAAAACTCATATAAGTAGCTAATAAAACCTTATAATAAGTAATAAATTCTTATTTTAACACTATAAAGTTATGTTTTGAGGAAAACTCATATAAGTAGCTAATAAAACCTCATACTAAGTAATAAATTCTTATTATAATATTATAAGGTTATGTTTTGTGGAAAACTCATATAAGTAGCTAATAAAACCTTATACTAAGTAGTAAATTCTTATTATAACACTATAAGAGTATGTTTTGAGTAAAACTCATTTAAGTAGCTAATAAAACCTTATACTAAGTAATAAATTCTTATTATAACGTTATAAGGTTATGTTTTGAGAAAAACTCATATAAGTAGCTAATAAAACCTTATACTAAGTAATAAATTTTTATTATAATACTATAAGGTTATGTTGTGAGGATAACTTATATAAGTAGCTAATAAAACCTTATACTAAGTAGTAAATTCTTATTATATTACTATAAGGTTATGTTTTGAGGAATACTCATATACTTAACTAAAAAAACCTTATACTAAGTAATACATTCTTATTATACCACTATAAGGTTATGTTTTGAGGAAAACTCACATAAGTAGCTAATAAAACCTCATACTAAGTAATAAATTCTTATTATAATACTATAAGGTTATTTTTTGAGGAAAACTCACATAAGTAGCTAATAAAACCTCATACTAAGTAATAAATTCTTATTATAATACTATAAGGTTATGTTTTGAGGAAAACTCATATGAGTAGCTAATAAAACCTTATACTAAGTAGTAAATTCTTATTATAACACTATAAGAGTATGTTTTGAGTAAAACTCATATAAGTAGCTAATAAAACCTTATACTAAGTAATAAATTCTTATTATAACACTATAAGGTTATGTTTTGAGGAAAATTCATATAAGTAGCTAATAAAACTTCATACTAAGTAATAAATTCTTATTATAAGATTATAAGGTTATGTTTTGAGGAAAACTCATATAAGTAGCTAATAAAACCTTATACTAAGTAATAAATTCTTATCATAACACTATAAGGTTATGTTTTGAGGAAAACTCATATAAGTAGCTAATAAAACCTCATACTAAGTAATAAATTCTTATTATAACACTATAAGAGTATGTTTTGAGTAAAACTCATATAAGTAGCTAATAAAACCTTATACTAAGTAGTAAATTCTTATTATAACACTATAAGAGTATGTTTTGAGTAAAACTCATATAAGTAGCTAATAAAACCTTATACTAAGTAATAAATTCTTATTATAACACTATAAGGTTATGTTTTGAGGAAAACTCATATAAGTAGCTAATAAAACCTCATACTAAGTAATAAATTCTTATTATAAGATTATAAGGTTATGTTTTGAGGAAAACTCATATAAGTAGCTAATAAAACCTTATACTAAGTAATAAATTCTGATCATAACACTATAAGGTTATGTTTTGAGAAAAACTCATATAAGTAGCTAATAAAACCTTATACTATGTAATAAATTGTTATTATAATACTATAAGGTTATGTTGTGAGGATAACTTATATAAGTAGCTAATAAAACCTTATACTAAGTATTAAATTCTTATTATATTACTATAAGGTTATGTTTTGAGGAATACTTATATACTTAACTAAAAAAACCTTATACTAAGTAATAAATTCTTATTATACCACTATAAGGTTATGTTTTGAGGAAAACTCACATAAGTAGCTAATAAAACCTCATACTAAGTAATAAATTCTTATTATAATACTATAAGGTTATGTTTTGAGGAAAACTCATATGAGTAGCTAATAAAACCTTATACTAAGTAGTAAATTCTTATTATAACACTATAAGAGTATGTTTTGAGTAAAACTCGTATAAGTAGCTAATAAAACCTTATACTAAGTAATAAATTCTTATTATAATATTATAAGGTTATGTTTTGAGGAAAACTCATATAAGTAGCTAATAAAACCTTATACTAAGTAGGAAATTCTTATTATAACACTATAAGAGTATGTTTTGAGTAAAACTCATATAAGTAGCTACTAAAACCTTATACTAAGTAGTAAATTCTTATTATAACACTATAAGAGTATGTTTTGAGTAAAACTCATATAAGTAGCTAATAAAACCTTATACTAAGTAGTAAATTCTTATTATAACACTATAAGAGTATGTTTTGAGTAAAACTCGTATAAGTAGCTAATAAAACCTTATACTAAGTAATAAATTCTTATTATAACACTATAAGGTTATGTTTTGAGGAAAACTCATATAAGTAGCTAATAAAACCTCATACTAAGTAATAAATTCTTATTATAATATTATAACGTTATGTTTTGAGGAAAACTCATATAATTAGCTAATAAAACCTTATACTAAGTAGTAAATTCTTATTATAACACAATAAAAGTATGTTTTGAGTAAAACTCATATAAGTAGCTAATAAAACCTTATACTAAGTAATAAATTCTTATTATAACATTATAAGGTTATGTTTTGAGGAAAACTCATATAAGTAGCTAATAAAACCTCATACTAAGTAATAAATTCTTATTATAATATTATAAGGTTATGTTTTGAGGAAAACTCATATAAGTAGCTAATAAAACCTTATACTAAGTAGTAAATTCTTATTATAATATTATAACGTTATGTTTTGAGGAAAACTCATATAAGTAGCTAATAAAACCTTATACTAAGTAGTAAATTCTTATTATAACACTATAAGAGTATGTTTTGAGTAAAACTCATATAAGTAGCTAATAAAACCTTATAATATGTAATAAATTCTTATTATAACACTATAAGGTTATGTTTTGAGGAAAACTCATATAAGTAGCTAATAAAACCTCATACTAAGTAATAAATTCTTATTATAAGATTATAAGGTTATGTTTTGAGGAAAACTCATATAAGTAGCTAATAAAACCTTATACTAAGTAGTAAATTCTTATTATAACACTTTAAGAGTATGTTTTGAGTAAAACTCATATAAGTAGCTAATAAAACCTCATACTAAGTTATAAATTCTTATTATAATATTATAAGGTTATGTTTTGAGGAAAACTCATATAAGTAGCTAATAAAACCTTATACTAAGTAATAAATTCTTATCATAACTCTATATGGTTATGTTTTGAGAAAAACTCATATAAGTAGCTAATAAAACCTTATACTAAGTAATAAATTCTTATTATAATACTATAAGGTTATGTTGTGAGGATAACTCATATAAGTAGCTAATAAAACCTCATAGTAAGTAATAAATTCTTATTATAATATTATAAGGTTATGTTTTGAGGAAAACTCATATAAGTAGCTAATAAAACCTTATACTAAGTAGTAAATTCTTATTATAACACTATAAGAGTATGTTTTGAGTAAAACTCGTATAAGTAGCTAATAAAACCTTATACTAAGTAATAAATTCTTATTATAACATTATAAGGTTATGTTTTGGGAAAACTCATATAAGTAACTAATAAAACCTCATACTAAGTAATAAATTCTTATTATAATAATATAAGGTTATGTTTTGAGGAAAACTCATATAAGTAGCTAATAAAACCTTATACTAAGTGGGAAATTCTTATTATAACACTATAAGAGTATGTTTTGAGTAAAACTCATATAAGTAGCTAATAAAACCTTATACTAAGTAATAAATTCTTATTATAACACTATAAGGTTATGTTTTGAGGAAAATTCATATAAGTAGCTAATAAAACCTCATACTGAGTAATAAATTCTTATTATAATATTATAAGTTTATGTTTTCAGGAAAACTCATATAAGAAGCTAATAAAACCTTATACTAAGTAGTAAATTCTTATTATAACACAATAAAAGTATGTTTTGAGTAAAACTCATATAAGTAGCTAATAAAACCTTATACTAAGTAATAAATTCTTATTATAACATTATAAGGTTATGTTTTGAGGAAAACTCATATAAGTAGCTAATAAAACCTCATACTAAGTAATAAATTCTTATTATAATATTATAAGGTTATGTTTTGAGGAAAACTCATATAAGTAGCTAATAAAACCTTATACTAAGTAGTAAATTCTTATTATAACACTATAAGAGTATGTTTTGAGTAAAACTCATATAAGTAACTAATAAAACCTCATACTAAGTAATAAATTCTTATTATAATATTATAGGGTTATGTTTTGAGGAAAACTCATATAAGTAGCTAATAAAACCTTATACTAAGTAGTAAATTCTTATTATAACACTATAAGAGTATGTTTTGAGTAAAACTCATATAAGTAGCTAATAAAACCTTATACTAAGTATTAAATTCTTATTATAACACTATAAGGTTATGTTTTGAGGAAAACTCATATAAGTAGCTAATAAAACCTCATACTAAGTAATAAATTCTTATTATAATATTATAAGGTTATGTTTTGAGGAAAACTCATATAAGAAGCTAATAAAACCTTATACTAAGTAGGAAATTCTTATTATAACACTATAAGGGTATGTTTTGAGTAAAACTCATATAAGTAGCTAATAAAACCTCATACTAAGTAATAAATTCTTATTATAATATTATAAGGTTAATTTTTGAGGAAAACTCATATAAGTAGCTAATAAAACCTTATACTGGGTAGTAAATTCCTATTATAACACTATAAGAGTATGTTTTGAGTAAAACTCATATAAGTAGCTAATAAAACCGTATACTAAGTAATAAATTCTTATTATAACACTATAAGGTTATGTTTTGAGGAAAACTCATATAAGTAGCTAATAAAACCTTATACTAAGTAGTAAATTCTTATTATAACACTATAAGAGTATGTTTTGAGTAAAACTCATATAAGTAGCTAATAAAACCTTATAATAAGTAATAAATTCTTATTATAACACTATAAGGTTATGTTTTGAGGAAAACTCGTATAAGTAGCTAATAAAACCTCATACTAAGTAATAAATTCTTATTATAAGATTATAAGGTTATGTTTTGAGGAAAACTCATATAAGTAGCTAATAAAACCTTATACTAAGTAGTAAATTCTTATTATAACACTATAAGAGTATGTTTTGAGTAAAACTCATATAAGTAGCTAATAAAACCTCATACTAAGTAATAAATTCTTATTATAATATTATAAGGTTATGTTTTGAGGAAAACTCATATAAGTAGCTAATAAAACCTTATACTAAGTAATAAATTCTTATCATAACTCTATAAGGTTATGTTTTGAGAAAAACTCATATAAGTAGCTAATAAAACCTTATACTAAGTAATAAATTCTTATTATAATACTATAAGGTTATGTTGTGAGGATAACTCATATAAGTAGCTAATAAAACCTCATACTAAGTAATAAATTCTTATTATAATATTATAAGGTTATGTTTTGAGGAAAACTCATATAAGTAGCTAATAAAACCTTATACTAAGTAGTAAATTCTTATTATAACACTATAAGAGTATGTTTTGAGTAAAACTCATATAAGTAGCTAATAAAACCTTATACTAAGTAATAAATTCTTATTATAACATTATAAGGTTATGTTTTGGGAAAACTCATATAAGTAACTAATAAAACCTCATACTAAGTAATAAATTATTATTATAATAATATAAGGTTATGTTTTGAGGAAAACTCATTTAAGTAGCTAATAAAACCTTATACTAAGTAGGAAATTCTTATTATAACACTATAAGAGTATGTTTTGAGTAAAACTCATATAAGTAGCTAATAAAACCTTATACTAAGTAATAAATTCTTATTATAACACTATAAGGTTATGTTTTGAGGAAAATTCATATAAGTAGCTAATAAAACCTCATACTAAGTAATAAATTCTTATTATAATATTATAAGTTTATGTTTTCAGGAAAACTCATATAAGTAGCTAATAAAACCTTATACTAAGTAGTAAATTCTTATTATAACACTATAAGAGTATGTTTTGAGTAAAACTCATATAAGTAGCTAATAAAACCTCATACTAAGTAATAAATTCTTATTATAATATTATAAGGTTATGTTTTGAGGAAAACTCATATAAGTAGCTAATAAAACCTTATACTAAGTAATAAATTCTTATCATAACTCTATAAGGTTATGTTTTGAGAAAAACTCATATAAGTAGCTAATAAAACCTTATACTAAGTAATAAATTGTTATTATAATACTATAAGGTTATGTTGTGAGGATAACTTATATAAGTAGCTAATAAAACCTTATACTAAGTAGTAAATTCTTATTATATTACTATAAGGTTATGTTTTGAGGAATACTCATATACTTAACTAAAAAAAACTTATACTAAGTAATAGATTCTTATTATACCACTATAAGGTTATGTTTTGAAGAAAACTCACATAAGTAGCTAATAAAACCTCATACTAAGTAATAAATTCTTATCATAATACTATAAGGATATGTTTTGAGGAAAACTCACATAAGTAGCTAATAAAACCTCATACTAAGTAATAAATTCTTATTATAACACTATAAGGTTATGTTTTGAGGAAAACTCGTATAAGTAGCTAATAAAACCTCATACTAAGTAATAAATTCTTATTATAAGATTATAAGGTTATGTTTTGAGGAAAACTCATATAAGTAGCTAATAAAACCTTATACTAAGTAGTAAATTCTTATTATAACACTATAAGAGTATGTTTTGAGTAAAACTCATATAAGTAGCTAATAAAACCTCATACTAAGTAATAAATTCTTATTATAACACTATAAGAGTATGTTTTGAGTAAAACTCATATAAGTAGCTAATAAAACCTTATACTAAGTAGTAAATTCTTATTATAACACTATAAGAGTATGTTTTGAGGAAAACTCATATAAGTAGCTAATAAAACCTTATACTAAGTAGTAAATTCTTATTATAACACAATAAGAGTATGTTTTGAGTAAAACTCATATAAATAGCTAATAAAACCTTATACTAAGTAATAAATTCTTATTATAACATTATAAGGTTATGTTTTGAGGAAAACTCATATAAGTAGATAATAAAACCTCATACTAAGTAATAAATTCTTATTATAATAATATAAGGTTATGTTTTGAGGAAAACTCATATAAGTAGCTAATAAAACCTTATACTGGGTAGTAAATTCCTATTATAACACTATAAGAGTATGTTTTGAGTAAAACTCATATAAGTAGCTAATAAAACCTTATACTAAGTAATAAATTCTTATTATAACACTATAAGGTTATGTTTTGAGGAAAACTCATATAAGTAGCTAATAAAACCTTATACTAAGTAGTAAATTCTTATTATAACACTATAAGAGTATGTTTTGAGTAAAACTCATATAAGTAGCTAATAAAACCTTATAATAAGTAATAAATTCTTATTATAACACTATAAGGTTATGTTTTGAGGAAAACTCGTATAAGTAGCTAATAAAACCTCATACTAAGTAATAAATTCTTATTATAAGATTATAAGGTTATGTTTTGAGGAAAACTCATATAAGTAGCTAATAAAACCTTATACTAAGTAATAAATTCTTATTATAATACTATAAGGTTATGTTGTGAGGATAACTCATATAAGTAGCTAATAAAACCTCATACTAAGTAATAAATTCTTATTATAATATTATAAGGTTATGTTTTGAGGAAAACTCATATAAGTAGCTAATAGAACCTTATACTAAGTAGTAAATTCTTATTATAACACTATAAGAGTATGTTTTGAGTAAAACTCATATAAGTAGCTAATAAAACCTTATACTAAGTAATAAATTCTTATTATAACACTATAAGGTTATGTTTTGAGGAAAATTCATATAAGTAGCTAATAAAACCTCATACTAAGTAATAAATTCTTATTATAATATTATAAGTTTATGTTTTCAGGAAAACTCATATAAGTAGCTAATAAAACCTTATACTAAGTAGTAAATTCTTATTATAACACTATAAGAGTATGTTTTGAGTAAAACTCATATAAGTAGCTAATAAAACCTTATATTAAGTAATAAATTCTTATTATAACACTATAAGGTTATGTTTTGAGGAAAACTCGTATAAGTAGCTAATAAAACCTCATACTAAGTAATAAATTCTTATTATAAGATTATAAGGTTATGTTTTGAGGAAAACTCATATAAGTAGCTAATAAAACCTTATACTAAGTAGTAAATTCTTATTATAACACTATAAGAGTATGTTTTGAGTAAAACTCATATAAGTAGCTAATAAAACCTCATACTAAGTAATAAATTCTTATTATAATATTATAAGGTTATGTTTTGAGGAAAACTCATATAAGTAGCTAATAAAACCTTATACTAAGTAATAAATTCTTATCATAACTCTATAAGGTTATGTTTTGAGAAAAACTCATATAAGTAGCTAATAAAACCTTATACTAAGTAATAAATTGTTATTATAATACTATAAGGTTATGTTGTGAGGATAACTTATATAAGTAGCTAATAAAACCTTATACTAAGTAGTAAATTCTTATTATATTACTATAAGGTTATGTTTTGAGGAATACTCATATACTTAACTAAAAAAAACTTATACTAAGTAATAGATTCTTATTATACCACTATAGGGTTATGTTTTGAGGAAAACTCACATAAGTAGCTAATAAAACCTCATACTAAGTAATAAATTCTTATCATAATACTATAAGGATATGTTTTGAGGAAAACTTACATAAGTAGCTAATAAAACCTCATACTAAGTAATAAATTCTTATTATAATACTATAAGTTTATGTTTTGAGGAAAACTCATATGAGTAGCTAATAAAACCTTATACTAAGTAGTAAATTCTTATTATAACACTATAAGAGTATGTTTTGAGTAAAACTCATATAAGTAGCTAATAAAACCTTATACTAAGTAATAAATTCTTATTATAACACTATAAGGTTATGTTTTGAGGAAAATTCATATAAGTAGCTAATAAAACCTCATACTAAGTAATAAATTCTAATTATAACACTATAAGAGTATGTTTTGAGTAAAACTCATATAAGTAGCTAATAAAACCTTATACTAAGTAGTAAATTCTTATTATAACACTATAAGAGTATGTTTTGAGGAAAACTCATATAAGTAGCTAATAAAACCTTATACTAAGTAGTAAATTCTTATTATAACACAATAAGAGTATGTTTTGAGTAAAACTCATATAAATAGCTAATAAAACCTTATACTAAGTAATAAATTCTTATTATAACATTATAAGGTTATGTTTTGAGGAAAACTCATATAAGTAGATAATAAAACCTCATACTAAGTAATAAATTCTTATTATAATAATATAAGGTTATGTTTTGAGGAAAACTCATATAAGTAGCTAATAAAACCTTATACTAAGTAGTAAATTCTTATTATAACACTATAAGAGTATGTTTTGAGTAAAACTCATATAAGTAGCTAATAAAACCTTATAATAAGTAATAAATTCTTATTTTAACACTATAAAGTTATGTTTTGAGGAAAACTCATATAAGTAGCTAATAAAACCTGATACTAAGTAATAAATTCTTATTATAATATTATAAGGTTATGTTTTGTGGAAAACTCATATAAGTAGCTAATAAAACCTTATACTAAGTAGTAAATTCTTATTATAACACTATAAGAGTATGTTTTGAGTAAAACTCATTTAAGTAGCTAATAAAACCTTATACTAAGTAATAAATTCTTATTATAACATTATAAGGTTATGTTTTGAGAAAAACTCATATAAGTAGCTAATAAAACCTTATACTAAGTAATAAATTTTTATTATAATACTATAAGGTTATGTTGTGAGGATAACTTATATAAGTAGCTAATAAAACCTTATACTAAGTAGTAAATTCTTATTATATTACTATAAGGTTATGTTTTGAGGAATACTCATATACTTAACTAAAAAAACCTTATACTAAGTAATACATTCTTATTATACCACTATAAGGTTATGTTTTGAGGAAAACTCACATAAGTAGCTAATAAAACCTCATACTAAGTAATAAATTCTTATTATAATACTATAAGGTTATGTTTTGAGGAAAACTCACATAAGTAGCTAATAAAACCTCATACTAAGTAATAAATTCTTATTATAATACTATAAGGTTATGTTTTGAGGAAAACTCATATGAGTAGCTAATAAAACCTTATACTAAGTAGTAAATTCTTATTATAACACTATAAGAGTATGTTTTGAGTAAAACTCATATAAGTAGCTAATAAAACCTTATACTAAGTAATAAATTCTTATTATAACACTATAAGGTTATGTTTTGAGGAAAATTCATATAAGTAGCTAATAAAACTTCATACTAAGTAATAAATTCTTATTATAAGATTATAAGGTTATGTTTTGAGGAAAACTCATATAAGTAGCTAATAAAACCTTATACTAAGTAATAAATTCTTATCATAACACTATAAGGTTATGTTTTGAGGAAAACTCATATAAGTAGCTAATAAAACCTCATACTAAGTAATAAATTCTTATTATAACACTATAAGAGTATGTTTTGAGTAAAACTCATATAAGTAGCTAATAAAACCTTATACTAAGTAGTAAATTCTTATTATAACACTATAAGAGTATGTTTTGAGTAAAACTCATATAAGTAGCTAATAAAACCTTATACTAAGTAATAAATTCTTATTATAACACTATAAGGTTATGTTTTGAGGAAAACTCATATAAGTAGCTAATAAAACCTCATACTAAGTAATAAATTCTTATTATAAGATTATAAGTTTATGTTTTGAGGAAAACTCATATAAGTAGCTAATAAAACCTTATACTAAGTAATAAATTCTGATCATAACACTATAAGGTTATGTTTTGAGAAAAACTCATATAAGTAGCTAATAAAACCTTATACTATGTAATAAATTGTTATTATAATACTATAAGGTTATGTTGTGAGGATAACTTATATAAGTAGCTAATAAAACCTTATACTAAGTATTAAATTCTTATTATATTACTATAAGGTTATGTTTTGAGGAATACTCATATACTTAACTAAAAAAACCTTATACTAAGTAATAAATTCTTATTATACCACTATAAGGTTATGTTTTGAGGAAAACTCACATAAGTAGCTAATAAAACCTCATACTAAGTAATAAATTCTTATTATAATACTATAAGGTTATGTTTTGAGGAAAACTCATATGAGTAGCTAATAAAACCTTATACTAAGTAGTAAATTCTTATTATAACACTATAAGAGTATGTTTTGAGTAAAACTCATATAAGTAGCTAATAAAACCTTATACTAAGTTATAAATTCTTATTATAACACTATAAGGTTATGTTTTGAGGAAAACTCATATAAGTAGCTAATAAAACCTCATACTAAGTAATAAATTCTTATTATAATATTATAAGGTTATGTTTTGAGGAAAACTCATATAAGTAGCTAATAAAATCTTATACTAAGTAGGAAATTCTTATTATAACACTATAAGAGTATGTTTTGAGTAAAACTCATATAAGTAGCTACTAAAACCTTATACTAAGTAGTAAATTCTTATTATAACACTATAAGAGTATGTTTTGAGTAAAACTCATATAAGTAGCTAATAAAACCTTATACTAAGTAGTAAATTCTTATTATAACACTATAAGAGTATGTTTTGAGTAAAACTCGTATAAGTAGCTAATAAAACCTTATACTAAGTAATAAATTCTTATTATAACACTATAAGGTTATGTTTTGAGGAAAACTCATATAAGTAGCTAATAAAACCTCATACTAAGTAATAAATTCTTATTATAATATTATAACGTTATGTTTTGAGGAAAACTCATATAAGTAGCTAATAAAACCTTATACTAAGTAGTAAATTCTTATTATAACACAATAAAAGTATGTTTTGAGTAAAACTCATATAAGTAGCTAATAAAACCTTATACTAAGTAATAAATTCTTATTATAACATTATAAGGTTATGTTTTGAGGAAAACTCATATAAGTAGCTAATAAAACCTCATACTAAGTAATAAATTCTTATTATAATATTATAAGGTTATGTTTTGAGGAAAACTCATATAAGTAGCTAATAAAACCTTATACTAAGTAGTAAATTCTTATTATAACACTATAAGAGTATGTTTTGAGTAAAACTCATATAAGTAACTAATAAAACCTCATACTAAGTAATAAATTCTTATTATAATATTATAAGGTTATGTTTTGAGGAAAACTCATATAAGTAGCTAATAAAACCTTATACTAAGTAGTAAATTCTTATTATAACACTATAAGAGTATGTTTTGAGTAAAACTCATATAAGTAGCTAATAAAACCTTATACTAAGTAGTAAATTCTTATTATAACACAATAAAAGTATGTTTTGAGTAAAACTCATATAAGTAGCTAATAAAACCTTATACTAAGTAATAAATTCTTATTATAACATTATAAGGTTATGTTTTGAGGAAAACTCATATAAGTAGCTAATAAAACCTCATACTAAGTAATAAATTCTTATTATAATATTATAAGGTTATGTTTTGAGGAAAACTCATATAAGTAGCTAATAAAACCTTATACTAAGTAGTAAATTCTTATTATAACACTATAAGAGTATGTTTTGAGTAAAACTCATATAAGTAACTAATAAAACCTCATACTAAGTAATAAATTCTTATTATAATATTATAAGGTTATGTTTTGAGTAAAACTCATATAAGTAACTAATAAAACCTCATACTAAGTAATAAATTCTTATTATAATATTATAAGGTTATGTTTTGAGGAAAACTCATATAAGTAGCTAATAAAACCTTATACTAAGTAGTAAATTCTTATTATAACACTATAAGGGTATGTTTTGAGTAAAAACTCATATAAGTAGCTAATAAAACCTCATACTAAGTAATAAATTCTTATTATAATATTATAAGGTTAATTTCTGAGGAAAACTCATATAAGTAGCTAATAAAACCTTATACTGGGTAATAAATTCCTATTATAACACTATAAGAGTATGTTTTGAGTAAAACTCATATAAGTAGCTAATAAAACCTTATACTAAGTAATAAATTCTTATTATAACACTATAAGGTTATGTTTTGAGGAAAACTCATATAAGTAGCTAATAAAACCTTATACTAAGTAGTAAATTCTTATTATAACACTATAAGAGTATGTTTTGAGTAAAACTCATATAAGTAGCTAATAAAACCTTATAATATGTAATAAATTCTTATTATAACACTATAAGGTTATGTTTTGAGGAAAACTCATATAAGTAGCTAATAAAACCTCATACTAAGTAATAAATTCTTATTATAAGATTATAAGGTTATGTTTTGAGGAAAACTCATATAAGTAGCTAATAAAACCTTATACTAAGTAGTAAATTCTTATTATAACACTTTAAGAGTATGTTTTGAGTAAAACTCATATAAGTAGCTAATAAAACCTCATACTAAGTTATAAATTCTTATTATAATATTATAAGGTTATGTTTTGAGGAAAACTCATATAAGTAGCTAATAAAACCTTATACTAAGTAATAAATTCTTATTATAATACTATAAGGTTATGTTGTGAGGATAACTCATATAAGTAGCTAATAAAACCTCATAGTAAGTAATAAATTCTTATTATAATATTATAAGGTTATGTTTTGAGGAAAACTCATATAAGTAGCTAATAAAACCTTATACTAAGTAGTAAATTCTTATTATAACACTATAAGAGTATGTTTTGAGTAAAACTCGTATAAGTAGCTAATAAAACCTTATACTAAGTAATAAATTCTTATTATAACATTATAAGGTTATGTTTTGGGAAAACTCATATAAGTAACTAATAAAACCTCATACTAAGTAATAAATTCTTATTATAATAATATAAGGTTATGTTTTGAGGAAAACTCATATAAGTAGCTAATAAAACCTTATACTAAGTAGGAAATTCTTATTATAACACTATAAGAGTATGTTTTGAGTAAAACTCATATAAGTAGCTAATAAAACCTTATACTAAGTAATAAATTCTTATTATAACACTATAAGGTTATGTTTTGAGGAAAATTCATATAAGTAGCTAATAAAACCTCATACTAAGTAATAAATTCTTATTATAATATTATAAGTTTATGTTTTCAGGAAAACTCATATAAGAAGCTAATAAAACCTTATACTAAGTAGTAAATTGTTATTATAACACAATAAAAGTATGTTTTGAGTAAAACTCATATAAGTAGCTAATAAAACCTTATACTAAGTAATAAATTCTTATTATAACATTATAAGGTTATGTTTTGAGGAAAACTCATATAAGTAGCTAATAAAACCTCATACTAAGTAATAAATTCTTATTATAATATTATAAGGTTATGTTTTGAGGAAAACTCATATAAGTAGCTAATAAAACCTTATACTAAGTAGTAAATTCTTATTATAACACTATAAGAGTATGTTTTGAGTAAAACTCATATAAGTAACTAATAAAACCTCATACTAAGTAATAAATTCTTATTATAATATTATAGGGTTATGTTTTGAGGAAAACTCATATAAGTAGCTAATAAAACCTTATACTAAGTAGTAAATTCTTATTATAACACTATAAGAGTATGTTTTGAGTAAAACTCATATAAGTAGCTAATAAAACCTTATACTAAGTATTAAATTCTTATTATAACACTATAAGGTTATGTTTTGAGGAAAACTCATATAAGTAGCTAATAAAACCTCATACTAAGTAATAAATTCTTATTATAATATTATAAGGTTATGTTTTGAGGAAAACTCATATAAGAAGCTAATAAAACCTTATACTAAGTAGGAAATTCTTATTATAACACTATAAGGGTATGTTTTGAGTAAAACTCATATAAGTAGCTAATAAAACCTCATACTAAGTAATAAATTCTTATTATAATATTATAAGGTTAATTTTTGAGGAAAACTCATATAAGTAGCTAATAAAACCTTATACTGGGTAGTAAATTCCTATTATAACACTATAAGAGTATGTTTTGAGTAAAACTCATATAAGTAGCTAATAAAACCTTATACTAAGTAATAAATTCTTATTATAACACTATAAGGTTATGTTTTGAGGAAAACTCATATAAGTAGCTAATAAAACCTTATACTAAGTAGTAAATTCTTATTATAACACTATAAGAGTATGTTTTGAGTAAAACTCATATAAGTAGCTAATAAAACCTTATAATAAGTAATAAATTCTTATTATAACACTATAAGGTTATGTTTTGAGGAAAACTCGTATAAGTAGCTAATAAAACCTCATACTAAGTAATAAATTCTTATTATAAGATTATAAGGTTATGTTTTGAGGAAAACTCATATAAGTAGCTAATAAAACCTTATACTAAGTAGTAAATTCTTATTATAACACTATAAGAGTATGTTTTGAGTAAAACTCATATAAGTAGCTAATAAAACCTCATACTAAGTAATAAATTCTTATTATAATATTATAAGGTTATGTTTTGAGGAAAACTCATATAAGTAGCTAATAAAACCTTATACTAAGTAATAAATTCTTATCATAACTCTATAAGGTTATGTTTTGAGAAAAACTCATATAAGTAGCTAATAAAACCTTATACTAAGTAATAAATTCTTATTATAATACTATAAGGTTATGTTGTGAGGATAACTCATATAAGTAGCTAATAAAACCTCATACTAAGTAATAAATTCTTATTATAATATTATAAGGTTATGTTTTGAGGAAAACTCATATAAGTAGCTAATAAAACCTTATACTAAGTAGTAAATTCTTATTATAACACTATAAGAGTATGTTTTGAGTAAAACTCATATAAGTAGCTAATAAAACCTTATACTAAGTAATAAATTCTTATTATAACATTATAAGGTTATGTTTTGGGAAAACTCATATAAGTAACTAATAAAACCTCATACTAAGTAATAAATTATTATTATAATAATATAAGGTTATGTTTTGAGGAAAACTCATTTAAGTAGCTAATAAAACCTTATACTAAGTAGGAAATTCTTATTATAACACTATAAGAGTATGTTTTGAGTAAAACTCATATAAGTAGCTAATAAAACCTTATACTAAGTAATAAATTCTTATTATAACACTATAAGGTTATGTTTTGAGGAAAATTCATATAAGTAGCTAATAAAACCTCATACTAAGTAATAAATTCTTATTATAATATTATAAGTTTATGTTTTCAGGAAAACTCATATAAGTAGCTAATAAAACCTTATACTAAGTAGTAAATTCTTATTATAACACAATAAGAGTATGTTTTGAGTAAAACTCATATAAATAGCTAATAAAACCTTATACTAAGTAATAAATTCATATTATAACATTATAAGGTTATGTTTTGAGGAAAACTCATATAAGTAGCTAATAAAACCTCATACTAAGTAATAAATTCTTATTATAATATTAAAAAGTTATGTTTTGAGGAAAACTCATATAAGTAGCTAATAAAACCTTATACTAAGTAGTAAATTCTTATTATAACACTATAAGAGTATGTTTTGAGTAAAACTCATATAAGTTGCTAATAAAACCTCATACTAAGTAATAAATTCTTATTATAATATTATAAGGTTACGTTTTGAGGAAAACTCATATAAGTAGCTAATAAAACCTTATACTAAGTAGTAAATTCTTATTATAACACTATAAGAGTATGTTTTGAGTAAAACTCATATAAGTAGCTAATAAAACCATATACTAAGTAATAAATTCTTATTATAACACTCTAAGGTTATGTTTTGAGGAAAACTCATATAAGTAGCTAATAAAACCTCATACTAAGTAATAAATTCTTATTATAACACTATAAGGTTATGTTTTGAGGAAAACTCATATAAGTAGCTAATAAAACCTCATACTAAGTAATAAATTCTTATTATAATATTATAAGGTTATGTTTTGAGGAAAACTCATATAAGTAGCTAATAAAACCTTATACTAAGTAGTAAATTCTTATTATAACACTATAAGAGTATGTTTTGAGTAAAACTCATATAAGTAGCTAATAAAACCTCATACTAAGTAATAAATTCTTATTATAATATTATAAGGTTATGTTTTGAGGAAAACACATATAAGTAGCTAATAAAACCTCATACTAAGTAATAAATTCTTATTATAATATTATAAGGTTATGTTTTGAGGAAAACTCATATAAGTAGCTAATAAAACCTCATACTAAGTAATAAATTCTTATTATAATATTATAAGGTTATGTTTTGAGGAAAACTCATATAAGTAGCTAATAAAACCTTATACTAAGTAGTAAATTCTTATTATAACACTATAAGAGTATGTTTTGAGTAAAACTCATATAAGTAGCTAATAATGTAACGGCCCAGAATTATAATTTCTGGGTTACGTTTCAAGGGATAAAACCCCTTTTTCGGATCTTGCAATCCAGGTACGGGTCGAGGTTTCAAACTCATTTTAAGATTTGTAGGAAGAGGGATTTCAAGCCCTAAAACCTCGAAGGGCCGTTGGGTACCCTTAACCTGTCCTAAGACTCTGTCGCGGAAACCATTTCAAACGGAGGTAAAGCGGAAGTAAAGTACAGATACAAGTGCCACGGCGGAGCCGAGTCAAAACGGAGTCAAAAGTATAAATCCAAAACAATATAATCAGAGTCTGGTGAAGTCTATAGCTCCAGCGCTCACTCTCCGCCGACAAAATGACCCGCGCAATAAGCAAACAGCACCGATAGGACGAACATAAATAATTCCTAAAAAAATTGATTTGGGGCGGGATCAGATTGATGCCCACTTAACTCTGCATCCCAACCATAAGCACACATATACGCTATACCTAATAAAGATGCTCTAATGCAGTACGAAATTCAAACACACTAGCATGTTCCTAGTTCATAATAATGTGCAGAAATACTGTAAAGGGCCCAAGACAATGCCAAGTGGCATATCCCTCTCCTACCTCCACCCCTTCCGACAGGGGGAGACTGGCCAGCTTGTGAATGCATTTATTCATAATAGGGCGGCACGCATGCCTAACCCGCTCCACAATAAAGCCCGCAGGCATATCATAATATAAGGAAGTACTCGATTGACTCAGGGTACCCGATGAGGTTGGGCTACCCTATGACCCTAGCAAAGACTCTAGGACTATCACAGATAACGGCCGTTCTGTTTATATACGCACAAAGAAATAGAATGCTCAACGATCGATGCAAGCACCTAGTATATCATGCACCTAAGGCAGGGAATAGCTCTATTCAATCTGAGTAAGCTCCGAAGAGACTTACCTGGAAGTGCAGAACAGCAATATAACACAAGCAAGGGCCCAAATGCAAGTCCAAGGCAATACACACCTATCATCAATTCATTTCCATAAGCTACCGGACCGATATTCATACATACGAAACCCAAGTTCCCAACATACTCAAACCAACCGATAGTGAAACCGTTTTCCGAAACCTTTCCATTATGATCAACATAAACCAAAATCATTCTTTCAATCAAACCCTATTGATAAAATCGTACTTAGCCAAATCTCGCCATTAAACATTTAAACCTTAAAACCAATCTCTCAAAATCATATTATTAAGACAATCCCGGTATGTTTATTTTCAAAATCATTATATAAATAAATTCCGGCATTAAGTCACACAATAATTCTATTTTCACAACCCATATTTCAAATTTCCTAAAATCACATATTAAAACATTAAATACCTTATTCCAAATAATGCCCCGTTTAAATCATTTTATAATATAATCAATTTCCAGAATTTATATTTAACACGAAATCTCAGGATATAATAATAATGATCCATTCAAATACACATATATAATAACTAGATAGCAACATAAGGTATAACACATTTAACATAACACATAAAACAACACCCTTTAAATAAAACACTCCAACCCAATACCCAGAGGCCCAAAATCCGAAATGAAGAGGCCCAACCCGGAGGCTTCCTCTAACTCACAAGGGCGACCCGGAAACCCGACCCGAAATCTGAAGGGAAGGAAGGAAACCCGAATGAAGAAGGACCCAGATCCATACCCATTTGCCCAGCCCCAAGACCCGGACAAGAACAGGCCCAAAAGCCCGGAACTTATCTCCCTCAACCAAGAGAACAAAGGGCCGGCTAGAGCGGCGACGCCGGAAAATAGCAGGAGAAAGAAGCCGATGAACATGGCCTGCCGGACTCCGTTCGACCCAGACCCTCACTCAGCCTGACCAACAAGATTTTCCGACTATAACCCACACGAAAGGATGAAACGCGCACAGAAAGAAGGGGAGAGAAGGAGAGGGCTCACAGCGCGATTCCGGGGAGTCTCCGAGCGTCACTGGTGGTTCTCCAGCGGCGACTCCGGCTGCAACACAAGAGGGACGCCTCGGCTGGAGTCTAGGAAGGGATAAGGAGTGAGCAAAATGAATTGAAGGTTATTTGAATCAAAACCGACATGAAGAGCGAATAAAACCTTGAACGGAAATCGGGGAAAAAGGCGGCTCGCTGGTGGCGCTCCTGGGCTCGATTCTTCCTCGTCGGCCTCGGAGGAGGCTCGGGGCTGCGCTCGGTACAACGCTCGGGGAAGGGAAGGCGGAATTGAAGGTCGACGCTGCTGCTAGGTTGCTCGGAACCGGCGACAGAGGGACAAGGTGCTCGGGTGAAACAAGGGAGCAAGGGGTTCAGCTGTCTCACGACGACGACGTGGGGGCTGCTCGACGGCTCCGGCTCACCTGGGAGCTCTTGGGCACTCGTCGATGTCGGGGAGGATGTTGATGATGCTCGATCCAGAAGGAGAAGCTGCTGATGCTTGGAAACGGAGGAGAAGGAATAAGCTGTTGGCGATGCTCGGAATCGGAACAAAACGGAAGGAGGTTGCTATGGCGGCAGTGGATCTAAGGTCCGAGGGTGGTGGCTGCCGGTGGCTGATTGTCCAATGTAAGGGATAAGGAGGAAGCTTTTGGAGGTTCCGCAAACCAGAGTACAAGAAAGGGAGGGAGGGGTACCTTCTGTGGGTTTGGAAATGAAAATGAGAGGTGAAGAGAATCCTATGGATTTTGAAGCAAAAGGCAGAGGGAGGCTATGCAATCAGACAAAACTAATTAAGGGTCTGTGAATCTCTCTAGGCACAGCTGCAGAAGGCATGGGAGTTGCAGTCAAATGGAACAAAAGGGTGAGTTGCGTGCGAGCTGTAGAATTTGAAGGTAAGAAAGGGAAAAAGGATAAAACTTAAGATGGTTCCAAAATTCTAAACGTTAAATACCCGTAATATAAATCTGAAACCGGCTCACTCGACCTTATCCCGACGCGACTAAAATACTCCTCAATTTTTCAAATCCGAATTTAATATAAGACTCCAAATATTATTTTCAAATTTTCGGTACATAAAAGCATAGTATAACGTAATTTAAATTTCCAATTAAATAATGCCGGAACTCGTTTTAAGGGTTTCAATTTCGATTTAGGAAATTAAGGACGAGTTTTTCTTGAAATATCCGAATTTTTATTTTATTTTATCTTATTATTATTTTCGACTTAAATCCATTTATATTATTTATCGAAATTTATTATTTAAAAATCCGGGCCTTTACATCATCCACCTCTAAAAACAAGTCTTGTCCCCGAGACTAAAACCAAAATAAAGTAGGGGATGAAGTTTGAAATTGATGAGTCCAAGGACCATGTCCAGAATCTTGTAATCATCTCGGTTGCGTCTTCCGGGATTCTCACAACATCCTAGTCACGGTCGTGACATCTCCGATTGGCCTTGACAAGTATGCGATAAGCGCCCCTATCACATCCTCGCTTCGACTTTTCGGAAGTGCCACAACTCTAAAAGTTCTACAATAGCATCACTAGGTCTTAGCAAGCATCCTATAGGCGCCCCTATAAAATGTATGTATCCACTTCGTGAAGTATCATAGAGTTGGCCGGGTTTGAAAAGTTTCTAAAGGGATTCCGCGATTGAAAGCGTCAAAATTCTCGATAACGTTTATTCTTTAAAATTCCAAGTAATCCCTTTTCAAATCGCTCAAAATCTTCAAATAGGACGTTTAACCAAGCAACCTTACACCAAAACAAGTAAAATCCTTTCAATCGACATTTCGTCAAAATCCTCCAAAACCAAATCAGTTTTCCACATAACAATCAATCAAATTCAGAAGCTCGGAGGTGGAATCATCCACCTCTAAGGGCTAATCCCATATTCTCTTCCTAGTTTCCATAATCAAATCAATCTATCAGTCTCAATTCAAGCAAGATTCACAAGACATAAGCAATGCATAACCACATAACCAGCCAATCTCCAATCAGTACATCATATGACAAGTCTCAAACATATGCATGCCAACACAGTGCCACAGGGTCACATCAAAATATCTACATCCTACTATGGGTCATAATATGCATCTCAACCACATAACAAAATCATAATAAACGTCTCGACATCACATCAGAAGTCTTAAAAGTATCACCTCAACATAGAGTCAACGAACCAAACTCATTGTCAACACATCAACACAACACAATCATGCCATTAAGATTCAGCAAAAGGGGAGGTCAAGCAGCATATCAATCATCGAATGTCAGCATACTCACCGAACATCATCTTAAATCACCACAATGCCATGTAGCGATCATTTAGTAATCAGACATCATTATCTCCTATATATAAATCGTATTCATTTTGAAAGCCATATTCGTGATGCAACATATCCATAAGCATGCTTACTAAACATATAATACAACATCATATTTACTACCACATAATATAACATCATGTTTTCACCCCATAACATAGCATCACACTTTCACATAATAACACATCATTATCTCGTATATCAGATCACAACACATCCTAACATGCTCCTAAAACAACATAGCAGAGCATTAATGTATCATGATAACCTTTGTCACTGCCAACTAGATTTCAATATTGCACAACAACATGTAATATCATTCTGTATCAGATTCATCATGATTGCTATCTAAAATCATGCCAACACATATTAATATATCATGTAAGCAAGAAAAATCCTCACGTCATCACCACTCAAAATGAAACGCAATCCCCACTCGCCCGATTCCTATTCCCAAATCAAAACCAGCTTCATTTAAATTCACCAACATTAGCTCAAATAATATCCTCTAGAAGAAGTCACAATCTATCTCGATACTCCAATCTCGCTCCACATTCCACCAAGCACTCTCACTAGCCATCCACCTCTAAGAATCCAACTCCTATTTCTAACATCACACCTGAGTACCCCCTTATACTACGTACTGAATACTCTCAAGGGTCATTTCTTACACTCTCACACTTTACAAGACATCTCAAACATCATGCCCAGCTAACCATACCCCCACCGAAGACTTACCCAAAAGCTTAATAGAATCACCCAAGCATTGCCTCTCATAAATCCCAAGACTCACTCTGTCTCTCCCAAGCCTACATCTCTCTTGCGACTTACTTCGAAATACCATCGATCATCCTAACCGCCTAGAATTCTTTTACCACCCACCAACCACTCAACAAGAGAACCTTCAACCACAAGTTCAAAGAAGAAGCAATCATGGACAATATTACACATAAGGACCACATCATATCAACTAGCATTTATAGCATCACGGGTTCATCATCAATTATTGCAACTATATCAACAGTCTCAATGTGCCGACATGCTTAATAATTATTGTAAAACATCATATACGAGCACAGTCAATCCAATCTAGCAAGTTTCATCATGACCTTATCAGATAACAATTCAGGTTCTCAGCAATTGCAGCTCACATTTTATAGGCAAGGAATTTAGATCATGTTTTGCAACTCAGAGTGTCAACACATCAAGGCATAAGGCACATTAGAACTATAAAGCATCAAATCATATCATCATAGACAATCAGACAACAATTCATCACCAAATCAGCACATCAACACGTAATTCTCATCGCTAGGTCAGTGCAATATCATCAACAGATTCAGAAGGGTTAGTAATTCGAACGGAGAACAATCCCGCTTGCAAATCATATCGTACAGAGTAACCGTAATCTTCGATGCGTGCCCGTTCCGCCGACATCATAGATCCTGAGGCCCGTGGGTTATGGGCCCACGCTTCCGTCACACGGCTCTATTGCTATCCAACTTCCTTTCGTTCTCTTTCCCATGCGATCGCTCGTCCAAGTATCGCAAATGAGTCTAAGTTAGCAGAGATAGGGGAGTGACAAGGACGGGTAACCCAATGTTCCTTTCGGAACTAACATAGACCAAGGCTAAGAACGACAAGACTAAAGACAAGACTAGGGACTAGACTCTGACCCGAGAATAACAACAATGCCCTCATGGAAGTCTATTAGGTTATAATCGCGACAAGTAACACGAATTCATCATGGAGCATATCAATTTCACTAACCCACACTAACATGTACCTATCTCAAGGGAAAAGAACATGCGTATTCATTCCAAAAGACCCAATCAAGTCCTACACGGATGCATGCGAGATAAACTAGTAGTATGTGATTCCATGGAAACAGATATGCTCAGCAACTTTATACAGGATACGCGGGATTTATTGAGCATCACAATTATCACATATGTGAACAATGCACGAGCTTGGTGTATGCATCATACGAGAACATATAAGAGCAACATAGTAACTACCTCGTCTAACACAATGATCGTATAATAGGTCAAGCATGGCACGTAATCATATGAAGAGATACATTTAGGAAGCATGGGTCCTACATGGTACTAGTGATACATGATGTGATACAAGCATAGTCAAGAGTCATTAAGAGGAGTTCAGCATAATATTTACGAAACATGAGACATCGTCAAAAGTAACAAGAAATACACCATGGCAATATTTTATAATTATTCTAAGAACGAACCGTCATATAGCACATGTATGGTACAATAGTCATCACACCATAGAACAAGTACAACACGTGATCATTTAGCGAGTCATTCTAGAAATCATAAGCCCTACAAGACACTACTAGTACATATCGAACATGAACACAATCGAGGTAACTCGACTAAATCCGTCATAACATTCATGGATCATGCGTATGCGAAACCATGACATAGTGTGGTGTGTGATCACGCGAGGTGTCAAGTCATACATTTATGCACGCACAAGAGGATATCCTAAAGTAATAGGGAAACACTATCGAGTGATAACACGCGGGCATGCTATGATAAACCATCACTGAAAGCAATCGAACATCGAATTCAACTCCAATCCAATTTGCATGAGTAAGACATTTCAAGATGATAGGAAGAGGGAAGGATTACACTATCAGGGACCTAGCTCGAGGGGGAATCAGCAACAACGTAGGCTAGATACAAGTTCGCACAAGTCACAATCGAGGATCCTACATGATACTAATGGATCGACATAACATGTTATACATATTAACATTTAATTGATAATTACGACGGTAGGCAAGGAACCAATCACTCACATCCGATGATGTAGAAGCATGGGGCAAGCGTTCCAATTTAATAATACTAAACGAGACACGCATATATCAAGATATTACTTCGATAGCATGGCCACATACGGAACTACTAATTTAATCAAGCAAGGCCAATGGCAGCACTAACTAAAATGCCGAGGAGATCATCTTACGGGGCATTCGTACAAAGAGGAGCTTACCACACTATCATGGACCTAATTCACGGAAGGCAACATTCATATAGACCCATATCATGCCAGTCATGTTTTTAACCAACCAGTAGTACGATCATTACAACAGGTCAATTAGACACGCGAAACCAAGCATAATCATGACAGAAAGCGAAATGCAACACGAGACCTAACAATGTGACTAGCATGGATACAGAATGCTATACAATCACGAATTTACATTAAGGATCATCACAATACATGTACTGGAATTTACGTACCATATAAGGCATGGTGACATCAAGTTGTAGCACGTATCAAATAAGAAACTTGCTTCATCAGGGTATCAAAATTTAACGATCACACTATCATGAACCTAGTAGAGTAAAATCATGCGGATTCATTTCATGCAACTCACACATCCATTCAATCCTACGATCAATAGGCCAAGTATACATGCTATGACAACATATAATCATGGTAGAAGCCAAGACATAACACAAGATCTGAGCAAGGTAACCAATCATAGATGCAACAACATGAGTAGCTTTTTACCAATGGGCATTCACAAGGTACATGCCAAAGATTACAAAATCATGTTATGCAGTTCAGAGAGAGTCATAATTACAACCGGACAGAGATCTCTAAGGGCAACCATTGACTTTTCCCAACCGACTCATCACTCCTCTTTCCCGTGGAACTTTGGTACGACTCTTGTGGTAGGAAAACACTGGTTAATCATCGTAAAAATCAAGAAAGACAGCCTCATAAACACCTTACTCTCGATTCAAAATGACATCAAGAACTACCTTCCAATACTCACTCAAACCACCTTTATATTCATACATGTTCTGACACAATGTGTTTACCGACCCGATTCCCCGTGGAAGACACTCACATCTGGGAGGAAGACTCGATAGAACATAGTTGAAGGGCTATTTCACACAATCTGGACACCATATAAAAATAAAGGTACTCCCGCTATCCCGTTTGCACAGGTAAGTCAATACACATCTCATTGTTAGGCATACCAAATCAGATCTCTAGCATAGCAAGCACTCAACACAGAATCAGTTAATAACACTCATAATGATCTCATTTGAGTCTCCCAACCCATCTGTAAAGAAAAAGCTGATATTTTGCCTACCAATCCCAACTACACCCAATAGGGGTGGTCTAGCGCCTTTACTACCCACTCGTGTCCCCGTCTGGTTGGTTTTCATCCTTTATTACAAGTCGAGTTCATTACTTAGTCCAATTTAGGTTAGGCACCTTAATTTCATTTTGCCCTTTCAAAACACTTCCAAATCCTTTGAAATTCATGGCGGTTTTCCAAAACATACACTCGACCCTTGCGTACCCGAATTGCACAACCTCAGCTCTGATACCATCTTTGTAACGGCCCAGAATTATAATTTCTGGGTTACGTTTCAAGGGATAAAACCCCTTGTTCGGATCTTGCAATCCAGGTACGGGTCGAGGTTTCAAACTCATTTTAAGATTTGTAGGAAGAGGGATTTCAAGCCCTAAAACCTCGAAGGGCCGTTGGGTACCCTTAACCTGTCCTAAGACTATGTCGCGGAAACCATTTCAAACGGAGGTAAAGCGGAAGTAAAGTACAGATACAAGTGCCACTGCGGAACCGAGTCAAAACGGAGTCAAAAGTATAAATCCAAAACAATATAATCAGAGTCTAGTGAAGTCTATAGCTCCAGCGCTCACTCTCCGCCAACAAGCAAACAGCACCGATAGGACGAACATAAATAATTCCTAAAAAAATTGATTTGGGGCGGGATCAGATTGATGCCCACTTAACTCTGCAACCCAACCATAAGCACACATATACGCTATACCTAATAAAGATGCTCTAATGCAGTACGAAATTCAAACACACTAGCATGCTCCTAGTTCATAATAATGTGCAGAAATACTGTAAAGGGCCCAACACAATGCCAAGTGGCATATCCCTCTCCTACCTCCACCCCTTCCGACAGGCGGAGACTGGCCAGCTCGTGAATGCATTCATTCATAATAGGGCGGCACGCATGCCTAACCCGCTCCACAATAAAGCCCGCAGGCATATCATAATATAAGGAAGTACTCGATTGACTCAGGGTACCCGATGAGGCTGGGCTACCCTATGACCCTAGCAAAGACTCTAGGACTATCACAGATAACGGCCGTTCTGTTTACATACGCACAAAGAAATAGAATGCTCAACGATCGATGCAACCTAGCATGGTACTACATGGCATGCTGATCATGAATGCAAGCACCTAGTATACCATGCACCTAAGGCAGGGAATAGCTCTATTCAATCTGAGTAAGCTCCGAAGAGACTTACCTGGAAGTGCAGAACATCAATATAACACAAGCAAGGGCCCAAATGCAAGTCCAAGGCAATACACACCTATCATCAATTCATTTCCATAAGCTACCGGACCGATATTCATACATACGAAACCCAAGTTCCCAACATACTCAAACCAACCGATAGTGAAACCGTTTTCCGAAACCTTTCCATTATGATCAACATAAACCAAAATCATTCTTTCAATCAAACCCTATTGATAAAATCGTACTTAGCCAAATCTCGCCATTAAACATTTAAACCTTAAAACCAATCTCTCAAAATCATATTATTAAGACAATCCCGGTATGTTTATTTTCAAAATCATTATATAAATAAATTCCGGCATTTAGTCACACAATAATTCTATTTTCACAACCCATATTTCAAATTTCCTAAAATCACAAATTAAAACATTAAATACCTTATTCCAAATAATGCCCCGTTTAAATCATTTTATAATATAATCAATTTCCAGAATTTATATTTAACACGAAATCTCAGGATATAATAATAATGATCCATTCAAATACACATATATAATAACTAGATAGCAACATAAGGTATAACACATTTAACATAACACATAAAACAACACCCTTTAAATAAAACACTCCAACCCAATACCCAGAGGCCCAAAATCCGAAATGAAGAGGCCCAACCCGGAGGCTTCCTCTAACTCACAAGGGCGACCCGGAAACCCGACCCGAAATCTGAAGGGAAGGAAGGAAACCCGAATGAAGAAGGACCCAGATCCATACCCATTTGCCCAGCCCCAAGACCCGGACAAGAACAGGCCCAAAAGCCCGGAACTTATCTCCCTCAACCAAGAGAACAAAGGGCCGGCTAGAGCGGCGACGCCGGAAAATAGCAGGAGAAAGAAGCCGATGAACATGGCCTGCCGGACTCCGTTCGACCCAGACCCTCACTCAGCCTGACCAACAAGATTTTCCGACTATAACCCACACGAAAGGATGAAACGCGCACAGAAAGAAGGGGAGAGAAGGAGAGGGCTCACAGCGCGATTCCGGGGAGTCTCCGAGCGTCACTGGTGGTTCTCCAGCGGCGACTCCGGCTGCAACACAAGAGGGACGCCTCGGCTGGAGTCTAGGAAGGGATAAGGAGTGAGCAAAATGAATTGAAGGTTATTTGAATCAAAACCGACATGAAGAGCGAATAAAACCTTGAACGGAAATCGGGGAAAAAGGCGGCTCGCTGGTGGCGCTCCTGGGCTCGATTCTTCCTCGTCGGCATCAGAGGAGGCTCGGGGCTGCGCTCGGTACAACGCTCGGGGAAGGGAAGGCGGAATTGAAGGTCGACGCTGCTGCTAGGTTGCTCGGAACCGGCGACAGAGGGACAAGGTGCTCGGGTGAAACAAGGGAGCAAGGGGTTCAGCTGTCTCACGACGACGACGTGGGGGCTGCTCGACGGCTCCGGCTCACCTGGGAGCTCTTGGGCACTCGTCGATGTCGGGGAGGATGTTGATGATGCTCGATCCAGAAGGAGAAGCTGCTGATGCTTGGAAACGGAGGAGAAGGAATAAGTTGTTGGCGATGCTCGGAATCGGAACAAAACGGAAGGAGGTTGCTATGGCGGCAGTGGATCTAAGGTCCGAGGGTGGTGGCTGCCGGTGGCTGATTGTCCAATGTAAGGGATAAGGAGGAAGCTTTTGGAGGTTCCGCAAACCAGAGTACAAGAAAGGGAGGGAGGGGTACCTTCTGTGGGTTTGGAAATGAAAATGAGAGGTGAAGAGAATCCTATGGATTTTGAAGCAAAAGGCAGAGGGAGGCTATGCAATCAGACAAAACTAATTAAGGGTCTGTGAATCTCTCTAGGCACAGCTGCAGAAGGCATGGGAGTTGCAGTCAAATGGAACAAAAGGGTGAGCTGCGTGGGAGCTGTTGAATTTGAAGGTAAGAAAGGGAAAAAGGATAAAACTTAAGATGGTTCCAAAATTCTAAACGTTAAATACCCGTAATATAAATCTGAAACCGGCTCACTCGACCTTATCCCGACGCGACTAAAATACTCCTCAATTTTTCAAATCCGAATTTAATATAAGACTCCAAATATTATTTTCAAATTTTCGGTACATAAAAGCATAGTATAACGTAATTTAAATTTCCAATTAAATAATGCCGGAACTCGTTTTAAGGGTTTCAATTTCGATTTAGGGAAATTAAGGACGAGTTTTTCTTGAAATATCCGAATTTTTATTTTATTTTATCTTATTATTATTTTCGACTTAAATCCATTTATATTATTTATCGAAATTTATTATTTAAAAATCCGGGCCTTTACAAATAAAACCTCATACTAAGTAATAAATTCTTATTATAATATTATAAGGTTATGTTTTGAGGAAAACTCATATAAGTAGCTAATAAAACTTTATACTAAGTAGTAAATTCTTATTATAACACTATAAGAGTATGTTTTGAGTAAAACTCATATAAGTAGCTAATAAAACCTTATACTAAGTAATAAATTCTTATTATAACACTATAAGGTTATGTTTTGAGGAAAACTCATATAAGTAGCTAATAAAACCTCATACTAAGTAATAAATTCTTATTATAATATTATAAGGTTATGTTTTGAGGAAAAATTCATATAAGTAGTGTAACGGCCCAGAATTATGATTTCTGGGTTACGTTTCAAGGGATAAAACCCCTTGTTCGGATCTTGCAATCCAGGTACGGGTCGAGGTTTCAAACTCATTTTTAAGATTAGTATAAGGAGGGATTTCAAACCCTAAAACCTCGAAGGGCCGTTGGGTACCCTTAACCTGTCCTAAGACTATATCGCGGAAACCATTTCAAACGGAAGTAAAGCGGAAGTAAAGTACAGATACAAGTGCCATGGCGGAGCCGGGTCAAAACGGAGTCAAAAGTATAAATCCAAAACAAAAGTCCAGCAGGCCCAAACCCAAGAGAAATCTGAGGAGGAGGAACCCGAAAATAAAAGCCCAGCAGGTCCAAACCCTTTACCCGGATTTTGAGCCCAAACCCGAGCCCAACTGGAAAGTGTTGAAAGAAGGATCCGGAAGAGAGGACCCGACCCGAGTTCACGACCCAGCCCAAATCTGAAAGAAAAGGAGGTCACCCTCAACCTCGCTCAGCCTCTCTGTACAGCGCCGACGGAACGAAGGAAGGAGGAGAAGGAAACCCAGGTTCCGGCGGCGTCCATCTTTCCGACCTCCACTCTCCCCTCCCGGCCGACAGATCAATCCGACATTCAGAAGCAAAGACTGCACAAGAAAGGAAAGAAGAAGAAGCTCACCGCAATCGAGGAAATCTTCGCCGGAAAACGTCCATGGGGGGGATTTGACTCCGACGACGATGGGAATTGTTTTCTCATGGCCTAGGACAGAAGAGGGATAAGGAAAGGAACTCCTTTACGCGGTATTTAATCGAAATCGAAATAAGAAAGGAGAGATCGACCTTTTGAATCGGAAACAAGGGAGGAAGAAAGGGGGGGGGGGGGTGTGCAGTGGCCTCGACGGTGGCTCCTGGGCGTGCTCGAGCGTTGCTGGTCGTCGGAATAGCTGTTGTTGCTGCTCGGGGACACTGAGGAAGGTGATGTAAACGCTGCTGCTGCGTCGGAGGCTCGCTGGTGGCAAATGCGGCCTCCTCCGGGCGGCGTCGGCTCGGGCTCGGCTGCTCCCGGCGAAACAGGGGTGCTTGGTTCCAGGGCAGCTCGGCGACGACTCCTCCTGGCGCTTCTGGAGGCTGAAAACGAGCAGGTACGGAGGGAGGTGGCTGGTGTTTGTGGTGAACTGGTGGCTGCCGCACCAGGAGGTGAAAAGGGTTGGTTTTTGTGTTTATTTTCTGGGTTTTGCAGGGAAGGGAAAATAGGGAGATAGAGTGGAGTAGAATTGTGGGTCTTTTGTGGGTTCTGTAGCTGCTGAAGGATGCCAGTAGGGTGTGAGTGAAGACAAAACTTCAAGCTGTGAATTTCAATTTGGCAGGCAAGGTGGAATTGTGAGGAATCTTCCAACAGCATCCGAAGATGAGAGAGAGAGAGAGAGAGGGAGAGAGTTAAGAAAAGTGAAATACAAATTTAGGAATGGTCCACGGAATTTCAAAATAACGGAACTAGACTCTAAACCCGCTCACTCGACCTTATCCCGACACGTTTAAAATGCTCCTCAATTTTCCAATCCGAATTTAATAAAAGGAACCCGAACATTATTTTTAAATTTTCGGCATATAAAAGCAGAGTATAACATATTCTTAAATTTCTAATTAAATAATGTCGGAACTCGTTTTGAAACATTTAGGATAAAACCAATAGCTCAAGGACAGAAATTCCAAACCTCCCAAATCTTAAAATCGGAATGATTATAAATCATCATTTTAATAACTTTATATTCTAAAATTTCCCGGTCTTTACATCATCCACCTCTAAAAACAAGTCTCGTCCCCGAGACTAAAATCACTCTAAAACATGGGGATGAAGTTTTAAATTGGTGAGTCCAAGGATCATGTCATTGATTCCGTAAGCATCTCATAGGGGCCCGTATGAGATCCTCACAGCACCCTTGACGTGATCATAACATTCCCAATTGGTCGTAGCAAGTATGTGATATGGGCCCCTATCACACCCTTACCCCGACCTTTCGGTCACATCATGACTCGAAAAGTAATCATAGCGTCTCTACTAGGTCTTAGCAAGCATTCTATATGCGCCCCTATAAAATGCTTGTATCCACTTCGCGAGGCGTTATAATATAAGCCCGGGTGTGAAAATTCTCAAAAAGGGATTTCCGCAATTGGAAAAGATTGGTCTCAAAATCGTTGAAGTTCTCGGTAACGTTTATTTTTTAAAATTTTCAAGTAATTCCTTTTCAAACCGCTCGAAATCTTCAAATAAGACGTTTAACCAGCAACTTTACACCAAAACAAGTAAAATCATTTCGATCAAAATTTCGTCAAATCCTCCAAAACCAATCAGTTTACCGCATGACAATCAATCAAATTCAGAAATCAGGAGGTGGAATCATCCACCTCTAAGGGCTGATCCCATATTCTCTTCCTAGTTTCCATAATCAAAACAATCCATCAATCTCCATTCAAACAAGATTCATACGCCATAACAAATGCATAACAGCTTAAACCAATCAATCTTCAACCAACACATCATACGACAAGTCTCAACCATGTACCCACATAGTGCCACAAGGTCACATCAAAATCTCTACATCTTACTATGTATCATATTATGCATTTCACCCACATAACAAAATCATAATAACGTCTCGACATCACACCAGAAGTCATAAAAGTGTCACCTCATCAGAGAGTCAACGAACCAAAACTCATTATCAACATGTCAACACAACAAAATCATGCCATTAAGATTCAGCAAAAGGGGAGGTCAAGCAGCACATCAATCATCGAATGCCAGCATACTCACCAGACATCATCTTAACTCATCACAACGCCATGTAGCGATCATTTAGTAATCAGATAGACACACACTATTACCTCATATATATATACGAGTCATATTCATCATTTAATGTATCAATAATCATACTTCCCAACCATATAATAACACGGCATTATCTCATGTATCATATCAAAACACATCCTATCATGCTTCTAAAACAACATAGTAGAGCAACAATATATCATGGTAACATTTGTCACTACCAACTAGATTTCAGTATTGCATAACAACATGTAATATCATTCCCTATCAGATGCATCATGGTTATTATCTAACGTCATGCCAGCAAATATAAATAAATCACATCATCAAGAAAATCCTCACATCATACCAGTCAAAATAAAACAAAATCCCCACTCGCCCATCTCCACTCTCAAGCCAAGACTAATCCTCTTCTAGACCGACAACGTCATCTCAGAAAAATTTCCCAAAGAAATCCCAATTCATCCCGATGCGCAAATCTCGCCCTCGTTCCACCAACTCTCGCACACACCATCCACCTCTAAGAATCCAACTCCTATCTGTACTCTACACCCGAGTACCCTCTCATACTATATCCTCACTTCTCTTAAGGCCATTTCTTACACTTCCCACACTTCCCAAGATATCACCAGCATTGTTCCTTGCAAAATTCCTAAAGCTCACTCAATCTTACCTAAACCAACATCTTTCTCTTGCGACTTATCTCATAACATCCCCGATCATCCTAACCACTCAAGCTCTTTCACCACTCTTCTACCATGCTACCAACGACCTCACCCACAGGTTTAAGGAAGAAGCAATAATTAAAATTATCAAACACAAGGTTTACATCATGTCAACTAGCATTTATAAACATAACATCATGGGTTCAACAAGTCTCAATTTATCATCATGCTCAATAATCATTGCGAATATCATATATGAACATACTGAAGTCAAACTAACATGTTGCACTATAACCTTATCAGATACAACTCAGGCCTCTTAGCATATGTAGTTCACATTTTACAGGCAAAGGAATTCAAATCATGCTTAGCAACTCAGAGTATCAACACGCCAAGACATCATGGTACATGAGATCGATAAGTCATCAAATCATATCATCGTAGACAACAGGCAACGATCATTATCAAGTCCGCACATCAACACATAAATCTCATCGTCAGGTTAGTGCAATATGATTGTCAACAAGTTCGAAAGGGTTAGCAATTCGAACGAAGAATACTCCCGCTTGCAAGTCCTATCGTACTCAGTAACTGTAATTCTCGATGCGTGCCCGTTTCGCCGACGTCATTGATCCTGAGGCCCGTGGGTTATGGGCCCACGCTTCCGCCACACTGCTCTATCGCTATGCAACTTTCTTTCTCCTTTCCATGCGGTCGCTATCGCGGGTGAGTCCAAGTTAGCGGAGATAGGGGAGTGACAAGAGTGAACAACCCGATGTTCCTCTCAGAAACAAACATAGACCAAGGCTAACAACGACAAGACTAAAGACAAGACTTTGACCCGGGAATAACAACGATGCCCTTATGAAAGCCTATTAGGTTATAATCGCGACAAGTAACATAAATTCATCATGGAGCATATCAATTACAATAACCCACACTAACATGTACCTATCTCAAGGAGAATAGCATGCGTATTCATCCCAAAAGACGCAATCAAGTCCTACACTGATGCATGTGAGACGAGCTAACAGTTTATTATTCCATGAAACCAGAGATGCCTACTAATTTCAAGCAAATTATGCGGAGCTAGTAATGGTCATGTGGGGTTTAACGAGATGGCAGGTATCATGTATATGAAAAATGAACGAGCATGGTATACATATCACAATGAGACCAACATAGCATGGCGAGGTACATAATAGTAATCAACTAAGCATCATACGAGAATGCATAAGGTCACATAGTAATCATCACATTTAACAACAAGGGTCATATAATAGGTTAAGAATGACATGTAATCATATGACGAGATACATTTAGAAATTATAGGTCCTACATGATGCTAGCGATACATGATGTGATTCAAACATAGTCATGAGTCATTTAAAGAGTTCAACATAATATTTAGGGTAGCAATAGGAGAATCACAGAGTAACAAGAATGACATCACGAGCGACAAATCATAATCATGTTAGGAACGAGCCATCATAGGACACATGTAATGATACGATAGTTATCACAACATAGAACAAGTACAACACGTGATTATTTAGCGGGTCATATTGGAAATCATAAGACCTACATGATGCTAGTAACACATATCGAGCATGAATACAGTCAAGGTAATTCGACTAGATTTATTCTAACATTCATGTGTCCTACGTAGGTGAAGACATGATATAGCGTGGTGTGTGATCATGTGAGGTGCCAAATCATACATCTATGCCAGCACAAGAGGAATTCATAACATAATAGGGAAACACTACCGAGTGATAACATGTAAGCATGCTATGATTAACCATTACGAAAAGCAAATCAATCATCGAATTCAACATCAATTATCTTGCATGAGTAAGACATGTTATGGTGATAGAAAGAGGGAAGAACCACACTATCAGGAACCTAGCTCGAGAGAGAATCGACAATAATGCAAGCAAGATATAATTCACACGAGTCATAACCAAGGATCCTACATGATACTAAGGCTCAACATAATATACGATGCATGCATGCACTAATCGTGACGACACGCAAGAAATCAATTCAATCACATTCCAGCAATACAGAAGAATGAGGGAGGTTCTTACGATGTATAACACGAGTCTAAGTATTGAGCAATATGACTAGAATACGGGAACACGAGTTCAAATCAGCACATACTAGGATGAAACATTCATTCACCAAGACTCAATTAAACCTCATATTCTCCATCCCACGCAAGTAACACACAACAATATCAACTTGCAAAATCATCAGCACTATTCAATTTGACGAATACAAAATGGATGGGCATGCGATAGATTCTTGTCACAAAAGGAATAAGGAGCATCGACACATCATCATCTAGCATGCTAAGGAGATCATCTCCAGGAAATTGCACAGAGGAGAGTTTATCACACTATCATGGACCTAACCCAGGCGAAGACGAAAACATATAGGTTCATATCATGTCGTTTATGCTTCCAATCAATCATACGATCAATAGGCCAAGTAAACATGCTATAAGAACCTGCAATCATGATAGAAGGCCAAACACAACACGAGACTGAAGCAATCTAAGCAATCACATATGTAATAGCATGAGCAGTCTGTACTAATGGTCATTCGCAAGGTATATGCAGGAGGCTATAAGATCATGTCATATAGTTCAGAGAGAGTCACCATTACAACCGAACAGGGATCCCTAAGGGCAACCATTGAGTGTTCCCGACTGACTTCTCACCCCTCTTTCCCGTGGGACTCTGGTATGACTCAGTGTGGCAAGAAGACACGGGTTGATCGTTACAAGAATCAAGGAATACAGCCCAGAAACACCTTACTTTGACTTAAAGGGACATAAGGAACCACCTTCCAATATTCGCTCAGACAACCTTCACATCCATACATGATTCCGACACAATGTGTTTACCAACCCGATTTTCCCATGGAAGACACTGACATCCGGGAGAAAGACTCGATAAGACCCTCAAGGGTTTAGCAACGTGGAATGGGCTATCACACATAACTGGGTTGACCATACAGAAACAAGGGTACTCCCACTATTCCGTTTTCACAGATCAGTCAATACACATTTAATTGTTAGGCATACCAATTAGACCTTAGCATATCAAGCACTCAGCATAGAATCAGTTAACGACACTCATAATGACCTCCTTGGAGTCTCCCAACCCATCTGTAAAGAACAAGCTGATATTTTGCCTACCCATTTCCAACTACATCCAATAGGGATGGTCTAACGTCTTTCTACCCACTCGATCCCCATCTGGTCGGTTTTCATCTTTTATTACAAGTCGAGTCCATTACTTAGTCCAATTGAGGTTAGACATCTTAAATTCATTTTGCCCCTTTAAAACACGTTCAAAACCTTTGAAATTCATGGGCAGTTTTCCAAATCATACACTCGACCCTTTTGTACCCGAATTGCACAACCTCAGCTCTGATACCATCTTTGTAACGGCCCAGAATTATGATTTTCGGGTTACG
Source organism: Persicaria tinctoria (assembly GCA_037127255.1). Lineage (NCBI taxonomy): Eukaryota > Viridiplantae > Streptophyta > Magnoliopsida > Caryophyllales > Polygonaceae > Persicaria > Persicaria tinctoria. The sequence goes on along the minus strand of JBANSL010000009.1, from coordinate 9,135,764 downwards.
TTTCAAGGGATAAAACCCCTTGTTCGGATCTTGCAATCCAGGTACGGGTCGAGGTTTCAAACTCATTTTTAAGATTAGTATAAGGAGGGATTTCAAACCCTAAAACCTCGAAGGGCCGTTGGGTACCCTTAACCTGTTCTAAGACTATGTCGCGGAAACCATTTCAAACGGAAGTAAAGCGGAAGTAAAGTACAGATACAAGTGCCACGGCGGAGCCGGGTCAAAACGGAGTCAAAAGTATAAATCCAAAACAATATAATCAGAGTCTGATGAAGTCTATAACTCCAGCGCTCACTCTCCGCCGACAAAATGACCCGCGCAATAAGCAAACGGCACCGATAGGATGAACATAAATAATTCCTAAAAAAATTGATTTGGAGCGGGATCAGATCGATGCCCACTTAACTCTGCATCCCAACCATAAGCACACATATACGCTATACCTAATAAAGATGCTCTAATGCAGTACGAAATTCAAACACACTAGCATGCTCCTAGTTCATAGTAATGTGCAGAAATACTGTAAAGGGCCCAAGACAATGCCAAGTGGCATATCCCTCTCCTACCTCCACCCCTTCCGACAGGCGGAGACTGGCCAGCTCGTGAATGCATTCATTCATAATAGGGCGGCACACATGCCTAACCCGCTCCACAATAAAGCCCGCAGGCATATCATAATATAAGGAAGTACTCGATTGACTCAGGGTACCCGATGAGGCTGGGCTACCCTATGACCCTAGGAAAGACTCTAGGACTATCACAGATAACGGCCGTTCTGTTTACAAACACATAGAGAAATCGAATGCTCAACGATCAATGCAACCTAGCATGGTACTACATGGCATGCTGATCATGAATGCAACACCTAGTATATCATGCACTTAAAGCAGGGAATAGCTCTATTCAATCTGAGTAAGCTCCGAAGAGACTTACCTGGAGATGCAGAACAGCAAGATAACACAAGTAAGGGCCCAAATGCAAGTCCAAAGCAATCCAAAAGCAATAAACACCTATCATCAAGCCATTTCCATAAGCTATCGATTCATCATTCATACACACGATACCCAAGTTCTCCACACACTCAAAACCGGTCGATGGTAAAGCCATTTTCCAAAACCTTTCCGATATGATCAACATCAACCAAAATCATTCTTCCAATCAAAACCCATTGATAAAATCGTACAAACCATATTCTCCAAACTCTTAAATCCCAAGTAAATCAACTCAGAAAATCAACAATTCTTTTAAAACCGTACTTAGTCAAATCACGACATTAAACATTTAACCTTAAGACCAATCTCTCAAAATCATAATATAGAAATAATTCCGGCATTTTATTTCAAACCTTGACTTTAATATTTCAATTTATTTAAGACACTAATAACATTTCCGAAATAAATCCCTCTTTATTAAACCATATTTATAAAACACCATTACTAAATTACTTTACCATTTCTAAATCATATATTAAATCGCCTCATCATAACATAATATATATATATATATATATATATATATATATATATATATATATATATATATATATATATAACAAATAATATTAATTGCAAACACTTTATAATATATATATATATACTAATTTTCAGAAAACATAAAATCACAAAATCATATTATATAATTATATAGCAACCTTGGATAACACATAACATAACATGCTACAAAATAACAAGGGTAAATTGCAACTAATATCCCAACCTTTAGGGATAGTTGCTTTCAATATCCTAACCTTGTAAAATTTCACAAAATATCATAACCTATACTATTAGTTGCACTTAACACCCTGGATGAGATTCTTAAATTTAAAAAATTACCCACATCATACAAAAATTACAAAAATCACACATATTCATAAAATGTTTTCAATAAACTCCTAATAAATTTTAAAATTTGAAATTAAAAAAATCTCTTACAATTTAAGCCAACCCAACCCACCATCCAAAAATAATTATAATAGGTATATAAAATCTACTCCTTTAAACTATAATATAATTACTTTAGCTTCTACTCATTTAAAATTTTAATATAATCAATCAAAATAATTAATTATTTATCTAAAAAACATACATTATAATTAAAATCTAAATTTATATAAGTCTGTCTCGATACATGTCGATTTGTACATCTATATATTCCCTATATATTATTTGATACGATATATACTGTCTTTTTTGTTAATATTATGTTATATATACTAAAACTAATCCATAACATCTTATAATGTATCACACATAAATTCCATGGTATTAAAAAAATGATTCTATAAGAAATGTTTAACATAATAGTTTTACAAAAATAAAATAAAGTAGATTTAAAAAAATAAATGGTAAAACATATGATAACCATTTTCAATCAATAATTATATAATAAAGTTAAACTAAAAATAATATGGTAAAAAATAATAATTTTACCATATTATTTCTAATATATCTTTATCATGTAACTATTTATATATTACAAACGGTTATCATATCTCATAGCATTTATTTATTAAATTCTACATTATTTTATTTTTGTAAAAGTATTATGTTTAAGATAAATAATTAATTATTTTGAGTAAATATATTAAAATATTAAATGAGTAAATAATTATATTATATTTTTAAAGGAGTAGATTTTATATACGTGATATAATTATTTTTGGATGGTGAGTTGGGTGGGCTTAAATTGTAAGAGATTTTTTTAATTTCAAATTTTAAAATTTATCAGGAGTTTATTGAAAACATTTTATGAGTATGAGTGATTTTTGTAATTTTTGTATGATGTGGGTAATTTTTTAAATTTAAGAATCTCATCTAGGGTGTTAAGTGCAACTAATAGTATAGGTTAGGATATTTTGTGAAATTTTACAAGGTTAGGGTATTGAAAGCAACTATCCCTAAAGGTTGGGATATTACTTTCAATTTACCCAAATAACAATGGTAGTTTCTAAACAAAAGTCCAGCAGGCCCAAACCCAAGAGAAATCTGAGGAGGAGGAGGAACCCGAAAATAAAAGCCCAGCAGGTCCAAACCCTTTACCCGGATTTTGAGCCCAAACCCGAGCCCAACTGGAAAGTGTTGAAAGAAGGATCCGGAAGAGAGGACCCGACCCGAGTTCACGACCCAGCCCAAATCTGAAAGAAAAGGAGGTCACCCTCAACCTCGCTCAGCCTCTCTGTACAGCGCCGACGGAACGAAGGAAGGAGGAGAAGGAAACCCAGGTTCCGGCGGCGTCCATCTTTCCGACCTCCACTCTCCCCTCCCGGCCGACAGATCAATCCGACATTCAGAAGCAAAGACTGCACAAGAAAGGAAAGAAGAAGAAGCTCACCGCAATCGAGGAAATCTTCGCCGGAAAACGTCCATGAGGGGGATTTGACTCCGACGATGATGGGAATTGTTTTCTCATGGCCTAGGACAGAAGAGGGATAAGGAAAGGAACTCCTTTACGCGGTATTTAATCGAAATCGAAATAAGAAAGGAGAGATCGACCTTTTGAATCGGAAACAAGGGAGGAAGAAAGGGGGGGGGGGTGTGCAGTGGCCTCGACGGTGGCTCCTGGGCGTGCTCGAGCGTTGCTGGTCGTCGGAATAGCTGTTGTTGCTGCTCGGGGACACTGAGGAAGGTGATGTAAACGCTGCTGCTGCGTCGGAGGCTCGCTTGTGGCAAATGCGGCCTCCTCCGGGCGGCGTCGGCTCGGGCTCGGCTGCTCCCGGCGAAACAGGGGTGCTTGGTTCCAGGGCAGCTCGGCGACGACTCCTCCTGGCGCTTCTGGAGGCTGAAAACGAGCAGGTACGGAGGGAGGTGGCTGGTGTTTGTGGTGAACTGGTGGCTGCCGCACCAGGAGGTGAAAAGGGGTGGTTTTTGTGTTTATTTTCTGGGTTTTGCAGGGAAGGGAAAATAGGGAGATAGAGTGGAGTAGAATTGTGGGTCTTTTGTGGGTTCTGTAGCTGCTGAAGGATGCCAGTAGGGTGTGAGTGAAGACAAGACTTCAAGCTGTGAATTTCAATTTGGCAGGCAAGGTGGAATTGTGAGGAATCTTCCAACAGCATCCGAAGATGAGAGAGAGAGAGAGAGAGAGAGAGGGAGAGAGTTAAGAAAAGTGAAATACAAATTTAGGAATGGTCCACGGAATTTCAAAATAACGGAACTAGACTCTAAACCCGCTCACTCGACCTTATCCCGACACGTTTAAAATGCTCCTCAATTTTCCAATCCGAATTTAATAAAAGGAACCCGAACATTATTTTTAAATTTTCGGCATATAAAAGCAGAGTATAACATATTCTTAAATTTCTAATTAAATAATGTCGGAACTCGTTTTGAAACATTTAGGATAAAACCAATAGCTCAAGGACAGAAATTCCAAACCCCCCAAATCTTAAAATCGGAATGATTATAAATCATCATTTTAATAACTTTATATTCTAAAATTTCCCGGTCTTTACATCATCCACCTCTAAAAACAAGTCTCGTCCCCGAGACTAAAATCACTCTAAAACATGGGGATGAAGTTTTAAATTGGTGAGTCCAAGGATCATGTCATTGATTCCGTAAGCATCTCATAGGGGCCCGTATGAGATCCTCACAGCACCCTTGACGTGATCATAACATTCCCAATTGGTCGTAGCAAGTATGTGATATGGGCCCCTATCACACCCTTACCCCGACCTTTCGGTCACATCATGACTCGAAAAGCAATCATAGCGTCTCTACTAGGTCTTAGCAAGCATTCTATATGCGCCCCTATAAAATGCTTGTATCCACTTCGCGAGGCGTTATAATATAAGCCCGGGTGTGAAAATTCTCAAAAAGGGATTTCCGCAATTGGAAAAGATTGGTCTCAAAATCGTTGAAGTTCTCGGTAACGTTTATTTTTTAAAATTTTCAAGTAATTCCTTTTCAAACCGCTCGAAATCTTCAAATAAGACGTTTAACCAGCAACTTTACACCAAAACAAGTAAAATCATTTCGATCAAAATTTCGTCAAATCCTCCAAAACCAATCAGTTTACCGCATGACAATCAATCAAATTCAGAAATCAGGAGGTGGAATCATCCACCTCTAAGGGCTGATCCCATATTCTCTTCCTAGTTTCCATAATCAAAACAATCCATCAATCTCCATTCAAACAAGATTCATACGCCATAACAAATGCATAACAGCTTAAACCAATCAATCTCCAACCAACACATCATACGACAAGTCTCAACCATGTACCCACACAGTGCCACAAGGTCACATCAAAATCTCTACATCTTACTATGTATCATATTATGCATTTCACCCACATAACAAAATCATAATAACGTCTCGACATCACACCAGAAGTCATAAAAGTGTCACCTCATCAGAGAGTCAACGAACCAAAACTCATTATCAACATGTCAACACAATAAAATCATGCCATTAAGATTCAGCAAAAGGGGAGGTCAAGCAGCACATCAATCATCGAATGCCAGCATACTCACCAGACATCATCTTAACTCATCACAACGCCATGTAGCGATCATTTAGTAATCAGACAGACACACACTATTACCTCATATATATATATACGAGTCATATTCATCATTTAATGTATCAATAATCATACTTGCCAACCATATAATAACACGGCATTATCTCATGTATCATATCAAAACACATCCTATCATGCTTCTAAAACAACATAGTAGAGCAACAATATATCATGGTAACATTTGTCACTACCAACTAGATTTCAGTATTGCATAACAACATGTAATATCATTCCCTATCAGATGCATCATGGTTATTATCTAACGTCATGCCAGCAAATATAAATAAATCACATCATCAAGAAAATCCTCACATCATACCAGTCAAAATAAAACAAAATCCCCACTCGCCCATCTCCACTCTCAAGCCAAGACTAATCCTCTTCTAGACCGACAACGTCATCTCAGAAAAATTTCCCAAAGAAATCCCAATTCACCCCGATGCGCAAATCTCGCCCTCGTTCCACCAACTCTCGCACACACCATCCATCTCTAAGAATCCAACTCCTATCTGCACTCTACACCCGAGTACCCTCTCATACTATATCCTCACTTCTCTTAAGGCCATTTCTTACACTTCCCACACTTCCCAAGATATCACCAGCATTGTTCCTTGCAAAATTCCTAAAGCTCACTCAATCTTACCTAAACCAACATCTTTCTCTTGCGACTTATCTCATAACATCCCCGATCATCCTAACCACTCAAGCTCTTTCACCACTCTTCTACCACGCTACCAACGACCTCACCCACAGGTTTAAGGAAGAAGCAATAATTAAAATTATCAAACACAAGGTTTACATCATGTCAACTAGCATTTATAAACATAACATCATGGGTTCAACAAGTCTCAATTTATCATCATGCTCAATAATCATTGCGAATATCATATATGAACATACTGAAGTCAAACTAACATGTTGCACTATAACCTTATCAGATACAACTCAGGCCTCTTAGCATATGTAGTTCACATTTTACAGGCAAAGGAATTCAAATCATGCTTAGCAACTCAGAGTATCAACACGCCAAGACATCATGGTACATGAGATCGATAAGTCATCAAATCATATCATCGTAGACAACAGGCAACGATCATTATCAAGTCAGCACATCAACACATAAATCTCATCGTCAGGTTAGTGCAATATCATTGTCAACAAGTTCTAAAGGGTTAGCAATTCGAACGAAGAATACTCCCGCTTGCAAGTCCTATCATACTCCCGCTTGATTGAGATGATTGTTGAATTTAATGTGATAATGCAAGACCATGTTAGACGTGCTCAAAATCGTGAAATTCATCATCATTATTTGTCACTTATTTGTCACTTTTACAGGTAAAGCTCAATGGGTGGTTGATGGAAAGCTCAATGGATGCTCAAAGGATGGTTGATGGAAAGCTCAATGGATGCTCAAAGGAATCTACTACTTCTATGTTGTCTTCTTCTTCTTCATTTGTAATGTTGACATTATCCAATATTGCTAGAACTATTTCAATTTATAAAGGATGATGCAATACACGCCTACACTTAGTTTCCAGCACCATTGTATGGCTTCTAATGAACTGTTTTTTTTGTAAGTTTGCTATTATGATGTCATATATATATATAATATTAGGGCCCATAATTTTCTCCCGCCCCAGGTCTATAAAACTATAGGACCGGCACTGGGTTCCAGGGCAGCTCGGCGACGACTCCTCCTGGCGCTTCTGGAGGCTGAAAACGAGCAGGTACGGAGGGAGGTGGCTGGTGTTTGTGGTGAACTGGTGGCTGCGGCACCAGGAGGTGAAAAGGGGTGGTTTTTGTGTTTATTTTCTGGGTTTTGCAGGGAAGGGAAAACAGGGAGATAGAGTGGAGTAGAATTGTGGGTCTTTTGTGGGTTCTGTAGCTGCTGAAGGATGCCAGTAGGGTGTGAGTGAAGACAAGACTTCAAGCTGTGAATTTCAATTTGACAGGCAAGGTGGAATTGTGAGGAATCTTCCAACAGCATCCGAAGATGAGAGAGAGAGAGAGAGAGAGAGAGGGAGAGAGTTAAGAAAAGTGAAATACAAATTTAGGAATGGTCCACGGAATTTCAAAATAACGGAACTAGACTCTAAACCCGCTCACTCGACCTTATCCCGACACGTTTAAAATGCTCCTCAATTTTCCAATCCGAATTTAATAAAAGGAACCCGAACATTATTTTTAAATTTTCGGCATATAAAAGCAGAGTATAACATATTCTTAAATTTCTAATTAAATAATGTCGGAACTCGTTTTGAAACATTTAGGATAAAACCAATAGCTCAAGGACAGAAATTCCAAACCTCCCAAATCTTAAAATCGGAATGATTATAAATCATCATTTTAATAACTTTATATTCTAAAATTTCCCGGTCTTTACAAGGAGCTAATAAAACCTTATACTAAGTAGTAAATTCTTATTATAACATTATAAGAGTATGTTTTGAGTAAAACTCATATAAGTAGCTAATAAAACCTTATACTAAGTAATAAATTCTTATTATAACACTATAAGGTTATGTTTTGAGGAAAACTCATATAAGTAGCTAATAAAAACTAATACTAAGTAATAAATTCTTATTAAAAGATTATAAGGTTATGTTTTGAGGAAAACACATATAAGTAGCTAATAAAACCTCATACTAAGTAGTAAATTCTTATTATAACACTATAAGAGTATGTTTTGAGGAAAACTCATATAAGTAGCTAATAAAACCTTATACTAAGTAGTAAATTCTTATTATAACACTATAAGAGTATGTTTTGAGTAAAACTCATATAAGTAGCTAATAAAACCTCATACTAAGTAATAAATTCTTATTATAACACTATAAGGTTATATTTTGAGGAAAACTCATATAAGTAGCTAATAAAACCTTATACTAAGTAGTAAATTCTTATTGTAACACTATAAGAGTATGTTTTGAGGAAAACTCATATAAGTAGCTAATAAAACCTTATACTAAGTAGTAAATTCTTATTATAACACTATAAGAGTATGTTTTGAGGAAAACTCATATAAGTAGCTAATAAAACCTTATACTAAGTAGTAAATTCTTATTATAACACTATAAGAGTATGTTTTGAGTAAAACTCATATAAGTAGCTAATAAAACCTTATACTAAGTAATAAATTCTTATTATAACACTATAAGGTTATGTTTTGAGGAAAACTCATATAAGTAGCTAATAAAACCTTATACTAAGTAGTAAATTCTTGTTATAACACTATAAGAGTATGTTTTGAGTAAAACTCATATAAGTAGCTAATAAAACCTTATACCAAGTAATAAATTCTTATTATAACACTATAAGATTATGTTTTGAGGAAAACTCATATAAGTAGCTAATAAAACCTCATACTAAGTAATAAATTCTTATTATAAGATTATAAGGTTATGTTTTGAGGAAAACTCATATAAGTAGCTATTAAAACCTTATACTAAGTAATAAATTCTTATCATAACACTATAAGGTTATGTTTTGAGAAAAACTCATATAAGTAGCTAATAAAACCTTATACTAAGTAATAAATTCTTATTATAATACTATAAGGTTATGTTGTGAGGATAACTTATATAAGTAGCTAATAAAACCTTATACTAAGTAGTAAATTCTTATTATATTACTATAAGGTTATGTTTTGAGGAATACTCATATAATTAATTAAAAAAACCTTATACTAAGTAATAAATTCTTATTGTACCAATATAAGGTTATGTTTTGAGGAAAACTCATATAAGTAGCTAATAAAACCTCATACTAAGTAATAAATTCTTATTATAATACTATAAGGTTATGTTTTGAGGAAAACTCATATGAGAAGCTAATAAAACCTTATACTAAGTAGTAAATTCTTATTATAACACTATAAGAGTATGTTTTGAGTAAAACTCATATAAGTAGCTAATAAAACCTTATACTAAGTAATAAATTCTTATTATAACACTATAAAGTTATGTTTTGAGGAAAATTCATATAAGTAGCTAATAAAACCTCATACTAAGTAATAAATTCTCATTATAATATTATAAGGTTATGTTTTGAGGAAAACTCATATAAGTAGCTAATAAAACCTTATACTAAGTAGTAAATTCTTATTATAACACTATAAGAGTATGTTTTGAGTAAAACTCATATAAGTAGCTAATAAAACCTCATATTAAGTAATAAATTCTTATTATAATATTATAAGGTTATGTTTTGAGGAAAACTCATATAAGTAGCTAATAAAACCTTATACTAAATAATAAATTCTTATCATAACACTATAAGGTTATGTTTTGAGAAAAACTCATATAAGTAGCTAATAAAACCTTATACTAAGTAATAAATTCTTATTATAATACTATAAGGTTATGTTGTGAGGATAACTCATATAAGTAGCTAATAAAACCTCATACTAAGTAAAAAATTCTTATTATATTATTATAAGGTTATGTTTTGAGGAAAACTCATATAAGTAGCTAATAAAACCTTATACTAAGTCGTAAATTCTTATTATAACACTATAAGAGTATGTTTTGAGTAAAACTCATATAAGTAGCTAATAAAACCTTATACTAAGTAATAAATTCTTATTATAACACTATAAGGTTATGTTTTGAGGAAAACTCATATAAGTAGCTAATAAAACCTCATACTAAGTAATAAATTCTTATTATAATATTATAAGGTTATGTTTGGAGGAAAACTCATATAAGTAGCTAATAAAACCTTATACTAAGTAGTAAATTCTTATTATAACACTATAAGAGTATGTTTTGAGTAAAACTCATATAATTAGCTAATAAAACCTTATACTAAGTAATAAATTCTTATTATAACACTATAAGGTTATGTTTTGAGGAAAATTCATATAAGTAGCTAATAAAACCTCATACTAAGTAATAAATTCTTATTATAATATTATAAGTTTATGTTTTGAGGAAAACTCATATAAGTAGCTAATAAAACCTTATACTAAGTAGTAAATTCTTATTATAACACAATAAGAGTATGTTTTGAGTAAAACTCATATAAATAGCTAATAAAACCTTATACTAAGTAATAAATTCTTATTATAACATTATAAGGTTATGTTTTGAGGAAAACTCATATAAGTAGCTAATAAAACCTCATACTAAGTAATAAATTCTTATTATAATATTATAAGGTTATGTTTTGAGTAAAACTCATAAAAGTAGCTAATAAAACCTCATACTAAGTAATAAATTCTTATTATAATATTATAAGGTTATGTTTTGAGGAAAACTCATATAAGTAGCTAATAAAACCTTATACTAAGTAGTAAATTCTTATTATAACACTATAAGAGTATGTTTTGAGTAAAACTCATATAAGTAGCTAATAAAACCTTATACTAAGTAATAAATTCTTATTATAACACTATAAGGTTATGTTTTGAGGAAAACTCATATAAGTAGCTAATAAAACCTGATACTAAGTAATAAATTCTTATTATAACAGTATAAGGTTATGTTTTGAGGAAAACTCATATAAGTAGCTAATAAAACCTCATACTAAGTAATAAATTCTTATTATAATATTATAAGGTTATGTTTTGAGTAAAACTCATAAAAGTAGCTAATAAAACCTCATACTAAGTAATAAATTCTTATTATAATATTATAAGGTTATGTTTTGAGGAAAACTCATATAAGTAGCTAATAAAACCTTATACTAAGTAGTAAATTCTTATTATAACACTATAAGAGTATGTTTTGAGTAAAACTCATATAAGTAGCTAATAAAACCTTATACTAAGTAATAAATTCTTATTATAACACTATAAGGTTATGTTTTGAGGAAAACTCATATAAGTAGCTAATAAAACCTGATACTAAGTAATAAATTCTTATTATAACAGTATAAGGTTATGTTTTGAGGAAAACTCATATAAGTAGCTAATAAAACCTCATACTAAGTAATAAATTCTTATTATAATATTATAAGGATATGTTTTGAGGAAAACTCATATAAGTAGCTAATAAAACCTCATACTAAGTAATAAATTCTTATTATAATATTATAAGGTTATGTTTTGAGTAAAACTCATATAAGTAGCTAATAAAACCTCATACTAAGTAATAAATTCTTATTATAATATTATAAGGTTATGTTTTGAGGAAAACTCATATAAGTAGCTAATAAAACCTTATACTAAGTAGTAAATTCTTATGATAACACTATAAGAGTATGTTTTGAGTAAAACTCATATAAGTAGCTAATAAAACCTTATACTAAGTAATAAATTCTTATTATAACACTATAAGGTTATGTTTTGAGGAAAACTCATATAAGTAGCTAATAAAACCTGATACTAAGTAATAAATTCTTATTATAACAGTATAAGGTTATGTTTTGAGGAAAACTCATATAAGTAGCTTATAAAACCTCATACTAAGTAATAAATTCTTATTATAATATTATAAGTTTATGTTTTGAGGAAAACTCATATAAGTAGCTAATAAAACCTTATACTAAGTAGTAAATTCTTATTATAACACAATAAGAGTATGTTTTGAGTAAAACTCATATAAATAGCTAATAAAACCTTATACTAAGTAATAAATTCTTATTATAACCTTATAAGGTTCTGTTTTGAGGAAAACTCATATAAGTAGCTAATAAAACCTCATACTAAGTAATAAATTCTTATTATAATATTAAAAGGTTATGTTTTGAGGAAAACTCAAATAAGTAGCTAATAAAACATTATACTAAGTAGTAAATTCTTATTATAACACTATAAGAGTATGTTTTGAGTAAAACTCATATAAGTAGCTAATAAAACCTCATACTAAGTAATAAATTCTTATTATAATATTATAAGGTTATGTTTTGAGGAAAACTCATATAAGTAGCTAATAAAACCTTATACTAAGTAGTAAATTCTTATTATAACACTATAAGAGTATGTTTTGAGTAAAACTCATATAAGTAGCTAATAAAACCTTATACTAAGTAATAAATTCTTATTATAACACTATAAGGTTATGTTTTGAGGAAAACTCATATAAGTAGCTAATAAAACCTGATACTAAGTAATCAATTCTTATTATAACACTATAAGGTTATGTTTTGAGGAAAACTCATATAAGTAGCTAATAAAACCTCATACTAAGTAATAAATTCTTATTATAATATTATAAGGTTATGTTTTGAGGAAAACTCATATAAGTAGCTAATAAAACCTTATACTAAGTAATAAATTCTTATTATAACACTATAAGGTTATGTTTTGAGGAAAACTCATATAAGTAACTAATAAAACCTCATACTAAGTAATAAATTCTTATTATAATATTATAAGGTTATGTTTTGAGGAAAACTCTTATAAGTAGCTAATAAAACCTTATACTAAGTAGTAAATTCTTATTATAACACTATAAGAGTATGTTTTGAGTAAAACTCATATAAGTAGCTAATAAAACCTTATACTAAGTAATAAATTCTTATTATAACACTATAAGGTTATGTTTTGAGGAAAATTCATATAAGTAGCTAATAAAACCTCATACTAAGTAATAAATTCTTATTATAATATTATAAGTTTATGTTTTGAGGAAAACTAATATAAGTAGCTAATAAAACCTTATACTAAGTAGTAAATTCTTATTATAACACAATAAGAGTATGTTTTGAGTAAAACTCATATAAATAGCTAATAAAACCTTATACTAAGTAATAAATTCTTATTATAACATTATAAGGTTATGTTTTGAGGAAAACTCATATAAGTAGCTAATAAAACCTCATACTAAGTAATAAATTCTTATTATAATATTAAAAGGTTATGTTTTGAGGAAAACTCATATAAGTAGCTAATAAAACATTATACTAAGTAGTAAATTCTTATTATAACACTATAAGAGTATGTTTTGAGTAAAACTCATATAAGTAGCTAATGAAACCTCATACTAAGTAATAAATTCTTATTATAATATTATAAGGTTATGTTTTGAGGAAAACTCATATAAGTAGCTAATAAAACCTTATACTAAGTAGTAAATTCTTATTATAACACTATAAGAGTATGTTTTGAGTAAAACTCATATAAGTAGCTAATAAAACCTCATACTAAGTAATAAATTCTTATTATAATATTATAAGGTTATGTTTTGAGGAAAACTCATATAAATAGCTAATAAAACCTCATACTAAGTAATAAATTCTTATTATAATATTATAAGGTTATGTTTTGAGGAAAACTCATATAAGTAGCTAATAAAACCTTATACTAAGTAGTAAATTCTTATTATTACACTATAAGGGTATGTTTTGAGTAAAACTCATATAAGTAGCTAATAAAACCTCATACTAAGTAATAAATTCTTATTATAATATTATAAGGTTATGTTTTGAGGAAAACTCATATAAGTAGCTAATAAAACCTTATACTAAGTAGTAAATTCTTATTATAACACTATAAGAGTATGTTTTGAGTAAAACTCATATAAGTAGCTAATAAAACCTTATACTAAGTAGTAAATTCTTATTATAACACTATAAGGTTATGTTTTGAGGAAAACTCATATAAGTAGCTAATAGAACCTCATACTAAGTAATAAATTCTTATTATAACACTATAAGGTTATGTTTTGAGGAAAACTCATATAAGTAGCTAATAAAACCTCATACTAAGTAATAAATTCTTATTATAATATTATAAGGTTATGTTTTGAGGAAAACTCATATAAGTAGCTAATAAAACCTTATACTAAGTAGTAAATTCTTATTATAACACTATAAGAGTATGTTTTGAGTAAAACTCATATAAGTAGCTAATAAAACCTCATACTAAGTAATAAATTCTTATTATAATATTATAAGGTTATGTTTTGAGGAAAACTCATATAAATAGCTAATAAAACTGTAAAGACTCAGATTTTCAAATCCTAATTTTTTGAAAAAAAGGAAATTAAAAATGAATTTAAATCGAATTAAAAGCTCATTTAGAGGATTCTTACCGAAATATAAAATTTGACGAATAATTTCCGTCGTTTTACCTTGAAATTTCAAAATAATTATCAGATGGCGATATCCTTGTCGATTTTAAAAATCTAATTGATCGAGAAAGCGAAAGTCGAGGAGACTAACATTCATGGACTAATTTCGGGGTTCGAAATTCGCGTATTCGGGATTTATTTTCGGGTATTTGTTTATCCAACTCAACACACAATACTCACCTACTCCCTCACCTCACCATACCCCTTCAAATCACCATCCCTCACCGTCACTTTCATTCACCATCACCCTCACCAACTCCTACCCTTCACCATAATCTCCCGCTCCCTTCGTTCACCATACCAACGCCACAATCACCATCCCTCCTTCACATCACCACCGTCCCTCCTTGCTCCTTGAACGGCAGCAGCCACGGCACCGCCTCCGATGTCCACCACCACACCGGAGCCAGCCAGGAGCCACCCAGCGTCGCCGTAGAGCCACTGTAACTCCACCCCCCTGTTCAAGCGCGAATCACGTTCCGGTAAGCGATTCTCCCCCGTTTTCAATCGTAATCGTCCTCCATCTTCTCCATCCCACTCACCCATCTCCGACGTAGGTCCGACAAGCCATCGCGAGCCACCGACGAAGCCTATAACTCCGATCGATAGCTCCGAAGTCGCGAACATCCTCGGTGAGCCTTCGAACCTCATTCCTTTTCCTCGGTTCGCTTTGATTCTTTTCTTGTCTCGGGTGGTCGGAGAGTGCGTGAGGGCTGAGTGTGGAGAGGGTGGGCGAGATCGAGAGCTCCGACGAGCATCGAGGGCGGCGAGGTGAGCTCGTGAGAGATGTGAGTTAGCCGGGTCGAGGAGCGAGAGCGCAGGGAGCTGAGCAGAGGCGAGGCAGAGCAGTGAGGGCCGAGCTTGGCTGGCTGATCAGCGTGGAGGAGTTGCAGACGAGCCTCGTCGGACTCGGCGCAGCTCAGGCGGGCGAGCGGAACTTCGGAGTCCGGAGGAAGAAGATGGCGTTGCGGGGCCATTCTTGCCCAGTCAGCCGGGTGGGGCCCACCTTCTACTCATTTATTTGGTTTAATTGTTAAACCGGGTCGGGGTTATATTACGGGTTCGGTTCGGTACGGTTCGGGTTATCCGTATATTATCTAACTAATTAACGGTAATTAAAATATATTATTAAAGTAATTGAGGATTTAAAAGATAAATTAGTATATTTTGGGAAAATTATAAGAATTGATTTATTAAATAAAAATGGTCGGGATTTGAGGGGATTTGGAAATAATTTATAAAAGTGTTAAATAAATGGTATTTAAAATATCATGTAATACTATTTGAGATTTAAAATATATTATTGGGACTTAAAGATTTATAAAGAATTTGGAAAAGACTTTCAAGGTTGGAAAGGACTCTAATAAATAAATTTAAAAGGGAATTTGGCGAGTATTTTCAAGGGTCGGAATACTTAACTATTTAACTGAGATTTGAAACAGTTTTGAAACTAACTTAATAATAAGACTTATTCGATGACTAACTAGCATGATAATATGATCGTTTGATTAACAGTATGATATGTATGACTAATAGCATGATTTGTGGTGAATTATTATATGAGATTAAATGTTGGACAATTATGACGATCTAGTAGGATTTCATATCACACAATTATGTCTTATGATTTTGATGAACCGTTGAGGTATATGCGGAAATGATGTATATGAATATGCGGAATTGGTTGAATAAGTTATGGAGAACGATGTGGTCTTAAGGAGCGGATGATGCGATGAAATGACTTTCATAATATGTTACTTGTTCTAATGATTGAGGTGTGCTTGAGTGCTTAATAGTTGGATGTAGACTTATGTATATTCCATTATCTAGGTGATACTCTGTGATTGTGACTACTGTGTGCTGGATTCTTCTGTTGTCGATCTGCTAGCCAGGTAAGTACCTCCGGGGCTTACTCAGTAACCAGTACCTCCTGCCTGATGTGTCATATAGTATGTAGGTGTTTCATATGCATAAGAGCATGCCATGTAGTATCATGCTTAGGAATTGCACTTACGAATGAGCATTCTTATTCTGTATGCGTTTGAATACAGAACGGCCGTTATCTGTGAGTCCTAGAATCCTTGATAGGGTCATAGGACAGCCTAGCTCCATCGGGTTCGTCCTGAGTCATTCGGGTCGTTGGAACATTTTTACTATTATCAACATTTTATTTTCTTTTCGCAAGATCCACGATATGATGATGAGATATGATATGACGATGAGATATGATATGATGATGAGATACGATATGATGATGAGATTTGAGATGCTATCGAATCGAACTGGCCAGTCTCCACCCTACTTGGAAGGGGGTGGTGGTAGAAGAGGGATATACCACTTGGTATTCTTTGTTAAGGCCTTACTTAATATTCTGCACATATGAGTTAGGAACATGATAGTGTGGTTAATATTTCAGTACTGCATGAAGGCATCTTTATTCTAGGTATAGGCGTATTATATGTCCTCAGCGCGGTCAGAGGACCCGCGGGCGGACTCTTGGCCTGACTTAGTGGTATAGTTTCAGGTACCCGATACACTGCTTGATTTTGTGCTATGGTGACGGGGTCCATTCTTATGGCGGAGAGTGAGTGTTTGAAACCTGACTTCACCAGATTCACGCTTTTGGGATTTCTCCCTAATTATACTCTGTTTTGACCCGGCTCTGCCGTGGCAATGGTTGTATCACTTTCAGAACTTATGCCCTTTGCATGATAAAGGTTTTCACGCGTTGTAGTCTTAGGACAGGTACAGGGGTTTGCCCCGGGGTCTCCAACGGACCTTCCGGGTTTGGGTGCGAAATCCCACTTTAAACTGCGCATATTCGATTTCAAACCTTCAACCTGTACTCGGGGCGCAAGATCCCAACGAGGGGTTTCATCCCTCGAAACGTAACTCGGGAATCATAATCCCGGGCCGTTACAAAAACCTCATACTAAGTAATAAATTCTTATTGTAATATTATAAGGTTATGTTTTGAGGAAAACTCATATAAGTAGCTAATAAAACCTTATACTAAGTAGTAAATTCTTATTATAACACTATAAGAGTATGTTTTGAGTAAAACTCATATAAGTAGCTAATAAAACCTCATACTAAGTAATAAATTCTTATTATAATATTATAAGGTTATGTTTTGAGGAAAACTCATATAAGTAGCTAATAAAACCTTATACTAAGTAGTAAATTCTTATTATAACACTATAAGAGTATGTTTTGAGTAAAACTCATATAACTAGCTAATAAAACCTTATACTAAGTAATAAATTCTTATTATAACACTATAAGGTTATGTTTTAAGGAAAACTCATATAAGTAGCTTATAAAACCTTATACTAAGTAGTAAATTCTTATTATAACACTATAAGAGTATGTTTTGAGTAAAACTCATATAAGTAGCTAATAAAACCTTATACTAAGTAATAAATTCTTATTATAACACTATAAGGTTATGTTTTGAGGAAAATTCATATAAGTAGCTAATAAAACCTCATACTAAGTAATAAATTCTTATTATATTATTATAAGTTTATGTTTTGAGGAAAACTCATATAAGTAGCTAATAAAACCTTATACTAAGTAGTAAATTCTTATTATAACACAATAAGAGTATGTTTTGAGTAAAACTCATATAAATAGCTAATAAAACCTTATACTAAGTAATAAATTTTTATTATAACATTATAAGGTTATGTTTTGAGGAAAACTCATATAAGTAGCTAATAAAACCTCATACTAAGTAATAAATTCTTATTGTAATATTAAAAGGTTATGTTTTGAGGAAAACTCATATAAGTAGCTAATAAAACATTATACTAAGTAGTAAATTCTTATTATAACACTATAAGAGTATGTTTTGAGTGAAACTCATATAAGTAGCTAATAAAACCTCATACTAAGTAATAAATTCTTATTATAATATTATAAGGTTATGTTTTGAGGAAAACTCATATAAGTAGCTAATAAAACCTTATACTAAGTAGTAAATTCTTATTATAACACTATAAGAGTATGTTTTGAGTAAAACTCATATAAGTAGCTAATAAAACCTTATACTAAGTAATAAATTCTTATTATAACACTATAAGGTTATGTTTTGAGGAAAACTCATATAAGTAGCTAATAAAACCTCATACTAAGTAATAAATTCTTATTATAACACTATAAGGTTATGTTTTGAGGAAAACTCATATAAGTAGCTAATAAAACCTTATACTAAGTAGTAAATTCTTATTGTAACACTATAAGAGTATGTTTTGATGAAAACTCATATAAGTAGCTAATAAAACCTCATACTAAGTAATAAATTCTTATTATAATATTATAAGGTTATGTTTTGAGGAAAACTCATATAAGTAGCTAATAAAACCTTATACTAAGTAGTAAATTCTTATTATAACACTATAAGAGTATGTTTTGAGTAAAACTCATATAAGTAGCTAATAAAACCTTATACTAAGTAATAAATTCTTATTATAACACTATAAGGTTATGTTTTGAGGAAAACTCATATAAGTAGCTAATAAAACCTCATACTAAGTAATAAATTCTTATTATAACACTATAAGGTTATGTTTTGAGGAAAACTCATATAAGTAGCTAATAAAACCTCATACTAAGTAATAAATGCTTATTATAATATTATAAGGTTATGTTTTGATGAAAACTCATATAAGTAGCTAATAAAACCTTATACTAAATAGTAAATTCTTATTATAACACTATAAGAGTATGTTTTGAGTAAAACTCATATAAGTAGCTAATAAAACCTCATACTAAGTAATAAATTCTTATTATAATATTATAAGGTTATGTTTTGATGAAAACTCATATAAGTAGCTAATAAAACCTTATACTAAATAGTAAATTCTTATTATAACACTATAAGAGTATGTTTTGAGTAAAACTCATATAAGTAGCTAATAAAACCTCATACTAAGTAATAAATTCTTATTATAATATTATAAGGTTATGTTTTGAGGAAAACTCATATAAATAGCTAATAAAACCTCATACTAAGTAATAAATTCTTATTATAATATTATAAGGTTATGTTTTGAGGAAAACTCATATAAGTAGCTAATAAAACCTTATACTAAGTAGTAAATTCTTATTATAACACTATAAGGGTATGTTTTGAGTAAAACTCATATAAGTAGCTAATAAAAACTAATACTAAGTAATAAATTCTTATTATAAGATTATAAGGTTATGTTATGAGGAAAACTCATATAAGTCGCTAATAAAACCTCATACTAAGTAGTAAATTCTTATTATAACACTATAAGAGTATGTTTTGAGGAAAACTCATATAAGTAGCTAATAAAACCTTATACTAAGGAGTAAATTCTTATTATAACACTATAAGAGTATGTTTTGAGTAAAACTCATATAAGTAGCTAATAAAACCTCATACTAAGTAATAAATTCTTATTATAACACTATAAGGTTATGTTTTGAGGAAAACTCATATAAGTAGCTAATAAAACCTTATACTAAGTAGTAAATTCTTATTGTAACACTATAAGAGTATGTTTTGAGGAAAACTCATATAAGTAGCTAATAAAACCTTATACTAAGTAGTAAATTCTTATTATAACACTATAAGAGTATGTTTTGAGGAAAACTCATATAAGTAGCTAATAAAACCTTATACTAAGTAGTAAATTCTTATTATAACACTATAAGAGTATGTTTTGAGTAAAACTCATATAAGTAGCTAATAAAACCTTATACTAAGTAATAAATTCTTATTATAACACTATAAGGTTATGTTTTGACGAAAATTCATATAAGTAGCTAATAAAACCTCATACTAAGTAATAAATTCTTATTATAATATTATAAGGTTATGTTTTGAGGAAAACTCATATAAGTAGCTAATAAAACCTTATACTAAGTAGTAAATTCTTATTATAACACTATAAGAGTATGTTTTGAGTAAAACTCATATAAGTAGCTAATAAAACCTCATATTAAGTAATAAATTCTTATTATAATATTATAAGGTTATGTTTTGAGGAAAACTCATATAAGTAGCTAATAAAACCTTATACTAAGTAATAAATTCTTATCATAACACTATAAGGTTATGTTTTGAGAAAAACTCATATAAGTAGCTAATAAAACCTTATACTAAGTAATAAATTCTTATTATAATACTATAAGGTTATGTTGTGAGGATAACTCATATAAGTAGCTAATAAAACCTTATACTAAGTAGTAAATTCTTATTGTAACACTATAAGAGTATGTTTTGAGGAAAACTCATATAAGTAGCTAATAAAACCTTATACTAAGTAGTAAATTCTTATTATAACACTATAAGAGTATGTTTTGAGGAAAACTCATATAAGTAGCTAATAAAACCTTATACTAAGTAGTAAATTCTTATTATAACACTATAAGAGTATGTTTTGAGTAAAACTCATATAAGTAGCTAATAAAACCTTATACTAAGTAATAAATTCTTATTATAACACTATAAGGTTATGTTTTGACGAAAATTCATATAAGTAGCTAATAAAACCTCATACTAAGTAATAAATTCTTATTATAATATTATAAGGTTATGTTTTGAGGAAAACTCATATAAGTAGCTAATAAAACCTTATACTAAGTAGTAAATTCTTATTATAACACTATAAGAGTATGTTTTGAGTAAAACTCATATAAGTAGCTAATAAAACCTCATATTAAGTAATAAATTCTTATTATAATATTATAAGGTTATGTTTTGAGGAAAACTCATATAAGTAGCTAATAAAACCTTATACTAAGTAATAAATTCTTATCATAACACTATAAGGTTATGTTTTGAGAAAAACTCATATAAGTAGCTAATAAAACCTTATACTAAGTAATAAATTCTTATTATAATACTATAAGGTTATGTTGTGAGGATAACTCATATAAGTAGCTAATAAAACCTTATACTAAGTAAAAAATTCTTATTATAATATTATAAGGTTATGTTTTGAGGAAAACTCATATAAGTAGCTAATAAAACCTTATACTAAGTCGTAAATTCTTATTATAACACTATAAGAGTATGTTTTGAGTAAAACTCATATAAGTAGCTAATAAAACCTTATACTAAGTAATAAATTCTTATTATAACACTATAAGGTTATGTTTTGAGGAAAACTCATATAAGTAGCTAATAAAACCTCATACTAAGTAATAAATTCTTATTATAATATTATAAGGTTATGTTTTGAGGAAAACTCATATAAGTAGCTAATAAAACCTTATACTAAGTAGTAAATTCTTATTATAACACTATAAGAGTATGTTTTGAGTAAAACTCATATAAGTAGCTAATAAAACCTTATACTAAGTAATAAATTCTTATTATAACACTATAAGGTTATGTTTTGAGGAAAATTCATATAAGTAGCTAATAAAACCTCATACTAAGTAATAAATTCTTATTATAATATTATAAGGTTATGTTTTGAGGAAAACTCATATAAATAGCTAATAAAACCTCATACTAAGTAATAAATTCTTATTATAATATTATATGGTTATGTTTTGAGGAAAACTCATATAAGTAGCTAATAAAACCTTATACTAAGTAGTAAATTCTTATTATAACACTATAAGGGTATGTTTTGAGTAAAA
The DNA here is from genome assembly GCA_037127255.1 of Persicaria tinctoria. Lineage (NCBI taxonomy): Eukaryota > Viridiplantae > Streptophyta > Magnoliopsida > Caryophyllales > Polygonaceae > Persicaria > Persicaria tinctoria. The sequence goes on along the minus strand of JBANSL010000009.1, from coordinate 9,113,607 downwards.
CTCATATAAGTAGCTAATAAAAACTAATACTAAGTAATAAATTCTTATTATAAGATTATAAGGTTATGTTATGAGGAAAACTCATATAAGTCGCTAATAAAACCTCATACTAAGTAGTAAATTCTTATTATAACACTATAAGAGTATGTTTTGAGGAAAACTCATATAAGTAGCTAATAAAACCTTATACTAAGGAGTAAATTCTTATTATAACACTATAAGAGTATGTTTTGAGTAAAACTCATATAAGTAGCTAATAAAACCTCATACTAAGTAATAAATTCTTATTATAACACTATAAGGTTATGTTTTGAGGAAAACTCATATAAGTAGCTAATAAAACCTTATACTAAGTAGTAAATTCTTATTGTAACACTATAAGAGTATGTTTTGAGGAAAACTCATATAAGTAGCTAATAAAACCTTATACTAAGTAGTAAATTCTTATTATAACACTATAAGAGTATGTTTTGAGGAAAACTCATATAAGTAGCTAATAAAACCTTATACTAAGTAGTAAATTCTTATTATAACACTATAAGAGTATGTTTTGAGTAAAACTCATATAAGTAGCTAATAAAACCTTATACTAAGTAATAAATTCTTATTATAACACTATAAGGTTATGTTTTGACGAAAATTCATATAAGTAGCTAATAAAACCTCATACTAAGTAATAAATTCTTATTATAATATTATAAGGTTATGTTTTGAGGAAAACTCATATAAGTAGCTAATAAAACCTTATACTAAGTAGTAAATTCTTATTATAACACTATAAGAGTATGTTTTGAGTAAAACTCATATAAGTAGCTAATAAAACCTCATATTAAGTAATAAATTCTTATTATAATATTATAAGGTTATGTTTTGAGGAAAACTCATATAAGTAGCTAATAAAACCTTATACTAAGTAATAAATTCTTATCATAACACTATAAGGTTATGTTTTGAGAAAAACTCATATAAGTAGCTAATAAAACCTTATACTAAGTAATAAATTCTTATTATAATACTATAAGGTTATGTTGTGAGGATAACTCATATAAGTAGCTAATAAAACCTTATACTAAGTAGTAAATTCTTATTGTAACACTATAAGAGTATGTTTTGAGGAAAACTCATATAAGTAGCTAATAAAACCTTATACTAAGTAGTAAATTCTTATTATAACACTATAAGAGTATGTTTTGAGGAAAACTCATATAAGTAGCTAATAAAACCTTATACTAAGTAGTAAATTCTTATTATAACACTATAAGAGTATGTTTTGAGTAAAACTCATATAAGTAGCTAATAAAACCTTATACTAAGTAATAAATTCTTATTATAACACTATAAGGTTATGTTTTGACGAAAATTCATATAAGTAGCTAATAAAACCTCATACTAAGTAATAAATTCTTATTATAATATTATAAGGTTATGTTTTGAGGAAAACTCATATAAGTAGCTAATAAAACCTTATACTAAGTAGTAAATTCTTATTATAACACTATAAGAGTATGTTTTGAGTAAAACTCATATAAGTAGCTAATAAAACCTCATATTAAGTAATAAATTCTTATTATAATATTATAAGGTTATGTTTTGAGGAAAACTCATATAAGTAGCTAATAAAACCTTATACTAAGTAATAAATTCTTATCATAACACTATAAGGTTATGTTTTGAGAAAAACTCATATAAGTAGCTAATAAAACCTTATACTAAGTAATAAATTCTTATTATAATACTATAAGGTTATGTTGTGAGGATAACTCATATAAGTAGCTAATAAAACCTTATACTAAGTAAAAAATTCTTATTATAATATTATAAGGTTATGTTTTGAGGAAAACTCATATAAGTAGGTAATAAAACCTTATACTAAGTCGTAAATTCTTATTATAACACTATAAGAGTATGTTTTGAGTAAAACTCATATAAGTAGCTAATAAAACCTTATACTAAGTAATAAATTCTTATTATAACACTATAAGGTTATGTTTTGAGGAAAACTCATATAAGTAGCTAATAAAACCTCATACTAAGTAATAAATTCTTATTATAATATTATAAGGTTATGTTTTGAGGAAAACTCATATAAGTAGCTAATAAAACCTTATACTAAGTAGTAAATTCTTATTATAACACTATAAGAGTATGTTTTGAGTAAAACTCATATAAGTAGCTAATAAAACCTTATACTAAGTAATAAATTCTTATTATAACACTATAAGGTTATGTTTTGAGGAAAATTCATATAAGTAGCTAATAAAACCTCATACTAAGTAATAAATTCTTATTATAATATTATAAGTTTATGTTTTGAGGAAAACTCATATAAGTAGCTAATAAAACTTTATACTAAGTAGTAAATTCTTATTATAACACAATAAGAGTATGTTTTGAGTAAAACTCATATAAATGGCTAATAAAACCTTATACTAAGTAATAAATTCTTATTATAACATTACAAGGTTATGTTTTGAGGAAAACTCATATAAGTAGCTAATAAAACCTCATACTAAGTAATAAATTGTTATTATAACATTAAAAGGTTATGTTTTGAGGAAAACTCATATAAGTAGCTAATAAAACATTATACTAAGTAGTAAATTCTTATTATAACACTATAAGAGTATGTTTTGAGTAAAACTCATATAAGTAGCTAATAAAACCTCATACTAAGTAATAAATTCTTATTAAAATATTATAAGGTTATGTTTTGAGGAAAACTCATATAAGTAGCTAATAAAACCTTATACTAAGTAGTAAATTCTTATTATAACACTATAAGAGTATGTTTTGAGTAAAACTGATATAAGTAGCTAATAAAACCTTATACTAAGTAATAAATTCTTATTATAACACTATAAGGTTATGTTTTGAGGAAAATTCATATAAGTAGCTAATAAAACCTCATACTAAGTAATAAATTCTTATTATAATATTATAAGGTTATGTTTTGAGGAAAACTCATATAAGTAGCTAATAAAACCTTATACTAAGTAGTAAATTCTTATTATAACACCATAAGGGTATGTTTTGAGTAAAACTCATATAAGTAGCTAATAAAACCTTATACTAAGTAATAAATTCTTATTATAACACTATAAGGTTATGTTTTGAGAAAAATTCATATAAGTAGCTAATAAAACCTCATACTAAGTAATAAATTCTTATTATAATATTATAAGTTTATGTTTTGAGGAAAACTCATATAAGTAGCTAATAAAACCTCATACTAAGTAATAAATTCTTATTATAATATTATAAGGTATTGTTTTGATGAAAACTCATATAAGTAGCTAATAAAACCTTATACTAAGTAGTAAATTCTTATTATAACACTATAAGAGTATGTTTTGAGTAAAACTCATATAAGTAGCTAATAAAACCTTATACTAAGTAATAAATTCTTATTATAACACTATAATGTTATGTTTTGAGGAAAACTCATATAAGTAGCTAATAAAACCTTATACTAAGTAATAAATTCTTATCATAACACTATAAGGTTATGTTTTGAGAAAAACTCATATAAGTAGCTAATAAAACCTTATACTAAGTAATAAATTCTTATTATAATACTATAAGGTTATGTTGTGAGGATAACTCATATAAGTAGCTAATAAAACCTTATACTAAGTAAAAAATTCTTATTATAATATTATAAGGTTATGTTTTGAGGAAAACTCATATAAGTAGCTAATAAAACCTTATACTAAGTCGTAAATTCTTATTATAACACTATAAGAGTATGTTTTGAGTAAAACTCATATAAGTAGCTAATAAAACCTTATACTAAGTAATAAATTCTTATTATAACACTATAAGAGTATGTTTTGAGTAAAACTCATATAAGTAGCTAATAAAACCTTATACTAAGTAATAAATTCTTATTATAACACTATAAGGTTATGTTTTGAGGAAAACTCATATAAGTAGCTAATAAAACCTCATACTAAGTAATAAATTCTTATTATAATATTATAAGGTTATGTTTTGAGGAAAACTCATATAAGTAGCTAATAAAACCTTATACTAAGTAGTAAATTCTTATTATAACACTATAAGAGTATGTTTTGAGTAAAACTCATATAAGTAGCTAATAAAACCTTATACTAAGTAATAAATTCTTATTATAACACTATAAGGTTATGTTTTGAGGAAAATTCATATAAGTAGCTAATAAAACCTCATACTAAGTAATAAATTCTTATTATAATATTATAAGTTTATGTTTTGAGGAAAACTCATATAAGTAGCTAATAAAACTTTATACTAAGTAGTAAATTCTTATTATAACACAATAAGAGTATGTTTTGAGTAAAACTCATATAAATGGCTAATAAAACCTTATACTAAGTAATAAATTCTTATTATAACATTATAAGGTTATGTTTTGAGGAAAACTCATATAAGTAGCTAATAAAACCTCATACTAAGTAATAAATTCTTATTATAATATTAAAAGGTTATGTTTTGAGGAAAACTCATATAAGTAGCTAATAAAACATTATACTAAGTAGTAAATTCTTATTATAACACTATAAGAGTATGTTTTGAGTAAAACTCATATAAGTAGCTAATAAAACCTCATACTAAGTAATAAATTCTTATTAAAATATTATAAGGTTATGTTTTGAGGAAAACTCATATAAGTAGCTAATAAAACCTTATACTAAGTAGTAAATTCTTATTATAACACTATAAGAGTATGTTTTGAGTAAAACTCATATAAGTAGCTAATAAAACCTTATACTAAGTAATAAATTCTTATTATAACACTATAAGGTTATGTTTTGAGGAAAATTCATATAAGTAGCTAATAAAACCTCATACTAAGTAATAAATTCTTATTATAATATTATAAGGTTATGTTTTGAGGAAAACTCATATAAGTAGCTAATAAAACCTTATACTAAGTAGTAAATTCTTATTATAACACTATAAGAGTATGTTTTGAGTAAAACTCATATAAGTAGCTAATAAAACCTTATACTAAGTAATAAATTCTTATTATAACACTATAAGGTTATGTTTTGAGGAAAATTCATATAAGTAGCTAATAAAACCTCATACTAAGTAATAAATTCTTATTATAATATTATAAGTTTATGTTTTGAGGAAAACTCATATAAGTAGCTTATAAAACCTCATACTAAGTAATAAATTCTTATTATAATATTATAAGGTTATGTTTTGAGGAAAACTCATATAAGTAGCTAATAAAACCTTATACTAAGTAGTAAATTCTTATTATAACACTATAAGAGTATGTTTTGAGTAAAACTCATATAAGTAGCTAATAAAACCTTATACTAAGTAATAAATTCTTATTATAACACTATAATGTTATGTTTTGAGGAAAACTCATATAAGTAGCTAATAAAACCTCATACTAAGTAATAAATTCTTATTATAACACTATAAGGTTATGTTTTGAGGAAAACTCATATAAGTAGCTAATAAAACCTCATACTAAGTAATAAATTCTTATTATAATATTATAAGGTTATGTTTTGAGGAAAACTCATATAAGTAGCTAATAAAACCTTATACTAAGTAGTAAATTCTTATTATAACACTATAAGAGTATGTTTTGAGTAAAACTCATATAAGTAGCTAATAAAACCTCATACTAAGTAATAAATTCTTATTATAATATTATAAGGTTATGTTTTGAGGAAAACTCATATAAATAGCTAATAAAACCTCATACTAAGTAATAAATTCTTATTATAATATTATAAGGTTATGTTTTGAGGAAAACTCATATAAGTAGCTAATAAAACCTTATACTAAGTAGTAAATTCTTATTATAACACTATAAGGGTATGTTTTGAGTAAAACTCATATAAGTAGCTAATAAAACCTCATACTAAGTAATAAATTCTTATTATAATATTATAAGGTTATGTTTTGAGGAAAACTCATATAAGTAGCTAATAAAACCTTATACTAAGTAGTAAATTCTTATTATAACACTATAAGAGTATGTTTTGAGTAAAACTCATATAAGTAGCTAATAAAACCTTATACTAAGTAATAAATTCTTATTATAACACTATAAGGTTATGTTTTGAGGAAAACTCATATAAGTAGCTAATAGAACCTCATACTAAGTAATAAATTCTTATTATAACACTATAAGGTTATGTTTTGAGGAAAACTCATATAAGTAGGTAATGTAAAGGCTCGGATTTTTAAAATATTAATTTTTGGAAAAAGAAAATCAAAATGAATTTAATATAAATTCCGACCCAAATTCTCCGACTTAAAAATCGATTCCGTCTTTCATTCGGGTTTTGAACGATCAATCAGCGGAAATTTAAATTCCCGACCCGAGCTCTCAATTCCGTCACATTTCCGAATCCTTATCCTAATCCAACTCATCACCTCCTAAATGTGGTAAAATCTTATCCTCACCTCCCCTCCCTCTCTTTTTGGTTTCTCTTATTCTAGCAAACAAACAACACCCTCACTCTACCCAAATTAACACCTTTTGTGTTGCAATTTGACCTTTGGAAAAATCAGATTTGTGTTGTTCTACCTCTCTCTCTCTCGGCCTTTCACTGGTTGTGAGCAGAGCCAATTGGCTCCCTTGAGCTCCATTCCACTCCATCTCTCTTTCTCATTCCCGCCGCCACCACACCACCACCACCTCTCCTCTTCCCCCTTCCGCTTCCAGCCACCACACCTCACCGCCGCCCAACCCCGGAGCCGCCAGCAGCGGCTGGAGCCGCCAGAAGCTCCGTCGAAGCCAGCCGCGCAGCCGCCACCACCTCCTTCCTCCCCTGTTTCCCCGATTCAAGTCCGGTAAGCTCCGTTTCCCTTTTATTTCCGATCGAATAGCTGCAAAGCTCCGCCTTTAACCCCCATTCTTCCGCCCTAGGCCGAGCAAGCGCAGATCGAGACTCCGGCGAGTCCATCGAGATCCCGACGAACTCCGACGAAGCTTCGAAACCCTCTCGGTGAGCCCTTCTCCCTCCTCCTTCCTTCCTTTCTTGTCCGAGGGTGTGTGCGTCGGGGTGACCGGCGGGGCCAGGTGGCCGGAGCCGGAGCACCGCCGCCGGAGCTCCCCTCCTCCCTCTCCTTTCTCCCTCCGCCGTCACCTGGGCAAAAGCCCTGTTGTCTGTTCTCCCATTCGGCAGTATGAGGAAGAAGAAGGGGACTGGGCCCCCATCCCACGCCACCTCAGCCGCCACATCAGACCTGGGCCCCGCCTCTTTTTTTTACACATCACCCGGGGCCCTCCCTTTCTTTTAACTCTCCTGAACCCGGTTTCATGTATGGGTAATAGAGAGTGGGTATTGTGGGCCTGTTTTGTTGGGCTTTTTAAACAACAAAGGTTGGGCCTTTTTCTCAACATAAGGGCCGGTTTGGACTATTTAAACAAAAGGGCTCGGTTGGGTTATTTACAAAATAAAAGGGTGGTTTTGGTAATTTAAGCTAAAGTAAGGTTGGTTAGTGATTAAAAAAGGGATGTTTTGATTTAATAAATATTGTTGGGATTTTATAAATATTTTATAAAAATGTTAAAATAAAGTGATGTTAGAAGTAGTATGTAAAATTATTGGGATTTGAATTATAAGATGATGTTTGAGATTTAATATGTGATATTGTGGTGATTTATTAATGTGGTTAAATGTTATATGATTATGTTGAAGATGTGCAATTACATGCTAAGTAAGGTTTCAAAATGATGGCATGGAAATTGGTTAAGTATGAAATGGGAATTATCCTAAGTTGGTGAATTGGAGAATTATGTTGAGTATGGTTGTGAGAAGTTGAGATGATAGATTATGAGATAAAGTTGATATTATGGAATGATGATGTGACGGTTATTATGTTAAATTGTGAAGTTGTGTGTGTGTGATAAATCTATGCTTTGTGTGCCTTAGAGATAGACTCATTGATGTGCTTATACTTGTTAGGTGATCATCTGTGACGTGTCGGATTTCATATTGCCTGGTTGATTGCCTTTTGCTGTTCTGCGATACCAGGTAAGTCTCTTCGGAGCTTACTCAGATTGAATAGAGTGATTCCCTGCTATAGGTGCATGATATACTAGGTGTTGCATTCATGATCAGCATGCCATGTAGTACCATGCTAGGTTGCATTGATCGTTGAGCATCCTATTTCTTTATGCGTATGTAAACAGAACGGCCGTTATCTGTGAAGTAACTAGAGTCATTGCTAGGGTCATAGGGTAGCCCAGCTTCATCGGGTACCCTGAGTCAATCGAGTCATGCACTTCCTTTTATTATATGCCTGCGGGCTTTATTGTGGAGCGGGTTAGGCATGCGTGCCGCCCAATTATGAATGAATGCATTCACGAGCTGGCCAGTCTCCACCTATCGGAAGGGGTGGAGGTAGGAGAGGGATATACCACTTGGTATTCTATGCTAAGGCCTTATTATTATTATGCACTTGATCTTAGGAGCATGTTAGTGTGTTACTATTCCGCCATGCATCTAGAAGCATCTTTATTAGGAATAGCGTATATGTGTGCTTATGGTTGGGATGCAGAGAAGTGGGCATCGATCTGATCCCGCCCCATATCAATTTTTTTAGGTATTATCTATGTTCATCCTATCGGTGCTGTTTGCCTAATTACGCGGGTCATTTTGTCGGCGGAGAGTGAGCGCTGGAGTGTAGACTTCACTAGACTCTGATTATATTTTGGGATTTATACTCTTGACTCCGTTTTGACCCGGCTCTGCCGTGGCACACTTTTGTATTATACTTGTTTCCGCTAGTTGCACTATTTCCGATTTCCACGCTTAGATTTACGACAGGTACAGGGGACTTCCCCGGGGATTCCAACGATCCCTTCGATTTTGGGTATGAAATCCCCCTTTGAAAACGTTAAAGTAAGTTTGAAACCTTCAACCTGTACTCGGGGCGCAAGGTCCTTACGAGGGGTTTTATCCCTCGAAACGTAACCTGGGAATCATAATCCCGGGCCGTTACAGGTAATAAAACCTCATACTAAGTAATAAATTCTTATTATAATATTATAAGGTTATGTTTTGAGGAAAACTCATATAAGTAGCTAATAAAACCTTATACTAAGTAGTAAATTCTTATTATAACACTATAAGAGTATGTTTTGAGTAAAACTCATATAAGTAGCTAATAAAACCTCATACTAAGTAATAAATTCTTATTATAATATTATAAGGTTATGTTTTGAGGAAAACTCATATAAATAGCTAATAAAACCTCATACTAAGTAACAAATTCTTATTATAATATTATAAGGTTATGTTTTGAGGAAAACTCATATAAGTAGCTAATAAAACCTCATACTAAGTAATAAATTCTTATTATAATATTATAAGGTTATGTTTTGAGGAAAACTCATATAAGTAGCTAATAAAACCTTATACTAAGTAGTAAATTCTTATTATAACACTATAAGGGTATGTTTTGAGTAAAACTCATATAAGTAGCTAATAAAAACTAATACTAAGTAATAAATTCTTATTATAAGATTATAAGGTTATGTTATGAGGAAAACTCATATAAGTAGCTAATAAAACCTCATACTAAGTAGTAAATTCTTATTATAACACTATAAGAGTATGTTTTGAGGAAAACTCATATAAGTAGCTAATAAAACCTTATACTAAGGAGTAAATTCTTATTATAACACTATAAGAGTATGTTTTGAGTAAAACTCATATAAGTAGCTAATAAAACCTCATACTAAGTAATAAATTCTTATTATAACACTATAAGGTTATGTTTTGAGGAAAACTCATATAAGTAGTTAATAAAACCTTATACTAAGTAGTAAATTCTTATTGTAACACTATAAGAGTATGTTTTGAGGAAAACTCATATAAGTAGCTAATAAAACCTTATACTAAGTAGTAAATTCTTATTATAATATTAAAAGGTTATGTTTTGAGGAAAACTCATATAAATAGCTAATAAAACATTATACTAAGTAGTAAATTCTTATTATAACACAATAAGAGTATGTTTTGAGTAAAACTCATATAAATAGCTAATAAAACCTCATACTGAGTAATAAATTCTTATTATAATATTATAAGGTTATGTTTTGAGGAAAACTCATATAAGTAGCTAATAAAACCTTATACTAAGTAGTAAATTCTTATTATAACACTATAAGAGTATGTTTTGAGTAAAACTCATATAAGTAGCTAATAAAACCTTATACTAAGTAATAAATTCTTATTATAACACTATAAGGTTATGTTTTGAGGAAAACTCATATAAGTAGCTAATAAAACCTCATACTAAGTAATAAATTCTTATTATAACACTATAAGGTTATGTTTTGAGGAAAACTCATATAAGTAGGTAATAAAACCTCATACTAAGTAATAAATTCTTATTATAATATTATAAGGTTTTGTTTTGAGGAAAACTCATATAAGTAGCTAATAAAACCTTATACTAAGTAGTAAATTCTTATTATAACACTATAAGAGTATGTTTTGAGTAAAACTCATATAAGTAGCTAATAAAACCTAATACTAAGTAATAAATTCTTATTATAATATTATAAGGTTATGTTTTGAGGAAAACTCATATAAGTAGCCAATAAAACCTTATACTAAGTAGTAAATTCTTATTATAACACTATAAGAGTATGTTTTGAGTAAAACTCATATAAGTAGCTAATAAAACCTCATACTAAGTAAAAAATTCTTATTATAATATTATAAGGTTATGTTTTGAGGAAAACTCATATAAGTAGCTAATAAAACCTTATACTAAGTCGTAAATTCTTATTATAACACTATAAGGTTATGTTTTGAGAAAAACTCATATAAGTAGCTAATAAAACCTTATACTAAGTAATAAATTCTTATTATAACACTATAAGGTTATGTTTTGGGGAAAACTCATATAAGTAGCTAATAAAACCTAATACTAAGTAAAAAATTCTTATTATAATATTATAAGGTTATGTTTTGAGGAAAACTCATATAAGTAGCTAATAAAACCTTATACTAAGTAGTAAATTCTTATTATAACACTATAAGAGTATGTTTTGAGTAAAACTCATATAAGTAGATAATAAAACCTTATACTAAGTAATAAATTCTTATTATAACACTACAAGGTTATGTTTTGAGGAAAATTCATATAAGTAGCTAATAAAACCTCATACTAAGTAATAAATTCTTATTATAATATTATAAATTTATGTTTTGAGGAAAACTCATATAAGTAGCTAATAAAACCTTATACTAAGTAGTAAATTCTTATTATAACACAATAAGAGTATGTTTTGAGTAAAACTCATATAAATAGCTAATAAAACCTTATACTAAGTAATAAATTCTTATTATAACATTATAAGGTTATGTTTTGAGGAAAACTCATATAAGTAGCTAATAAAACCTCATACTAAGTAATAAATTCTTATTATAACACTATAAGGTTATGTTTTGAGGAAAACTCATATAAGTAGGTAATAAAACCTCATACTAAGTAATAAATTCTTATTATAATATTATAAGGTTTTGTTTTGAGGAAAACTCATATAAGTAGCTAATAAAACCTTATACTAAGTAGTAAATTCTTATAATAACACTATAAGAGTATGTTTTGAGTAAAACTCATATAAGTAGCTAATAAAACCTAATACTAAGTAATAAATTCTTATTATAATATTATAAGGTTATGTTTTGAGGAAAACTCATATAAGTAGCCAATAAAACCTTATACTAAGTAGTAAATTCTTATTATAACACTATAAGAGTATGTTTTGAGTAAAACTCATATAAGTAGCTAATAAAACCTCATACTAAGTAAAAAATTCTTATTATAATATTATAAGGTTATGTTTTGAGGAAAACTCATATAAGTAGCTAATAAAACCTTATACTAAGTCGTAAATTCTTATTATAACACTATAAGGTTATGTTTTGAGAAAAACTCATATAAGTAGCTAATAAAACCTTATACTAAGTAATAAATTCTTATTATAACACTATAAGGTTATGTTTTGAGGAAAACTCATATAAGTAGCTAATAAAACCTAATACTAAGTAAAAAATTCTTATTATAATATTATAAGGTTATGTTTTGAGGAAAACTCATATAAGTAGCTAATAAAACCTTATACTAAGTAGTAAATTCTTATTATAACACTATAAGAGTATGTTTTGAGTAAAACTCATATAAGTAGATAATAAAACCTTATACTAAGTAATAAATTCTTATTATAACACTACAAGGTTATGTTTTGAGGAAAATTCATATAAGTAGCTAATAAAACCTCATACTAAGTAATAAATTCTTATTATAATATTATAAATTTATGTTTTGAGGAAAACTCATATAAGTAGCTAATAAAACCTTATACTAAGTAGTAAATTCTTATTATAACACAATAAGAGTATGTTTTGAGTAAAACTCATATAAATAGCTAATAAAACCTTATACTAAGTAATAAATTCTTATTATAACATTATAAGGTTATGTTTTGAGGAAAACTCATATAAGTAGCTAATAAAACCTTATACTAAGTAATAAATTCTTATTATAATATTAAAAGGTTATGTTTTGAGGAAAACTCATATAAGTAGCTAATAAAACATTATACTAAGTAGTAAATTCTTATTATAACACTATAAGAGTATGTTTTGAGTAAAACTCATATAAGTAGCTAATAAAATCTTATACTAAGTAATAAATTCTTATTATAACACTATAAGGTTATGTTTTGAGGAAAACTCATATAAGTAGCTAATAAAACCTCATACTAAGTAATAAATTCTTATTATAACACTATAAGGTTATGTTTTGAGGAAAACTCATATAAGTAGGTAATAAAACCTCATACTAAGTAATAAATTCTTATTATAATATTATAAGGTTATGTTTTGAGGAAAACTCATATAAGTAGCTAATAAAACCTTATACTAAGTAGTAAATTCTTATTATAACACTATAAGAGTATGTTTTGAGTAAAACTCATATAAGTAGCTAGTAAAACCTCATACTAAGTAATAAATTCTTATTATAATATTATAAGGTTATGTTTTGAGAAAAACTCATATAAATAGCTAATAAAACCTCATACTATGTAATAAATTCTTATTATAATATTATAAGGTTATGTTTTGAGGAAAACTCATATAAGTAGCTAATAAAACCTTATACTAAGTAGTAAATTCTTATTATAACACTATAAGAGTATGTTTTGAGTAAAACTCATATAAGTAGCTAATAAAACCTCATACTAAGTAATAAATTCTTATTATAATATTATAAGGTTATGTTTTGAGAAAAACTCATATAAATAGCTAATAAAACCTCATACTATGTAATAAATTCTTATTATAATATTATAAGGTTATGTTTTGAGGAAAACTCATATAAGTAGCTAATAAAACCTTATACTAAGTAGTAAATTCTTATTATAACACAATAAGAGTATGTTTTGAGTAAAACTCATATAAATAGCTAATAAAACCTCATACTAAGTAATAAATTCTTATTATAATATTATAAGGTTATGTTTTGAGGAAAACTCATATAAGTAGCTAATAAAACCTTATACTAAGTAGTAAATTCTTATTATAACACTATAAGAGTATGTTTTGAGTAAAACTCATATAAGTAGCTAATAAAACCTTATACTAAGTAATAAATTCTTATTATAACACTATAAGGTTATGTTTTGAGGAAAACTCATATAAGTAGCTAATAAAACCTCATACTAAGTAATAAATTCTTATTATAACACTATAAGGTTATGTTTTGAGGAAAACTCATATAAGTAGGTAATAAAACCTCATACTAAGTAATAAATTCTTATTATAATATTATAAGGTTATGTTTTGAGGAAAACTCATATAAGTAGCTAATAAAACCTTATACTAAGTAGTAAATTCTTATTATAACACTATAAGAGTATGTTTTGAGTAAAACTCATATAAGTAGCTAATAAAACCTCATACTAAGTAATAAATTCTTATTATAATATTATAAGGTTATGTTTTGAGAAAAACTCATGTAAATAGCTAATAAAACCTCATACTATGTAATAAATTCTTATTATAATATTATAAGGTTATGTTTTGAGGAAAACTCATATAAGTAGCTAATAAAACCTTATACTAAGTAGTAAATTCTTATTATAACACTATAAGGGTATGTTTTGAGTAAAACTCATATAAGTAGCTAATAAAACCTCATACTAAGTAATAAATTCTTATTATAATATTATAAGGTTATGTTTTGAGGAAAACTCATATAAGTAGCTAATAAAACCTCATACTAAGTAGTAAATTCTTATTATAACACTATAAGAGTATGTTTTGAGTAAAACTCATATAAGTAGCTAATAAAACCTTATACTAAGTAATAAATTCTTATTATAACACTATAAGGTTATGTTTTGAGGAAAACTCATATAAGTAGCTAATAAAACCTCATACTAAGTAATAAATTCTTATTATAACACTATAAGGTTATGTTTTGAGGAAAACTCATATAAGTAGGTAATAAAACCTCATACTAAGTAATAAATTCTTATTATAATATTATAAGGTTATGTTTTGAGGAAAACTCATATAAGTAGCTAATAAAACCTTATACTAAGTAGTAAATTCTTATTATAACACTATAAGAGTATGTTTTGAGTAAAACTCATATAAGTAGCTAATAAAACCTCATACTAAGTAATAAATTCTTATTATAATATTATAAGGTTATGTTTTGAGAAAAACTCATATAAATAGCTAATAAAACCTCATACTAAGTAATAAATTCTTATTATAATATTATAAGGTTATGTTTTGAGGAAAACTCATATAAGTAGCTAATAAAACCTTATACTAAGTAGTAAATTCTTATTATAACACTATAAGGGTATGTTTTGAGAAAAACTCATATAAGTAGCTAATAAAACCTCATACTAAGTAATAAATTCTTATTATAATATTATAAGGTTATGTTTTGAGGAAAACTCATATAAGTAGCTAATAAAACCTCATACTAAGTAATAAATTCTTATTATAACACTATAAGGTTATGTTTTGAGGAAAACTCATATAAGTAGGTAATAAAACCTCATACTAAGTAATAAATTCTTATTATAATATTAAAAGGTTATGTTTTGAGGAAAACTCATATAAGTAGCTAATAAAACCTCATACTAAGTAATAAATTCTTATTATAATATTATAAGGTTATGTTTTGAGGAAAACTCATATAAGTAGCTAATAAAACCTCATACTAAGTAATAAATTCTTATTATAATATTATAAGGTTATGTTTTGAGAAAAACTCATATAAATAGCTAATAAAACCTCATACTAAGTAATAAATTCTTATTATAATATTATAAGGTTATGTTTTGAGGAAAACTCATATAAGTAGCTAATAAAACCTTATACTAAGTAGTAAATTCTTATTATAACACTATAAGAGTATGTTTTGAGTAAAACTCATATAAGTAGATAATAAAACCTTATACTAAGTAATAAATTCTTATTATAACACTACAAGGTTATGTTTTGAGGAAAATTCATATAAGTAGCTAATAAAACCTCATACTAAGTAATAAATTCTTATTATAATATTATAAATTTATGTTTTGAGGAAAACTCATATAAGTAGCTAATAAAACCTTATACTAAGTAGTAAATTCTTATTATAACACAATAAGAGTATGTTTTGAGTAAAACTCATATAAATAGCTAATAAAACCTTATACTAAGTAATAAATTCTTATTATAACATTATAAGGTTATGTTTTGAGGAAAACTCATATAAGTAGCTAATAAAACCTCATACTAAGTAATAAATTCTTATTATAACACTATAAGGTTATGTTTTGAGGAAAACTCATATAAGTAGGTAATAAAACCTCATACTAAGTAATAAATTCTTATTATAATATTATAAGGTTTTGTTTTGAGGAAAACTCATATAAGTAGCTAATAAAACCTTATACTAAGTAGTAAATTCTTATTATAACACTATAAGAGTATGTTTTGAGTAAAACTCATATAAGTAGCTAATAAAACCTAATACTAAGTAATAAATTCTTATTATAATATTATAAGGTTATGTTTTGAGGAAAACTCATATAAGTAGCCAATAAAACCTTATACTAAGTAGTAAATTCTTATTATAACACTATAAGAGTATGTTTTGAGTAAAACTCATATAAGTAGCTAATAAAACCTCATACTAAGTAAAAAATTCTTATTATAATATTATAAGGTTATGTTTTGAGGAAAACTCATATAAGTAGCTAATAAAACCTTATACTAAGTCGTAAATTCTTATTATAACACTATAAGGTTATGTTTTGAGAAAAACTCATATAAGTAGCTAATAAAACCTTATACTAAGTAATAAATTCTTATTATAACACTATAAGGTTATGTTTTGAGGAAAACTCATATAAGTAGCTAATAAAACCTAATACTAAGTAAAAAATTCTTATTATAATATTATAAGGTTATGTTTTGAGGAAAACTCATATAAGTAGCTAATAAAACCTTATACTAAGTAGTAAATTCTTATTATAACACTATAAGAGTATGTTTTGAGTAAAACTCATATAAGTAGATAATAAAACCTTATACTAAGTAATAAATTCTTATTATAACACTACAAGGTTATGTTTTGAGGAAAATTCATATAAGTAGCTAATAAAACCTCATACTAAGTAATAAATTCTTATTATAATATTATAAATTTATGTTTTGAGGAAAACTCATATAAGTAGCTAATAAAACCTTATACTAAGTAGTAAATTCTTATTATAACACAATAAGAGTATGTTTTGAGTAAAACTCATATAAATAGCTAATAAAACCTTATACTAAGTAATAAATTCTTATTATAACATTATAAGGTTATGTTTTGAGGAAAACTCATATAAGTAGCTAATAAAACCTTATACTAAGTAATAAATTCTTATTATAATATTAAAAGGTTATGTTTTGAGGAAAACTCATATAAGTAGCTAATAAAACATTATACTAAGTAGTAAATTCTTATTATAACACTATAAGAGTATGTTTTGAGTAAAACTCATATAAGTAGCTAATAAAATCTTATACTAAGTAATAAATTCTTATTATAACACTATAAGGTTATGTTTTGAGGAAAACTCATATAAGTAGCTAATAAAACCTCATACTAAGTAATAAATTCTTATTATAACACTATAAGGTTATGTTTTGAGGAAAACTCATATAAGTAGGTAATAAAACCTCATACTAAGTAATAAATTCTTATTATAATATTATAAGGTTATGTTTTGAGGAAAACTCATATAAGTAGCTAATAAAACCTTATACTAAGTAGTAAATTCTTATTATAACACTATAAGAGTATGTTTTGAGTAAAACTCATATAAGTAGCTAGTAAAACCTCATACTAAGTAATAAATTCTTATTATAATATTATAAGGTTATGTTTTGAGAAAAACTCATATAAATAGCTAATAAAACCTCATACTATGTAATAAATTCTTATTATAATATTATAAGGTTATGTTTTGAGGAAAACTCATATAAGTAGCTAATAAAACCTTATACTAAGT
This sequence comes from Persicaria tinctoria, assembly GCA_037127255.1. Lineage (NCBI taxonomy): Eukaryota > Viridiplantae > Streptophyta > Magnoliopsida > Caryophyllales > Polygonaceae > Persicaria > Persicaria tinctoria. The sequence continues at coordinate 9,096,059 of JBANSL010000009.1, read as the reverse complement.
AGTAAATTCTTATTATAACACTATAAGAGTATGTTTTGAGTAAAACTCATATAAGTAGCTAATAAAACCTCATACTAAGTAATAAATTCTTATTATAATATTATAAGGTTATGTTTTGAGAAAAACTCATATAAATAGCTAATAAAACCTCATACTATGTAATAAATTCTTATTATAATATTATAAGGTTATGTTTTGAGGAAAACTCATATAAGTAGCTAATAAAACCTTATACTAAGTAGTAAATTCTTATTATAACACAATAAGAGTATGTTTTGAGTAAAACTCATATAAATAGCTAATAAAACCTCATACTAAGTAATAAATTCTTATTATAATATTATAAGGTTATGTTTTGAGGAAAACTCATATAAGTAGCTAATAAAACCTTATACTAAGTAGTAAATTCTTATTATAACACTATAAGAGTATGTTTTGAGTAAAACTCATATAAGTAGCTAATAAAACCTTATACTAAGTAATAAAATCTTATTATAACACTATAAGGTTATGTTTTGAGGAAAACTCATATAAGTAGCTAATAAAACCTCATACTAAGTAATAAATTCTTATTATAACACTATAAGGTTATGTTTTGAGGAAAACTCATATAAGTAGCTAATAAAACCTCATACTAAGTAATAAATTCTTATTATAATATTATAAGGTTTTGTTTTGAGGAAAACTCATATAAGTAGCTAATAAAACCTTATACTAAGTAGTAAATTCTTATTATAACACTATAAGAGTATGTTTTGAGTAAAACTCATATAAGTAGCTAATAAAACCTAATACTAAGTAATAAATTCTTATTATAATATTATAAGGTTATGTTTTGAGGAAAACTCATATAAGTAGCCAATAAAACCTTATACTAAGTAGTAAATTCTTATTATAACACTATAAGAGTATGTTTTGAGTAAAACTCATATAAGTAGCTAATAAAACCTCATACTAAGTAAAAAATTCTTATTATAATATTATAAGGTTATGTTTTGAGGAAAACTCATATAAGTAGCTAATAAAACCTTATACTAAGTCGTAAATTCTTATTATAACACTATAAGGTTATGTTTTGAGAAAAACTCATATAAGTAGCTAATAAAACCTTATACTAAGTAATAAATTCTTATTATAACACTATAAGGTTATGTTTTGGGGAAAACTCATATAAGTAGCTAATAAAACCTAATACTAAGTAAAAAATTCTTATTATAATATTATAAGGTTATGTTTTGAGGAAAACTCATATAAGTAGCTAATAAAACCTTATACTAAGTAGTAAATTCTTATTATAACACTATAAGAGTATGTTTTGAGTAAAACTCATATAAGTAGATAATAAAACCTTATACTAAGTAATAAATTCTTATTATAACACTACAAGGTTATGTTTTGAGGAAAATTCATATAAGTAGCTAATAAAACCTCATACTAAGTAATAAATTCTTATTATAATATTATAAATTTATGTTTTGAGGAAAACTCATATAAGTAGCTAATAAAACCTTATACTAAGTAGTAAATTCTTATTATAACACAATAAGAGTATGTTTTGAGTAAAACTCATATAAATAGCTAATAAAACCTTATACTAAGTAATAAATTCTTATTATAACATTATAAGGTTATGTTTTGAGGAAAACTCATATAAGTAGCTAATAAAACCTCATACTAAGTAATAAATTCTTATTATAACACTATAAGGTTATGTTTTGAGGAAAACTCATATAAGTAGGTAATAAAACCTCATACTAAGTAATAAATTCTTATTATAATATTATAAGGTTTTGTTTTGAGGAAAACTCATATAAGTAGCTAATAAAACCTTATACTAAGTAGTAAATTCTTATAATAACACTATAAGAGTATGTTTTGAGTAAAACTCATATAAGTAGCTAATAAAACCTAATACTAAGTAATAAATTCTTATTATAATATTATAAGGTTATGTTTTGAGGAAAACTCATATAAGTAGCCAATAAAACCTTATACTAAGTAGTAAATTCTTATTATAACACTATAAGAGTATGTTTTGAGTAAAACTCATATAAGTAGCTAATAAAACCTCATACTAAGTAAAAAATTCTTATTATAATATTATAAGGTTATGTTTTGAGGAAAACTCATATAAGTAGCTAATAAAACCTTATACTAAGTCGTAAATTCTTATTATAACACTATAAGGTTATGTTTTGAGAAAAACTCATATAAGTAGCTAATAAAACCTTATACTAAGTAATAAATTCTTATTATAACACTATAAGGTTATGTTTTGAGGAAAACTCATATAAGTAGCTAATAAAACCTAATACTAAGTAAAAAATTCTTATTATAATATTATAAGGTTATGTTTTGAGGAAAACTCATATAAGTAGCTAATAAAACCTTATACTAAGTAGTAAATTCTTATTATAACACTATAAGAGTATGTTTTGAGTAAAACTCATATAAGTAGATAATAAAACCTTATACTAAGTAATAAATTCTTATTATAACACTACAAGGTTATGTTTTGAGGAAAATTCATATAAGTAGCTAATAAAACCTCATACTAAGTAATAAATTCTTATTATAATATTATAAATTTATGTTTTGAGGAAAACTCATATAAGTAGCTAATAAAACCTTATACTAAGTAGTAAATTCTTATTATAACACAATAAGAGTATGTTTTGAGTAAAACTCATATAAATAGCTAATAAAACCTTATACTAAGTAATAAATTCTTATTATAACATTATAAGGTTATGTTTTGAGGAAAACTCATATAAGTAGCTAATAAAACCTTATACTAAGTAATAAATTCTTATTATAATATTAAAAGGTTATGTTTTGAGGAAAACTCATATAAGTAGCTAATAAAACATTATACTAAGTAGTAAATTCTTATTATAACACTATAAGAGTATGTTTTGAGTAAAACTCATATAAGTAGCTAATAAAATCTTATACTAAGTAATAAATTCTTATTATAACACTATAAGGTTATGTTTTGAGGAAAACTCATATAAGTAGCTAATAAAACCTCATACTAAGTAATAAATTCTTATTATAACACTATAAGGTTATGTTTTGAGGAAAACTCATATAAGTAGGTAATAAAACCTCATACTAAGTAATAAATTCTTATTATAATATTATAAGGTTATGTTTTGAGGAAAACTCATATAAGTAGCTAATAAAACCTTATACTAAGTAGTAAATTCTTATTATAACACTATAAGAGTATGTTTTGAGTAAAACTCATATAAGTAGCTAGTAAAACCTCATACTAAGTAATAAATTCTTATTATAATATTATAAGGTTATGTTTTGAGAAAAACTCATATAAATAGCTAATAAAACCTCATACTATGTAATAAATTCTTATTATAATATTATAAGGTTATGTTTTGAGGAAAACTCATATAAGTAGCTAATAAAACCTTATACTAAGTAGTAAATTCTTATTATAACACTATAAGAGTATGTTTTGAGTAAAACTCATATAAGTAGCTAATAAAACCTCATACTAAGTAATAAATTCTTATTATAATATTATAAGGTTATGTTTTGAGAAAAACTCATATAAATAGCTAATAAAACCTCATACTATGTAATAAATTCTTATTATAATATTATAAGGTTATGTTTTGAGGAAAACTCATATAAGTAGCTAATAAAACCTTATACTAAGTAGTAAATTCTTATTATAACACAATAAGAGTATGTTTTGAGTAAAACTCATATAAATAGCTAATAAAACCTCATACTAAGTAATAAATTCTTATTATAATATTATAAGGTTATGTTTTGAGGAAAACTCATATAAGTAGCTAATAAAACCTTATACTAAGTAGTAAATTCTTATTATAACACTATAAGAGTATGTTTTGAGTAAAACTCATATAAGTAGCTAATAAAACCTTATACTAAGTAATAAAATCTTATTATAACACTATAAGGTTATGTTTTGAGGAAAACTCATATAAGTAGCTAATAAAACCTCATACTAAGTAATAAATTCTTATTATAACACTATAAGGTTATGTTTTGAGGAAAACTCATATAAGTAGGTAATAAAACCTCATACTAAGTAATAAATTCTTATTATAATATTATAAGGTTTTGTTTTGAGGAAAACTCATATAAGTAGCTAATAAAACCTTATACTAAGTAGTAAATTCTTATTATAACACTATAAGAGTATGTTTTGAGTAAAACTCATATAAGTAGCTAATAAAACCTAATACTAAGTAATAAATTCTTATTATAATATTATAAGGTTATGTTTTGAGGAAAACTCATATAAGTAGCCAATAAAACCTTATACTAAGTAGTAAATTCTTATTATAACACTATAAGAGTATGTTTTGAGTAAAACTCATATAAGTAGCTAATAAAACCTCATACTAAGTAAAAAATTCTTATTATAATATTATAAGGTTATGTTTTGAGGAAAACTCATATAAGTAGCTAATAAAACCTTATACTAAGTCGTAAATTCTTATTATAACACTATAAGGTTATGTTTTGAGAAAAACTCATATAAGTAGCTAATAAAACCTTATACTAAGTAATAAATTCTTATTATAACACTATAAGGTTATGTTTTGGGGAAAACTCATATAAGTAGCTAATAAAACCTAATACTAAGTAAAAAATTCTTATTATAATATTATAAGGTTATGTTTTGAGGAAAACTCATATAAGTAGCTAATAAAACCTTATACTAAGTAGTAAATTCTTATTATAACACTATAAGAGTATGTTTTGAGTAAAACTCATATAAGTAGATAATAAAACCTTATACTAAGTAATAAATTCTTATTATAACACTACAAGGTTATGTTTTGAGGAAAATTCATATAAGTAGCTAATAAAACCTCATACTAAGTAATAAATTCTTATTATAATATTATAAATTTATGTTTTGAGGAAAACTCATATAAGTAGCTAATAAAACCTTATACTAAGTAGTAAATTCTTATTATAACACAATAAGAGTATGTTTTGAGTAAAACTCATATAAATAGCTAATAAAACCTTATACTAAGTAATAAATTCTTATTATAACATTATAAGGTTATGTTTTGAGGAAAACTCATATAAGTAGCTAATAAAACCTCATACTAAGTAATAAATTCTTATTATAACACTATAAGGTTATGTTTTGAGGAAAACTCATATAAGTAGGTAATAAAACCTCATACTAAGTAATAAATTCTTATTATAATATTATAAGGTTTTGTTTTGAGGAAAACTCATATAAGTAGCTAATAAAACCTTATACTAAGTAGTAAATTCTTATAATAACACTATAAGAGTATGTTTTGAGTAAAACTCATATAAGTAGCTAATAAAACCTAATACTAAGTAATAAATTCTTATTATAATATTATAAGGTTATGTTTTGAGGAAAACTCATATAAGTAGCCAATAAAACCTTATACTAAGTAGTAAATTCTTATTATAACACTATAAGAGTATGTTTTGAGTAAAACTCATATAAGTAGCTAATAAAACCTCATACTAAGTAAAAAATTCTTATTATAATATTATAAGGTTATGTTTTGAGGAAAACTCATATAAGTAGCTAATAAAACCTTATACTAAGTCGTAAATTCTTATTATAACACTATAAGGTTATGTTTTGAGAAAAACTCATATAAGTAGCTAATAAAACCTTATACTAAGTAATAAATTCTTATTATAACACTATAAGGTTATGTTTTGAGGAAAACTCATATAAGTAGCTAATAAAACCTAATACTAAGTAAAAAATTCTTATTATAATATTATAAGGTTATGTTTTGAGGAAAACTCATATAAGTAGCTAATAAAACCTTATACTAAGTAGTAAATTCTTATTATAACACTATAAGAGTATGTTTTGAGTAAAACTCATATAAGTAGATAATAAAACCTTATACTAAGTAATAAATTCTTATTATAACACTACAAGGTTATGTTTTGAGGAAAATTCATATAAGTAGCTAATAAAACCTCATACTAAGTAATAAATTCTTATTATAATATTATAAATTTATGTTTTGAGGAAAACTCATATAAGTAGCTAATAAAACCTTATACTAAGTAGTAAATTCTTATTATAACACAATAAGAGTATGTTTTGAGTAAAACTCATATAAATAGCTAATAAAACCTTATACTAAGTAATAAATTCTTATTATAACATTATAAGGTTATGTTTTGAGGAAAACTCATATAAGTAGCTAATAAAACCTTATACTAAGTAATAAATTCTTATTATAATATTAAAAGGTTATGTTTTGAGGAAAACTCATATAAGTAGCTAATAAAACATTATACTAAGTAGTAAATTCTTATTATAACACTATAAGAGTATGTTTTGAGTAAAACTCATATAAGTAGCTAATAAAATCTTATACTAAGTAATAAATTCTTATTATAACACTATAAGGTTATGTTTTGAGGAAAACTCATATAAGTAGCTAATAAAACCTCATACTAAGTAATAAATTCTTATTATAACACTATAAGGTTATGTTTTGAGGAAAACTCATATAAGTAGGTAATAAAACCTCATACTAAGTAATAAATTCTTATTATAATATTATAAGGTTATGTTTTGAGGAAAACTCATATAAGTAGCTAATAAAACCTTATACTAAGTAGTAAATTCTTATTATAACACTATAAGAGTATGTTTTGAGTAAAACTCATATAAGTAGCTAGTAAAACCTCATACTAAGTAATAAATTCTTATTATAATATTATAAGGTTATGTTTTGAGAAAAACTCATATAAATAGCTAATAAAACCTCATACTATGTAATAAATTCTTATTATAATATTATAAGGTTATGTTTTGAGGAAAACTCATATAAGTAGCTAATAAAACCTTATACTAAGTAGTAAATTCTTATTATAACACTATAAGAGTATGTTTTGAGTAAAACTCATATAAGTAGCTAATAAAACCTCATACTAAGTAATAAATTCTTATTATAATATTATAAGGTTATGTTTTGAGAAAAACTCATATAAATAGCTAATAAAACCTCATACTATGTAATAAATTCTTATTATAATATTATAAGGTTATGTTTTGAGGAAAACTCATATAAGTAGCTAATAAAACCTTATACTAAGTAGTAAATTCTTATTATAACACAATAAGAGTATGTTTTGAGTAAAACTCATATAAATAGCTAATAAAACCTCATACTAAGTAATAAATTCTTATTATAATATTATAAGGTTATGTTTTGAGGAAAACTCATATAAGTAGCTAATAAAACCTTATACTAAGTAGTAAATTCTTATTATAACACTATAAGAGTATGTTTTGAGTAAAACTCATATAAGTAGCTAATAAAACCTTATACTAAGTAATAAAATCTTATTATAACACTATAAGGTTATGTTTTGAGGAAAACTCATATAAGTAGCTAATAAAACCTCATACTAAGTAATAAATTCTTATTATAACACTATAAGGTTATGTTTTGAGGAAAACTCATATAAGTAGGTAATAAAACCTCATACTAAGTAATAAATTCTTATTATAATATTATAAGGTTATGTTTTGAGGAAAACTCATATAAGTAGCTAATAAAACCTTATACTAAGTAGTAAATTCTTATTATAACACTATAAGAGTATGTTTTGAGTAAAACTCATATAAGTAGCTAATAAAACCTCATACTAAGTAATAAATTCTTATTATAATATTATAAGGTTATGTTTTGAGAAAAACTCATGTAAATAGCTAATAAAACCTCATACTATGTAATAAATTCTTATTATAATATTATAAGGTTATGTTTTGAGGAAAACTCATATAAGTAGCTAATAAAACCTTATACTAAGTAGTAAATTCTTATTATAACACTATAAGGGTATGTTTTGAGTAAAACTCATATAAGTAGCTAATAAAACCTCATACTAAGTAATAAATTCTTATTATAATATTATAAGGTTATGTTTTGAGGAAAACTCATATAAGTAGCTAATAAAACCTCATACTAAGTAGTAAATTCTTATTATAACACTATAAGAGTATGTTTTGAGTAAAACTCATATAAGTAGCTAATAAAACCTTATACTAAGTAATAAATTCTTATTATAACACTATAAGGTTATGTTTTGAGGAAAACTCATATAAGTAGCTAATAAAACCTCATACTAAGTAATAAATTCTTATTATAACACTATAAGGTTATGTTTTGAGGAAAACTCATATAAGTAGGTAATAAAACCTCATACTAAGTAATAAATTCTTATTATAATATTATAAGGTTATGTTTTGAGGAAAACTCATATAAGTAGCTAATAAAACCTTATACTAAGTAGTAAATTCTTATTATAACACTATAAGAGTATGTTTTGAGTAAAACTCATATAAGTAGCTAATAAAACCTCATACTAAGTAATAAATTCTTATTATAATATTATAAGGTTATGTTTTGAGAAAAACTCATATAAATAGCTAATAAAACCTCATACTAAGTAATAAATTCTTATTATAATATTATAAGGTTATGTTTTGAGGAAAACTCATATAAGTAGCTAATAAAACCTTATACTAAGTAGTAAATTCTTATTATAACACTATAAGGGTATGTTTTGAGAAAAACTCATATAAGTAGCTAATAAAACCTCATACTAAGTAATAAATTCTTATTATAATATTATAAGGTTATGTTTTGAGGAAAACTCATATAAGTAGCTAATAAAACCTCATACTAAGTAATAAATTCTTATTATAACACTATAAGGTTATGTTTTGAGGAAAACTCATATAAGTAGGTAATAAAACCTCATTCTAAGTAATAAATTCTTATTATAATATTAAAAGGTTATGTTTTGAGGAAAACTCATATAAGTAGCTAATAAAACATTATACTAAGTAGTAAATTCTTATTATAACACAATAAGAGTATGTTTTGAGTAAAACTCATATAAATAGCTAATAAAACCTCATACTAAGTAATAAATTCTTATTATAATATTATAAGGTTATGTTTTGAGGAAAACTCATATAAGTAGCTAATAAAACCTTATACTAAGTAGTAAATTCTTATTATAACACTATAAGAGTATGTTTTGAGTAAAACTCATATAAGTAGCTAATAAAACCTTATACTAAGTACTAAATTCTTATTATAACACTATAAGGTTATGTTTTGAGGAAAACTCATATAAGTAGCTAATAAAACCTCATACTAAGTAATAAATTCTTATTATAACACTATAAGGTTATGTTTTGAGGAAAACTCATATAAGTAGGTAATAAAACCTCATACTAAGTAATAAATTCTTATTATAATATTATAAGGTTATGTTTTGAGGAAAACTCATATAAGTAGCTAATAAAACCTTATACTAAGTAGTAAATTCTTATTATAACACTATAAGAGTATGTTTTGAGTAAAACTCATATAAGTAGCTAATAAAACCTCATACTAAGTAATAAATTCTTATTATAATATTATAAGGTTATGTTTTGAGAAAAACTCATATAAATAGCTAATAAAACCTCATACTATGTAATAAATTCTTATTATAATATTATAAGGTTATGTTTTGAGGAAAACTCATATAAGTAGCTAATAAAACCTTATACTAAGTAGTAAATTCTTATTATAACACTATAAGGGTATGTTTTGAGTAAAACTCATATAAGTAGCTAATAAAACCTCATACTAAGTAATAAATTCTTATTATAATATTATAAGGTTATGTTTTGTAACGGCCCGGGATTATGATTCCCAGGTTACGTTTCGAGGGATAAAACCCCTCGTTAGGACCTTGCGCCCCGAGTACAGGTTGAAGGTTTCAAAACTTACTTTAATGTTTTCAAGGGGGATTTCATACCCAAAATCGAAGGGATCGTTGGAATCCCCGGGGAAGTCCCCTGTACCTGTCGTAAGTCTAAGCGTGGAAATCGAAAATAGTGTGACTAGCGGAAATAAGCGTAATACAAGAGGGTGCCACGGCAGAGCCGGGTCAAAACGGAGTCAAGTATAAATCCAAAATATAATCAGAGTCTAGTGAAGTCTATACTCCAACGCTCACTTTCCGCCGACAAAATGACCCGCGCAAATAGGCAAACAGCACCGATAGGATGAACATAGATAATACCTAAAAAAATTGATATGGGGCGGGATCAGATCGATGCCCACTTCTCTGCATCCCAACCATAAGCACACATATACGCTATTCCTAATAAAGATGCTTCTAGATGCGCGGCGGAATAGAGACACACTAGCATGCTCCTAAGATCAAGTGCATAATAATAATAAGGCCTTAGCACAGAATACCAAGTGGTATATCCCTCTCCTACCTCCACCCCTTCCGATAGGTGGAGACTGGCCAGCTCGTGAATGCATTCATTCATAATTGGGCGGCACGCATGCCTAACCCGCTCCACAATAAAGCCCGCAGGCATATCATAATAAAAGGAAGTGCATGACTCGATTGACTCAGGGTACCCGATGAGGCTGGGCTACCCTATGACCCTAGCAAGGACTCTAGTTACTTCACAGATAACGGCCGTTCTGTTTACATACGCATAGAGAAATAGAATGCTCAACGATCAATGCAACCTAGCATGGTACTACATGGCATGCTGATAATGAATGCAACACCTAGTATATCATGCACCTATAGCAGGGAATCACTCTATTCAATCTGAGTAAGCTCCGAAGAGACTTACCTGGCGGTGCAGAACAGCATGACAAGCATTATAACAGATTAAAGATCACCTAGATACATATCAGAACACATATATAAGTCTACGTCTAATCATACAAGCACTCAAGCATATCATCACTCAATAAAGTATAACTACATCATAATCATCATCTCATCAAGTTCAACCATTCATCATTTCATCACATTCCATAAGACCATATCATTCTCATCATTCCATTTCGCCACATTCGTATATTTGCAATAATACTTATATAACCGCATGATCGTATATCTCCAATTTCCTCATATTAATCACATTCATAATCATATATCAAACATATCACATAACTCGAGTTCATCCTATCATCATATTTCATAAGTTACAAGACAACGATATATAACTTAACATCTCAGCATGCCGTTAGACATTCATACATGCAATTAGTTCACACAATCATGATATTAGTCAATCAATCATATCATAACATGCTAGTCAATCACCGATCGCAAAATTTCTGAGTTGATCCCGAAAACCAATTTGAAAACCAAGTTAACTAGTTAGAAATTCTATCCTTGGAAAATGTTCGTCAAATTCATTTTTCTAAAATCCACGCCTCATAATATTATACTTTATAGAGAATCAACCCTTATTTTATAAGAAATTACAACCAACCCCTTTATTTTGAAATTTACCAAAACCGACCCTCTCATTTTAAATTACACAAAACCGGACTCCCTTGGAAATAGGCCCAAAATCATTTCTTTAAATTGTTTTGAAGGTAAAAAGGCCCAACAAAACCCATTTGGTTATTTGAAGGAATTAGGCCCATTTAAAACTCTATTCCCCCATCTCATTTCATCCGAATTTAAAAGAAGGAATGGGGCCCAGGCTGAGGTGGCAAATGAGATGGCAAGGGGACCCCACAAGCCTTCTTCAACCCCTTTTCCTCTTGCTGTTCAAAACAACAGGGGCAAAGCTCCTCCTGAGCTCGAAACGCCGAAGGAGGAAGAGGAGGAAGGGCCGCCGGCCGGCGGTGGAGCAGGGCTCCGGCCACCCGAACCGGCCACTCCGACACAAACATACATGACAAGCAAGGAATAGAAAAAGGAGGAAAGGGAAAAGGCTCACCGAGGCGCGGTTTCGATTCGACTCGTCGGCGATTCGATTGGGTTTCGTCGGAGGTCGTTCGAGGTCGCCGGAGACCCGAACTGATTTTGCTTTTCCTGTGGTGGGGATAAAAGGCTTAAAAGATGCGCCTTCACAATTGATTCAGAGCGGAAAGGAGTGGAACAACCCTTACCGGATGCGTGGAAGGGAAAAAGGGAAAGGAGAGGAGGAAGGGCTCGGCGGTCGGCGACCGGCAGCTGGGGCTCCTGGGAGGCGTCGGGTTCAGCTTGGCCGCGTCGGACTGCGGTGGAGGAAGGAGGAAGCTGCTGTGGGTGCCTGGAGGTGCTCGGATGGCGCTCGGGTCCTCGGAGATGGCATCGGTGTTGGTACCGGCCTCCTAGGCGGCGTCGATCTCGTACCTGGCTTCGTCGGGAGGTGGTGGTGGTCGTCGGCGACGGTGGTTGTGGGTGGCTTGAACAAGAGGTGAAAGGGGAGATTGGAGGTGTGAGCCGTGAGGTGTGTTGGATAAGGTTCCAGGGGGTGTTCCTTACCTTCAAAAGATGGAGATTTGGAGATTTCAATTTCTGATTTGTGAACATAGGCAATAGGTTTCCCTTGGTCAAACTTGCACAGGGGTTGTTGTTTGCTGCTGAAATGAGACAAGGAGCTACAGAAGATAGTTTGGCATTTTTCCAAAAATGTGAACAAGAAAGGTAGGGGGAAGGAGATAGGAGAGGGGTGCTTGTCAAAATGGGGGATGGATTGGTTGAGGGAGTTGGTGTCGACAGAACAAGGAGGGGGGGATCCATTGACTGAAATTGGGTGAAAGTGGGGGAAAGAAAAAAAACAAGTTATAAGTGGTCACAAAACCCCAATTTAAAATTACCCGAAATAATCCACGAAACCCGCACTCAGTTAGAATTCTTAAAATCCCAAATATGATGTTGTTACGTCAAGTTTGTTTTCAAAATTTTATTTTAGATCGGAAATCCGTTCCATTAGTTCTAAAATCCGAGTTAACGAGTTTTCCGTTAAATTTCGCTTCTCAATTCATTTTGATTTTCTTTTACCGAGAAATTAGGATTTAAAAAATCCGAGCCTTTACATGTTTTGAGGAAAACTCATATAAGTAGCTAATAAAACCTCATACTAAGTAGTAAATTCTTATTATAACACTATAAGAGTATGTTTTGAGTAAAACTCATATAAGTAGCTAATAAAACCTTATACTAAGTAATAAATTCTTATTATAACACTATAAGGTTATGTTTTGAGGAAAACTCATATAAGTAGCTAATAAAACCTCATACTAAGTAATAAATTCTTATTATAACACTATAAGGTTATGTTTTGAGGAAAACTCATATAAGTAGGTAATAAAACCTCATACTAAGTAATAAATTCTTATTATAATATTATAAGGTTATGTTTTGAGGAAAACTCATATAAGTAGCTAATAAAACCTTATACTAAGTAGTAAATTCTTATTATAACACTATAAGAGTATGTTTTGAGTAAAACTCATATAAGTAGCTAATAAAACCTCATACTAAGTAATAAATTCTAATTATAATATTATAAGGTTATGTTTTGAGAAAAACTCATATAAATAGCTAATAAAACCTCATACTAAGTAATAAATTCTTATTATAATATTATAAGGTTATGTTTTGAGGAAAACTCATATAAGTAGCTAATAAAACCTTATACTAAGTAGTAAATTCTTATTATAACACTATAAGGGTATGTTTTGAGTAAAACTCATATAAGTAGCTAATAAAACCTCATACTAAGTAATAAATTCTTATTATAATATTATAAGGTTATGTTTTGAGGAAAACTCATATAAGTAGCTAATAAAACCTTATACTAAGTAGTAAATTCATATTATAACACTATAAGAGTATGTTTTGAGTAAAACTCATATAAATAGCTAATAAAACCTTATACTAAGTAATAAATTCTTATTATAACATTATAAGGTTATGTTTTGAGGAAAACTCATATAAGTAGCTAATAAAACCTCATACTAAGTAATAAATTCTTATTATAATATTAAAAGGTTATGTTTTGAGGAAAACTCATATAAGTAGCTAATAAAACATTATACTAAGTAGTAAATTCTTATTATAACACAATAAGAGTATGTTTTGAGTAAAACTCATATAAATAGCTAATAAAACCTCATACTAAGTAATAAATTCTTATTATAATATTATAAGGTTATGTTTTGAGGAAAACTCATATAAGTAGCTAATAAAACCTTATACTGAGTAGTAAATTCTTATTATAACACTATAAGAGTATGTTTTGAGTAAAACTCATATAAGTAGCTAATAAAACCTTATACTAAGTAATAAATTCTTATTATAACACTATAAGGTTATGTTTTGAGGAAAACTCATATAAGTAGCTAATAAAACCTCATACTAAGTAATAAATTCTTATTATAACACTATAAGGTTATGTTTTGAGGAAAACTCATATAAGTAGGTAATAAAACCTCATACTAAGTAATAAATTCTTATTATAATATTATAAGGTTATGTTTTGAGGAAAACTCATATAAGTAGCTAATAAAACCTTATACTAAGTAGTAAATTCTTATTATAACACTATAAGAGTATGTTTTGAGTAAAACTCATATAAGTAGCTAATAAAACCTCATACTAAGTAATAAATTCTTATTATAATATTAAAAGGTTATGTTTTGAGGAAAACTCATATAAGTAGCTAATAAAACATTATACTAAGTAGTAAATTCTTATTATAACACAATAAGAGTATGTTTTGAGTAAAACTCATATAAATAGCTAATAAAACCTCATACTAAGTAATAAATTCTTATTATAATATTATAAGGTTATGTTTTGAGGAAAACTCATATAAGTAGCTAATAAAACCTTATACTGAGTAGTAAATTCTTATTATAACACTATAAGAGTATGTTTTGAGTAAAACTCATATAAGTAGCTAATAAAACCTTATACTAAGTAATAAATTCTTATTATAACACTATAAGGTTATGTTTTGAGGAAAACTCATATAAGTAGCTAATAAAACCTCATACTAAGTAATAAATTCTTATTATAACACTATAAGGTTATGTTTTGAGGAAAACTCATATAAGTAGGTAATAAAACCTCATACTAAGTAATAAATTCTTATTATAATATTATAAGGTTATGTTTTGAGGAAAACTCATATAAGTAGCTAATAAAACCTTATACTAAGTAGTAAATTCTTATTATAACACTATAAGAGTATGTTTTGAGTAAAACTCATATAAGTAGCTAATAAAACCTCATACTAAGTAATAAATTCTAATTATAATATTATAAGGTTATGTTTTGAGAAAAACTCATATAAATAGCTAATAAAACCTCATACTAAGTAATAAATTCTTATTATAATATTATAAGGTTATGTTTTGAGGAAAACTCATATAAGTAGCTAATAAAACCTTATACTAAGTAGTAAATTCTTATTATAACACTATAAGGGTATGTTTTGAGTAAAACTCATATAAGTAGCTAATAAAACCTCATACTAAGTAATAAATTCTTATTATAATATTATAAGGTTATGTTTTGAGGAAAACTCATATAAGTAGCTAATAAAACATTATACTAAGTAGTAAATTCTTATTATAACACAATAAGAGTATGTTTTGAGTAAAACTCATATAAATAGCTAATAAAACCTCATACTAAGTAATAAATTCTTATTATAATATTATAAGGTTATGTTTTGAGGAAAACTCATATAAGTAGCTAATAAAACCTTATACTGAGTAGTAAATTCTTATTATAACACTATAAGAGTATGTTTTGAGTAAAACTCATATAAGTAGCTAATAAAACCTTATACTAAGTAATAAATTCTTATTATAACACTATAAGGTTATGTTTTGAGGAAAACTCATATAAGTAGCTAATAAAACCTCATACTAAGTAATAAATTCTTATTATAACACTATAAGGTTATGTTTTGAGGAAAACTCATATAAGTAGGTAATAAAACCTCATACTAAGTAATAAATTCTTATTATAATATTATAAGGTTATGTTTTGAGGAAAACTCATATAAGTAGCTAATAAAACCTTATACTAAGTAGTAAATTCTTATTATAACACTATAAGAGTATGTTTTGAGTAAAACTCATATAAGTAGCTAATAAAACCTCATACTAAGTAATAAATTCTTATTATAATATTATAAGGTTATGTTTTGAGAAAAACTCATATAAATAGCTAATAAAACCTCATACTAAGTAATAAATTCTTATTATAATATTATAAGGTTATGTTTTGAGGAAAACTCATATAAGTAGCTAATAAAACCTTATACTAAGTAGTAAATTCTTATTATAAAACTATAAGGGTATGTTTTGAGTAAAACTCATATAAGTAGCTAATAAAACCTCATACTAAGTAATAAATTCTTATTATAATATTATAAGGTTATGTTTTGAGGAAAACTCATATAAGTAGCTAATAAAACCTCATACTAAGTAGTAAATTCTTATTATAACACTATAAGAGTATGTTTTGAGTAAAACTCATATAAGTAGCTAATAAAACCTTATACTAAGTAATAAATTCTTATTATAACACTATAAGGTTATGTTTTGAGGAAAACTCATATAAGTAGCTAATAAAACCTCATACTAAGTAATAAATTCTTATTATAACACTATAAGGTTATGTTTTGAGGAAAACTCATATAAGTAGGTAATAAAACCTCATACTAAGTAATAAATTCTTATTATAATATTATAAGGTTATGTTTTGAGGAAAACTCATATAAGTAGCTAATAAAACCTTATACTAAGTAGTAAATTCTTATTATAACACTATAAGAGTATGTTTTGAGTAAAACTCATATAAGTAGCTAATAAAACCTCATACTAAGTAATAAATTCTTATTATAATATTATAAGGTTATGTTTTGAGAAAAACTCATATAAATAGCTAATAAAACCTCATACTAAGTAATAAATTCTTATTATAATATTATAAGGTTATGTTTTGAGGAAAACTCATATAAGTAGCTAATAAAACCTTATACTAAGTAGTAAATTCTTATTATAACACTATAAGGGTATGTTTTGAGTAAAACTCATATAAGTAGCTAATAAAACCTCATACTAAGTAATAAATTCTTATTATAATATTATAAGGTTATGTTTTGAGGAAAACTCATATAAGTAGCTAATAAAACCTTATACTAAGTAGTAAATTCATATTATAACACTATAAGAGTATGTTTTGAGTAAAACTCATATAAATAGCTAATAAAACCTTATACTAAGTAATAAATTCTTATTATAACATTATAAGGTTATGTTTTGAGGAAAACTCATATAAGTAGCTAATAAAACCTCATACAAAGTAATAAATTCTTATTATAATATTAAAAGGTTATGTTTTGAGGAAAACTCATATAAGTAGCTAATAAAACATTATACTAAGTAGTAAATTCTTATTATAACACAATAAGAGTATGTTTTGAGTAAAACTCATATAAATAGCTAATAAAACCTCATACTAAGTAATAAATTCTTATTATAATATTATAAGGTTATGTTTTGAGGAAAACTCATATAAGTAGCTAATAAAACCTTATACTGAGTAGTAAATTCTTATTATAACACTATAAGAGTATGTTTTGAGTAAAACTCATATAAGTAGCTAATAAAACCTTATACTAAGTAATAAATTCTTATTATAACACTATAAGGTTATGTTTTGAGGAAAACTCATATAAGTAGCTAATAAAACCTCATACTAAGTAATAAATTCTTATTATAACACTATAAGGTTATGTTTTGAGGAAAACTCATATAAGTAGGTAATAAAACCTCATACTAAGTAATAAATTCTTATTATAATATTATAAGGTTATGTTTTGAGGAAAACTCATATAAGTAGCTAATAAAACCTTATACTAAGTAGTAAATTCTTATTATAACACTATAAGAGTATGTTTTGAGTAAAACTCATATAAGTAGCTAATAAAACCTCATACTAAGTAATAAATTCTTATTATAATATTATAAGGTTATGTTTTGAGAAAAACTCATATAAATAGCTAATAAAACCTCATACTAAGTAATGAATTCTTATTATAATATTATAAGGTTATGTTTTGAGGAAAACTCATATAAGTAGCTAATAAAACCTTATACTAAGTAGTAAATTCTTATTATAAAACTATAAGGGTATGTTTTGAGTAAAACTCATATAAGTAGCTAATAAAACCTCATACTAAGTAATAAATTCTTATTATAATATTATAAGGTTATGTTTTGAGGAAAACTCATATAAGTAGCTAATAAAACCTCATACTAAGTAGTAAATTCTTATTATAACACTATAAGAGTATGTTTTGAGTAAAACTCATATAAGTAGCTAATAAAACCTTATACTAAGTAATAAATTCTTATTATAACACTATAAGGTTATGTTTTGAGGAAAACTCATATAAGTAGCTAATAAAACCTCATACTAAGTAATAAATTCTTATTATAACACTATAAGGTTATGTTTTGAGGAAAACTCATATAAGTAGGTAATAAAACCTCATACTAAGTAATAAATTCTTATTATAATATTATAAGGTTATGTTTTGAGGAAAACTCATATAAGTAGCTAATAAAACCTTATACTAAGTAGTAAATTCTTATTATAACACTATAAGAGTATGTTTTGAGTAAAACTCATATAAGTAGCTAATAAAACCTCATACTAAGTAATAAATTCTTATTATAATATTATAAGGTTATGTTTTGAGAAAAACTCATATAAATAGCTAATAAAACCTCATACTAAGTAATAAATTCTTATTATAATATTATAAGGTTATGTTTTAAGGAAAACTCATATAAGTAGCTAATAAAACCTTATACTAAGTAGTAAATTCTTATTATAACACTATAAGGGTATGTTTTGAGTAAAACTCATATAAGTAGCTAATAAAACCTCATACTAAGTAATAAATTCTTATTATAATATTATAAGGTTATGTTTTGAGGAAAACTCATATAAGTAGCTAATAAAACCTTATACTAAGTAGTAAATTCATATTATAACACTATAAGAGTATGTTTTGAGTAAAACTCATATAAATAGCTAATAAAACCTTATACTAAGTAATAAATTCTTATTATAACATTATAAGGTTATGTTTTGAGGAAAACTCATATAAGTAGCTAATAAAACCTCATACTAAGTAATAAATTCTTATTATAATATTAAAAGGTTATGTTTTGAGGAAAACTCATATAAGTAGCTAATAAAACATTATACTAAGTAGTAAATTCTTATTATAACACAATAAGAGTATGTTTTGAGTAAAACTCATATAAATAGCTAATAAAACCTCATACTAAGTAATAAATTCTTATTATAATATTATAAGGTTATGTTTTGAGGAAAACTCATATAAGTAGCTAATAAAACCTTATACTGAGTAGTAAATTCTTATTATAACACTATAAGAGTATGTTTTGAGTAAAACTCATATAAGTAGCTAATAAAACCTTATACTAAGTAATAAATTCTTATTATAACACTATAAGGTTATGTTTTGAGGAAAACTCATATAAGTAGCTAATAAAACCTCATACTAAGTAGTAAATTCTTATTATAACACTATAAGAGTATGTTTTGAGTAAAACTCATATAAGTAGCTAATAAAACCTTATACTAAGTAATAAATTCTTATTATAACACTATAAGGTTATGTTTTGAGGAAAACTCATATAAGTAGCTAATAAAACCTCATACTAAGTAATAAATTCTTATTATAACACTATAAGGTTATGTTTTGAGGAAAACTCATATAAGTAGCTAATAAAACCTCATACTAAGTAATAAATTCTTATTATAATATTATAAGGTTATGTTTTGAGGAAAACTCATATAAGTAGCTAATAAAACCTTATACTAAGTAGTAAATTCTTATTATAACACTATAAGAGTATGTTTTGAGTAAAACTCATATAAGTAGCTAATAAAACCTCATACTAAGTAATAAATTCTTATTATAATATTATAAGGTTATGTTTTGAGGAAAACTCATATAAATAGCTAATAAAACCTCATACTAAGTAATAAATTCTTATTATAATATTATAAGGTTATGTTTTGAGGAAAACTCATATAAGTAGCTAATAAAACCTTATACTAAGTAGTAAATTCTTATTATAACACTATAAGGGTATGTTTTGAGTAAAACTCATATAAGTAGCTAATAAAACCTCATACTAAGTAATAAATTCTTATTATAATATTATAAGGTTATGTTTTGAGGAAAACTCATATATGTAGCTAATAAAACCTTATACTAAGTAGTAAATTCTTATTATAACACTATAAGAGTCTGTTTTGAGTAAAACTCATATAAGTAGCTAATAAAACCTTATACTAAGTAATAAATTCTTATTATAACACTATAAGGTTATGTTTTGAGGAAAACTCATATAAGTAGCTAATAAAACCTTATACTAAGTAATAAATTCTTATCATAACACTATAAGGTTATGTTTTGAGAAAAACTCATATAAGTAGCTAATAAAACCTTATACTAAGTAATAAATTCTTATTATAATACTATAAGGTTATGTTGATAGGATAACTCATATAAGTAGCTAATAAAACCTCATACTAAGTAAAAAATTCTTATTATAATATTATAAGGTTATGTTTTGAGGAAAACTCATATAAGTAGCTAATAAAACCTTATACTAAGTCGTAAATTCTTATTATAACACTATAAGAGTATGTTTTGAGTAAAACTCATATAAGTAGCTAATAAAACCTTATACTAAGTAATAAATTCTTATTATAACACTATAAGGTTATGTTTTGAGGAAAATTCATATAAGTAGCTAATAAAACCTCATACTAAGTAATAAATTCTTATTATAATATTATAAGGTTATGTTTTGAGGAAAACTCATATAAGTAGCTAATAAAACCTTATACTAAGTAGTAAATTCTTATTATAACACTATAAGAGTATGTTTTGAGTAAAACTCATATAAGTAGCTAATAAAACCTCATATTAAGTAATAAATTCTTATTATAGTATTATAAGGTTATGTTTTTGTAAAGGCTCGGATTTTCAAATCCTATTTTTTTCGGAAAAAGGAAATTAAAAATGAATTTAAATCGAATTAAAAGCTCGTTTAGTAGATTCCGACCGTAATATAAAATTTAACGAACGATTTCCATCCTTTCACCTCGAAAATTGAAAATAATTATCAGATGACGATATCCTTGTCTATTTTAAAAATCTAATTGATCGAGGAAGCAAGAGTCGGGAAAACTAACATTTAGAAACTAATTTCGGGATTCAAAATTCGCGTATTTGGAATTTATTTCCGGGTAAATGTTTACCTATTTCCACACTCTACCCTCACCAACTCCCTCACCATACCTCTTGGAAGGTTACCCCGTCATTCACCATTCACCATCATCACCTGCTCCCTCCTTCACACGCTTCCCCATCACTCCCGCCCTCTCTCGGCTTCACTGTTCCCTCCCCATCACCATGATGCTTCATCACCAACTTCAATCTCTCCATCTCCATCTTCATCACCACCATCGGCGTCACCATCTTCGATCATAATCTCCATTGCCACCACCGATTCCTCGTCCCTCCTTCCACCTCGAAGCCACCAGCGGTAGCAGCAGTACCCCTCGGAGCCACCAGGAGCAGCCACCCGAGCCACCGCAGCTCCGACGACCTCCCTTGTCCCTTGTTCCCACAACCAAGGTTGTCGCCCGATTCGTTCTCGAAACAAACTTCCGGTAAGCCGTTCTCACTTGTTTTCGATCGGAATCACCCCCGAGCTCTTCAATCACAATCACCCATGTCCGATGCAGGTCCGACGAGCCATCGCGGGCCACCGACAAAGCCCAGGACTCCATTCGAGAGCTCCGAAGTCGCGAACACCTCGGTGAGCTTCGTTCATTTCATTTGTTTCGTTCGATCCTTTGTTTCATATTGTTATTGGTCGGGAAGAGAGGGTGAGCTGAGTGCGGGACGATGGGGTGTGCTCGAGAGCTCCGGCGAGCTCGGGAGCGGCGAGGTCGTGAGCGTGAGCTGCGTATGCGAGGAGCGAGGTTCAGGCGAGTGAGCAACTGGGCAGTGAGCGAGACTGGAGACAGCGGCGTTGAGGTGCTGGAACGAGCAGCCGCCGGCGAGCCTTCTTCTCCGATCGGTGTCGAGCGGCGTCGCGAGGAGCAACGGCCGGGAGCTGCCTCTGCGTTCCAATTTGATGAAGAAGAAGAAGCGGGCGGGTCCCTCCCTCCATGCCCAGTCAGCGTGGGGCATGCCCAGTCAGCGCGGAGCCCACCTCTTTTGTTATTAATTTAAGCAAACCGGGTTGAGAGTTTATATTGCGGGTTCGGTTTGGTTCGGTTCGGGTTTAACCGTTTACTTATCTAATTAGTTAGTGGTGATTAAAATAAAGATAAAATATTATTTTGGGAGAATTATAAAAAAAAAAGGGGTTGGTTTATTAAATAAAAATGGTCGGGATATTAGGGGATTTGAAAATAATTTATAAAGGTGTTTAATAAATGGTATTTAAAATATCATATAATACTATTGAGATTTAAAATATATTATTGGGACTTAAAGATTTGTAAAGAATTTGGAAACGAATTTTAAGATTGAAAAGTAATCTAATAAATAGATTTAAAAGAGAATTTGGCGAGTATTTTCAATGGTCGGAATACTTAACTATCTAACTGGGATTCGAAACGGTTTTGAAACTAACTTGGGAATAAGACTTATTCAATGACTAACTAGCATGATATTATGATCGTTTGACTAACAGTATGATATGTATGACTAATAGCATGACTTGTGATGAATTATTATATGAGATTAAATGTTGGATAATTATGACGATCTAGTAGGATTTTATATCACACAAATTATGTCTTATGATTTTGATGAACCGTTGAGGTATATGCTGAATTGATGTATATGAACTTGCGGAAATTGGTTGAATGATTTATGTAGAACGATGTGGTCTTGGAGAGCGGATGATGCGATGAAATGACTTTCATAATAGGTTACTTGTTCTATTGATTGAGGTGTGTTTGAGTGCTTAATAGTTGGATGTAGACTTATGTGTATTGTCATTATGTACTTAGGTGATACTTTGTGATCGTGACAACTGTGTGCTGGATTCCTCTTTTGTCGATCTCCTAGCCAGGTAAGTACCTCCGGGGCTTACTCAGTAACCAGTACCTCCTGCCTGATGTGTCATATAGTATGTAGGTGTTGCATATGCATAAGAGCATCTCATGTAGTATCATGCTTAGGAATTGCATTTACGAATGAGCATCCTTATTCTGTATGCGTTTGAATACAGAACGGCCATTATCTGTGAGTCCTAGAGTCCTTGCTAGGGTCATAGGGCAGCCCAGTTTCATCGGGTGTTGTCCTCCTCGAGTCATTTATATATATCACGAGATACGAGATGGGCGTGAGATATGATATGATGATGAGATATGATATGATGATGAGATATGATATGATGA
This sequence comes from Persicaria tinctoria, assembly GCA_037127255.1. NCBI lineage: Eukaryota > Viridiplantae > Streptophyta > Magnoliopsida > Caryophyllales > Polygonaceae > Persicaria > Persicaria tinctoria. Next base: position 9,072,722 of record JBANSL010000009.1, on the reverse strand, counting down.
TGAGATTCGATATGATTGTAACATCGAACTGGCCAGTCTCCACCCTATCTGTAAGGGGGGGGGGGGGTGGTAGAAGAGGGATATACCACTTGGTATTCTTTGTTAAGGCCTTACTTAATATTATGCACATATGAATTAGGAACATGATAGTGTGGTTAATATTCCAGTAATGCATGAAGGCATCCTTTATTCTAGGTATAGGCTTATTATATGTCCTCAGCGCGGTCAGAGGACCCGCGGGCGGACTCTTGGCCTGACTTGGTGGTATAGTTTCAGGTACCCGATACACTACTTGATTTTGTGATGTTATGACGGGGTCTATTCATATGGCGGAGAGTGAGTGTTGAAATTTGACTTCACCAGATTCATGCTTTTGGGATTCTCCCTACTTATACTCTGTTTTGACCCGGCTCTGCCGTGGAACTGGTTGTATCATTTTCAGAACTTATGCCCTTGCATGATAAAGGATTTCTCGCGTTGTAGACTTAGGACAGGTACAGGGGTTTACCCCGGGGTCTCCAACGGACCTTCCAGATTTGGGTGCGAAATCCCGCTTTAAACTACAACCCTTCGGTTTCAAACCTTCAACCTGTACTCGGAGCGCAAGATCCTAACGAGGGGTTTCATCCCTCGAAACGTAACTCGGGAATCATAATCCCGGGTCGTTACAAAGGTGGTATCAGAGCTGAGGTTTCGCAATCCGAGTACAATAGGTTGAAGAGGTTTTGAAAATCGCCCAACATTTTCAAATGGTTTTGGAAAATATTTTATAAAGGGCAAAATGAATTTAATTGGACTTAAAACCTAAAATGAATAAAGGGGAAATAATCTCGTGGGTAGAGACCCAAGCGGTAGACTTCCCTTATGGATGTAGAATTCGGGGAACGGTAGGCAAAATACTAGCTTTTATTTACAGATGGGCCTAGAAGACTCCAAGGAACACCACGGAGGTTGGAGTGTTGAGTTAGGAGGCCGTGAGGTTTTGCCCCTCCGGTCAGTCGTCCCTCGAAGGACGGCATAGATCGTCTCTATGCTTATGTTTATATATGTACATATATGCAATTGGACCCGAGGGCGATCCTCCTTGAAGAGGATCATATTAATCTTGTTGATTGCTTTCGTGTTGAGTGCTATTGTGCGTAGGATAGCAAACTAATCGATATGCCTTGACTTGAATCATGTGTTGAATAACCGTGCAAACGGGATAGTGGGAGAAAAACTTGTTCTTATGTAATCGGAATTCCTGTTTTGTCGAAATAGCCCTTTCATAATTCAAACCCCCTGATGGTTCTGACTCTATCATCCACCCAACCAAAACATCTAGGCATGTTAGCAAGGGTCGAGAAGCATCCTCTCCCCTGTTTAGAGTCTTGTTTCGTATCCCACCATCGATGCTTCTATCGAGTCTCGTACCTGTGATTGGGGTCTTTCACGGGGAATTTGGGTCGGTCAACTAAATACCTTCAGAAATCGTGTCAGGTGTGAGGGTTACCTGAGTATGTTAGTGGGAGTGAGGATTTAAATCGTTTCGAGATAGAAGTGAGTTGTCTTATGGAGTCATCCCTTTCGATCATCGTAATGGCCAATCATGTCTTCTTGTCACAAGAGTCCAAACACGAGTTCTACCCTCATCTATCAGAAACAGCGTGAATGTCCTTGTGTCCTACCCAGCAAGTCATACAAGCGTCCCACGGGAAAACGGGGTGGTGAGTCGGTGATTGCCCTTAGATAATTCTGTCAAGTTATAATGATAGTCTCCTTGTGATTTCATGAAATTGTATATTGGTATAATTCAGCATGAATTGCCTGGTACCTTGCATGGTTGCACTTATGAGTAGATGTATGTGTCGTATGTATTGAATCCCCATGATTACCGTCTCCCTATGAACTAGGTTCATGATAGTGTGCTTAACTCTCGTTGTATGTTAAAACATGAATTGGATGACTTAGCATGCCAGATGAACCTCATTGGACCTCATGACTATGTACATGTTTAATAAGTATTGCTAGTATCATGTAGGATATATGCCTCCCAGTTATAAGCCCTCATATGATTGTGTGACGTCTTAGTCTTACTATGTGAATATGGATGTATGTGATGAGATAGTTGCTATACCAACCCTGCATGAACTGCCCATACCCTCAGCATGATTTTTAGGGTGCATGTTAGCATGCTTGCCTCAATCTCACAATATTATGACTTGCTTATGTGTGTATCTAAATTGAGTGATAAGTCATTCATATGATATCCTGTGATGTTTGCTAGGTCTTGCATAACTTATGCCATATATGTCCCATGTCAGTCTGTGCATACATGTTCCTAGTCTCTCAAGAATGATTGGTGAATGAAATGATAGGTTGCTAGCTTGTTCTGCGCACACATAAAGATGATTATATGAACATGTTATGAATGCAGAAATCGATATCCCTTGAGATAGGTGCATACTAGTGTGAAATAATGTGATGATATCTCTTGATTTTTATGTGCTTGGGTAGTTACGTGCCACAATTATAAGGGCATCGTTGTAACTCTCGGGTTAGGATCTTCTCCTTGGTCTCGTCGTCCCTAGTCCTGGTCCATGTCGGAACTCTTAAGGAAGTTGTTGTAAAGGCTCGGAACTTAAAATCCTAAATTTTTGGAAAAAGGAAATTAAAAATGAACATAAACTGAATTTAGAACTCATTTAGCGGATTCTGGCCGAAAAATAAAATTTGACGAATAATTTCCGTCGTTTTACCTCAAAAATTCAAAATAATTATCGTAGTGTGATATCCTTTTCGATTTTTATAAATCTAATTGATCGAGAAAGCGAGAGTCGGGGAAAATAACATTTAATAACTAATTGTAGGATTCAAAATTCGCGTATTCGGGAATTATTTTCGGGTAACAGTTAACCAATTCAACACACAATCTTCAACCACTCCCTCACCTCACCATACCCTTTCAAATCCATCCCTCTCCCTCCATTCCTATTTCTGATGTTCGACGTCACAACTCCCACACCATTCCGCCATCGCCATCACCATCACCATACCCTCACCGTCACCTCCACTCCCGCTCTTTGGTTCCACATACAGCTCACCACCACTTCTTCCATCCTTCCTCGTCTGCTGAGCAGCAACCATAACAGCTCCGATCGCCTCCCTCGAGCCACCAGCAATAGCTAGCCGTCCCCCGTCCTTGAGAGCGCAGCAGCGGCAGCAACAGCCCCAATCTCTCCCCTGTGTTGCCGAGAGGAAGGGAGCACCTACGCAACCCCTGCTCTTCCCTCCTTCCACCACGAGCCGCCAACAGAAGGTCCTATACCTCCTCGACACCCCGAGCAGCAGCAACGTCGCCTCGAAGAGCCCGAAGGCCGAGAGCGCAGCCCCGACGTCCTCTCCGTTACCCTGTTTTTCCCTCCGAGTTCGGTGAGTTCGATCTCTCGTTCGATTCAAAATCCCATGGAATCACACCCCTTTAACAATCCTTTATTTGTCCTAGGCCGACCCCGAGGTCCTCCCTCTCCGACGCAGTGAATCGAGCCACCGATAAGCTCCGACGAAGCTCCGAAGTCGCGAACTCCCTCGGTGAGTTTCTGCCTCTCCTCCCTCTGTTTTGATTTAATTTCTATCTTGGGTCGGGCCGAGAGTGAGTGCGAGTGTGCGTGAGCTGAGTGCGGGACGTCGGGTGAAGCTCGTGAGCTCAGTCGAGAGCTCCGGCGAGCTCGAATGAGCGATGAGCGAGCGTCGTCAGGCGAGAGCGCAAGCGATGAGCAGGGGCGACCAGCGAGGCCGAGCAGAGCACGGGTGAGCCGAGACGAGGCGGAGCTGGGTGCCGAACAACATCGGAGAAGGAGGCCGGGAGGAGGAGCTCCAGCTCGACGCCGGCGAGAGTCCTCGTATGATGCCCGACGGGAGTTGTTTTTGAAATCGGAGGAGGAAGATGAAGACTCCTGTGGGCCCCACCTCTCTATTTTTGGTTATATATTATATTATTTGTTTATTTGTTTAACCGGGATGGGATTTAGCGGGTTTGGTTCGGTTCGGGTTAAAAGCGTTGGTTCGGTTCGAGTTTATTCGTTATTCATTTATTTATTTATTTATTAATTGTTTAACCGATAACCGATAATTGATTATTTAGAAATCGATTTTTGTGTCGATATTTAAAGAGGGTCGGTTTTAAAGTATATAATCTGAACTATTTATTAAGTGTTGAAAGTTATTTAAGTCCCAAGATTGATGTTTTAATTAAAGTAAAGTATGTTGGGATTATTTAAATGGATTTTTGGAAGTATTTTTAAAGATTAAATATTTTATGAATTAGAAATGGCTAAGTATAATTTTGAAGTAATTGTTTTAAATAACAACTTGACTAGCTAGTGAGATTATATGGATTGAAGTATGATTGGGCCAGTTATGGAAATGACAGTGGAGTAAGATGATATAAGATGTTGAGATAAGTTGAGATAAAGGATGCTGATGATGCTATGATTAATGGATTGATGAGAATGTTATGTAGTGGTAAATGGATCCTATTTTGTGCAGTTTACTTATGCATATTATTAATAATTGTTAGGTGATCTGTAACCTGCTTGCTTGTATCTTGCTGCTTTTCGTCTTGCTGATCTGCTACTCCAGGTAAGTTCTTTGAACTTACTCATGATGGGCGCTCTATGCATTGGGTGTTATATAGTAGGCTAGTGTCCATGCACCATACGACTTAGAATCATGCTTAGGAGCTAAAATGAAAATCATATGATTGCTATATGTCCTTGCAAGAGAACGGCCGTTATCTGTGATAGTCCTAGAGTCTTTGCTAGGGTCATAGGGTAGCCCAGCCTCATCGGGTACCCTGAGTAAATCGAGTCTATATGAGCATGATATGATAGCCCAGCACCATCGGGCAAGCGATGAGATGATATGATATGATGATGTCGTGGTTTGTGCACCACCACGAGGAAATTGATATGCTATAGCACCGAACTGGTCAGTCTCCACCCTATTGAAAGGGGGTAGAGGTACGAGAGGGACATGCCATTTGGCATTCTGTGTGGATCCATTTATCGCTTTCTGCATTATATTAATCTGTCATTATATATATATATATATATATATATATATATATATATATATATATATATATATATATATATATATATATATATATATGTGTGTGTGTGTGTGATTTAATTTACGTATGGCATTACGCATTTCATCTTAAGAATAGGGCGCTTATTATATGCCTCTCAGAGTGTGTTTACATACGCGCATGAGTGACCTCATGATTGACCCAGATCCCCCTCATTTTTTTTAGATTCAGGTAACCGTTAGCCACTATCGTTGCTTATGTGGATGCTTGGAGGGTTCAGACTTTTGGCGTTAGATCGAGAGGTTGAGAGACCACCACACTTCCTCTCTTTTATACTCTTTTTCGGATTGTATTTAAACTCAACCTTATTTTTGCTTTCGCTCGATTTCACGATTAGACTAAGGCAGGTATTTGATCCCCAATGGATCCGCGGTCTTTAAGGGTTCGAAATCCCTTCTTTTAGTACAAATATTTTGTTTTAAAACTCAACCCGTACCTGGATTGCAAGATCCGAACAAGGGGTTTTATCCCTTGAAACGTAACCCGAAAATCATAATTCTGGGCCGTTACAGTTGTGTCGTCCGCCTTTGTCTCTCCCCTATCTCCGTAACTTCTAACCCTTGCAATCCTTCGATGAGCGCCGACATGCAAGAAAGGACCGACGACCAAGTGGCACCATAGCAACGTAACGGAAGTGTGATGGGTCCATGACCCATAGACCACAGGACTGACGTCGCCAGAAGTATACAAAGGACGAACACATTTGAAAGATGGTAGACGTGTACGTGATTCTCTTAGATGACTCAAGGAAGGACGTTCTTAATTCAAATCGTGGATTCTTCTATACTAATCGGAATTGATGTTTTGCGATAGGCCTAGAATTGACATAATTGAATGTGTGATGACGGATGTGCTGAATTGGTAGCAATGATTGCCTAACTAACTTGTTTCTATGACGATGTGCCTTGGTGCTTGGTATACTGACTTGTTGCTGAGTAGGTTATGGGTTATATGTCTGGTAGTGCTTCTTCTTGGGCATGAGTTGTGAGATTCTTCAGTGGCAGGTGGATTAAGGTATTCGGATTAGGTCTTTGGTCGTGTGAAATGGGGTGCATGAATGATGTTTTAGCTTGAGTAGAGCCGAGTGAGTTGGGATGTGTCGAAGATAGTGGTTCGTGAGTATAGATGAGGTTCCAGGTAGGTCTTAGGTGGGGAGTGAGGCTAGTATGTCGAGATTTTGAGGGAAATGTCCTAGTGAGAAGTGGTAGTCTAGGCAGGTAGTGTGTGCGGGTAGTATAAGATAGTGGTTGGGTGAGGTCTACACTAGCTTCTTTAGGGTGATCTTGAGATCGAGTCTGGGTAGAGGTAGTTAGGATAGTTCTAGAAGCAGATGGGCGAGCTAGGAGTTGATCAGGGGATTCTTGAAGGGAGGTGTTGTGAGACAGATTGGTGTGCCAAGGAAGGTGTCTAGATAGTCTAGGAGCGGATCGTGGGCGGAGTCGAGGATGATCGGTTAATGAACGTCTGATGAATCGTAGAATTTGGGACTAGGTGGTGTGTGCTGTGAGTGGGAGCAATTTCGGTAAGGGATGAGGTTGAGGAATTTCCAAGGAAGAGTAGTATGAGGTTGCTTGGGAAACTATCGATCGGGATATTAGGTTGTTCATATCAGGGTTGTTCGTGTGATGAGTATTTGGGGTTATTTAGGTAGGATTGGTAATGCTTGGGGAATTTATGAGTGAAGGATCTCTAGATGCGTTGTTGGAGGATTTTGGCATAATGAATGAATCGAGATTTATGAGTGGAGTTCATTGTGGCTATTGAGGTAATTGAGGATGTGAGATGAATCTTCAAGGAAATGTTGGTAGCTATGCAATGATGTAGTTTAGATTCCTAATAAGACTGTGGGTTTAAGGTTGAGACAGAGAGATTATGCGCATGGATTTGGGAACTAGGCAAAGCAGAAGGTATTGAGGACGCTAGAGAGATTTTTGAAGGTTGGTGAAGTTGCAGTGCTTAGGAAATTCGGACGAGGATGTCATAGGAATTCGGTGAAAATGATGATCGGTACATAAGGGATTAAGTGGTACAGATTTCAAAGTTTAAGGAAGCGCGATCTGAGGCAATTTGGAGAAACATGCGGAGTTGAGGGAACTAGTCATGGTAGAGTATGATGGGAAGAGGATCTAGAATGGGTCGGCTTGAGGGTCATGGTGATTCGTGGTTGGGAGTACCACTAGTTGGGATCTGCCTTAGAATTGGTCAGGGGTGTCAGGTGTGAGATGGTCAGCATGACTTGGGTCCTTAGAGGTGGATGGTTAGTGAGAGTGGTTACTGGCGTGGGAAGTATGATTGGGTTAGCAAGTTGATTCGAGATGTCTCTTTGGGGGATGATGTTCAAGTGGAGTCTTGGTAGTAGATCGAGTTGTTCAGCTTGTCGGAATGAGGGAATTTTGTGATTTGGGAACTCCGAGAGATAGTTTTAAATAGTCGAGTGGAAGGTAGGACTTGAGATCGGGATGTCGAAGTGGATTGACTCTTAGATGGCTTGATGACATAGGAGTTGAGATACCTAGTAGTTGGTTTGGGTATTCGGCCTAGATTGCAAATAGTTATGAGGCTAGAAGGGTTATTTGTGAGCAGGATACAATGATGCCTAGAACTGGTAGTGGATTGAGTTGGTAGACCTCGGTGAAGTTGGTCTTAGTGAAAGGGATGGTGAGTAGTGGTCGTGTCTCATCATGATTGGTAGTGTAAGGCAGATTCTCCTGAGATAGTGATCTAGTGTATACTTTACTTGGGGGTCAAATGTTGTGCGAATTCTATGTTATAGACGATGTTGATTCTCTGATGTGTTGTCGTTGACAATAGGGAACTATTAGTACTAACATAGTTATCCCTGAACTCGATTGAATGCTACTGTACGGAAACAGTTGTTTGCCTCTAATGCAATGACGCTTGGTAGTTAGAATGAGTATGATGTACTTATCTGATGGATATAACGTGCTTATATGATTGATATGGTGTGTAACTTCCGTGAGATGGTGTGATAAATTCTACCATATATGATACGATGCTAGAAATGATATGTTATGATATGTGGCTATTCTTGAGGTGATTATGTTATGCTATTAGACGTGAGGTGCTATTGTTATTCGGTATATATACATGATGCTTGATGATGGAAATGATAGAAATTGAACTGTTGAACCTTGATAATGTCTTAGAACCTAGGAAGAGAATATGGGATTAGCCTTTAGAATTGGATGGTAGGATGAATAGAGAGGTTAGGAATGCTTTTAACTAATGCCGAACTTGAAATTTTGAACGGTGTTTTAAAGAGGACGTTGTGATATTTTGAGTTATGATATGACCGAGGAGTCGGAGTAAGGATGTGGTAGGGGCCCATATCACATTCTTACTACGGTCTAATGGGGATATTATGATCATGACAACGCTACTGTGAGGATCTCATAGGGGCACTTATGAGATACTTACGGGATCAATGACATGATCCTTGAACTCAACAATTTCAAACTTCATCCCCTATTTTAAAATAATTTTAGTCTCGGGGACGAGACTTGTTTTTAGAGGTGGATGATGTAAAGGCTCGGATTTTCAAATCCTATTTTTTTCGGAAAAAGGAAATTAAAAATGAATTTAAATCGAATTAAAAGCTCGTTTAGCAGATTCCGACCGTAATATAAAATTTAACGAACGATTTCCATCCTTTCACCTCGAAAATTGAAAATAATTATCAGATGACGATATCCTTGTCTATTTTAAAAATCTAATTGATCGAGGAAGCAAGAGTCGGGAAAACTAACATTCAGAAACTAATTTCGGGATTCAAAATTCGCGTATTTGGAATTTATTTCCGGGTAAATGTTTACCCATTTCCACACTCTACCCTCACCAACTCCCTCACCATACCTCTTGGAAGGTTACCCCGTCATTCACCATCATCACCTGCTCCCTCCTTCACACGCTTCACCATCACTCCCGCCCTCTCTCGGCTTCACCGTTCCCTCCCCATCACCATGATGCTTCATCACCAACTTCAATCTCTCCATCTCCATCTTCATCACCACCATCGGCGTCACCATCTTCGATCATAATCTCCATTGCCGACACCGATTCCTCGTCCCTCCTTCCACCTCGAAGCCACCAGCGGTAGCAGCAGTACCCCTCGGAGCCACCAGGAGCAGCCACCCGAGCCACCGCAGCTCCGACGACCTCCCTTGTCCCCTGTTCCCACAACCAAGGTTGTCGCCCGATTCGTTCTCGAAACAAACTTCCGGTAAGCCGTTCTCACTTGTTTTCGATCGGAATCACCCCCGAGCTCTTCAATCACAATCACCCATGTCCGACGCAGGTCCGACGAGCCATCGCGGGCCACCGACAAAGCCCAGGACTCCATTCGAGAGCTCCGAAGTCGCGAACACCTCGGTGAGCTTCGTTCATTTCATTTGTTTCGTTCGATCCTTTGTTTCATATTGTTATTGGTCGGGAAGAGAGGGTGAGCTGAGTGCGGGACGATGGGGTGTGCTCGAGAGCTCCGGCGAGCTCGGGAGCGGCGAGGTCGTGAGCGTGAGCTGCGTATGCGAGGAGCGAGGTTCAGGCGAGTGAGCAACTGGGCAGTGAGCGAGACCGGAGACAGCGGCGTTGAGGTGCTGGAACGAGCAGCCGCCGGCGAGCCTTCTTCTCCGATCGGTGTCGAGCGGCGTCGCGAGGAGCAACGGCCGGGAGCTGCCTCTGCGTTCCAATTTGATGAAGAAGAAGAAGCGGGCGGGTCCCTCCCTCCATGCCCAGTCAGCGTGGGGCATGCCCAGTCAGCGCGGAGCCCACCTCTTTTGTTATTAATTTAAGCAAACCGGGTTGAGAGTTTATATTGCGGGTTCGGTTTGGTTCGGTTCGGGTTTAACCGTTTACTTATCTAATTAGTTAGTGGTGATTAAAATAAAGATAAAATATTATTTTGGGAGAATTATAAAAAAAAAAGGGGTTGGTTTATTAAATAAAAATGGTCGGGATATTAGGGGATTTGAAAATAATTTATAAAGGTGTTTAATAAATGGTATTTAAAATATCATATAATACTATTGAGATTTAAAATATATTATTGGGACTTAAAGATTTGTAAAGAATTTGGAAACGAATTTTAAGATTGGAAAGTAATCTAATAAATAGATTTAAAAGAGAATTTGGCGAGTATTTTCAATGGTCGGAATACTTAACTATCTAACTGGGATTCGAAACGGTTTTGAAACTAACTTGGGAATAAGACTTATTCAATGACTAACTAGCATGATATTATGATCGTTTGACTAACAGTATGATATGTATGACTAATAGCATGACTTGTGATGAATTATTATATGAGATTAAATGTTGGATAATTATGACGATCTAGTAGGATTTTATATCACACAAATTATGTCTTATGATTTTGATGAACCGTTGAGGTATATGCTGAATTGATGTATATGAACTTGCGGAAATTGGTTGAATGATTTATGGAGAACGATGTGGTCTTGGAGAGCGGATGATGCGATGAAATGACTTTCATAATAGGTTACTTGTTCTATTGATTGAGGTGTGTTTGAGTGCTTAATAGTTGGATGTAGACTTATGTGTATTGTCATTATGTACTTAGGTGATACTTTGTGATCGTGACAACTGTGTGCTGGATTCTTCTTTTGTCGATCTCCTAGCCAGGTAAGTACCTCCGGGGCTTACTCAATAACCAGTACCTCCTGCCTGATGTGTCATATAGTATGTAGGTGTTGCATATGCATAAGAGCATCTCATGTAGTATCATGCTTAGGAATTGCATTTACGAATGAGCATCCTTATTCTGTATGCGTTTGAATACAGAACGGCCGTTATCTGTGAGTCCTAGAGTCCTTGCTAGGGTCATAGGGCAGCCCAGCTTCATCGGGTGTTGTCCTCCTCGAGTCATTTATATATATCACGAGATACGAGATGGGCGTGAGATATGATATGATGATGAGATATGATATGATGATGAGATATGATATGATGATGAGATTCGATATGATTGTAACATCGAACTGGCCAGTCTCCACCCTATCTGTAAGGGGGGTGGTGGTAGAAGAGGGATATACCACTTGGTATTCTTTGTTAAGGCCTTACTTAATATTATGCACATATGAACTAGGAACATGATAGTGTGGTTAATATTCCAGTAATGCATGAAGGCATCCTTTATTCTAGGTATAGGCTTATTATATGTCCTCAGCGCGGTCAGAGGACCCGCGGGCGGACTCTTGGCCTGACTTGGTGGTATAGTTTCAGGTACCCGATACACTACTTGATTTTGTGCTGTTATGACGGGGTCTATTCATATGGCGGAGAGTGAGTGTTGAAATTTGACTTCACCAGATTCATGCTTTTGGGATTCTCCCTACTTATACTCTGTTTTGACCCGGCTCTGCCGTGGAACTGGTTGTATCATTTTCAGAACTTATGCCCTTGCATGATAAAGGATTTCTCGCGTTGTAGACTTAGGACAGGTACGGGGGTTTACCCCGGGGTCTCCAACGAACCTTCCAGATTTGGGTGCGAAATCCCGCTTTAAACTACAACCCTTCGGTTTCAAACCTTCAACCTGTACTCGGAGCGCAAGATCCTAACGAGGAGTTTCATCCCTCGAAACGTAACTCGGGAATCATAATCCCAGGCCGTTACAGTTTTGAGGAAAACTCATATAAGTAGCTAATAAAACCTTATACTAAGTAGTAAATTCTTATTATAACACAATAAGAGTATGTTTTGAGTAAAACTCATATAAATAGCTAATAAAACCTTATACTAAGTAATAAATTCTTATTATAACATTATAAGGTTATGTTTTGAGGAAAACTCATATAAGTAGCTAATAAAACCTCATACTAAGTAATAAATTCTTATTATAATATTAAAAGGTTATGTTTTGAGGAAAACTCATATAAGTAGCTAATAAAACCTTATACTAAGTAGTAAATTCTTATTATAACACTATAAGAGTATGTTTTGAGTAAAACTCATATATGTAGCTAATAAAACCTTATACTAAGTAATAAATTCTTATTATAACACTATAAGGTTATGTTTTGAGGAAAACTCATATAAGTAACTAATAAAACCTCATACTAAGTAATAAATTCTTATTATAATATTATAAGGTTATGTTTTGAGGAAAACTCATATAAGTAGCTAATAAAACCTTATACTAAGTAGTAAATTCTTATTATAACACTATAAGAGTATGTTTTGAGTAAAACTCATATAAGTAGCTAATAAAACCTTATACTAAGTAATAAATTCTTATTATAACATTATAAGGTTATGTTTTGGGAAAACTCATATAAGTAGCTAATAAAACCTCATACTAAGTAATAAATTCTTATTATAATAATATAAGGTTATGTTTTGAGGAAAACTCATTAAGTAGCTAATAAAACCTTATACTAAGTAGTAAATTCTTATTATAACACTATAAGAGTATGTTTTGAGTAAAACTCATATAAGTAGCTAATAAAACCTTATACTAAGTAATAGATTCTTATTATAACACTATAAGGTTATGTTTTGAGGAAAATTCATATAAGTAGCTAATAAAACCTCATACTAAGTAATAAATTCTTATTATAATATTATAAGTTTATGTTTCGAGGAAAACTCATATAAGTAGCTAATAAAACCTTATACTAAGTAGTAAATTCTTATTATAACACAATAAGAGTATGTTTTGATTAAAACTCATATAAATAGCTAATAAAACCTTATACTAAGTAATAAATTCTTATTATAACATTATAAGGTTATGTTTTGAGGAAAACTCATATAAGTAGCTAATAAAACCTCATACTAAGTAATAAATTCTTATTATAATATTAAAAGGTTATGTTTTGAGAAAAACTCATATAAGTAGCTAATAAAACCTTATATTAAGTAGTAAATTCTTATTATCACACAATAAGAGTATGTTTTGAGTAAAACTCATATAAATAGCTAATAAAACCTTATACTAAGTAATAAATTCTTATTATAACATTATAAGGTTATGTTTTGAGGAAAACTCATATAAGTAGCTAATAAAACCTCATACTAAGTAATAAATTCTTATTATAATATTAAAAGGTTATGTTTTGAGAAAAACTCATATAAGTAGCTAATAAAACCTTATACTAAGTAGTAAATTCTTATTATAACACTATAAGAGTATGTTTTGAGTAAAACTCATATAAGTAGCTAATAAAACCTCATACTAAGTAATAAATTCTTATTATAACACTATAAGGTTATGTTTTGAGGAAAACTCATATAAGTAGCTAATAAAACCTCATACTAAGTAATAAATTCTTATTATAACACTATAAGGTTATGTTTTGAGGAAAACTCATATAAGTAGCTAATAAAACCTCATACTAAGTAATAAATTCTTATTATAATATTATAAGGTTATGTTTTGAGGAAAACTCATATAAGTAGCTAATAAAACCTTATACTAAGTAGTAAATTCTTATTATAACACAATAAGAGTATGTTTTGAGTAAAACTCATATAAGTAGCTAATAAAACCTCATACTAAGTAATAAATTCTTATTATAATATTATAAGGTTATGTTTTGAGGAAAACTCATATAAGTAGCTAATAAAACCTCATACTAAGTAATAAATTCTTATTATAATATTATAAGGTTATGTTTTGAGGAAAACTCATATAAGTAGCTAATAAAACCTCATACTAAGTAGTAAATTCTTATTATAACACTATAAGAGTATGTTTTGAGGAAAACTCATATAAGTAGCTAATAAAACCTTATACTAAGTAGTAAATTCTTATTATCACACTATAAGAGTATGTTTTGAGTAAAACTCATATAAGTAGCTAATAAAACCTCATACTAAGTAATAAATTCTTATTATAATATTATAAGGTTATGTTTTGAGGAAAACTCATATAAGTAGCTAATAAAACCTTATACTAAGTAGTAAATTCTTATTATAACACTATAAGAGTATGTTTTGAGTAAAACTCATATAAGTAGCTAATAAAACCTTATACTAAGTAATAAATTCTTATTATAACACTATAAGGTTATGTTTTGAGGAAAACTCATATAAGTAGCTAATAAAAACTCATACTAAGTAATAAATTCTTATTATAAGATTATAAGGTTATGTTTTGAGGAAAACTCATATAAGTAGCTAATAAAACCTCATACTAAGTAGTAAATTCTTATTATAACACTATAAGAGTATGTTTTGAGGAAAACTCATATAAGTAGCTAATAAAACCTTATACTAAGTAGTAAATTCTTATTATAACACTATAAGAGTATGTTTTGAGTAAAACTCATATAAGTAGCTAATAAAACCTCATACTAAGTAATAAATTCTTATTATAACACTATAAGGTTATGTTTTGAGGAAAACTCATATAAGTAGCTAATAAAACCTTATACTAAGTAGTAAATTCTTATGATAACACTATAAGAGTATGTTTTGAGTAAAACCCATATAAGTAGCTAATAAAACCTCATACTAAGTAATAAATTCTTATTATAATATTATAAGGTAATGTTTTGAGGAAAACTCATATAAGTAGCTAATAAAACCTTATACTAAGTAGTAAATTCTTATGATAACACTATAAGAGTATGTTTTGAGTAAAACCCATATAAGTAGCTAATAAAACCTCATACTAAGTAGTAAATTCTTATTATAATATTATAAGGTAATGTTTTGAGGAAAACTCATATAAGTAGCTAATAAAACCTTATACTAAGTAATAAATTCTTATCATAACACTATAAGGTTATGTTTTGAGAAAAACTCATATAAGTAGCTAATAAAACCTTATACTAAGTAATAAATTCTTATTATAATACTATAAGGTTATGTTGTGAGGATAACTTATATAAGTAGCTAATAAAACCTTATACTAAGTAGTAAATTCTTATTATATTACTATAAGTTTATGTTTTGAGGAATACTCATATAATTAACTAAAAAAACCTTATACTAAGTAATAAATTCTTATTATACCAATATAAGGTTATGTTTTGAGGAAAACTCATATAAGTAGCTAATAAAACCTCATACTAAGTAATAAATTCTTATTATAATACTATAAGCTAATGTTTTGAGGAAAACTCATATGAGTAGCTAATAAAACCTCATACTAAGTAATAAATTCTTATTATAATATTATAAGGTTATGTTTTGAGGAAAACTCATATAAATAGCTAATAAAACCTCATACTAAGTAGTAAATTCTTATTATAATATTATAAGGTTATGTTTTGAGGAAAACTCATATAAATAGCTAATAAAACCTCATACTAAGTAATAAATTCTTATTATAATATTATAAGGTTATGTTTTGAGGAAAACTCATATAAGTAGCTAATAAAACCTTATACTAAGTAGTAAATTCTTATTATAACACTATAAGAGTATGTTTTGAGTAAAACTCATATAAGTAGCTAATAAAACCTTATACTAAGTAATAAATTCTTATTATAATATTATAAGGTTATGTTTTGAGGAAAACTCATATAATTAGCTAATAAAACCTTATACTAAGTAGTAAATTCTTATTATAACACTATAAGAGTATGTTTTGAGTAAAACTCATATAAGTAGCTAATAAAACCTTATACTAAGTAATAAATTCTTATTATAACACTATAAGGTTATGTTTTGAGGAAAATTCATATAAGTAGGTAATAAAACCTCATACTAAGTAATAAATTCTTATTATAATACTATAAGCTAATGTTTTGAGGAAAACTCATATGAGTAGCTAATAAAACCTCATACTAAGTAATAAATTCTTATTATAACACTATAAGGTTATGTTTTGAGGAAAACTCATATGAGTAGCTAATAAAACCTCATACTAAGTAATAAATTCTTATTATAATATTATAAGGTTATGTTTTGAGGAAAACTCATATAAATAGCTAATAAAACCTCATACTAAGTAATAAATTCTTATTATAATATTATAAGGTTATGTTTTGAGGAAAACTCATATAAATAGCTAATAAAACCTCATACTAAGTAGTAAATTCTTATTATAATATTATAAGGTTATGTTTTGAGGAAAACTCATATAAATAGCTAATAAAACCTCATACTAAGTGATAAATTCTTATTATAATATTATAAGGTTATGTTTTGAGGAAAACTCATATAAGTAGCTAATAAAACCTTATACTAAGTAGTAAATTCTTATTATAACACTATAAGAGTATGTTTTGAGTAAAACTCATATAAGTAGCTAATAAAACCTTATACTAAGTAATAAATTCTTATTATAATATTATAAGGTTATGTTTTGAGGAAAACTCATATAATTAGCTAATAAAACCTTATACTAAGTAGTAAATTCTTATTATAACACTATAAGAGTATGTTTTGAGTAAAACTCATATAAGTAGCTAATAAAACCTTATACTAAGTAATAAATTCTTATTATAATATTATAAGGTTATGTTTTGAGGAAAACTCATATAATTAGCTAATAAAACCTTATACTAAGTAGTAAATTCTTATTATAACACTATAAGAGTATGTTTTGAGTAAAACTCATATAAGTAGCTAATAAAACCTCATACTAAGTAATAAATTCTTATTATAATATTATAAGGTTATGTTTTGAGGAAAACTCATATAAGTAGCTAATAAAACCTTATACTAAGTAGTAAATTCTTATTATAACACTATAAGAGTATGTTTTGAGTAAAACTCATATAAGTAGCTAATAAAACCTCATACTAAGTAATAAATTCTTATTATAATATTATAAGGTTATGTTTTGAGCAAAACTCATATAAGTAGCTAATAAAACCTCATACTAAGTAATAAATTCTTATTATAATATTATAAGGTTATGTTTTGAGGAAAACTCATATAAGTAGCTAATAAAACCTTATACTAAGTAATAAATTCTTATTATAACACTATAAGGTTATGTTTTGAGGAAAACTCATATAAGTAGCTAATAAAACCTCATACTAAGTAATAAATTCTTATTATAACACTATAAGGTTATGTTTTGAGGAAAACTCATATAAGTAGCTAATAAAACCTCATACTAAGTAATAAATTCTTATTATAACACTACAAGGTTATGTTTTTAGGAAAACTCATATAAGTAGCTAATAAAACCTTATACTAAGTAGTAAATTCTTATTATAACACTATAAGAGTATGTTTTGAGTAAAACTCATATAAGTAGCTAATAAAACCTTATACTAAGTAATAAATTCTTATTATAACACTATAAGGTTATGTTTTGAGGAAAACTCATATAAGTAGCTAATAAAAACTCATACTAAGTAATAAATTCTTATTATAAGATTATAAGGTTATGTTTTGAGGAAAACTCATATAAGTAGCTAATAAAACCTCATACTAAGTAGTAAATTCTTATTATAACACTATAAGAGTATGTTTTGAGGAAAACTCATATAAGTAGCTAATAAAACCTTATACTAAGTAGTAAATTCTTATTATAACACTATAAGAGTATGTTTTGAGTAAAACTCATATAAGTAGCTAATAAAACCTCATACTAAGTAATAAATTCTTATTATAACACTATAAGGTTATGTTTTGAGGAAAACTCATATAAGTAGCTAATAAAACCTTATACTAAGTAGTAAATTCTTATGATAACACTATAAGAGTATGTTTTGTGTAAAACCCATATAAGTAGCTAATAAAACCTCATACTAAGTAGTAAATTCTTATTATAATATTATAAGGTAATGTTTTGAGGAAAACTCATATAAGTAGCTAATAAAACCTTATACTAAGTAATAAATTCTTATCATAACACTATCAGGTTATGTTTTGAGAAAAACTCATATAAGTAGCTAATAAAACCTTATACTAAGTAATAAATTCTTATTATAATACTATAAGGTTATGTTGTGAGGATAACTTATATAAGTAGCTAATAAAACCTTATACTAAGTAGTAAATTCTTATTATATTACTATAAGTTTATGTTTTGAGGAATACTCATATAATTAACTAAAAAAACCTTATATTAAGTAATAAATTCTTATTATACCAATATAAGGTTATGTTTTGAGGAAAACTCATATAAGTAGCTAATAAAACCTCATACTAAGTAATAAATTCTTATTATAATACTATAAGCTAATGTTTTGAGGAAAACTCATATGAGTAGCTAATAAAACCTCATACTAAGTAATAAATTCTTATTATAATATTATAAGGTTATGTTTTGAGGAAAACTCATATAAATAGCTAATAAAACCTCATACTAAGTAGTAAATTCTTATTATAATATTATAAGGTTATGTTTTGAGGAAAACTCATATAAATAGCTAATAAAACCTCATACTAAGTAATAAATTCTTATTATAATATTATAAGGTTATGTTTTGAGGAAAACTCATATAAGTAGCTAATAAAACCTTATACTAAGTAGTAAATTCTTATTATAACACTATAAGAGTATGTTTTGAGTAAAACTCATATAAGTAGCTAATAAAACCTTATACTAAGTAATAAATTCTTATTATAATATTATAAGGTTATGTTTTGAGGAAAACTCATATAATTAGCTAATAAAACCTTATACTAAGTAGTAAATTCTTATTATAACACTATAAGAGTATGTTTTGAGTAAAACTCATATAAGTAGCTAATAAAACCTCATACTAAGTAATAAATTCTTATTATAATATTATAAGGTTATGTTTTGAGGAAAACTCATATAAGTAGCTAATAAAACCTCATACTAAGTAATAAATTCTTATTATAAGATTATAAGGTTATGTTTTGAGGAAAACTCATATAAGTAGCTAATAAAACCTCATACTAAGTAGTAAATTCTTATTATAACACTATAAGAGTATGTTTTGAGGAAAACTCATATAAGTAGCTAATAAAACCTTATACTAAGTAGTAAATTCTTATTATAACACTATAAGAGTATGTTTTGAGTAAAACTCATATAAGTAGCTAATAAAACCTCATACTAAGTAATAAATTCTTATTATAACACTATAAGGTTATGTTTTGAGGAAAACTCATATAAGTAGCTAATAAAACCTTATACTAAGTAGTAAATTCTTATGATAACACTATAAGAGTATGTTTTGTGTAAAACCCATATAAGTAGCTAATAAAACCTCATACTAAGTAGTAAATTCTTATTATAATATTATAAGGTAATGTTTTGAGGAAAACTCATATAAGTAGCTAATAAAACCTTATACTAAGTAATAAATTCTTATCATAACACTATAAGGTTATGTTTTGAGAAAAACTCATATAAGTAGCTAATAAAACCTTATACTAAGTAATAAATTCTTATTATAATACTATAAGGTTATGTTGTGAGGATAACTTATATAAGTAGCTAATAAAACCTTATACTAAGTAGTAAATTCTTATTATATTACTATAAGTTTATGTTTTGAGGAATACTCATATAATTAACTAAAAAAACCTTATACTAAGTAATAAATTCTTATTATACCAATATAAGGTTATGTTTTGAGGAAAACTCATATAAGTAGCTAATAAAACCTCATATTAAGTAATAAATTCTTATTATAATACTATAAGCTAATGTTTTGAGGAAAACTCATATGAGTAGCTAATAAAACCTCATACTAAGTAATAAATTCTTATTATAATATTATAAGGTTATGTTTTGAGGAAAACTCATATAAATAGCTAATAAAACCTCATACTAAGTAGTAAATTCTTATTATAATATTATAAGGTTATGTTTTGAGGAAAACTCATATAAATAGCTAATAAAACCTCATACTAAGTAATAAATTCTTATTATAATATTATAAGGTTATGTTTTGAGGAAAACTCATATAAGTAGCTAATAAAACCTTATACTAAGTAGTAAATTCTTATTATAACACTATAAGAGTATGTTTTGAGTAAAACTCATATAAGTAGCTAATAAAACCTTATACTAAGTAATAAATTCTTATTATAATATTATAAGGTTATGTTTTGAGGAAAACTCATATAATTAGCTAATAAAACCTTATACTAAGTAGTAAATTCTTATTATAACACTATAAGAGTATGTTTTGAGTAAAACTCATATAAGTAGCTAATAAAACCTCATACTAAGTAATAAATTCTTATTATAATATTATAAGGTTATGTTTTGAGGAAAACTCATATAAGTAGCTAATAAAACCTCATACTAAGTAATAAATTCTTATTATAATATTATAAGGTTATGTTTTGAGGAAAACTCATATAAGTAGCTAATAAAACCTTATACTAAGTAATAAATTCTTATTATAACACTATAAGGTTATGTTTTGAGGAAAACTCATATAAGTAGCTAATAAAACCTCATACTAAGTAATAAATTCTTATTATAACACTATAAGGTTATGTTTTGAGGAAAACTCATATAAGTAGCTAATAAAACCTCATACTAAGTAATAAATTCTTATTATAACACTATAAGGTTATGTTTTTAGGAAAACTCATATAAGTAGCTAATAAAACCTTATACTAAGTAGTAAATTCTTATGATAACACTATAAGAGTATGTTTTGAGTAAAACCCATATAAGTAGCTAATAAAACCTCATACTAAGTAGTAAATCCTTATTATAATATTATAAGGTAATGTTTTGAGGAAAACTCATATAAGTAGCTAATAAAACCTTATACTAAGTAATAAATTCTTATCATAACACTATAAGGTTATGTTTTGAGAAAAACTCATATAAGTAGCTAATAAAACCTTATACTAAGTAATAAATTCTTATTATAATACTATAAGGTTATGTTGTGAGGATAACTTATATAAGTAGCTAATAAAACCTTATACTAAGTAGTAAATTCTTATTATATTACTATAAGTTTATGTTTTGAGGAATACTCATATAATTAACTAAAAAAACCTTATACTAAGTAATAAATTCTTATTATACCAATATAAGGTTATGTTTTGAGGAAAACTCATATAAGTAGCTAATAAAACCTCATACTAAGTAATAAATTCTTATTATAATACTATAAGCTAATGTTTTGAGGAAAACTCATATGAGTAGCTAATAAAACCTCATACTAAGTAATAAATTCTTATTATAATATTATAAGGTTATGTTTTGAGGAAAACTCATATAAATAGCTAATAAAACCTCATACTAAGTAGTAAGTTCTTATTATAATATTATAAGGTTATGTTTTGAGGAAAACTCATATAAATAGCTAATAAAACCTCATACTAAGTAATAAATTCTTATTATAATATTATAAGGTTATGTTTTGAGGAAAACTCATATAAGTAGCTAATAAAACCTTATACTAAGTAGTAAATTCTTATTATAACACTATAAGAGTATGTTTTGAGTAAAACTCATATAAGTAGCTAATAAAACCTCATACTAAGTAATAAATTCTTATTATAATATTATAAGGTTATGTTTTGAGGAAAACTCATATAAGTAGCTAATAAAACCTTATACTAAGTAGTAAATTCTTATTATAACACTATAAGAGTATGTTTTGAGTAAAACTCATATAAGTAGCTAATAAAACCTCATACTAAGTAATAAATTCTTATTATAATATTATAAGGTTATGTTTTGAGGAAAACTCATATAAGTAGCTAATAAAACCTTATACTAAGTAGTAAATTCTTATTATAACACTATAAGAGTATGTTTTGAGTAAAACTCATATAAGTAGCTAATAAAACCTCATACTAAGTAATAAATTCTTATTATAATATTATAAGGTTATGTTTTGAGCAAAACTCATATAAGTAGCTAATAAAACCTCATACTAAGTAATAAATTCTTATTATAATATTATAAGGTTATGTTTTGAGGAAAACTCATATAAGTAGCTAATAAAACCTTATACTAAGTAGTAAATTTTTATTATCACACTATAAGAGTATGTTTTGAGTAAAACTTATATAAGTAGCTAATAAAACCTCATACTAAGTAATAAATTCTTATTATAATATTATAAGGTTATGTTTTGAGGAAAACTCATATAAGTAGCTAATAAAACCTTATACTAAGTAGTAAATTCTTATTATAACACTATAAGAGTATGTTTTGAGTAAAACTCAAATAAGTAGCTAATAAAACCTTATACTAAGTAATAAATTCTTATTATAACACTATAAGGTTATGTTTTGAGGAAAACTCATATAAGTAGCTAATAAAACCTCATACTAAGTAATAAATTCTTATTATAATATTATAAGGTTATGTTTTTGTAACGGCCCAGGATTATGATTCCCGAGTTACGTTTCGAGGGATGAAACCCCTCGTTGGGATCTTGCGCCCCGAGTACAGGTTGAAGGTTTGAAATCGAAGATGCGCAGTTTAAAGTGGGATTTCGCACCCAAACCCGGAAGGTCCATTGGAGACCCCGGGGGTAAACCCCTGTACCTGTCCTAAGTCTACAACGCGCGAAAACCTTTATCATGCAAAGGGCGAAAGTTCTGAAAACGATACAACCAGTGCCACGGCAGAGCCGGGTCAAAACAGAGTATAATAGGAAGAAATCCAAAAAGCATGTGTTTGGTGAAGTCAGGGTTCATACACTCACTCTCCGCCATATGAATGGACCCCGTCATATCATCACAAAATCAAGTAGTAGATCGGGTACCTGAAACTATACCACAAAGTCAGGCCAAGAGTCCGCCCGCGGGTCCTCTGACCGCGCTGAGGACATATAATACGCCTATACCTAGAATAAAGGATGCCTTCATGCAGTACTGAAATAAAACCACACTATCATGCTCCTAATTCATAAGTGCAGAGTATGGAGGAAGGCCTTAACAAAGAATACCAAGCGGTATATCCCTCTCTTACCACCACCCCTCTTCCAGACAAGGTGGAGACTGGCCAGTTCAATGCTATAACCATATCAAATCTGATCATCATATCATATCTCATCATCATATCATATCATATCTCATCATCATATCATATCTCATGCCCATCTCGTATCTCGTGATATATATATATATATATATATATGACTCGAGGAGGACAACGCCCGATGAAGCTGGGCTGCCCTATGACCCTAGCAAGGACTCTAGGACTCACAGATAACGGCCGTTCTGTATTCAAGCGCATACAGAATAAGGATGCTCATTCATAAATGCAATTCCTAAGCATGATACTACATGACATGCTCTTATGCATATGCAACACCTACATACTATATGACACATCAGGCAGGAGGTACTGGTTACTGAGTAAGCCCCGGAGGTACTTACCTGGCTAGAAGATCAGCAAAAGAAGAATCCAGCACACAGTAGTCACGATCACAGAATATCACCTAATCACATAACGAGAATATACTAAGTATACTTCTATAGCCTTTCTAAACACATATATTATTCGCTCAAATCAGCAGATAGATAAGTAAGCTTGAATCAATCATACTTTCAATTTATCACGATCAACCACCTCTTATCTCATACCATTCATCATAACTTGTCAACTCATCAGTTTAAAAAAAATATACTCCCTATATATATCATACTTAGCCAAATTCGCATATTATTATTTCATACGTATACTTCCCATATATATATCATCATAAATATTGAACATTTAATCTCTTCTAAAAATCACCACAATATCATGCCATTAGTCACACATAACATACCTTTAATCAAACAATCATATTATCATGCTAGTTAGTAATCGTCTTATTCTCAAGTTAGCTTCAAAACCATTTCAAATCCGAATTAAACAGTTAAGAATTCCGACCCTTGAAAATACCCGCAAAATTCCTTTTTCAAATTCATTATAATTCTTTATGTCCTAATAATATATTTTAAATCTCAAATATTATTATATGCTATTTTAAATACCGCTAACTAATTAATAAGTCAATGGTTAAACCGAACCAAACCAAACCCATTTAAATCCAACCGAACCGAACCCGGTTCAAGCCAAACCCAACCAAAATGAATAAATAAATAAATAAATCGAAGGAGGGGCCCCCTCCTGGACGTCTTCTTCCTCTTCGTTCAAACAGAGGTTCCCACCATGCTCCGTCGGCGCCGAGCTCTCCCGGGCTCACCGGCTTCCGCTGCGCCCAGCCCCGCCTCGGTCTTGGCTCGCGCTCCTACAACACCGCGCCTCACACTTGCCTCTGCTCATCGCCGTTGGTCGCCTCGCCTCACCTCGCCTCGCGCCCTCGCGCTCTCGCTCACGCCGACCGAGCTCCGACGATCGTCGGAGCTCTCGACCTCACCTGATCGTCCCACACTCAGCTCACGCACACTCTCGACTAGTCTAAGCATCGAAAAAGACTCAGAAACGAATCGAAACGAGGATAAATTCGGAGCTCACCGAGATGGATTTTTCGCGACTTCGGAGCTCTCGATCGGAGTTCTGGGCTTCGTCGGTGGCTCGCGATGGCTTGTCGGACCTACACCGGATGTGGATGAGTGCGATGGTGAAGACCGCAAGCAATTTCAATCAAAAACGAAGGAGGGACGCTTACCGGAAGTTAGCTTCGCGATTGATCAAAGATTAGAAAGGAATGGGTTGCGGTGGCTCCGTGGCGGTTCCGGTGGTGTTCGTTGTTGCTACCGGTGGCTCCGAGGAATGTCGAAGGCTGTGATGTTGCTCTTGAGGGAGGAGGAAGCAAGGAGGATGATGGGGAAGAGAGCTGCAGTGATGGTGTGACAGCGGGAGATGGGAGCGGAAATGATGAAGGAGGGAGTCGGTGGAGGTGAGGTGAAAACATAGAGTGAAGGTGACGGTGGTTGGGATGGTGAAATGGTGATGGAAATGAAAGATAAGGAGAGGGAGGTGATGTCTTGACAACTGAATTGGGGAGTAGGAGGGCTGTAGGGGTGAGGCCGGTGCAGAGGTGAGGGAGTGGGTGTACGAGGTTGAGTGTGAAATTGGCTAACCAATACCCGGAAATAAATTCCGAATACGCGAATTTTGAATCCCGAAATTAGTTCCCGAATGTTAGTTTTTCCGAATACCGCTTTCTCGATCAATTAGATTTTTAAAATTGACAAGGATATCGCCATCTGATAATTATTTTGAATTTTCGAGGTCAAGGACGGAAATTGTTTGCCAAATTTTACATTCCGGTCGGAATCCGCTAAACGAGTTTTAAACCCGATTTTAACCTCTCTCTTCCTTTTTTTTTTTTATTCTCTTTTCCCGAAAAAAAAATTAGGATTTAAAAATCCGAGCCTTTACATCATCCACCTCTAAAAACAAGTCTCGTCCTCGAGACTAAAATTATTTTTAAAACAGGGGATGAAGTTTGAAATCGGTGAGTCCATGGATCATGCCATTGATCCCGTAAACACCTCATAAGTGCCCCTATGAGGTCCTCACAGTACCGTTGCCGTGATCATAATATCCCCAAATAGACCGCAGTAAGGATGTAATATGGGCCCCTACCACATCCTTACTCCGACTCCTTGGCCATATCATAACTCAAATACTTATCCACTTCGTGGGGCGTTATAATGAAACTAGTGTTGTATTTATTTTATTTTATTTTATTTTTATTCTTGTTTTCCAGGTTAGTCTCTTTTGAACACGATTCAAAATTCCATGTTCGTCATTAGTAAAGTTCATTTCTACCTTCTGAGTTCATCTTACCATCCACCTCTAAGGGCTAACCCCACATTCTCTTCCTAGGTTCCATGTTATGATCAAATTCCAATACTTCAACTTCCATCATCTCTATCATCAAGCCTCATATATATATATAGTGACACTCATATCACATACTAATAGCATGACCTAAACACGTCAAGTATAGTCACATACCATAAAATATCTAGCACGTCATCACATCATCACAGCTCATCATATCATATCACCAAGGATCTGCACACAACTACCAATCATAAGTACACAAGCAAAGAGATACTACCAACCAACCCCAATCCAACTAGACAACTCACCGCACTCGCGAGGTCAAGGAAATATCTACGCTTGGCTCGACATAGGATGCGAGCAACTCGTCTAGGACATCCCCATAACTAGCCCGAATACTCTCCTCAGTCTCCCACGTGGCCTCCTCAGGGCTCCTCTTAGACCACTGAACTAGAAGCAAAGGAACCTCCCTGTTCCTAAGCCTCTTGACTCGACGGTCAAGAACTCTCACAGGACGCTCTACAAAGGTATGGTCAGGCTCAACCTGAAGGTCTGAATAGTCTAGGACATGGCTAGGGTCAGGGATATACTGGCGAAGTTGTGAGACGTGAAAGACGTCATGAACACCGGCCAAGGATGGGGGCAGTGCTAAGCGATAAGCCACCTCGCCAACTCTATCCAAAATCTCAAACGGGCCAATATACCTCGGACTCAACTTTCCTTTGATCCCAAACCGTCGGACTCCTCTGGTAGGCGAAACTCGAAGCCACACATGCGAACCTACCTCGAACTCAATCTCTATCCTCCGCTTGTCTGCATACTTTTTCTGGCGATCTTGGGCGACTCTCATGTGCTCACGGATACGTCCCACCTTATCAATGGTCTCTCTAACTAGGTCCGGTAAAGATGAAACCGTGTCCGCAGGCTCATCCCAACAAACTGGCGACTTGCATCGCCTCCCATACAGAGCCTCATATGGAGCCATCTCGATCGGCGCATGGTAGCTGTTGTTGTATGAAAACTCCACCAATGGTAGGTGTCTAACCCAACGGTCTCCCCACTCCAAAACACACGATCGCAGCATATCCTCTAAGGTCTGAATCGTCCTCTCACTCTGGCATCTGTCTGAGGATGAAAAGCTGTACTGAAATGCAGTCTAGTACCTAGGCTCTCCTGAACTTGGTGCCAAAACCTCGAGGTAAAACGTCCATCTCTGTCAGATACGATCCTCTCAGGTACTCCATGAAGTCTCACGATCAGGCAAATGAACTCCTCAGCTAACCGCGATGCTGGCCATGTCTCCTGAATCGGAATGAAGTGAGCCGACTTGGTCAACCTATCGACCACGACCCAAATGGGGTCGAATCCTCTGACATCTCGCCTCAGCCCAGTGACGAAGTCCATCGAGATATCTGTCCACTTCCACGCGGGAACTGGAAGCGACCTGACAAGTCCTCCCGGTCTCTGGTGCTCAATCCGAACCTGCTGGCAAACCTGACATCTGGCTACAAAATCTGTGATGTCTGCTCGCATCCTCTGCCACCAATAATATCTCCTCAAATCCTGATACATCTTATTCGTCCCTGGATGGACGGAATAAGGAGTGGAGTGAGCCTCCTGCATGATCCTTTGCCTCAGACTTGACGTCGACGGAACTACAACTCTGCCCTGAAAGGTCAACATCCCATCTCCTCTCTCTACAAGCTCTCTAAATCGACCTTGGGCCATCCGATCCCTCAGAACTGGAATCTCTGGACAGTCTGCCTGACCTCGACGAATCTCCTCGGTCAACTCAGCCTGAACCTCCAAGAATGATAACTGTCCATTCTCCCGCTGAACCCACACCTCGAAGCAACACCTCATCAAATCGGTCTGCAAATCCCTCTGAGCTGTAAGCCTCGCAACTGATGCCTCCTGGTGAGTCTTCCTACTGAGCGCATCTGCCACCACATTGGCCTTCCCTGGGTGATAAACTATGTCCAAGTCATAGTCCTTTAGAAGCTCTAGCCACCGTCTCTGTCGCATGTTGAGCTCCATGAAAGCAGCTGGTGCATTGGTCAGCCCAAACGGCATGACCACGAACTCGTAGTGACCATAGCGGGTCCTAAAAGCGGTCTTCTGGACATCCTCTGGCTTCACTCTCAGCTGGTGATAACCGGACCTCAAATCAATCTTCGAGAAGACAACGACGCCTTGCAGCTGATCCAACAGGTCGTCAATCCTGGGAAGGGGATAACGGTTCTTCACCGTCGCACGGTTCAACTCCCTATAATCGATGCATAGCCTCAATGACCCGTCCTTCTTCTTAACGAACAACACTGGTGCTCCCCAAGGTGATGCACTAGGCCTGATGTAACCCTTCTCGGCTAGCTCCTCCAACTGAGCCTTCAGCTCGGCCATCTCCGTCGGTGCCATGCGGTAAGGGACTCGTGAAATAGGTCTGGTGCCTGGGTCTAGCTCGATCCCAAAGTCAACCTCTCTCGGTGGGGGAAGTCCCGGTAGCTCATCTGGAAACACATCTGCGAAGTCTCTGACAACAGGGACATCTGACAAGTTGGGATGTGTGCGATCCACCTCTAAAGCGTAACACCAATACCCGATGCATCCCTGGTCTAGAAGTCTGGCGGCTCTGACTGCGCTAATGAGCGCTCCGTTCCTCTTGGGGTCGCTCCCCCAAACCAGGTGCTCAGTTCCATCATCTGCCAAGATAGACACCGTCCGCGTCCTCAGATTGATAATCGCTCCATAGTGGTCCATGAAATCCATACCCAGAATGAGATCATCCATCCTCAATGGCATGACAATAAGGTCGGTTGGCCACTCACGCTCACCTATATGGATGGGGCACCCTAAAATCTCCCGACTCGTCCTAACCTTTACCCCGTCCGCTAGACCAATAGTAAGGGGTAAACCACTCGTGCAGCTCAGGCTCAGCCTAGCAACGCACGCCTCTGCTATGAAGCAGTGAGTAGCACCAGTGTCAAACAATATAGACAAGCACGCATCATGGAAATGTATAGTACCTGCGGAAGTAGGGGCAGTACGGTCATCAGCTCTCATCTGGAACACGCGGGGCGGTGGGGGTAATGCTGGTCCTCGGCCTCCGGAACTCTGGACACGATCATACCCGGACCCAGATGGTCCTGCAGATGACGAACCTCTCCCCTGACCTGGCCCTGACGGCCCTCTGCCTCCACGATCGTAACCTCTACCTCCTCTACCTCCTCTACCCCCTCCTCGACCTCTACCAGAAGCATCTCCTCGCCCCTGACCCTGTGGATAAGTCAGCAGTGGCGGCTGAGGAGCCGCAGGAAGTCTCGGTGGCCGTGCAGGCGGCGGGGCTCTACCGTCCTGGGGACAACGGGCGGCTCTATGCCCCATGGTGCCGCAAGTGAAGCAGACAATCGAACGATCTGGGCAGGAAGCGACATAATGACCTCTCTCGAAGCATCCATGGTAAGTGACACTCCTCACTCGTGCATCTCCTCTAGAAACAGCTGGACCGGGCGGCTGGGGTGCCCTTGGTGTAACTCTGTGATATCCCCCTCTAAATCCTCCTCCATAGCCTCCTCTCCTGGATCTGTCGTCTCCGCGACCATCCGCTGGTCTCGCTCTCTTCGCCTCAGGGCGAGAAGTGGTGTATGAAGTCTCGGACAAGATCCGCTGCTGGTCGTACAGGAGGATGACCTCCAGGAATCGATCAAAGCTAACAGCTCCCAAGCTGGAGGCACGCAGAAGTACTGGAGGCGGCAGTCTCATCGATAACATGCGAATCCGGCTCTCATCGGAAGGGCACAAGTGAGCACAGTAGACCAGTTCCTTCTTGAACTGGCGAACGATGGTAGAGACAGAAGCTGATCGGTCGTAGAAGCCTCGCATAAAGGATACCTGTCGGGCTATCTCAATCCCAGGAGGGCGGTACTCTCTCAGCATCAGATCCCTAAACTCCTCGTAGGTCCACTCAGCCTGATCTATCTTAAATAAAGACCAGCGGTCAAAAGCGTCTCCCTGTAGACGGCCCGCGGCAAGTCTCTGTCTCTAGGAAGCGGGGACAGCAACATGGTCGAACAACCCATCCATCTCACGGAACCATCTCTCAATATCCCCCCCAACCTCTCCAGTAAAAGTCGGAGGACAGCACTGAGCTAACGTCTTGACCCAGTCGACGCGCTTCTCCGGGCGTGCATCGGCTACGGGCTCAGCTGGCTGAACAGGAACCTCGGGCGTTGGTGCTGTAGATCGAGCTCCTCCTCGTAACTCGCTCAGAATGTCGTGAAGTGCCGCCTCTAGCTGTCCAAGTCTAGTCTCTGTGGGAATCGGAATCTGGTCGTCAGCCGGCGGAGGCGAAGCTCGCTCCTCAACATGATCGTCAGCAGCGTGCTCCTCGACGCTCTCAACAGCAATCCGACGGGGGCGTCCCCGACCGCGACGTGCCCTACCCCCACTCCCAATAGAACCGCGTCTAGTATCGACCATGATGGCTACATGAACGATATATTTAAACACTCAGCACAGAAGCACTCAACGATTAATATAATCCCCTTCAAGGAGGATCGCCCTCGGGCCCAATTGTATATATATATAAATTAAGCATAGAGACGATCTATGCCGTCCTTCAAGGGACGGCTGACCAGAGGGGCAAAACCTCACAGTCACCTAACTCGACACTCCAACCTCCGTGGTGTTCCTTGGAGTTATTTAGGACCATCTGTAAATCAAAGCTAGTATTTTGCCTACCGTTCTCCGAGTTCTACATCCATAAGGGAGGTCTATCGCTTTGGTCTCTACCCACGAGATTGTTTCCCCTTTATTCATTTTACGTTTTAATTCCAATTAAATTCATTTTGCCCTTTTGAAAGCATTTCTCAAACCCATTTGAAAACATTGGGCGATTTTCAAAACCATCTTCAACCTGTTGTACTCGGATTGCAAAACCTCAGCTCTGATACCACCTTTGTAACGGCCCAGGATTATGATTCCCGAGTTACGTTTCGAGGGATGAAACCCCTCGATGGGATCTTGCGCCCCGAGTACAGGTTGAAGGTTTGAAATCGAAGATGCGCAGTTTAAAGTGGGATTTCGCACCCAAACCCGGAAGGTCCATTGGAGACCCCGGGGGTAAACCCCTGTACCTGTCCTAAGTCTACAACGCGCGAAAACCTTTATCATGCAAAGGGCGAAAGTTCTGAAAACGATACAACCAGTGCCACGGCAGAGCCGGGTCAAAACAGAGTATAATAGGAAGAAATCCAAAAAGCATGAGTTTGGTGAAGTCAGGGTTCATACACTCACTCTCCGCCATATGAATGGACCCCGTCATATCATCACAAAATCAAGTAGTAGATCGGGTACCTGAAACTATACCACAAAGTCAGGCCAAGAGTCCGCCCGCGGGTCCTCTGACCGCGCTGAGGACATATAATACACCTATACCTAGAATAAAGGATGCCTTCATGCAGTACTGAAATAAAACCACACTATCATGCTCCTAATTCATAAGTGCAGAGTATGGAGGAAGGCCTTAACAAAGAATACCAAGCGGTATATCCCTCTCTTACCACCACCCCTCTTCCAGACAAGGTGGAGACTGGCCAGTTCAATGCTATAACCATATCAAATCTCATCATCATATCATATCTCATCATCATATCATATCATATCTCATCATCATATCATATCTCATGCCCATCTCGTATCTCGTGATATATGTATATATATATATATATATGACTCGAGGAGGACAACGCCCGATGAAGCTGGGCTGCCCTATGACCCTAGCAAGGACTCTAGGACTCACAGATAACGGCCGTTCTGTATTCAAGCGCATACAGAATAAGGATGCTCATTCATAAATGCAATTCCTAAGCATGATACTACATGACATGCTCTTATGCATATGCAACACCTACATACTATATGACACATCAGGCAGGAGGTACTGGTTACTGAGTAAGCCCCGGAGGTACTTACCTGGCTAGAAGATCAGCAAAAGAAGAATCCAGCACACAGTAGTCACGATCACAGAATATCACCTAATCACATAACGAGAATATACTAAGTATACTTCTATAGCCTTTCTAAACACATATATTACTCGCTCAAATCAGCAGATAGATAAGTAAGCTTGAATCAATCATACTTTCAATTTATCACGATCAACCACCTCTTATCTCATACCATTCATCATAACTTGTCAACTCATCAGTTTAAAAAAAATATACTCCCTATATATATCATACTTAGCCAAATTCGCATATTATTATTTCATACGTATACTTCCCATATATATATCATCATAAATATTGAACATTTAATCTCTTCTAAAAATCACCACAATATCATGCCATTAGTCACACATAACATACCTTTAATCAAACAATCATATTATCATGCTAGTTAGTAATCGTCTTATTCTCAAGTTAGCTTCAAACCATTTCAAATCCGAATTAAACAGTTAAGAATTCCGACCCTTGAAAATACCCGCAAAATTCCTTTTTCAAATTCATTATAATTCTTTATGTCCTAATAATATATTTTAAATCTCAAATATTATTATATGCTATTTTAAATACCGCTAACTAATTAATAAGTCAATGGTTAAACCGAACCAAACCAAACCCATTTAAATCCAACCGAACCGAACCCGGTTCAAGCCAAACCCAACCAAAATGAATAAATAAATAAATAAATCGAAGGTGGGGCCCCCTCCTAGACGTCTTCTTCCTCTTCGTTCAAACAGAGGTTCCCACCATGCTCCGCCGGCGCCGAGCTCTCCCGGGCTCACCGGCTTCCGCTGCGCCCAGCCCCGCCTCGGTCTTGGCTCGCGCTCCTACAGCACCGCACCTCACACTCGCCTCTGCTCATCGCCGTTGGTCGCCTCGCCTCACCTCGCCTCGCGCCCTCGCGCTCTCGCTCACGCCGACCGAGCTCCGACGATCGTCGGAGCTCTCGACCTCACCTGATCGTCCCACACTCAGCTCACGCACACTCTCGACTAGTCTAAGCATCGAAAAAGACTCAGAAACGAATCGAAACGAGGATAAATTCGGAGCTCACCGAGATGGATTTTTCGCGACTTCGGAGCTCTCGATCGGAGTTCTGGGCTTCGTCGGTGGCTCGCGATGGCTTGTCGGACCTACACCGGATGTGGATGAGTGCGATGGTGAAGACCGCAAGCAATTTCAATCAAAAACGAAGGAGGGACGCTTACCGGAAGTTAGCTTCGCGATTGATCAAAGATTAGAAAGGAATGGGTTGCGGTGGCTCCGTGGCGGTTCCGGTGGTGTTCGTTGTTGCTACCGGTGGCTCCGAGGAATGTCGAAGGCTGTGATGTTGCTCTTGAGGGAGGAGGAAGCAAGGAGGATGATGGGGAAGAGAGCTGCAGTGATGGTGTGACAGTGGGAGATGGGAGCGGAAATGATGAAGGAGGGAGTCGGTGGAGGTGAGGTGAAAACAGAGAGTGAAGGTGACGGTGGTTGGGATGGTGAAATGGTGATGGAAATGAAAGATAAGGAGAGGGAGGTGATGTCTTGACAACTGAATTGGGGAGTAGGAGGGCTGTAGGGGTGAGGCCGGTGCAGAGGTGAGGGAGTGGGTGTACGAGGTTGAGTGTGAAATTGGCTAACCAATACCCGGAAATAAATTCCGAATACGCGAATTTTGAATCCCGAAATTAGTTCCCGAATGTTAGTTTTTCCGAATACCACTTTCTCGATCAATTAGATTTTTAAAATTGACAAGGATATCGCCATCTGATAATTATTTTGAATTTTCGAGGTCAAGGACGGAAATTGTTTGCCAAATTTTACATTCCGGTCGGAATCCGCTAAACGAGTTTTAAACCCGATTTTAACCTCTCTCTTCCTTTTTTTTTTTTTTATTCTCTTTTCCCGAAAAAAAAATTAGGATTTAAAAATCCGAGCCTTTACAGTTTTGAGGAAAACTCATATAACTAGCTAATAAAACCTTATACTAAGTAGTAAATTCTTATTATAACACTATAAGAGTATGTTTTGAGTAAAACTCATATAAGTAGCTAATAAAACCTTATACTAAGTAATAAATTCTTATTATAACACTATAAGGTTATGTTTTGAGGAAAACTCATATAAGTCGCTAATAAAAACTCATACTAAGTAATAAATTATTATTATAAGATTATAAGGTTATGTTTTGAGGAAAACTCATATAAGTAGCTAATAAAACCTCATACTAAGTAGTAAATTCTTATTATAACACTATAAGAGTATGTTTTGAGGAAAACTCATATAAGTAGCTAATAAAACCTTATACTAAGTAGTAAATTCTTATTATAACACTATAAGAGTATGTTTTGAGTAAAACTCATATAAGTAGCTAATAAAACCTCATACTAAGTAATAAATTCTTATTATAACACTATAAGGTTATGTTTTGAGGAAAACTCATATAAGTAGCTAATAAAAACTTATACTAAGTAGTAAATTCTTATTATAACACTATAAGAGTATGTTTTGAGTAAAACTCATATAAGTAGCTAATAAAACCTCATACTAAGTAGTAAATTCTTATTATAATACTATACGGTTATGTTGTGAGGATAACTTATATAATTAGCTAATAAAACCTTATACTAAATAGTAAATTCTTATTATATTACTATAAGTTTATGTTTTGAGGAATACTCATATAATTAACTAAAAAAACCTTACACTAAGTAATAAATTCTTATTATACCAATATAAGGTTATGTTTTGAGGAAAACTCATATAAGTAGCTAATAAAACCTCATACTAAGTAATAAATTCTTATTATAATACTATAAGGTTATGTTTTGAGGAAAACTGGTATGAGTAGCTAATAAAACCTCATACTAAGTAATAAATTCTTATTATAATATTATAAGGTTATGTTTTGCGGAAAACTCATATAAGTAGCTAATAAAACCTTATACTAAGTAGTAAATTCTTATTATAACACTATAAGAGTATGTTTTGAGTAAAACTCATATAAGTAGCTAATAAAACCTCATACTAAGTAATAAATTCTTATTATAATATTATAAGGTTATGTTTTGAGGAAAACTCATATAAGTAGCTAATAAAACCTCATACTAAGTAATAAATTCTTATTATAATATTATAAGGTTATGTTTTGAGGAAAACTCATATAACTAGCTAATAAAACCTTATACTAAGTAGTAAATTCTTATTATAACACTATAAGAGTATGTTTTGAGTAAAACTCATATAAGTAGCTAATAAAACCTTATACTAAGTAATAAATTCTTATTATAACACTATAAGGTTATGTTTTGAGGAAAACTCATATAAGTAGCTAATAAAAACTCATACTAAGTAATAAATTATTATTATAAGATTATAAGGTTATGTTTTGAGGAAAACTCATATAAGTAGCTAATAAAACCTCATACTAAGTAGTAAATTCTTATTATAACACTATAAGAGTATGTTTTGAGGAAAACTCATATAAGTAGCTAATAAAACCTTATACTAAGTAGTAAATTCTTATTATAACACTATAAGAGTATGTTTTGAGTAAAACTCATATAAGTAGCTAATAAAACCTCATACTAAGTAATAAATTCTTATTATAACACTATAAGGTTATGTTTTGAGGAAAACTCATATAAGTAGCTAATAAAAACTTATACTAAGTAGTAAATTCTTATTATAACACTATAAGAGTATGTTTTGAGTAAAACTCATATAAGTAGCTAATAAAACCTCATACTAAGTAGTAAATTCTTATTATAATACTATACGGTTATGTTGTGAGGATAACTTATATAATTAGCTAATAAAACCTTATACTAAATAATAAATTCTTATTATATTACTATAAGTTTATGTTTTGAGGAATACTCATATAATTAACTAAAAAAACCTTACACTAAGTAATAAATTCTTATTATACCAATATAAGGTTATGTTTTGAGGAAAACTCATATAAGTAGCTAATAAAACCTCATACTAAGTAATAAATTCTTATTATAATACTATAAGGTT
The DNA here is from genome assembly GCA_037127255.1 of Persicaria tinctoria. Lineage (NCBI taxonomy): Eukaryota > Viridiplantae > Streptophyta > Magnoliopsida > Caryophyllales > Polygonaceae > Persicaria > Persicaria tinctoria. The sequence goes on along the minus strand of JBANSL010000009.1, from coordinate 9,036,988 downwards.
ATGTTTTGAGGAAAACTGATATGAATAGCTAATAAAACCTCATAATAAGTAATAAATTCTTATTATAATATTATAAGGTTATGTTTTGAGGAAAACTCATATAAGTAGCTAATAAAACCTTATACTAAGTAGTAAAATCTTATTATAACACTATAAGAGTATGTTTTGAGTAAAACTCATATAGGTAGCTAATAAAACCTCATACTAAGTAATAAATTCTTATTATAATATTATAAGGTTATGTTTTGAGGAAAACTCATATAAGTAGCTAATAAAACCTCATACTAAGTAATAAATTCTTATTATAATATTATAAGGTTATGTTTTGAGGAAAACTCATATAAGTAGCTAATAAAACCTTATACTAAGTAGTAAATTCTTATTATCACACTATAAGACTATGTTTTGAGTAAAACTCATATAAGTAGCTAATAAAACCTCATACTAAGTAATAAATTCTTATTATAATATTATAAAGTTATGTTTTGAGGAAAACTCATATAAGTAGCTAATAAAACCTTATACTAAGTAGTAAATTCTTATTATAACACTATAAGAGTATGTTTTGAGTAAAACTCATATAAGTAGCTAATAAAACCTCATACTAAGTAGTAAATTCTTATTATAATACTATACGGTTATGTTGTGAGGATAACTTATATAATTAGCTAATAAAACCTTATACTAAATAGTAAATTCTTATTATATTACTATAAGTTTATGTTTTGAGGAATACTCATATAATTAACTAAAAAAACCTTACACTAAGTAATAAATTCTTATTATACCAATATAAGGTTATGTTTTGAGGAAAACTCATATAAGTAGCTAATAAAACCTCATACTAAGTAATAAATTCTTATTATAATACTATAAGGTTATGTTTTGAGGAAAACTGATATGAGTAGCTAATAAAACCTCATACTAAGTAATAAATTCTTATTATAATATTATAAGGTTATGTTTTGCGGAAAACTCATATAAGTAGCTAATAAAACCTTATACTAAGTAGTAAATTCTTATTATAACACTATAAGAGTATGTTTTGAGTAAAACTCATATAAGTAGCTAATAAAACCTCATACTAAGTAGTAAATTCTTATTATAATACTATACGGTTATGTTGTGAGGATAACTTATATAATTAGCTAATAAAACCTTATACTAAATAATAAATTCTTATTATATTACTATAAGTTTATGTTTTGAGGAATACTCATATAATTAACTAAAAAAACCTTACACTAAGTAATAAATTCTTATTATACCAATATAAGGTTATGTTTTGAGGAAAACTCATATAAGTAGCTAATAAAACCTCATACTAAGTAATAAATTCTTATTATAATACTATAAGGTTATGTTTTGAGGAAAACTGATATGAATAGCTAATAAAATCTCATACTAAGTAATAAATTCTTATTATAATATTATAAGGTTATGTTTTGAGGAAAACTCATATAAGTAGCTAATAAAACCTTATATTAAGTAGTAAATTCTTATTATAACACTATAAGAGTATGTTTTGAGTAAAACTCATATAAGTAGCTAATAAAACCTCATACTAAGTAATAAATTCTTATTATAATATTATAAGGTTATGTTTTGAGGAAAACTCATATAAGTAGCTAATAAAACCTCATACTAAGTAATAAATTCTTATTATAATATTATAAGGTTATGTTTTGAGGAAAACTCATATAAGTAGCTAATAAAACCTTATACTAAGTAGTAAATTCTTATTATCACACTATAAGACTATGTTTTGAGTAAAACTCATATAAGTAGCTAATAAAACCTCATACTAAGTAATAAATTCTTATTATAATATTATAAAGTTATGTTTTGAGGAAAACTCATATAAGTAGCTAATAAAACCTTATACTAAGTAGTAAATTCTTATTATAACACTATAAGAGTATGTTTTGAGTAAAACTCATATAAGTAGCTAATAAAACCTCATACTAAGTAATAAATTCTTATTATAACACTATAAGGTTATGTTTTGAGGAAAACTCATATAAGTAGCTAATAAAACCTTATACTAAGTAGTAAATTCTTATTATAACACTATAAGAGTATGTTTTGAGTAAAACTCATATAAGTAGCTAATAAAACCTCATACTAAGTGGTAAATTCTTATTATAATATTATAAGGTTATGTTTTGAGGAAAACTCATATAAGTAGCTAATAAAACCTTATACTAAGTAATAAATTCTTATCATAACACTATAAGGTTATGTTTTGAGAAAAACTCATATAAGTAGCTAATAAAACCTTATACTAAGTAATAAATTCTTATTATAATACTATACGATTATGTTGTGAGGATAACTTATATAAGTAGCTAATAAAACCTTATACTAAGTAGTAAATTCTTATTATATTACTATAAGTTTATGTTTTGAGGAATACTCATATAATTAACTAAAAAAACCTTATACTAAGTAATAAATTCTTATTATACCAATATAAGGTTATGTTTTGAGGAAAACTCATATAAGTAGCTAATAAAACCTCATACTAAGTAATAAATTGTTATTATAATACTATAAGGTTATGTTTTGTGGAAAACTCATATGAGTAGCTAATAAAACCTCATACTAAGTAATAAATTCTTATTATAATATTATAAGGTTATGTTTTGAGGAAAACTCATATAAGTAGCTAATAAAACCTTATACTAAGTAGTAAATTCTTATTATAACACTATAAGAGTATGTTTTGAGTAAAACTCATATAAGTAGCTAATAAAACCTCATACTAAGTAATAAATTCTTATTATAATATTATAAGGTTATGTTTTGAGGAAAACTCATATAAGTAGCTAATAAAACCTCATACTAAGTAATAAATTCTTATTATAATATTATAAGGTTATGTTTTGAGGAAAACTCATATAAGTAGCTAATAAAACCTTATACTAAGTAGTAAATTCTTATTATCACACTATAAGACTATGTTTTGAGTAAAACTCATATAAGTAGCTAATAAAACCTCATACTAAGTAATAAATTCTTATTATAATATTATAAGGTTATGTTTTGAGGAAAACTCATATAAGTAGCTAATAACACCTTATACTAAGTAGTAAATTCTTATTATAACACTATAAGAGTATGTTTTGAGTAAAACTCATATAAGTAGCTAATAAAACCTCATACTAAGTAATAAATTCTTATTATAACACTATAAGGTTATGTTTTGAGGAAAACTCATATAAGTAGCTAATAAAACCTTATACTAAGTAGTAAATTCTTATTATAACACTATAAGAGTATGTTTTGAGTAAAACTCATATAAGTAGCTAATAAAACCTCATACTAAGTGGTAAATTCTTATTATAATATTATAAGGTTATGTTTTGAGGAAAACTCATATAAGTAGCTAATAAAACCTTATACTAAGTAATAAATTCTTATCATAACACTATAAGGTTATGTTTTGAGAAAAACTCATATAAGTAGCTAATAAAACCTTATACTAAGTAATAAATTCTTATTATAATACTATACGGTTATGTTGTGAGGATAACTTATATAAGTAGCTAATAAAACCTTATACTAAGTAGTAAATTCTTATTATATTACTATAAGTTTATGTTTTGAGGAATACTCATATAATTAACTAAAAAAACCTTACACTAAGTAATAAATTCTTATTATACCAATATAAGGTTATGTTTTGAGGAAAACTCATATAAGTAGCTAATAAAACCTCATACTAAGTAATAAATTCTTATTATAATACTATAAGGTTATGTTTTGAGGAAAACTGATATGAATAGCTAATAAAACCTCATAATAAGTAATAAATTCTTATTATAATATTATAAGGTTATGTTTTGAGGAAAACTCATATAAGTAGCTAATAAAACCTTATACTAAGTAGTAAATTCTTATTATAACACTATAAGAGTATGTTTTGAGTAAAACTCATATAGGTAGCTAATAAAACCTCATACTAAGTAATAAATTCTTATTATAATATTATAAGGTTATGTTTTGAGGAAAACTCATATAAGTAGCTAATAAAACCTCATACTAAGTAATAAATTCTTATTATAATATTATAAGGTTATGTTTTGAGGAAAACTCATATAAGTAGCTAATAAAACCTTATACTAAGTAGTAAATTCTTATTATCACACTATAAGACTATGTTTTGAGTAAAACTCATATAAGTAGCTAATAAAACCTCATACTAAGTAATAAATTCTTATTATAATATTATAAAGTTATGTTTTGAGGAAAACTCATATAAGTAGCTAATAAAACCTTATACTAAGTAGTAAATTCTTATTATAACACTATAAGAGTATGTTTTGAGTAAAACTCATATAAGTAGCTAATAAAACCTCATACTAAGTAGTAAATTCTTATTATAATACTATACGGTTATGTTGTGAGGATAACTTATATAATTAGCTAATAAAACCTTATACTAAATAGTAAATTCTTATTATATTACTATAAGTTTATGTTTTGAGGAATACTCATATAATTAACTAAAAAAACCTTACACTAAGTAATAAATTCTTATTATACCAATATAAGGTTATGTTTTGAGGAAAACTCATATAAGTAGCTAATAAAACCTCATACTAAGTAATAAATTCTTATTATAATACTATAAGGTTATGTTTTGAGGAAAACTGATATGAGTAGCTAATAAAACCTCATACTAAGTAATAAATTCTTATTATAATATTATAAGGTTATGTTTTGCGGAAAACTCATATAAGTAGCTAATAAAACCTTATACTAAGTAGTAAATTCTTATTATAACACTATAAGAGTATGTTTTGAGTAAAACTCATATAAGTAGCTAATAAAACCTCATACTAAGTAGTAAATTCTTATTATAATACTATACGGTTATGTTGTGAGGATAACTTATATAATTAGCTAATAAAACCTTATACTAAATAATAAATTCTTATTATATTACTATAAGTTTATGTTTTGAGGAATACTCATATAATTAACTAAAAAAACCTTACACTAAGTAATAAATTCTTATTATACCAATATAAGGTTATGTTTTGAGGAAAACTCATATAAGTAGCTAATAAAACCTCATACTAAGTAATAAATTCTTATTATAATACTATAAGGTTATGTTTTGAGGAAAACTAATATGAATAGCTAATAAAACCTCATACTAAGTAATAAATTCTTATTATAATATTATAAGGTTATGTTTTGAGGAAAACTCATATAAGTAGCTAATAAAACCTTATACTAAGTAGTAAATTCTTATTATAACACTATAAGAGTATGTTTTGAGTAAAACTCATATAAGTAGCTAATAAAACCTCATACTAAGTAATAAATTCTTATTATAATATTATAAGGTTATGTTTTGAGGAAAACTCATATAAGTAGCTAATAAAACCTCATACTAAGTAATAAATTCTTATTATAATATTATAAGGTTATGTTTTGAGGAAAACTCATATAAGTAGCTAATAAAACCTTATACTAAGTAGTAAATTCTTATTATCACACTATAAGACTATGTTTTGAGTAAAACTCATATAAGTAGCTAATAAAACCTCATACTAAGTAATAAATTCTTATTATAATATTATAAAGTTATGTTTTGAGGAAAACTCATATAAGTAGCTAATAAAACCTTATACTAAGTAGTAAATTCTTATTATAACACTATAAGAGTATGTTTTGAGTAAAACTCATATAAGTAGCTAATAAAACCTCATACTAAGTAATAAATTCTTATTATAACACTATAAGGTTATGTTTTGAGGAAAACTCATATAAGTAGCTAATAAAACCTTATACTAAGTAGTAAATTCTTATTATAACACTATAAGAGTATGTTTTGAGTAAAACTCATATAAGTAGCTAATAAAACCTCATACTAAGTGGTAAATTCTTATTATAATATTATAAGGTTATGTTTTGAGGAAAACTCATATAAGTAGCTAATAAAACCTTATACTAAGTAATAAATTCTTATCATAACACTATAAGGTTATGTTTTGAGAAAAACTCATATAAGTAGCTAATAAAACCTTATACTAAGTAATAAATTCTTATTATAATACTATACGATTATGTTGTGAGGATAACTTATATAAGTAGCTAATAAAACCTTATACTAAGTAGTAAATTCTTATTATATTACTATAAGTTTATGTTTTGAGGAATACTCATATAATTAACTAAAAAAACCTTATACTAAGTAATAAATTCTTATTATACCAATATAAGGTTATGTTTTGAGGAAAACTCATATAAGTAGCTAATAAAACCTCATACTAAGTAATAAATTCTTATTATAATACTATAAGGTTATGTTTTGTGGAAAACTCATATGAGTAGCTAATAAAACCTCATACTAAGTAATAAATTCTTATTATAATATTATAAGGTTATGTTTTGAGGAAAACTCATATAAGTAGCTAATAAAACCTTATACTAAGTAGTAAATTCTTATTATAACACTATAAGAGTATGTTTTGAGTAAAACTCATATAAGTAGCTAATAAAACCTCATACTAAGTAATAAATTCTTATTATAATATTATAAGGTTATGTTTTGAGGAAAACTCATATAAGTAGCTAATAAAACCTCATACTAAGTAATAAATTCTTATTATAATATTATAAGGTTATGTTTTGAGGAAAACTCATATAAGTAGCTAATAAAACCTTATACTAAGTAGTAAATTCTTATTATCACACTATAAGACTATGTTTTGAGTAAAACTCATATAAGTAGCTAATAAAACCTCATACTAAGTAATAAATTCTTATTATAATATTATAAGGTTATGTTTTGAGGAAAACTCATATAAGTAGCTAATAACACCTTATACTAAGTAGTAAATTCTTATTATAACACTATAAGAGTATGTTTTGAGTAAAACTCATATAAGTAGCTAATAAAACCTCATACTATGTAATAAATTCTTATTATAACACTATAAGGTTATGTTTTGAGGAAAACTCATATAAGTAGCTAATAAAACCTTATACTAAGTAGTAAATTCTTATTATAACACTATAAGAGTATGTTTTGAGTAAAACTCATATAAGTAGCTAATAAAACCTCATACTAAGTGGTAAATTCTTATTATAATATTATAAGGTTATGTTTTGAGGAAAACTCATATAAGTAGCTAATAAAACCTTATACTAAGTAATAAATTCTTATCATAACACTATAAGGTTATGTTTTGAGAAAAACTCATATAAGTAGCTAATAAAACCTTATACTAAGTAATAAATTCTTATTATAATACTATACGGTTATGTTGTGAGGATAACTTATATAAGTAGCTAATAAAACCTTATACTAAGTAGTAAATTCTTATTATATTACTATAAGTTTATGTTTTGAGGAATACTCATATAATTAACTAAAAAAACCTTACACTAAGTAATAAATTCTTATTATACCAATATAAGGTTATGTTTTGAGGAAAACTCATATAAGTAGCTAATAAAACCTCATACTAAGTAATAAATTCTTATTATAATACTATAAGGTTATGTTTTGAGGAAAACTGATATGAGTAGCTAATAAAACCTCATACTAAGTAATAAATTCTTATTATAATATTATAAGGTTATGTTTTGCGGAAAACTCATATAAGTAGCTAATAAAACCTTATACTAAGTAGTAAATTCTTATTATAACACTATAAGAGTATGTTTTGAGTAAAACTCATATAAGTAGCTAATAAAACCTCATACTAAGTAGTAAATTCTTATTATAATACTATACGGTTATGTTGTGAGGATAACTTATATAATTAGCTAATAAAACCTTATACTAAATAATAAATTCTTATTATATTACTATAAGTTTATGTTTTGAGGAATACTCATATAATTAACTAAAAAAACCTTACACTAAGTAATAAATTCTTATTATACCAATATAAGGTTATGTTTTGAGGAAAACTCATATAAGTAGCTAATAAAACCTCATACTAAGTAATAAATTCTTATTATAATACTATAAGGTTATGTTTTGAGGAAAACTGATATGAGTAGCTAATAAAACCTCATACTAAGTAATAAATTCTTATTATAATATTATAAGGTTATGTTTTGCGGAAAACTCATATAAGTAGCTAATAAAACCTTATACTAAGTAGTAAATTCTTATTATAACACTATAAGAGTATGTTTTGAGTAAAACTCATATAAGTAGCTAATAAAACCTCATACTAAGTAGTAAATTCTTATTATAATACTATACGGTTATGTTGTGAGGATAACTTATATAATTAGCTAATAAAACCTTATACTAAATAATAAATTCTTATTATATTACTATAAGTTTATGTTTTGAGGAATACTCATATAATTAACTAAAAAAACCTTACACTAAGTAATAAATTCTTATTATACCAATATAAGGTTATGTTTTGAGGAAAACTCATATAAGTAGCTAATAAAACCTCATACTAAGTAATAAATTCTTATTATAATACTATAAGGTTATGTTTTGAGGAAAACTGATATGAATAGCTAATAAAACCTCATACTAAGTAATAAATTCTTATTATAATATTATAAGGTTATGTTTTGAGGAAAACTCATATAAGTAGCTAATAAAACCTTATACTAAGTAGTAAATTCTTATTATAACACTATAAGAGTATGTTTTGAGTAAAACTCATATAAGTAGCTAATAAAACCTTATACTAAGTAATAAATTCTTATTATAACACTATAAGGTTATGTTTTGAGGAAAACTCATATAAGTAGCTGATAAAAACTCATACTAAGTAATAAATTCTTATTATAAGATTATAAGGTTATGTTTTGAGGAAAACTCATATAAGTAGCTAATAAAACCTTATACTAAGTAATAAATTCTTATTATAATACTATATGGTTATGTTGTGAGGATAAATTATATAAGTAGCTAATAAAACCTTATACTAAGTAGTAAATTCTTATTATATTACTATAAGTTTATGTTTTGAGGAATACTCTTATAATTAACTAAAAAAACCTTATACTAAGTAATAAATTCTTATTATACCAATATAAGGTTATGTTTTGAGGAAAACTCATATAAGTAGCTAATAAAACCTCATACTAAGTAATAAATTCTTATTATAATATTATAAGGTTATGTTTTGAGGAAAACTCATATGAGTAACTAATAAAACCTCATACTAAGTAATAAATTCTTATTATAATATTATAAGGTTATGTTTTGAGGAAAACTCATATAAGTAGCTAATAAAACCTTATACTAAGTAGTAAATTCTTATTATAACACTATAAGAGTATGTTTTGAGTAAAACTCATATAAGTAGCTAATAAAACCTCATACTAAGTAATAAATTCTTATTATAATATTATAAGGTTATGTTTTGAGGAAAACTCATATAAGTAGCTAATAAAACCTCATACTAAGTAATAAATTCTTATTATAACACTATTAGAGTATGTTTTGAGGAAAACTCATATATGTAGCTAATAAAACCTTATACTAAGTAGTAAATTCTTATTATAACACTATAAGAGTATGTTTTGAGTAAAACTCATATAAGTAGCTAATAAAACCTCATACTAAGTAGTAAATTCTTATTATAATATTATAAGGTTATGTTTTGAGGAAAACTCATATAAGTAGCGAATAAAACCTTATACTAAGTAATAAATTCTTATCATAACACTATAAGGTTATGTTTTGAGAAAAACTCATATAAGTAGCTAATAAAACCTTATACTAAGTAATAAATTCTTATTATATTACTATAAGTTTATGTTTTGAGGAATACTCATATAATTAACTAAAAAAACCTTATACTAAGTAATAAATTCTTATTATACCAATATAAGGTTATGTTTTGAGGAAAACTCATATAAGTAGCTAATAAAACCTTATACTAAGTAATAAATTCTTATTATAATACTATACGGTTATGTTGTGAGGATAACTTATATAAGTAGCTAATAAAACCTTATACTAAGTAGTAAATTCTTATTATATTACTATAAGTTTATGTTTTGAGGAATACTCATATAATTAACTAAAAAAACCTTATACTAAGTAATAAATTCTTATTATACCAATATAAGGTTATGTTTTGAGGAAAACTCATATAAGTAGCTAATAAAACCTCATACTAAGTAATAAATTCTTATTATAATACTATAAGGTTATGTTTTGAGGAAAACTCATATGAGTAGCTAATAAAACCTCATACTAAGTAATAAATTCTTATTATAATATTATAAGGTTATGTTTTGAGGAAAACTCATATAAGTAGCTAATAAAACCTTATACTAAGTAGTAAATTTTTATTATAACACTATAAGAGTATGTTTTGAGTAAAACTCATATAAGTAGCTAATAAAACCTCCTACTAAGTAATAAATTCTTATTATAATATTATAAGGTTATGTTTTGAGGAAAACTCATATAAGTAGCTAATAAAACCTCATACTAAGTAATAAATTCTTATTATAATATTATAAGGTTATGTTTTGAGGAAAACTCATATAAGTAGCTAATAAAACCTTATACTAAGTAGTAAATTCTTATTATCACACTATAAGACTATGTTTTGAGTAAAACTCATATAAGTAGCTAATAAAACCTCATACTAAGTGGTAAATTCTTATTATAATATTATAAGGTTATGTTTTGAGGAAAACTCATATAAGTAGCTAATAAAACCTTATACTAAGTAATAAATTCTTATCATAACACTATAAGGTTATGTTTTGAGAAAAACTCATATAAGTAGCTAATAAAACCTTATACTAAGTAATAAATTCTTATTATAATACTATACGGTTATGTTGTGAGGATAACTTATATAAGTAGCTAATAAAACCTTATACTAAGTAGTAAATTCTTATTATATTACTATAAGTTTATGTTTTGAGGAATACTCATATAATTAACTAAAAAAACCTTATACTAAGTAATAAATTCTTATTATACCAATATAAGGTTATGTTTTGAGGAAAACTCATATAAGTAGCTAATAAAACCTCATACTAAGTAATAAATTCTTATTATAATACTATAAGGTTATGTTTTGAGGAAAACTCATATGAGTAGCTAATAAAACCTCATACTAAGTAATAAATTCTTATTATAATATTATAAGGTTATGTTTTGAGGAAAACTCATATAAGTAGCTAATAAAACCTTATACTAAGTAGTAAATTCTTATTATAACACTATAAGAGTATGTTTTGAGTAAAACTCATATAAGTAGCTAATAAAACCTCATACTAAGTAATAAATTCTTATTATAATATTATAAGGTTATGTTTTGAGGAAAACTCATATAAGTAGCTAATAAAACCTCATACTAAGTAATAAATTCTTATTATAATATTATAAGGTTATGTTTTGAGGAAAACTCATATAAGTAGCTAATAAAACCTTATACTAAGTAGTAAATTCTTATTATCACACTATAAGAGTATGTTTTGAGTAAAACTCATATAAGTAGCTAATAAAACCTCATACTAAGTAATAAATTCTTATTATAATATTATAAGGTTATGTTTTGAGGAAAACTCATATAAGTAGCTAATAAAACCTCATACTAAGTAATAAATTCTTATTATAATATTATAAGGTTATGTTTTGAGGAAAACTCATATAAGTAGCTAATAAAACCTTATACTAAGTAGTAAATTCTTATTATAACACTATAAGAGTATGTTTTGAGTAAAACTCATATAAGTAGCTAATAAAACCTTATACTAAGTAATAAATTCTTATTATAACACTATAAGGTTATGTTTTGAGGAAAACTCATATAAGTAGCTAATAAAACCTCATACTAAGTAATAAATTCTTATTATAATATTATAAGGTTATGTTTTGAGGAAAACTCATATAAGTAGCTAATAAAACCTTATACTAAGTAGTAAATTCTTATTATAACACTATAAGAGTATGTTTTGAGTAAAACTCATATAAGTAGCTAATAAAACCTTATACTAAGTAATAAATTCTTATTATAACACTATAAGGTTATGTTTTGAGGAAAACTCATATAAGTAGCTGATAAAAACTCATACTAAGTAATAAATTCTTATTATAAGATTATAAGGTTATGTTTTGAGGAAAACTCATATAAGTAGCTAATAAAACCTTATACTAAGTAATAAATTCTTATTATAATACTATATGGTTATGTTGTGAGGATAAATTATATAAGTAGCTAATAAAACCTTATACTAAGTAGTAAATTCTTATTATATTACTATAAGTTTATGTTTTGAGGAATACTCTTATAATTAACTAAAAAAACCTTATACTAAGTAATAAATTCTTATTATACCAATATAAGGTTATGTTTTGAGGAAAACTCATATAAGTAGCTAATAAAACCTCATACTAAGTAATAAATTCTTATTATAATATTATAAGGTTATGTTTTGAGGAAAACTCATATGAGTAACTAATAAAACCTCATACTAAGTAATAAATTCTTATTATAATATTATAAGGTTATGTTTTGAGGAAAACTCATATAAGTAGCTAATAAAACCTTATACTAAGTAGTAAATTCTTATTATAACACTATAAGAGTATGTTTTGAGTAAAACTCATATAAGTAGCTAATAAAACCTCATACTAAGTAATAAATTCTTATTATAATATTATAAGGTTATGTTTTGAGGAAAACTCATATAAGTAGCTAATAAAACCTCATACTAAGTAATAAATTCTTATTATAACACTATAAGAGTATGTTTTGAGGAAAACTCATATATGTAGCTAATAAAACCTTATACTAAGTAGTAAATTCTTATTATAACACTATAAGAGTATGTTTTGAGTAAAACTCATATAAGTAGCTAATAAAACCTCATACTAAGTAGTAAATTCTTATTATAATATTATAAGGTTATGTTTTGAGGAAAACTCATATAAGTAGCGAATAAAACCTTATACTAAGTAATAAATTCTTATCATAACACTATAAGGTTATGTTTTGAGAAAAACTCATATAAGTAGCTAATAAAACCTTATACTAAGTAATAAATTCTTATTATATTACTATAAGTTTATGTTTTGAGGAATACTCATAAAATTAACTAAAAAAACCTTATACTAAGTAATAAATTCTTATTATACCAATATAAGGTTATGTTTTGAGGAAAACTCATATAAGTAGCTAATAAAACCTCAGACTAAGTAATAAATTATTATTATAATACTATAAGGTTATGTTTTGAGGAAAACTCATATGAGTAGCTAATAAAACCTCATACTAAGTAATAAATTCTTATTATAATATTATAAGGTTATGTTTTGAGGAAAACTCATATAAATAGCTAATAAAACCTCATACTAAGTAGTAAATTCTTATTATAATATTATAAGGTTATGTTTTGAGGAAAACTCATATAAATAGCTAATAAAACCTCATACTAAGTAATAAATTCTTATTATAATATTATAAGGTTATGTTTTGAGGAAAACTCATATAAGTAGCTAATAAAACCTTATACTAAGTAGTAAATTCTTATTATAACACTATAAGAGTATGTTTTGAGTAAAACTCATATAAGTAGCTAATAAAACCTCATACTAAGTAATAAATTCTTATTATAATATTATAAGGTTATGTTTTGAGGAAAACTCATATAAGTAGCTAATAAAACCTTATACTAAGTAGTAAATTCTTATTATAACACTATAAGAGTATGTTTTGAGTAAAACTCATATAAGTAGCTAATAAAACCTTATAGTAAGTAATAAATTCTTATTATAACGCTATAAGGTTATGTTTTGAGGAAAACTCATATAAGTAGCTAATAAAACCTTATACTAAGTAGTAAATTCTTATTATAACACTATAAGAGTATGTTTTGAGTAAAACTCATATAAGTAGCTAATAAAACCTTATACTAAGTAGTAAATTCTTATTATAACACTATAAGAGTATGTTTTGAGTAAAACTCATATAAGTAGCTAATAAAACCTTATACTAAGTAATAAATTCTTATTATAACACTATAAGGTTATGTTTTGAGGAAAACTCATATAAGTAGCTAATAAAACCTCATACTAAGTAATAAATTCTTATTATATGATTATAAGGTTATGTTTTGAGGAAAACTCATATAAGTAGCTAATAAAACCTTATACTAAGTAATAAATTCTTATCATAACACAATAAGGTTATGTTTTGAGAAAAACTCATATAAGTAGCTAATAAAACCTTATACTAAGTAATAAATTCTTATTATAATACTATAAGGTTATGTTGTGAGGATAACTTATATAAGTAGCTAATAAAACCTTATACTAAGTAGTAAATTCTTATTATATTACTATAAGGTTATGTTTTGAGGAATACTCATATAATTAACTAAGAAAACCATATACTAAGTAATAAATTCTTATTATACCAATATAAGGTTATATTTTGAGGAAAACTCATATAAGTAGCTAATAAAACCTCATACTAAGTAATAAATTCTTATTATAGTATTATAAGGTTATGTTTTGAGGAAAACTCATATAAGTAGCTAATAAAACCTTATACTAAGTAGTAAATTCTTATTATAACACTATAAGAGTATGTTTTGAGTAAAACTCATATAAGTAGCTAATGAAACCTTATACTAAGTAATAAATTCTTATCATAACACTATAAGGTTATGTTTTGACAAAAACTCATATAAGTAGCTAATAAAACCTTATACTAAGTAATAAATTCTTATTATAATACTATAAGGTTATGTTGTGAGGATAACTTATATAAGTAGCTAATAAAACCTTATACTAAGTAGTAAATTCTTATTATATTACTATAAGGTTATGTTTTGAGGAATACTCATATAATTAACTAAAAAAACCTTATACTAAGTAATAAATTCTTATTATACCAATATAAGGTTATGTTTTGAGGAAAACTCATATAAGTAGCTAATAAAACCTCATACTAAGTAATAAATTCTTATTATAATATTATAAGGTTATGTTTTGAGGAAAACTCATATAAGTAGCTAATAAAACCTTATACTAAGTAGTAAATTCTTATTATAACACTATAAGAGTATGTTTTGAGTAAAACTCATATAAGTAGCTAATAAAACCTCATACTAAGTAATAAATTCTTATTATAATATTATAAGGTTACGTTTTGAGGAAAACTCATATAAGTAGCTAAACCTTATACTAAGTAATAAATTCTTATCATAACACTATAAGGTTATGTTTTGAGAAAAACTCATATAAGTAGCTAATAAAACCTGATACTAAGTAATAAATTCTTATTATAATACTATAAGGTTATGTTGTGAGGATAACTCATATAAGTAGCAAATAAAACCTCATACTAAGTAAAAAATTCTTATTATAATATTATAAGGTTATGTTTTGAGGAAAACTCATATAAGTAGCTAATAAAACCTTATACTAAGTCGTAAATTCTTATTATAACACTATAAGAGTATGTTTTGAGTAAAACTGATATAAGTAGCTAATAAAACCTTATACTAAGTAATAAATCCTTATTATAACACTATAAGGTTATGTTTTGAGGAAAACACATAAGTAGCAAATAAAACCCCATACTAAGTAATAAATTCTTATTATAATATTATAAGGTTATGTTTTGAGGAAAACTCATATAAGTAGCTAATAATACCATATACTAAGTAGTAAATTCTTATTATAACACTAAAAGAGTATGTTTTGAGTAAAACTCATATAAGTAGCTAATAAAACCTTATACTAAGTAATAAATTCTTATTATAACACTATATGGTTATGTTTTGAGGAAAACTCATATAAGTAGCAAATAAAACCTCATACTAAGTAATAAATTCTTATTATAACACTAGAAGGTTATGTTTTGAGGAAAACTCATATAAGTAGCTAATAAAACCTTATACTAAGTAGTAAATTCTTATTATAACACTATAAGAGTATGTTTTGAGTAAAACTCATATAAGTAGCTAATAAAACCTTATACTAAGTAATAAATTCTTATTATAACACTATAAGGTTATGTTTTGAGGAAAACTCATATAAGTAGCTAATAAAACCTCATACTAAGTAATAAATTCTTATTATAAGATTATAAGGTTATGTTTTGAGGAAAACTCATATAAGTAGCTAATAAAACCTTATACTAAGTAATAAATTCTTATCATAACACTATAAGGTTATGTTTTGAGAAAAACTCATATAAGTAGCTAATAAAACCTTATACTAAGTAATAAATTCTTATTATAATACGATAAGGTTATGTTGTGAGGATAACTTATATAAGTAGCTAATAAAACCTTATACTAAGTAGTAAATTCTTATTATATTACTATAATGTTATTTTTTGAGGAATGCTCATATAATTAACTAAAAAAACCTTATACTAAGTAATAAATTCTTATTATACCAATATAAGGTTATGTTTTGAGGAAAACTCATATAAGTAGCTAATAAAACCTCATACTAAGTAATAAATTCTTATTATAATATTATAAGGTTATGTTTTGAGGAAAACTCATATAAGTAGCTAATAAAACCTTATACTAAGTAGTAAATTCTTATTATAACACTATAAGAGTATGTTTTGAGTAAAACTCATATAAGTAGCTAATAAAACCTCATACTAAGTAATAAATTCTTATTATAACATTATAAGGTTATGTTTTGAGGAAAACTCATATAAGTAGCTAATAAAACCTTATACTAAGTAATAAATTCTTATCATAACACTATAAGGTTATGTTTTGACAAAAACTCATATAAGTAGCTAATAAAACCTTATACTAAGTAATAAATTCTTATTATAATACTATAAGGTTATGTTGTGAGGATAACTTATATAAGTAGCTAATAAAACCTTATACTAAGTAGTAAATTCTTATTATATTACTATAAGGTTATGTTTTGAGGAATACTCATATAATTAACTAAGAAAACCATATACTAAGTAATAAATTCTTATTATACCAATATAAGGTTATATTTTGAGGAAAACTCATATAAGTAGCTAATAAAACCTCATACTAAGTAATAAATTCTTATTATAGTCTTATAAGGTTATGTTTTGAGGAAAACTCATATAAGTAGCTAATAAAACCTTATACTAAGTAGTAAATTCTTATTATAACACTATAAGAGTATGTTTTGAGTAAAACTCATATAAGTAGCTAATGAAACCTTATACTAAGTAATAAATTCTTATCATAACACTATAAGGTTATGTTTTGACAAAAACTCATATAAGTAGCTAATAAAACCTTATACTAAGTAATAAATTCTTATTATAATACTATAAGGTTATGTTGTGAGGATAACTTATATAAGTAGCTAATAAAACCTTATACTAAGTAGTAAATTCTTATTATATTACTATAAGGTTATGTTTTGAGGAATACTCATATAATTAACTAAAAAAACCTTATACTAAGTAATAAATTCTTATTATACCAATATAAGGTTATGTTTTGAGGAAAACTCATATAAGTAGCTAATAAAACCTCATACTAAGTAATAAATTCTTATTATAATATTATAAGGTTATGTTTTGAGGAAAACTCATATAAGTAGCTAATAAAACCTTATACTAAGTAGTAAATTCTTATTATAACACTATAAGAGTATGTTTTGAGTAAAACTCATATAAGTAGCTAATAAAACCTCATACTAAGTAATAAATTCTTATTATAATATTATAAGGTTACGTTTTGAGGAAAACTCATATAAGTAGCTAATAAAACCTTATAATAAGTAATAAATTCTTATCATAACACTATAAGGTTATGTTTTGAGAAAAACTCATATAAGTAGCTAATAAAACCTTATACTAAGTAATAAATTCTTATTATAACACTATATGGTTATGTTTTGAGGAAAACTCATATAAGTAGGCAATAAAACCTCATACTAAGTAATAAATTCTTATTATAACACTATAAGGTTATGTTTTGAGGAAAACTCATATAAGTAGCTAATAAAACCTTATACTAAGTAGTAAATTCTTATTATAACACTATAAGAGTATGTTTTGAGTAAAACTCATATAAGTAGCTAATAAAACCTTATACTAAGTAATAAATTCTTATTATAACACTATAAGGTTATGTTTTGAGGAAAACTCATATAAGTAGCTAATAAAACCTCATACTAAGTAATAAATTCTTATTATAAGATTATAAGGTTATGTTTTGAGGAAAACTCATATAAGTAGCTAATAAAACCTTATACTAAGTAATAAATTCTTATCATAACACTATAAGGTTATGTTTTGAGAAAAACTCATATAAGTAGCTAATAAAACCTTATACTAAGTAATAAATTCTTATTATAATACGATAAGGTTATGTTGTGAGGATAACTTATATAAGTAGCTAATAAAACCTTATACTAAGTAGTAAATTCTTATTATATTACTATAATGTTATTTTTTGAGGAATGCTCATATAATTAACTAAAAAAACCTTATACTAAGTAATAAATTCTTATTATACCAATATAAGGTTATGTTTTGAGGAAAACTCATATAAGTAGCTAATAAAACCTCATACTAAGTAATAAATTCTTATTATAATATTATAAGGTTATGTTTTGAGGAAAACTCATATAAGTAGCTAATAAAACCTTATACTAAGTAGTAAATTCTTATTATAACACTATAAGAGTATGTTTTGAGTAAAACTCATATAAGTAGCTAATAAAACCTCATACTAAGTAATAAATTCTTATTATAACATTATAAGGTTATGTTTTGAGGAAAACTCATATAAGTAGCTAATAAAACCTTATACTAAGTAATAAATTCTTATCATAACACTATAAGGTTATGTTTTGACAAAAACTCATATAAGTAGCTAATAAAACCTTATACTAAGTAATAAATTCTTATTATAATACTATAAGGTTATGTTTTGAGGAATACTCATATAATTAACTAAAAAAACCTTATACTAAGTAATAAATTCTTATTATACCAATATAAGGTTATGTTTTGAGGAAAACTCATATAAGTAGCTAATAAAACCTCATACTAAATAATAAATTCTTATTATAATATTATAAGGTTATGTTTTGAGGAAAACTCATATAAGTAGCTAATAAAACCTTATACTAAGTAGTAAATTCTTATTATAACACTATAAGAGTATGTTTTGAGTAAAACTCATATAAGTAGCTAATAAAACCTCATACTAAGTAATAAATTCTTATTATAATATTATAAGGTTACGTTTTGAGGAAAACTCATATAAGTAGCTAATAAAACCTTATACTAAGTAATAAATTCTTATCATCACACTATAAGGTTATGTTTTGAGAAAAACTCATATAAGTAGCTAATAAAACCTTATACTAAGTAATAAATTCTTATTATAATACTATAAGGTTATGTTGTGAGGATAACTCATATAAGTAGCTAATAAAACCTCATACTAAGTAAAAAATTCTTATTATAATATTATAAGGTTATGTTTTGAGGAAAACTCATATAAGTAGCTAATAAAACCTTATACTAAGTCGTAAATTCTTATTATAATACTATAAGAGTATGTTTTGAGTAAAACTCATATAAGTAGCTAATAAAACCTTATACTAAGTAATAAATCCTTATTATAACACTATAAGGTTATGTTTTGAGGAAAACTCATATAAGTAGCAAATAAAACCTCCTACTAAGTAATAAATTCTTATTATAATATTATAAGGTTATGTTTTGAGGAAAACTCATATAAGTAGCTAATAAAACCTTATACTAAGTAGTAAATTCTTATTATAACACTATAAGAGTATGTTTTGAGTAAAACTCATAGAAGTAGCTAATAAAACCTTATACTAAGTAATAAATTCTTATTATAACATTATAAGGTTATGTTTTGGGAAAACTCATATAAGTAGCTAATAAAACCTCATACTAAGTAATAAATTCTTATTATAATAATATAAGGTTATGTTTTGAGGAAAACTCATATAAGTAGCTAATAAAACCTTATACTAAGTAGTAAATTCTTATTATAACACTATAAGAGTATGTTTTGAGTAAAACTCATATAAGTAGCTAATAAAACCTTATACTAAGTAATAAATTCTTATTATAATACGATAAGGTTATGTTGTGAGGATAACTTATATAAGTAGCTAATAAAACCTTATACTAAGTAGTAAATTCTTATTATATTACTATAATGTTATTTTTTGAGGAATGCTCATATAATTAACTAAAAAAACCTTATACTAAGTAATAAATTCTTATTATACCAATATAAGGTTATGTTTTGAGGAAAACTCATATAAGTAGCTAATAAAACCTCATACTAAGTAATAAATTCTTATTATAATATTATAAGGTTATGTTTTGAGGAAAACTCATATAAGTAGCTAATAAAACCTTATACTAAGTAGTAAATTCTTATTATAACACTATAAGAGTATGTTTTGAGTAAAACTCATATAAGTAGCTAATAAAACCTCATACTAAGTAATAAATTCTTATTATAACATTATAAGGTTATGTTTTGAGGAAAACTCATATAAGTAGCTAATAAAACCTTATACTAAGTAATAAATTCTTATCATAACACTATAAGGTTATGTTTTGACAAAAACTCATATAAGTAGCTAATAAAACCTTATACTAAGTAATAAATTCTTATTATAATACTATAAGGTTATGTTTTGAGGAATACTCATATAATTAACTAAAAAAACCTTATACTAAGTAATAAATTCTTATTATACCAATATAAGGTTATGTTTTGAGGAAAACTCATATAAGTAGCTAATAAAACCTCATACTAAATAATAAATTCTTATTATAATATTATAAGGTTATGTTTTGAGGAAAACTCATATAAGTAGCTAATAAAACCTTATACTAAGTAGTAAATTCTTATTATAACACTATAAGAGTATGTTTTGAGTAAAACTCATATAAGTAGCTAATAAAACCTCATACTAAGTAATAAATTCTTATTATAATATTATAAGGTTACGTTTTGAGGAAAACTCATATAAGTAGCTAATAAAACCTTATACTAAGTAATAAATTCTTATCATCACACTATAAGGTTATGTTTTGAGAAAAACTCATATAAGTAGCTAATAAAACCTTATACTAAGTAATAAATTCTTATTATAATACTATAAGGTTATGTTGTGAGGATAACTCATATAAGTAGCTAATAAAACCTCATACTAAGTAAAAAATTCTTATTATAATATTATAAGGTTATGTTTTGAGGAAAACTCATATAAGTAGCTAATAAAACCTTATACTAAGTCGTAAATTCTTATTATAATACTATAAGAGTATGTTTTGAGTAAAACTCATATAAGTAGCTAATAAAACCTTATACTACGTAATAAATCCTTATTATAACACTATAAGGTTATGTTTTGAGGAAAACTCATATAAGTAGCAAATAAAACCTCATACTAAGTAATAAATTCTTATTATAATATTATAAGGTTATGTTTTGAGGAAAACTCATATAAGTAGCTAATAAAACCTTATACTAAGTAGTAAATTCTTATTATAACACTATAAGAGTATGTTTTGAGTAAAACTCATAGAAGTAGCTAATAAAACCTTATACTAAGTAATAAATTCTTATTATAACATTATAAGGTTATGTTTTGGGAAAACTCATATAAGTAGCTAATAAAACCTCATACTAAGTAATAAATTCTTATTATAATAATATAAGGTTATGTTTTGAGGAAAACTCATATAAGTAGCTAATAAAACCTTATACTAAGTAGTAAATTCTTATTATAACACTATAAGAGTATGTTTTGAGTAAAACTCATATAAGTAGCTAATAAAACCTTATACTATGTAATAAATTCTTATTATAACATTATAAGGTTATGTTTTGAGGAAAACTCATATAAGTAGCTAATAAAACCTCATACTAAGTAATAAATTCTTATTATAATATTAAAAGGTTATGTTTTGAGAAAAACTCATATAAGTAGCTAATAAAACCTTATACTAAGTAGTAAATTCTTATTATAACACTATAAGAGTATGTTTTGAGTAAAACTCATATAAGTAGCTAATAAAACCTCATACTAAGTAATAAATTCTTATTATAATATTATAAGGTTATGTTTTGAGGAAAACTCATATAAGTAGCTAATAAAACCTTATACTAAGTAGTAAATTCTTATTATAACACTATAAGAGTATGTTTTGAGTAAAACTCATATAAGTAGCTAATAAAACCTTATACTAAGTAGTAAATTCTTATTTGTAACGGCCCAGGATTATGATTCCCGAGTTACGTTTCGAGGGATGAAACCCCTCGTTGGGATCTTGCGCCCCGAGTACAGGTTGAAGGTTTGAAATCGAAGATGCGCAGTTTAAAGTGGGATTTCGCACCCAAACCCGGAAGGTCCATTGGAGACCCCGTCATATCATCACAAAATCAAGTAGTAGATCGGGTACCTGAAACTATACCACAAAGTCAGGCCAAGAGTCCGCCCGCGGGTCCTCTGACCGCGCTGAGGACATATAATACGCCTATACCTAGAATAAAGGATGCCTTCATGCAGTACTGAAATAAAACCACACTATCATGCTCCTAATTCATAAGTGCAGAGTATGGAGGAAGGCCTTAACAAAGAATACCAAGCGGTATATCCCTCTCTTACCACCACCCCTCTTCCAGACAAGGTGGAGACTGGCCAGTTCAATGCTATAACCATATCAAATCTCATCATCATATCATATCTCATCATCATATCATATCATATCTCATCATCATATCATATCTCATGCCCATCTCGTATCTCGTGATATATATATATATATATATATGACTCGAGGAGGACAACGCCCGATGAAGCTGGGCTGCCCTATGACCCTAGCAAGGACTCTAGGACTCACAGATAACGGCCGTTCTGTATTCAAGCGCATACAGAATAAGGATGCTCATTCATAAATGCAATTCCTAAGCATGATACTACATGACATGCTCTTATGCATATGCAACACCTACATACTATATGACACATCAGGCAGGAGGTACTGGTTACTGAGTAAGCCCCGGAGGTACTTACCTGGCTAGAAGATCAGCAAAAGAAGAATCCAGCACACAGTAGTCACGATCACAGAATATCACCTAATCACATAACGAGAATATACTAAGTATACTTCTATAGCCTTTCTAAACACATATATTACTCGCTCAAATCAGCAGATAGATAAGTAAGCTTGAATCAATCATACTTTCAATTTATCACGATCAACCACCTCTTATCTCATACCATTCATCATAACTTGTCAACTCATCAGTTTAAAAAAAATATACTCCCTATATATATCATACTTAGCCAAATTCGCATATTATTATTTCATACGTATACTTCCCATATATATATCATCATAAATATTGAACATTTAATCTCTTCTAAAAATCACCACAATATCATGCCATTAGTCACACATAACATACCTTTAATCAAACAATCATATTATCATGCTAGTTAGTAATCGTCTTATTCTCAAGTTAGCTTCAAAACCATTTCAAATCCGAATTAAACAGTTAAGAATTCCGACCCTTGAAAATACCCGCAAAATTCCTTTTTCAAATTCATTATAATTCTTTATGTCCTAATAATATATTTTAAATCTCAAATATTATTATATGCTATTTTAAATACCGCTAACTAATTAATAAGTCAATGGTTAAACCGAACCAAACCAAACCCATTTAAATCCAACCGAACCGAACCCGGTTCAAGCCAAACCCAACCAAAATGAATAAATAAATAAATAAATCGAAGGTGGGGCCCCCTCCTGGACGTCTTCTTCCTCTTCGTTCAAACAGAGGTTCCCACCATGCTCCGCCGGCGCCGAGCTCTCCCGGGCTCACCGGCTTCCGCTGCGCCCAGCCCCGCCTCGGTCTTGGCTCGCGCTCCTACAGCACCGCACCTCACACTCGCCTCTGCTCATCGCCGTTGGTCGCCTCGCCTCACCTCGCCTCGCGCCCTCGCGCTCTCGCTCACGCCGACCGAGCTCCGACGATCGTCGGAGCTCTCGACCTCACCTGATCGTCCCACACTCAGCTCACGCACACTCTCGACTAGTCTAAGCATCGAAAAAGACTCAGAAACGAATCGAAACGAGGATAAATTCGGAGCTCACCGAGATGGATTTTTCGCGACTTCGGAGCTCTCGATCGGAGTTCTGGGCTTCGTCGGTGGCTCGCGATGGCTTGTCGGACCTACACCGGATGTGGATGAGTGCGATGGTGAAGACCGCAAGCAATTTCAATCAAAAACGAAGGAGGGACGCTTACCGGAA
The DNA here is from genome assembly GCA_037127255.1 of Persicaria tinctoria. NCBI lineage: Eukaryota > Viridiplantae > Streptophyta > Magnoliopsida > Caryophyllales > Polygonaceae > Persicaria > Persicaria tinctoria. The sequence goes on along the minus strand of JBANSL010000009.1, from coordinate 9,012,716 downwards.
GTTAGCTTCGCGATTGATCAAAGATTAGAAAGGAATGGGTTGCGGTGGCTCCGTGGCGGTTCCGGTGGTGTTCGTTGTTGCTACCGGTGGCTCCGAGGAATGTCGAAGGCTGTGATGTTGCTCTTGAGGGAGGAGGAAGCAAGGAGGATGATGGGGAAGAGAGCTGCAGTGATGGTGTGACAGCGGGAGATGGGAGCGGAAATGATGAAGGAGGGAGTCGGTGGAGGTGAGGTGAAAACATAGAGTGAAGGTGACGGTGGTTGGGATGGTGAAATGGTGATGGAAATGAAAGATAAGGAGAGGGAGGTGATGTCTTGACAACTGAATTGGGGAGTAGGAGGGCTGTAGGGGTGAGGCCGGTGCAGAGGTGAAGGAGTGGGTGTACGAGGTTGAGTGTGAAATTGGCTAACCAATACCCGGAAATAAATTCCGAATACGCGAATTTTGAATCCCGAAATTAGTTCCCGAATGTTAGTTTTTCCGAATACCGCTTTCTCGATCAATTAGATTTTTAAAATTGACAAGGATATCGCCATCTGATAATTATTTAGAATTTTCGAGGTCAAGGACGGAAATTGTTTGCCAAATTTTACATTCCGGTCGGAATCCGCTAAACGAGTTTTAAACCCGATTTTAACCTCTCTCTTCCTTTTTTTTTTTTTTTATTCTCTTTTCCCGAAAAAAAAATTAGGATTTAAAAATCCGAGCCTTTACATCATCCACCTCTAAAAACAAGTCTCGTCCTCGAGACTAAAATTATTTTTAAAACAGGGGATGAAGTTTGAAATCGGTGAGTCCATGGATCATGCCATTGATCTCGTAAACACCTCATAAGTGCCCCTATGAGGTCCTCACAGTACCGTTGCCGTGATCATAATATCCCCAAATAGACCGCAGTAAGGATGTAATATGGGCCCCTACCACATCCTTACTCCGACTCCTTGGCCATATCATAACTCAAATACTTATCCACTTCGTGGGGCGTTATAATGAAACTAGTGTTGTATTTATTTTATTTTATTTTATTTTTATTCTTGTTTTCCAGGTTAGTCTCTTTTGAACACGATTCAAAATTCCATGTTCGTCATTAGTAAAGTTCATTTCTACCTTCTGAGTTCATCTTACCATCCACCTCTAAGGGCTAACCCCACATTCTCTTCCTAGGTTCCATGTTATGATCAAATTCCAATACTTCAACTTCCATCATCTCTATCATCAAGCCTCATATATATATATAGTGACACTCATATCACATACTAATAGCATGACCTAAACACGTCAAGTATAGTCACATACCATAAAATATCTAGCACGTCATCACATCATCACAGCTCATCATATCATATCACCAAGGATCTGCACACAACTACCAATCATAAGTACACAAGCAAAGAGATACTACCAACCAACCCCAATCCAACTACATAACTCACCGCACTCGCGAGGTCAAGGAAATATCTACGCTTGGCTCGACATAGGATGCGAGCAACTCGTCTAGGACATCCCCATAACTAGCCCGAATACTCTCCTCAGTCTCCCACGTGGCCTCCTCAGGGCTCCTCTTAGACCACTGAACTAGAAGCAAAGGAACCTCCCTGTTCCTAAGCCTCTTGACTCGACGGTCAAGAACTCTCACAGGACGCTCTACAAAGGTATGGTCAGGCTCAACCTGAAGGTCTGAATAGTCTAGGACATGGCTAGGGTCAGGGATATACTGGCGAAGTTGTGAGACGTGAAAGACGTCATGAACACCGGCCAAGGATGGGGGCAGTGCTAAGCGATAAGCCACCTCGCCAACTCTATCCAAAATCTCAAACGGGCCAATATACCTCGGACTCAACTTTCCTTTGATCCCAAACCGTCGGACTCCTCTGGTAGGCGAAACTCGAAGCCACACATGCGAACCTACCTCGAACTCAATCTCTATCCTCCGCTTGTCTGCATACTTTTTCTGGCGATCTTGGGCGACTCTCATGTGCTCACGGATACGTCCCACCTTATCAATGGTCTCTCTAACTAGGTCCGGTAAAGATGAAACCGTGTCCGCAGGCTCATCCCAACAAACTGGCGACTTGCATCGCCTCCCATACAGAGCCTCATATGGAGCCATCTCGATCGGCGCATGGTAGCTGTTGTTGTATGAAAACTCCACCAATGGTAGGTGTCTAACCCAACGGTCTCCCCACTCCAAAACACACGATCGCAGCATATCCTCCAAGGTCTGAATCGTCCTCTCACTCTGGCATCTGTCTGAGGATGAAAAGCTGTACTGAAATGCAGTCTAGTACCTAGGCTCTCCTGAACTTGGTGCCAAAACCTCGAGGTAAAACGTCCATCTCTGTCAGATACGATCCTCTCAGGTACTCCATGAAGTCTCACGATCAGGCAAATGAACTCCTCAGCTAACCGCGATGCTGGCCATGTCTCCTGAATCGGAATGAAGTGAGCCGACTTGGTCAACCTATCGACCACGACCCAAATGGCGTCGAATCCTCTGACATCTCGCCTCAGCCCAGTGACGAAGTCCATCGAGATATCTGTCCACTTCCACGCGGGAACTGGAAGCGACCTGACAAGTCCTCCCGGTCTCTGGTGCTCAATCCGAACCTGCTGGCAAACCTGACATCTGGCTACAAAATCTGTGATGTCTGCTCGCATCCTCTGCCACCAATAATATCTCCTCAAATCCTGATACATCTTATTCGTCCCTGGATGGACGGAATAAGGAGTGGAGTGAGCCTCCTGCATGATCCTTTGCCTCAGACTTGACGTCGACGGAACTACAACTCTGCCCTGAAAGGTCAACATCCCATCTCCTCTCTCTACAAGCTCTCTAAATCGACCTTGGGCCATCCGATCCCTCAGAACTGGAATCTCTGGACAGTCTGCCTGACCTCGACGAATCTCCTCGGTCAACTCAGCCTGAACCTCCAAGAATGATAACTGTCCATTCTCCCGCTGAACCCACACCTCGAAGCAACACCTCATCAAATCGGTCTGCAAATCCCTCTGAGCTGTAAGCCTCGCAACTGATGCCTCCTGGTGAGTCTTCCTACTGAGCGCATCTGCCACCACATTGGCCTTCCCTGGGTGATAAACTATGTCCAAGTCATAGTCCTTTAGAAGCTCTAGCCACCGTCTCTGTCGCATGTTGAGCTCCTTCTGAGTGAAAATATACTTCAAGCTCTTGTGATCCGTCATCACCTTGCATGAAGTGCCGTACAGGTAATGCCTCCATATTTTCAGAGCATGAACTACAGCTGCCAACTCCAAGTCATGAACGGGATAGGACACCTCTGCAGGCTTCAATTGGCGCGAAGCATAAGCGATGACCCGATCTCTCTGATGCAGAACACATCCCAAGCCGGAACGTGAAGCGTCTGTGTAGACGACGAAGTCCTCTGTCCCTTCTGGCAATGATAGTACTGGGGCGGTCGTCAGCTTCTCCTTCAGAAGCTCAAAGCTGGCCTGACATTCCACACTCCACTCAAAAGGAACATCCTTCTTCAGCAGTTGCGTCATCGACCTAGCAATGCTCGAGAAACCCTGGACGAATCTCCTGTAGTAACTGGCCAATCCTAGAAATGAGCGGATGTCCTTGACGTTCTTGGGCACCTCCCAAGCAACGATAGCATCAATCTTCGCCGGATCCACGGCGACTCCCTCAGCTGAAATCACATGGCCTAAGAAAGCCACCTCTGTGAGCCAGAACTCGCACTTGCTGTATTTCCCATACAGCTGATGCTTCCTCAGCGTCTCGAAGACAATCCTCAAATGCTCCTCGTGCTCCTCTCTACTCCTCGAGTAGACTAAAATGTCATCTATGAACACGACAACGAATCTGTCCAGGTAGTCAATGAACACGCGGTTCATGAGCTCCATGAAAGCAGCTGGTGCATTGGTCAGCCCAAACGGCATGACCACGAACTCGTAGTGACCATAGCGGGTCCTAAAAGCGGTCTTCTGGACATCCTCTGGCTTCACTCTCAGCTGGTGATAACCGGACCTCAAATCAATCTTCGAGAAGACAACGACGCCTTGCAGCTGATCCAACAGGTCGTCAATCCTGGGAAGGGGATAACGGTTCTTCACCGTCGCACGGTTCAACTCCCTATAATCGATGCATAGCCTCAATGACCCGTCCTTCTTCTTAACGAACAACACTGGTGCTCCCCAAGGTGATGCACTAGGCCTGATGTAACCCTTCTCGGCTAGCTCCTCCAACTGAGCCTTCAGCTCGGCCATCTCCGTCGGTGCCATGCGGTAAGGGACTCGTGAAATAGGTCTGGTGCCTGGGTCTAGCTCTGATACCACCTTTGTAACGGCCCAGGATTATGATTCCCGAGTTACGTTTCGAGGGATGAAACCCCTCGTTGGGATCTTGCGCCCCGAGTACAGGTTGAAGGTTTGAAATCGAAGATGCGCAGTTTAAAGTGGGATTTCGCACCCAAACCCGGAAGGTCCATTGGAGACCCCGTCATATCATCACAAAATCAAGTAGTAGATCGGGTACCTGAAACTATACCACAAAGTCAGGCCAAGAGTCCGCCCGCGGGTCCTCTGACCGCGCTGAGGACATATAATACGCCTATACCTAGAATAAAGGATGCCTTCATGCAGTACTGAAATAAAACCACACTATCATGCTCCTAATTCATAAGTGCAGAGTATGGAGGAAGGCCTTAACAAAGAATACCAAGCGGTATATCCCTCTCTTACCACCACCCCTCTTCCAGACAAGGTGGAGACTGGCCAGTTCAATGCTATAACCATATCAAATCTCATCATCATATCATATCTCATCATCATATCATATCATATCTCATCATCATATCATATCTCATGCCCATCTCGTATCTCGTGATATATATATATATATATATATGACTCGAGGAGGACAACGCCCGATGAAGCTGGGCTGCCCTATGACCCTAGCAAGGACTCTAGGACTCACAGATAACGGCCGTTCTGTATTCAAGCGCATACAGAATAAGGATGCTCATTCATAAATGCAATTCCTAAGCATGATACTACATGACATGCTCTTATGCATATGCAACACCTACATACTATATGACACATCAGGCAGGAGGTACTGGTTACTGAGTAAGCCCCGGAGGTACTTACCTGGCTAGAAGATCAGCAAAAGAAGAATCCAGCACACAGTAGTCACGATCACAGAATATCACCTAATCACATAACGAGAATATACTAAGTATACTTCTATAGCCTTTCTAAACACATATATTACTCGCTCAAATCAGCAGATAGATAAGTAAGCTTGAATCAATCATACTTTCAATTTATCACGATCAACCACCTCTTATCTCATACCATTCATCATAACTTGTCAACTCATCAGTTTAAAAAAAATATACTCCCTATATATATCATACTTAGCCAAATTCGCATATTATTATTTCATACGTATACTTCCCATATATATATCATCATAAATATTGAACATTTAATCTCTTCTAAAAATCACCACAATATCATGCCATTAGTCACACATAACATACCTTTAATCAAACAATCATATTATCATGCTAGTTAGTAATCGTCTTATTCTCAAGTTAGCTTCAAAACCATTTCAAATCCGAATTAAACAGTTAAGAATTCCGACCCTTGAAAATACCCGCAAAATTCCTTTTTCAAATTCATTATAATTCTTTATGTCCTAATAATATATTTTAAATCTCAAATATTATTATATGCTATTTTAAATACCGCTAACTAATTAATAAGTCAATGGTTAAACCGAACCAAACCAAACCCATTTAAATCCAACCGAACCGAACCCGGTTCAAGCCAAACCCAACCAAAATGAATAAATAAATAAATAAATCGAAGGTGGGGCCCCCTCCTGGACGTCTTCTTCCTCTTCGTTCAAACAGAGGTTCCCACCATGCTCCGCCGGCGCCGAGCTCTCCCGGGCTCACCGGCTTCCGCTGCGCCCAGCCCCGCCTCGGTCTTGGCTCGCGCTCCTACAGCACCGCACCTCACACTCGCCTCTGCTCATCGCCGTTGGTCGCCTCGCCTCACCTCGCCTCGCGCCCTCGCGCTCTCGCTCACGCCGACCGAGCTCCGACGATCGTCGGAGCTCTCGACCTCACCTGATCGTCCCACACTCAGCTCACGCACACTCTCGACTAGTCTAAGCATCGAAAAAGACTCAGAAACGAATCGAAACGAGGATAAATTCGGAGCTCACCGAGATGGATTTTTCGCGACTTCGGAGCTCTCGATCGGAGTTCTGGGCTTCGTCGGTGGCTCGCGATGGCTTGTCGGACCTACACCGGATGTGGATGAGTGCGATGGTGAAGACCGCAAGCAATTTCAATCAAAAACGAAGGAGGGACGCTTACCGGAAGTTAGCTTCGCGATTGATCAAAGATTAGAAAGGAATGGGTTGCGGTGGCTCCGTGGCGGTTCCGGTGGTGTTCGTTGTTGCTACCGGTGGCTCCGAGGAATGTCGAAGGCTGTGATGTTGCTCTTGAGGGAGGAGGAAGCAAGGAGGATGATGGGGAAGAGAGCTGCAGTGATGGTGTGACAGCGGGAGATGGGAGCGGAAATGATGAAGGAGGGAGTCGGTGGAGGTGAGGTGAACACATAGAGTGAAGGTGACGGTGGTTGGGATGGTGAAATGGTGATGGAAATGAAAGATAAGGAGAGGGAGGTGATGTCTTGACAACTGAATTGGGGAGTAGGAGGGCTGTAGGGGTGAGGCCGGTGCAGAGGTGAAGGAGTGGGTGTACGAGGTTGAGTGTGAAATTGGCTAACCAATACCCGGAAATAAATTCCGAATACGCGAATTTTGAATCCCGAAATTAGTTCCCGAATGTTAGTTTTTCCGAATACCGCTTTCTCGATCAATTAGATTTTTAAAATTGACAAGGATATCGCCATCTGATAATTATTTAGAATTTTCGAGGTCAAGGACGGAAATTGTTTGCCAAATTTTACATTCCGGTCGGAATCCGCTAAACGAGTTTTAAACCCGATTTTAACCTCTCTCTTCCTTTTTTTTTTTTTTTATTCTCTTTTCCCGAAAAAAAAATTAGGATTTAAAAATCCGAGCCTTTACATTATTATAACACTATAAGAGTATGTTTTGAGTAAAACTCATATAAGTAGCTAATAAAACCTTATACTAAGTAATAAATTCTTATTATAACACTATAAGGTTATGTTTTGAGGAAAACTCATATAAGTAGCTAATAAAACCTCATACTAAGTAATAAATTCTTATTATATGATTATAAGGTTATGTTTTGAGGAAAACTCATATAAGTAGCTAATAAAACCTTATACTAAGTAATAAATTCTTATCATAACACTATAAGGTTATGTTTTGAGAAAAACTCATATAAGTAGCTAATAAAACCTTATACTAAGTAATAAATTCTTATTATAATACTATAAGGTTATGTTGTGAGGATAACTTATATAAGTAGCTAATAAAACCTTATACTAAGTAGTAAATTCTTATTATATTACTATAAGGTTATGTTTTGAGGAATACTCATATAATTAACTAAGAAAACCATATACTAAGTAATAAATTCTTATTATACCAATATAAGGTTATGTTTTGAGGAAAACTCATATAAGTAGCTAATAAAACCTCATACTAAGTAATAAATTCTTATTATAGTATTATAAGGTTATGTTTTGAAGAAAACTCATATAAGTAGCTAATAAAACCTTATACTAAGTAGTAAATTCTTATTATAACACTATAAGAGTATGTTTTGAGTAAAACTCATATAAGTAGCTAATGAAACCTTATACTAAGTAATAAATTCTTATCATAACACTATAAGGTTATGTTTTGACAAAAACTCATATAAGTAGCTAATAAAACCTTATACTAAGTAATAAATTCTTATTATAATACTATAAGGTTATGTTGTGAGGATAACTTATATAAGTAGCTAATAAAACCTTATACTAAGTAGTAAATTCTTATTATATTACTATAAGGTTATGTTTTGAGGAATACTCATATAATTAACTAAAAAAACCTTATACTAAGTAATAAATTCTTATTATACCAATATAAGGTTATGTTTGGAGGAAAACTCATATAAGTAGCTAATAAAACCTCATACTAAGTAATAAATTCTTATTATAATATTATAAGGTTATGTTTTGAGGAAAACTCATATAAGTAGCTAATAAAACCTTATACTAAGTAGTAAATTCTTATTCTAACACTATAAGAGTATGTTTTCAGTAAAACTCATATAAGTAGCTAATAAAACCTCATACTAAGTAATAAATTCTTATTATAATATTATAAGGTTACGTTTTGAGGAAAACTCATATAAGTAGCTAATAAAACCTTATACTAAGTAATAAATTCTTATCATAACACTATAAGGTTATGTTTTGAGAAAAACTCATATAAGTAGCTAATAAAACCTCATACTAAGTAATAAATTCTTATTATAACATTATAAGGTTATGTTTTGAGGAAAACTCATATAAGTAGCTAATAAAACCTTATACTAAGTAATAAATTCTTATCATAACACTATAAGGTTATGTTTTGACAAAAACTCATATAAGTAGCTAATAAAACCTTATACTAAGTAATAAATTCTTATTATAATACTATAAGGTTATGTTTTGAGGAATACTCATATAATTAACTAAAAAAACCTTATACTAAGTAATAAATTCTTATTATACCAATATAAGGTTATGTTTTGAGAAAAACTCATATAAGTAGCTAATAAAACCTCATACTAAATAATAAATTCTTATTATAATATTATAAGGTTATGTTTTGAGGAAAACTCATATAAGTAGCTAATAAAACCTTATACTAAGTAGTAAATTCTTATTATAACACTATAAGAGTATGTTTTGAGTAAAACTCATATAAGTAGCTAATAAAACCTCATACTAAGTAATAAATTCTTATTATAATATTATAAGGTTACGTTTTGAGGAAAACTCATATAAGTAGCTAATAAAACCTTATACTAAGTAATAAATTCTTATCATCACACTATAAGGTTATGTTTTGAGAAAAACTCATATAAGTAGCTAATAAAACCTTATACTAAGTAATAAATTCTTATTATAATACTATAAGGTTATGTTGTGAGGATAACTCATATAAGTAGCTAATAAAACCTCATACTAAGTAAAAAATTCTTATTATAATATTATAAGGTTATGTTTTGAGGAAAACTTATATAAGTAGCTAATAAAACCTTATACTAAGTCGTAAATTCTTATTATAATACTATAAGAGTATGTTTTGAGTAAAACTCATATAAGTAGCTAATAAAACCTTATACTAAGTAATAAATCCTTATTATAACACTATAAGGTTATGTTTTGAGGAAAACTCATATAAGTAGCAAATAAAACCTCCTACTAAGTAATAAATTCTTATTATAATATTATAAGGTTATGTTTTGAGGAAAACTCATATAAGTAGCTAATAAAACCTTATACTAAGTAGTAAATTCTTATTATAACACTATAAGAGTATGTTTTGAGTAAAACTCATAGAAGTAGCTAATAAAACCTTATACTAAGTAATAAATTCTTATTATAACATTATAAGGTTATGTTTTGGGAAAACTCATATAAGTAGCTAATAAAACCTCATACTAAGTAATAAATTCTTATTATAATAATATAAGGTTATGTTTTGAGGAAAACTCATATAAGTAGCTAATAAAACCTTATACTAAGTAGTAAATTCTTATTATAACACTATAAGAGTATGTTTTGAGTAAAACTCATATAAGTAGCTAATAAAACCTTATACTAAGTAATAAATTCTTATTATAATACGATAAGGTTATGTTGTGAGGATAACTTATATAAGTAGCTAATAAAACCTTATACTAAGTAGTAAATTCTTATTATATTACTATAATGTTATTTTTTGAGGAATGCTCATATAATTAACTAAAAAAACCTTATACTAAGTAATAAATTCTTATTATACCAATATAAGGTTATGTTTTGAGGAAAACTCATATAAGTAGCTAATAAAACCTCATACTAAGTAATAAATTCTTATTATAATATTATAAGGTTATGTTTTGAGGAAAACTCATATAAGTAGCTAATAAAACCTTATACTAAGTAGTAAATTCTTATTATAACACTATAAGAGTATGTTTTGAGTAAAACTCATATAAGTAGCTAATAAAACCTCATACTAAGTAATAAATTCTTATTATAACATTATAAGGTTATGTTTTGAGGAAAACTCATATAAGTAGCTAATAAAACCTTATACTAAGTAATAAATTCTTATCATAACACTATAAGGTTATGTTTTGACAAAAACTCATATAAGTAGCTAATAAAACCTTATACTAAGTAATAAATTCTTATTATAATACTATAAGGTTATGTTTTGAGGAATACTCATATAATTAACTAAAAAAACCTTATACTAAGTAATAAATTCTTATTATACCAATATAAGGTTATGTTTTGAGGAAAACTCATATAAGTAGCTAATAAAACCTCATACTAAATAATAAATTCTTATTATAATATTATAAGGTTATGTTTTGAGGAAAACTCATATAAGTAGCTAATAAAACCTTATACTAAGTAGTAAATTCTTATTATAACACTATAAGAGTATGTTTTGAGTAAAACTCATATAAGTAGCTAATAAAACCTCATACTAAGTAATAAATTCTTATTATAATATTATAAGGTTACGTTTTGAGGAAAACTCATATAAGTAGCTAATAAAACCTTATACTAAGTAATAAATTCTTATCATCACACTATAAGGTTATGTTTTGAGAAAAACTCAATAAGTAGCTAATAAAACCTTATACTAAGTAATAAATTCTTATTATAATACTATAAGGTTATGTTGTGAGGATAACTCATATAAGTAGCTAATAAAACCTCATACTAAGTAAAAAATTCTTATTATAATATTATAAGGTTATGTTTTGAGGAAAACTCATATAAGTAGCTAATAAAACCTTATACTAAGTCGTAAATTCTTATTATAATACTATAAGAGTATGTTTTGAGTAAAACTCATATAAGTAGCTAATAAAACCTTATACTACGTAATAAATCCTTATTATAACACTATAAGGTTATGTTTTGAGGAAAACTCATATAAGTAGCAAATAAAACCTCATACTAAGTAATAAATTCTTATTATAATATTATAAGGTTATGTTTTGAGGAAAACTCATATAAGTAGCTAATAAAACCTTATACTAAGTAGTAAATTCTTATTATAACACTATAAGAGTATGTTTTGAGTAAAACTCATAGAAGTAGCTAATAAAACCTTATACTAAGTAATAAATTCTTATTATAACATTATAAGGTTATGTTTTGGGAAAACTCATATAAGTAGCTAATAAAACCTCATACTAAGTAATAAATTCTTATTATAATAATATAAGGTTATGTTTTGAGGAAAACTCATATAAGTAGCTAATAAAACCTTATACTAAGTAGTAAATTCTTATTATAACACTATAAGAGTATGTTTTGAGTAAAACTCATATAAGTAGCTAATAAAACCTTATACTAAGTAATAAATTCTTATTATAACATTATAAGGTTATGTTTTGAGGAAAACTCATATAAGTAGCTAATAAAACCTCATACTAAGTAATAAATTCTTATTATAATATTAAAAGGTTATGTTTTGAGAAAAACTCATATAAGTAGCTAATAAAACCTTATACTAAGTAGTAAATTCTTATTATAACACTATAAGAGTATGTTTTGAGTAAAACTCATATAAGTAGCTAATAAAACCTCATACTAAGTAATAAATTCTTATTATAATATTATAAGGTTATGTTTTGAGGAAAACTCATATAAGTAGCTAATAAAACCTTATACTAAGTAGTAAATTCTTATTATAACACTATAAGAGTATGTTTTGAGTAAAACTCATATAAGTAGCTAATAAAACCTTATACTAAGTAGTAAATTCTTATTATAACACTATAAGAGTATGTTTTGAGTAAAACTCATATAAGTAGCTAATAAAACCTTATACTAAGTAATAAATTCTTATTATAACACTATAAGGTTATGTTTTGAGGAAAACTCATATAAGTAGCTAATAAAACCTCATACTAAGTAATAAATTCTTATTATATGATTATAAGGTTATGTTTTGAGGAAAACTCATATAAGTAGCTAATAAAACCTTATACTAAGTAATAAATTCTTATCATAACACTATAAGGTTATGTTTTGAGAAAAACTCATATAAGTAGCTAATAAAACCTTATACTAAGTAATAAATTCTTATTATAATACTATAAGGTTATGTTGTGAGGATAACTTATATAAGTAGCTAATAAAACCTTATACTAAGTAGTAAATTCTTATTATATTACTATAAGGTTATGTTTTGAGGAATACTCATATAATTAACTAAGAAAACCATATACTAAGTAATAAATTCTTATTATACCAATATAAGGTTATGTTTTGAGGAAAACTCATATAAGTAGCTAATAAAACCTCATACTAAGTAATAAATTCTTATTATAGTATTATAAGGTTATGTTTTGAAGAAAACTCATATAAGTAGCTAATAAAACCTTATACTAAGTAGTAAATTCTTATTATAACACTATAAGAGTATGTTTTGAGTAAAACTCATATAAGTAGCTAATGAAACCTTATACTAAGTAATAAATTCTTATCATAACACTATAAGGTTATGTTTTGACAAAAACTCATATAAGTAGCTAATAAAACATTATACTAAGTAATAAATTCTTATTATAATACTATAAGGTTATGTTGTGAGGATAACTTATATAAGTAGCTAATAAAACCTTATACTAAGTAGTAAATTCTTATTATATTACTATAAGGTTATGTTTTGAGGAATACTCATATAATTAACTAAAAAAACCTTATACTAAGTAATAAATTCTTATTATACCAATATAAGGTTATGTTTGGAGGAAAACTCATATAAGTAGCTAATAAAACCTCATACTAAGTAATAAATTCTTATTATAATATTATAAGGTTATGTTTTGAGGAAAACTCATATAAGTAGCTAATAAAACCTTATACTAAGTAGTAAATTCTTATTCTAACACTATAAGAGTATGTTTTGAGTAAAACTCATATAAGTAGCTAATAAAACCTCATACTAAGTAATAAATTCTTATTATAATATTATAAGGTTACGTTTTGAGGAAAACTCATATAAGTAGCTAATAAAACCTTATACTAAGTAATAAATTCTTATCATAACACTATAAGGTTATGTTTTGAGAAAAACTCATATAAGTAGCTAATAAAACCTGATACTAAGTAATAAATTCTTATTATAATACTATAAGGTTATGTTGTGAGGATAACTCATATAAGTAGCAAATAAAACCTCATACTAAGTAAAAAATTCTTATTATAATATTATAAGGTTATGTTTTGAGGAAAACTCATATAAGTAGCTAATAAAACCTTATACTAAGTCGTAAATTCTTATTATAACACTATAAGAGTATGTTTTGAGTAAAACTGATATAAGTAGCTAATAAAACCTTATACTAAGTAATAAATCCTTATTATAACACTATAAGGTTATGTTTTGAGGAAAACACATATAAGTAGCAAATAAAACCTCATACTAAGTAATAAATTCTTATTATAATATTATAAGGTTATGTTTTGAGGAAAACTCATATAAGTAGCTAATAAAACCATATACTAAGTAGTAAATTCTTATTATAACACTATAAGAGTATGTTTTGAGTAAAACTCATATAAGTAGCTAATAAAACCTTATACTAAGTAATAAATTCTTATTATAACACTATATGGTTATGTTTTGAGGAAAACTCATATAAGTAGCAAATAAAACCTCATACTAAGTAATAAATTCTTATTATAACACTATAAGGTTATGTTTTGAGGAAAACTCATATAAGTAGCTAATAAAACCTTATACTAAGTAGTAAATTCTTATTATAACACTATAAGAGTATGTTTTGAGTAAAACTCATATAAGTAGCTAATAAAACCTTATACTAAGTAATAAATTCTTATTATAACACTATAAGGTTATGTTTTGAGGAAAACTCATATAAGTAGCTAATAAAACCTCATACTAAGTAATAAATTCTTATTATAAGATTATAAGGTTATGTTTTGAGGAAAACTCATATAAGTAGCTAATAAAACCTTATACTAAGTAATAAATTCTTATCATAACACTATAAGGTTATGTTTTGAGAAAAACTCATATAAGTAGCTAATAAAACCTTATACTAAGTAATAAATTCTTATTATAATACGATAAGGTTATGTTGTGAGGATAACTTATATAAGTAGCTAATAAAACCTTATACTAAGTAATAAATTCTTATCATAACACTATAAGGTTATGTTTTGACAAAAACTCATATAAGTAGCTAATAAAACCTTATACTAAGTAATAAATTCTTATTATAATACTATAAGGTTATGTTTTGAGGAATACTCATATAATTAACTAAAAAAACCTTATACTAAGTAATAAATTATTATTATACCAATATAAGGTTATGTTTTGAGGAAAACTCATATAAGTAGCTAATAAAACCTCATACTAAATAATAAATTCTTATTATAATATTATAAGGTTATGTTTTGAGGAAAACTCATATAAGTAGCTAATAAAACCTTATACTAAGTAGTAAATTCTTATTATAACACTATAAGAGTATGTTTTGAGTAAAACTCATATAAGTAGCTAATAAAACCTTATACTAAGTAATAAATTCTTATTATAATATTATAAGGTTACGTTTTGAGGAAAACTCATATAAGTAGCTAATAAAACCTTATACTAAGTAATAAATTCTTATCATCACACTATAAGGTTATGTTTTGAGAAAAACTCATATAAGTAGCTAATAAAACCTTATACTAAGTAATAAATTCTTATTATAATACTATAAGGTTATGTTGTGAGGATAACTCATATAAGTAGCTAATAAAACCTCATACTAAGTAAAAAATTCTTATTATAATATTATAAGGTTATGTTTTGAGGAAAACTCATATAAGTAGCTAATAAAACCTTATACTAAGTCGTAAATTCTTATTATAATACTATAAGAGTATGTTTTGAGTAAAACTCATATAAGTAGCTAATAAAACCTTATACTAAGTAATAAATCCTTATTATAACACTATAAGGTTATGTTTTGAGGAAAACACATATAAGTAGCAAATAAAACCTCATACTAAGTAATAAATTCTTATTATAATATTATAAGGTTATGTTTTGAGGAAAACTCATATAAGTAGCTAATAAAACCTTATACTAAGTAGTAAATTCTTATTATAACACTATAAGAGTATGTTTTGAGTAAAACTCATATAAGTAGCTAATAAAACCTTATACTAAGTAATAAATTCTTATTATAACATTATAAGGTTATGTTTTGGGAAAACTCATATAAGTAGCTAATAAAACCTCATACTAAGTAATAAATTCTTATTATAATAATATAAGGTTATGTTTTGAGGAAAACTCATATAAGTAGCTAATAAAACCTTATACTAAGTAGTAAATTCTTATTATAACACTATAAGAGTATGTTTTGAGTAAAACTCATATAAGTAGCTAATAAAACCTTATACTAAGTAATAAATTCTTATTATAACATTATAAGGTTATGTTTTGAGGAAAACTCATATAAGTAGCTAATAAAACCTCATACTAAGTAATAAATTCTTATTATAATATTAAAAGGTTATGTTTTGAGAAAAACTCATATAAGTAGCTAATAAAACCTTATACTAAGTAGTAAATTCTTATTATAACACTATAAGAGTATGTTTTGAGTAAAACTCATATAAGTAGCTAATAAAACCTCATACTAAGTAATAAATTCTTATTATAATATTATAAGGTTATGTTTTGAGGAAAACTCATATAAGTAGCTAATAAAACCTTATACTAAGTAGTAAATTCTTATTATAACACTATAAGAGTATGTTTTGAGTAAAACTCATATAAGTAGCTAATAAAACCTTATACTAAGTAATAAATTCTTATTATAACACTATAAGGTTATGTTTTGAGGAAAACTCATATAAGTAGCTAATAAAACCTCATAATAAGTAATAAATTCTTATTATAACACTATAAGGTTATGTTTTGAGAAAAACTCATATAAGTAGCTAATAAAACCTCATACTAAGTAATAAATTCTTATTATAATATTATAAGGTTATGTTTTGAGGAAAACTCATATAAGTAGCTAATAAAACCTCATACTAAGTAATAAATTCTTATTATAATATTATAAGGTTATGTTTTGAGGAAAACTCATATAAGTAGCAAATAAAACCTCATACTAAGTAATAAATTCTTATTATAATATTATAAGGTTATGTTTTGAGGAAAACTCATATAAGTAGCTAATAAAACCTCATACTAAGTAATAAATTCTTATTATAATATTATAAGGTTATGTTTTGAGGAAAACTCATATAAGTAGCTAATAAAACCTTATACTAAGTAGTAAATTCTTATTATAACACTATAAGAGTATGTTTTGAGTAAAACTCATATAAGTAGCTAATAAAACCTTATACTAAGTAATAAATTCTTATTATAACATTATAAGGTTATGTTTTGGGAAAACTCATATAAGTAGCTAATAAAACCTCATACTAAGTAATAAATTCTTATTATAATAATATAAGGTTATGTTTTGAGGAAAACTCATATAAGTAGCTAATAAAACCTTATACTAAGTAGTAAATTCTTATTATAACACTATAAGAGTATGTTTTGAGTAAAACTCATATAAGTAGCTAATAAAACCTTATACTAAGTAATAAATTCTTATTATAACATTATAAGGTTATGTTTTGAGGAAAACTCATATAAGTAGCTAATAAAACCTCATACTAAGTAATAAATTCTTATTATAATATTAAAAGGTTATGTTTTGAGAAAAACTCATATAAGTAGCTAATAAAACCTTATACTAAGTAGTAAATTCTTATTATAACACTATAAGAGTATGTTTTGAGTAAAACTCATATAAGTAGCTAATAAAACCTCATACTAAGTAATAAATTCTTATTATAATATTATAAGGTTATGTTTTGAGGAAAACTCATATAAGTAGCTAATAAAACCTTATACTAAGTAGTAAATTCTTATTATAACACTATAAGAGTATGTTTTGAGTAAAACTCATATAAGTAGCTAATAAAACCTTATACTAAGTAATAAATTCTTATTATAACACTATAAGGTTATGTTTTGAGGAAAACTCATATAAGTAGCTAATAAAACCTCATAATAAGTAATAAATTCTTATTATAACACTATAAGGTTATGTTTTGAGAAAAACTCATATAAGTAGCTAATAAAACCTCATACTAAGTAATAAATTCTTATTATAATATTAAAAGGTTATGTTTTGAGAAAAACTCATATAAGTAGCTAATAAAACCTTATACTAAGTAGTAAATTCTTATTATAACACTATAAGAGTATGTTTTGAGGAAAACTCATATAAGTAGCTAATAAAACCTCATACTAAGTAATAAATTCTTATTATAATATTATAAGGTTATGTTTTGAGGAAAACTCATATAAGTAGCTAATAAAACCTTATACTAAGTAGTAAATTCTTATTATAACACTATAAGAGTATGTTTTGAGTAAAACTCATATAAGTAGCTAATAAAACCTTATACTAAGTAATAAATTCTTATTATAACACTATAAGGTTATGTTTTGAGGAAAACTCATATAAGTAGCTAATAAAACCTCATAATAAGTAATAAATTCTTATTATAACACTATAAGGTTATGTTTTGAGAAAAACTCATATAAGTAGCTAATAAAACCTCATACTAAGTAATAAATTCTTATTATAATATTATAAGGTTATGTTTTGAGGAAAACTCATATAAGTAGCAAATAAAACCTCATACTAAGTAATAAATTCTTATTATAATATTATAAGGTTATGTTTTGAGGAAAACTCATATAAGTAGCTAATAAAACCTTATACTAAGTAGTAAATTCTTATTATAACACTATAAGAGTATGTTTTGAGTAAAACTCATATAAGTAGCTAATAAAACCTTATACTAAGTAATAAATTCTTATTATAACATTATAAGGTTATGTTTTGGGAAAACTCATATAAGTAGCTAATAAAACCTCATACTAAGTAATAAATTCTTATTATAATAATATAAGGTTATGTTTTGAGGAAAACTCATATAAGTAGCTAATAAAACCTTATACTAAGTAGTAAATTCTTATTATAACACTATAAGAGTATGTTTTGAGTAAAACTCATATAAGTAGCTAATAAAACCTTATACTAAGTAATAAATTCTTATTATAACATTATAAGGTTATGTTTTGAGGAAAACTCATATAAGTAGCTAATAAAACCTCATACTAAGTAATAAATTCTTATTATAATATTAAAAGGTTATGTTTTGAGAAAAACTCATATAAGTAGCTAATAAAACCTTATACTAAGTAGTAAATTCTTATTATAACACTATAAGAGTATGTTTTGAGTAAAACTCATATAAGTAGCTAATAAAACCTCATACTAAGTAATAAATTCTTATTATAATATTATAAGGTTATGTTTTGAGGAAAACTCATATAAGTAGCTAATAAAACCTTATACTAAGTAGTAAATTCTTATTATAACACTATAAGAGTATGTTTTGAGTAAAACTCATATAAGTAGCTAATAAAACCTTATACTAAGTAATAAATTCTTATTATAACACTATAAGGTTATGTTTTGAGGAAAACTCATATAAGTAGCTAATAAAACCTCATAATAAGTAATAAATTCTTATTATAACACTATAAGGTTATGTTTTGAGAAAAACTCATATAAGTAGCTAATAAAACCTCATACTAAGTAATAAATTCTTATTATAATATTAAAAGGTTATGTTTTGAGAAAAACTCATATAAGTAGCTAATAAAACCTTATACTAAGTAGTAAATTCTTATTATAACACTATAAGAGTATGTTTTGAGGAAAACTCATATAAGTAGCTAATAAAACCTCATACTAAGTAATAAATTCTTATTATAATATTATAAGGTTATGTTTTGAGGAAAACTCATATAAGTAGCTAATAAAACCTTATACTAAGTAGTAAATTCTTATTATAACACTATAAGAGTATGTTTTGAGTAAAACTCATATAAGTAGCTAATAAAACCTTATACTAAGTAATAAATTCTTATTATAACACTATAAGGTTATGTTTTGAGGAAAACTCATATAAGTAGCTAATAAAACCTCATAATAAGTAATAAATTCTTATTATAACACTATAAGGTTATGTTTTGAGAAAAACTCATATAAGTAGCTAATAAAACCTCATACTAAGTAATAAATTCTTATTATAATATTATAAGGTTATGTTTTGAGGAAAACTCATATAAGTAGCTAATAAAACCTTATACTAAGTAGTAAATTCTTATTATAACACTATAAGAGTATGTTTTGAGTAAAACTCATATAAGTAGCTAATAAATCCTTATACTAAGTAATAAATTCTTATTATAACACTATAAGGTTATGTTGTAACGGCCCGGGATTATGATTCCCGAGTTACGTTTCGAGGGATGAAACCCCTCGTTAGGATCTTGCGCCCCGAGTACAGGTTGAAGGTTTGAAATCGAAGATGTGCAGTTTAAAGTGGGATTTCGAAGATGTGCAGTTTAAAGTGGGATTCCGTTGGTGACCCCGGGGTAAACCCCTGTACCTGTCCTAAGTCTACAACGCAGGAAATCCGTTATCATGCAAATGGCATAAGTTCTGAAAATGATACAACTAGTGCCACGGCAGAGCCGGGTCAAAACAGAGTACAATTAGGGAGAAATCCCAAAAGCATGAATCTGGTGAAGTCGGATTTCAAACACTCACTCTCCGCCATAAGAATAGACCCCGTAATAACAGAACAAAATCAAGCAGTGTATCGGATACCTGAAACTATACCACCAAGTCAGGCCAAGAGTCCGCCCGCGGGTCCTCTGACCGCGCTGAGGACATATAATACGCCTATACCTAGAATAAAGGATGCCTTCATGCAGTACTGAAATCTTAACAACACTAGCATGCTCCTAATTCATATATGTAGAATATTAAGTAAGGCCTTAACAAAGAATACCAAGTGGTATATCCCTCTTCTACCACCACCCCTCTTCCAGATAGGGTGGAGACTGGCCAGTTCGATACTATAGCATATCAAATCTCATCATCATATCGCATCTCATGCTCATCTCGAATCTCATGCTCATCTCGTATCTCATGCTCATCTCGTATCTCGTGATATATATATAACTCAAGGAGGACAACACCCGATGAAACTGGGCTGCCCTATGACCCTAGCAAGGACTCTAGGACTCACAGATAACGACCGTTCTGTATTCAAACGCATACAGAATAAGAATGCTCATTCGTAAGTGCAATTCCTAAGCATGATACTACATGGCATGCTCTTATGCATATGAAACACCTACATACTATATGACACATCAGGCAGGAGGTACTGGTTACTGAGTAAGCCCCGGAGGTACTTACCTTGCTAGCAGATCGGCAACAGGAGAATCCAGCACACAATAGTCAAAATCACAGAGTATCACCTAGTACATAATGGAATATACATAAGTCTACATCCAACTATTAAGCACTCAAGCACACATCAATCAATAGAACAAGTAACATGTTATGAAAGTCATTTCATCGCATCATCCGCTCCTCAAGACCACATCGTTCTCCATAAATCATTCAACCAATTCCGCATGTTCATATACATCATTTCCGCATATACCTCAACAGTTCATCCAAAATCATAAGACATAATTTGTGTGATATAAAATCCTACTAGATCGTCATAATTATCCAATATTTAATCTCATATAATAATTCACCACGAGTCATACTATTAGTCATACATATCATACTGTTAGTCAAACGATCATATTACCATACTAGTTAGTCATCGAATAAGTCTTATTCCCAAGTTAGTTTCAGAACCGTTTCAAATCCCAGTTAAATAGTTAAGTATTCTGACCCTTGAAAAATACTCGCCAAATTCCCTTTTTAAATTTATTTATTAGATTACTTTCCAATCATAAAATTCTTTTCCAAATTCTTTATAAATCTTGAAGTCCCAATAATATATTTTAAATCTCAATTAATATTACATGATATTTTAAATACCATTTATTTGACACTTTTATAAATTATTTTTCAAATCCCCTAAAATCCCGTCCATTTTTATTTAATAAATCAACCCTTATAATTCTCCCAAAATATAATAATTTATCTTTTAAATCCTCAATTACTATTATAATATATTTTAATTACCGTTAATTACTTAAATAATAAACGGATAACCCGAACCGAACCGAACCCGCTTAAATCCAAACCGGTTCAACAAATAACAAAATAAGGAGGTGGGGCCCATGGTGCTGACTGGACAAGCCGCACACCTTCTTCTTCCCCGCGTTCAAATCGAGAAGCTCCCGCCGGCTCGCCATGGTGATCGTCGTCGAGTGCCCGAGCTTCTGAGCTCCTCCCGGCTAGCTTGGCTTCACTCAGACTCACCTCCCTGACCGCACCTCGCACCCGCCTGCCCCGCTCGAACTCACGCTCGCCTCGCACTCCCGGACCCGCTCTCGAGCTCGCTTCGCACTCTCGGACTCGCTCTCGAGCTCGCCGGAGCTCTCGAGCACACCCGATTGTCCCGCACTCACCTCACGCTCACTCGCGACTAATCTAAACATCGAAAAAGACTAAAACTACGAATCAAAACGAGTATAATTTCGGAGCTCACCGAGATGGATTTTTCGCGACTTTGGAGCTCTCGATCGGAGTTCTGGGCTTCGTCGGTAGCTCGCGATGGCTCGTCGGACCTGTACCGGATATGGGTGAGTGTGTTGGTGAAGACCGAAGGCGATTTCGATCGGAAACGAAGAAGAACGGCTTACCGGAATGAGGCTTCGCGAAACAGAGCAAGGAGGATATTCGGTGGCTCATCGACGGCTTCGGTGGCTTCTGGGCGGCGTCAGGGTGGCTGTGGACGTCGGAGGAGGTGGTGTTGGTGACGACGACGAAGGAGTGAAGGTGATGGATCACCGATGGAGATGGGCAGGAGGTGATGGCGATGATGCGTTGGAGTGGTGGTGGCGTCGGTCCCTTCAACAAGGAGGAGGAAGGTAGGGGCTCTGGTTGCTGCTCGTACAGGGGCTACTGGTGGAGCTGTTGGCGACGGTGATGAGGGATGAGGAAGGTGGCGCTGATGGTGAAGATGAATGAGGATGGAGGTGGCGATGATGGTGATGGAGAGCAGGTGAAGAAGATGCCAGTAAAGGGTGAGGGATGGTTCCAATCGAAGTGATTTGAAGGAGTATGGTGAATGATGGGAGTGGGTGAGATGTTGAGCGTTGAATTGGGTAATTAATACCCGTAAATAAATTTTGAATACGTGAATTTCGAATACCGCAATTAGTTTTTAAATGTTAGTTTTTTCCAACTCTCGCTCTCTCAATTAATTAGATTTTTTTTAATCGACAAGGATATCATCTGATAATTATTTACAATTTTTGAGGTAAAAGGACATAAATCGTTTGTCAAATTTTATATTACGGTCGGAACCGCTAAACGAGATTTTAATTCGATTTAAATTAATTTTTAATTTCCTTTTTCCGAAAAATTAGGATTTGAAAATCCGAGCCTTTACATATGTTTTGAGAAAAATTAATATAAGTAGCTAATAAAACCTCATACTAAGTAATAAATTCTTATTATAATATTATAAGGTTATGTTTTGAGGAAAACTCATATAAGTAGCTAATAAAACCTTATACTAAGTAGTAAATTCTTATTATAACACTATAAGAGTATGTTTTGAGTAAAACTCATATAAGTACCTAATAAAACCTCATACTAAGTAATAAATTCTTATTATAATATTATAAGGTTATGTTTTGAGGAAAACTCATATAAGTAGCTAATAAAACCTTATACGAAGTAATAAATTCTTATCATAACACTATAAGGTTATGTTTTGAGAAAAACTCATATAAGTAGCTAATAAAACCTTATACTAAGTAATAAATTCTTATTATAATACTATAAGGTTATGTTGTGAGGATAACTCATATAAGTAGCTAATAAAACCTCATACTAAGTAAAAAATTCTTATTATAATATTATAAGGTTATGTTTTGAGGAAAACTCATATAAGTAGCTAATAAAACCTTATACTAAGTCGTAAATTCTTATTATAACACTATAAGAGTATGTTTTGAGGAAAACTCATATAAGTAGCTAATAAAACCTTATACTAAGTAAAAAATTCTTATCATAACACTATAAGGTTATGTTTTGAGAAAAACTCATATAAGTAGCTAATTCAACCTTATACTAAGTAATAAATTCTTATTATAATACTATAAGGTTATGTTGTGAGGATAACTTATATAAGTAGCTAATAAAACCTTATACTAAGTAGTAAATTCTTATTATATTACTATAAGGTTATGTTTTGAGGAATACTCATATAATTAACTAAAAAAACCTTATACTAAGTAATAAATTCTTATTATACCAATATAAGGTTATGTTTTGAGGAAAACTCATATAAGTAGCTAATAAAACCTCATACTAAGTAATAAATTCTTATTATAATACTATAAGGTTATCTTTTGAGGAAAACTCATATGAGTAGCTAATAAAACCTTATACTATGTAGTAAATTCTTATTATAACACTATAAGAGTATGTTTTGAGTAAAACTCATATAAGTAGCTAATAAAACCTTATACTAAGTAATAAATTCTTATTATAACACTATAAGGTTATGTTTTGAGGAAAATTCATATAAGTAGCTAATAAAACCTCATACTAAGTAATAAATTCTTATTATAATATTATAAGGTTATGTTTTGTAACGGCCCAGAATTATGATTTCCGGGTTACGTTTCATGGGATAAAACCCCTTGTTCGGATCTTGCAATCCAGGTACGGGTCGAGGTTTTAAACTCATTTTAAGATTTGTAGAAAGAGAGATTTCAAACCCTAAAACCTCGAAGGGCCGTTGGGTACCCTTAACCTGTCCTAAGACTATGTCGCGGAAACCATTTCAAACGGAAGTAAAGCGGAAGTAAAGTACAGATACAAGTGCCACGGCGGGGCCGGGTCAAAACGGAGTCAAAAGTATAAATCCAAAACAATATAATCAGAGTCTGGTGAAGTCTATAACTCCAGTGCGCACTCTCCGCCGACAAAATGACCCGCGCAATAAGCAAACAACACCGATAGGATGAACATAAATAATTCCTAAAAAAATTGATTTGGGGCGGGATCAGATCGATGCCCACTTAACTCTGCATCCCAACCATAAGCACACATATACGCTATACCTAATAAAGATGCTCTAATGCAGTACGAAATTCAAACACCCTAGCATGCTCCTAGTTCATAATAATGTGCAGAATACTGTAAAGGGCCCAAGACAATGCCAAGTGGCATATCCCTCTCCTAAGTCCACCCCTTCCGACAGGCGGAGACTGGCCAGCTCGTGAATGCATTCATTCATAATAGGGCGGCACGCATGCCTAACCCGCTCCACAATAAAGCCCGCAGGCATATCATAATATAAGGAGGTACTCGATTGACTCAGGGTACCCGATGAGGCTCGGCTACCCTATGACCCTAGCAAAGACTCTAGGACTATCACAGATAACGGCCGTTCTGTTTACATACACATAGAGAAATAGAATGCTCAACGATCAATGCAACCTAGCATGGTACTACATGGCATGCTGATCATGAATGCAACACCTAGTATATCATGCACCTAAGGCAGGGAATAGCTCTATTCAATCTGAGTAAGCTCCGAAGAGACTTACCTGGCGGTGCAGAACAGCAAAAGGCAACAACTAGGTATATAGGCAGCCAACATGTCACATATAATCACCTAACACATATATAAGTAGTATAAATAAGTCTACTCCTAATGTTACTTAAAGCACATAATATCACACACAAGTCATCAAATTTATTCACCAAATTAGGCAAGGTAAATCAAGTCACTTCCCAAGATTTCCCAAAACTATTTTAAAACCTCAAGTTAGATCAAATCACCATAATATTATATCCTTAATCTCAATGATATTATATAATACTTTTAATACCATTTCTTTTAAACACTTTCATAAAATACCTCCAAATCTCTTAAAAATTTCAACCATTTTTATTTAATAAAAATCAGCCCTTTATAAGATTTCCAAAATCGCCCCTTATATTTGTAAGATGTCAAAACCGACCTCCCCTTGTTTTATAAAAATCCAATCCGAGTCCCACTCATTTCAATTTGCTAAACCGAGTACGTTATATAAGCATAGGCCCAAAAATTCTTCTTTTAAAACACAATAATCCGGCCCAAAGGAAAGAAAACACAGCCCAGCCCAAGCTCTCATTGTTTGGAAGTAAGAAATAGGCCCAATAACCATCCCATTCTCTCATCCAATTCCAAATTCGGATTCAGAACAAAAAAAAATAAAGAAAAGTGGGGCCCAAGATGACATGGCTGTGGTGAGGTGGGGAGGGAGGAAGGCCCACAACCTTCTTCTTCATCGGCTTCCCTGATTTCGTTGTTCCGCCCAGAATTCGATGGAGCTCGGGCTCTCGCTCCCTCACTCGCTTCCGTTCTTCTCGCCCTCACCCTTCTCTGCTCGCCTCGCACACCTTGCGATCACGCTACCCCCGTCCTCACCTCGCTCTCCCGCTCGCTCTCGCCGGAGATCTTCAAACTCGCCCACGCCCTCGACCCGCCCTCACTCATTCTCTATCCGACCAGGTAAAGCAAGGGAAACAAGAAGGCACAAAGGAACCGAAACAAGGGAGGAAAAGGAGGTTTCGAAGCTCACCGAGGGGCGTCGACTCGCCGGAGAATCTTCGTCGGAACTCGATGTTGCTCGCCGGAGGTTCAGGGCTGCTTTTCTCGGCCTAGATTGAAGGTAAGAGGCTTAAAGGTGAAACCTTGCAACATTTTCGACCGGAAGGGAGGAGGGAGCATTACCGGTTCAAAAAAAATCGAAAACAACGGAGGAGGAGCGAGGGCTGCGCTCGGGCTCGGTCTCCGGACTCCGGCGGCGCTGCTGCTACTGGCGACTCCGAGGAGGTGCTGCTGCTGCTCCTGGGCTCGACAGTCTCAGTATGAAGTCGGAGGGGGCGACTTGGGTGGTGTAGCTGGCGCGCTGGGTGCAGCCGACGGCAATTAGGGGGAGACGGAGGTGGCTAATGGTTGTTGCCGGCGGTAAGAGCAGTGGAAGAGGGGGGTGACCTTGCCTGGATTTAAATTAAAGGTGAGGAGAGAGCTGCAGAAAGAAAAATGGAGATGGAGGTAGGAGAGCATTGTAGGGGTGGGATTTTGGTACAAAATGAAATCGAAATGGTAGTAGGTTAGCACTTTTCGGATAAGATGGAGAGTAAAAGACAAGTAAGAGGTGTGGGATTGGGATCCCTTTTTGAAGTCAAAAAGATGGTCTGTTGCTGCACCAATTGGACCAAGAGGCTATAGCAAGGTGGGGTAGAGGATTGTGACATCTTTGCTCAAAATGGAGAGGGGGTGGCGTGGGAATTGTTAACTCAAGACAGGTAGGAGGGAGCTGGAATCTCAAAAAGGGAACAAGACAAGCTGTAGAGTGTAGTCACAATCGAATTTCAAAATACCCGGGAACACACCTCGCAATTCGCTCACTCGACCTTATCTCGATTCGTTCACAATAAATTTTAAGATTTCAATCCGAATTTAATAATGAAATCCCTGAAAAGTGGAATAAAATCTATTTGTATAAATTTAAAATTTGGGCCGGGATTCGCTCTAAGAATTTCAAGTTAGATTTATTAAATTTAGGACGAGTTTTCCTTGAAATACCCAAATTAAATCCATTTTATTTTATTTATTTTTAAATCATTATTTTTAAAAGTCCGGGCCTTTACATCATCCACCTCTAAAAACAAGTCTCGTCCCCGAGACTAAAACCAAAATAAAGTAGGGGGGTGAAGTTTGAAATTGATGAGTCCAAGGGCCATGTCCAAGGATCTTGTAATCATCTCGGTTGCGTCTTCCGGGATTCTCACAACATCCTAGTCACGGTCGTGACATCTCCAATTGGCCTTGACAAGTATGCGATAAGCGCCCCTATCACATACTCGCTTCGACTTTTCGGAAGTATCACAACTCTAAAAGTTCTACAATATCATCACTAGGTCTTAGCAAGTACCCTACAAGCGCCCTCATAGGATACTTGTATCCACTTCGTGAAGTATCATAGAGTTTCTAAAGAGATTCCGCAATTGAAAAAGATTGGTCTCAATATCGTGGAAATTATCGGTAACGTTCATTCCTTTACAACCCAAGTTGGTCCTTTTTCAAAATCGTTCAAAATCTTCAAATCCAACGTCTAATCAAGCATCCTTACACCCAAAACAAGTCAAATCCCTTCAAATCAAGATTTCGCCAAAATATTCCAACCACCAGATCAATTTCTCACATACCAAACAATCAAATTCAGAAACTCGGAGGTGAAATCATCCACCTCTAAGGGCTAATCCCATATTCTCTCCCTAGTTTCCAAAATCAAATCAATTTATCAATCTCAATTCACGCAAGAACCACAACTATAAGAAATGCATAACCACATAACCAACCAACCTTCAACCAGTACATCATACAACAAGTCTCAAACATATGCCAACACGGTGTCACAAGGTCACATCAATATCCCCACGTCATACTAAAGGCCATGATACACATCTCAACAATATGCCAGAATCATAACACATGACTCGATATCACACCAAAAGTCATAAAGGATATCTCACTATCGCATATCAGCATCGCAATCATAGTAGGGTCAGTCACAGCAAGGGATATCATTTAACGCATAAATTCACATAGTCATCCTATCCAATTTCTATCCAGCATTAGCATAACATTTTTATCACGTCAACCATTGGTACTTGCAAGGTTAGCCATAGCGAAATTTCATCATAAGTCACCGGAACAAAACTACTCATCAACACATCAATACAGTCAAGGTCATGCTATTAACTCATCACAATGTCATCACCATCAAAATGTCAACATGCTCTCTAGAAATCATCTTAACTCATCACAATGTCATATAACGATCATTTAGTAATCATACACCATTATTTCATGTATACAATCATATTCATCCTCAAAGTCATATTCGTCATTTAACATATCCATAATCATGCTTGCCATATAGTAACACATCATTATCTCATAGTTCATATATCATATTACACCACATCCTAACATGCTTCTAAAACAACATAACATGATAGCAATGCTGATAATATATCATGATAACACTTGTCACTACCAACTAGATTTTAATATTGCATATCGACATTTAATTAATTCCATATCAAGTTCATCATGGTTGCTATCTAGCATCATGCCAGCGAATATAAATAAATCACATAATCAAGAAAATCCTCACGTCATACCAGTCAAAATAAAACACAATCCCCATTCACCCATCTCCACTCTCAAGCTAAGATTAATCCTCTTCTAGACTCAATAACACTAACTCCGACAAAATCCCCTTAAGAATCCCAATTCATTTCGATACTCCAATCTCACCCCTCATTCCATCAAGCACTACCTCGCACCATCCACCTCTAAGAACTCGCTCCTATCTCTAACCTCACGCCCGAGTACTCTCTCATACCATGTTCTCAATATTCACGAGCCCTTCCTTACACTTCTCGTACTACCCGAAGCATTACCAGTATCACCTAGAAACTCATCAGAACCACCAACATTGCCTCTCATAAATCCCAAAGCTCTCTCAGTCTTACCTAAGCCAACATCCATCTCTTCATGACTTATCTCATAACATCCCTGATCATCCTAACCACTCAAGCTCTTTCACCACTCTTCTACCACGCTACCAACGACCTCACCCACAGGTTTAAGGAAGAAGCAATAATTAAAATTATCAACCACAAGGTCTACATCATGTCAACTAGCATTTATAAACATAACATCATGGGTTCAACAAGTATCAATTTATCATCATGCTCAATAATCATTGCAAACATCATATATGAACATACTGAAGTCAAGCTAACATGTTGCACTATAACCTTATCAGATACAACTCAGGTCTCTTAGCATATGTAGTTCACATTTTACAGGCAAAGGAATTCAAATCATGCTTAGCAACTCAGAGTATCAACACATCCATGCATCATGGTTCATGACACATTAGAACTATAAGGCGCAAAATCATACCAAGTCAGCACATCAACACGTAAATCTCATCGTCAGGTCAGTGCAATATCATCACCAACAAATTCAGAAGAATTAACAATTCGAACAAAGGACACTCTCGCTTGCAAGTCATATCTCACTCAGTAACCGTAATCCTCGATGTGTGCCCGTTCCGCCGACATCATAGATCCTGAGGCCCGTGGGTTATGGGCCCACGCTTCTGCTGCACTGCTCTATCGCTACGCGACTTTTCGTTCTCTCTTCCAAGTGGTCGCTCGCCCAACGTATCGCGCAAGAGTCCAAGTTAGCGGAGATAGGGGAGTGACAAGAGAAGACAACCCAAATTCCTTTCGGGGACAAACACGGACCACAGCTAAAGACGACAACTAGAGACGAAACTCCGACTTGAGAATAGCAACAATGCCCTTATGGAAGTCTATTTAGGTTATAATCGCGACAAGCAAACACGAATCCATCACGGAGCATATAAATCATTTTAACACACACTAACATGTACCTATCTCGAGGAGCACGACATACCTATGCATTCCAGAAAGACATATTCGAGTGCTACACAGATGCATGCGAGACAAGATAGTAGTCTATTATCCCATGAAGCAGATATGCCTAGCAACTTAAGCAAGATATGCGAGATTTAATGGGTATCACAATTATCACATATGAACAATGCATAAGCTTGGTGTATGTATCATACTAGAACATATATGAACAACATAGTAACTGTCTCATCTGACACAATGATCATATAACAGGTCAAGAATGACACGTAATCGTATGCCGAGATACATTTAGAAAGTATAGGACCTACATGATGCTAGAGATACATGATGTGCTACAAGCATAGTCAAGAGTTATTAAGAGAGGTTCAACATAATATGCACGAAACATGAGGCATCATCAAAAGTAACGAGAATGGCATCATGGGTGACATATTATAATCATGCTAGGAACGAACCATCGTAAGGCATATAAAACGATAACTATCACATTTTGGAACAAGTACAACATGTAATCATTTAACGACTCATATTGGAAAGTAGAAGCCCTACAAGATACTACTAGCACATATCAAAACGTGACTACAATCAAGGCAATTTGACTAGATTCATCCTAACATTCATGCGTCATGTGTATGCGAAATTACGATGTAACGTGGTGTGTGACCATGCGAGGTGTTAAAGCATATATTAATGCAAGCATGAGAAAATGGCACATAATAACAGAGAAATACCACCAAGCGATAATAGGTAAACATGCTAGGACTAACCATCTTGGGAAGCAAGTCGATCATCAAGTTCAACATTAATCTAATTAGGATGGGCAAAACATTTTAAGAGGATAGGAAGAGGGAAGAATCACACTATCAGGGACCTAACTCAAGGGAGAATCAACAATATTGTAGGCAAGGTATAAATTCGTACAAGTCATAACCAAGGGTCCTACGTGATACTAATGGCTCAACACAACATGTGATGCATACATGCATTTAACGATAACGATATGTAAGAAATCAAGTCAATCACATTCTAATGATATATAAACGCGAGGAAGGTTTTACGATGTATAACACGAGTTTAAGTAATGGCGATATGACTAGAATTCGAGGACATGAGCTCAAATCAACACGTAACAAGATAAAACATGCATTTATCAAGGCTCAATTATACCACATATACTCCATTCAACGCACGTAATCACACAACAACACTAATTGCAAAACAGTCAACATTAATTAATCTGACGAATGCATAACAGATGGGCATACTATAGATTCTTGTCACAAAAGGATAATAGTATCGACACATCATCATCCAGCATGCTAAGACAATCATCTACAAGCATTCATACAAAGGTGAGTTGATCACACTATCATGAACCTAATCCAAGAGGAAATAACGATCATGTAGGTTCATATCATATGGTTCATGTTTCCAATCCATCATACGATCAATAGGCTAAGTATGCTATAACAACATATAATCATGATAGAAGGTAAGACACAACACGAGACTTGAGCAATGTAACTAACCACATTATAAGCTTAAACAATAAAATCATAACAGAAAACAAGGCATAACATGAGCAGCTTTTACTAATGATCATCTGCAAGGTACATGCGGGAGACTACAAGATTATGTCATGCAATTCAGAGAGAGTCACAATTACAACCGCACAGAGATCCCTAAGGGCAACCATTGACTTTTCCCAACCGACTCATCGCCCCTCTTTCCCGTGTGACTCCGGTACGACTCTTTAAGGCAAGATGACACTGGTTAATCATCATAAGAATAAGGAAAGACATCCACAAAAACACCTTACTTCTGACTCAAAGTGACATCAAAACTTCCAACACTCACTCAGACAACTTAATATCCAACCATGATCCCCGACACAATGTGTTTATCAACCCGATTTCCCATGAAGGATAATGACATACGGGAAAAGATTCGATAGAACCGAAAAAAGTGGTTAACATAGCGGAAGGGGTTGTTCCACACAAGCTGGGTTTGACCACACAGAAACAAGGGTACTCCCACTATCTCATTCGCATGGATCAATCAATACACATTTAATTGTTAGACATACCAATCAGATATCTAGCATAGCAAGCACTCAACATAGAATCAGTTAGTGACATTCATAATGACCTCATTGGAGTCTTCCAAACCCATCTGTAAAGAACAAGCTAATATTTCGCCTACCCATTTCCAACTACATCCAATAGGGATGGTCTAACGTCTTTCTACCCACTCGATCCCCTCTTTAGTCGGTTTTCCATATTTTATGATAAGTCAAGTTCATTACTTAATCCAATTTCGGTTAGACATCTTAAGTTCATTTTGCCCCTTTAAAACACTTTCAAATCCTTTGAAATTCATGGGCGGTTTTCCAAAACATACACTCGACCCTTGTGTACCCGAATTGCACAACCTCAGCTCTGATACCATCTTTGTAACGGCCCAGAATTATGATTTCCGGGTTACGTTTCAAGGGATAAAACCCCTTGTTCGGATCTTGCAATCCAGGTACGGGTCGAGGTTTTAAACTCATTTTAAGATTTGTAGAAAGAGAGATTTCAAACCCTAAAACCTCGAAGGGCCGTTGGGTACCCTTAACCTGTCCTAAGACTATGTCGCGGAAACCATTTCAAACGGAAGTAAAGCGGAAGTAAAGTACAGATACAAGTGCCACGGCGGGGCCGGGTCAAAACGGAGTCAAAAGTATAAATCCAAAACAATATAATCAGAGTCTGGTGAAGTCTATAACTCCAGTGCGCACTCTCCGCCGACAAAATGACCCGCGCAATAAGCAAACAACACCGATAGGATGAACATAAATAATTCCTAAAAAAATTGATTTGGGGCGGGATCAGATCGATGCCCACTTAACTCTGCATCCCAACCATAAGCACACATATACGCTATACCTAATAAAGATGCTCTAATGCAGTACGAAATTCAAACACCCTAGCATGCTCCTAGTTCATAATAATGTGCAGAATACTGTAAAGGGCCCAAGACAATGCCAAGTGGCATATCCCTCTCCTAAGTCCACCCCTTCCGACAGGCGGAGACTGGCCAGCTCGTGAATGCATTCATTCATAATAGGGCGGCACGCATGCCTAACCCGCTCCACAATAAAGCCCGCAGGCATATCATAATATAAGGAAGTACTCGATTGACTCAGGGTACCCGATGAGGCTGGGCTACCCTATGACCCTAGCAAAGACTCTAGGACTATCACAGATAACGGCCGTTCTGTTTACATACACATAGAGAAATAGAATGCTCAACGATCAATGCAACCTAGCATGGTACTACATGGCATGCTGATCATGAATGCAACACCTAGTATATCATGCACCTAAGGCAGGGAATAGCTCTATTCAATCTGAGTAAGCTCCGAAGAGACTTACCTGGCGGTGCAGAACAGCAAAAGGCAACAACTAGGTATATAGGCAGCCAACATGTCACATATAATCACCTAACACATATATAAGTAGTATAAATAAGTCTACTCCTAATGTTACTTAAAGCACATAATATCACACACAAGTCATCAAATTTATTCACCAAATTAGGCAAGGTAAATCAAGTCACTTCCCAAGATTTCCCAAAACTATTTTAAAACCTCAAGTTAGATTAAATGACCATAATATTATATCCTTAATCTCAATGATATTATATAATACTTTTAATACCATTTCTTTTAAACACTTTCATAAAATACCTCCAAATCTCTTAAAAATTTCAACCATTTTTATTTAATAAAAATCAGCCCTTTATAAGATTTCCAAAATCGCCCCTTATATTTGTAAGATGTCAAAACCGACCTCCCCTTGTTTTATAAAAATCCAATCCGAGTCCCACTCATTTCAATTTGCTAAACCGAGTACGTTATATAAGCATAGGCCCAAAAATTCTTCTTTTAAAACACAATAATCCGGCCCAAAGGAAAGAAAACACAGCCCAGCCCAAGCTCTCATTGTTTGGAAGTAAGAAATAGGCCCAATAACCATCCCATTCTCTCATCCAATTCCAAATTCGGATTCAGAACAAAAAAAAATAAAGAAAAGTGGGGCCCAAGATGACATGGCTGTGGTGAGGTGGCGAGGGAGGAAGGCCCACAACCTTCTTCTTCATCGGCTTCCCTGATTTCGTTGTGTAACGGCCCGGGATTATGATTCCCGAGTTACGTTTCGAGGGATGAAACCCCTCGTTAGGATCTTGCACTCCGAGTACAGGTTGAAGGTTTGAAACCGAAGGGTTGTAGTTTAAAGCGGGATTTCGCACCCAAATCTGGAAGGTCCGTTGGAGACCCCGGGGTAAACCCCTGTACCTGTCCTAAGTCTACAACGCGAGAAATCCTTTATCATGCAAGGGCATAAGTTCTGAAAATGATACAACCAGTTCCACGGCAGAGCCGGGTCAAAACAGAGTATAAGTAGGGAGAATCCCAAAAGCATGAATCTGGTGAAGTCAAATTTCAACACTCACTCTCCGCCATATGAATAGACCTCGTCATAACAGCACAAAATCAAGTAGTGTATCGGGTACCTGAAACTATACCACCAAGTCAGGCCAAGAGTCCGCCCGCGGGTCCTCTGACCGCGCTGAGGACATATAATAAGCCTATACCTAGAATAAAGGATGCCTTCATGCATTACTGGAATATTAACCACACTATCATGTTCCTAATTCATATGTGCATAATATTAAGTAAGGCCTTAACAAAGAATACCAAGTGGTATATCCCTCTTCTGCCACCACCCCCCTTACAGATAGGGTGGAGACTGGCCAGTTCGATGTTACAATCATATCGAATCTCATCATCATATCATATCTCATGCCCATCTCGTATCTCGTGATATATATAAATGACTCGAGGAGGACAACACCCGATGAAGCTGGGCTGCCCTATGACCCTAGCAAGGACTCTAGGACTCACAGATAACGGTCGTTCTGTATTCAAACGCATACAGAATAAGGATGCTCATTCGTAAATGCAATTCCTAAGCATGATACTACATGAGATGCTCTTATGCATATGCAACACCTACATACTATATGACACATCAGGCAGGAGGTACTGGTTACTGAGTAAGCCCCGGAGGTACTTACCTGGCTAGGAGATCGACAAAAGAAGAATCCAGCACACAGTTGTCACGATCACAAAGTATCACCTAAGTACATAATGACAATACACATAAGTCTACATCCAACTATTAAGCACTCAAACACACCTCAATCAATAGAACAAGTAACCTATTATGAAAGTCATTTCATCGCATCATCCGCTCTCCAAGACCACATCGTTCTCCATAAATCATTCAACCAATTTCCGCAAGTTCATATACATCAATTCAGCATATACCTCAACGGTTCATCAAAATCATAAGACATAATTTGTGTGATATAAAATCCTACTAGATCGTCATAATTATCCAACATTTAATCTCATATAACAATTCATCACAAGTCATGCTATTAGTCATACATATCATACTGTTAGTCAAACGATCATAATATCATGCTAGTTAGTCATTGAATAAGTCTTATTCCCAAGTTAGTTTCAAAACCGTTTCGAATCCCAGTTAGATAGTTAAGTATTCCGACCATTGAAAATACTCGCCAAATTCTCTTTTAAATCAATTTATTAGATTACTTTCCAATCTTAAAATTCGTTTCCAAATTCTTTACAAATCTTTAAGTCCCAATAATATATTTTAAATCTCAATAGTATTATATGATATTTTAAATACCATTTATTAAACACCTTTATAAATTATTTTCAAATCCCCTAATATCCCGACCATTTTTATTTAATAAACCAACCCCTTTTTTTTTTTATAATTCTCCCAAAATAATATTTTATCTTTATTTTAATCACCACTAACTAATTAGATAAGTAAACGGTTAAACCCGAACCGAACCAAACCGAACCCGCAATATAAACTCTCAACCCGGTTTGCTTAAATTAATAACAAAAGAGGTGGGCTCCGCGCTGACTGGGCATGCCCCACGCTGACTGGGCATGGAGGGAGGGACCCGCCCGCTTCTTCTTCATCATCAAATTAGAACGCAGAGGCAGCTCCCGGCCGTTGCTCCTCGCGACGCCGCTCGACACCGATCGGAGAAGAAGGCTCGCCGGCGGCTGCTCGTTCCAGCACCTCAACGCCGCTGTCTCCGGTCTCGCTCACTGCCCAGTTGCTCACTCGCCTGAACCTCGCTCCTCGCATACGCAGCTCACGCTCACGACCTCGCCGCTCCCGAGCTCGCCGGAGCTCTCGAGCACACAACATCGTCCCGCACTCAGCTCACCCTCTCTTCCCGACCAATAACAATATGAAACAAAGGATCGAATGAAACAAATGAAATGAACGAAGCTCACCGAGGTGTTCGCGACTTCGGAGCTCTCGAATGGAGTCCTGGGCTTTGTCGGTGGCCCGCGATGGCTCGTCGGACCTGCGTCGGACATGGGTGATTGTGATTGAAGAGCTCGGGGGTGATTCCGATCGAAAACAAGTGAGAACGGCTTACCGGAAGTTTGTTTCGAGAACGAATCGGGCGACAACCTTGGTTGTGGGAACAGGGGACAAGGGAGGTCATCGGAGCTGCGGTGGCTCGGGTGGCTGCTCCTGGTGGCTCCGAGGGGTACTGCTGCTACTGCTGGTGGCTTCGAGGTGGAAGGAGGGACGAGGAATCGGTGGCGGCAATGGAGATTATGATCGAAGATGGTGACGCCGATGGTGGTGATGAAGATGGAGATGGAGAGATTGAAGTTGGTGATGAGGCATCATGGTGATGGGGAGGGAACGGTGAAGCCGAGAGAGGGCGGGAGTGATGGTGAAGCGTGTGAAGGAGGGAGCAGGTGATGATGGTGAATGGTGAATGACGGGGTAACCTTCCAAGAGGTATGGTGAGGGAGTTGGTGAGGGTAGAGTGTGAAAATGGGTAAACATTTACCCGGAAATAAATTCCAAATACGCGAATTTTGAATCCCGAAATTAGTTTCTGAATGTTAGTTTTCCCGACTCTTGCTTCCTCGATCAATTAGATTTTTAAAATAGACAAGGATATCGTCATCTGATAATTATTTTCAATTTTCGAGGTGAAAGGATGGAAATCGTTCGTTAAATTTTATATTACGGTCGGAATCTGCTAAACGAGCTTTTAATTCGATTTAAATTCATTTTTAATTTCCTTTTTCCAAAAAAAATAGGATTTGAAAATCCGAGCCTTTACATCATCCACCTCTAAAAACAAGTCTCGTCCCCGAGACTAAAATTATTTTAAAATAGGGGATGAAGTTTGAAATTGTTGAGTTCAAGGATCATGTCATTGATCCCGTAAGTATCTCATAAGTGCCCCTATGAGATCCTCACAGTAGCGTTGTCATGATCATAATATCCCCATTAGACCGTAGTAAGAATGTGATATGGGCCCCTACCACATCCTTACTCCGACTCCTCGGTCATATCATAACTCAAAATATCACAACGTCCTCTTTAAAACACCGTTCAAAATTTCAAGTTCGGCATTAGTTAAAAGCATTCATAACCTCTCTATTCATCCTACCATCCAATTCTAAAGGCTAATCCCATATTCTCTTCCTAGGTTCTAATACATTATCAAGGTTCAATAGTTCAATTTCTATCATTTCCATCATCAAGCATCATGTATATATACCGAATAACAATAGCACCTCACGTCTAATAGCATAACATAATCACCCCAAGAATAGCCACATAGCATAACATATCATTTCTAGCATCGTATCATATATGGTAGAATTTATCACACCATCTCACGGAAGTTACACACCATATCAATCATATAAGCATGTTATATCCATCAGATAAGTACATCATACTCATTCTAACTACCAAGCGTCATTGCATTAGAGGCAAACAACTGTTTCCGTACAGTAGCATTCAATCGAGTTCAGGGATAACTATGTTAGTACTAATAGTTCCCTATTGTCAACGACAACACATCAGAGAATCAACATCGTCTATAACATAGAATTCGCACAACATTTGACCCCCAAGTAAAGTATACACTAGATCACTATCTCAGGAGAATCTGCCTTACACTACCAATCATGATGAGACACGACCACTACTCACCATCCCTTTCACTAAGACCAACTTCACCGAGGTCTACCAACTCAATCCATTACCAGTTCTAGGCATCATTGTATCCTGCTCACAAATAACCCTTCTAGCCTCATAACTATTTGCAATCTAGGCCGAATACCCAAACCAACTACTAGGTATCTCAACTCCTATGTCATCAAGCCATCTAAGAGTCAATCCACTTCGACATCCCGATCTCAAGTCCTACCTTCCACTCGACTATTTAAAACTATCTCTCGGAGTTCCCAAATCACAAAATTCCCTCATTCCGACAAGCTGAACAACTCGATCTACTACCAAGACTCCACTTGAACATCATCCCCCCAAAGAGACATCTCGAATGAACTTGCTAACCCAATCATACTTCCCACGCCAGTAACCACTCTCACTAACCATCCACCTCTAAGGACCCAAGTCATGCTGACCATCTCACACCTGACACCCCTGACCAATTCTAACGCAGATCCCAACTAGTGGTACTCCCAACCACGAATCACCATGACCCTCAAGCCGACCCATTCTAGATCCTCTTCCCAGCATACTCTACCATGACTAGTTCCCTCAACTCCACATGTTTCTCCAAATTGCCTCAGATCGCGCTTCCTTAAACTTTGAAATCTGTACCACTTAATCCCTTATGTACCGATCATCATTTTCACCGAATTCCTATGACATCCTCGTCCGAATTTCCTAAGCACTGCAACTTCACCAACCTTCAAAAATCTCTCTAGCGTCCTCAATACCTTCTGCTTTGCCTAGTTCCCAAATCCATGCGCATAATCTCTCTATCTCAACCTTAAACCCACAGTCTTATTAGGAATCTAAACTACATCATTGCATAGCTACCAGCATTTCCTTGAAGATTCATCTCACATCCTCAATTACCTCAATAGCCACAATGAACTCCACTCATAAATCTCGATTCATTCATTATGCCAAAATCCTCCAACAACGCATCTAGAGATCCTTCACTCATAAATTCCCCAAGCATTACCAATCCTACCTAAATAACCCCAAATACTCATCACACGAACAACCCTGATATGAACAACCTAATATCCCGATCGATAGTTTCCCAAGCAACCTCATACTACTCTTCCTTGGAAATTCCTCAACCTCATCCCTTACCGAAATTGCTCCCACTCACAGCACACACTACCTAGTCCCAAATTCTACGATTCATCAGACGTTCCTTAACCGATCATCCTCGACTCCGCCCACGATCCGCTCCTAGACTATCTAGACACCTTCCTTGGCACACCAATCTGTCTCACAACACCTCCCTTCAAGAATCCCCTGATCAACTCCTAGCTCGCCCATCTGCTTCTAGAACTATCCTAACTACCTCTACCCAGACTCGATCTCAAGATCACCCTAAAGAAGCTAGTCTAGACCTCACCCAACCACTATCTTATACTACCCGCACACACTACCTGCCTAGACTACCACTTCTCACTAGGACATTTCCCTCAAAATCTCGACATACTAGCCTCACTCCCCACCTAAGACCTACCTGGAACCTCATCTATACTCACGAACCACTATCTTCGACACATCCCAACTCACTCGGCTCTACTCAAGCTAAAACATCATTCATGCACCCCATTTCACACGACCAAAGACCTAATCCGAATACCTTAATCCACCTGCCACTTTCCAACCCGTCTCACTGAAGAATCTCACAACTCATGCCCAAGAAGAAGCACTACCAGACATATAACCCATAACCTACTCAGCAACAAGTCAGTATACCAAGCACCAAGGCACATCGTCATAGAAACAAGTTAGTTAGGCAATCATTGCTACCAATTCAGCACATCCGTCATCACACATTCAACTATGTCAATTCTAGGCCTATCGCAAAACATCAATTCCGATTAGTATAGAAGAATCCACGATTTGAATTAAGAACGTCCTTCCTTGAGTCATCTAAGAGAATCACGTACACGTCTACCATCTTTCAAATGTGTTAGTCCTTTGTATACTTCTGGCGACGTCAGTCCTGTGGTCTATGGGTCATGGACCCATCACACTTCCGTTACGCTGCTATGGTGCCACTTGGTCGTCGGTCCTTTCTTGCATGTCGGCGCTCATCGAAGGATTGCAAGGGTTAGAAGTTACGGAGATAGGGGAGAGACAAAGGCGGACGACACAACTTCCTTAAGAGTTCAGACATGGACCAGGACTAGGGACGACGAGACCAAGGAGAAGATCCTAACCCGAGAGTTACAACGATGCCCTTATAATTGTGGCACGTAACTACCCAAGCACACAAAAATCAAGAGATATCATCACATTATTTCACACTAGTATGCACCTATCTCAAGGGATATCGATTTATGCATTCATAACATGTTCATATAATCATCTTTATGTGTGCGCAGAACAAGCTAGCAACCTATCATTTCATTCACCAATCATACTTGAGAGACTAGGAACATGTATGCACAGACTGACATGGGACATATATGGCATAAGTTATGCAAGACCTAGCAAACATCACAGGATATCATATGAATGACTTATCACTCAATTTAGATACACACATAAGCAAGTCATAATATTGTGAGATTGAGGCAAGCATGCTAACATGCACCCTAAAAATCATGCTGAGGGTATGGGCAGTTCATGCAGGGTTGGTATAGCAACTATCTCATCACATACATCCATATTCACATAGTAAGACTAAGACGTCACACAATCA
This sequence comes from Persicaria tinctoria, assembly GCA_037127255.1. Taxonomy (NCBI): domain Eukaryota; kingdom Viridiplantae; phylum Streptophyta; class Magnoliopsida; order Caryophyllales; family Polygonaceae; genus Persicaria; species Persicaria tinctoria. The sequence continues at coordinate 8,972,025 of JBANSL010000009.1, read as the reverse complement.
TATGAGGGCTTATAACTGGGAGGCATATATCCTACATGATACTAGCAATACTTATTAAACATGTACATAGTCATGAGGTCCAATGAGGTTCATCTGGCATGCTAAGTCATCCAATTCATGTTTTAACATACAATGAGAGTTGAGCACACTATCATGAACCTAGTTCATAGGGAGACGGTAATCATGGGGATTCAATACATACGACACATACATCTACTCATAAGTGCAACCATGCAAGGTACCAGGCAATTCATGCTGAATTATACCAATATACAATTTCATGAAATCACAAGGAGACTATCATTATAACTTGACAGAATTATCTAAGGGCAATCACCGACTCACCACCCCGTTTTCCCGTGGGACGCTTGTATGACTTGCTGGGTAGGATACAAGGACATTCACGCTGTTTCTGATAGATGAGGGTAGAACTCGTGTTTGGACTCTTGTGACAAGAAGACATGATTGGCCATTACGATGATCGAAAGGGATGACTCCATAAGACAACTCACTTCTATCTCGAAACGATTTAAATCCTCACTCCCACTAACATACTCAGGTAACCCTCACACCTGACACAATTTCCGAAGGTATTTAGTTGACCGACCCAAATTCCCCGTGAAAGACCCCAATCACAGGTACGAGACTCGATAGAAGCATCGATGGTGGGATACGAAACAAGACTCTAAACAGGGGAGAGGATGCTTCTCGACCCTTGCTAACATGCCTAGATGTTTTGGTTGGGCGGATGACAGAGTCAGAACCATCAGGGGGTTTGAATTATGAAAGGGCTATTTCGACAAAACAGGAATTCCGATTACATAAGAACAAGTTTTTCTCCCACTATCCCGTTTGCACGGTTATTCAACACATGATTCAAGTCAAGGCATATTGATTAGTTTGCTATCCTACGCACAATAGCACTCAACACGAAAGCAATCAACAAGATTAATATGATCCTCTTCAAGGAGGATCGCCCTCGGGTCCAATTGCATATATGTACATATATAAACATAAGCATAGAGACGATCTATGCCGTCCTTCGAGGGACGACTCACCGGAGGGGCAAAACCTCACGGCCTCCTAACTCAACACTCCAACCTCCGTGGTGTTCCTTGGAGTCTTCTAGGCCCATCTGTAAATAAAAGCTAGTATTTTGCCTACCGTTCCCCGAATTCTACATCCATAAGGGATGTCTACCGCTTGGGTCTCTACCCACGAGATTATTTCCCCTTTATTCATTTTAGGTTTTAAGTCCAATTAAATTCATTTTGCCCTTTATAAAATATTTTCCAAAACCATTTGAAAATGTTGGGCGATTTTCAAAACCTCTTCAACCTATTGTACTCGGATTGCGAAACCTCAGCTCTGATACCACCTTTTGTAACGGCCCGGGATTATGATTCCCGAGTTACGTTTCGAGGGATGAAACCCCTCGTTAGGATCTTGCACTCCGAGTACAGGTTGAAGGTTTGAAACCGAAGGGTTGTAGTTTAAAGCGGGATTTCGCACCCAAATCTGGAAGGTCCGTTGGAGACCCCGGGGTAAACCCCTGTACCTGTCCTAAGTCTACAACGCGAGAAATCCTTTATCATGCAAGGGCATAAGTTCTGAAAATGATACAACCAGTTCCACGGCAGAGCCGGGTCAAAACAGAGTATAAGTAGGGAGAATCCCAAAAGCATGAATCTGGTGAAGTCAAATTTCAACACTCACTCTCCGCCATATGAATAGACCTCGTCATAACAGCACAAAATCAAGTAGTGTATCGGGTACCTGAAACTATACCACCAAGTCAGGCCAAGAGTCCGCCCGCGGGTCCTCTGACCGCGCTGAGGACATATAATAAGCCTATACCTAGAATAAAGGATGCCTTCATGCATTACTGGAATATTAACCACACTATCATGTTCCTAATTCATATGTGCATAATATTAAGTAAGGCCTTAACAAAGAATACCAAGTGGTATATCCCTCTTCTACCACCACCCCCCTTACAGATAGGGTGGCGACTGGCCAGTTCGATGTTACAATCATATCGAATCTCATCATCATATCATATCTCATCATCATATCATATCTCATGCCCATCTCGTATCTCGTGATATATATAAATGACTCGAGGAGGACAACACCCGATGAAGCTGGGCTGCCCTCTGACCCTAGCAAGGACTCTAGGACTCACAGATAACGGTCGTTCTGTATTCAAACGCATACAGAATAAGGATGCTCATTCGTAAATGCAATTCCTAAGCATGATACTAGATGAGATGCTCTTATGCATATGCAACACCTACATACTATATGACACATCAGGCAGGAGGTACTGGTTACTGAGTAAGCCCCGGAGGTACTTACCTGGCTAGGAGATCGACAAAAGAAGAATCCAGCACACAGTTGTCACGATCACAAAGTATCACCTAAGTACATAATGACAATACACATAAGTCTACATCCAACTATTAAGCACTCAAACACACCTCAATCAATAGAACAAGTAACCTATTATGAAAGTCATTTCATCGCATCATCCGCTCTCCAAGACCACATCGTTCTCCATAAATCATTCAACCAATTTCCGCAAGTTCATATACATCAATTCAGCATATACCTCAACGGTTCATCAAAATCATAAGACATAATTTGTGTGATATAAAATCCTACTAGATCGTCATAATTATCCAACATTTAATCTCATATAACAATTCATCACAAGTCATGCTATTAGTCATACATATCATACTGTTAGTCAAACGATCATAATATCATGCTAGTTAGTCATTGAATAAGTCTTATTCCCAAGTTAGTTTCAAAACCGTTTCGAATCCCAGTTAGATAGTTAAGTATTCCGACCATTGAAAATACTCGCCAAATTCTCTTTTAAATCTATTTATTAGATTACTTTCCAATCTTAAAATTCGTTTCCAAATTCTTTACAAATCTTTAAGTCCCAATAATATATTTTAAATCTCAATAGTATTATATGATATTTTAAATACCATTTATTAAACACCTTTATAAATTATTTTCAAATCCCCTAATATCCCGACCATTTTTATTTAATAAACCAACCCCTTTTTTTTTTTATAATTCTCCCAAAATAATATTTTATCTTTATTTTAATCACCACTAACTAATTAGATAAGTAAACGGTTAAACCCGAACCGAACCAAACCGAACCCGCAATATAAACTCTCAACCCGGTTTGCTTAAATTAATAACAAAAGAGGTGGGCTCCGCGCTGACTGGGCATGCCCCACGCTGACTGGGCATGAAGGGAAGGACCCGCCCGCTTCTTCTTCATCATCAAATTGGAACGCAGAGGCAACTCCCGGCCGTTGCTCCTCGCGACGCCGCTCGACACCGATCGGAGAAGAAGGCTCGCCGGCGGCTGCTCGTTCCAGCACCTCAACGCCGCTGTCTCCGGTCTCGCTCACTGCCCAGTTGCTCACTCGCCTGAACCTCGCTCCTCGCATACGCAGCTCACGCTCACGACCTCGCCGCTCCCGAGCTCGCCGGAGCTCTCGAGCACACAACATCGTCCCGCACTCAGCTCACCCTCTCTTCCCGACCAATAACAATATGAAACAAAGGATCGAACGAAACAAATGAAATGAACGAAGCTCACCGAGGTGTTCGCGACTTCGGAGCTCTCGAATGGAGTCCTGGGCTTTGTCGGTGGCCCGCGATGGCTCGTCGGACCTGCGTCGGACATGGGTGATTGTGATTGAAGAGCTCGGGGGTAATTCCGATCGAAAACAAGTGAGAACGGCTTACCGGAAGTTTGTTTCGAGAACGAATCGGGCGACAACCTTGGTTGTGGGAACAGGGGACAAGGGAGGTCATCGGAGCTGCGGTGGCTCGGGTAGCTGCTCCTGGTGGCTCCGAGGGGTACTGCTGCTACCGCTGGTGGCTTCGAGGTGGAAGGAGGGACGAGGAATCGGTGGCGGCAATGGAGATTATGATCGAAGATGGTGACGCCGATGGTGGTGATGAAGATGGAGATGGAGAGATTGAAGTTGGTGATGAAGCATCATGGTGATGGGGAGGGAACGGTGAAGCCGAGAGAGGGCGGGAGTGATGGTGAAGCGTGTGAAGGAGGGAGCAGGTGATGATGGTGAATGGTGAATGACGGGGTAACCTTCCAAGAGGTATGGTGAGGGAGTTGGTGAGGGTAGAGTGTGAAAATGGGTAAACATTTACCCGGAAATAAATTCCAAATACGCGAATTTTGAATCCCGAAATTAGTTTCTGAATGTTAGTTTTCCCGACTCTTGCTTCCTCGATCAATTAGATTTTTAAAATAGACAAGGATATCGTCATCTGATAATTATTTTCAATTTTCGAGGTGAAAGGATGGAAATCGTTCGTTAAATTTTATATTACGGTCGGAATCTGCTAAACGAGCTTTTAATTCGATTTAAATTCATTTTTAATTTCCTTTTTCCGAAAAAAATAGGATTTGAAAATCCGAGCCTTTACACGTTGTTCCGCCCAGAATTCGATGGAGCTCGGGCTCTCGCTCCCTCACTCGCTTCCGTTCTTCTCGCCCTCACCCTTCTCTGCTCGCCTCGCACACCTTGCGATCACGCTACCCCCGTCCTCACCTCGCTCTCCCGCTCGCTCTCGCCGGAGATCTTCAAACTCGCCCACGCCCTCGACCCGCCCTCACTCATTCTCTATCCGACCAGGTAAAGCAAGGGAAACAAGAAGGCACAAAGGAACCGAAACAAGGGAGGAAAAGGAGGTTTCGAAGCTCACCGAGGGGCGTCGACTCGCCGGAGAATCTTCGTTGGAACTCGATGTTGCTCGCCGGAGGTTCAGGGCTGCTTTTCTCGGCCTAGATTGAAGGTAAGAGGCTTAAAGGTGAAACCTTGCAACATTTTCGATCGGAAGGGAGGAGGGAGCATTACCGGTTCAAAAAAAATCGAAAACAACAGAGGAGGAGCGGGGGCTGCGCTCGGGCTCGGTCTCCGGACTCCGGCGGCGCTGCTGCTACTGGCGACTCCGAGGAGGTGCTGCTGCTGCTCCTGGGCTCGACAGTCTCAGTATGAAGTCGGAGGGGGCGACTTGGGTGGTGTAGCTGGCGCGCTGGGTGCAGCCGACGGCAATTAGGGGGAGACGGAGGTGGCTAATGGTTGTTGCCGGCGGTAAGAGAAGTGGAAGAGGGGGGTGACCTTGCCTGGATTTAAATTGAAGGTGAGGAGAGAGCTGCAGAAAGAAAAATGGAGATGGAGGTAGGAGAGCATTGTAGGGGTGGGATTTTGGTACAAAATGAAATCGAAATGGTAGTAGGTTAGCACTTTTCGGATAAGATGGAGAGTAAAAGACAAGTAAGAGGTGTGGGATTGGGATCCCTTTTTGAAGTCAAAAAGATGGTCTGTTGCTGCACCAATTGGACCAAGAGGCTATAGCAAGGTGGGGTAGAGGATTGTGACATCTTTGCTCAAAATGGAGAGGGTGTGGCGTGGGAATTGTTAACTCAAGACAGGTAGGAGGGAGCTGGAATCTCAAAAAGGGAACAAGACAAGCTGTAGAGTGTAGTCACAATCGAATTTCAAAATACCCGGGAACACACCTCGCAATTCGCTCACTCGACCTTATCTCGATTCGTTCACAATAAATTTTAAGATTTCAATCCGAATTTAATAATGAAATCCCTGAAAAGTGGAATAAAATCTATTTGTATAAATTTAAAATTTGGGCCGGGATTCGCTCTAAGAATTTCAAGTTAGATTTATTAAATTTAGGACGAGTTTTCCTTGAAATACCCAAATTAAATCCATTTTATTTTATTTATTTTTAAATCATTATTTTTAAAAGTCCGGGCCTTTACATCATCCACCTCTAAAAACAAGTCTCGTCCCCGAGACTAAAACCAAAATAAAGTAGGGGGGTGAAGTTTGAAATTGATGAGTCCAAGGGCCATGTCCAAGGATCTTGTAATCATCTCGGTTGCGTCTTCCGGGATTCTCACAACATCCTAGTCACGGTCGTGACATCTCCAATTGGCCTTGACAAGTATGCGATAAGCGCCCCTATCACATACTCGCTTTGACTTTTCGGAAGTATCACAACTCTAAAAGTTCTACAATGTCATCACTAGGTCTTAGCAAGTACCCTACAAGCGCCCTCATAGGATGCTTGTATCCACTTCGTGAAGTATCATAGAGTTTCTAAAGAGATTCCGCAATTGAAAAAGATTGGTCTCAATATCGTGGAAATTATCGGTAACGTTCATTCCTTTACAACCCAAGTTGGTCCTTTTTCAAAATCGTTCAAAATCTTCAAATCCAACGTCTAATCAAGCATCCTTACACCCAAAACAAGTCAAATCCCTTCAAATCAAGATTTCGCCAAAATATTCCAACCACCAGATCAATTTCTCACATACCAAACAATCAAATTCAGAAACTCGGAGGTGAAATCATCCACCTCTAAGGGCTAATCCCATATTCTCTCCCTAGTTTCCAAAATCAAATCAATTTATCAATCTCAATTCACGCAAGAACCACAACTATAAGAAATGCATAACCACATAACCAACCAACCTTCAACCAGTACATCATACAACAAGTCTCAAACATATGCCAACACGGTGTCACAAGGTCACATCAATATCCCCACGTCATACTAAAGGCCATGATACACATCTCAACAATATGCCAGAATCATAACACATGACTCGATATCACACCAAAAGTCATAAAGGATATCTCACTATCGCATATCAGCATCGCAATCATAGTAGGGTCAGTCACAGCAAGGGATATCATTTAACGCATAAATTCACATAGTCATCCTATCCAATTTCTATCCAGCATTAGCATAACATTTTTATCACGTCAACCATTGGTACTTGCAAGGTTAGCCATAGCGAAATTTCATCATAAGTCACCGGAACAAAACTACTCATCAACACATCAATACAGTCAAGGTCATGCTATTAACTCATCACAATGTCATCACCATCAAAATGTCAACATGCTCTCTAGAAATCATCTTAACTCATCACAATGTCATATAACGATCATTTAGTAATCATACACCATTATTTCATGTATACAATCATATTCATCCTCAAAGTCATATTCGTCATTTAACATATCCATAATCATGCTTGCCATATAGTAACACATCATTATCTCATAGTTCATATATCATATTACACCACATCCTAACATGCTTCTAAAACAACATAACATGATAGCAATGCTGATAATATATCATGATAACACTTGTCACTACCAACTAGATTTTAATATTGCATATCGACATTTAATTAATTCCATATCAAGTTCATCATGGTTGCTATCTAGCATCATGCCAGCGAATATAAATAAATCACATAATCAAGAAAATCCTCACGTCATACCAGTCAAAATAAAACACAATCCCCATTCACCCATCTCCACTCTCAAGCTAAGATTAATCCTCTTCTAGACTCAATAACACTAACTCCGACAAAATCCCCTTAAGAATCCCAATTCATTTCGATACTCCAATCTCACCCCTCATTCCATCAAGCACTACCTCGCACCATCCACCTCTAAGAACTCGCTCCTATCTCTAACCTCACGCCCGAGTACTCTCTCATACCATGTTCTCAATATTCACGAGCCCTTCCTTACACTTCTCGTACTACCCGAAGCATTACCAGTATCACCTAGAAACTCATCAGAACCACCAACATTGCCTCTCATAAATCCCAAAGCTCTCTCAGTCTTACCTAAGCCAACATCCATCTCTTCATGACTTATCTCATAACATCCCTGATCATCCTAACCACTCAAGCTCTTTCACCACTCTTCTACCACGCTACCAACGACCTCACCCACAGGTTTAAGGAAGAAGCAATAATTAAAATTATCAACCACAAGGTCTACATCATGTCAACTAGCATTTATAAACATAACATCATGGGTTCAACAAGTATCAATTTATCATCATGCTCAATAATCATTGCAAACATCATATATGAACATACTGAAGTCAAGCTAACATGTTGCACTATAACCTTATCAGATACAACTCAGGTCTCTTAGCATATGTAGTTCACATTTTACAGGCAAAGGAATTCAAATCATGCTTAGCAACTCAGAGTATCAACACATCCATGCATCATGGTTCATGACACATTAGAACTATAAGGCGCAAAATCATACCAAGTCAGCACATCAACACGTAAATCTCATCGTCAGGTCAGTGCAATATCATCACCAACAAATTCAGAAGAATTAACAATTCGAACAAAGGACACTCTCGCTTGCAAGTCATATCTCACTCAGTAACCGTAATCCTCGATGTGTGCCCGTTCCGCCGACATCATAGATCCTGAGGCCCGTGGGTTATGGGCCCACGCTTCTGCTGCACTGCTCTATCGCTACGCGACTTTTCGTTCTCTCTTCCAAGTGGTCGCTCGCCCAACGTATCGCGCAAGAGTCCAAGTTAGCGGAGATAGGGGAGTGACAAGAGAAGACAACCCAAATTCCTTTCGGGGACAAACACGGACCACAGCTAAAGACGACAACTAGAGACGAAACTCCGACTTGAGAATAGCAACAATGCCCTTATGGAAGTCTATTTAGGTTATAATCGCGACAAGCAAACACGAATCCATCACGGAGCATATAAATCATTTTAACACACACTAACATGTACCTATCTCGAGGAGCACGACATACCTATGCATTCCAGAAAGACATATTCGAGTGCTACACAGATGCATGCGAGACAAGATAGTAGTCTATTATCCCATGAAGCAGATATGCCTAGCAACTTAAGCAAGATATGCGAGATTTAATGGGTATCACAATTATCACATATGAACAATGCATAAGCTTGGTGTATGTATCATACTAGAACATATATGAACAACATAGTAACTGTCTCATCTGACACAATGATCATATAACAGGTCAAGAATGACACGTAATCGTATGCCGAGATACATTTAGAAAGTATAGGACCTACATGATGCTAGAGATACATGATGTGCTACAAGCATAGTCAAGAGTTATTAAGAGAGGTTCAACATAATATGCACGAAACATGAGGCATCATCAAAAGTAACGAGAATGGCATCATGGGTGACATATTATAATCATGCTAGGAACGAACCATCGTAAGGCATATAAAACGATAACTATCACATTTTGGAACAAGTACAACATGTAATCATTTAACGACTCATATTGGAAAGTAGAAGCCCTACAAGATACTACTAGCACATATCAAAACGTGACTACAATCAAGGCAATTTGACTAGATTCATCCTAACATTCATGCGTCATGTGTATGCGAAATTACGATGTAACGTGGTGTGTGACCATGCGAGGTGTTAAAGCATATATTAATGCAAGCATGAGAAAATGGCACATAATAACAGAGAAATACCACCAAGCGATAACAGGTAAACATGCTAGGACTAACCATCTTGGGAAGCAAGTCGATCATCAAGTTCAACATTAATCTAATTAGGATGGGCAAAACATTTTAAGAGGATAGGAAGAGGGAAGAATCACACTATCAGGGACCTAACTCAAGGGAGAATCAACAATATTGTAGGCAAGGTATAAATTCGTACAAGTCATAACCAAGGGTCCTACGTGATACTAATGGCTCAACACAACATGTGATGCATACATGCATTTAACGATAACGATATGTAAGAAATCAAGTCAATCACATTCTAATGATATATAAACGCGAGGAAGGTTTTACGATGTATAACACGAGTTTAAGTAATGGCGGTATGACTAGAATTCGAGGACATGAGCTCAAATCAACACGTAACAAGATAAAACATGCATTTATCAAGGCTCAATTATACCACATATACTCCATTCAACGCACGTAATCACACAACAACACTAATTGCAAAACAGTCAACATTAATTAATCTGACGAATGCATAACAGATGGGCATACTATAGATTCTTGTCACAAAAGGATAATAGTATCGACACATCATCATCCAGCATGCTAAGACAATCATCTACAAGCATTCATACAAAGGTGAGTTGATCACACTATCATGAACCTAATCCAAGAGGAAATAACGATCATGTAGGTTCATATCATATGGTTCATGTTTCCAATCCATCATACGATCAATAGGCTAAGTATGCTATAACAACATATAATCATGATAGAAGGTAAGACACAACACGAGACTTGAGCAATGTAACTAACCACATTATAAGCTTAAACAATAAAATCATAACAGAAAACAAGGCATAACATGAGCAGCTTTTACTAATGATCATCTGCAAGGTACATGCGGGAGACTACAAGATTATGTCATGCAATTCAGAGAGAGTCACAATTACAACCGCACAGAGATGCCTAAGGGCAACCATTGACTTTTCCCAACCGACTCATCGCCCCTCTTTCCCGTGTGACTCCGGTACGACTCTTTAAGGCAAGATGACACTGGTTAATCATCATAAGAATAAGGAAAGACATCCACAAAAACACCTTACTTCTGACTCAAAGTGAAATCAAAACTTCCAACACTCACTCAGACAACTTAATATCCAACCATGATCCCCGACACAATGTGTTTATCAACCCGATTTCCCATGAAGGATAATGACATACGGGAAAAGATTCGATAGAACCGAAAAAAGTGGTTAACATAGCGGAAGGGGTTGTTCCACACAAGCTGGGTTTGACCACACGGAAACAAGGGTACTCCCACTATCTCATTCGCATGGATCAATCAATACACATTTAATTGTTAGACATACCAATCAGATATCTAGCATAGCAAGCACTCAACACAGAATCAGTTAGTGACATTCATAATGACCTCATTGGAGTCTTCCAAACCCATCTGTAAAGAACAAGCTAATATTTCGCCTACCCATTTCCAACTACATCCAATAGGGATGGTCTAACGTCTTTCTACCCACTCGATCCCCTCTTTAGTCGGTTTTCCATATTTTATGATAAGTCAAGTTCATTACTTAGTCCAATTTCGGTTAGACATCTTAAGTTCATTTTGCCCCTTTAAAACACTTTCAAATCCTTTGAAATTCATGGGCGGTTTTCCAAAACATACACTCGACCCTTGTGTACCCGAATTGCACAACCTCAGCTCTGATACCATCTTTGTAACGGCCCAGAATTATGATTTCCGGGTTACGTTTCAAGGGATAAAACCCCTTGTTCGGATCTTGCAATCCAGGTACGGGTCGAGGTTTTAAACTCATTTTAAGATTTGTAGAAAGAGAGATTTCAAACCCTAAAACCTCGAAGGGCCGTTGGGTACCCTTAACCTGTCCTAAGACTATGTCGCGGAAACCATTTCAAACGGAAGTAAAGCGGAAGTAAAGTACAGATACAAGTGCCACGGCGGGGCCGGGTCAAAACGGAGTCAAAAGTATAAATCCAAAACAATATAATCAGAGTCTGGTGAAGTCTATAACTCCAGTCCGCACTCTCCGCCGACAAAATGACCCGCGCAATAAGCAAACAGCACCGATAGGATGAACATAAATAATTCCTAAAAAAATTGATTTGGGGCGGGATCAGATCGATGCCCACTTAACTCTGCATCCCAACCATAAGCACACATATACGCTATACCTAATAAAGATGCTCTAATGCAGTACGAAATTCAAACACCCTAGCATGCTCCTAGTTCATAATAATGTGCAGAATACTGTAAAGGGCCCAAGACAATGCCAAGTGGCATATCCCTCTCCTACCTCCACCCCTTCCGACAGGCGGAGACTGGCCAGCTCGTGAATGCATTCATTCATAATAGGGCGGCACGCATGCCTAACCCGCTCCACAATAAAGCCCGCAGGCATATCATAATATAAGGAAGTACTCGATTGACTCAGGGTACCCGATGAGGCTGGGCTACCCTATGACCCTAGCAAAGACTCTAGGACTATCACAGATAACGGCCGTTCTGTTTACATACACATAGAGAAATAGAATGCTCAACGATCAATGCAACCTAGCATGGTACTACATGGCATGCTGATCATGAATGCAACACCTAGTATATCATGCAACTAAGGCAGGGAATAGCTCTATTCAATCTGAGTAAGCTCCGAAGAGACTTACCTGGCGGTGCAGAACAGCAAAAGGCAACAACTAGGTATATAGGCAGCCAACATGTCACATATAATCACCTAACACATATATAAGTAGTATAAATAAGTCTACTCCTAATGTTACTTAAAGCACATAATATCACACACAAGTCATCAAATTTATTCACCAAATTAGGCAAGGTAAATCAAGTCACTTCCCAAGATTTCCCAAAACTATTTTAAAACCTCAAGTTAGATCAAATCACCATAATATTATATCCTTAATCTCAATGATATTATATAATACTTTTAATACCATTTCTTTTAAACACTTTCATAAAATACCTCCAAATCTCTTAAAAATTTCAACCATTTTTATTTAATAAAAATCAGCCCTTTATAAGATTTCCAAAATCGCCCCTTATATTTGTAAGATGTCAAAACCGACCTCCCCTTGTTTTATAAAAATCCAATCCGAGTCCCACTCATTTCAATTTGCTAAACCGAGTACGTTATATAAGCATAGGCCCAAAAATTCTTCTTTTAAAACACAATAATCCGGCCCAAAGGAAAGAAAACACAGCCCAGCCCAAGCTCTCATTGTTTGGAAGTAAGAAATAGGCCCAATAACCATCCCATTCTCTCATCCAATTCCAAATTCGGATTCAGAACAAAAAAAAATAAAGAAAAGTGGGGCCCAAGATGACATGGCTGTGGTGAGGTGGCGAGGGAGGAAGGCCCACAACCTTCTTCTTCATCGGCTTCCCTGATTTCGTTGTGTAACGGCCCGGGATTATGATTCCCGAGTTACGTTTCGAGGGATGAAACCCCTCGTTAGGATCTTGCACTCCGAGTACAGGTTGAAGGTTTGAAACCGAAGGGTTGTAGTTTAAAGCGGGATTTCGCACCCAAATCTGGAAGGTCCGTTGGAGACCCCGGGGTAAACCCCTGTACCTGTCCTAAGTCTACAACGCGAGAAATCCTTTATCATGCAAGGGCATAAGTTCTGAAAATGATACAACCAGTTCCACGGCAGAGCCGGGTCAAAACTGAGTATAAGTAGGGAGAATCCCAAAAGCATGAATCTGGTGAAGTCAAATTTCAACACTCACTCTCCGCCATATGAATAGACCTCGTCATAACAGCACAAAATCAAGTAGTGTATCGGGTACCTGAAACTATACCACCAAGTCAGGCCAAGAGTCCGCCCGCGGGTCCTCTGACCGCGCTGAGGACATATAATAAGCCTATACCTAGAATAAAGGATGCCTTCATGCATTACTGGAATATTAACCACACTATCATGTTCCTAATTCATATGTGCATAATATTAAGTAAGGCCTTAACAAAGAATACCAAGTGGTATATCCCTCTTCTGCCACCACCCCCCTTACAGATAGGGTGGAGACTGGCCAGTTCGATGTTACAATCATATCGAATCTCATCATCATATCATATCTCATGCCCATCTCGTATCTCGTGATATATATAAATGACTCGAGGAGGACAACACCCGATGAAGCTGGGCTGCCCTATGACCCTAGCAAGGACTCTAGGACTCACAGATAACGGTCGTTCTGTATTCAAACGCATACAGAATAAGGATGCTCATTCGTAAATGCAATTCCTAAGCATGATACTACATGAGATGCTCTTATGCATATGCAACACCTACATACTATATGACACATCAGGCAGGAGGTACTGGTTACTGAGTAAGCCCCGGAGGTACTTACCTGGCTAGGAGATCGACAAAAGAAGAATCCAGCACACAGTTGTCACGATCACAAAGTATCACCTAAGTACATAATGACAATACACATAAGTCTACATCCAACTATTAAGCACTCAAACACACCTCAATCAATAGAACAAGTAACCTATTATGAAAGTCATTTCATCGCATCATCCGCTCTCCAAGACCACATCGTTCTCCATAAATCATTCAACCAATTTCCGCAAGTTCATATACATCAATTCAGCATATACCTCAACGGTTCATCAAAATCATAAGACATAATTTGTGTGATATAAAATCCTACTAGATCGTCATAATTATCCAACATTTAATCTCATATAACAATTCATCACAAGTCATGCTATTAGTCATACATATCATACTGTTAGTCAAACGATCATAATATCATGCTAGTTAGTCATTGAATAAGTCTTATTCCCAAGTTAGTTTCAAAACCGTTTCGAATCCCAGTTAGATAGTTAAGTATTCCGACCATTGAAAATACTCGCCAAATTCTCTTTTAAATCTATTTATTAGATTACTTTCCAATCTTAAAATTCGTTTCCAAATTCTTTACAAATCTTTAAGTCCCAATAATATATTTTAAATCTCAATAGTATTATATGATATTTTAAATACCATTTATTAAACACCTTTATAAATTATTTTCAAATCCCCTAATATCCCGACCATTTTTATTTAATAAACCAACCCCTTTTTTTTTTTATAATTCTCCCCAAATAATATTTTATCTTTATTTTAATCACCACTAACTAATTAGATAAGTAAACGGTTAAACCCGAACCGAACCAAACCGAACCCGCAATATAAACTCTCAACCCGGTTTGCTTAAATTAATAACAAAAGAGGTGGGCTCCGCGCTGACTGGGCATGCCCCACGCTGACTGGGCATGGAGGGAGGGACCCGCCTGCTTCTTCTTCATCATCAAATTAGAACGCAGAGGCAGCTCCCGGCCGTTGCTCCTCGCGACGCCGCTCGACACCGATCGGAGAAGAAGGCTCGCCGGCGGCTGCTCGTTCCAGCACCTCAACGCCGCTGTCTCCGGTCTCGCTCACTGCCCAGTTGCTCACTCGCCTGAACCTCGCTCCTCGCATACGCAGCTCACGCTCACGACCTCGCCGCTCCCGAGCTCGCCGGAGCTCTCGAGCACACAACATCGTCCCGCACTCAGCTCACCCTCTCTTCCCGACCAATAACAATATGAAACAAAGGATCGAATGAAACAAATGAAATGAACGAAGCTCACCGAGGTGTTCGCGACTTCGGAGCTCTCGAATGGAGTCCTGGGCTTTGTCGGTGGCCCGCGATGGCTCGTCGGACCTGCGTCGGACATGGGTGATTGTGATTGAAGAGCTCGGGGGTGATTCCGATCGAAAATAAGTGAGAACGGCTTACCGGAAGTTTGTTTCGAGAACGAATCGGGCGACAACCTTGGTTGTGGGAACAGGGGACAAGGGAGGTCATCGGAGCTGCGGTGGCTCGGGTGGCTGCTCCTGGTGGCTCCGAGGGGTACTGCTGCTACCGCTGGTGGCTTCGAGGTGGAAGGAGGGACGAGGAATCGGTGGCGGCAATGGAGATTATGATCGAAGATGGTGACGCCGATGGTGGTGATGAAGATGGAGATGGAGAGATTGAAGTTGGTGATGAGGCATCATGGTGATGGGGAGGGAACGGTGAAGCCGAGAGAGGGCGGGAGTGATGGTGAAGCGTGTGAAGGAGGGAGCAGGTGATGATGGTGAATGGTGAATGACGGGGTAACCTTCCAAGAGGTATGGTGAGGGAGTTGGTGAGGGTAGAGTGTGAAAATGGGTAAACATTTACCCGGAAATAAATTCCAAATACGCGAATTTTGAATCCCGAAATTAGTTTCTGAATGTTAGTTTTCCCGACTCTTGCTTCCTCGATCAATTAGATTTTTAAAATAGACAAGGATATCGTCATCTGATAATTATTTTCAATTTTCGAGGTGAAAGGATGGAAATCGTTCGTTAAATTTTATATTACGGTCGGAATCTGCTAAACGAGCTTTTAATTCGATTTAAATTCATTTTTAATTTCCTTTTTCCAAAAAAAATAGGATTTGAAAATCCGAGCCTTTACATCATCCACCTCTAAAAACAAGTCTCGTCCCCGAGACTAAAATTATTTTAAAATAGGGGATGAAGTTTGAAATTGTTGAGTTCAAGGATCATGTCATTGATCCCGTAAGTATCTCATAAGTGCCCCTATGAGATCCTCACAGTAGCGTTGTCATGATCATAATATCCCCATTAGACCGTAGTAAGAATGTGATATGGGCCCCTACCACATCCTTACTCCGACTCCTCGGTCATATCATAACTCAAAATATCACAACGTCCTCTTTAAAACACCGTTCAAAATTTCAAGTTCGGCATTAGTTAAAAGCATTCATAACCTCTCTATTCATCCTACCATCCAATTCTAAAGGCTAATCCCATATTCTCTTCCTAGGTTCTAATACATTATCAAGGTTCAATAGTTCAATTTCTATCATTTCCATCATCAAGCATCATGTATATATACCGAATAACAATAGCACCTCACGTCTAATAGCATAACATAATCACCCCAAGAATAGCCACATAGCATAACATATCATTTCTAGCATCGTATCATATATGGTAGAATTTATCACACCATCTCACGGAAGTTACACACCATATCAATCATATAAGCATGTTATATCCATCAGATAAGTACATCATACTCATTCTAACTACCAAGCGTCATTGCATTAGAGGCAAACAACTGTTTCCGTACAGTAGCATTCAATCGAGTTCAGGGATAACTATGTTAGTACTAATAGTTCCCTATTGTCAACGACAACACATCAGAGAATCAACATCGTCTATAACATAGAATTCGCACAACATTTGACCCCCAAGTAAAGTATACACTAGATCACTATCTCAGGAGAATCTGCCTTACACTACCAATCATGATGAGACACGACCACTACTCACCATCCCTTTCACTAAGACCAACTTCACCGAGGTCTACCAACTCAATCCATTACCAGTTCTAGGCATCATTGTATCCTGCTCACAAATAACCCTTCTAGCCTCATAACTATTTGCAATCTAGGCCGAATACCCAAACCAACTACTAGGTATCTCAACTCCTATGTCATCAAGCCATCTAAGAGTCAATCCACTTCGACATCCCGATCTCAAGTCCTACCTTCCACTCGACTATTTAAAACTATCTCTCGGAGTTCCCAAATCACAAAATTCCCTCATTCCGACAAGCTGAACAACTCGATCTACTACCAAGACTCCACTTGAACATCATCCCCCCAAAGAGACATCTCGAATGAACTTGCTAACCCAATCATACTTCCCACGCCAGTAACCACTCTCACTAACCATCCACCTCTAAGGACCCAAGTCATGCTGACCATCTCACACCTGACACCCCTGACCAATTCTAACGCAGATCCCAACTAGTGGTACTCCCAACCACGAATCACCATGACCCTCAAGCCGACCCATTCTAGATCCTCTTCCCAGCATACTCTACCATGACTAGTTCCCTCAACTCCACATGTTTCTCCAAATTGCCTCAGATCGCGCTTCCTTAAACTTTGAAATCTGTACCACTTAATCCCTTATGTACCGATCATCATTTTCACCGAATTCCTATGACATCCTCGTCCGAATTTCCTAAGCACTGCAACTTCACCAACCTTCAAAAATCTCTCTAGCGTCCTCAATACCTTCTGCTTTGCCTAGTTCCCAAATCCATGCGCATAATCTCTCTATCTCAACCTTAAACCCACAGTCTTATTAGGAATCTAAACTACATCATTGCATAGCTACCAGCATTTCCTTGAAGATTCATCTCACATCCTCAATTACCTCAATAGCCACAATGAACTCCACTCATAAATCTCGATTCATTCATTATGCCAAAATCCTCCAACAACGCATCTAGAGATCCTTCACTCATAAATTCCCCAAGCATTACCAATCCTACCTAAATAACCCCAAATACTCATCACACGAACAACCCTGATATGAACAACCTAATATCCCGATCGATAGTTTCCCAAGCAACCTCATACTACTCTTCCTTGGAAATTCCTCAACCTCATCCCTTACCGAAATTGCTCCCACTCACAGCACACACTACCTAGTCCCAAATTCTACGATTCATCAGACGTTCCTTAACCGATCATCCTCGACTCCGCCCACGATCCGCTCCTAGACTATCTAGACACCTTCCTTGGCACACCAATCTGTCTCACAACACCTCCCTTCAAGAATCCCCTGATCAACTCCTAGCTCGCCCATCTGCTTCTAGAACTATCCTAACTACCTCTACCCAGACTCGATCTCAAGATCACCCTAAAGAAGCTAGTCTAGACCTCACCCAACCACTATCTTATACTACCCGCACACACTACCTGCCTAGACTACCACTTCTCACTAGGACATTTCCCTCAAAATCTCGACATACTAGCCTCACTCCCCACCTAAGACCTACCTGGAACCTCATCTATACTCACGAACCACTATCTTCGACACATCCCAACTCACTCGGCTCTACTCAAGCTAAAACATCATTCATGCACCCCATTTCACACGACCAAAGACCTAATCCGAATACCTTAATCCACCTGCCACTTTCCAACCCGTCTCACTGAAGAATCTCACAACTCATGCCCAAGAAGAAGCACTACCAGACATATAACCCATAACCTACTCAGCAACAAGTCAGTATACCAAGCACCAAGGCACATCGTCATAGAAACAAGTTAGTTAGGCAATCATTGCTACCAATTCAGCACATCCGTCATCACACATTCAACTATGTCAATTCTAGGCCTATCGCAAAACATCAATTCCGATTAGTATAGAAGAATCCACGATTTGAATTAAGAACGTCCTTCCTTGAGTCATCTAAGAGAATCACGTACACGTCTACCATCTTTCAAATGTGTTAGTCCTTTGTATACTTCTGGCGACGTCAGTCCTGTGGTCTATGGGTCATGGACCCATCACACTTCCGTTACGCTGCTATGGTGCCACTTGGTCGTCGGTCCTTTCTTGCATGTCGGCGCTCATCGAAGGATTGCAAGGGTTAGAAGTTACGGAGATAGGGGAGAGACAAAGGCGGACGACACAACTTCCTTAAGAGTTCAGACATGGACCAGGACTAGGGACGACGAGACCAAGGAGAAGATCCTAACCCGAGAGTTACAACGATGCCCTTATAATTGTGGCACGTAACTACCCAAGCACACAAAAATCAAGAGATATCATCACATTATTTCACACTAGTATGCACCTATCTCAAGGGATATCGATTTATGCATTCATAACATGTTCATATAATCATCTTTATGTGTGCGCAGAACAAGCTAGCAACCTATCATTTCATTCACCAATCATACTTGAGAGACTAGGAACATGTATGCACAGACTGACATGGGACATATATGGCATAACTTATGCAAGACCTAGCAAACATCACAGGATATCATATGAATGACTTATCACTCAATTTAGATACACACATAAGCAAGTCATAATATTGTGAGATTGAGGCAAGCATGCTAACATGCACCCTAAAAATCATGCTGAGGGTATGGGCAGTTCATGCAGGGTTGGTATAGCAACTATCTCATCACATACATCCATATTCACATAGTAAGACTAAGACGTCACACAATCATATGAGGGCTTATAACTGGGAGGCATATATCCTACATGATACTAGCAATACTTATTAAACATGTACATAGTCATGAGGTCCAATGAGGTTCATCTGGCATGCTAAGTCATCCAATTCATGTTTTAACATACAATGAGAGTTGAGCACACTATCATGAACCTAGTTCATAGGGAGACGGTAATCATGGGGATTCAATACATACGACACATACATCTACTCATAAGTGCAACCATGCAAGGTACCAGGCAATTCATGCTGAATTATACCAATATACAATTTCATGAAATCACAAGGAGACTATCATTATAACTTGACATAATTATCTAAGGGCAATCACCGACTCACCACCCCGTTTTCCCGTGGGACGCTTGTATGACTTGCTGGGTAGGATACAAGGACATTCACGCTGTTTCTGATAGATGAGGGTAGAACTCGTGTTTGGACTCTTGTGACAAGAAGACATGATTGGCCATTACGATGATCGAAAGGGATGACTCCATAAGACAACTCACTTCTATCTCGAAACGATTTAAATCCTCACTCCCACTAACATACTCAGGTAACCCTCACACCTGACACAATTTCCGAAGGTATTTAGTTGACCGACCCAAATTCCCCGTGAAAGACCCCAATCACAGGTACGAGACTCGATAGAAGCATCGATGGTGGGATACGAAACAAGACTCTAAACAGGGGAGAGGATGCTTCTCGACCCTTGCTAACATGCCTAGATGTTTTGGTTGGGCGGATGACAGAGTCAGAACCATCAGGGGGTTTGAATTATGAAAGGGCTATTTCGACAAAACAGGAATTCCGATTACATAAGAACAAGTTTTTCTCCCACTATCCCGTTTGCACGGTTATTCAACACATGATTCAAGTCAAGGCATATTGATTAGTTTGCTATCCTACGCACAATAGCACTCAACACGAAAGCAATCAACAAGATTAATATGATCCTCTTCAAGGAGGATCGCCCTCGGGTCCAATTGCATATATGTACATATATAAACATAAGCATAGAGACGATCTATACCGTCCTTCGAGGGACGACTCACCGGAGGGGCAAAACCTCACGGCCTCCTAACTCAACACTCCAACCTCCGTGGTGTTCCTTGGAGTCTTCTAGGCCCATCTGTAAATAAAAGCTAGTATTTTGCCTACCGTTCCCCGAATTCTACATCCATAAGGGATGTCTACCGCTTGGGTCTCTACCCACGAGATTATTTCCCCTTTATTCATTTTAGGTTTTAAGTCCAATTAAATTCATTTTGCCCTTTATAAAATATTTTCCAAAACCATTTGAAAATGTTGGGCGATTTTCAAAACCTCTTCAACCTATTGTACTCGGATTGCGAAACCTCAGCTCTGATACCACCTTTTGTAACGGCCCGGGATTATGATTCCCGAGTTACGTTTCGAGGGATGAAACCCCTCGTTAGGATCTTGCACTCCGAGTACAGGTTGAAGGTTTGAAACCGAAGGGTTGTAGTTTAAAGCGGGATTTCGCACCCAAATCTGGAAGGTCCGTTGGAGACCCCGGGGTAAACCCCTGTACCTGTCCTAAGTCTACAACGCGAGAAATCCTTTATCATGCAAGGGCATAAGTTCTGAAAATGATACAACCAGTTCCACGGCAGAGCCGGGTCAAAACTGAGTATAAGTAGGGAGAATCCCAAAAGCATGAATCTGGTGAAGTCAAATTTCAACACTCACTCTCCGCCATATGAATAGACCTCGTCATAACAGCACAAAATCAAGTAGTGTATCGGGTACCTGAAACTATACCACCAAGTCAGGCCAAGAGTCCGCCCGCGGGTCCTCTGACCGCGCTGAGGACATATAATAAGCCTATACCTAGAATAAAGGATGCCTTCATGCATTACTGGAATATTAACCACACTATCATGTTCCTAATTCATATGTGCATAATATTAAGTAAGGCCTTAACAAAGAATACCAAGTGGTATATCCCTCTTCTACCACCACCCCCCTTACAGATAGGGTGGCGACTGGCCAGTTCGATGTTACAATCATTTCGAATCTCATCATCATATCATATCTCATCATCATATCATATCTCATGCCCATCTCGTATCTCGTGATATATATAAATGACTCGAGGAGGACAACACCCGATGAAGCTGGGCTGCCCTATGACCCTAGCAAGGACTCTAGGACTCACAGATAACGGTCGTTCTGTATTCAAACGCATACAGAATAAGGATGCTCATTCGTAAATGCAATTCCTAAGCATGATACTACATGAGATGCTCTTATGCATATGCAACACCTACATACTATATGACACATCAGGCAGGAGGTACTGGTTACTGAGTAAGCCCCGGAGGTACTTACCTGGCTAGGAGATCGACAAAAGAAGAATCCAGCACACAGTTGTCACGATCACAAAGTATCACCTAAGTACATAATGACAATACACATAAGTCTACATCCAACTATTAAGCACTCAAACACACCTCAATCAATAGAACAAGTAACCTATTATGAAAGTCATTTCATCGCATCATCCGCTCTCCAAGACCACATCGTTCTCCATAAATCATTCAACCAATTTTCGCAAGTTCATATACATCAATTCAGCATATACCTCAACGGTTCATCAAAATCATAAGACATAATTTGTGTGATATAAAATCCTACTAGATCGTCATAATTATCCAACATTTAATCTCATATAACAATTCATCACAAGTCATGCTATTAGTCATACATATCATACTGTTAGTCAAACGATCATAATATCATGCTAGTTAGTCATTGAATAAGTCTTATTCCCAAGTTAGTTTCAAAACCGTTTCGAATCCCAGTTAGATAGTTAAGTATTCCGACCATTGAAAATACTCGCCAAATTCTCTTTTAAATCTATTTATTAGATTACTTTCCAATCTTAAAATTCGTTTCCAAATTCTTTACAAATCTTTAAGTCCCAATAATATATTTTAAATCTCAATAGTATTATATGATATTTTAAATACCATTTATTAAACACCTTTATAAATTATTTTCAAATCCCCTAATATCCCGACCATTTTTATTTAATAAACCAACCCCTTTTTTTTTTTATAATTCTCCCAAAATAATATTTTATCTTTATTTTAATCACCACTAACTAATTAGATAAGTAAACGGTTAAACCCGAACCGAACCAAACCGAACCCGCAATATAAACTCTCAACCCGGTTTGCTTAAATTAATAACAAAAGAGGTGGGCTCCGCGCTGACTGGGCATGCCCCACGCTGACTGGGCATGAAGGGAGGGACCCGCCCGCTTCTTCTTCATCATCAAATTGGAACGCAAAGGCAGCTCCCGGCCGTTGCTCCTCGCGACGCCGCTCGACACCGATCGGAGAAGAAGGCTCGCCGGCGGCTGCTCGTTCCAGCACCTCAACGCCGCTGTCTCCGGTCTCGCTCACTGCCCAGTTGCTCACTCGCCTGAACCTCGCTCCTCGCATACGCAGCTCACGCTCACGACCTCGCCGCTCCCGAGCTCGCCGGAGCTCTCGAGCACACAACATCGTCCCGCACTCAGCTCACCCTCTCTTCCCGACCAATAACAATATGAAACAAAGGATCGAACGAAACAAATGAAATGAACGAAGCTCACCGAGGTGTTCGCGACTTCGGAGCTCTCGAATGGAGTCCTGGGCTTTGTCGGTGGCCCGCGATGGCTCGTCGGACCTGCGTCGGACATGGGTGATTGTGATTGAAGAGCTCGGGGGTAATTCCGATCGAAAACAAGTGAGAACGGCTTACCGGAAGTTTGTTTCGAGAACGAATCGGGCGACAACCTTGGTTGTGGGAACAGGGGACAAGGGAGGTCATCGGAGCTGCGGTGGCTCGGGTGGCTGCTCCTGGTGGCTCCGAGGGGTACTGCTGCTACCGCTGGTGGCTTCGAGGTGGAAGGAGGGACGAGGAATCGGTGGCGGCAATGGAGATTATGATCGAAGATGGTGACGCCGATGGTGGTGATGAAGATGGAGATGGAGAGATTGAAGTTGGTGATGAAGCATCATGGTGATGGGGAGGGAACGGTGAAGCCGAGAGAGGGCGGGAGTGATGGTGAAGCGTGTGAAGGAGGGAGCAGGTGATGATGGTGAATGGTGAATGACGGGGTAACCTTCCAAGAGGTATGGTGAGGGAGTTGGTGAGGGTAGAGTGTGAAAATGGGTAAACATTTACCCGGAAATAAATTCCAAATACGCGAATTTTGAATCCCGAAATTAGTTTCTGAATGTTAGTTTTCCCGACTCTTGCTTCCTCGATCAATTAGATTTTTAAAATAGACAAGGATATCGTCATCTGATAATTATTTTCAATTTTCGAGGTGAAAGGATGGAAATCGTTCGTTAAATTTTATATTACGGTCGGAATCTGCTAAACGAGCTTTTAATTCGATTTAAATTCATTTTTAATTTCCTTTTTCCGAAAAAAATAGGATTTGAAAATCCGAGCCTTTACACGTTGTTCCGCCCAGAATTCGATGGAGCTCGGGCTCTCGCTCCCTCACTCGCTTCCGTTCTTCTCGCCCTCACCCTTCTCTGCTCGCCTCGCACACCTTGCGATCACGCTACCCCCGTCCTCACCTCGCTCTCCCGCTCGCTCTCGCCGGAGATCTTCAAACTCGCCCACGCCCTCGACCCGCCCTCACTCATTCTCTATCCGACCAGGTAAAGCAAGGGAAACAAGAAGGCACAAAGGAACCGAAACAAGGGAGGAAAAGGAGGTTTCGAAGCTCACCGAGGGGCGTCGACTCGCCGGAGAATCTTCGTCGGAACTCGATGTTGCTCGCCGGAGGTTCAGGGCTGCTTTTCTCGGCCTAGATTGAAGGTAAGAGGCTTAAAGGTGAAACCTTGCAACATTTTCGATCGGAAGGGAGGAGGGAGCATTACCGGTTCAAAAAAAATCGAAAACAACAGAGGAGGAGCGAGGGCTGCGCTCGGGCTCGGTCTCCGGACTCCGGCGGCGCTGCTGCTACTGGCGACTCCGAGGAGGTGCTGCTGCTGCTCCTGGGCTCGACAGTCTCAGTATGAAGTCGGAGGGGGCGACTTGGGTGGTGTAGCTGGCGCGCTGGGTGCAGCCGACGGCAATTAGGGGGAGACGGAGGTGGCTAATGGTTGTTGCCGGCGGTAAGAGAAGTGGAAGAGGGGGGTGACCTTGCCTGGATTTAAATTGAAGGTGAGGAGAGAGCTGCAGAAAGAAAAATGGAGATGGAGGTAGGAGAGCATTGTAGGGGTGGGATTTTGGTACAAAATGAAATCGAAATGGTAGTAGGTTAGCACTTTTCGGATAAGATGGAGAGTAAAAGACAAGTAAGAGGTGTGGGATTGGGATCCCTTTTTGAAGTCAAAAAGATGGTCTGTTGCTGCACCAATTGGACCAAGAGGCTATAGCAAGGTGGGGTAGAGGATTGTGACATCTTTGCTCAAAATGGAGAGGGGGTGGCGTGGGAATTGTTAACTCAAGACAGGTAGGAGGGAGCTGGAATCTCAAAAAGGGAACAAGACAAGCTGTAGAGTGTAGTCACAATCGAATTTCAAAATACCCGGGAACACACCTCGCAATTCGCTCACTCGACCTTATCTCGATTCGTTCACAATAAATTTTAAGATTTCAATCCGAATTTAATAATGAAATCCCTGAAAAGTGGAATAAAATCTATTTGTATAAATTTAAAATTTGGGCCGGGATTCGCTCTAAGAATTTCAAGTTAGATTTATTAAATTTAGGACGAGTTTTCCTTGAAATACCCAAATTAAATCCATTTTATTTTATTTATTTTTAAATCATTATTTTTAAAAGTCCGGGCCTTTACATCATCCACCTCTAAAAACAAGTCTCGTCCCCGAGACTAAAACCAAAATAAAGTAGGGGGGTGAAGTTTGAAATTGATGAGTCCAAGGGCCATGTCCAAGGATCTTGTAATCATCTCGGTTGCGTCTTCCGGGATTCTCACAACATCCTAGTCACGGTCGTGACATCTCCAATTGGCCTTGACAAGTATGCGATAAGCGCCCCTATCACATACTCGCTTTGACTTTTCGGAAGTATCACAACTCTAAAAGTTCTACAATGTCATCACTAGGTCTTAGCAAGTACCCTACAAGCGCCCTCATAGGATGCTTGTATCCACTTCGTGAAGTATCATAGAGTTTCTAAAGAGATTCCGCAATTGAAAAAGATTGGTCTCAATATCGTGGAAATTATCGGTAACGTTCATTCCTTTACAACCCAAGTTGGTCCTTTTTCAAAATCGTTCAAAATCTTCAAATCCAACGTCTAATCAAGCATCCTTACACCCAAAACAAGTCAAATCCCTTCAAATCAAGATTTCGCCAAAATATTCCAACCACCAGATCAATTTCTCACATACCAAACAATCAAATTCAGAAACTCGGAGGTGAAATCATCCACCTCTAAGGGCTAATCCCATATTCTCTCCCTAGTTTCCAAAATCAAATCAATTTATCAATCTCAATTCACGCAAGAACCACAACTATAAGAAATGCATAACCACATAACCAACCAACCTTCAACCAGTACATCATACAACAAGTCTCAAACATATGCCAACACGGTGTCACAAGGTCACATCAATATCCCCACGTCATACTAAAGGCCATGATACACATCTCAACAATATGCCAGAATCATAACACATGACTCGATATCACACCAAAAGTCATAAAGGATATCTCACTATCGCATATCAGCATCGCAATCATAGTAGGGTCAGTCACAGCAAGGGATATCATTTAACGCATAAATTCACATAGTCATCCTATCCAATTTCTATCCAGCATTAGCATAACATTTTTATCACGTCAACCATTGGTACTTGCAAGGTTAGCCATAGCGAAATTTCATCATAAGTCACCGGAACAAAACTACTCATCAACACATCAATACAGTCAAGGTCATGCTATTAACTCATCACAATGTCATCACCATCAAAATGTCAACATGCTCTCTAGAAATCATCTTAACTCATCACAATGTCATATAACGATCATTTAGTAATCATACACCATTATTTCATGTATACAATCATATTCATCCTCAAAGTCATATTCGTCATTTAACATATCCATAATCATGCTTGCCATATAGTAACACATCATTATCTCATAGTTCATATATCATATTACACCACATCCTAACATGCTTCTAAAACAACATAACATGATAGCAATGCTGATAATATATCATGATAACACTTGTCACTACCAACTAGATTTTAATATTGCATATCGACATTTAATTAATTCCATATCAAGTTCATCATGGTTGCTATCTAGCATCATGCCAGCGAATATAAATAAATCACATAATCAAGAAAATCCTCACGTCATACCAGTCAAAATAAAACACAATCCCCATTCACCCATCTCCACTCTCAAGCTAAGATTAATCCTCTTCTAGACTCAATAACACTAACTCCGACAAAATCCCCTTAAGAATCCCAATTCATTTCGATACTCCAATCTCACCCCTCATTCCATCAAGCACTACCTCGCACCATCCACCTCTAAGAACTCGCTCCTATCTCTAACCTCACGCCCGAGTACTCTCTCATACCATGTTCTCAATATTCACGAGCCCTTCCTTACACTTCTCGTACTACCCGAAGCATTACCAGTATCACCTAGAAACTCATCAGAACCACCAACATTGCCTCTCATAAATCCCAAAGCTCTCTCAGTCTTACCTAAGCCAACATCCATCTCTTCATGACTTATCTCATAACATCCCTGATCATCCTAACCACTCAAGCTCTTTCACCACTCTTCTACCACGCTACCAACGACCTCACCCACAGGTTTAAGGAAGAAGCAATAATTAAAATTATCAACCACAAGGTCTACATCATGTCAACTAGCATTTATAAACATAACATCATGGGTTCAACAAGTATCAATTTATCATCATGCTCAATAATCATTGCAAACATCATATATGAACATACTGAAGTCAAGCTAACATGTTGCACTATAACCTTATCAGATACAACTCAGGTCTCTTAGCATATGTAGTTCACATTTTACAGGCAAAGGAATTCAAATCATGCTTAGCAACTCAGAGTATCAACACATCCATGCATCATGGTTCATGACACATTAGAACTATAAGGCGCAAAATCATACCAAGTCAGCACATCAACACGTAAATCTCATCGTCAGGTCAGTGCAATATCATCACCAACAAATTCAGAAGAATTAACAATTCGAACAAAGGACACTCTCGCTTGCAAGTCATATCTCACTCAGTAACCGTAATCCTCGATGTGTGCCCGTTCCGCTGACATCATAGATCCTGAGGCCCGTGGGTTATGGGCCCACGCTTCTGCTGCACTGCTCTATCGCTACGCGACTTTTCGTTCTCTCTTCCAAGTGGTCGCTCGCCCAACGTATCGCGCAAGAGTCCAAGTTAGCGGAGATAGGGGAGTGACAAGAGAAGACAACCCAAATTCCTTTCGGGGACAAACACGGACCACAGCTAAAGACGACAACTAGAGACGAAACTCCGACTTGAGAATAGCAACAATGCCCTTATGGAAGTCTATTTAGGTTATAATCGCGACAAGCAAACACGAATCCATCACGGAGCATATAAATCATTTTAACACACACTAACATGTACCTATCTCGAGGAGCACGACATACGTATGCATTCCAGAAAGACATATTCGAGTGCTACACAGATGCATGCGAGACAAGATAGTAGTCTATTATCCCATGAAGCAGATATGCCTAGCAACTTAAGCAAGATATGCGAGATTTAATGGGTATCACAATTATCACATATGAACAATGCATAAGCTTGGTGTATGTATCATACTAGAACATATATGAACAACATAGTAACTGTCTCATCTGACACAATGATCATATAACAGGTCAAGAATGACACGTAATCGTATGCCGAGATACATTTAGAAAGTATAGGACCTACATGATGCTAGAGATACATGATGTGCTACAAGCATAGTCAAGAGTTATTAAGAGAGGTTCAACATAATATGCACGAAACATGAGGCATCATCAAAAGTAACGAGAATGGCATCATGGGTGACATATTATAATCATGCTAGGAACGAACCATCGTAAGGCATATAAAACGATAACTATCACATTTTGGAACAAGTACAACATGTAATCATTTAACGACTCATATTGGAAAGTAGAAGCCCTACAAGATACTACTAGCACATATCAAAACGTGACTACAATCAAGGCAATTTGACTAGATTCATCCTAACATTCATGCGTCATGTGTATGCGAAATTACGATGTAACGTGGTGTGTGACCATGCGAGGTGTTAAAGCATATATTAATGCAAGCATGAGAAAATGGCACATAATAACAGAGAAATACCACCAAGCGATAACAGGTAAACATGCTAGGACTAACCATCTTGGGAAGCAAGTCGATCATCAAGTTCAACATTAATCTAATTAGGATGGGCAAAACATTTTAAGAGGATAGGAAGAGGGAAGAATCACACTATCAGGGACCTAACTCAAGGGAGAATCAACAATATTGTAGGCAAGGTATAAATTCGTACAAGTCATAACCAAGGGTCCTACGTGATACTAATGGCTCAACACAACATGTGATGCATACATGCATTTAACGATAACGATATGTAAGAAATCAAGTCAATCACATTCTAATGATATATAAACGCGAGGAAGGTTTTACGATGTATAACACGAGTTTAAGTAATGGCGGTATGACTAGAATTCGAGGACATGAGCTCAAATCAACACGTAACAAGATAAAACATGCATTTATCAAGGCTCAATTATACCACATATACTCCATTCAACGCACATAATCACACAACAACACTAATTGCAAAACAGTCAACATTAATTAATCTGACGAATGCATAACAGATGGGCATACTATAGATTCTTGTCACAAAAGGATAATAGTATCGACACATCATCATCCAGCATGCTAAGACAATCATCTACAAGCATTCATACAAAGGTGAGTTGATCACACTATCATGAACCTAATCCAAGAGGAAATAACGATCATGTAGGTTCATATCATATGGTTCATGTTTCCAATCCATCATACGATCAATAGGCTAAGTATGCTATAACAACATATAATCATGATAGAAGGTAAGACACAACACGAGACTTGAGCAATGTAACTAACCACATTATAAGCTTAAACAATAAAATCATAACAGAAAACAAGGCATAACATGAGCAGCTTTTACTAATGATCATCTGCAAGGTACATGCGGGAGACTACAAGATTATGTCATGCAATTCAGAGAGAGTCACAATTACAACCGCACAGAGATGCCTAAGGGCAACCATTGACTTTTCCCAACCGACTCATCGCCCCTCTTTCCCGTGTGACTCCGGTACGACTCTTTAAGGCAAGATGACACTGGTTAATCATCATAAGAATAAGGAAAGACATCCACAAAAACACCTTACTTCTGACTCAAAGTGAAATCAAAACTTCCAACACTCACTCAGACAACTTAATATCCAACCATGATCCCCGACACAATGTGTTTATCAACCCGATTTCCCATGAAGGATAATGACATACGGGAAAAGATTCGATAGAACCGAAAAAAGTGGTTAACATAGCGGAAGGGGTTGTTCCACACAAGCTGGGTTTGACCACACAGAAACAAGGGTACTCCCACTATCTCATTCGCATGGATCAATCAATACACATTTAATTGTTAGACATACCAATCAGATATCTAGCATAGCAAGCACTCAACACAGAATCAGTTAGTGACATTCATAATGACCTCATTGGAGTCTTCCAAACCCATCTGTAAAGAACAAGCTAATATTTCGCCTACCCATTTCCAACTACATCCAATAGGGATGGTCTAACGTCTTTCTACCCACTCGATCCCCTCTTTAGTCGGTTTTCCATATTTTATGATAAGTCAAGTTCATTACTTAGTCCAATTTCGGTTAGACATCTTAAGTTCATTTTGCCCCTTTAAAACACTTTCAAATCCTTTGAAATTCATGGGCGGTTTTCCAAAACATACACTCGACCCTTGTGTACCCGAATTGCACAACCTCAGCTCTGATACCATCTTTGTAACGGCCCAGAATTATGATTTCCGGGTTACGTTTCAAGGGATAAAACCCCTTGTTCGGATCTTGCAATCCAGGTACGGGTCGAGGTTTTAAACTCATTTTAAGATTTGTAGAAAGAGAGATTTCAAACCCTAAAACCTCGAAGGGCCGTTGGGTACCCTTAACCTGTCCTAAGACTATGTCGCGGAAACCATTTCAAACGGAAGTAAAGCGGAAGTAAAGTACAGATACAAGTGCCACGGCGGGGCCGGGTCAAAACGGAGTCAAAAGTATAAATCCAAAACAATATAATCAGAGTCTGGTGAAGTCTAT
Source organism: Persicaria tinctoria (assembly GCA_037127255.1). NCBI lineage: Eukaryota > Viridiplantae > Streptophyta > Magnoliopsida > Caryophyllales > Polygonaceae > Persicaria > Persicaria tinctoria. The sequence continues at coordinate 8,941,089 of JBANSL010000009.1, read as the reverse complement.
AACTCCAGTCCGCACTCTCCGCCGACAAAATGACCCGCGCAATAAGCAAACAGCACCGATAGGATGAACATAAATAATTCCTAAAAAAATTGATTTGGGGCGGGATCAGATCGATGCCCACTTAACTCTGCATCCCAACCATAAGCACACATATACGCTATACCTAATAAAGATGCTCTAATGCAGTACGAAATTCAAACACCCTAGCATGCTCCTAGTTCATAATAATGTGCAGAATACTGTAAAGGGCCCAAGACAATGCCAAGTGGCATATCCCTCTCCTACCTCCACCCCTTCCGACAGGCGGAGACTGGCCAGCTCGTGAATGCATTCATTCATAATAGGGCGGCACGCATGCCTAACCCGCTCCACAATAAAGCCCGCAGGCATATCATAATATAAGGAAGTACTCGATTGACTCAGGGTACCCGATGAGGCTGGGCTACCCTATGACCCTAGCAAAGACTCTAGGACTATCACAGATAACGGCCGTTCTGTTTACATACACATAGAGAAATAGAATGCTCAACGATCAATGCAACCTAGCATGGTACTACATGGCATGCTGATCATGAATGCAACACCTAGTATATCATGCACCTAAGGCAGGGAATAGCTCTATTCAATCTGAGTAAGCTCCGAAGAGACTTACCTGGCGGTGCAGAACAGCAAAAGGCAACAACTAGGTATATAGGCAGCCAACATGTCACATATAATCACCTAACACATATATAAGTAGTATAAATAAGTCTACTCCTAATGTTACTTAAAGCACATAATATCACACACAAGTCATCAAATTTATTCACCAAATTAGGCAAGGTAAATCAAGTCACTTCCCAAGATTTCCCAAAACTATTTTAAAACCTCAAGTTAGATCAAATGACCATAATATTATATCCTTAATCTCAATGATATTATATAATACTTTTAATACCATTTCTTTTAAACACTTTCATAAAATACCTCCAAATCTCTTAAAAATTTCAACCATTTTTATTTAATAAAAATCAGCCCTTTATAAGATTTCCAAAATCGCCCCTTATATTTGTAAGATGTCAAAACCGACCTCCCCTTGTTTTATAAAAATCCAATCCGAGTCCCACTCATTTCAATTTGCTAAACCGAGTATGTTATATAAGCATAGGCCCAAAAATTCTTCTTTTAAAACACAATAATCCGGCCCAAAGGAAAGAAAACACAGCCCAACCCAAGCTCTCATTGTTTGGAAGTAAGAAATAGGCCCAATAACCATCCCATTCTCTCATCCAATTCCAAATTCGGATTCAGAACAAAAAAAAATAAAGAAAAGTGGGGCCCAAGATGACATGGTTGTGGTGAGGTGGCGAGGGAGGAAGGCCCACAACCTTCTTCTTCATCGGCTTCCCTGATTTCGTTGTTCCGCCCAGAATTCGATGGAGCTCGGGCTCTCGCTCCCTCACTCGCTTCCGTTCTTCTCGCCCTCACCCTTCTCTGCTCGCCTCGCACACCTTGCGATCACGCTACCCCCGTCCTCACCTCGCTCTCCCGCTCGCTCTCGCCGGAGATCTTCAAACTCGCCCACGCCCTCGACCCGCCCTCACTCATTCTCTATCCGACCAGGTAAAGCAAGGGAAACAAGAAGGCACAAAGGAACCGAAACAAGGGAGGAAAAGGAGGTTTCGAAGCTCACCGAGGGGCGTCGACTCGCCGGAGAATCTTCGTCGGAACTCGATGTTGCTCGCCGGAGGTTCAGGGCTGCTTTTCTCGGCCTAGATTGAAGGTAAGAGGCTTAAAGGTGAAACCTTGCAACATTTTCGATCGGAAGGGAGGAGGGAGCATTACCGGTTCAAAAAAAATCGAAAACAACAGAGGAGGAGCGAGGGCTGCGCTCGGGCTCGGTCTCCGGACTCCGGCGGCGCTGCTGCTACTGGCGACTCCGAGGAGGTGCTGCTGCTGCTCCTGGGCTCGACAGTCTCAGTATGAAGTCGGAGGGGGCGACTTGGGTGGTGTAGCTGGCGCGCTGGGTGCAGCCGACGGCAATTAGGGGGAGACGGAGGTGGCTAATGGTTGTTGCCGGCGGTAAGAGAAGTGGAAGAGGGGGGTGACCTTGCCTGGATTTAAATTGAAGGTGAGGAGAGAGCTGCAGAAAGAAAAATGGAGATGGAGGTAGGAGAGCATTGTAGGGGTGGGATTTTGGTACAAAATGAAATCGAAATGGTAGTAGGTTAGCACTTTTCGGATAAGATGGAGAGTAAAAGACAAGTAAGAGGTGTGGGATTGGGATCCCTTTTTGAAGTCAAAAAGATGGTCTGTTGCTGCACCAATTGGACCAAGAGGCTATAGCAAGGTGGGGTAGAGGATTGTGACATCTTTGCTCAAAATGGAGAGGGGGTGGCGTGGGAATTGTTAACTCAAGACAGGTAGGAGGGAGCTGGAATCTCAAAAAGGGAACAAGACAAGCTGTAGAGTGTAGTCACAATCGAATTTCAAAATACCCGGGAACACACCTCGCAATTCGCTCACTCGACCTTATCTCGATTCGTTCACAATAAATTTTAAGATTTCAATCCGAATTTAATAATGAAATCCCTGAAAAGTGGAATAAAATCTATTTGTATAAATTTAAAATTTGGGCCGGGATTCGCTCTAAGAATTTCAAGTTAGATTTATTAAATTTAGGACGAGTTTTCCTTGAAATACCCAAATTAAATCCATTTTATTTTATTTATTTTTAAATCATTATTTTTAAAAGTCCGGGCCTTTACATCATCCACCTCTAAAAACAAGTCTCGTCCCCGAGACTAAAACCAAAATAAAGTAGGGGGGTGAAGTTTGAAATTGATGAGTCCAAGGGCCATGTCCAAGGATCTTGTAATCATCTCGGTTGCGTCTTCCGGGATTCTCAAAACATCCTAGTCACGGTCGTGACATCTCCAATTGGCCTTGACAAGTATGCGATAAGCGCCCCTATCACATACTCGCTTCGACTTTTCGGAAGTATCACAACTCTAAAAGTTCTACAATGTCATCACTAGGTCTTAGCAAGTACCCTACAAGCGCCCTCATAGGATGCTTGTATCCACTTCGTGAAGTATCATAGAGTTTCTAAAGAGATTCCACAATTGAAAAAGATTGGTCTCAATATCGTGGAAATTATCAGTAACGTTCATTCCTTTACAACCCAAGTTGGTCCTTTTTCAAAATCGTTCAAAATCTTCAAATCCAACGTCTAATCAAGCATCCTTACACCCAAAACAAGTCAAATCCCTTCAAATCAAGATTTCGCCAAAATATTCCAACCACCAGATCAATTTCTCACATACCAAACAATCAAATTCAGAAACTCGGAGGTGAAATCATCCACCTCTAAGGGCTAATCCCATATTCTCTCCCTAGTTTCCAAAATCAAATCAATTTATCAATCTCAATTCACGCAAGAACCACAACTATAAGAAATGCATAACCACATAACCAACCAACCTTCAACCAGTACATCATACAACAAGTCTCAAACATATGCCAACACGGTGTCACAAGGTCACATCAATATCCCCACGTCATACTAAAGGTCATGATACACATCTCAACAATATGCCAGAATCATAACACATGACTCGATATCACACCAAAAGTCATAAAGGATATCTCACTATCGCATATCAGCATCGCAATCATAGTAGGGTCAGTCACAGCAAGGGATATCATTTAACGCATAAATTCACATAGTCATCCTATCCAATTTCTATCCAGCATTAGCATAACATTTTTATCACGTCAACCATTGGTACTTGCAAGGTTAGCCATAGCGAAATTTCATCATAAGTCACCGGAACAAAACTACTCATCAACACATCAATACAGTCAAGGTCATGCTATTAACTCATCACAATGTCATCACCATCAAAATGTCAACATGCTCTCTAGAAATCATCTTAACTCATCACAATGTCATATAACGATCATTTAGTAATCATACACCATTATTTCATGTATACAATCATATTCATCCTCAAAGTCATATTCGTCATTTAACATATCCATAATCATGCTTGCCATATAGTAACACATCATTATCTCATAGTTCATATATCATATTACACCACATCCTAACATGCTTCTAAAACAACATAACATGATAGCAATGCTGATAATATATCATGATAACACTTGTCACTACCAACTAGATTTTAATATTGCATATCGACATTTAATTAATTCCATATCAAGTTCATCATGGTTGCTATCTAGCATCATGCCAGCGAATATAAATAAATCACATAATCAAGAAAATCCTCACGTCATACCAGTCAAAATAAAACACAATCCCCATTCACCCATCTCCACTCTCAAGCTAAGATTAATCCTCTTCTAGACTCAATAACACTAACTCCGACAAAATCCCCTTAAGAATCCCAATTCATTTCGATACTCCAATCTCACCCCTCATTCCATCAAGTACTACCTCGCACCATCCACCTCTAAGAACTCGCTCCTATCTCTAACCTCACGCTCGAGTACTCTCTCATACCATGTTCTCAATATTCACGAGCCCTTCCTTACACTTCTCGTACTACCCGAAGCATTACCAGTATCACCTAGAAACTCATCAGAACCACCAACATTGCCTCTCATAAATCCCAAAGCTCTCTCAGTCTTACCTAAGCCAACATCCATCTCTTCATGACTTATCTCATAACATCCCTGATCATCCTAACCACTCAAGCTCTTTCACCACTCTTCTACCACGCTACCAACGACCTCACCCACAGGTTTAAGGAAGAAGCAATAATTAAAATTATCAACCACAAGGTCTACATCATGTCAACTAGCATTTATAAACATAACATCATGGGTTCAACAAGTATCAATTTATCATCATGCTCAATAATCATTGCAAACATCATATATGAACATACTGAAGTCAAGCTAACATGTTGCACTATAACCTTATCAGATACAACTCAGGTCTCTTAGCATATGTAGTTCACATTTTACAGGCAAAGGAATTCAAATCATGCTTAGCAACTCAGAGTATCAACACATCCATGCATCATGGTTCATGACACATTAGAACTATAAGGCGCAAAATCATACCAAGTCAGCACATCAACACGTAAATCTCATCGTCAGGTCAGTGCAATATCATCACCAACAAATTCAGAAGAATTAACAATTCGAACAAAGGACACTCTCGCTTGCAAGTCATATCTCACTCAGTAACCGTAATCCTCGATGTGTGCCCGTTCTGCCGACATCATAGATCCTGAGGCCCGTGGGTTATGGGCCCACGCTTCTGCTGCACTGCTCTATCGCTACGCGACTTTTCGTTCTCTCTTCCAAGTGGTCGCTCGCCCAACGTATCGCGCAAGAGTCCAAGTTAGCGGAGATAGGGGAGTGACAAGAGAAGACAACCCAAATTCCTTTCGGGGACAAACACGGACCACAGCTAAAGACGACAACTAGAGACGAAACTCCGACTTGAGAATAGCAACAATGCCCTTATGGAAGTCTATTTAGGTTATAATCGCGACAAGCAAACACGAATCCATCACGGAGCATATAAATCATTTTAACACACACTAACATGTACCTATCACGAGGAGCACGACATACGTATGCATTCCAGAAAGACATATTCGAGTGCTACACAGATGCATGCGAGACAAGATAGTAGTCTATTATCCCATGAAGCAGATATGCCTAGCAACTTAAGCAAGATATGCGAGATTTAATGGGTATCACAATTATCACATATGAACAATGCATAAGCTTGGTGTATGTATCATACTAGAACATATATGAACAACATAGTAACTGTCTCATCTGACACAATGATCATATAACAGATCAAGAATGACCTGTTATACTAGAACATATATGAACAATGCATAAGCTTGATGTATGTATCATACTAGAACATATAAGCTTGGTGTATGGGTTTTCCTTGAAATACCCAAATTAAATCCATTTTATTTTATTTATTTTTAAATCATTATTTTTAAAAGTCCGGGCCTTTACATGTTTTGAGGAAAACTCATATAAGTAGCTAATAAAACCTTATACTAAGTAGTAAATTCTTATTATCACACTATAAGAGTATGTTTTGAGTAAAACTCATATAAGTAGCTAATAAAACCTCATACTAAGTAATAAATGCTTATTATAATATTATAAGGTTATGTTTTGAGGAAAACTCATATAAGTAGCTAATAAAACCTTATACTAAGTAGTAAATTCTTATTATAACACTATAAGAGTATGTTTTGAGTAAAACTCATATAAGTAGCTAATAAAACCTTATACTAAGTAATAAATTCTTATTATAACACTATAAGGTTATGTTTTGAGGAAAACTCATATAAGTAGCTAATAAAACCTCATACTAAGTAATAAATTCTTATTATAATATTATAAGGTTATGTTTTGAGGAAAACTCATATAAGTAGCTAATAAAACCTTATACTAAGTAGTAAATTCTTATTATAACACTATAAGAGTATGTTTTGAGTAAAACTCATATAAGTAGCTAATAAAACCTTATAATAAGTAATAAATTCTTATTATAACACTATAAGGTTATGTTTTGAGGAAAACTCATATAAGTAGCTAATAAAAACTCATACTAAGTAATAAATTCTTATTATAAGATTATAAGGTTATGTTTTGAGGAAAACTCATATAAGTAGCTAATAAAACCTCATACTAAGTAGTAAATTCTTATTATAACACTATAAGAGTATGTTTTGAGGAAAACTCATATAAGTAGCTAATAAAACCTTATACTAAGTAGTAAACTCTTATTATAACACTATAAGAGTATGTTTTGAGTAAAACTCATATAAGTAGCTAATAAAACCTCATACTAAGTAGTAAATTCTTATTATAATATTATAAGGTTATGTTTTAAGGAAAACTCATATAAGTAGCTAATAAAACCTTATACTAAGTAATAAATTCTTATCATAACACTATAAGGTTATGTTTTGAGAAAAACTCATATAAGTAGCTAATAAAACCTTTTACTAAGTAATAAATTCTTATTATAATACTATAAGGTTATGTTGTGAGGATAACTTATATAAGTAGCTAATAAAACCTTATACTAAGTAATAAATTCTTATTATACCAATATAAGGTTATGTTTTGAGGAAAACTCATATAAGTAGCTAATAAAACCTCATACTAAGTAATAAATTCTTATTATAATACTATAAGGTTATGTTTTGAGGAAAACTCATATGAGTAGCTAATAAAACCTTATACTAAGTAGTAAATTCTTATTATAACACTATAAGAGTATGTTTTGAGTAAAACTCATATAAGTAGCTAATAAAACCTTATACTAAGTAATAAATTCTTATTATAACACTATAAGGTTATGTTTTGAGGAAAATTCATATAAGTAGCTAATAAAACCTCATACTAAGTAATAAATTCTTATTATAATATTATAAGGTTATGTTTTGAGGAAAACTCATATAAGTAGCTAATAAAACCTTATACTAAGTAATAAATTCTTATTATAACAATATAAGGTTATGTTTTGAGGAAAACTCATATAAGTAGCTAATAAAACCTCATACTAAGTAATAAATTCTTATTATAATATTAAAAGGTTATGTTTTGAGAAAAACTCATATAAGTAGCTAATAAAACCTCATACTAAGTAATAAATTCTTATTATAATACTATAAGGTTACGTTTTGAGGAAAACTCATATGAGTAGCTAACAAAACCTTATACTAAGTAGTAAATTCTTATTATAACACTATAAGAGTATGTTTTGAGTAAAACTCATATAAGTAGCTAATAAAACCTTATACTAAGTAATAAATTCTTATTATAACACTATAAGGTTATGTTTTAAGGAAAATTCATGTAAGTAGTTAATAAAACCTCATACTAAGTAATAAATTCTTATTATAATATTATAAGTTTATGTTTTGAGGAAAACTCATATAAGTAGCTAATAAAACCTTATACTAAGTAGTAAATTCTTATTATAACACAATAAGAGTATGTTTTGAGTAAAACTCATATAAATAGCTAATAAAACCTTATACTAAGTAATAAATTCTTATTATAACATTATAAGGTTATGTTTTGAGGAAAACTCATATAAGTAGCTAATAAAACCTCATACTAAGTAATAAATTCTTATTATAATATTAAAAGGTTATGTTTTGAGAAAAACTCATATAAGTAGCTAATAAAACCTTATACTAAGTAGTAAATTCTTATTATAACACTATAAGAGTATGTTTTGAGTAAAACTCATATAAGTAGCTAATAAAACCTCATACTAAGTAGTAAATTCTTATTATAATATTATAAGGTTATGTTTTGAGGAAAACTCATATAAGTAGCTAATAAAACCTTATACTAAGTAATAAATTCTTATCATAACACTATAAGGTTATGTTTTGAGAAAAACTCATATAAGTTGCTAATAAAACCTTTTACTAAGTAATAAATTCTTATTATAATACTATAAGGTTATGTTGTGAGGATAACTTATATAAGTAGCTAATAAAACCTTATACTAAGTAATAAATTCTTATTATACCAATATAAGGTTATGTTTTGAGGAAAACTCATATAAGTAGCTAATAAACCCTCATACTATGTAATAAATTCTTATTATAATACTATAAGGTTATGTTTTGATGAAAACTCATATGAGTAGCTAATAAAACCTTATACTAAGTAGTAAATTCTTATTATAACACTATAAGGTTATGTTTTGAGGAAAATTCATATAAGTAGCTAATAAAACCTCATACTAAGTAATAAATTCTTATTATAATATTATAAGTTTATGTTTTGATGAAAACTCATATAAGTAGCTAATAAAACCTTATACTAAGTAGTAAATTCTTATTATAACACAATAAGAGTATGTTTTGAGTAAAACTCATATAAATAGCTAATAAAACCTTATACTAAGTAACAAATTCTTATTATAACATTATAAGGTTATGTTTTGAGGAAAACTCATATAAGTAGCTAATAAAACCTCATACTAAGTAATAAATTCTTATTATAATATTAAAAGGTTATGTTTTGAGAAAAACTCATATAAGTAGCTAATAAAACCTTATACTAAGTAGTAAATTCTTATTATAACACTATAAGAGTATGTTTTGAGTAAAACTCATATAAGTAGCTAATAAAACCTCATACTAAGTAATAAATTCTTATTATAATATTATAAGGTTATGTTTTGAGGAAAACTCATATAAGTAGCTAATAAAACCTGATACTAAGTAATAAATTCTTATTATAACATTATAAGGTTATGTTTTGGGAAAACTCATATAAGTAGCTAATAAAACCTCATACTAAGTAATAAATTCTTATTATAATATTAAAAGGTTATGTTTTGAGAAAAACTCATATAAGTAGCTAATAAAATCTCATACTAAGTAATAAATTCTTATTATAATACTATAAGGTTATGTTTTGAGGAAAACTCATATGAGTAGCTAATAAAACCTTATACTAAGTAGTAAATTCTTATTATAACACTATAAGAGTATGTTTTGAGTAAAACTCATATAAGTAGCTAATAAAACCTTATACTAAGTAATAAATTCTTATTATAACACTATAAGGTTATGTTTTGAGGAAAATTCATATAAGTAGCTAATAAAACCTCATACTAAGTAATAAATTCTTATTATAACATTATAAGTTTATGTTTTGAGGAAAACTCATATAAGTAGCTAATAAAACCTTATACTAAGTAGTAAATTCTTATTATAACACAATAAGAGTATGTTTTGAGTAAAACTCATATAAATAGCTAATAAAACCTTATACTGAGTAATAAATTCTTATTATAACATTATAAGGTTATGTTTTGAGGAAAACTCATATAAGTAGCTAATAAAACCTCATACTAAGTAATAAATTCTTATTATAATATTAAAAGGTTATGTTTTGTGAAAAACTCATATAAGTAGCTAATAAAACCTCATACTAAGTAATAAATTCTTATTATAATATTAAAAGGTTATGTTTTGAGAAAAACTCATATAAGTAGCTAATAAAATCTCATACTAAGTAATAAATTCTTATTATAATACTATAAGGTTATGTTTTGAGGAAAACTCATATGAGTAGCTAATAAAACCTTATACTAAGTAGTAAATTCTTATTATAACACTATAAGAGTATGTTTTGAGTAAAACTCATATAAGTAGCTAATAAAACCTTATACTAAGTAATAAATTCTTATTATAACACTATAAGGTTATGTTTTGAGGAAAATTCATATAAGTAGTTAATAAAACCTTATACTAAGTAATAAATTCTTATTATAACAGTATAAGGTTATGTTTTGGGAAAACTCATATAAGTAGCTAATAAAACCTCATACTAAGTAATAAATTCTTATTATAATACTATAAAGTTATGTTTTGAGGAAAACTCATATAAGTAGCTAATAAAACCTTATACTAAGTAGTAAATTCTTATTATAACACAATAAGAGTATGTTTTGAGTAAAACTCATATAAATAGCTAATAAAACCTCATACTAAGTAATAAATTCTTATTATAACATTATAAGGTTATGTTTTGGGAAAACTCATATAAGTAGCTAATAAAACCTCATACTAAGTAATAAATTCTTATTATAATAATATAAGGTTATGTTTTGAGGAAAACTCATATAAGTATCTAATAAAACCTTATACTAAGTAGTAAATTCTTATTATAACACTATAAGAGTATGTTTTGAGTAAAACTCATATAAATAGCTAATAAAACCTGATACTAAGTAATAAATTCTTATTATAACATTATAAGGTTATGTTTTGGGAAAACTCATATAAGTAGCTAATAAAACCTCATACTAAGTAATAAATTCTTATTATAATAATATAAGGTTATGTTTTGAGAAAACTCATATAAGTATCTAATAAAACCTTATACTAAGTAGTAAATTCTTATTATAACACTATAAGAGTATGTTTTGAGTAAAACTCATATAAGTAGCTAATAAAACCTTATACTAAGTAATAAATTCTTATTATAACACTATAAGGTTATGTTTTGAGGAAAATTCATATAAGTAGCTAATAAAACCTCATACTAAGTAATAAATTCTTATTATAACATTATAAGTTTATGTTTTGAGGAAAACTCATATAAGTAGCTAATAAAACCTTATACTAAGTAGTAAATTCTTATTATAACACAATAAGAGTATGTTTTGAGTAAAACTCATATAAATAGCTAATAAAACCTTATACTAAGTAATAAATTCTTATTATAACATTATAAGGTTATGTTTTGAGGAAAACTCATATAAGTAGCTAATAAAACCTCATACTAAGTAATAAATTCTTATTATAATATTAAAAGGTTATGTTTTGTGAAAAACTCATATAAGTAGCTAATAAAACCTCATACTAAGTAATAAATTCTTATTATAATATTAAAAGGTTATGTTTTGAGAAAAACTCATATAAGTAGCTAATAAAACCTCATACTAAGTAATAAATTCTTATTATAATATTATAAGTTTATGTTTTGAGGAAAACTCATATAAGTAGCTAATAAAACCTTATACTAAGTAGTAAATTCTTATTATAACACAATAAGAGTATGTTTTGAGTAAAACTCATATAAATAGCTAATAAAACCTTATACTAAGTAATAAATTCTTATTATAACATTATAAGGTTATGTTTTGAGGAAAACTCATATAAGTAGCTAATAAAACCTCATACTAAGTAATAAATTCTTATTATAATATTAAAAGGTTATGTTTTGAGAAAAACTCATATAAGTAGCTAATAAAACCTTATACTAAGTAGTAAATTCTTATTATAACACAATAAGAGTATGTTTTGAGTAAAACTCATATAAGTAGCTAATAAAACCTCATACTAAGTAATAAATTCTTATTATAATATTATAAGGTTATGTTTTGAGGAAAACTCATATAAGTAGCTAATAAAACCTTATACTAAGTAATAAATTCTTATTATAACAGTATAAGGTTATGTTTTGGGAAAACTCATATAAGTAGCTAATAAAACCTCATACTAAGTAATAAATTCTTATTATAATACTATAAAGTTATGTTTTGAGGAAAACTCATATGAGTAGCTAATAAAACCTTATACTAAGTAGTAAATTCTTATTATAACACTATAAGAGTATGTTTTGAGTAAAACTCATATAAGTAGCTAATAAAACCTTATAGTAAGTAATAAATTCTTATTATAACACTATAAGGTTATGTTTTGAGGAAAACTCATATAAGTAGCTAATAAAAACTCATACTAAGTAATAAATTCTTATTATAAGATTATAAGGTTATGTTTTGAGGAAAACTCATATAAGTAGCTAATAAAACCTCATACTAAGTAGTAAATTCTTATTATAACACTATAAGAGTATGTTTTGAGGAAAACTCATATAAGTAGCTAATAAAACCTTATACTAAGTAGTAAACTCTTATTATAACACTATAAGAGTATGTTTTGAGTAAAACTCATATAAGTAGCTAATAAAACCTCATACTAAGTAGTAAATTCTTATTATAATATTATAAGGTTATGTTTTAAGGAAAACTCATATAAGTAGCTAATAAAACCTTATACTAAGTAATAAATTCTTATCATAACACTATAAGGTTATGTTTTGAGAAAAACTCATATAAGTAGCTAATAAAACCTTTTACTAAGTAATAAATTCTTATTATAATACTATAAGGTTATGTTGTGAGGATAACTTATATAAGTAGCTAATAAAACCTTATACTAAGTAATAAATTCTTATTATACCAATATAAGGTTATGTTTTGAGGAAAACTCATATAAGTAGCTAATAAAACCTCATACTAAGTAATAAATTCTTATTATAATACTATTAGGTTATGTTTTGAGGAAAACTCATATGAGTAGCTAATAAAACCTTATACTAAGTAGTAAATTCTTATTATAACACTATAAGAGTATGTTTTGAGTAAAACTCATATAAGTAGCTAATAAAACCTTATACTAAGTAATAAATTCTTATTATAACACTATAAGGTTATGTTTTGAGGAAAACTCATATAAGTAGCTAATAAAACCTCATACTAAGTAATAAATTCTTATTATAATATTATAAGTTTATGTTTTGAGGAAAACTCATATAAGTAGCTAATAAAACCTTATACTAAGTAGTAAATTCTTATTATAACACAATAAGAGTATGTTTTGAGTAAAACTCATATAAGTAGCTAATAAAACCTTATAATAAGTAATAAATTCTTATTATAACACTATAAGGTTATGTTTTGATTAAAACTCATATAAGTAGCTAATAAAAACTCATACTAAGTAATAAATTCTTATTATAAGATTATAAGGTTATGTTTTGAGGAAAACTCATATAAGTAGCTAATAAAACATCATACTAAGTAGTAAATTCTTATTATAACACTATAAGAGTATGTTTTGAGGAAAACTCATATAAGTAGCTAATAAAACCTTATACTAAGTAGTAAATTCTTATTATAACACTATAAGAGTATGTTTTGAGTAAAACTCATATAAGTAGCTAATAAAACCTCATACTAAGTAGTAAATTCTTATTATAATATTATAAGGTTATGTTTTGAGGAAAACTCATATAAGTAGCTAATAAAACCTTATACTAAGTAATAAATTCTTATCATAACACTATAAGGTTATGTTTTGAGAAAAACTCATATAAGTAGCTAATATAACCTTTTACTAAGTAATAAATTCTTATTATAATACTATAAGGTTATGTTGTGAGGATAACTGTAAAGGCTCGGATTTTTAAAATATTAATTTTCGGAAAAAGAAAATCAAAATGAATTTAAAATAAATTCCGACCCAAATTTTCCGATTTAAAAATCAATTCCGTCTTTCATTTCGGTTTTGAACGATCAATCAGCGGAAATTTAAATCCCCGACCCGAGCTCTCAATTCCGTCATATTCCGAATCCTTATCCTAATCCAACTCATCACCTCCTAATTATAGTAAAATCTTATCCTCACCTCCCCTCCCTCTCTTTTTGCTTTCCCTTATCCTAATCCAACTCATCACCTCCTAATTATAGTAAAATCTTATCCTCACCTCCCCTCCCTCTCTTTTTGCTTTCCCTTATCCTAATCCAACTCATCACCTCCTAATTATAGTAAAATCTTATCCTCTCCTTTCCTTCCCCCACTCTTTGACCCCCTTATTTTGGCAAACAAACAATACCTCACTCTTCACAAAAAAAATGGACCTTTTATGTGCAATTTGACCTTTGGAAAAATCAGATTTGTGTTGATTCTTCCTCTTCTCTCTCCTTCTCTCTCTCGACATTTCACAAGCCAAAACTGGTTCTTGAGCTTCCTCACGCCATTTCCACCACCGCCGCACCTCACCACCGCCGCACCTCACCACCGCCACCTCCACCACTGCCGCACCACCTCCTCCCCGGAGCGCCGCCGTCGCCACCAGCAGCAGCCGGAGCCACCACCGCCGCCGAGCAGCACCTCTTCCCTTCTCCTTCCTCCCTGTTTTCTCCGAGAACCCCGGTAAGGCTCGTTTCCCTTTCCATTCGACTTCGAGCTGTGAAAAGCACCGCCTTTAACCCCCGTTCAAGAGCGAGCTGATATACTGTGATCATCTATGTCCATCAGACGAGAGTCGGATCCGTATGCTGTCTATGAGATTGCCGCCCCCTGTACTTCTGCATGCGTCCAGCTTGGGAGCTGTCAGCTTTGACCGATTTCTGGAGGTCATCCTTATGTACGATCAGCAGAGGATTTTGTGTGAGACTTCCTACTCTACTGTTCGCCCTGATGCGAAGAGGGCGCGTCCAGCCGACACCCGTGGAGATGACAGATCTAGGAGAGGAGCGTTTAGAGGAGGATATTACGGAGCTGCACAGAGAGCACCCCCAGTTCAGACTTCTTATGGAGGAGATGCCAGAGTGAGGACTTGCCATGGGTGTTTCGGGAGGGGCCACTTCATTGCTTCTTGCCCGGACCGTTCGACTGTCTGCTACACCTGTGGTACTATGGGGCACCGAGCTGCTACATGCCCTCAGAGTCGTGGAGCTCCAGCTACTGCACAGCCACCGAGACTTCCTACGGCTCCTCAGCCACCACTGCTGACATATCCCCAGGGCCAGGGTCAGGGCCAGGGACGAGGTGACCCTTCCGGCAGAGGCCGAGGCGGAGGTTGAGGAGGTAGAGGTTCTGGACGTGGAGGTAGAGGACCATCTGGGTCAGGTCAGGGTCGTGGATCATCTTCTGCAGGACCGTCAGGGTCAGGGTATGATCGTGGTCAGAGTTCGGGAGGTCGAGGACCAGGATTACCCCCACCGCCCCGCGTATTTCAGATGCATGCTGATGACCGCTCAGCCCCGACTTCCGCAGGTACGATATTCTTCCATGATGAGTGCCTATATATCTTGTTTGACACTGGTGCGACTCACTGCTTCATAGCAGAGGCGTGCGTGGCCAGGCTGAGCCTGAGCTGCACGAGTGGTTCACCCCTTACTATTGGTCTGGCGGATGGGGCCAAGGTTAGGACGAGTCGTGAGATTTTAGGGTGCCCCATTCGGATAGGTGAGCGAGAGTGGCCTACCGACCTTATAGTTATGCCATTGAGGATGGACGATCTCATCTTGGGTATGGACTTCATGGACCACTACGGGGCTATCATCAACTTGCGAACGAGGACAGTGTCGATTTTGGCATCTGACGGGACTGAGCACCAGGTTTGGGGGAGCGACCCCAAGAGGAATGGATCACTCATCAGCGTAGTCAGAGCCGCCAGACTTTTAGACCAAGGTTGCGTCGGGTATTGGTGTTATGCTTTAGAGGTGGATCGCACGCACCCCAGTGTATCAGATGTTCCCGTTGTCAGAGACTTCACAGATGTGTTTCCAGAGGAGCTACCAGGACTTCCCCCGCCGAGAGAGGTCGACTTCGCGTTTGAGTTGGAGCCAGGCACCAGGCCTATCTCGCGAGTTCCTTATCGTATGGCACCGACGGAGATGGCCGAGCTGAAGGCTCAGCTAGAGGAGCTAGCTGAGAAGGGCTACATTCGGCCTAGTGCATCGCCTTGGGGAGCGCCAGTGTTGTTCGTCAAGAAGAAGGATGGGTCGTTGAGACTGTGCATCGACTATCGGGAGCTGAACCGGGCGACGGTGAAGAACCGTTATCCTCTTCCCCGGATTGACGATCTGATGGATCAGCTGCAGGGCGCCGTGGTCTTCTCGAAGATCGACTTGAGGTCAGGCTATCATCAGCTGAGGGTGAAGCCAGAGGATGTTCCGAAGACCGCTTTTCGGACTCGCTATGGTCACTACGAGTTCGTGGTCATGCCGTTTGGGCTGACCAATGCACCAGCCGCGTTCATGGAGCTCATGAACCGAGTGTTCATCGACTTCTTGGACAAGTTCGTCGTCGTCTTCATCGATGACATCTTAGTCTACTCGAGGAGTAGAGGGGAGCACGAGGAGCATTTAAGGATTGTGCTAGAGACGCTGAGGAAGCATCAGCTGTATGGGAAGTACAGCAAGTGTGAGTTCTGGCTCACAGAGGTGGCTTTCTTAGGCCACGTTATTTCAGCTGAGGGAGTTGCCGTGGATCCGGCAAAGATTGATGCCATCGTTGCTTGGGAGGTGCCCAAGAACGTCAGAGATATCCGCTCATTCCTGGGATTGGCTAGTTACTACAGGAGGTTCGTCCAGGGTTTCTCGAGTATTGCTAGACCGATGACGCAGCTGCTGAAGAAGGACGTCCCCTTCGAGTGGAGTTCAGATTGTCAGGCCAGCTTTGAGCTTCTGAAGCAGAAGTTGACGACTGCTCCGGTGTTAGCTCTGCCAGATGGGACAGAGGACTTCGTTATCTACACAGATGCTTCGCATTCCGGCTTGGGTTGTGTTCTCCATCAGAGAGATCGGGTCATCGCTTATGCTTCGCGTCAGCTGAAGCCTGCAGAGGTGTCTTACCCCATCCATGATTTGGAGTTGGCAGCCGTGATTCACGCTCTGAAGATCTGGAGGCATTATCTGTATGGTACTTCTTGCAAGGTGATGACAGATCACAAGAGCTTGAAGTACATCTTCACGCAGAAGGAGCTCAACATGCGTCAGAGACGATGGTTGGAGCTTCTGAAGGACTATGACTTGGACATAGTCTATCATCCAGGGAAGGCCAATGTAGTGGCAGATGCGTTGAGTAGGAAGACTCATCATGAGGTGACCGTTGAGAGGCTTACAGCTCAGCGAGAATTGCAGAGAGATCTGATGAGATGCTGCTTTGAGGTTTGGATCCAGCGAGATCACGGGCAGTTGTCGTTCTTAGAGGTGCAGGCAGAGTTGACAGCAGAGATTCGGCAGGGTCAGGCAGATTGTCCAGAGGTTGCAGTTCTGAGAGGGCGGATGGCTCAGGGCAGATTTAGAGAGCTTGCAGAGAGAGCAGACGGGATGCTGACCTTTCAGGGCAGAGTTGTAGTTCCCTCGACGTCAGATTTGAGGCAGAGGATCATGCAGGAGGCTCACTCCACCCCTTATTCTGTCCATCCAGGGACGAATAAGATGTATCAGGATCTGAGGAGGAGTTATTGGTGGCAGAGGATGAGAGCAGACATCACAGAGTTCGTGGCCAGATGTCAGATTTGCCAGCAGGTTCGGATTGATCACCAGAGGCCGGGAGGACCCATCCAGTCACTTCCAGTTCCAGAGTGGAAGTGGACGGATATCTCCATGGATTTCGCCACTGGGTTGAGACGAGACGTCAGAGGATTTGACACTATTTGGGTCGTGGTCGACAGGTTGACCAAGTCGGCCCATTTCATAGCTATTCAGGAGACATGGCCAGCTTCGAAGTTAGCAGACGAGTTCATTCGCCAGATTGTGAGGCTTCATGGAGTACCAGTGAGGATCGTATCTGATCGAGATGGACGCTTCACCTCGAGGTTTTGGCAGCAGGTTCAGGAGAGTTTGGGCTCCAGATTGCATTTCAGTACGGCTTACCACCCGCAGACAGATGGCCAGAGCGAGAGGACGATTCAGACGTTGGAGGACATGTTGCGATCGTGCGTCTTGGATTGGGGTGACCATTGGGTCAAGCACCTACCGCTAGTGGAGTTTTCCTACAACAACAGCTACCACGCGTCGATCGAGATGGCCCCGTATGAGGCTTTGTATGGGAGGCGATGCAAGTCGCCGGTTTGCTGGGACGAGCCTGCAGATACAGTTCTGTCGTTGCCCGAGATGGTCAGAGAGACAGTTGACAAGGTTGGTCGCATCCGAGAGCATATGAGGGTAGCCCAGGATCGGCAGAAGAAGTATGCGGACAGACGGAGGACCGAGCTTGAGTTCGAGGTAGGCTCGCATGTATGGCTTCGAGTTTCACCCACCAGGGGAGTTCGACGGTTCGGCATCAAAGGGAAGTTGAGTCCGAGATTCATTGGCCCATTTGAGATCCTAGAGAGAGTCGGTGTGGTAGCCTACCGTTTAGCCTTACCTCCATCCTTAGCCGGCGTCCATGACGTCTTTCATGTCTCCCAGCTCCGTTAGTATATTCCCGACCCTAGTCATGTCCTTGACCACTCAGACCTTCACATTGAGCCTGACCATACCTTTGTAGAGCGTCCGGTGAGGGTCCTTGATCGTCATGTCAAGAAGCTTAGGAACAGGGAGGTTCCTTTGCTTCTGGTTCAGTGGTCTAGGAGGAGCCCTGAGGAGGCCACATGGGAGACCGAGGAGAGCATTCGGGCTAGCTATGGAGATGTCTTAGATGAGCTACTTGCGTCCTATGTTGAGCTGAGCGTAGACATTACCTTGACCTCTCGAGTGCGGTGAGTATGCCTAGTTAGTTGGTTGGGATTGGTTAGTGGTGTCTCTTTGATTGCATGCTTATGCTTGGTAGTTGTGTGCAGATCCTTGGTGATATGATGTGATGAGCCTCGATGATATGATGATGTGCTAGATATTATGGTATGTGACTGCCTTTGATGTGCTATAATCTTCTGTTTATCTTGAGATTATGATCATTCTTCTATACCCATGATACCAAATATTAGGAATGCTAGAGATTGAATGGTGGAATTATGATTTGACTCGGAACCTAGGAAGAGAATGTGGGATTAGCCTTTAGAGGTGGATGTAGAATGATTGGGAAGTTTGGGAATGTCGTGTTTAATGTCGAATTTAAAGAATATCAAATGGTGATTTAAAAAGGGACATAGATTTTGAGAAAACTATTCCAACCCGAGCTTTCATTATGACGCCCCACGAAGTGGATACAAGCATGTATGGGGGCACCTGTAGATCGCTTGCTAAGACCTAGCGGAGATGTCATAATGGTTTTGAGTTATGGTATGCCTGAGGAGTCGGAGTGGGGTGTGGTAGGGGCCCCTACCACATCCTTACTACGACCGATTGGGAGTATTATGATCATGACGACGGTACTGTGAGATCTCATGGGGGCACTTATGAGGTACTTACGGGATCGATGACGTGATCCTTGGACTCACCAATTCCAACTTCATCCCCACTTTAGAATGATTTTAGTCTCGGGGACGAGACTTGTTTTTAGAGGTGGATGATGTAAAGGCTCGGATTTTTAAAATATTAATTTTCGGAAAAAGAAAATCAAAATGAATTTAAAATAAATTCCGACCCAAATTTTCCGATTTAAAAATCAATTCCGTCTTTCATTTCGGTTTTGAACGATCAATCAGCGGAAATTTAAATCCCCGACCCGAGCTCTCAATTCCGTCATATTCCGAATCCTTATCCTAATCCAACTCATCACCTCCTAATTATAGTAAAATCTTATCCTCACCTCCCCTCCCTCTCTTTTTGCTTTCCCTTATCCTAATCCAACTCATCACCTCCTAATTATAGTAAAATCTTATCCTCACCTCCCCTCCCTCTCTTTTTGCTTTCCCTTATCCTAATCCAACTCATCACCTCCTAATTATAGTAAAATCTTATCCTCACCTCCCCTCCCTCTCTTTTTGCTTTCCCTTATCCTAATCCAACTCATCACCTCCTAATTATAGTAAAATCTTATCCTCTCCTTTCCTTCCCCCACTCTTTGACCCCCTTATTTTGGCAAACAAACAATACCTCACTCTTCACAAAAAAAATGGACCTTTTATGTGCAATTTGACCTTTGGAAAAATCAGATTTGTGTTGATTCTTCCTCTTCTCTCTCCTTCTCTCTCTCGACATTTCACAAGCCAAAACTGGTTCTTGAGCTTCCTCACGCCATTTCCACCACCGCCGCACCTCACCACCGCCACCTCCACCACTGCCGCACCACCTCCTCCCCGGAGCGCCGCCGTCGCCACCAGCAGCAGCCGGAGCCACCACCGCCGCCGAGCAGCACCTCTTCCCTTCTCCTTCCTCCCTGTTTTCTCCGAGAACCCCGGTAAGGCTCGTTTCCCTTTCCATTCGACTTCGAGCTGTGAAAAGCACCGCCTTTAACCCCCGTTCTTCCGTCCTAGGCCGAGCTAGCGCGAATCGAGACTCCGGCGAGTCCATCGAGATCCCGACGAACTCCGACGAAGCTTCGGAGCCCTCTCGGTGAGCTCTCTTCCTTCCTCCTCGTTCCTTCCTTCCTCCCTGTGTGCGTGGGCCCCCCCTTCCTCTTTTAAACCTCCAGCTCGTTGAATTGAAAGAAACAAATGGGAAGCTTCTTTGGGACTAACTTTTGAAGGGCCCGGTTTGGTTTAATTAAAACAAGGGGGCCGGGTTGGACTTTTATAAAATAAGTGGGTGGTTTTTGGTAATTTTAATAAAGTAAGGTTGGTCAGAAATTTAAAAGGGGTGATTCGATTTAATGAATATTGTTGGGATTTTATAAATATTTTATAAAGATGTTAAAATAAAAGATGTTAGAAGTAGTATGTAATATTATTAGGGTTAAAATATAAGATGTTGTTTGAGATTTAATATGTGATATTGTGGTGATTTATTATTGTGGTTAAATGTTAGATGTTTATGATGAAGATGTGCAATTATATGCTAAGTAAGATTTTGAAATGATGGCATGCAAATTGGTTAAGTATGAAATGGGGATTATCCTAAGTTGGTGAATTGGAGAATTATATTGAGTATGCTTGTGAGATGTTGAGATGATAGATTACGAGATAAAGTTGATATTATGGAAATGATGATGTGACGGTTGTTATGTTAAGTTGTGAAGTTATATGTGTGATAATTCTATGCTTTGTGTGCCTTAGAGATAGACTCATACATGTACTTATACTTGTTAGGTGATCATTTGTGACGTGTTGGATTCATATTGCCTGGTTGATTGCCTTTCGCTGTTCTGCGATACCAGGTAAGTCTCTTCGGAGCTTACTCAGATTGAATAGAGTGATTCCCTGCTATAGGTGCATGATATACTAGGTGTTGCATTCATGATCAGCATGCCATGTAGTACCATGCTAGGTTGCATTGATCGTTGAGCATCCTATTTCTTTATGCGTATGTAAACAGAACGGCCGTTATCTGTGAAGTAACTAGAGTCATTGCTAGGGTCATAGGGTAGCCCAGCTTCATCGGGTACCCTGAGTCAATCGAGTCATGCACTTCCTTTTATTATATGCCTGCGGGCTTTATTGTGGAGCGGGTTAGGCATGCGTGCCGCCCAATTATGAATGAATGCATTCACGAGCTGGCCAGTCTCCACCTATCGGAAGGGGTGGAGGTAGGAGAGGGATATACCACTTGGTATTCTATGCTAAGGCCTTGTTATTATTATGCACTTGATCTTAGGAGCATGTTAGTGTGTTACTATTCCGCCATGCATCTAGAAGCATCTTTATTAGGAATAGCGTATATGTGTGCTTATGGTTGGGATGCAGAGAAGTGGGCATCGATCTGATCCCGCCCCATATCAATTTTTTTAGGTATTATCTATGTTCATCCTATCGGTGCTGTTTGCCTAATTACGCGGGTCATTTTGTCGGCGGAGAGTGAGCGCTGGAGTGTAGACTTCACTAGACTCTGATTATATTTTGGGATTTATACTCTTGACTCCGTTTTGACCCGGCTCTGCCGTGGCACACTTTTGTATTATACTTGTTTCCGCTAGTTGCACTATTTCCGATTTCCACGCTTAGATTTACGACAGGTACAGGGGACTTCCCCGGGGATTCCAACGATCCCTTCGATTTTGGGTATGAAATCCCCCTTTGAAAACGTTAAAGTAAGTTTGAAACCTTCAACATGTACTCGGGGCGCAAGGTCCTTACGAGGGGTTTTATCCCTCGAAACGTAACCTGGGAATCATAATCCCGGGCCGTTACAAAGGTGGTATCAGAGCTGAGGTTTTGCAATCCGAGTATGATAGGTTGAAGTGGTTTTGAAAATGGCCCAAGGTTTTCAAATTATTTTCAAATGATTTTCAAATTGTTTTCAAGGGGCAAAATGAATTTAATTGGACATAACTATAAATTAATCAATTATGAATGGCAATCTCGTGGGGTAGAGACTATGCGATAGGCATCCCTTATGGATGTAGAATTCGGGGAAGGTAGGCAAAATACTAGCTTTCTTTTACAGATGGGTTATGAAGACTCCAAGGAACTCGAGGGTTGGAGTACAATGGGTTAGGAGACCGTGAGGTATTTGCCCCTCCGGTTAGTCGTCCCCCGAAGGGCGACATAGATCGTCTCTGTGCTTGTATGTCTTAAATTCAATTGGGCCTGAGGGCGATCCTCCTTGAAGAGGGTCCCATTGAATCGTTGAGTGCTTCTGTGCTGAGTGATATAATTATTGTTATGTAGCAAGTATGGTTGATCCGAGACGTGGCTTAGATGGGCGTGGGGGTAGGGCGCGTCGCGGCAGGGGACGCCCTCGTCGAGTTGCCGCTGAGGGTACCGAGGGGCGAGTTTCGCCACCGCGAGTTGATGACTGGGTGCCAGCTTCCCCAGAGACTAGGATTGGGCAGCTAGAGTCAGCGCTTCATGATATTCTGAGCGAGCTACGTGGAGGGGCTCGATCTACGGCGCCGACGCCAGAGGTCCCAGTTCAGCAGCCAGCCGAGCCTGTGGTCGATGCGTGCCCTGAGAAGCGCATCGATTGGGTCAAGAGGTTTGCTCAGTGTAGCCCGCCGACCTTCGCGGGAGGCGTCGGAGATGACGTTGAGAGATGGCTGCGTGATATGGAGGGGTTATTTGACCATGTTGCTGTACCTGACTCTGAGAGACAGAGACTTGCTGCTGGACTTCTGCGGGAGGACGCGAATGCCAGATGGTTTGGCTGCAAGAAGGAGCGGACCGAGTGGACCTATGACGACTTCAGATCCCTGATGCTGAGGGAGTACCGTCCACCAGGGATACAGTTGGCTAGGGAGGTATCTTTTATGCGCGGCATCTGTGACCGGTCGGCTTCTGTAGCTGCTATCCTTCGCCAGTTCAAGAGCGAGCTGATATACTGTGATCATCTATGTCCATCAGACGAGAGTCGGATCCGTATGCTGTCTATGAGATTGCCGCCCCCTGTACTTCTGCATGCGTCCAGCTTGGGAGCTGTCAGCTTTGACCGATTTCTGGAGGTCATCCTTATGTACGATCAGCAGAGGATTTTGTGTGAGACTTCCTACTCTACTGTTCGCCCTGATGCGAAGAGGGCGCGTCCAGCCGACACCCGTGGAGATGACAGATCTAGGAGAGGAGCGTTTAGAGGAGGATATTACGGAGCTGCACAGAGAGCACCCCCAGTTCAGACTTCTTATGGAGGAGATGCCAGAGTGAGGACTTGCCATGGGTGTTTCGGGAGGGGCCACTTCATTGCTTCTTGCCCGGACCGTTCGACTGTCTGCTACACCTGTGGTACTATGGGGCACCGAGCTGCTACATGCCCTCAGAGTCGTGGAGCTCCAGCTACTGCACAGCCACCGAGACTTCCTACGGCTCCTCAGCCACCACTGCTGACATATCCCCAGGGCCAGGGTCAGGGCCAGGGACGAGGTGACCCTTCCGGCAGAGGCCGAGGCGGAGGTTGAGGAGGTAGAGGTTCTGGACGTGGAGGTAGAGGACCATCTGGGTCAGGTCAGGGTCGTGGATCATCTTCTGCAGGACCGTCAGGGTCAGGGTATGATCGTGGTCAGAGTTCGGGAGGTCGAGGACCAGGATTACCCCCACCGCCCCGCGTATTTCAGATGCATGCTGATGACCGCTCAGCCCCAACTTCCGCAGGTACGATATTCTTCCATGATGAGTGCCTATCTATCTTGTTTGACACTGGTGCGACTCACTGCTTCATAGCAGAGGCGTGCGTGGCCAGGCTGAGCCTGAGCTGCACGAGTGGTTCACCCCTTACTATTGGTCTGGCGGATGGGGCCAAGGTTAGGACGAGTCGTGAGATTTTAGGGTGCCCCATTCGGATAGGTGAGCGAGAGTGGCCTACCGACCTTATAGTTATGCCATTGAGGATGGACGATCTCATCTTGGGTATGGACTTCATGGACCACTACGGGGCTATCATCAACTTGCGAACGAGGACAGTGTCGATTTTGGCATCTGACGGGACTGAGCACCAGGTTTGGGGGAGCGACCCCAAGAGGAATGGATCACTCATCAGCGTAGTCAGAGCCGCCAGACTTTTAGACCAAGGTTGCGTCGGGTATTGGTGTTATGCTTTAGAGGTGGATCGCACGCACCCCAGTGTATCAGATGTTCCCGTTGTCAGAGACTTCACAGATGTGTTTCCAGAGGAGCTACCAGGACTTCCCCCGCCGAGAGAGGTCGACTTCGCGTTTGAGTTGGAGCCAGGCACCAGGCCTATCTCGCGAGTTCCTTATCGTATGGCACCGACGGAGATGGCCGAGCTGAAGGCTCAGCTAGAGGAGCTAGCTGAGAAGGGCTACATTCGGCCTAGTGCATCGCCTTGGGGAGCGCCAGTGTTGTTCGTCAAGAAGAAGGATGGGTCGTTGAGACTGTGCATCGACTATCGGGAGCTGAACCGGGCGACGGTGAAGAACCGTTATCCTCTTCCCCGGATTGACGATCTGATGGATCAGCTGCAGGGCGCCGTGGTCTTCTCGAAGATCGACTTGAGGTCAGGCTATCATCAGCTGAGGGTGAAGCCAGAGGATGTTCCGAAGACCGCTTTTCGGACTCGCTATGGTCACTACGAGTTCGTGGTCATGCCGTTTGGGCTGACCAATGCACCAGCCGCGTTCATGGAGCTCATGAACCGAGTGTTCATCGACTTCTTGGACAAGTTCGTCGTCGTCTTCATCGATGACATCTTAGTCTACTCGAGGAGTAGAGGGGAGCACGAGGAGCATTTAAGGATTGTGCTAGAGACGCTGAGGAAGCATCAGCTGTATGGGAAGTACAGCAAGTGTGAGTTCTGGCTCACAGAGGTGGCTTTCTTAGGCCACGTTATTTCAGTTGAGGGAGTTGCCGTGGATCCGGCAAAGATTGATGCCATCGTTGCTTGGGAGGTGCCCAAGAACGTCAGAGATATCCGCTCATTCCTGGGATTGGCTAGTTACTACAGGAGGTTCGTCCAGGGTTTCTCGAGTATTGCTAGACCGATGACGCAGCTGCTGAAGAAGGACGTCCCCTTCGAGTGGAGTTCAGATTGTCAGGCCAGCTTTGAGCTTCTGAAGCAGAAGTTGACGACTGCTCCGGTGTTAGCTCTGCCAGATGGGACAGAGGACTTCGTTATCTACACAGATGCTTCGCATTCCGGCTTGGGTTGTGTTCTCCATCAGAGAGATCGGGTCATCGCTTATGCTTCGCGTCAGCTGAAGCCTGCAGAGGTGTCTTACCCCATCCATGATTTGGAGTTGGCAGCCGTGATTCACGCTCTGAAGATCTGGAGGCATTATCTGTATGGTACTTCTTGCAAGGTGATGACAGATCACAAGAGCTTGAAGTACATCTTCACGCAGAAGGAGCTCAACATGCGTCAGAGACGATGGTTGGAGCTTCTGAAGGACTATGACTTGGACATAGTCTATCATCCAGGGAAGGCCAATGTAGTGGCAGATGCGTTGAGTAGGAAGACTCATCATGAGGTGACCGTTGAGAGGCTTACAGCTCAGCGAGAATTGCAGAGAGATCTGATGAGATGCTGCTTTGAGGTTTGGATCCAGCGAGATCACGGGCAGTTGTCGTTCTTAGAGGTGCAGGCAGAGTTGACAGCAGAGATTCGGCAGGGTCAGGCAGATTGTCCAGAGGTTGCAGTTCTGAGAGGGCGGATGGCTCAGGGCAGATTTAGAGAGCTTGCAGAGAGAGCAGACGGGATGCTGACCTTTCAGGGCAGAGTTGTAGTTCCCTCGACGTCAGATTTGAGGCAGAGGATCATGCAGGAGGCTCACTCCACCCCTTATTCTGTCCATCCAGGGACGAATAAGATGTATCAGGATCTGAGGAGGAGTTATTGGTGGCAGAGGATGAGAGCAGACATCACAGAGTTCGTGGCCAGATGTCAGATTTGCCAGCAGGTTCGGATTGATCACCAGAGGCCGGGAGGACCCATCCAGTCACTTCCAGTTCCAGAGTGGAAGTGGACGGATATCTCCATGGATTTCGCCACTGGGTTGAGACGAGACGTCAGAGGATTTGACACTATTTGGGTCGTGGTCGACAGGTTGACCAAGTCGGCCCATTTCATAGCTATTCAGGAGACATGGCCAGCTTCGAAGTTAGCAGACGAGTTCATTCGCCAGATTGTGAGGCTTCATGGAGTACCAGTGAGGATCGTATCTGATCGAGATGGACGCTTCACCTCGAGGTTTTGGCAGCAGGTTCAGGAGAGTTTGGGCTCCAGATTGCATTTCAGTACGGCTTACCACCCGCAGACAGATGGCCAGAGCGAGAGGACGATTCAGACGTTGGAGGACATGTTGCGATCGTGCGTCTTGGATTGGGGTGACCATTGGGTCAAGCACCTACCGCTAGTGGAGTTTTCCTACAACAACAGCTACCACGCGTCGATCGAGATGGCCCCGTATGAGGCTTTGTATGGGAGGCGATGCAAGTCGCCGGTTTGCTGGGACGAGCCTGCAGATACAGTTCTGTCGTTGCCCGAGATGGTCAGAGAGACAGTTGACAAGGTTGGTCGCATCCGAGAGCATATGAGGGTAGCCCAGGATCGGCAGAAGAAGTATGCGGACAGACGGAGGACCGAGCTTGAGTTCGAGGTAGGCTCGCATGTATGGCTTCGAGTTTCACCCACCAGGGGAGTTCGACGGTTCGGCATCAAAGGGAAGTTGAGTCCGAGATTCATTGGCCCATTTGAGATCCTAGAGAGAGTCGGTGTGGTAGCCTACCGTTTAGCCTTACCTCCATCCTTAGCCGGCGTCCATGACGTCTTTCATGTCTCCCAGCTCCGTCAGTATATTCCCGACCCTAGTCATGTCCTTGACCACTCAGACCTTCACATTGAGCCTGACCATACCTTTGTAGAGCGTCCGGTGAGGGTCCTTGATCGTCATGTCAAGAAGCTTAGGAACAGGGAGGTTCCTTTGCTTCTGGTTCAGTGGTCTAGGAGGAGCCCTGAGGAGGCCACATGGGAGACCGAGGAGAGCATTCGGGCTAGCTATGGAGATGTCTTAGATGAGCTACTTGCGTCCTATGTTGAGCTGAGCGTAGACATTACCTTGACCTCTCGAGTGCGGTGAGTATGCCTAGTTAGTTGGTTGGGATTGGTTAGTGGTGTCTCTTTGATTGCATGCTTATGCTTGGTAGTTGTGTGCAGATCCTTGGTGATATGATGTGATGAGCCTCGATGATATGATGATGTGCTAGATATTATGGTATGTGACTGCCTTTGATGTGCTATAATCTTCTGTTTATCTTGAGATTATGATCATTCTTCTATACCCATGATACCAAATATTAGGAATGCTAGAGATTGAATGGTGGAATTATGATTTGACTCGGAACCTAGGAAGAGAATGTGGGATTAGCCTTTAGAGGTGGATGTAGAATGATTGGGAAGTTTGGGAATGTCGTGTTTAATGTCGAATTTAAAGAATATCAAATGGTGATTTAAAAAGGGACATAGATTTTGAGAAAACTATTCCAACCCGAGCTTTCATTATGACGCCCCACGAAGTGGATACAAGCATGTATGGGGGCACCTGTAGATCGCTTGCTAAGACCTAGCGGAGATGTCATAATGGTTTTGAGTTATGGTATGCCTGAGGAGTCGGAGTGGGGTGTGGTAGGGGCCCCTACCACATCCTTACTACGACCGATTGGGAGTATTATGATCATGACGACGGTACTGTGAGATCTCATGGGGGCACTTATGAGGTACTTACGGGATCGATGACGTGATCCTTGGACTCACCAATTCCAACTTCATCCCCACTTTAGAATGATTTTAGTCTCGGGGACGAGACTTGTTTTTAGAGGTGGATGATGTAAAGGCTCGGATTTTTAAAATATTAATTTTCGGAAAAAGAAAATCAAAATGAATTTAAAATAAATTCCGACCCAAATTTTCCGATTTAAAAATCAATTCCGTCTTTCATTTCGGTTTTGAACGATCAATCAGCGGAAATTTAAATCCCCGACCCGAGCTCTCAATTCCGTCATATTCCGAATCCTTATCCTAATCCAACTCATCACCTCCTAATTATAGTAAAATCTTATCCTCACCTCCCCTCCCTCTCTTTTTGCTTTCCCTTATCCTAATCCAACTCATCACCTCCTAATTATAGTAAAATCTTATCCTCACCTCCCCTCCCTCTCTTTTTGCTTTCCCTTATCCTAATCCAACTCATCACCTCCTAATTATAGTAAAATCTTATCCTCACCTCCCCTCCCTCTCTTTTTGCTTTCCCTTATCCTAATCCAACTCATCACCTCCTAATTATAGTAAAATCTTATCCTCTCCTTTCCTTCCCCCACTCTTTGACCCCCTTATTTTGGCAAACAAACAATACCTCACTCTTCACAAAAAAAATGGACCTTTTATGTGCAATTTGACCTTTGGAAAAATCAGATTTGTGTTGATTCTTCCTCTTCTCTCTCCTTCTCTCTCTCGACATTTCACAAGCCAAAACTGGTTCTTGAGCTTCCTCACGCCATTTCCACCACCGCCGCACCTCACCACCGCCGCACCTCACCACCGCCACCTCCACCACTGCCGCACCACCTCCTCCCCGGAGCGCCGCCGTCGCCACCAGCAGCAGCCGGAGCCACCACCGCCGCCGAGCAGCACCTCTTCCCTTCTCCTTCCTCCCTGTTTTCTCCGAGAACCCCGGTAAGGCTCGTTTCCCTTTCCATTCGACTTCGAGCTGTGAAAAGCACCGCCTTTAACCCCCGTTCTTCCGTCCTAGGCCGAGCTAGCGCGGATCGAGACTCCGGCGAGTCCATCGAGATCCCGACGAACTCCGACGAAGCTTCGGAGCCCTCTCGGTGAGCTCTCTTCCTTCCTCCTCGTTCCTTCCTTCCTCCCTGTGTGCGTGGGCCCCCCCTTCCTCTTTTAAACCTCCAGCTCGTTGAATTGAAAGAAACAAATGGGAAGCTTCTTTGGGACTAACTTTTGAAGGGCCCGGTTTGGTTTAATTAAAACAAGGGGGCCGGGTTGGACTTTTATAAAATAAGTGGGTGGTTTTTGGTAATTTTAATAAAGTAAGGTTGGTCAGAAATTTAAAAGGGGTGATTCGATTTAATGAATATTGTTGGGATTTTATAAATATTTTATAAAGATGTTAAAATAAAAGATGTTAGAAGTAGTATGTAATATTATTAGGGTTAAAATATAAGATGTTGTTTGAGATTTAATATGTGATATTGTGGTGATTTATTATTGTGGTTAAATGTTAGATGTTTATGATGAAGATGTGCAATTATATGCTAAGTAAGATTTTGAAATGATGGCATGCAAATTGGTTAAGTATGAAATGGGGATTATCCTAAGTTGGTGAATTGGAGAATTATATTGAGTATGCTTGTGAGATGTTGAGATGATAGATTACGAGATAAAGTTGATATTATGGAAATGATGATGTGACGGTTGTTATGTTAAGTTGTGAAGTTATATGTGTGATAATTCTATGCTTTGTGTGCCTTAGAGATAGACTCATACATGTACTTATACTTGTTAGGTGATCATTTGTGACGTGTTGGATTCATATTGCCTGGTTGATTGCCTTTCGCTGTTCTGCGATACCAGGTAAGTCTCTTCGGAGCTTACTCAGATTGAATAGAGTGATTCCCTGCTATAGGTGCATGATATACTAGGTGTTGCATTCATGATCAGCATGCCATGTAGTACCATGCTAGGTTGCATTGATCGTTGAGCATCCTATTTCTTTATGCGTATGTAAACAGAACGGCCGTTATCTGTGAAGTAACTAGAGTCATTGCTAGGGTCATAGGGTAGCCCAGCTTCATCGGGTACCCTGAGTCAATCGAGTCATGCACTTCCTTTTATTATATGCCTGCGGGCTTTATTGTGGAGCGGGTTAGGCATGCGTGCCGCCCAATTATGAATGAATGCATTCACGAGCTGGCCAGTCTCCACCTATCGGAAGGGGTGGAGGTAGGAGAGGGATATACCACTTGGTATTCTATGCTAAGGCCTTATTATTATTATGCACTTGATCTTAGGAGCATGTTAGTGTGTTACTATTCCGCCATGCATCTAGAAGCATCTTTATTAGGAATAGCGTATATGTGTGCTTATGGTTGGGATGCAGAGAAGTGGGCATCGATCTGATCCCGCCCCATATCAATTTTTTTAGGTATTATCTATGTTCATCCTATCGGTGCTGTTTGCCTAATTACGCGGGTCATTTTGTCGGCGGAGAGTGAGCGCTGGAGTGTAGACTTCACTAGACTCTGATTATATTTTGGGATTTATACTCTTGACTCCGTTTTGACCCGGCTCTGCCGTGGCACACTTTTGTATTATACTTGTTTCCGCTAGTTGCACTATTTCCGATTTCCACGCTTAGATTTACGACAGGTACAGGGGACTTCCCCGGGGATTCCAACGATCCCTTCGATTTTGGGTATGAAATCCCCCTTTGAAAACGTTAAAGTAAGTTTGAAACCTTCAACATGTACTCGGGGCGCAAGGTCCTTACGAGGGGTTTTATCCCTCGAAACGTAACCTGGGAATCAGAATCCCGGGCCGTTACAATAACTTATATAAGTAGCTAATAAAACCTTATACATAGTAATAAATTCTTATTATACCAATATAAGGTTATGTTTTGAGGAAAACTCATATAAGTAGCTAATAAAACCTCATACTAAGTAATAAATTCTTATTATAATACTATAAGGTTATGTTTTGAGGAAAACTCATATGAGTAGCTAATAAAACCTTATAATAAGTAGTAAATTCTTATTATAACACTATAAGAGTATGTTTTGAGTAAAACTCATATAAGTAGCTAATAAAACCTTATACTAAGTAATAAATTCTTATTATAACACTATAAGGTTATGTTTTGAGGAAAATTCATATAAGTAGCTAATAAAACCTCATACTAAGTAATAAATTCTTATTATAATATTATAAGGTTATGTTTTGAGGAAAACTCATATAAGTAGCTAATAAAACCTTATACTAAGTAATAAATTCTTATTATAACAATATAAGGTTATGTTTTGAGGAAAACTCATATAAGTAGCTAATAAAACCTCATACTAAGTAATAAATTCTTATTATAATATTAAAAGGTTATGTTTTGAGAAAAACTCATATAAGTAGCTAATAAAACCTCATACTAAGTAATAAATTCTTATTATAATACTATAAGGTTATGTTTTGAGGAAAACTCATATGAGTAGCTAATAAAACCTTATACTAAGTAGTAAATTCTTATTATAACACTATAAGAGTATGTTTTGAGTAAAACTCATATAAGTAGCTAATAAAACCTTATACTAAGTAATAAATTCTTATTATAACACTATAAGGTTATGTTTTGAGGAAAATTCATATAAGTAGCTAATAAAACCTCATACTAAGTAATAAATTCTTATTATAATATTATAAGTTTATGTTTTGAGGAAAACTCATATAAGTAGCTAATAAAACCTTATACTAAGTAGTAAATTCTTATTATAACACAATAAGAGTATGTTTTGAGTAAAACTCATATAAATAGCTAATAAAACCTTATACTAAGTAATAAATTCTTATTATAACATTATAAGGTTATGTTTTGAGGAAAACTCATATAAGTAGCTAATAAAACCTCATACTAAGTAATAAATTCTTATTATAATATTAAAAGGTTATGTTTTGAGAAAAACTCATATCAGTAGCTAATAAAACCTTATACTAAGTAGTAAATTCTTATTATAACACTATAAGAGTATGTTTTGACTAAAACTCATATAAGTAGCTAATAAAACCTCATACTAAGTAGTAAATTCTTATTATAATATTATAAGGTTATGTTTTGAGGAAAACTCATATAAGTAGCTAATAAAACCTTATACTAAGTAATAAATTCTTATCATAACACTATAAGGTTATGTTTTGAGAAAAACTCATATAAGTAGTTAATAAAACCTTTTACTAAGTAATAAATTCTTATTATAATACTATAAGGTTATGTTGTGAGGGTAACTTATATAAGTAGCTAATAAAACCTTATACTAAGTAATAAATTCTTATTATACCAATATAAGGTTATGTTTTGAGGAAAACTCATATAAGTAGCTAATAAAACCTCATACTAAGTAATAAATTCTTATTATAATACTATAAGGTTATGTTTTGAGGAAAACTCATATGAGTAGCTAATAAAACCTTATACTAAGTAGTAAATTCTTATTATAACACTATAAGAGTATGTTTTGAGTAAAACTCATATAAGTAGCTAATAAAACCTTATACTAAGTAATAAATTCTTATTATAACACTATAAGGTTATGTTTTGAGGAAAATTCATATAAGTAGCTAATAAAACCTCATACTAAGTAATAAATTCTTATTATAATATTATAAGGTTATGTTTTGAGGAAAACTCATATAAGTAGCTAATAAAACCTTATACTAAGTAATAAATTCTTATTATAACATTATAAGGTTATGTTTTGAGGAAAACTCATATAAGTAGCTAATAAAACCTCATACTAAGTAATAAATTCTTATTATAATATTAAAAGGTTGTGTTTTGAGAAAAACTCATATAAGTAGCTAATAAAACCTCATACTAAGTAATAAATTCTTATTATAATACTATAAGGTTATGTTTTGAGGAAAACTCATATGAGTAGCTAATAAAACCTTGTACTAAGTAGTAAATTCTTATTATAACACTATAAGAGTATGTTTTGAGTAAAACTCATATAAGTAGCAAATAAAACCTTATACTAAGTAATAAATTCTTATTACAACACTATAAGATTATGTTTTGAGGAAAATTCATATAAGTAGCTAATAAAACCTCATACTAAGTAATAAATTCTTATTATAATATTATAAGTTTATGGTTTGAGGAAAACTCATATAAGTAGCTAATAAAACCTTATACTAAGTAGTAAATTCTTATTATAACACAATAAGAGTATGTTTTGAGTAAAACTCATATAAATAGCTAATAAAACCTTATACTAAGTAATAAATTCTTATTATAACATTATAAGGTTATGTTTTGAGGAAAACTCATATAAGTAGCTAATAAAACCTCATACTAAGTAATAAATTCTTATTATAATATTAAAAGGTTATGTTTTGAGAAAAACTCATATAAGTAGCTAATAAAACCTTATACTAAGTAGTAAATTCTTATTATAACACTATAAGAGTATGTTTTGAGTAAAACTCATATAAGTAGCTAATAAAACCTCATACTAAGTAGTAAATTCTTATTATAATATTATAAGGTTATGTTTTGAGGAAAAATCATATAAGTAGCTAATAAAACCTTATACTAAGTAATAAATTCTTATCATAACACTATAAGGTTATGTTTTGAGAAAAACTCATATAAGTAGCTAATAAAACCTTTTACTAAGTAATAAATTCTTATTATAATACTATAAGGTTATGTTGTGAGGATAACTTATATAAGTAGCTAATAAAACCTTATACTAAGTAATAAATTCTTATTATACCAATATAAGGTTATGTTTTGAGGAAAACTCATATAAGTAGCTAATAAAACCTCATACTAAGTAATAAATTCTTATTATAATACTATAAGGTTATGTTTTGATGAAAACTCATATGAGTAGCTAATAAAACCTTATACTAAGTAGTAAATTCTTATTATAACACTATAAGAGTATGTTTTGAGTAAAACTCATATAAGTAGCTAATAAAACCTTATACTAAGTAATAAATTCTTATTATAACACTATAAGGTTATGTTTTGAGGAAAATTCATATAAGTAGCTAATAAAACCTCATACTAAGTAATAAATTCTTATTATAATATTATAAGGTTATGTTTTGAGGAAAACTCATATAAGTAGCTAATAAAACCTTATACTAAGTAATAAATTCTTATTATAACATTATAAGGTTATGTTTTGAGGAAAACTCATATAAGTAGCTAATAAAACCTCATACTAATTAATAAATTCTTATTATAATATTAAAAGGTTATGTTTTGAGAAAAACTCATATAAGTAGCTAATAAAACCTCATACTAAGTAATAAATTCTTATTATAATACTATAAGGTTATGTTTTGAGGAAAACTCATATGAGTAGCTAATAAAACCTTATACTAAGTAGTAAATTCTTATTATAACACTATAAGAGTATGTTTTGAGTAAAACTCATATAAGTAGCTAATAAAACCTTATACTAAGTAATAAATTCTTATTATAACAATATAAGGTTATGTTTTGAGGAAAACTCAGATAAGTAGCTAATAAAACCTCATACTAAGTAATAAATTCTTATTATAATATTAAAAGGTTATGTTTTGAGAAAAACTCATATAAGTAGCTAATAAAACCTCATACTAAGTAATAAATTCTTATTATAATACTATAAGGTTATGTTTTGAGGAAAACTCATATGAGTAGCTAATAAAACCTTATACTAAGTAGTAAATTCTTATTATAACACTATAAGAGTATGTTTTGAGTAAAACTCATATAAGTAGCTAATAAAACCTTATACTAAGTAATAAATTCTTATTATAACACTATAAGGTTATGTTTTGAGGAAAATTCATATAAGTAGCTAATAAAACCTCATACTAAGTAATAAATTCTTATTATAATATTATAAGTTTATGTTTTGAGGAAAACTCATATAAGTAGCTAATAAAACCTTATACTAAGTAGTAAATTCTTATTATAACACAATAAGAGTATGTTTTGAGTAAAACTCATATAAATAGCTAATAAAACCTTATACTAAGTAATAAATTCTTATTATAACATTATAAGGTTATGTTTTGAGGAAAACTCATATAAGTAGCTAATAAAACCTCATACTAAGTAATAAATTCTTATTATAATATTAAAAGGTTATGTTTTGAGAAAAACTCATATCAGTAGCTAATAAAACCTTATACTAAGTAGTAAATTCTTATTATAACACTATAAGAGTATGTTTTGAGTAAAACTCATATAAGTAGCTAATAAAACCTCATACTAAGTAGTAAATTCTTATTATAATATTATAAGGTTATGTTTTGAGGAAAACTCATATAAGTAGCTAATAAAACCTTATACTAAGTAATAAATTCTTATCATAACACTATAAGGTTATGTTTTGAGAAAAACTCATATAAGTAGTTAATAAAACCTTTTACTAAGTAATAAATTCTTATTATAATACTATAAGGTTATGTTGTGAGGGTAACTTATATAAGTAGCTAATAAAACCTTATACTAAGTAATAAATTCTTATTATACCAATATAAGGTTATGTTTTGAGGAAAACTCATATAAGTAGCTAATAAAACCTCATACTAAGTAATAAATTCTTATTATAATACTACAAGGTTATGTTTTGAGGAAAACTCATATGAGT
The DNA here is from genome assembly GCA_037127255.1 of Persicaria tinctoria. Taxonomy (NCBI): domain Eukaryota; kingdom Viridiplantae; phylum Streptophyta; class Magnoliopsida; order Caryophyllales; family Polygonaceae; genus Persicaria; species Persicaria tinctoria. Next base: position 8,905,179 of record JBANSL010000009.1, on the reverse strand, counting down.
AGCTAATAAAACCTTATACTAAGTAGTAAATTCTTATTATAACACTATAAGAGTATGTTTTGAGTAAAACTCATATAAGTAGCTAATAAAACCTTATACTAAGTAATAAATTCTTATTATAACACTATAAGGTTATGTTTTGAGGAAAATTCATATAAGTAGCTAATAAAACCTCATACTAAGTAATAAATTCTTATTATAATATTATAAGGTTATGTTTTGAGGAAAACTCATATAAGTAGCTAATAAAACCTTATACTAAGTAATAAATTCTTATTATAACATTATAAGGTTATGTTTTGAGGAAAACTCATATAAGTAGCTAATAAAACCTCATACTAAGTAATAAATTCTTATTATAATATTAAAAGGTTGTGTTTTGAGAAAAACTCATATAAGTAGCTAATAAAACCTCATACTAAGTAATAAATTCTTATTATAATACTATAAGGTTATGTTTTGAGGAAAACTCATATGAGTAGCTAATAAAACCTTGTACTAAGTAGTAAATTCTTATTATAACACTATAAGAGTATGTTTTGAGTAAAACTCATATAAGTAGCAAATAAAACCTTATACTAAGTAATAAATTCTTATTACAACACTATAAGATTATGTTTTGAGGAAAATTCATATAAGTAGCTAATAAAACCTCATACTAAGTAATAAATTCTTATTATAATATTATAAGTTTATGGTTTGAGGAAAACTCATATAAGTAGCTAATAAAACCTTATACTAAGTAGTAAATTCTTATTATAACACAATAAGAGTATGTTTTGAGTAAAACTCATATAAATAGCTAATAAAACCTTATACTAAGTAATAAATTCTTATTATAACATTATAAGGTTATGTTTTGAGGAAAACTCATATAAGTAGCTAATAAAACCTCATACTAAGTAATAAATTCTTATTATAATATTAAAAGGTTATGTTTTGAGAAAAACTCATATAAGTAGCTAATAAAACCTTATACTAAGTAGTAAATTCTTATTATAACACTATAAGAGTATGTTTTGAGTAAAACTCATATAAGTAGCTAATAAAACCTCATACTAAGTAGTAAATTCTTATTATAATATTATAAGGTTATGTTTTGAGGAAAAATCATATAAGTAGCTAATAAAACCTTATACTAAGTAATAAATTCTTATCATAACACTATAAGGTTATGTTTTGAGAAAAACTCATATAAGTAGCTAATAAAACCTTTTACTAAGTAATAAATTCTTATTATAATACTATAAGGTTATGTTGTGAGGATAACTTATATAAGTAGCTAATAAAACCTTATACTAAGTAATAAATTCTTATTATACCAATATAAGGTTATGTTTTGAGGAAAACTCATATAAGTAGCTAATAAAACCTCATACTAAGTAATAAATTCTTATTATAATACTATAAGGTTATGTTTTGATGAAAACTCATATGAGTAGCTAATAAAACCTTATACTAAGTAGTAAATTCTTATTATAACACTATAAGAGTATGTTTTGAGTAAAACTCATATAAGTAGCTAATAAAACCTTATACTAAGTAATAAATTCTTATTATAACACTATAAGGTTATGTTTTGAGGAAAATTCATATAAGTAGCTAATAAAACCTCATACTAAGTAATAAATTCTTATTATAATATTATAAGGTTATGTTTTGAGGAAAACTCATATAAGTAGCTAATAAAACCTTATACTAAGTAATAAATTCTTATTATAACATTATAAGGTTATGTTTTGAGGAAAACTCATATAAGTAGCTAATAAAACCTCATACTAATTAATAAATTCTTATTATAATATTAAAAGGTTATGTTTTGAGAAAAACTCATATAAGTAGCTAATAAAACCTCATACTAAGTAATAAATTCTTATTATAATACTATAAGGTTATGTTTTGAGGAAAACTCATATGAGTAGCTAATAAAACCTTATACTAAGTAGTAAATTCTTATTATAACACTATAAGAGTATGTTTTGAGTAAAACTCATATAAGTAGCTAATAAAACCTCATACTAAGTAATAAATTCTTATTATAATACTATAAGGTTATGTTTTGAGGAAAACTCATATGAGTAGCTAATAAAACCTTATACTAAGTAGTAAATTCTTATTAGAACACCATAAGAGTATGTTTTGAGTAAAACTCATATAAGTAGCTAATAAAACCTTATACTAAGTAATAAATTCTTATTATAACACTATATGGTTATGTTTTGTGGAAAATTCATATAAGTAGCTAATAAAACCTCATACTAAGTAATAAATTCTTATTATAAAATTATAAGGTTATGTTTTGAGGAAAACTCATATAAGTAGCTAATAAAACCTTATACTAAGTAATAAATTCTTATTATAACATTATAAGGTTATGTTTTGAGGAAAACTCATATAAGTAGCTAATAAAACCTTATACTAAGTAATAAATTCTTATTATAACATTATAAGGTTATGTTTTGAGGAAAACTCATATAAGTAGCTAATAAAACCTCATACTAAGTAATAAATTCTTATTATAATACTATAAGGTTATGTTTTGATGAAAACTCATATGAGTAGCTAATAAAACCTTATACTAAGTAGTAAATTCTTATTATAACACTATAAGAGTATGTTTTGAGTAAAACTCATATAAGTAGCTAATAAAACCTTATACTAAGTAATAAATTCTTATTATAACACTATAAGGTTATGTTTTGAGGAAAATTCATATAAGTAGCTAATAAAACCTCATACTAAGTAATAAATTCTTATTATAATATTATAAGGTTATGTTTTGAGGAAAACTCATATAAGTAGCTAATAAAACCTTATACTAAGTAATAAATTCTTATTATAACATTATAAGGTTATGTTTTGAGGAAAACTCATATAAGTAGCTAATAAAACCTCATACTAAGTAATAAATTCTTATTATAATACTATAAGGTTATGTTTTGATGAAAACTCATATGAGTAGCTAATAAAACCTTATACTAAGTAGTAAATTCTTATTATAACACTATAAGAGTATGTTTTGAGTAAAACTCATATAAGTAGCTAATAAAACCTTATACTAAGTAATAAATTCTTATTATAACACTATAAGGTTATGTTTTGAGGAAAATTCATATAAGTAGCTAATAAAACCTCATACTAAGTAATAAATTCTTATTATAATATTATAAGGTTATGTTTTGAGGAAAACTCATATAAGTAGCTAATAAAACCTTATACTAAGTAATAAATTCTTATTATAACATTATAAGGTTATGTTTTGAGGAAAACTCATATAAGTAGCTAATAAAACCTCATACTAATTAATAAATTCTTATTATAATATTAAAAGGTTATGTTTTGAGAAAAACTCATATAAGTAGCTAATAAAACCTCATACTAAGTAATAAATTCTTATTATAATACTATAAGGTTATGTTTTGAGGAAAACTCATATGAGTAGCTAATAAAACCTTATACTAAGTAGTAAATTCTTATTATAACACTATAAGAGTATGTTTTGAGTAAAACTCATATAAGTAGCTAATAAAACCTCATACTAAGTAATAAATTCTTATTATAATACTATAAGGTTATGTTTTGAGGAAAACTCATATGAGTAGCTAATAAAACCTTATACTAAGTAGTAAATTCTTATTAGAACACCATAAGAGTATGTTTTGAGTAAAACTCATATAAGTAGCTAATAAAACCTTATACTAAGTAATAAATTCTTATTATAACACTATATGGTTATGTTTTGTGGAAAATTCATATAAGTAGCTAATAAAACCTCATACTAAGTAATAAATTCTTATTATAATATTATAAGGTTATGTTTTGAGGAAAACTCATATAAGTAGCTAATAAAACCTTATACTAAGTAATAAATTCTTATTATAACATTATAAGGTTATGTTTTGAGGAAAACTCATATAAGTAGCTAATAAAACCTCATACTAAGTAATAAATTCTTATTATAATATTAAAAGGTTGTGTTTTGAGAAAAACTCATATAAGTAGCTAATAAAACCTCATACTAAGTAATAAATTCTTATTATAATACTATAAGGTTATGTTTTGAGGAAAACTCATATGAGTAGCTAATAAAACCTTGTACTAAGTAGTAAATTCTTATTATAACACTATAAGAGTATGTTTTGAGTAAAACTCATATAAGTAGCAAATAAAACCTTATACTAAGTAATAAATTCTTATTACAACACTATAAGATTATGTTTTGAGGAAAATTCATATAAGTAGCTAATAAAACCTCATACTAAGTAATAAATTCTTATTATAATATTATAAGTTTATGGTTTGAGGAAAACTCATATAAGTAGCTAATAAAACCTTATACTAAGTAGTAAATTCTTATTATAACACAATAAGAGTATGTTTTGAGTAAAACTCATATAAATAGCTAATAAAAGCTTATACTAAGTAATAAATTCTTATTATAACATTATAAGGTTATGTTTTGACGAAAACTCATATAAGTAGCTAATAAAACCTCATACTAAGTAATAAATTCTTATTATAATATTAAAAGGTTATGTTTTGAGAAAAACTCATATAAGTAGCTAATAAAACCTTATACTAAGTAGTAAATTCTTATTATAACACTATAAGAGTATGTTTTGAGTAAAACTCATATAAGTAGCTAATAAAACCTCATACTAAGTAGTAAATTCTTATTATAATATTATAAGGTTATGTTTTGAGGAAAACTCATATAAGTAGCTAATAAAACCTTATACTAAGTAATAAATTCTTATCATAACACTATAAGGTTATGTTTTGAGAAAAACTCATATAAGTAGCTAATAAAACCTTTTACTAAGTAATAAATTCTTATTATAATACTATAAGGTTATGTTTTGAGGAAAACTCATATAAGTAGCTAATAAAACCTTATACTAAGTAATAAATTCTTATTATACCAATATAAGGTTATGTTTTGAGGAAAACTCATATAAGTAGCTAATAAAACCTCATACTAAGTAATAAATTCTTATTATAATACTATAAGGTTATGTTTTGATGAAAACTCATATGAGTAGCTAATAAAACCTTATACTAAGTAGTAAATTCTTATTATAACACTATAAGAGTATGTTTTGAGTAAAACTCATATAAGTAGCTAATAAAACCTTATACTAAGTAATAAATTCTTATTATAACACTATAAGGTTATGTTTTGAGGAAAATTCATATAAGTAGCTAATAAAACCTAATACTAAGTAATAAATTCTTATTATAATATTATAAGTTTATGTTTTGAGGAAAACTCATATAAGTAGCTAATAAAACCTTATACTAAGTAGTAAATTCTTATTATAACACAATAAGAGTATGTTTTGAGTAAAACTCATATAAATAGCTAATAAAACCTTATAGTAAGTAATAAATTCTTATTATAACATTATAAGGTTATGTTTTGAGGAAAACTCATATAAGTAGCTAATAAAACCTCATACTAAGTAATAAATTCTTATTATAATATTAAAAGGTTATGTTTTGAGAAAAACTCATATAAGTAGCTAATAAAACCTTATACTAAGTAGTAAATTCTTATTATAACACTATAAGAGTATGTTTTGAGTAAAACTCATATAAGTAGCTAATAAAACCTCATACTAAGTAATCAATTCTTATTATAATATTATAAGGTTATGTTTTGAGGAAAACTCATATAAGTAGCTAATAAAACCTGATACTAAGTAATAAATTCTTATTATAACATTATAAGGTTATGTGTTGGGAAAACTCATATAAGTAGCTAATAAAACCTCATACTAAGTAATAAATTCTTATTATAATAATATAAGGTTATGTTTTGAGGAAAACTCATATAAGTAGCTAATAAAACCTTATACTAAGTAGTAAATTCTTATTATAACACTATAAGAGTATGTTTTGAGTAAAACTCATATAAGTAGCTAATAAAACCTTATACTAAGTAATAAATTCTTATTATAACACTATAAGGTTATGTTTTGAGGAAAATTCATATAAGTAGCTAATAAAACCTCATACTAAGTAATAAATTCTTATTATAATATTATAAGTTTATGTTTTGAGGAAAACTCATATAAGTAGCTAATAAAACCTTATACTAAGTAGTAAATTCTTATTATAACACAATAAGAGTATGTTTTGAGTAAAACTCATATAAATAGCTAATAAAACCTTATACTAAGTAATAAATTCTTATTATAACATTATAAGGTTATGTTTTGAGGAAAACTCATATAAGTAGCTAATAAAACCTCATACTAAGTAATAAATTCTTATTATAATATTAAAAGGTTATGTTTTGAGAAAAACTCATATAAGTAGCTAATAAAACCTCATACTAAGTAATAAATTCTTATTATAATATTAAAAGGTTATGTTTTGAGAAAAACTCATATAAGTAGCTAATAAAATCTCATACTAAGTAATAAATTCTTATTATAATATTAAAAGGTTGTGTTTTGAGGAAAACTCATATAAGTAGCTAATAAAACCTCATACTAAGTAATAAATTCTTATTATAATATTAAAAGGTTGTGTTTTGAGAAAAACTCATATAAGTAGCTAATAAAAGCTCATACTAAGTAATAAATTCTTATTATAATACTATAAGGTTATGTTTTGAGGAAAACTCATATGAGTAGCTAATAAAACCTTATACTAAGTAGTAAATTCTTATTATAATATTATAAGTTTATGTTTTGAGGAAAACTCATATGAGTAGCTAATAAAACCTTATACTAAGTAGTAAATTCTTATTATAATATTATAAGTTTATGTTTTGAGGAAAACTCATATAAGTAGCTAATAAAACCTTATACTAAGTAGTAAATTCTTATTATAACACAATAAGAGTATGTTTTGAGTAAAACTCATATAAATAGCTAATAAAACCTTATACTAAGTAATAAATTCTTATTATAACATTATAAGGTTATGTTTTGAGGAAAACTCATATAAGTAGCTAATAAAACCTCATACTAAGTAATAAATTCTTATTATAATATTAAAAGGTTATGTTTTGAGAAAAACTCATATAAGTAGCTAATAAAACCTCATACTAAGTAATAAATTCTTATTATAATATTAAAAGGTTATGTTTTGAGAAAAACTCATATAAGTAGCTAATAAAATCTCATACTAAGTAATAAATTCTTATTATAATATTAAAAGGTTGTGTTTTGAGGAAAACTCATATAAGTAGCTAATAAAACCTCATACTAAGTAATAAATTCTTATTATAATATTAAAAGGTTGTGTTTTGAGAAAAACTCATATAAGTAGCTAATAAAAGCTCATACTAAGTAATAAATTCTTATTATAATACTATAAGGTTATGTTTTGAGGAAAACTCATATGAGTAGCTAATAAAACCTTATACTAAGTAGCAAATTCTTATTATAACACTATAAGAGTATGTTTTGAGTAAAACTCATATAAGTAGCAAATAAAACCTTATACTAAGTAATAAATTCTTATTACAACACTATAAGATTATGTTTTGAGGAAAATTCATATAAGTAGCTAATAAAACCTCATACTAAGTAATAAATTCTTATTATAATATTATAAGTTTATGTTTTGAGGAAAACTCATATAAGTAGCTAATAAAACCTTATACCAAGTAGTAAATTCTTATTATAACACAATAAGAGTATGTTCTGAGTAAAACTCATATAAATAGCTAATAAAACCTTATACTAAGTAATAAATTCTTATTATAACATTATAAGGTTATGTTTTGAGGAAAACTTATATAAGTAGCTAATAAAACCTCATACTAAGTAATAAATTCTTATTATAATATTAAAAGGTTATGTTTTGAGAAAAACTCATATAAGTAGCTAATAAAACCTTATACTAAGTAGAAAATTCTTATTATAACACTATAAGAGTATATTTTGAGTAAAACTCATATGAGTAGCTAATAAAACCTCATACTAAGTAGTAAATTCATATTATAATATTATAAGGTTATGTTTTGAGGAAAACTCATATAAGTAGCTAATAAAACCTTATACTAAGTAATAAATTCTTATCATAACACTATAAGGTTATGTTTTGAGAAAAACTCATATAAGTAGCTAATAAAACCTTTTACTAAGTAATAAATTCTTATTATAACACAATAAGAGTATGTTTTGAGTAAAACTCATATAAATAGCTAATAAAACCTTATACTAAGTAATAAATTCTTATTATAACATTATAAGGTTATGTTTTGAGGAAAACTCATATAAGTAGCTAATAAAACCTCATACTAAGTAATAAATTCTTATTATAATATTAAAAGGTTATGTTTTGAGAAAAACTCATATAAGTAGCTAATAAAACCTTATACTAAGTAGTAAATTCTTATTATAACACTATAAGAGTATGTTTTGAGTAAAACTCATATAAGTAGCTAATAAAACCTCATACTAAGTACTCAATTCTTATTATAATATTATAAGGTTATGTTTTGAGGAAAACTCATATAAGTAGCTAATAAAACCTGATACTAAGTAATAAATTCTTATTATAACATTATAAGGTTATGTTTTGGGAAAACTCATATAAGTAGCTAATAAAACCTCATACTAAGTAATAAATTCTTATTATAATAATATAAGGTTATGTTTTGAGGAAAACTCATATAAGTAGCTAATAAAACCTTATACTAAGTAGTAAATTCTTATTATAACACTATAAGAGTATGTTTTGAGTAAAACTCATATAAGTAGCTAATAAAACCTTATACTAAGTAATAAATTCTTATTATAACACTATAAGGTTATGTTTTGAGGAAAATTCATATAAGTAGCTAATAAAACCTCATACTAAGTAATAAATTCTTATTATAATATTATAAGTTTATGTTTTGAGGAAAACTCATATAAGTAGCTAATAAAACCTTATACTAAGTAGTAAATTCTTATTATAACACAATAAGAGTATGTTTTGAGTAAAACTCATATAAATAGCTAATAAAACCTTATACTAAGTAATAAATTCTTATTATAACATTATAAGGTTATGTTTTGAGGAAAACTCATATAAGTAGCTAATAAAACCTCATACTAAGTAATAAATTCTTATTATAATATTAAAAGGTTATGTTTTGAGAAAAACTCATATAAGTAGCTAATAAAACCTCATACTAAGTAATAAATTCTTATTATAATATTAAAAGGTTATGTTTTGAGAAAAACTCATATAAGTAGCTAATAAAACCTTATACTAAGTAGTAAATTCTTATTATAACACAATAAGAGTATGTTTTGAGTAAAACTCATATAAATAGCTAATAAAAGCTTATACTAAGTAATAAATTCTTATTATAACATTATAAGGTTATGTTTTGACGAAAACTCATATAAGTAGCTAATAAAACCTCATACTAAGTAATAAATTCTTATTATAATATTAAAAGGTTATGTTTTGAGAAAAACTCATATAAGTAGCTAATAAAACCTTATACTAAGTAGTAAATTCTTATTATAACACTATAAGAGTATGTTTTGAGTAAAACTCATATAAGTAGCTAATAAAACCTCATACTAAGTAGTAAATTCTTATTATAATATTATAAGTTTATGTTTTGAGGAAAACTCATATAAGTAGCTAATAAAACCTTATACTAAGTAGTAAATTCTTATTATAACACAATAAGAGTATGTTTTGAGTAAAACTCATATAAATAGCTAATAAAAGCTTATACTAAGTAATAAATTCTTATTATAACATTATAAGGTTATGTTTTGACGAAAACTCATATAAGTAGCTAATAAAACCTCATACTAAGTAATAAATTCTTATTATAATATTAAAAGGTTATGTTTTGAGAAAAACTCATATAAGTAGCTAATAAAACATTATACTAAGTAGTAAATTCTTATTATAACACTATAAGAGTATGTTTTGAGAAAAACTCATATAAGTAGCTAATAAAACCTCATACTAAGTAATAAATTCTTATTATAATATTAAAAGGTTATGTTTTGAGAAAAACTCATATAAGTAGCTAATAAAACCTTATACTAAGTAGTAAATTCTTATTATAACACAATAAGAGTATGTTTTGAGTAAAACTCATATAAATAGCTAATAAAAGCTTATACTAAGTAATAAATTCTTATTATAACATTATAAGGTTATGTTTTGAGGAAAACTCATATAAGTAGCTAATAAAACCTCATACTAAGTAATAAATTCTTATTATAATATTAAAAGGTTATGTTTTGAGAAAAACTCATATAAGTAGCTAATAAAACCTTATACTAAGTAGTAAATTCTTATTATAACACAATAAGAGTATGTTTTGAGTAAAACTCATATAAATAGCTAATAAAAGCTTATACTAAGTAATAAATTCTTATTATAACATTATAAGGTTATGTTTTGACGAAAACTCATATAAGTAGCTAATAAAACCTCATACTAAGTAATAAATTCTTATTATAATATTAAAAGGTTATGTTTTGAGAAAAACTCATATAAATAGCTAATAAAACCTTATACTAAGTAGTAAATTCTTATTATAACACTATAAGAGTATGTTTTGAGTAAAACTCATATAAGTAGCTAATAAAACCTCATACTAAGTAGTAAATTCTTATTATAATATTATAAGTTTATGTTTTGAGGAAAACTCATATAAGTAGCTAATAAAACCTTATACTAAGTAGTAAATTCTTATTATAACACAATAAGAGTATGTTTTGAGTAAAACTCATATAAATAGCTAATAAAAGCTTATACTAAGTAATAAATTCTTATTATAACATTATAAGGTTATGTTTTGACGAAAACTCATATAAGTAGCTAATAAAACCTCATACTAAGTAATAAATTCTTATTATAATATTAAAAGGTTATGTTTTGAGAAAAACTCATATAAGTAGCTAATAAAACCTTATACTAAGTAGTAAATTCTTATTATAACACTATAAGAGTATGTTTTGAGAAAAACTCATATAAGTAGCTAATAAAACCTCATACTAAGTAATAAATTCTTATTATAATATTAAAAGGTTATGTTTTGAGAAAAACTCATATAAGTAGCTAATAAAACCTTATACTAAGTAGTAAATTCTTATTATAACACAATAAGAGTATGTTTTGAGTAAAACTCATATAAATAGCTAATAAAAGCTTATACTAAGTAATAAATTCTTATTATAATATTATAAGTTTATGTTTTGAGGAAAACTCATATGAGTAGCTAATAAAACCTTATACTAAGTAGTAAATTCTTATTATAATATTATAAGTTTATGTTTTGAGGAAAACTCATATAAGTAGCTAATAAAACCTTATACTAAGTAGTAAATTCTTATTATAATATTATAAGTTTATGTTTTGAGGAAAACTCATATAAGTAGCTAATAAAACCTTATACTAAGTAGTAAATTCTTATTATAACACAATAAGAGTATGTTTTGAGTAAAACTCATATAAATAGCTAATAAAACCTTATACTAAGTAATAAATTCTTATTATAACATTATAAGGTTATGTTTTGAGGAAAACTCATATAAGTAGCTAATAAAACCTCATACTAAGTAATAAATTCTTATTATAATATTAAAAGGTTATGTTTTGAGAAAAACTCATATAAGTAGCTAATAAAACCTCATACTAAGTAATAAATTCTTATTATAATATTAAAAGGTTATGTTTTGAGAAAAACTCATATAAGTAGCTAATAAAATCTCATACTAAGTAATAAATTCTTATTATAATATTAAAAGGTTGTGTTTTGAGGAAAACTCATATAAGTAGCTAATAAAACCTCATACTAAGTAATAAATTCTTATTATAATATTAAAAGGTTGTGTTTTGAGAAAAACTCATATAAGTAGCTAATAAAAGCTCATACTAAGTAATAAATTCTTATTATAATACTATAAGGTTATGTTTTGAGGAAAACTCATATAAGTAGCTAATAAAACCTCATACTAAGTAGTAAATTCTTATTATAATATTATAAGTTTATGTTTTGAGGAAAACTCATATAAGTAGCTAATAAAACCTTATACTAAGTAGTAAATTCTTATTATAACACAATAAGAGTATGTTTTGAGTAAAACTCATATAAATAGCTAATAAAAGCTTATACTAAGTAATAAATTCTTATTATAACATTATAAGGTTATGTTTTGACGAAAACTCATATAAGTAGCTAATAAAACCTCATACTAAGTAATAAATTCTTATTATAATATTAAAAGGTTATGTTTTGAGAAAAACTCATATAAGTAGCTAATAAAACATTATACTAAGTAGTAAATTCTTATTATAACACTATAAGAGTATGTTTTGAGAAAAACTCATATAAGTAGCTAATAAAACCTCATACTAAGTAATAAATTCTTATTATAATATTAAAAGGTTATGTTTTGAGAAAAACTCATATAAGTAGCTAATAAAACCTTATACTAAGTAGTAAATTCTTATTATAACACAATAAGAGTATGTTTTGAGTAAAACTCATATAAATAGCTAATAAAAGCTTATACTAAGTAATAAATTCTTATTATAACATTATAAGGTTATGTTTTGAGGAAAACTCATATAAGTAGCTAATAAAACCTCATACTAAGTAATAAATTCTTATTATAATATTAAAAGGTTATGTTTTGAGAAAAACTCATATAAGTAGCTAATAAAACCTTATACTAAGTAGTAAATTCTTATTATAACACAATAAGAGTATGTTTTGAGTAAAACTCATATAAATAGCTAATAAAAGCTTATACTAAGTAATAAATTCTTATTATAACATTATAAGGTTATGTTTTGACGAAAACTCATATAAGTAGCTAATAAAACCTCATACTAAGTAATAAATTCTTATTATAATATTAAAAGGTTATGTTTTGAGAAAAACTCATATAAATAGCTAATAAAACCTTATACTAAGTAGTAAATTCTTATTATAACACTATAAGAGTATGTTTTGAGTAAAACTCATATAAGTAGCTAATAAAACCTCATACTAAGTAGTAAATTCTTATTATAATATTATAAGTATATGTTTTGAGGAAAACTCATATAAGTAGCTAATAAAACCTTATACTAAGTAGTAAATTCTTATTATAACACAATAAGAGTATGTTTTGAGTAAAACTCATATAAATAGCTAATAAAAGCTTATACTAAGTAATAAATTCTTATTATAACATTATAAGGTTATGTTTTGACGAAAACTCATATAAGTAGCTAATAAAACCTCATACTAAGTAATAAATTCTTATTATAATATTAAAAGGTTATGTTTTGAGAAAAACTCATATAAGTAGCTAATAAAACCTTATACTAAGTAGTAAATTCTTATTATAACACTATAAGAGTATGTTTTGAGAAAAACTCATATAAGTAGCTAATAAAACCTCATACTAAGTAATAAATTCTTATTATAATATTAAAAGGTTATGTTTTGAGAAAAACTCATATAAGTAGCTAATAAAACCTTATACTAAGTAGTAAATTCTTATTATAACACAATAAGAGTATGTTTTGAGTAAAACTCATATAAATAGCTAATAAAAGCTTATACTAAGTAATAAATTCTTATTATAATATTATAAGTTTATGTTTTGAGGAAAACTCATATGAGTAGCTAATAAAACCTTATACTAAGTAGTAAATTCTTATTATAATATTATAAGTTTATGTTTTGAGGAAAACTCATATAAGTAGCTAATAAAACCTTATACTAAGTAGTAAATTCTTATTATAATATTATAAGTTTATGTTTTGAGGAAAACTCATATAAGTAGCTAATAAAACCTTATACTAAGTAGTAAATTCTTATTATAACACAATAAGAGTATGTTTTGAGTAAAACTCATATAAATAGCTAATAAAACCTTATACTAAGTAATAAATTCTTATTATAACATTATAAGGTTATGTTTTGAGGAAAACTCATATAAGTAGCTAATAAAACCTCATACTAAGTAATAAATTCTTATTATAATATTAAAAGGTTATGTTTTGAGAAAAACTCATATAAGTAGCTAATAAAACCTCATACTAAGTAATAAATTCTTATTATAATATTAAAAGGTTATGTTTTGAGAAAAACTCATATAAGTAGCTAATAAAATCTCATACTAAGTAATAAATTCTTATTATAATATTAAAAGGTTGTGTTTTGAGGAAAACTCATATAAGTAGCTAATAAAACCTCATACTAAGTAATAAATTCTTATTATAATATTAAAAGGTTGTGTTTTGAGAAAAACTCATATAAGTAGCTAATAAAAGCTCATACTAAGTAATAAATTCTTATTATAATACTATAAGGTTATGTTTTGAGGAAAACTCATATGAGTAGCTAATAAAACCTTATACTAAGTAGCAAATTCTTATTATAACACTATAAGAGTATGTTTTGAGTAAAACTCATATAAGTAGCAAATAAAACCTTATACTAAGTAATAAATTCTTATTACAACACTATAAGATTATGTTTTGAGGAAAATTCATATAAGTAGCTAATAAAACCTCATACTAAGTAATAAATTCTTATTATAATATTATAAGTTTATGTTTTGAGGAAAACTCATATAAGTAGCTAATAAAACCTTATACCAAGTAGTAAATTCTTATTATAACACAATAAGAGTATGTTTTGAGTAAAACTCATATAAATAGCTAATAAAACCTTATACTAAGTAATAAATTCTTATTATAACATTATAAGGTTATGTTTTGAGGAAAACTTATATAAGTAGCTAATAAAACCTCATACTAAGTAATAAATTCTTATTATAATATTAAAAGGTTATGTTTTGAGAAAAACTCATATAAGTAGCTAATAAAACCTTATACTAAGTAGAAAATTCTTATTATAACACTATAAGAGTATATTTTGAGTAAAACTCATATAAGTAGCTAATAAAACCTCATACTAAGTATTAAATTCATATTATAATATTATAAGGTTATGTTTTGAGGAAAACTCATATAAGTAGCTAATAAAACCTTATACTAAGTAATAAATTCTTATCATAACACTATAAGGTTATGTTTTGAGAAAAACTCATATAAGTAGCTAATAAAACCTTTTACTAAGTAATAAATTCTTATTATAACACAATAAGAGTATGTTTTGAGTAAAACTCATATAAATAGCTAATAAAACCTTATACTAAGTAATAAATTCTTATTATAACATTATAAGGTTATGTTTTGAGGAAAACTCATATAAGTAGCTAATAAAACCTCATACTAAGTAATAAATTCTTATTATAATATTAAAAGGTTATGTTTTGAGAAAAACTCATATAAGTAGCTAATAAAACCTTATACTAAGTAGTAAATTCTTATTATAACACTATAAGAGTATGTTTTGAGTAAAACTCATATAAGTAGCTAATAAAACCTCATACTAAGTACTCAATTCTTATTATAATATTATAAGGTTATGTTTTGAGGAAAACTCATATAAGTAGCTAATAAAACCTGATACTAAGTAATAAATTCTTATTATAACATTATAAGGTTATGTTTTGGGAAAACTCATATAAGTAGCTAATAAAACCTCATACTAAGTAATAAATTCTTATTATAATAATATAAGGTTATGTTTTGAGGAAAACTCATATAAGTAGCTAATAAAACCTTATACTAAGTAGTAAATTCTTATTATAACACTATAAGAGTATGTTTTGAGTAAAACTCATATAAGTAGCTAATAAAACCTTATACTAAGTAATAAATTCTTATTATAACACTATAAGGTTATGTTTTGAGGAAAATTCATATAAGTAGCTAATAAAACCTCATACTAAGTAATAAATTCTTATTATAATATTATAAGTTTATGTTTTGAGGAAAACTCATATAAGTAGCTAATAAAACCTTATACTAAGTAGTAAATTCTTATTATAACACAATAAGAGTATGTTTTGAGTAAAACTCATATAAATAGCTAATAAAACCTTATACTAAGTAATAAATTCTTATTATAACATTATAAGGTTATGTTTTGAGGAAAACTCATATAAGTAGCTAATAAAACCTCATACTAAGTAATAAATTCTTATTATAATATTAAAAGGTTATGTTTTGAGAAAAACTCATATAAGTAGCTAATAAAACCTTATACTAAGTAGTAAATTCTTATTATAACACTATAAGAGTATGTTTTGAGAAAAACTCATATAAGTAGCTAATAAAACCTCATACTAAGTAATAAATTCTTATTATAATATTAAAAGGTTATGTTTTGAGAAAAACTCATATAAGTAGCTAATAAAACCTTATACTAAGTAGTAAATTCTTATTATAACACAATAAGAGTATGTTTTGAGTAAAACTCATATAAATAGCTAATAAAAGCTTATACTAAGTAATAAATTCTTATTATAATATTATAAGTTTATGTTTTGAGGAAAACTCATATGAGTAGCTAATAAAACCTTATACTAAGTAGTAAATTCTTATTATAATATTATAAGTTTATGTTTTGAGGAAAACTCATATAAGTAGCTAATAAAACCTTATACTAAGTAGTAAATTCTTATTATAATATTATAAGTTTATGTTTTGAGGAAAACTCATATAAGTAGCTAATAAAACCTTATACTAAGTAGTAAATTCTTATTATAACACAATAAGAGTATGTTTTGAGTAAAACTCATATAAATAGCTAATAAAACCTTATACTAAGTAATAAATTCTTATTATAACATTATAAGGTTATGTTTTGAGGAAAACTCATATAAGTAGCTAATAAAACCTCATACTAAGTAATAAATTCTTATTATAATATTAAAAGGTTATGTTTTGAGAAAAACTCATATAAGTAGCTAATAAAACCTCATACTAAGTAATAAATTCTTATTATAATATTAAAAGGTTATGTTTTGAGAAAAACTCATATAAGTAGCTAATAAAATCTCATACTAAGTAATAAATTCTTATTATAATATTAAAAGGTTGTGTTTTGAGGAAAACTCATATAAGTAGCTAATAAAACCTCATACTAAGTAATAAATTCTTATTATAATATTAAAAGGTTGTGTTTTGAGAAAAACTCATATAAGTAGCTAATAAAAGCTCATACTAAGTAATAAATTCTTATTATAATACTATAAGGTTATGTTTTGAGGAAAACTCATATGAGTAGCTAATAAAACCTTATACTAAGTAGCAAATTCTTATTATAACACTATAAGAGTATGTTTTGAGTAAAACTCATATAAGTAGCAAATAAAACCTTATACTAAGTAATAAATTCTTATTACAACACTATAAGATTATGTTTTGAGGAAAATTCATATAAGTAGCTAATAAAACCTCATACTAAGTAATTAATTCTTATTATAATATGATAAGTTTATGTTTTGAGGAAAACTCATATAAGTAGCTAATAAAACCTTATACCAAGTAGTAAATTCTTATTATAACACAATAAGAGTATGTTTTGAGTAAAACTCATATAAATAGCTAATAAAACCTTATACTAAGTAATAAATTCTTATTATAACATTATAAGGTTATGTTTTGAGGAAAACTTATATAAGTAGCTAATAAAACCTCATACTAAGTAATAAATTCTTATTATAATATTAAAAGGTTATGTTTTGAGAAAAACTCATATAAGTAGCTAATAAAACCTTATACTAAGTAGAAAATTCTTATTATAACACTATAAGAGTATATTTTGAGTAAAACTCATATAAGTAGCTAATAAAACCTCATACTAAGTAGTAAATTCATATTATAATATTATAAGGTTATGTTTTGAGGAAAACTCATATAAGTAGCTAATAAAACCTTATACTAAGTAATAAATTCTTATCATAACACTATAAGGTTATGTTTTGAGAAAAACTCATATAAGTAGCTAATAAAACCTTTTACTAAGTAATAAATTCTTATTATAACACAATAAGAGTATGTTTTGAGTAAAACTCATATAAATAGCTAATAAAACCTTATACTAAGTAATAAATTCTTATTATAACATTATAAGGTTATGTTTTGAGGAAAACTCATATAAGTAGCTAATAAAACCTCATACTAAGTAATAAATTCTTATTATAATATTAAAAGGTTATGTTTTGAGAAAAACTCATATAAGTAGCTAATAAAACCTTATACTAAGTAGTAAATTCTTATTATAACACTATAAGAGTATGTTTTGAGTAAAACTCATATAAGTAGCTAATAAAACCTCATACTAAGTACTCAATTCTTATTATAATATTATAAGGTTATGTTTTGAGGAAAACTCATATAAGTAGCTAATAAAACCTGATACTAAGTAATAAATTCTTATTATAACATTATAAGGTTATGTTTTGGGAAAACTCATATAAGTAGCTAATAAAACCTCATACTAAGTAATAAATTCTTATTATAATAATATAAGGTTATGTTTTGAGGAAAACTCATATAAGTAGCTAATAAAACCTTATACTAAGTAGTAAATTCTTATTATAACACTATAAGAGTATGTTTTGAGTAAAACTCATATAAGTAGCTAATAAAACCTTATACTAAGTAATAAATTCTTATTATAACACTATAAGGTTATGTTTTGAGGAAAATTCATATAAGTAGCTAATAAAACCTCATACTAAGTAATAAATTCTTATTATAATATTATAAGTTTATGTTTTGAGGAAAACTCATATAAGTAGCTAATAAAACCTTATACTAAGTAGTAAATTCTTATTATAACACAATAAGAGTATGTTTTGAGTAAAACTCATATAAATAGCTAATAAAACCTTATACTAAGTAATAAATTCTTATTATAACATTATAAGGTTATGTTTTGAGGAAAACTCATATAAGTAGCTAATAAAACCTCATACTAAGTAATAAATTCTTATTATAATATTAAAAGGTTATGTTTTGAGAAAAACTCATATAAGTAGCTAATAAAACCTTATACTAAGTAGTAAATTCTTATTATAACACTATAAGAGTATGTTTTGAGAAAAACTCATATAAGTAGCTAATAAAACCTCATACTAAGTAATAAATTCTTATTATAATATTAAAAGGTTATGTTTTGAGAAAAACTCATATAAGTAGCTAATAAAACCTTATACTAAGTAGTAAATTCTTATTATAACACAATAAGAGTATGTTTTGAGTAAAACTCATATAAATAGCTAATAAAAGCTTATACTAAGTAATAAATTCTTATTATAATATTATAAGTTTATGTTTTGAGGAAAACTCATATGAGTAGCTAATAAAACCTTATACTAAGTAGTAAATTCTTATTATAATATTATAAGTTTATGTTTTGAGGAAAACTCATATAAGTAGCTAATAAAACCTTATACTAAGTAGTAAATTCTTATTATAATATTATAAGTTTATGTTTTGAGGAAAACTCATATAAGTAGCTAATAAAACCTTATACTAAGTAGTAAATTCTTATTATAACACAATAAGAGTATGTTTTGAGTAAAACTCATATAAATAGCTAATAAAACCTTATACTAAGTAATAAATTCTTATTATAACATTATAAGGTTATGTTTTGAGGAAAACTCATATAAGTAGCTAATAAAACCTCATACTAAGTAATAAATTCTTATTATAATATTAAAAGGTTATGTTTTGAGAAAAACTCATATAAGTAGCTAATAAAACCTCATACTAAGTAATAAATTCTTATTATAATATTAAAAGGTTATGTTTTGAGAAAAACTCATATAAGTAGCTAATAAAATCTCATACTAAGTAATAAATTCTTATTATAATATTAAAAGGTTGTGTTTTGAGGAAAACTCATATAAGTAGCTAATAAAACCTCATACTAAGTAATAAATTCTTATTATAATATTAAAAGGTTGTGTTTTGAGAAAAACTCATATAAGTAGCTAATAAAAGCTCATACTAAGTAATAAATTCTTATTATAATACTATAAGGTTATGTTTTGAGGAAAACTCATATGAGTAGCTAATAAAACCTTATACTAAGTAGCAAATTCTTATTATAACACTATAAGAGTATTGTTTGAGTAAAACTCATATAAGTAGCAAATAAAACCTTATACTAAGTAATAAATTCTTATTACAACACTATAAGATTATGTTTTGAGGAAAATTCATATAAGTAGCTAATAAAACCTCATACTAAGTAATAAATTCTTATTATAATATGATAAGTTTATGTTTTGAGGAAAACTCATATAAGTAGCTAATAAAACCTTATACCAAGTAGTAAATTCTTATTATAACACAATAAGAGTATGTTTTGAGTAAAACTCATATAAATAGCTAATAAAACCTTATACTAAGTAATAAATTCTTATTATAACATTATAAGGTTATGTTTTGAGGAAAACTTATATAAGTAGCTAATAAAACCTCATACTAAGTAATAAATTCTTATTATAATATTAAAAGGTTATGTTTTGAGAAAAACTCATATAAGTAGCTAATAAAACCTTATACTAAGTAGTAAATTCTTATTATAACACAATAAGAGTATGTTTTGAGTAAAACTCATATAAATAGCTAATAAAAGCTTATACTAAGTAATAAATTCTTATTATAACATTATAAGGTTATGTTTTGACGAAAACTCATATAAGTAGCTAATAAAACCTCATACTAAGTAATAAATTCTTATTATAATATTAAAAGGTTATGTTTTGAGAAAAACTCATATAAGTAGCTAATAAAACCTTATACTAAGTAGTAAATTCTTATTATAACACTATAAGAGTATGTTTTGAGTAAAACTCATATAAGTAGCTAATAAAACCTCATACTAAGTAGTAAATTCTTATTATAATATTATAAGTTTATGTTTTGAGGAAAACTCATATAAGTAGCTAATAAAACCTTATACTAAGTAGTAAATTCTTATTATAACACAATAAGAGTATGTTTTGAGTAAAACTCATATAAATAGCTAATAAAAGCTTATACTAAGTAATAAATTCTTATTATAACATTATAAGGTTATGTTTTGACGAAAACTCATATAAGTAGCTAATAAAACCTCATACTAAGTAATAAATTCTTATTATAATATTAAAAGGTTATGTTTTGAGAAAAACTCATATAAGTAGCTAATAAAACCTTATACTAAGTAGTAAATTCTTATTATAACACTATAAGAGTATGTTTTGAGAAAAACTCATATAAGTAGCTAATAAAACCTCATACTAAGTAATAAATTCTTATTATAATATTAAAAGGTTATGTTTTGAGAAAAACTCATATAAGTAGCTAATAAAACCTTATACTAAGTAGTAAATTCTTATTATAACACAATAAGAGTATGTTTTGAGTAAAACTCATATAAATAGCTAATAAAAGCTTATACTAAGTAATAAATTCTTATTATAACATTATAAGGTTATGTTTTGACGAAAACTCATATAAGTAGCTAATAAAACCTCATACTAAGTAATAAATTCTTATTATAATATTAAAAGGTTATGTTTTGAGAAAAACTCATATAAATAGCTAATAAAACCTAAGCAATGGGGCAAGCATGGGTACAGAATGTCGTACAACCACGAATTTACATTAAGGATCATCACAATAACATGTACTAGATTATATGTTGACATCAAGTTGTAACACGTATCAATTAAGGAATTTGCTTCATCAAGGTATCAAAATTTAACGATCACACTATCATGAACCTAATAGAGTAAAACCATGCAGATTCATTTCATGCAGTTCACACTTCCATTCAATCCTACGATCAATAGGCCAAGTAAACATGCTCTGACAACATATAATCATGGTAGAAGCCAAGACATAACACAAGACCTAAGCAATGTAACCAATCATAGATGCAACAACATGAGTAGCTTTTTACCAATGGTCATTCACATGGTACATGCCAAAGATTACAAAACTATATCATGCAATTCAGAGATAGTCATAATTACAACCGGACAGAGATCCCTAAGGGCAACCATTGACTTTCCCAACCGACTCATCACCCCTCTTTCCCGTGGGAGTTTGGTACGACTCCTCGTGGTAAGAAAATAAAGGTTGATCCTCATATGAATAAGGAAGGACAGCCCCAGGAACACCTTACTCCTAACTCAAGTGACATCTAGAACTTCCAATACTCACTCAGACAACCTTAACATCCAACCATGATTTCCGACACAATGTGTTTACCAACCTAATTTCCCGTGAAGGACATTAACACCCAGAAGAAGATTCGATAGACCCGGAAAAGGCTTAACATAGTGGAAAAAGGTGTCCCACACAAGCTAGGCTTGACCATATAAGAACAAGGGTACTCCCACTATCCCGTTTGCACAAATATGTCAATACACAACTCATTGTTAGGCATACCAAATCAGATCTCTAGCATAGCAAGCACTCAACACAGAATCAGTTAATAACACTCATAATGCTCTCGTTAGAAACTTCCAGACCCATCTGTAAAGAGCAAGCTAGTATTTTGCCTACCGTTCCCAACTACACCCAATAGGGCGGTCTAGCGCCTTTACCACCCACTCGCGTCCCCGTTAGGTCGATCTTCCTCTTTTATTACAAGTCAAGTTCATTACTTAGTCCAATTTCGGTTAGGCATCTTAAGTTCATTTTGCCCCTTTAAAACGCTTACAAATCCTTTGAAATTCATGGGCGGTTTTCCAAAACATACACTCGACCCTTTTGTACCCGAATTGCACAACCTCAGCTCTGATACCATCTTTGTAACGGCCCAGAATTATGATTTCCGGGTTACGTTTCAAGGGATAAAACCCCTTGTTCGGATCTTGCAATCCAGGTACGGGTCGAGGTTTCAAACTCATTTTAAGATTTGTAGAAAGGGGGATTTCAAACCCTAAAACCTCGAAGGGCCGTTGGGTACCCTTAACCTGTCCTAAGACTATGTCGCGGAAACCATTTCAACCGGAAGTAAAGCGGAAGTAAAGTACAAATACAAGTGCCACGGCGGAGCCGGGTCAAAACGGAGTCAAAAGTAATAATCCAAAACAATATAATCAGAGTCTGATGAAGTCTATAACTCCAGCGCTCACTCTCCGCCGACAAAATGACCCGCGCAATAAGCAAACAGCACCGATAGGATGAACATAAATAATTCCTAAAAAAATTGATTTGGAGCGGGATCAGATCGATGCCCACTTAACTCTGCATCCCAACCATAAGCACACATATACGCCATACCTAATAAAGATGCTCTAATGCAGTACGAAATTCAAACACACTAGCATGCTCCTAGTTCATAATAATGTGCAGAAATACTGTAAAGGGCCCAAGACAATGCCAAGTGGCATATCCCTCTCCTACCTCCACCCCTTCCGACAGGCGGAGACTGGCCAGCTCGTGAATGCATTCATTCATAATAGGGCGGCACGCATGCCTAACCCGCTCCACAATAAAGCCCGCAGGCATATCATAATATAAGGAAGTACTCGATTGACTCAGGGTACCCGATGAGGCTGGGCTACCCTATGACCCTAGCAAAGACTCTAGGACTATCACAGATACGGCCGTTCTGTTTACAAACACATAGAGAAGTAGAATGCTCAACGATCAATGCAACCTAGCATGGTACTACATGGCATGCTGATCATGAATGCAACACCTAGTATATCATGCACTTAAAGCAGGGAATAGCTCTATTCAATCTGAGTAAGCTCCGAAGAGACTTACCTGGAAGTGCAGAACAGCAAGATAACACAAGCAAGGGCCCAAATGCAAGTCCAAAGCAATCCAAAAAGCAATACACCCTATCATCAAGTCATTTCCATAAGCTACCGATCCACATTCATACACACGAACTCAAGTTCTCAACATCCTCAAAACCAGCCGATAGTAAAACCATTTTCAAAACCTTTTCGATACGATCAACATCAACCAAAATCATTTACTTCCAGTCAACTCATCGATAAAATCGTACCAACCACATTTCCAAACTTCCTTTTTAAAACCAACATCATAAAACCAAGACAAAGAATCTCGACATTAACCATTTAAATCTTAAAACCAATACCTCAAAATCATATTATAGAATTAATTCCGGCAATTTGGTTTTCCATCTCAATCCTTTAAAAGACATTTCCGAAACTTGAAAATCCCCTTTTAAATAATACTACCTTTAAAACAATATTGAAATATATAATAATTTCCAGAAATTATACTTATCCTAAAATCTCATAATATAATACTAATAATGACAACACCAAGATATAATTATGAGTAACACCACAAAATAACCAAGTAACATACTACATCAATTATTGCGTAACATAACATATATAAAACAACACCCATTTAACTTCTTCAAAACCGGATTCATTTTGTAAAAAAAATAGGCCCAAGGCCACTTTAGAAAAATAGGCCCATTCCTCTCTTCAATTTGGAAATCCGAAATGGGAAATGAAGTGGGCCCCATGCACAAGCTGATTGAGGGAGTGGGACCCGCCAGCTCAGGAAACGGGGAGATGGAATGTTACTGTTCCTCCATCTTCAACCCCTGTGTTCGAGAAAAGTGAAGGAAAGGAGGGAGCTTTTGAAGCTCGACGGTGACAATGGGCAACTCCGATCACCTAAACGACCACCCGACATCGATGACAAGGAATCGACAAGAAAGTAGAGAAAAGGGGATCCTCACCGAGGGTTTCGTTTCGCCGGACAAGCGCGAGAAATCGCCTCGATTCGCTTCGCCGGAGACGGGAGATCGTCGGAGATGGCCTAAGGAGAGTGTTGGGGTGTTAAAGTTCCACCTTTATGCCGCTTGGAGCTGAATGGAAGGGAAAGGAGGGAGATGGGGGATCTTACCGGTTTCGAACCGAGACAGAGGAGGAACGACGGTGACTGTTCTTGGCCTCCGGGGAGCTCCTGGGCTCATCTGGCTGCCTGCGGATGTCGAGGAAGACGGGGATGGTGCTGCTAATCGACGAGGTTGAGGAGGAGAGGGGAGCTGGTGTTGATCGGCCTCGCTTGTACAACGGAACAGGGGAGGATGGAGCCGTTTGGATGCGCAGAAGGAGGAAGATGGAGGTGACGGTGGTGGCGGCGGGGAAGACTGGTGGGGAGATGGTGGTGACGGAGGGGTGGTGATGTGTGGTGGTGATCGGAAAACAAGACCAAAATGGAAGCTGTTTGTGGGTGGTTCTGAAATTCAAAGAGGGGAGTAGAGGAGAGGGAGAGGGGCTGAAGACCTGAGATTTATTGTGAAGAAGAAGGAACTTGTTGTTGAGGGTTCAGGGTAGAGAGGTCTCCAATTGTAGGGCAATCGGTACAGCATTGGGTCTAGTCTTTTGTTTTAAAGAGGGATGGGGTGGAGTGCAGCAAACTTTGGTCAAACAAGGGGAGAATTGCAGGGATGTTTGTCCTCTTGTATTTGTATGGATGTGAAAGAGAACCCAATTTTTAATTTTTAATGGGTTAAAGAATCTGTTATTTTTGTGAAGAGAGAAATGTTGTTTGTTTTCAAAGAATAGGGCAACCCCTCAAGGTGAAGGGTAAGAGTTGGTGATATAAGGCGAAAAGACGGATTCAATCGTTAAAGTTAAAAATTGTGCTGGAATTCGCTTTAAGAATTTCAATTTTGATTTAGTAAATTAAAGACGAGTTTTTTTTGAAGTATCCGAATTTTTATTTTATTTTATCTTATATTTTTTTTTCGACTTAAATCCATTTATATTATTTATTATTTAAAAATTCGGGCCTTTACATCATCCACCTCTAAAAACAAGTCTCGTCCCCGAGACTAAAACCAAAATAAAGTAGGGGATGAAGTTTGAAATTGATGAGTCCAAGGACTATGTCTAGAATCTTGTAATCATCTCGGTTGCGTCTTCCGGGATTCTCACAACATCCCAGTCACGGTCGTGACATCTCCAATTGGCCTTGACAAGTATGCGATAAGCGCCCCTATCACATACTCGCTTCGACCTTTCGGAAGTACCACAACTCTAAAAGTTCTATAATATCATCACTAGGTCTTAGCAAACACCCTACATGCGCCCCCGTAAAATGCATGTATCCACTTCGTGAAATATCATAGAGCTGCCCGGGTTTGAAAATTCTCTAAAAGGGATTCCGCAATTGAAAATAAAGATTAACCTCAAAATCGTTGAAATCCTCGGTAACGTTTATCCTTTAAAACTCCAAGTAATTCATTTTCAAACCGCTCAAGATCTTCAAATAAGGCGTTTAACCAAGCAACTTTACACCAAAACACATAAAATCCATTCGAACAAAATTTCGTCAAAATCTTCCAAACCCAAATCAGTTTCCCGCATATCAATCAATCAAATGCAGAAATCAGGAAGTGGAATCATCCACCTCTAAGGGCTAATCCCATATTCTCTTCCTAGTTTCCAGAATCAAATCAATCCATCAATCTCCATTCAAGCAAGATTCATACGTCATAACAAATGCATAACAGCTTAAACCAACCAATCTCCAACCAACACATCATACGACAAGTCTCAACCATGTACCCACACAGTGTCACAAGATCACATCAAGCATCTCGAAATCACACTAAAGGTTATAAACATATCGAGATCATAACAACGTCTCGACATCACACCATAAATCATAAAAGGTATCTCACTATCGCATATCAACACCGCAATCATAGTAGGGTCAGTCACAACGAGGGATCTCATTTAACGCATAAATTCACATAGTCATCCTATCCAATTTCTATCCAGCATTATCATAACAGATTTATCACATCAACATTTGTATTTGCAAGGTTAGCCACAACGGAATTTCATTATAAGTCAATGAAACAAAACTAATTATAACCACATCCATACAAACAAGGTCATGCTATTAAGATTCACAAAAGGGAAGATCAAGCAGTATATCAACATCAAAATGTCAACATGCTCTCCAGATATCATCTCAACTCGTCACAACACCATATAACGATCATTTAGTCATTAGGCAGAAATGCACTATTATCTCATATATATACAAGTCATATTCACGCTCTAAGTCATATTCATCATTTAATATATCAATAATCATGCTTGCCAACCATATAATAACACAACGTTATCTCATGTATCATATCACAACACATCCTATCATGCTTCTAAAACAACATAGCAGAGCAGCAATATATCATGATAACATCTGTCACTACCAACTAAATCTCAGTATTGTATAACAACATGTAATATCATTCCATATCAGATGCATCATGGTTATTGTCTAACATCATGCCAACAAATATAAATACATCACATCATCAAGAAAATCCTCACATCATACCGGT